>CM077816.1:80064696-81392196 GCA_039764185.1 Tamarix austromongolica
CACCAGCGAATAATAGTGGCCAGACGCATTTTGCCCTACATGAACGCTCCATCGGCTATAATAGTGGGGGTTTTCGTGTTCAACAAACCAACATAATGATGATAAGACATGGAAAAGACACGAAGTAATTATAGTGAAACACCAAGTGAGTCGGGGCCAAACCAGTCCACCGGCAAATAATAGTGACCAGGAGCATTTTCCCTACATGACTGGTCCACTGGCTATAATAGTGGGGTTCCCGCACTCACATGGATTGATAAAGACTATAATGTGAATCGTATATTTACCAGAGATCTAAAGAATAAGTCTACCCAGACCGTAGCCGACCCTCATCATCTGTATTACTACATGTTGCTTATGTGATTATGCCATGTATGCTATGTTGTATGTTTTGTATGTTTGTCCTTATCACATGGTTACTTTACTTAGTACGTAGCATACTGATCACCCGTTTCATGGGTGCTACTCATTCCCATGAGCAGAAGACCCGTCTGAGTTTGTGCAAGTAGGGGACGACGTCTTCGATGCCTACGACACCTACGAGGCATTGGGTGGGGCCAAGAGTTGAGCCTAATCTTGGCTTGGGGATCGAGAGTGGCTAGCAAGGCTCTATCTTACTTTTACTATGTATCGTTTTACTCTAGTCATATTATGTCATACTGTGTTTAATGTATTCAAAAAACTTATTTAATTACTCCTTTGGTTGTAACTCTCTTTAACCGCACTCTAATTTCTATATGGTGAACACTATTATTTCTTTTATGAAAGCTTGTTTCAATTATGGACTTATGTTTGAAGTTAATCATATTCAGCCTTAGCACTTAGTACTAGAACGGTAAGAGTAAACCAATCTAGTACTGAGTGTGGCGGTAATACCCTCAAAATTTACAATTTTGTCATCTCGCTTTTGTTTAACACTTATCATTAAACAAAATTTTTTAGTAGTAAATTTTGGGGGTGTTACAATATATGTTTTCACCCTAGACATGCATGTTCTTTGGACTACCCACTCACATAATCAGTCTACTCCCATTCCCCTAAGAGGCCCCATCCTATATCTTGGGACTTCTACACCTCCTAACACATCCCAACATCTTTTTCCTCTTCTACTTACTCACCATGAATACCCAACTCCTAATTGTGCGGGTCAAGGCCCACTTCCTTATGCCATCTAAGGTTAACTTCACTATCGCCCCCTATGGTTTTCCCTAAAACCTTAATTGGGCCTATATGGCCCATCCTTCCTTTATCTCATACAACTAAAGCTCCTTTATCACCCAACACATTACCTCACTTAGATTCAACCCCAAGCATTCCACTTTACTCTCCATTTGCAAACGCGACCATGAAACTCTAGTTGGCCACCTAAACCCTAGCACCTTTCTTTTCCCATATATCACCTCTCTATTACTCACCTACCATCCTCTCTTCCACATGCCACCCACACTAACCCTCCATGTGATATTCTTCCACTCTTGCCCCATATTCCACTCCCCTCCATTATTTTTCACTTCCACAATCTCCTCCATTTAGGGTTTTCCTCCCAAACCCTAGCCAAGTTTCCTATAAACCCTTATACCAACCTACGTACTATTTTTCACCCAAGGACTCCAATCACCCCCAACAACTCTTCTCTTACCTTACTTATACCCCAAGGAAACTTTGCCCACGTAAGGATCATCCCCATGCAAATTCCATCCATCCCATATAAACCCTAGACTTCCCCATGCAATATTCACTCCACTCTTATATTTTGTCCATAATTTCCTTTTATTTGTCCCCTCATAGATCATAAGATAATTAGGTCATTCTTATATCCCTTTAGTCAACTCACTTCCCCTCTTCCATTTTTAATCATTTCACCCCATATCATATTATTAAAACATCCTAACATGCATGCTTAGAGGGTAACATCATATAACACCGCAAGCACGACATACATATCATTTTACACATGCCATAAGGAGGTCACATGAACGTACCTTAACTCCACGCTACACTACAAGTAAGCAGTCATAATAATATAAGGTACACAACATAACATAACACATGGCATACAAGGCACATAATACACACAAGCGACCTTAACTACATCCTTACCTAATACGACATTAGGCTTGGAGCACGCTCCTACGCCTCCTTAGGGTTTTGACTTGATTCACCTATAAGAGGGAAATACTAAGGGTTAACTTCCCTCTTACCAAAATTACCATTATTTCCTACCTTACCCTTATCATAGCCTAGTATTAGGGTTAATAATAATAATTACAACTTTATAAGTAAAAGTAAGGGTATTATTTCCAAAGTAGCTAATCATACTATTACTAGTCAAAATAGTCTTGGTAGATATATTGGTTCATGTTAAAGTATTATTAGAAATATTTATATTACTAAAGATAATAGCTTTAATATTATTAATAATAATGAGAATAATAATAATAGTGATAATACTAATAATAACCCAAATCTTAGTAATAATAATAGTAGTAATAGTAATACTAAAATAGTGACCATAATGATAATGTGGATGATAATAGTAGTAGTAGTAGTAGTAGTAGTAGTAGTAGTAGTAGTAGTAGTAGTAGTAATAGTATCATGAGTAGTAATAAGGCTAAGGTTAATAATAATAATAATAATAACAACAACAACAACAATAACAATGATGATAATAATAATAATAATAATAATAATAATAATAATGGTTCGAATCTTAATAATAACAATAATAATAGAGTCATAAAAATACTAAAAACAACAACAAAAATAACAACAACAACAATGATGATGATGATATTAATACTAAGAAAATAATAACAATTACATTAAAATAATAATGATGTTGGGGAGGCTAGGGCACAACCTAGAGGTGTTGGTGACTAAGCAGTGCCGGCGGATGACGGCGCCAGCCGCGGAGGAGGATGTGGAGTTGAAGAGGTGGGAGTGAGAGGGTGGTTGTGATGGTGGTGGATGATTTGGGTTGAGGGGTTTGGAATGGTGATGGTGGCACAACAAAGGTTGCGACGCAGGCGGTGATTGTTGTGGTGGCCAAAGGTGGTGGAGGGGAAGAAAGGCTGAAAGAGAGAGAGGCAGGGAGAAAGAAAGGTAGGGGAGGTAGAGTGGGCTTTGTTGGGTGTTTTGGAAGGTAGGAGGAGTGGTGGCTGTAGCGGAGATGGTGATGCACGGTAGCGGGAAAGGCAGCAATGGAAGAGAATGGGTGAGTTGGGCAACCAACTTTGCACGGCTGTAGCGGCTTGTGCAGGAGGAATTAGAGGTGGTGGTTGGTGTGGTTTGGTGGAGGGTGATGCAGGGAGGAGTTTGGAGGGTGGTTCGGGAGGCGGTGTTGAACGACGGTGGCGATGGAGGCGTCTGAACAGGCGGTGGCGTAAGGGGGTAAATTTCTAGGTAAGAAAAAGGGGAGCTCGATTAAGGTCAGGTATGGGGTATTTATAGGCAAATAGGGGTGGAAACAATAGAGGGGGAAGAGGAAAAAAGGGGGCAGATGTGGAAGGGTCACCAGCCGGCGATGGCAGAACAGTACAGGTCTGCAAGTCTGCAGGGGTTGTTTGGTCGGGGGAGAAGAAATGGAAAGAAGGGAGGCACGCATGAGGTGGTACGTGGTTGGTTGGGGTTGAAAAAGGAAAGGAAAATGATGGGGAGAGGAGGTAGCTAGCTAGTCGGCATACGGTGGTAGAGGAGGGGGAAGCGGCAAATTGCGGGTGCAACCTGCAACACAAGGTCGGGGAAGAAGGAAGGGGGGAAGAAAAGAGTCGGGTCATCCGATCTGGGAAAGAAAATAAAAGGAAGAAAAAGGGGAAGGACCAAGAGGGTTGAGTGGGGAAGGAAGAATGGCATGGGTCTGGGTCGCGCGGGGGAGAGAAGAGGGGAAGGAGAGTTAGGCCATAAGGGTGTCAGCCCAATACGGGGGAAGAAGGGAAAAAAGAGAAAAGGATAAAGGAGAAAAAGGAAAGAAAAGGAAAAACAAAGGGAAAAAGGAAAAAAGGAAAAATAGGTGAGTTGGGATATTTAGAATATTTTGGTATTTTTTTAATATTTAAAATAATAAAGTTTAGTAAAATAATAATTAAATTCCTTTTTTAGATTAATTTGGGATATTTTGAATAAGTTTTCCTAAATTCCATTTTAATTAGCAAAACACCATAATTTTCCCTAGTTAAATTATTTATTATTTTCCTCTTGAGTTTGCCTTAAATATTCCCCCTTATTTTAATAAAATAATTTATTTAATTAATTTCCTTAATAAATTCCTATTTTAATATAATTTCTTTAATTAGGATTTTAGGGTATTTCACTTCCTTTTAATTGAGCAACAATACCAATTGATTAGAGTTTTAACTAAAATAGAGGTCAAAGAAGCTATTTTTTTCCATTGGTGACTCAAAAGCACCCAGCCTAGATGGTTTTACTTCATGTTTTTCAAGAAAGCTTGGGATATAGTAGGTGATGATATATGGAAACTAATTAATAAATCTTTCCTCACGACAAGTCTCCCCAACTGCATCACCTCAAAGTTGCTTGTTCTTATCCCTAAGTTACCCAATGATGAAAATGTAAGGGATTTTAGGCTAATTACATATTGTACAATCCTATAAAAACATTTATAAAGATATTAAATTCTAGACTACAGTATATTCTTTCGTCCCTGATTGATCTTTCCCAGTCAACCTTCATTAAAGGAAGATCAATTGGTGAGAATATCTTACTGGCACATGAGTTATTGAGACTCTATAGTAAAAAGCACACTTGTGCATGTTGCATGTTGAAGGTAGATTTATGCAAAGCCTATGACTTAGTTTGATGGGAGTTCCTAGAAAAAGTAATGTTTACCTTTCACTTCCCACCTCATCTTTTCACGGTCATTATGGTTTGTATGTCTAGCTTGAAATATTCCATCTCAATTAATGGCGCTCTTTCAGAACCCATTAAAGGGAATAAAGGTCTGAGACAAGGCAACCCCCTCTCTCTCTACCTGTTTGTCATCCAAAATGTAAGAGGTTGAAATTTGTTAACTTATCTTTTGTAAATGACATGATCCTCTTTTGTCATAATGACCTTCATTCAATCCATTACCTTATGCATAGGTTTCAGCATTTTACTAGGCTATCCGGCTAACCATACCTCCCACAAAAGTTATGTTTTATTTGGGGTTGTCCCACAATAGGTTAAACAGAACATTTTCTACAACTTGAAATTCACACAGGGATCATTGTTATTCAAATACTTGGGGTCCCTGTTGGTGATAATAAATTGAATGCTCATCACATGACTATACTAATAAATAAGTTCCTTCATAGAATGAATCACTAGGCTACTAAAATGCTCTCTTATGCAGGCAGACTCTAAATGCGGAAATTAGTTATTTTTTGCATATAGATGTATTGGAGTCAAGTATTTTTACTATATAAGAAGTTCCTTACCCGTCTCATTACAACTTTCAAAAAAATCTTATGGATTGGCACTACTATTTTCACTCATAATGCCCCCATTTCTTAGAAGGCTTGTTGTCTACCAAGGAAAGAAGGAGGGCTTGGTATTATTGACCTCAGTACCTTCTTGTTTAACATCTCTAGAATTTGGCTCAAAATAAATACACACTATAAATCAAGTGGTTCTATAGTAGATTCATTAAACAAGGCTTAATCTGAGATTTTGCCACCCTTATAGTTACTTTGTGGCCTTTGAGAAGTATCTTGAGTTTAAGACCTTCACTATACCCCAGTTTCATAAGACTACAACATAATGAACAATATCTCATTAGAATATTTTATGTAGATTTGTGACATAAAGAGCTAAAATGTGATTGGTGGAAGACAATATGGTAAAACCCTGTAGCCCACATCCACCAATTCATATATTAGCTAGCTGAAATTGGTTTTTTAGCCACAAAGAATTGCCTCAACAAATACGTCCCCATGACTGATCAACATTGTTTGTTCTATTCAGAGTAGGAAACTATATCCTATTTCTTTTTGCACTACCCCACTAGGGGGGAGGGTTATTCTGATCATTTATTGCATCATAAGACTCAGAGACCCAAGACTGAGTTGGAGCAGGTTGCTAAATGAATTCACCTTCACCCATGGTCAATCGAGATAAAGGCTGCAAATCTTAAAAGGTTTACTCATCACATCGATTTATGAGATATGGAAGACTAGGAACAACAAAGTTTTAAATAAAGTCCCTTGTAAATGGAATGTAATGATTAAAACCATGACTACCAATAATCCCGCAGATGCATTTATAGCCATAGAAACACTAATTTTAGTAGCAATATGCATGTTATTGGTGAATTTTGGTCCATTGGTTGTAATGCTTCATAATTCCATTCAATGAAAATACCCCCATTGTTTTTTTAAATAATAATAATACCATGTATCTGCATTTTTTTTTATGAAATTACAAATGAAAGATAAAGCACACTTAAACATAACATTTAACCCTAAACACACTATCACATGATTTCTACATTACTTCCTTTCCAAGCAAAATTTACAACAACAAAAAAAGAATAAAGGCACCAAAAATCCTAGCTCTCAACTAATATTCCTTCTCCTTAAATAAAAAAAAAACTAACAAAAATAATTAAAATCCACTACAATAAAATAATAAGACAACAATAATTATCAAAAATAAAATAAAAGAGTATCATGCTCAAGTTATGGGTAGCACAAAAAAAGGATTGTTTTCCTAAATATAACATCCTTATACCTAATAATAAGGATGAGAATAGATAAAATATTAGAGGAAGAAGAACCAAAAAAGAAAATGGAGAAAAAGAGGGAGAGGGGTTTTGGTTCTAGCAACAAGAACAAAGGAAGGTGTTCTTCAACACTTACATAAAACTAAAAGAAAATTAGGAGAGAGAAAATTGGAACAAGGGTTTAGATAATGGAAGAACAAAGAAAATGGAGGCATAAAAAGGGGGCGGTTCAAAAACCAACAATAAAAGAAAGAAAAAGGAGAGTTCAACCAAACTTGTTTCTCTAACACTTGAATGAATGGTCGAGTGTAAGTACAAGGTGTAAGATAGTGGGTAAGGAGTGAGGTGATGTGATTATGATTGAGATCTTTGTAAAAGGTAAAGGAACAAGTAACAATTTGATTCAAGGTGGGGGAGGTTGGGAGAATGTTAGCAAGGATAAAATAAAGGGCCCACAAAATTAAAATGACACAAAAATGCACTTAAAAATCACATAGTTCGATGCCTGGACAAGCTCTGGTCATCCGCTTAGTCCCCCTTGTGAAACTTGCTCAACCTTAACGCCAAATCATCTAGACATTAAGATATGTTTAACACCTAGCACCAAAAACCCTAATCTTCCGTTTTATTTTATTTTTACCTATTTAACCTAATCCATCTTCCACCCCAACTCAAACACACATAATGAATACATCCAACACATATTATCCACCTATTATTTCTATGATCAAGTTCACATAATACATCAAGTTGTAATTAAATAATTAATTAGGGTTTACAAAAAATAATATATTAAAGCAAAAAATAACTATTGTTTCTCCCTTAATCATACACTATAACCACCATATATATAAGATATAATCACTATATAAATAAGACAATATCATTATTTACTATATGTTTGTGTTTTTCTAGTATAATATTCACATTTATAAGTATAATCACCATGGAAATGAAAAATAACCACCATATTCAAACTTTGTACATCAATTTGATAATAATAATAATATTTAAAAGTTTTAGTGCTTAATTATATAACAAAATCTTCAAATATAAAACATAATTAAGTTCTATTACTTTCCATGGTTTAAATACTTATAACGTACAACTATTAAATTGATAAGGGTATATTAAATATGTAATTTTTAGGAACCCTTCATCTCTCCCATACATCCAATGGCTCACCAAAAAAGGCATATTTGGACCAAATTACAATTGAATTCACCAGTGGCTGTGTGGCACCATCAACTTATGCCATTCATGTACTTAGAGAAATCCTTAATTGATGTACTTAATCTAAACACATTCATCAAGGGAATGTTTGAATGACTACAGTATCCCTTCCCTATTCCAAAGGATGTAGAAACCATATACCCATCCCTTGAGAAGAATTCCCTTCAACCTAGCGAGGTGCAACCACATATTTCATGGAGAGACAAGATTAGGGCTAATCAACACCCTGATAGTATCATCCATCTTCCTTTCATGTCTCCTCAAGTTAATGGTGAGACTTTAATCTAAGAGGAAAAGATACATAAGAAGGCTAAAAAGTGTTATAACTCTTTGGTTAGTTATGTATGTGGTCATAAGTCCTCTTTTACCCATATCTAATATTTTGTTTAGTTTACATGGCATCACGGTAATCCCCTACCATTCACATGCATGAAGGTGGTTATTACCTCTTCAAATTTCAATCCAAAAGGGGAAATTTGATAATCTTGGAGAATCCCTACTAGAAATGTCTTAACCAACCCTTACTTCTAAAGCCATAGTATCTAGACTTGTGATTAGAGGAATTCCAATTTGTATAGACATAGATCACCTTACCTGATCTTCTTTTAAGATATTTGTCTCTTAATTCTATAGGACACATCACCATATATATTTGGAGACTACTAGGAATGGACGCAATCATGACAAATATATATCAACTTTCCAATGCATAGGTACTTGTAGAGGTTGAATGTCATCATACCTTACTATATTTTGTTACCATCCATGAGCCTAATGGATCTACCTTCCAGTGAAAGATGAATTATGAGTGGAAACCCCATCATTGTGGGTTATATGAGTGGTTTAGACATAATATTATTTTTTGTAAAGGAGCCATAAGAAACTAGTCCAACCTAAGACCGAGAAAAATGTGGTTAGAGTTAGTGAGGTAAATATTCAAGATGGTTTTGAGATAAATTAATAAATCCTTAAAACTCCCCTGATGAAGGAGCATCTCTAGATCATTCTCAATCTTATTCTTCAAATGATGAAGAATTAGCATACTTGGAGATGAAACCCATTATTCTTAAAAATTCTTATACTTCTAATGTTTTGTCAAGTAATTCTTGTAGGTATTATATACATTTGTAAGAAGTTCATGCTATTGAAGATTTTTGATGTACAAGACAATGACAATGGAATTACAAGGATTATAAAGTGCAAGAAGAATAAGGCTACAAGATATAAATTTGTACTACATATTATTACATCTATGTATTACATTATTAATGTGGTGTAGCTTTTTTATTTGTTATATACTTTGTAATACTTGTAAATTGTCATTGTAACTCTTTAAATATGTGCTAGTATTGTACATCAGGGGTTAATTTCATTAATAAGGACCAATTAGTGGGCTTATTAATGAAAAGGCCTACATGGATGCATGCATATACAAAGCCTTGTACACATTGATTTCAGTAGAGAATAACATAAAACAAGTTCATTTGAATTGAAAAGGAGTAACATGAGAGAAAGTGTGTTCTTCTTCTTCTTCTCTTCTCCTTCTCTTCTCCTTCTTCAATTGAGTGTATTGAATATTAGAAAGAGTATTCTATTGAGAAATAGAAGATTTCTCATTATAAAGCATTTAATCTTAGAGTAGATCAACACCACCCTACAAAAGTTATTGAGTATCATCAAAGTTCAAGTTGAAGAGGTCGATCGTTTGAGGAGTATTTGTGACTTGTAATTCCAAAGTAAAAGTTCCTCGTTGTAAAAGATTGTTTGAAGATAATAATCCACATCACCCACTCCTCCTATTATTCAAGCAATCCAAGCCTTAATTCTAGCTACCATGGCATCCTATACCTTAATAAATAGAGATTCTTCTTCTAGCCAATATGAATCAATCTCTAGCAATGAGTTGGACACTAGCTCGCCCCTCTATAGAGCTTTTCATATCAAGGGGGTTATGGAGGATATATTTTGACATAATTTTCATATTCATTTGGCATGATCATTGGATGTTGCAATATAAGGGGAATTAATGATCCCCTTAAACAAAGAAAAGTAAATAATTAGGTTAAAAGTAATAGACTATCTCTAGCTGGTTTAGTAGAAACTAGAGTGAAGGTGAATATGGTCCGCACCATTAGAAATAGAATTGTTTAATGGGAGTGGTTGCACAACCATGACTCTCACTATAACAGGTGAGTATGGATTGGATGGTTCCTTACTGCTTGAAAAATTGAAAAAGTCAATGAATGCTCATAAGGAATTATTATTTGTGTGCATTGCCTCATTTCCGCCACTTAATATTATTGTTGGATTTATCTACAGGCTTAATGATGGTGTAGGTAGAAAGATCGTGTGGACTTGGCTAATTACATCTCATTTAAAATGACATCCTCTAATCCTACTTAGTGATTTCAATTTAGTCCTACATTAGGACAAGAAGATTAATGGGGATGTGTTGAATGAATAGAATGTCTAGGATTTTAAAAATTTTGTGAATTTGATGTCCCTCCGAGACATAAAAATTTACAAGTATACATCTAACATGGTATAATAAAAGTGATGAGCATTGTATACTAAGGATGTCAATTGGTGGGTACCCCATACCTGCATATGTATCGGATAAGAAAATCTATACCCATATCTAAATGAGTATTCACCAACACTTTCATGTTTACATTCGCCGAATATCCATTACCCAATAAATAATCCATTTATTCATTAATAGATATTATGCAACAGACAAATCCATTACTTGACTGATAAACTCATTTAGGATTAAGGTAAATGATAATTTTAACCTTAATATTATGCTATATTTATTTTAAAATCAAAGATAAAAGGATAATTATATATCATGTAAGTAGGTACAAATATAGTACCCTATACTTGTATCTATACCCCCATCTGAAAACTATTTTTTCCATCATCCAAATATGTTTAAGTATTCATCAAATAAACCTATTAGGTTTTAGGTAAAATCCATCTCGTTTAAATCCCTATTAGATAACATGGTGTAAACTAGATAACATCATGGATAATGAGGGCTGGATGGACAAGTTTGGTGGATTGACAACTAACTTTATGCAACCTTTGTTCATAAATCATGTTCCTATGACCATATCCTTGGCGAGATATATTGATCCAGGTTGTAAGTCTAATACTCCATACTTTTAGATAATAATAAAATAATAATGACGATGATGAAAAATTTAATATAAAAAAATATTAAGTATTAGTTATTATTACTACATGTACATATATAATAAATATAATGGGTTTCCAATAAAGTTTTGGTAAATATTATAGTGTAAGCTAACTACCCAATTAATGGGTTTTATTAATGGGTAGTTCCTCTTCTTTTTTGTATTTAATTTATATTAACTAATAACTTATTCTTTAGTAAATTAAGAAGTTCTAGAATTTGCTGCCCGGAAGATTACCTTCTTTGTACCCTAATGACTTCCCCCACTAAATCTATAAATATATATCTCCTAATTTTCAAGTCGATACAACTTCAGTAGTCAATAAGAGAAAGAGAGAGAGTTTGCTTTAAAAGTAGCACCATAGCCTCGATCTAGTCAAGGTAGGGAGGAGTTGTATATCTCAAGGTAGAAAAATAGGATAACATTTAAAAAAAAACTATCTTTAGACTTACTTTATAAATGATGGCTAAAAAATTAAGCCAAAGAAACAAGGAATTAATATCACAATTGCAAGCTGAGTTATGCTCTCATATTTTAGATAAATTAAGATAGATTGAAGAATTTATCAAAATTATTATCTGAGATGCCAAACAAGTAAACAACCAAAAATAAACAACAAATTATTGATTGGTGAATTGAAATTGATGGCATAGACAACAAATTTAGGTGGGAAATTGAAATTTTTGAGTTTAAATTCTTCTAGAGTATTGGCGTGTTTATGTTTGTGGGTCTTTGAGGTTTTGATATTTGAAAGTAAAAAAGGACACAAAAATACTTCTACCTAAGCTTGAGCATGTACAATTTTTGCAATATATAATAATAAATAAATAAATAGGACACCATTATTTGCAAGACCTTGAGAAGTTTTGAACACTAGTGCTCTACAAAAAAATTAGTATATACGTAATAGGTTTCATTTTGTCTATATATTACCACTAACTAGTAACTACTATGTGTAGCAACACCATTGCACCACACTAGGGCCACCACTGGTCCTCCTTAACTCCCCACACATTTTTTTGAATCCATCACCATACATAAAGTATAAGGAGTTAAAAAAGAATATATGAAACAAAATTACAAAATTTGCAATTGTGGAACTAGTGACTTACAAATTAGAAATTTTTTCCCATTTTGTGCAGCGATGAATATTCATCGTGAGTTGGTGATAATTCATTCCATCAATTACCTAGATTTTCCATAGCAATGGGATATGTTGAGAAATTATGTTTCTTTTAGCTTTTTAGTGGTTATTTCTCATAATATTAGTATTACTTATTGATAAATTTATTATCTTAATAAATACATATAATGAACAACATTAACTAACAACAACAATTTTATAAAACCAAAAATACCCTAACTTATGCTTACTCATACAACAATGAAGGACATATATACAGGCTTATTTTCGAAAAATAATATGATAGACTAAAACTGTTAGCCACTGATATCATTATATTACAAGTTTTGTTAACTTCACATGTAAAACAAGTTGATTAGTTATTTGGTTAGTTTTCTATTTAAACTAAACAAATCCATTCAATTAGTTAGAGGGAATGAATAGTGAAGTGTATAAATACATATGTTGTATTGTACAAGTTGATATAATAAAGAACACAATACAAAATGCTTCCTTTGAGTTTCCTCTGTTTTATTTGCCTCTTCCTCTCATGGTTTCAGTCTTGAATTTCATGTTAGATGCTTTCATGGTATCAAAATTTGGAAACTCAAATTACCTTCATTTCAGTCAAATTAGTTTTCATCAACAAGCATGCCTAACATAGAGGAAACTTCATCTTCCATTAATAACTCCTATTATCTCTCATATTCCAATCACTTACTTGTCATCCATGCATGTGATACTCCTCATCTTTGAAAATTTTTATGGCAAAGGTAATGCAACATAGATATTAGCATCTCTACAAAAAAAAAAGGTTTCATCATAATCAAAGAGTTTTACAAATACAACCTAGTATTACACCTACTCAAAGAGAGAAGATTTTTAAAACTAAGTGTAAAATAGGTGACATGGTTTGTAGACTCATAATTGATAGTGGTTCATGTACTAATGTTGCTAGTGAGGCAATGGTTAAAAAACTTGGTTTTGGGAACCACTAATCATCCTAAACCCTATTCTTTATAATGGTTAAATAAGGATAAAGGAGTTAAAGTAAACAAAAGAGCTTTAGTCACATTTTCTATTATAGACTATCATGATGAAGTTCTATGTGATGTTTTACCTATGGATGCTTGTGGATTACTCATGATGGAGTAAATAATGAATATGTGGTGAAAAAATAAAAACAATTATATAGGCTCACAACTTCTTTATATGATCATATGCCCTTGAGTGATGATAAAAAGAGATTATTTTTACACGAAAAGGCTATGGAGAAATGTATGAAAGAAGAAGGAATTTGTTATGCTTTAGTTTCTAAAGATTCTAAACCTGAAAAACAAAAAACTTGAAAATCCTAATCTAATTAAGTTTCTTGATGACTATAATGATGTATTTCTTGATGACTTACCTCCTGGATTACCACCTAAAAGAAGTATAGAACATGCCATTAATCTTGTTCCTGGTATGCCTATTCCTAATAAACCAGCTTGTAAATGTAACACAGAACAAGCTAAGGAATTACAAAAATAAATACAATAACTTATGGAAAAAGGATTTGTAAGAGAAAGTATGAGTCCTTGTAGTGTTCCTACTTTACCAGTGCCTAAAAAGAATGGTACTTGGCGTATGTGTATAGATTCTAGGGTTGTGAATAATATTACTATCAAATATAGATTTCCTATGCCTAGATTAGATGATATGCTTGATGAACTTTGTGGAGCATAAGCATTTTCCAAAATTGATTTGAGAAGTGGATATCATCAATTAAGGATTAGAGATGGAGATAAATGGAAAACTACTTTTAAAACAAAATATGGTCTCTATGAGTGGATGGTTATGCCTTTTGGGTTATGAATTGCACCTAGCTCATTTCTGAGACTTATGAATGAAGTTCTCTGACCTTTCCTTGGTGATTTCATTATTGTATATTTGGATGATATTCTTGTGTATAGCAAAAATAGTTATGATCATCTAGTGCATTTGAAGAAATTATTTGATAAGCTAAGGAAAGCTAAACTATATGGAAAACTTGATAAATGTGAGTTTATGCTTCCAAGTGTAGTTTTCCTAGGTTATATTATTAGTGGAGAAGGTATTAAAGTAGATCCTAATAAGATTAGGGCTATAAAAGAATGGCTATCCCTAATAATGTTCATGATATGAGAATTTTTCATGGATTAGCTAGTTTTTATAGAAGATTCATTAAGGATTTTTCTACCATAGTTACACCTATTACTCAACTCATGAAAAAAGGTGAATTTTATTGGGGATAAGAAGCTACTGAAGCCTTTGAAACCCTAAAAGATAAACTTTGTCATGCCCACGTTCTATCCTTACCCAACTTTAACCTTCTTTTTGAAGTGACTTGTGATGCTAGTGGATTTGGGATAGGAGGAGTAATTTTCCAAGAAAAGAAACCTATAGCGTTTTTCTCTGAAAAGTTGAATGGAGCCAAATTTAACTATTCGACTTATGACAATGAATTATTTGCCATCATACGGAGTCTAGAGACATGGAGTCATTATCTAAGACCAAAACCATTTGTGTTACATTCAGATCATGAAAGTTTAAAATACTTACATAGTCAAAAGAAAATTAATCTGAGACATGCAAAATGGGTAAATTTCTTACAATCCTTCTTGTTCTCTATCAAACATTTAGATGGTAAATAAAATGTAGTCGTTGATGCTCTTTCTCGTAGGTCTACATTAGTTGTTATGATGGATGCAAAAATCTTAGGTTTTGAAATTATAAAAGACTTATATCCTAATGATGAAGATTTTAAGGACATGTTTAGTGCATGTAAAGAAATTGGATACCATGGAAATTATGAAATACAAGATGGATTTTTATTTAGACTAAATAAACTTTGTATTCCTAGATCTAGTATTAGATACTTGCTTATCAAGGAAATACATGAAGGTAGCATTGCGGGACATTTTGGTATGCATAAAACTATGGAATTATTACAAGAAAATTTCTATTGGCCAAGAATGGTTACACATGTACAAACCATGATAAGTAGATATTCTACGTGTCAACAAAGTAAAAATTACTTTCATAAAGGCTTATACACACCTTTACCCATTCCTGATAAATCATGGGAAGGAGTTAGTATGGACTTCATCATAGGGTTACCAAGAATGCAACGTGGTAAAGATTATATTCTTGTGGTAGTAGATCGTTTTTCTAAAATGGCTCATTTTATTCCATGTAATAAAACCGATGATACCACGCATGTTGCTGACTTGTATTTTAGAGATGTTGTTAAACTTCATGGAATACCTAAAAGTATAGTTTCTGATTGGGATGTCAAGTTTATGAGTTATTTTTGGAAAACCTTATGGCATATGCTTGGTACTAAATTGTTATTTAGCACTTCGCATCATCCCCAAACTGACGTTCAAACTGAGGTAACTAATAGAACTCTTGGTACAAAAGATTGGGATGTTAAGATAGCTCATGCAGAGTTTGCTTATAATCATAGTCCATCTAGTACTACTCAAACTAGTCCGTTTGAGGTGGTGTATGGTGTGAATCCTCACATGCATATTAACATGATTCCGTTGAAAAAAGGTGAAATGCAAAATTATGAAGCTAAAGATAGAATACAAATTTTTCAACAACTTCATAAGAAAATCAAAAATAATATTGAAAAATCCAATGCCAAGTATAAAGCTCAAGCAAATAATCATAGAAACTCTTATGTGTTTTCTCCTGATGACTTAGTTTGGTTACATTTGCGTAAAGAAAGATTTCCTAATTTACGTAAAAATAAACTAATGCCAAGAGCCGATGGTCCATCTAAAATACTAAGAAATTTTGGAGATAATGCTTATGAACTTGAACTTCCAGATTCTTATGGTGGAATTTCAAGAAATTTTAATGTTGGTGATTTGTCTCCTTATTATTCTGATGAAAATTTGAAGGCAAATTCTTCTCAACTTGGAGAGAATGATGCATGAGCATCTAATGAACCTAATAATTTTCATGTTCATATTAATCCTCAAGGTAAAGAATATTTAGCTTTCTTAATGTTGGAGCCTATCATGTTAAATATTCTTGATAATTCTTTTATGCTTGATATTGAAAAACATTCAAGTTATTCTTGTAGGTATGTCACATATTTCAAGAAGAAGATGTTCATACACTTTAATGTGTACAAGTATTTAAAGCATGCAAGAATATGGCATACATGGGATGATACATTACAACAAGAAGATATAGTGATGATATTTATTATTTGTATTAACTTGTTGTAAACCCTAACCTTGAATGTATTTTATGTAAGTTAGGGTATTGATATAATTTCATGTATGTATCTTAGTCAATTGTATAGCTTTGTAATATTAATCCTTAGTATCATTTAACCAATGATATTATGCTTTGTATTAAGGTTAATATAGAATTAATTAAACCATGATTAATGGGCTGAATTAAGGATAAGGGCCGGCTGGAAGCTTGACACTTCAAGCTGGAACTCATCTCCTATATATACCTTTGTGCGCATGAAATGTAAGCAGATTTGAATGAAATAAAACACATGATTTTGTGATCAAACTTTGAGCTACATTAGCTAAATTCTATCCTCCCTTTTAGGTCAACATTGAGCAAGGAAAAATTGGGATTCAACCTTCCTCAATCAATCTTCAAACTTGACATATTTGAAGACTACTCAAATCTGTCCAGCCTCTCCTACTTGGTTAATCAATTTCTTCACCTATACTCCAGCAAATTACTTCTTTTCTTTTGCATTAGTTTGTGGGTGATAGTTTCTCATACAATCTTCGATCCAACCTTCCATTTACTTTGATAAAAACCACATCAATAATACCCTTGAATTGGGTTCTAGTAAAGAAGCATGTACTCTTTACTCATCCCTAGGCATATTACATTAAACAAGTTATGTGGCTTCCCCATAACAAAATATTATTATTGAAATAAAACATGGATAACTTTTAAAAACATCTTGAGAACTATTATTTAAGTCAAGTTTGCCTATGAAATTATGATTTGGTTGTGTTTTAACAACCACTTATCTCATTAAAAAAAATTCTACCAAAGTATTGCATGGTTTCTAGTACCTTTGTTTTACCTCAAATATCAAAAATCATAGAGATAAATTCTCTCCAAGATCCTACCCATGTATATTCCTTGGTTATCCATTTAGCAAGAAAAGGTAAAAACTCTATAAACTTGACAATCATCAAATTAATACTTCCCGAGATGTTATCTTCCATGAGCATATATTCCCTTACACCATTTTACAACACTCTTCCTCCACTACTCTCCAAATATCCTATCCTGATATCACCACACCATTTACTTTGTCATCAAAATAATTCCCACTTATTCAAACTTCTTCACCCCACACCTCCTCTCCTAGTAGTACATACCATAATCATCACAACTACCACCACAAAATATACCCTATCAACATATCCTAACCTCATCTAGATATTCTACCAAAAATCACAAAGCACCTGAACATCTCAAAGATTTTGTATATTGTAATGCCACTTCTTTTTTAATCTATCCACATGCCATTACTTCATCTTGTTTTACTTCTATTTCCAAGCATATTTTTTTTCTTCACTTTCACCTACAACTCAATCTCTACTTCATTCCTAGTGAAAAGCACATGAAATTGTTTGTTACAATGAAGCAACTTCTAACCCTAATCGGAAGGTAGCAATGGATAAGGATTTTGATGCATTATATGCTAACCATACTTGGGAATTAGTTTCTTTGCCCAAAGGAAATAAGCCAATCAATTACAAATTGGTTTACGAGATCAAACATATAGCAGATGGAACCATTTAGCGTTATAAACCTAGATTAGTTGTTAGAGGATTCACTCAAAAATCTAGTATTGATTTCCATGAAATATATTCTCATATTGTTAAAATGACAACCATATGAAGCCTCATTGCAATTGCTGTTAAAATGGAGTGTCGATGCACCTGATTAACATCAACAATGCATTCTTCATTAGAGATTTGGATAAAGAGATCTACATGAAACCCTTCAAGTATTCTCCTTTATTCTCCAAACCTTATCTATAAAATCAACAAGTTATTAATTTATTAAAACAGACATCTCTACAATGGTATGCTCGTTTGACCAATGTTATTAAATCCAAAGGATTTACTATGTCTCCGAATGATTATTCTCTATTTTTAAAAAGGGCGGGGAGCTTCGTATGTTTTGAAACTGTTTATGTGGAAAATCTCTTAGTCATTAAAAATGAATCTTGAAATTACTACCCTAAATTCCTTCTTAGATGCATAATTCAAAATCAAAGATCTAGGCAACCTTTATTACTTTCTAGGCATTGAAGTTCTCCATGAACTTTCTAGTATCATCATGATTAGAGAAAATTTCCTCTCAACCTCATTAATGAGTTTGAGGCTCATTAAACTTCCACCAATGTCACTCCCCTTGAAGCTGGTCTAAAACTTCTCCCTGATACATGTCCTCTCTATTCTAATCCTGGTACATACAGAAGTATGATTGGCAAGCTTGAGTTAGTTACTCACACAAGAACAAACATTACCTTTTCCGCACAATATTTGAGCCAACTCATGCATTCCCCATAAGAATCCTACTTTGAAGATGTTATTCACACGCTTAAATACATTAAAGGTAAGCCTTAAGCTTACTCGTGAACTCCTCTTCCTCCTATAATCTTCAAGTTTTTTGTGATTCTCAATGGGTTGTATGTCCCTCCTCTCATCACTCTATCAGTGGATGGTTTATCATGCTTAGAAACTCTCCTATTTTATGGAAATCAAAGAAAAAACCTATTGTTTCATTATCCTTAGCAGAGGATGAATATCGAAGCATGTGTAGAGCTAGTGCCAAAATAACTTAGCTTACTTGTCTTCTACATGAACTCGCTATTCCTACTATAACACTTGTTCCCCTTAAATGTGACAATTTAGTAGCCATCTAAATTACACATAATCCAATATTTCAAAAATGAACCAAACACATTGATTTGGATTGCCATTTCATTTGAGAAAAGTTGTAAGAAGTCTTGATGGAACACCCCCAAAAGTTGTCATTGAAATTTTTTGTTTAATCAAAAACCATATGCTAAGGCAGGGGATGCTACCGCCATGATCGGCATAAATCTGACCCCCGGCCAGTCTCGTACCAACCACAAGGTTAGAAAACTTGCAAGACATAAAATCAATTAGGGCATAAAACCATATGGATTCGAATAATTCATAATTAAAAAGAAAATCATAGTGCGCGATTAAAGAGTTATTACAAAAATAGAAAAATATAATAGAGTCAAAGCCCCTATAGGGAAAATAGTACGATTAACAAAAGGTGATAAAATAGAAACAGGTGATTCCGGACATCACTCGCTCTTGGGCCCCATGGCAGGTCCAACAGGCCATCACTCAGCCCCACTCAACGCATTGAATGCGTCAAAGTCATTAAATGCAGCATCTCCTACCTGCACCAACTCATAAGGGGCCACCGCTCGTGGGAATGAGCAACACCCATGAAACGGATGATCAGTACGCCACGTACCAAGCAAGGTAACCATATGGATAAGGCCATGCAATTACAGACAGGAAAATAAGGCATATAATACTTCATTTAGGTTCATATCATTATTTGAGACATAGGCCATTACTTCCATCTTACACATTTTCCATATTATTTCCGTGTGAGTATGGGGACCCCACTATTATAGCCGATGGACAGAATAATACTCTAAGGAAAAACGCACCTAGCCACTATTATAGATGTGGACCAGATAACACTTAGGGCAAAGTACACCTAACCACTATTATAGCCGATAGACCAAAAATTATCCTCACCTGACCCCGACTCACATGGTGTTCCACTATAAGTAGTTAGAATCTTTTCCATGATTTATTTCCATACAAAATTTGGTTTATCGAGCTCAGAACCCCCATTATTATAGCCGATGAACTGGAAAATACTCCACAGGGTATAACGCACCTCACCACTATTATAGCTAGTGGACCAAAAAGTATCCTCACCTAGGCCTGGCTCGATAATATTTTACTTTAAGTGTTTAGTGTTTTACCCATATCTTACTCCACACGCAACCCCGACTAGACATGTATGACCCACTGGACTTCCCATTCTCACCCCATTTGTCCCAATTCTTCTAAAAAGCCCTATCCCATATCTTGGGACCTTTACGCACCCTAGGACTCCAAGACTTCTTCTTCACATTTCCCTCACTTACCATGAGAGACCCAACTCTTATGTGCGTGGATCAAGGCCCACTCCCCATATCTCTTTTTCAACTCACCATTACCCTTTAGGGTTTCCCTTGGAAACCCTAATCTAGCCTACATGGCTTCACTTCTCCCTATCCTACACAACCCATTCCACTCAAACCACACCCAACATCACAACCTCACTTCCCATCCTTCACATGTGCCCATGAAAACCCTTATTAGTCCCCCAAACCCTATTACTTCTCCTTTCTTTTATTTCATCCCCTCATCACCCTCACTTACCATTTCCCTTTCCACTTGACTCACTTCCCCTCAATGTGACATCCTTCCATTCTTATTCCACACTCTAACCACTCCCATTAACTATCCCTTCCACACACACTTCCCTCACTTAGGGTTTTCCTCACAAACCCTAGCTAAATCCCCTATGCACCCTTATACCAACCCACGTACTATTTTTCACATATTCGCTCCAATCACCCCAACTACTCCTCCCTCACTTTCCTTAATCCTCAAGTCAACTTTTTCCACGTAAAGGTCATTTCCATGCAAAGACTAACCATCCCATGCAAGCCTTACACTCCCCATGTAAGATTTATTCCACCCTCTCATTTTATTCATATTATCCTTTTATTTATCTACCCATAAGTCATGAGATACTCAAGCCTTTCTCACTTCCCTCTTACCACTCCACTCTTTTTACTTCTCTCATTTTCCCACAACCTCATCTTACTACTCAGGGACTCCAAGTATGCATGTCATATAGGGCAACAATACATAAGCACAACACAAGTACAAGTCACATCACCATAGTACACATGCCATAACACATATACAACTTACCTTAGCTCCATGCTTAGCAAGCTACGCTACAAGTGCATGATCCATAACCATATAAGGTACATACATATAACCAACACACATAAACATATAATACACATATTGGGAATTAACCATATCCTTACCTAAAACGACATCGGGCTTGGAGCACAACTCCTACGCCTCCTTAGGGGGTAGACTTGGTTCACCTATAAGAGGGAAGCACTAGTGTTAAATCCCTCTTATTCCTTTTATTATCCCCTAATTGATTTTTAGCAATAAACTAATATTAGCGATGATAATAATAATAGTCTTAATAATATTAATAAGGATATTGTTATTAAAGTAGCTAACAATAATATTAGTGGTAATGTTAACCATATTGGGGTTAGTAGTATTAATGATGATGATCATCATAATAATGGCAGAATAATAATAATAATAATAATAATAATAATGATGATGATGATGATGATGATGATGATAAGGCTAAAATAACAAGTATACAAAAATAATCTATACTTAAGTGATAACAAGGGTTAGGGTACAACCAGAAGTGGAGGTGGCAGCTAGGGTGGCAGCGGCGATGGAAGTGGTGGTTTTAGAAAATTTGGGCTTTGGAGTTGGAAGAGAGAAAGGGAGGTGGTGGTTAGCAAGGTGGCAGGGCAGGTGGTGGTGGCTGTGGTGGTTGAGGGTGGTGGAGAAGGAAGGAGGAGGAAGAAGAGAGAGAAAGGGAAAAAGAAAGGTAAGGGAGGTAGGGATGGTCTGTTGGGTTGAGAGGGAGGTAGTGGGGTGGTGGTTGTAGCGGAGGAGGTGACACAGGGCAGCGAGAAGGGTGGTGATGGGGTGCAAAGAGCTGCCCACTTTGCATAGTTGGGGTGATTTGCGTAGGAGGAGTTAGGGGAGGGGAGTGGTTTGTTTTAATGGAGGGTGATGCAGGGAAGGGGCTGGGTGGTGGTTTGGACGGAACCGTTGCACGGTGGAGGCTAGGGCGGCGTCTAAAAGTATGGCAATAGGGAGATTAGGGAGGTTTTTAGGCAAAGAAAAAGGAGGAGAATAAGGGCAATTCAGGGTATTTATAGCTGTGGGGAGGAGAAGAGGACAAGGGAGGATGAGAACAAGGGAGTACAATGGGTAGAGGCTCGTCGGCAAGCAATGGCAGGCTAGTACAAGCCTACAAGTTGTAGGGTCGTAGGGCGTAGAGGCAGAGAAGGGGAAGGGGAAGGGGCATGCGGGAGAGGCACTACAGGGGCAGGTTGGGCTCGAAATGGAAAGGAAAGGGATGGAGGAGAGAGAGGGGGAGCAATTCAGGGTTGTGCAGGTGTAGGGAGGATGACTAGTGGCATGTGCAGGCATGACCTGTAGCGCGAAGGAAGGAGAAGAGGAGGAAGAAGGAGGATGAGGAGGCGGGTCGGTCTAACAAGGAGAAAAGAAAGAGTGGGTCAGCCCGCACGCGCGAGGAAGAAAGAAGAGGGGCAGTTGGGCTGGCCCAACCGGGGGAGAAGAAGGAAGAAAAGAAAAGGAGGAGAAAGGGGGCTAGGCTACACGAAGGAGAAAGGGAGGAAGGTTGGGCCGCACGGGTGAGGCCCAACCGGGGGAGAAGAGAAGAAAGAAAAGGAAGAGGAAGAAAAGAGGGGGGAAAGGGGGGAAAGGAAAAGAAAAATAAGGTGGTTAGGGTATTTAGGGTCTTTTGTGTTTTTGAATTTATTTGAAAATAATAAAATTAGTAAAAATAAATAATTAAATTCCTTTTCCTACTAATTTAGAATTTTTGGTTAAATCCTCCTAAATTCCATTTTAGTTAACAAATTACCCTAATCTCCCTAAACTTAATCGTATATTATTTCCATCTTTTTTTGTCTTAATTAATCCCATTATTTTATTTAAAATGTTATATTTAATTAATCTCACATATTAACCCCTATTTTATTATAAATTCCTAAATTAAAGTTTTGGGGTATTATATTACACTTGATCATTGTCTCCCATATTGGTACTCATAATCAACTAGTTGATTTATTCACTAAGAGTCTTCCATGTCCTTCATGTCATCATTAACTTTCCAAGTTGGGGGTTTCCTCTTCGTCCTCCAACTTGAGAGTGGGGGGTGTTAGCCACTAATATCATTATGGTACAAGTCTTGTTAGCTTCACATGTAAAATAAGCGGATTAGTTGTCTTTTTAGTTTTCTGCTTAGACTAATCAAATCCATTCGGTTAGTTAGAGGACATGAATAGTGAAGTGTATAAATACATATGTTTTACTATACAAGTTGATATAATAAAGAACACAATACAAATCACTTCCTTACGTTTTCCTTTTCCTCTCATGGTTTCAGTCTTGAATTTCATGGCAAATGCCTTCGAAAACTAAGTTGATCTTAAATTTATTGGTATTTCTAAATGATAAAAATGTTAAAATAGTCTTAAAAGGTGAAGGTGGCATATACTGTGTTTTTGACATAGTCAAATGAGGTCAACCTTACATTTATTAGATTATGGGTTGGTACCATCTGATTCAGAAAAAGAAAAAAATATATGGTTTGGCTTCATAAAAATTCAAACTTAGGAACTAAGATATCCCAATGCCTTAATCTTCTTAGTTATTGACTATGACTTACACCTGGTAACTCCATTAAAACTGGTTTTAAAGTTCATTAAGAAAAATAATTTAAAATTTAAAGCTAATGAGATATTGAGATTATACTTTTCTATTTGATTGTCATGCTCTTTTACGCCATGACAAGCAGTTTGTGGTCTCTAATACGGCATATTCCATCAACCATCTCTTTGGGAATCTGGAGCTCTTCTTGGAAACCCACTCAGTTTTACCAAAGAAAGATGCATGTCATTGAATCTGTAACGAGAAAAATGTATATTAAGGAATAAACGTTTGGGGGTCATTCTAATAAAGGAAAAAACATTTTTCATTTTTCAATTCAGGAACATACGTTGAGTCTTTTATCCGAATAAGGAACTACTGGCCAAATACTAGCCTGAGCTTGCTAGGAAATATTAAAATATTATTATTTTTGTATTTTGTACTATGTAACATACTAACTACAATATATGTATGTATTATACATAAATATGTACTTTATACAAATTTAAACATTATTGTTTTTAAACTTAATAAAACTAATCTAAAAACATATATTCCTAATTAATTCAGTGAAATTAATCAACAGCTCACTGAATTAAAATTCGACACTGACTGAATGACTGAGATTGTTCATTCAGTTAATTAAACTGAATCAACTACACAACTACACCGATATTATAACTTAAACCAAATCAAATTAAAACTTCTTAAATTGAAATTAAGCACAATCAAAACCACTCTTGGTCTGTGAAGAGAAATAATTTTTCTCGAACTTCACCTTCCATTTATGGAACGAAGAACCGAAGAAGAGAAAGAACGAAAAAGAAAAACAAAGAGGATTATTGAGCTTTCTTCTTCGTTGATCAGGTATGTCAATATTCTTTATTATTTCTTATTTATTCTTCGTTATCCACTTCTCATCTTCTTCGCCCGTTCTCCCTATTCGTAGACTTCTTCCTTCTTCCTTCTTCCTTCTTCCTCGTCTTCTCTTTCTTCCCCTCGTATTTTGCCAGTTGACCTTCGAATCTGTTGCATAATCTTGTTCTTCAATAGGTAAAATGCATAATTTATTTCTTCCTACACTCTGAAATTTTTTTCTTCAAATCTGAATTTAAAAAACCCTAATTTTTTAACTGAAATTTTTTTTCGTACAAAATCCAATTCAATGGAGCAGCATTGAAATTTGGATGCTCTTATACGAAGTTTTTCAATAGATGAATTCTTTTCTTTACCAATATTTTTTTGGCTAAGAAGGATGAGATGTGTGGCTGCTATTTTTTAGTAGCTTGTTAGAATTGAATGAGTATATTTAATGTTAGACTAACTCTTAACTGATGAGAGAAAAGGGTGAATATAAGAACAATGTTAGTTCATGAAATTTTTTTTCATGCGAAATCCAATTCAATGGAGCAACATAGAAATTTGGATGCTCTTATACGAAGTTGTTCAATGGATGAATTCTTTTCTTTACCAATATGTTTTTTTTTTTTGCTAAGAGGGATGAGATGTGTGGCTGTTGCTTTTTAGTAGCTTCTTAGAATTGAATGAGTATATTTGATGTTATTTTTTCCTATGAATCTGTTTTTCATAACAGTTACATACATGCCTTTAGCTCAAAAAAAATCTAGGCTATTGTTTTCAATTTCATCACAGCTGCTTAACATTGTTTAGATGGTTAGTATTTTGATTTGGTTGTGTTTCATGTGAACATACTCATTTTGCATTACAATAATACATAATTTGAAGGGTTATGGCTACAACTGCAAGTTCATCATCACAATCTCAAAGAAGTAGAGATAGGGTGATACGAAAGATTTGTGATTGCGGCAATCCTACTTGTCAATACGTGTCCAGGACCCCCAAAAATCCATTTAGAAGGTTTTACATGTGTGATAGATATGGGAAGCCAGGCAGTTGTAAAGTATTTTCCTTTATTGATGATCCACTTCCACCCATGGCTAGAGATGCAGCGAGACGCGTAATTGATGAAAATGAGGATTTGAGGAATCAGGTAAGCCAGTTGGAAGAAGTGAACCAAAGATATACAGATACGGAAGATGTCTTGAAGGGAAAAAATTACCGAGTTAGCTAAGGAAAATGAAGAACTGAAACAGCAACTGTCAAATGAAAATGGAAGATAAAATAGGGCAAGTGATTGGAGGGTAGCAAGGATAGCTTTTATTATTTATGTTGTGTTTTTTGTTATGTTAAAAACTTGGGGATTTTAATTAGTTCATGCTATGTTATTCATGTATTGTTGAAACTGGTGTATTGTTAAAAACAAGCTAAATTAACTAATGATTGGTTGACTTTTGTATGGTTTGAATAAGTTATTCAATCCAGATTAATCTACATTTTAATCTTATGCGAAATTATACCATAGGTTGAAGCTTGGTTTTTTCCTAGAGGAAAATGGATGGACAACCTGTACTAGCGAAATAGACAGAAAGATTTTTGCTCCATGTGATTTTTAGAAAGTTTTAAAGAAAAAAATAATAAAAATAACAATTTAAAAGAATGGGGAATAAAATAGTAAGATTAAAAAAATGAGGAATAAAATTGTTAAACATCAGCTACTTAAATATATAAAAGAAAATATTATCATTTTAATTTTTTTCTCAAAACTTTAGTAAAATCAAAAAATCTTACAAAAGGAGAAGATAATTAATTTCTATTAAGTAAACAACACTTAATTATTATTTCTATTAAGTATATATTGTTTGTTTGTGCATTTTGTTCATGGGGTGTTTTCGTCTCTATATTGTCCTTCTGTTGTGGCTGTCTAATTTAAACTAAATTCACATCATGGAAAGAGGAGATGGACGAATTTAAGTTAAACAACAATGTTTGGTTTCATAGATTGAAAAGGATAATATATTTGTTGCTTCATTCTGGATTGCATCCCAAACAACAATATATGCTACAAGCTACATGTTATGCCATTAAATTGAAACCAGTGTTTGGCAAGGCTTGATGTGCACTGCAACAATAAACTAAATTGTCTAATTTAAGGTGCAACAACATTCAGTCTAATTTAAACTAAATTGTCTTTACAACACATTGATGAATCAATCGCCCATCCTAACAGTTATATGTTCTTGTTGTGACAGATTCTTGAGTGGGAATGATAGTTTGTTCTGAGACTTGACTTGAAGTTGGGGGCTGGTTTTGTTCATGACCTACTATGCCTCTTCCTCCCCTACCCCTACCTCTTCTTTTCCTTTGTCCTCTTCCTCCCCTCCTTCCAATGCCTCCTACTCTTCCTACACTTTGTCCTTCAACTGAAACTTGAGCTTGAGCTGGAGCTGAAAATTCAGCTAAAACTTGAGCTGGAGCTTGATCTACAACTTAAGCTGCTCTTCCTTCCCTTTTTCCTCTTTCTCAACCCCTTCCTTTTATTTCATGGGGTGCCTTTCAACAAATTATACATATGGAAAACAAGTATTAACAAGTCACAATTATAAATTATAGATATGAAAAACAATTATGAAAACACTAACCTTATATTTATCTTTGTATCTCAAATGAACCGGTAATGATACCCCTTCATTTCGATAATGATGTTTGTTGTGTCCTATTTGACTACAATGGCTACACCGTTGTTCTTGACCTCTTCTTGAGACCTTTGAGACCTTATGACCATTTTGTGTCTCTCATTCTTCCCTTCTTCTCTTCCTATGTGGCCTTCCTCTCCATTTCCTCAATTCTGGAGGCTTAATAGGTTCATTTCCCTGTCGTGGCCACTCATTGGGACCATTTAGCATCTCCATAGTATCATTGTAAGCCTTAAGGTATGTGTCCTTATTGTACCAATGGCTTACATAACCCTCAAGTACGTCCCTCATTTCCCAAATAGCAGCTATGGCATGCTCAAACGAAATTCTACTCAACTGCCATGCTCTACAACTATAACTTCTAGCATCCATCCTCATTGTGTATTTATCACCTAGAGGGTTATTGCCTATTTTAACTTCATATCCATCCCTCCCATTCCATACACAATTCCATTTGGCTGCTGCTTCTTTGTTCTCGTCTACAATTTCCTAAATATGAGGGTATAACAAGATGTCCTTATTCTTAATTGCTTCCCTCTTCTTGATATTCCTCTTCATGCACGCCTCCCTTATATCTTCTAACATGCCTAAAATTAGTTTGTGTCTAGCTTCAATGATACTTCCATTAAAAATCTTAGTTATATTATTTGTGACATAATCACATTTACTTTTAAGCTTAAACCAAGCTTTAGACCATGTTTGATCCCTACCTTCCAAATCCACAGCACCTTCTTCATCGACTTTTTTCAATTCCTGAAGCTTATCTGAGAACATATTAAGGGTGGTGGTATTTGCAATCATCCAAAAGTGTTTTCCATACACTATGTCATTGAACTTCTTCCTAAAATTAGCATAGATGTGTCTTGCACATCATCTATGCTCAACTTGAGGAAGAATACGTTTAATGGCTTCCACCAGCCCCTTACAAAAATACAAGTCAAAATCATGCACAAAGAAAGAAAAATATTGTATAATGTATTAGTGCAAAGTGAAGAAAAAAATACCACCAAAAATAAAATAATACTAATATACCTTTTGCTGGTCACTGATTATTTTTAAGCCTTGACCTTGTTGTAGACCTAAGTCAGCAGCCACATGGGTTAGAAACCACACCCAATTTTCAGTGTTCTCCTTCTCAACCACCGACCATGCAACTGGAAACATCTGATTGTTCCCATCTACGCTCACAGCTACAAGTATTTGACCTTTAATACATCCCTTCAAAAGAAACAAACACAATTAAATCGAATATTAATGTTTTTATTAGTTGAATGTGACAAATAAAAATAGTCATGTAGTCATGGAAATTACCTTCAAGAAGCAACCGTCAACCCCAAGAACGGGTCTACATCCATCCTTCCACCCTTTATTCAATGCATCAAAACATATATAAAGTTTGTCAAACACATTACTCCCTTCCTTAACCTTAAGGAAACAAGTGTTCTTTTCGTTTACCTTTTTGATCTCAGCAACATAGTCCCAAAGTCTCTCATATTATAGTTGAAAGTCACCTTCAATTTGTCTGTAGCAAATACGTAAGGCCCTAAAACACATGCACATTGTTGCTTTAAGCCTAAGCTCATCCCAAACGGTATTATTCAACTCCCTTACCTTCCAACTTGGGGCCAGCTTTACTCTCTCCATATAATGTCTTGCTAGCCACTTTGCAGACAATCTACTGTTCTTATGAGTTGCCTTCTTGCATGTATGATTAGGCCCCACCTTTATGACTTGAAAGTTATTCTTTCTTTGTATCCATGATGTGGAAACATGCCAACCACATTGATTATTCTCAACGTTATACCCAAAGTACTTCACTTTAATGTACTTTTTATCATTCTTTATAAACTTCAAATCATAGTCATTCATGATGCTATAATCATCAATGGCCATTTTGAATTCAACATTATCCATAAATTGGCATCCAATTTCTATTCTTACATCATAAGGTTTGTGTTAGGCCTAAATGTAAAATACCTTGGTTTCTTCCCCATTCCCTCCCCATCGGATCCTAAACTAGAGGAAGGACTAGGTGGATCCCCTTCATCCCAATACTCTTCTTCATCCTCATTTGTTATTTGTTCTCCTTGTGCAACTAAGGCCCAGTCTTCCCTAGCTTCCCTCATGCTTTGAGTAAATTTCTTCACTTTCTCCCTTACTCCTACAAAGTCCTCATCAGTAGTCTTATACCCATCATCAGTGAGAACATCATCCTCATCTTCAGCATCATAGTATTCATCATCACTATCCTCATCTATTAACCTAATAGTAGCCCCACTTACACCTAAATCTGTAATTCTGCTCTCAGTAGCAGTGGTAGTTCCTAAGTTTCCAGCCCCCATGTTCATTATTAAAATCAATACCACCATCATCAAGAAAATTCTCTATCCAAGCCACATCATCTACATTGACATCACCCACGCCCTTATCGGCCTCAATGAATGCAGTCTCACCATCATGCTCCCCACTGTAATAAGCCAAACATAAAATCCATAATTTAAGAGATAATAAACATAACGTACAACAAACAACTCCCAACAAAAACTAAGACGAAGTGATAAACAGAAGGTAGCACCATTGAGGGCCCTCATGTATTCAATGAAAAAAATAACAAAAAGTGATAGAAACATGTGGTCCCAATATGTACTCAAAATAGAATAATCCAAAATCAAGAAGTTGTACCCTCTAAATTAATCAAACACTTAATTAATCAAACCCTTAACTAAAGTCAGTAAACTATAAATTAATCAAACACTAAAGGAATAAACGTTATGCCCTCTCTTTATTCGAGACAATTTCCTCTCACATTACTAGCCTTAAATATAGAGAAAACCCTAAAAGGAAGAAAGTGCAGAGTATGAAACACTAAAAAGCACTTCAAAAAACTTACCTATCATCTTCCTCATGGCCGACTATGTTTGGGTTGAAAGTAACTACACTTCGCGTCTTCCTCTTCCCCATGGCTATAGAGAATGAAACGAAAATGAAAATGGAAGAAAGAGTAGAGTATGAAATGATCAAAAAGAAGTGCCAATACGGAAGAAGAAGTAAGAACATGGAGACTACCTACTCAACGAAGCACAACCTTTGGTTCTCGCTCCCTTTCTCGCAGACGAAAATATCTTCTTTAACTCTTTTTTTTTCTGTTTGGTTTTATGAGATTAAACACTTCGAAGTTTTTTTCATTTAGTGCAAAAATAATAATAATACTGTACTGAGTATATTACATAGTATAAAATACAAAAATAATAATATTTTAATATTTTCCGGCAGCTCCTGCAAGTATTTAGCCTGTATATTTGGATAAATGACTCAACGTATATTCCTAAATTAGAAAATGAAAAATGTATGTTCCTTTATTGGAACGACCCTCAAACGTTTATTCCTTAATATACATTTTACTCGAATATGTAACTATAACTGTATGCTCAAATGATTATGTCATGATGTAGAATTGGCGTTTGGTTTATCTTCATTCCAATGATTTTGTGACTTCCATAGCATATATTTGTTTGTTTGTATATAATAATTGGAGTTCTCGTCGACTTCTTAGAGCTGCCACAATGAAGAGTTAGCATAGAATGCCCATGATTATTGGAATCAATTGGCCCTGTACACTTGATACAAAAGAGAAAATCTTTTTGTTTGTATACAAAGGATTATTCAACAAGGTTATTAAAAACTCTCAGACCTCCACTTCATTGTGTTCCAGTCAGAAGCCAAGTTAGCTCCAAGTCAAATGCTGCTCAGGAGTATTTGTATCTAATAGTCTAGAGTCACCGTTTCATCTGGGCAGATGAGCGACCTGAAGGAGGTGATTTTGGCTCTCTCCTATCAATTGCATCTGAAAGCCAGACAAAAAGGTCAGATTGTTGAAATCACATCCCAAAAATGAAGAAAAAATAAATGCTGTTACACGACGCTCGTTTTGCCATGACTTACAAGCACCGCCTGCTTTTCCACCGAGGGAAGATCTAAGAAGGTTTGCCGAATCTGTTGTTTGTGTAGGTGATTGTCTCCTCAATCTTCTTGTGTCCGCTTTGATGGGCGATTTGGCATCAATTAAAGGGTTATGGCCCTTGCTAGGCGCTTCTGTCTTTTGTAGATTCCTGTAATCAAATAACAAGTTGTTTCAAAAACACCAGACATCTTCATTCTACTAATGTCTTGTTGATATATCAATAACTATCAGCGTAAGAATAATCAGAAACCATGGCCAGTTTCTTTCTCAGGAGATAAATTAATTTGCGGAATTTCCATATGCCGTCTCCTCTCGGTTAGTTTATTTCTCTGTCTACTGCAATTCTCACACATTACTTCTTAAGCTCTATTGAGACACTAGTAATACCAGATGGACATGGATTTTAATGCATCATCACAGTAATACCTCTTTTCTGAGCCATTAATCAACCTCCCAATACTCCGTATGGATTTCCTGATTTGAGATCCCTTTCTGCTTACGTTCTTAACTGAGTTGGGCGTTTGATGCTCGGGGCAAGTACGAGTCTCGGACACCGTAGTGGTCGGAGCCTCAGTTCCACTGCACATTCGTGGCGCAATGGTGTCCGGTCGTTGGATAGGATATCCAGTCATAAAGACCTTCCCAGAATAAGCAGAACTTTGTGGACTTTTTGGAGCTCTATTCTGAGAGACATCACCTGCTGAATCAGTATAGCTGACATTATCACTAGAATTTGAGTCTGCTTCTACTTCTTGTACGATCTCAGAATTTCCAATAGTTGCAGCTATCACTGGTGACAGTTTGTGCACGTGTTCTGATTGTTTTTTATGAAACTGATCCTTTGCGCCAGCCTTTGTACTTTCCAAGCTCAATCTTCGAACTCGGTTGGAGGTCCGTTCTACTCCTGTGGAAGGTGTTTTAAGCCGCTTCTGGTTACTCATTATAATTTCAGTATTCGCAGCAAAAGGATGTTCAATACTAAGTCGTCTTCTCCTCGGAGGAGTCCGCTCTGTTGTTCCCGATCTTCCTTCGCAATGGAATGTCTGTACTTTATTTGGCTCCTTTTTGTAAAATTCCATGGGCTTGAGGACCCCGGATTTTTCAATACTTAACCTCCGGGATCTTGGCTCTACCATTACTTTATGATTCTGTGTCTTCAGGGCACTTGGGTCATCAACACTACACTGGTGGCTTCTTGGAGGAGTTTTCTCTACAATCCCAACTCTCCTTCCCTGAGGAGATTTTTTTCCCTTCAACTTATCTGATTCTGCATCTAGCAGTTGCCCGGGCCTCCATGTGGTGAAATTTTCTATGTTCAACTTTCGATCTCTAGGGCCTGCTTGCAACGGATTTACTTTGGTCGCCTGACGTGGCGATCTCAGCTCGTTTCGTTTAAGTACTATTTTCTGCATCTTCTGAGACTTTGCAATGCTGGGATGTTCGATACTCCTCCTCCGTGATTTAGATGGAGTTTGTTCTGCCATTAATAGCGAAGTTCTTTCAGGTGCTTCTGTTTTCTCACATGGCGTTGTTGGTTGATGATCTTGTTGGGCATTCTTCGGCGTATTGTTTGCCAATGCCTTCTTGAGAATGTCAATCTGCACCAACCCAAAATCAGTTTCAGTGATATATGTCATGTTGGAGGAACGACAAATTGTGCAGTCTTTATACAAGATTCAACGGTAGATGCTTCTATAAGGACAGCCATCCTCATCTCCGAAGAGTATTACTTTCCGCTATCATCTCCGGCCCCTGATTCCTAATAACTTTAAGTTATTATTTTCCCATTTGGATGCAGAGAGGAAGAGTCTGCTCACTCCGAAATAAAAGAATTACATCCTTTCTTGCAGCACCACATGCATTCTTTCTGAGTTATGTTTGCGAGACAATTTCAAAGCGCAAGTTAATCTCAAATGTATGCTACTAAAAATTAAGCAGAGATATGAGGTAAATAAATTTACCTCGTGCTTTAATTCCATAACTTCGCTGCTCTGTTTGTGGAAACAAGTAGCTTTGAGTTCGACCATTGAGACCCTCTGAGCAAACTTTAGGGTGTTGATTGTTTCTGCATAATTTTCCTCTTCTGGGCTCACATGAGCCAACAGCAAAATCTTTGCGCTTCCTCCTGTATTTTATGTCAAGATGGTTTGCATATTTATTTTACATAATGCAAGTTTCATAATTCACTTCACAAATTTATTAAAACATAAAATTTAATGAAGAATTGATCATAGCATATACCTAAAGCATCTTGCAGAAGCAGTGTCAGTTTGCTGCTGTTATACGGAATCTTGGAATTTTTTTGAGACAATGCTGTGATGACCTCCCCTAAGCATGACACGGACTTGTCAACCTGTTCACTTCCAGCAAGGTCAACTAAGTGCAGGCAACTGCGAAGAATGCTTCCAGATGTATCCTTACCGTTGACATGGACTGTCAACACACTGCATCAGAGGAAGAAGCCAACCAGACTTCAGCATAACATAAATCACAACTCACGAAAGGGGAGTGAGTATTGAAATAAAGAGATCAAGAATTTCCGATCACACTTGGAGAAACACAACAGTTCACTTGAGTCTTGACCAACCTGTGTGCCTGATGGACTGCGGAGCCAATAGTATGCCTTGCTCTCCCCAGTTTTGTCAGGCTGAAAACATCTGCGAGGGACCTAACAGGGTGCAATGTGGCACCTGAATAACTCCTACCGCCAGTGCCAACAGCACCTCCCATAACTGGCGTGTCAGAAGTTAAAGAAAAATCAAGGCAAATGACGACTTTCTAAATTGACATGAAAATGTACACCGGCCACTGCCAAGTCTAGGTAAAAGGATATTTGATGGACGATGAATCTTCTGCAAGGAGATCTTGCACCTCTTCATTACATATTTCAGTCATTTGAACATAGATTTCATAATTTATGATGTCCTTCCTCTGATTCGACATCTGGAAGAGATCATTCAGAGCAAGATGATTGATTCCTATATCCTCTGAATCTAATGAGCCACACTGAAACAAACAAAATGAATAGATTTTAGTCATTACCCTTTTAATATAAAATACAGAACAATGTAGAAAACTCATTACCCTTTGAGGGAGCGGTGGAGATTAACTGGTTCGATAGTGTGTTGTGATTGCATTAAATAGACTGTTGGTTAAATTCCCATTGACTACACTTTTTTACTATTACTTAAATAACTGATGCAACAGGCTCCAAATTTTTCCTTTCTTAATCAATGATACGTGCAATCATATATAGAAGCGGACAGTCAACTAGGCAACTACTCTCACCATTGTGTATGTTTTTCCGGACCCGTGTTGGCCATAGGCCAGTATGCAGACATTGTAGCCATCAATGACAGACCGAACCAGTGGTTGGATGCCTCTATACACCTCATCTGTTTATGACCAAAACAACGGCAAGAAAAAGACAACAGAAAATACGATCAGTATACCACGAAATTTCAAACCAAAGGATCAGGTTGTCAATGAATCACCTTGCGTTGCTATTGGACCATACACGTGATTAAATTGAAATGCTTTTCTTGCATCCTGCCCTCTTGAAGGATCAACGAGTACCATCGAACCATCATCTCCGACAAAATTTATCGCGGTAATTGCTTCTGCATTTAAAAAAGGCTTGATCCTGCAGAACACTCGAATACTTCCTGAAAGAACCATCATTGTTATTTCAGAAGACAAGAAAAGCTATGTGAAAAAATTAGACTCCCAAAATGCCCACAACAGCCTATCTGGAGCAGCTTTTCCGCCGTTTTGACTGTTTAGGGGTAAGGCTGCGTGTCTCTGAAAATCAAATCATCACATTCAACATAACGGTGTGTACTTATCTGCCTCCGCCATGAAGTATACCTTTCAAGTCTTGGACCATGTTAAATAAATTCCTGTTCTCTTGCACAACTTTTTGGTACCCAAGTGCAGCAGTAGACATCTCTTCAACCTGGCTTCCTGAATCAGTAGAACGTATTCATATATTCATCATTGAAATTTCGGTTGAAACTGATCAGGAAACACACAAATTCAGCATCTACCTAGCTGTTTCAGATCATTAAACAACTGATATTGCAAATCTTCAAACTCTCTTTTTGTCTGAATCCACAAGGCTTTAATGTCCTACAATATGTACACAAGTGTTAAAGGATGCTAATATGATCTCATTTTTCAAACTTAAATATAGGTAAGAATTAATAGTACAGATGTGTCAGGTAGATGGCATAACGCAACTTCTTTCGAAATTCTGATCAAAATCTATGCATACAGCCACCAAGGACTGATGGTCATTTTACTCTACCCAATTGCCATGAATTTTTTTCACATTCCTAGCCTTTTTGTACGGTCCTCAGAGCCATGGGTCTTTTGATAGCTCAAATGTTCTCAACCTTAGTACACGTTCAACAGACAACTTGAAGATTTCAGTCCGCAAATCTCTCTCCCTAATCCCTCCATCAACCAAGCATTTTTCCAACATATTACTTAAAAAGCAACAATGAATCCAGCTACAAGAGAAAGCAAGAGGTAAGATAAAGTTATTTGAAAGTGAAAAATCTTCACATTAAGGGCTTGTTTGGTTAGGGGGTAATAGGGGTGGAAAAACTTTCCCTCTTTTTTGTATCTTTTATATTAAGTATTTAATAATACTAAATATATTTTTAATGAAATACCCATTTTAGATCAAATTAAGATCTAAAATAGGTATTTATTAGAATAAAAATACTTAATTTTAAATAAATTATACAAGATATATAAAATATAAGGGTAATTTTTCCACCCCTATTACCTGTACCAAACGAGCACTAAATATCTTTACGCAAGGGAATTCACATCACCGTGGCCACATATATATATATATATATATTCTATGGTATGAACAAGAAAAAAATAAAATTGAAAAAAGGTAACCATCAATGCTTACAGAAAGGTCCTTTTTATGCTTTCGCAATTGAAGCATATGGTCAAAGCTCTCTTTCCTTGAGCAACCTCGATTAACCTTCCAAAAGAAGCAGAAACAAAAATCATTCATGGAAATCGTATGATAAGAAGAAATAACTGGGGTCCTAACAACAGAGTGAGGAGGCAATACCTCCACATTTCTCTCTGTGAACAGATTATTCGCATGTTCCGGCTCTATCTTGAAGAATGGGCTACTTCTCTCTTTAAGGATGTCTTTAAGATTCAACTTTAACTGAGTACGAGCAGCAATCAACTTAAAAAGTTACGGATAAGTCTTTTACAAATACTAGGTATATAACTAACTAGCAAATAGTAAGCACCGCAGGCACCCAAGCCTATCTGAGATATTTGATGGAACAAAAATCAGGAACACTGCTCTATCAGTTGAGGTCATATTTGAGTATAAGCACATAGAATAGTCTTGCAATTGTAACAACAGTTGGACAAACAGCCATTTTCTCCCCCCTCCCCCTCTTTGCAACACGAGGAACTAGCATATTCCATATGCACTAGACACATAAATAAAGGAATTCTGATCGATTTTCACAGGCAAAGGATAAATCAGAAGAGATATTCCCATCAATTGTTGGTATATCATGAAGATATAAATGAAACTTATATGAGTTTGTTATTAGAACAAAACTCCATACAAGGTAGAGTAAGTCACCGCTATAACCCTCAAGTTTCGGAGAGGGAAAAAAAAATCACCGCTTAGTATCTTTTAAGTTCAATGAACACCTATATCTTTTTCTGTTAACTTTGAACCACCCAAAATCAAATTATTTATAACAAGTGAATATGTCACAGAATATACATGCAGTATATATCATCAACTAAGGCTTCGTTTGGTAAACCTCATTATTTGCTCATTATCTAATAATATATATTTTAGGTCGTTTGTTTTATCTTATTATTTTCAGGTTATTATAATCTTATTACATACAATTTATTACCATATTATTTTCAGATTATTATAATCTCATTATCTATAATTTATTTACAACTTACAATTATTTCATAAGTAGGTCCCACTAATTTCAACTAACTACCAAAAAAAATAACTTATACTATTTCCTTTTATTACAAAAATAACCTTTAATAAACCTCACCTATATATTAAAATTGTCACTATACATCAATTTATTTCATTTTACAAAAATTACCAAATACTATTATTACTTCAGACAAATTCATATACAAATAATTTATATCTACCAAACACTCTACTATGTTATTATTTCATATATTAGTACTTCATATCAAATTTTAATCATGTATCAAGTTACTCAAATGGTACCAAAGCCAATAAGCCTTTGCTAGAGTTTAAGTGGATAATTTTGTGCCTAATCAAATTATCATGATCTATTTAAGAAGTTTTTTGAAGTGCTCATTTGGTTTGGAGTAATAAGGGAGGAAATTTTAGTATTGTATTTTGCGTCTTTTATATAGTATATTTGAAAATGTAAAAAAAAAAAAAATTGAGGGAACACCCATTTTAGTCGGAACAAGGACCTGCACCTGGTATCCCTACAAAAAAACATACCATTTTGTCCACCCTTATGCCAAACAAGCAACAAGGAGCAATATATTCTGCCATCATTGCCAAACTTCAGATTTAAAATAGCATCCTTCATAATTTTATAGGGCAAAATTAGGCGACTTAGACTTGAAAGAATGGTCAAAAGTAAGGCTTGCGAGTGCGAACATAATATTGAAAGGAAAACAACGGCATTGAGGGAGTCGATAAAAGGAACTGAAAGATAATGATTGAAATTGAGTGTGTGGTTGTCTGATATGAAGGTCAATGCCTCTATGATGGTCTCAATTGACACTTGAAAAGCAAAACAAACCAAAGAATTGAAGATAACTTATAAGCAAAAGGACCCTAAATAAACCTGCTTTTATTTCTTTTCCTGGATCAAATGAAATCAGCTGACAATGCAGATAAATATCGGAGAAGGTCAGAAAGAACATGGAATGGTTGTGCGAGTATTGATGTCCATCATAGAAGAGAAAGTTAAGTAAGACAAGACCAACTGACCTCAGGAAATTGGTTCAGCAGCTCCTTCCCCAGACAACTAGACAAAATCTTACTGAAATGTTTAACTGGATCATCCTGTGAATGCATAATATTAATAACCATCTTTCTGGGAGAGTGAAGGTGAGAATTATTCATGCAACAGAGAAAAGAGAGCACTATTCTTGTATTGATAGAAGTAGGATACCAGGTGCCCATTCTGGATTGAAGATACGAGGTTATCATCAATATTTTCCTTTGTCTCGAACATGTGGTCAGCAAGTGCTTTGACAATGGAATCTGCAGGAAGTTACAAAAATGAGCACAGTAATATCGGCTTTATTAAATTCTTCATATAAGACTAATCCACGTGTCCGATGTTAAGAAATGCTGCTTTTTGTTTTCCACTCATGCAGTCGCAGTTTCTGTATACAATTAAGACTAGCTGCACCTTCAAATCAGTATACACTCTCTAATTAAGTAAACAAACGATACCTTCAGCTACATTTTTTTTTTCTGCCCCAGATAAGTCAATACGCCTGCACCGAGTTACTGTGGTTGTACTAAAAGGTCGCGCGAAGTTCTTACTTGCAGAATGTGGAATTAAGGGGGATTTTACGATCTTATGCACGCCAGTGGTTCCATTCATTTGTTTCAACTCATGGAATGCCTTCAGTGCTAATATGCAATCAACGACCTTGCCCACTGATCCAGCCTCAAAATCATCCTGAGGGATTATCAAAGTAACAGACAAATTTCAGTTGCGAGAAATTAGTTCCTTTTTATCGTTTTCCTGAAAGAGACGTGGCGTTCTGGGTCGGGGTCTGGGATGTTAAACTTACTCTTTCAAGATCAGAAGCTTCAAAAGCAGGAAGTTTCATGCCTTGGACAACAACGAGAAAGTTCTTAACATTCTCAAAGTACTGATAGGCGGGTAATGGTTGCGAATCCCATGTTAGTGATTGTGAAGGCAAGTGATTCTCCACGACCTGGAAATCGAATTACAATAAAAAATATGAGAAACCTGTGTCGACACTGAAACCAAATAGACCACTTAATATGAAATGAACAATCAAAATAAATACAATACCTTAGGAACGGCTCCAGGTTGGATTTTATTAATTAGATTACAAAGAATTAAACCATTTCTTAAGCAAGAAATGAATTCCTTCTCTGATGGTTGTTCGCATATACCCAATGGACCTACTAAACTTTTAAGCCAGTGAACCGCTGAATATCTCCTCAACGCTGCCCAAAACGAGAGCAGTCCGATTGTTTGTTAGATTAAATTCCTTACAGAATAACAGGATGAAAGATAGATATGGTTCATTATCGTCCAATATTCCAACGTTTTAAACAGCAATGAGAGACAAAAACCTGCTTCTTCGGCTTTTCTTGAAGCGAACTGGAAGTCTTGCATCACGGTTCTAGTATCATCCACCATTAGAATCCTAGAATATTACAAAAAGTGAGTCAATCCAATAGCATTGGATGGTTGATTAGTAAAACAAAAGAGAGGGTTTCAATAATTCATTAGAACATACATTTCACTTCACCGTTGGAATAGAATGATTGGAACTAAAGTCTGATACTAGCGGCTGGGCGAGAAACAAATAGAGAAGTGAGGAAATTAGCTTCCGAGTCTACTGATTCCCTCAAAATGATGCGGAGGGGGTGATTGGAGACTCAAAGGTGTAAATTCCTAAAAGAGGGTGATCTCATTTGATTCACTGAGAAAATGAGGTTTTGTGGTTATTCGTCAATGAGTGTTGAGTTGCGATATGCCGGACCTGGAATTATACCGTTACAATTCTTGGTGGAGCAGTGCCCTGCTTTTTCGAATTCAAATTTTTTCATGTGTGGTTTTTTTTTTTTTCCTGATAACCTAAAAATATAACTGGGCTCGATGAGTAAGGTTTTCGTATAATCGTATATTGGGCTTCCCTCTTATGTGAAAACATGTGAATTGTTATTCCACGTTCAAACACCGGCCTACAACATATTACGGCTAATACCATGAATCGATCTCGCACTGTCGCCAATAAATGAATTCACAGGTAATGAGAATATTTAATATTGTTTGATAACACCAATTATTTTACAATTTTATCATATATTTCTGAAAAATATTATCTATGAATAAAATTTAATATTCATCAATAATCCTAGTCTAAATAAGATGTCGAAGAGAAAACACACATGTCCAAAGTAATAAAATACTCTATTTTTTTTTTACAAATAAAGGAAGAGTAACATTAAAAAAAAAACAAAAACCCTGGCTACTAGTGTGTTATAGGTATATTCTTATAACTCAAACTACTAACCATATCAAACAAAAGATAGCCTCTAACTATTGAAGGGGCCCTCATAAAATATCATGCCAAATTGTAAATCATATTCCAAGTAGGCTAAATTGTCTGCTACCCGATTCATCTCTCAAAATTAATGAGTGGTATATCAGAAGGAGAACTCTTACATGAAGTTACAACAAGCATTGATTAAGGAACAATTCAGATGACGAGAAGAGCATCCATCCCTTAAAAGATGAATTATAGCTTTTGAGTCAATGTAGACCACCATGTTTTGGAGATTTCTAGACCTAATCCCATTCGGTCCATGCCAAATGCTCAAAAGCTCAATCGCTAGAATAGTGCCATATCCAAGATTGGCTTCAAAATCAAAGATACACTGTCCTACATGGTCTTTGGCAACTCCTCCAGTTGTCATCCTCTTAAGATTCTTGAGAGTGTTGCCATCCACATTGATCTTCACTATGTTTCTAGGTGGGGGAGATGAACCAATGAAAGTGGCAACTATACCCTTATTTGATTGTTCAATTCCACGAATTGAAATTCATGGTCCAAGAGGCTGCATGTGGCGGCCAAATCTTTTCTCCATGGAAACCATATTAGTTTCACTAATGCTAAAGTCCCAACAAGTAATGCATATGAGTAGAGCCTAGTGGGTCCCTCGAGATCAATCATTTCATCTTTATTATGATACTCCACCACCATTCCCTTAATGGTTGAGTAAAAAAAACATATGCATGTTTGATGGCAAACGTTCAAGCTAGATTCTTCTACTATAGTTGCAATCTCTAAAAATATGAATAGCAAATTCATCACCATCTAGAAAAATATCACAGGTTGCAACCTCACTCAAACCCCATCTCACTTTATTAATGTTCGTGAGAAGCCGATCATGCACAACAAGCCAATCGAAGATTCGAATTTGTTATCTAGCTTTAACCTTCCAAATGAGACTCCACTTTGAAGAAGCATTAGAAAATTCATTAAGAAGCAAACTGTATGCAGACTTCACCAAAAAGGAGCCATCAGCCGAATGACCCCAAATCATAAAATCCTCCGCATCAACATGGGTGTTGACAAAAATATTAGCAACCTCCATTGCTGTAAGCATGTTGATTTTGTATGCAAAATCATATCATTTCCATCCATTACCTAAGTTAAAATAGTTGACTATTGGTTTATCAAGTTCCTCATTGAATATCGGATTGTAATACCCCTAAAGTTTTCAAAGAAATAAATAATAAAATAATAATTAAAACAAAATATATGTACATATAATAATAAAAATAATAATAATAATAATAATAATATAAGATTTAAATTTTATTATTTAGCCTAATTTTGAGATATTATTTTAATTATATAGTCTAAAATAATTTATAGGCAAATTATAATAATTTCATAATTATTTATACAATTACCAATAAATTATCCAAAAACCCAACCTAAAAATTCCATAAATTTCTTTTTCCCTTCCCTTTTCTTTCTCCTTTTTCTTTTATCCTTTTTTCTCCTTTTCTCCTTTTTCCTTTTATTCCTTCTTTTTTTTTTCTTTATTCCTTCCTTGGGTTATGCTGCTATCGGCCCAAGCTTTCCCCCCTCCTTTCCTTTCTTCCTTTTTCCCCTAACCAGCCCACATCTCCCCTCCTTCTCCCTTTTCTTTCTCCCCGGGTGAACAACCCAATCCCCTTTTTCTTTTTCTTTCTTTCCCTTTTTCTACCTCCCTTCTTTTCTCTTTTCCCTTTTTCTCCCCGTCTCCTACCTCACACCTGCCTCCCTTGCACCTATCCATCCTCTTTTCCATTTCTATCCCCTACAGCCATATAGCCTAGCTAACCCCCTCTTTTTCCCTTCTCAATCATGCAGGGCATGCACACTGGCATACGCATGCATGGTCCCCCCTGCATGCTCCCCCTACACCTACCACCCTCCCTGCCCTACCATTGTCGCATCATCCTTCCCCTTGAAACATCCTTCCCCTTGCAACAGGTCATTCCTTATCGCCTTCCCCTCATCCTCACCCCCTTCCTAGCCTATAAATACCCCCATCAATGCCCGTCTCCTCTCTTTCTCCCTCGTCAAACCCTATTCTACATGCTCCCTTCTCTAGCCACCATCATCGTTATCGCCAGGCCACACCACCCCCGAGCTCTTCCCCTCTTCCCTCCCTACACCCTCATGCACCTGATAAGCCCTCTTTCCCCCTCCTTCTCCCCTTCCCTTTTTCTCCCTGAACCTAAAAACATGCAAGCCACACCACCATGCACCACCACCACCACCGACCAACTCCTCACCTCCACGCCAACACTACATCTCCACCACCCTGCATAGGTGTCCCAACCTATACATCCAACCCAAACCAACCCTCTATCCCCTCCTTTATCCTGCCTCCTCTCAATTGCACCACCACCGGTCGCCAGTCCTACCGCCACAACCCTCCTCCCTCACTAGCCTACCTAGTGCCAACACCACCCTCAACCTCCAAGTTACTAATCCCTACCATTTTTCACAACAAAATCGATCGCCATCCTTGTGTTGTTGCTACTGCCATGACTGCTATCCGGTGTGTCCCCGACAACAACGCCAAAAATTGGCATGGCCTTAGCCGACACGCAATTTAAACCCTCTTGTTGTCAATTGTAGCATTGGTAAATAGGGTATCGTTCTAGGTCGGGGATTGAGAGGGCTCACTTCTATTTAACTAGCTAAAACTATAAATATAAATAAAAATCCTGAATAACACAAAATAAATAAATAAGAAAACTAATAATGGGGGTTACAATATAATAATAATTAAATAATTAAAGGAACAAATAAAATAAAATAAAATAATAATAAAAATAATGAAAATAATAGTAAACCTGCAGATATAATAAATATGTTAGGGAAATAAAAATCCACCACTAGATTAGGTCGACATATAATATTAATTTCTAAGTCATCTTTTAATCATGACAATGAGATCGACCAAGTTGTATACCAGACGCAGGTCCATACACCTTATATTATTTCCCTTAATTAATTAATACGACAACGTGCCAATATTAACCCTATTAAATACTAGCAGTATAGCAGCAATAAGTGGCTCCTATATTTAACTAGATTTAATGCATTAAGTGTAATTGGAAGGCTGTCAATCTAAGTACCCAAACTAGTACACAAATCATGTCTAGCTGTATTTCCTTTCCTTGACCCACACGTATCGAAACGTTTTACTACTTCGGTTAGAATCACAAAACTATTAGGTGAATTGTTATCTAACCTAGCTGCAATTTATACATATAAATTCTAGTATATTTAGATGGCCACCTAATAAGCAAATAATCCTACATACTGTCACTTATGAGGAAACTAGAACAAGGCATGCACCAAATAAATTATACTTGACAGAATTATATATATAAATGATAGAAATTAAAATAGAGTCAAGAAACAATCTCAGGAAACAAAGAAAATAAAATTATATATCAAATCCTAATCCAGGGTTTTAATTTATTCCCTAACAACAAATATTCAGCCAACCATAATTATAGAATTAATTACACAAAAATATATATCTAAAATATAAATTAAAATAAGAGAAAGAAATAACCAGAATTAATTTTGGATAAAAGATCAAGAATTTATTCAGATAAAAATTAATTTTATCTGAAATAAATTATACCAGTATCAAATTTCCTTTTATTATCTATTGTCGTTGCCTTTATTTCCGTGCACTATTTCTTTTTCTTTTTCCAGCTGACGGAGGCTGCTCTGCCTCAAATTCCGTGCGGTGCTGATGTGTCCGGTGTCTGCTACTTAGGGATGTCAATGGGTCGAGTCTGGACCGGGTCCAGCCATACCCAGACCCGGACCCGTTTATATTACCTGGACCCAGACCCGATCCAGACCCGTCGGGTCTTAAAAGTTCAGACCCAGATCCAAATCCATCGGGTTTAGCGGGTAAACGGGTCCTAAATGGGTCTGATTATTTTTTTTAAAAATAATTAATAATTTATGCTAATACAAATACATTTATGTTTTATATAACTTAATATGTATTTTTTTGTTAAAAAATCATCTAAGTGAAAAAATAAATATATTAAAATAGTTATATTAACTTTTCAAATGGTGTTTTAATGCTTTTAGTAGGGATGTAAATGGGGCGGGTATACCCATATCCGTATCCGATAAGAAAATCCGTACCCATACCCGAATCCATATATCCGCTAACACATCCATATCCGTATCCATTGGATATCCGTTACTCGATGGATTATCCGTTTACCCATTAATGGATATTATCCGATGGATAAATCTATCACCCGACAGATAAACCCATTTAGAGTTAAGCTAAATGATAATTCTAACTTTAATTTATACTATACTTATTTTAAAATTAAGGGTAAAAAGGTAATTATATATCAAGTAAACGAGTATGAATATGGATACGGGTATGGTTACAGGTACGGGTATAGATATCCCATACCCGTATCCATACTCGAATCTGACGGGTATTTTTTTTCATCATCCATATTCGTTTATCCATATCTGTTGGACAAAATCTGTCGGATTTCGGGTAAATTCGCCCCGTTTATATCCCTAGCTTTTAGAATACAATGTTATATATATTGTTTATAAAGTAAGTATACAAAAATAAAATTTAAAAAAAATAAATAAGGAGCTTATATACAATTAAGACAATAATGAAAAACATAATATTAGTATATATTTATATATATATATATATATATACACAGATACACACACACACACATATGTATATTAAACGGGTATGGCGGGTTGGGTCTGGGTCTAGAACTGGACCCAGACCTAGACCCAGACCCTTTAAGGTATATGTGGACCCAGACCCGATCCAGATCCATCGGATCCAAAAAATCATGGACCCAGACCCGCTAAAAATGAGGCGGGTCTAGCAGGTCTGGGTCGGGTCTGAGACCCATTGCCATCCTTACTGCTACTCGTATTGCCGTTGTGCGGCTTCTTTTTCCTCGGTCGAGCTTGTGAAGGCTCTCCTCCAGACGCTCCCTCCTCTACTTCTGACGTGTGGCTGCCTTTTTATTTTCTTTCTTTTTGACCACTGACGGCTCCTCTTCGCGTGACGCGCCCTACCGCACTTCCTCTTCCTTCTACGGCTTCTTCCTTTAATTTATTAATGTTGCTCCTTTATTTTTGTCAGAGAGCCTTTCCACATCAACCCTCACAAACCCTTCATGTGGCTCATTGTTTCGTGCTTGGCGGCTCGTTTGGTTTGCCTCCCCGCTACGTCATTTCTTCCATTCTTGTTTCGGGCCTTTGGGCCTTCGGCTTTTGGCCGTTGGTCCAAATCTTTTTTTTATTTTTTTTCTTTTATTTAAAAACAATACCTACAAAATAAAATTAAATAAATATTTTATTTTAAATTTACTTAATTTATATCATTTTAGCTTAAATAATAATATTTATGCAATTTTTACCACTTAAGCATAAAACCATAATTATTCACCTATAATAGTTAAATAAAATACTAAAAACTAAGATTATAAGGGTATAAAATGTGTCAAAATATGAACTTATCACCATCGCACCACCACTCCACTTCTCTTACCTATTCTGGTCACCACCACTCCCCTTCATTCCTTTTAAGTTTCATTTGACTAGATTTACTATTATTATTATTATTAGTAGTAGTATTATTATTATTATTATTATTATTATTATTATTATTATTATTATATTTAAAAAAAGAAAAAAATAAAAAGGATAAGATAGACTAATTTCGGATATTTCCATTTTAGGTACTATTCCGGTGATAGAAGGAGATGAGGCGTAGGTTATTCTTTCTTAGAGACTAGAGTCGTTTCGATAAGGATACAGTCATAGCTAGGGCCTTGTTTTGTTAAAATGTGATTTTATTATATGCTAAGTGAATACTTGCATGAAATATTAGATGGTTTAGGGTTGTATGTGCATCTTAACTTGCAAGGACTAAAGGTAAGAATGTGTGTTGACATGATTATGTTGGTTCATGTGTTGATGTGTATTTCTATTATATGATACTACATGTTTTGAAATGTTGGGAAGTTCTTGTATTTGAGGCCACGGGACTTAGGTAGGATTATGAGACCTAGGGGTATTTTGGTCAACATTGTAAAAATAGGCATATGAGGAAACCCTAGGGTGAAAGTTAGCCAAATATCATTTGGATGATGCTAAACAAATAACTATGGTAAATGTAATAGTGGATTAGGGTAAATATTGCATAGAAAGGGTTGACCATGCATAGGGTGGGTCAAACCTAATTTGAGCTATGTCTAGGGGTGTTTAAGTGAGGGATGGTTGCTAAGAATGGAAAGGGGGGAATGAGGACATTGTTGGGTAGCTTGGCATAATTAGGGGAGTCATTGAATGCTAAAGGATGGGAGATTTCTAAAAAGATAGAACTAAGATTTTGGTAGTACAAAACCCTAAGATGGTATATCATTATCACATGTAGGAAATGGGGGAGTTGGATTGTACCTCTGATCTATGATGTTAATTATGTTAATTAACTATATATCTACCATGGGAAAATTAGGGTTTCAAAAGGGTCCATTGTGGGAGGTTATTATCACATGTGTAGAATGAATAAGTTAGGCTACAAAACTTTAGGGGACGAGTAAGCATAGTAAAATATGTTTGGTTGTGGAAAATTAGGGATAAACAAGTAGTATAGAATGGGCTAGACCAACTAGGGATAAACTAGGGTTTTGAGGAGTAACTCTAGAGGCCAATGGTCCTCATATGTGAGAAATGGGAGTAATAGGCCATAGCTCATAATAAAAGGGGATTCTAATGATAGGTTTGGTTTTTTTAGGTGATTGGGAACTCAAAGGAACATTAGGGGGTATGGAGGTACTAGGGATTAGGAGACTAGGGTTCCAACAGAATAGGGTAGGCCCGGGGTGGTAGTAGAGCAGGAGTCATACTTGAGTTGTGCATGGTTGTGTGTGGTATCTAAAGCTAATAAGACATGAATAAGATAATAATCACTTAAAGTGGAAAATCACTTAATTAGGGGCCGGTTGTACCTTATTTACCGATCCACCAGTGAGAATAGTGGGGTATCGCTCTTAAGTAATTAAAACCATTGAATGATAATAACCCTAGGAATACACTAATCACTTAAAGTAGAAGATCACATAAGTCAAGGTATGTTGTACCTTATTTATTGATACACCGATGAGAATAGTGGCCAAGAGCATGTTGCCCTAGGGTTGTACCTTATTTACCTATCCATCAGTGAAAATAATTGGGTACTAAACTCAATTAATAAAAACCTTGGACAATAATAGCCTATGGGAAGACAATAATCACTTACAGTGGAACACCACATAGGTCGGGGTCGATTTTATCTTATTTACAGATCCACCAGTGAGAATAGCGGCTAAGTGTGTATTACCCTGGGTTGTACCTTATTTATCAATCCACCGATAAGAATAGTGGGGTCCCAAGCCCACATGGACATAATTCATGAGTTGACTATTTATTGCATGATTATCTTGAGTCTAAATAATAATGAACGAACCGTTATGACCTAATTATGTGCATTTTATTTCTTTTTGTGGTGTCATTAACTACTCTGACCTATTTAATGGTATTGTTATCTTACTCAGTATGTAGCTTAATGATCACCTTTATTATAGGTGTTGCTCATTTCCATGAGCAATGTCCTCTTCTAAGCCTATGTAGATGAATGAGGATTCTCTCAATGACTTTGTCGCTTATAATGATATGATTGGGGCAAAGTGATCAGTTGTGCCCAGAGTTAGGGATCAGAGAGAGTGGAATCCGGTTGTTGTCCTTTCCAACTTTCCAGTCTTAATGTTTTATTTTCGCTGAACAATGTTTGTGTATATCAGTATTTATTTGGAAACAAACACTTAACCTTTATTATGTTATGAAATGCTACCTTGATACATTTATCATGGGTTGTAGCTATTTCTATTTTGCCTTGTAGTTGGTATAATGATGGCCCAGGGCCAAACTTATACCAATTATAGTAGTGACACTCCTCTTATGGTTGGATGATTTTTTGTTAAAAATGAAAAATTTTAATGGTGATATTTGGGGGTGTTACACATACCTTAGACATCATCAATCAAAGAGCCTCACCCCCCACTAGTCGGTCCAAAACTTAACTGTCTGGGCACTTTGGATGATCTAGTGGTCCCCTCTATAAATAAATGGTAACACTTTAGTGATATGCCTCTAGGTCGAAGAGACAGAAGACTCACAATTAAGGTTATTAAGATGTTGTCTCTTACAATACTTGTCATTCAACACACAAAACCATAACTTGTCTTTTTTTTTACATAAATTCCTAGGCTAGCTTCATAATCATGGCTTTGCTAGAAAATTCCAACCATCTAATTCTAAGGGGCCCATGAACTTTGATCCTGTAAACATTTTGCCAACAGATCATGTGAACTTTCCTTCAGTTTGAATTTGAACCCCAAACAAAGTTACAGCATAATTCCTCAATCTCTTCATAGGTCATATTCGGGAGGATCTAACTTTGCATGACATAATGAGGAATTGCATAGAGAATTAACTATGTAAGAGTGACTATCCCTGCCATTGAAAGTCGGTGAGGTTGCCATTTGAAAAAAAAATTCCTCACCTTATCCACAACAAGAGTAAAGAAATCATTTCCTTTCCTAACCACTTGAAATTGAGCTCCCAATAATGGCTTATACCATTGACCAAAGTAAATCCAAAGATGTTAGAGACCTCATGGATAGTATGCGTATGCACATTTAGAGAAAAGATAATAGTTGATTTAGCTTAACTCACTCTTTGGGAAGTCGTAACTCCAAAACACCTAAGGATCTCAAGGATGATTTGAATTTGACTTGTAGAGGTAATACTAAAAGGGAGAAAATCATTTGCGTAGAGCAAATGTGAAATTTTAACTACCCCCTTACAACCGGGATCAACCTCCACTTCTTGTTACCCAAAGCCTAGTGAATAGTATGGGAGAGCCTTTCTATACATAGAACAAAAAGATAAGGAGAAATCAAATCTCCTTGCCTAATACACCGGGATGGGTAGAAAGCATCAAACACATCCTCGTTCCATATCGCTCTTATTGGGGCAATGGTAATACAAAATGATATTAGTTTAGTTATCATCTTGAGAAAACCTACCACTTTAAGAGTGTTGATTATGAACTCCCACGATATTAGGCAATATGCTTTCTCAAGGTCAATTTGAAGAGCCATGAAGCCTATGGAACGTTTCTTTATCTTCATAATGTGACTTAATTAGTGTCTAATAATAATGTTATCCTTTATTTAGTGACTCGATAAGAAACTACTCTACTCCAATCCAATAATGTGGGAAATAATGGGCTTCAATCTATTAGTGATGACCTTACTAATGGTTTTTTAAGTAACATTACACAAACTAATAGGTCTAAATTCACAAATGGACATAGGATCATCCACTTTTGGAATCAAATCATGAAGAGTATTGTTGATCTTGATAGGGAAACCCCCGTAGCAAAGGCATGTGGCACTAAGGCATGTATATTGTGGCCCACAATGCTCCACAATTTATGGGAAAACATTATAACACAACCATTGAGGCCCAAACATTGAGAAAACCACTAACTTAGTATCTTCCATACTCACCTATTTAACAAGATCTTCTATATTCAAAGGTAAGAGAATGGGAAAGATATTTGGGAGATCAATCTCATGGCGTATCACACTTTTACTTGTGTAAAGACTCTTTAAAAAATTGGTATCATGATCCTTTAGATCCACCACATCAAAAATCCATACCTCATCAAAAAAACTCAATCAAGATACATGACTCTTAGTTGTATTACCAATGGAAAAATAATGAAATTGTCTAATGTTTTTGCCATTCAATGTGGTTGCATCCATCTTATACTTTTGGAACACTGCATTTGCTCCTGTAAAATGGCAGAATTAAGCTCATCTAAGAGTAGCTAGATTGTGAGAGAAACCCTCTGGAGAAGCCTACTAAGTCCATTTCATTCTATCCATGAGTCTTCTCTTCCTCTTAAAAATGTCTCCAAAGACTTCCTTCTTCCAAATCAAGATCACATTCAAAATATCATTAAGGACATTCAATATATTGGAATCACGCTTTCAAATTTTCTTAATAACTTCCAGAATACTGTGATTAGTGAGCCAAGTCAATTTAGATTTGAAATGTTTTCTATGTGTTTCTTGAGATGCCTCTTCATAAATTTGTAGGAGGAGAAGGTGGTGACTTGACCACATTCACACAAGGTATTTAACCTATGCGCTAAGAAATAAAAGCCTCCAATCATCATTAACAACAATCCAATCATTCCAAGATCTAATACTTCTACCCCTTGCTTTCCCATGCCAAGTGTACTTGGGTCCAGAGAAACCTAAATTATACAGTGCACACTGTCACAATCTCTCATTGAATAATTTGTAATAGGCAAATTACCTATGAACCCTACCTCTCCTTTCTTCCAAAGAAGAAACACCATTGAAATCTCTGCCAACAACCAATTCCATTTAAACCATCTTAGAAATGTTAATGAGATCATTCTAAATCTCTCCTCTTAAACTAGCATATGGGGAGCATAGACACCAGTTAGGAGGAACTATGGGCCATCCCAAGGCTTAACAAAAACATATATGAGATAGTCAGAAGAATCCAACACCTTCATCCAAAATATGTCTTCATCCCAATGCAACCAAATTCCACCCTTGAAACCTCTAGCCTCAACCCTAGAGTTCCCAGCGAACTTGAGTAATCTAACCACTTCATCTCCCTTATCACCACTTATTTTGGTTTCCACAAACATAGTAGCCTTAGGCTTATAGTGTAGAACAATATTCAATAAGTGACCGTAAAAGAGCTTACTACCAACTCCTTTAACATTCTAAAATAAAAATCTATATTTATCCTTCTTCATTGTTATTGTAAGGAGGAGAAAACCAAAAAGAGGACAACAATCAAGTTGGTGGCAATGGACCTTGGCCGTGGGCCTAACTCTTGTTCAAAGCCTCTGCTCAAACTCCCTTATTAGGAGTTTCATATCCAAACATGATCCATTGGGTTGCTTTTCCAACTCGTTCATTAGGACGTCGTAGTCCCACCTTCCCTCCTAAGGCTCTTATAAGAGCTGGAAAGTAAATAATTTGAAATAGGTGCTAACGGCCTTTGTCCTATCTCCCCTAATCCATTTTTATTAAGGGCTTTCAATTATTGAGGTTCCTTGATTTTACCAAATGTTACAGTTCTTTGGTCACTAACTTCTTAATACATGGGTCAGAATTAACTTCTAATCTAGGATAATATTAATTATGGTTGATTCATGTACCAACTCTAAATCAGTGCTATCCTTAATTAATTTGTCATTTCCTTTATTCAAAATAGGATTCGTGGGATCCAAAAGGAAAAAAATTGTTTCCCCCTCATTTAGCAAGAAGTCCTCCAACTCAGCAAGAACTAAAAAGCTCTATTCTAAGAGAGCTTCCTTCCTAATTTTATGATGATTATTAGATACAAATTCCATCACCTTTTTGGTAGTCGAGGAATTCCTAGGAGTTTCTCTTACCCGCGCTTATCATCATCCTCTATTTGCAACCAACATCCCTAGGCCAAAGTGAGAATCTAGTGATTGATCCATGATTGGTTCATCATCAACCACCATCTCATAATTTCCCCTAACCTCCTCATTTTTTCTTATCAGAATAGTAGGAGAGGATGGATAATTATCACACACATGGCTAGCTCTATCATAATGGTAGCACAAATTTTGAATGACCTCATATTCAAGATTGTAAATATATGTGCCAAGAAGGAACTTAGGCAACAATGGATGTTTCAAATCAATGTCCACTGCCATAAGGGCAAACTTACCCATGGACATCGCAGATGTTTGTGTGTCCATTTTCACAACTTTACTAATGAAATCCTCGATACCTTCTATTATTTCCATATCTCCATAGTATTCTATCATACGTTAGAGGATTCTAACCCATGCAACTATATAGGTAATGGAGGCTATCAAAGCCCAAAAATATAGCATCCATTTATAGAACGTAATATATTATTGGAACACCATCCAAGGACCTCTAATCAGGATGTGTTCTAGTCTTCCCTCTTTTGGAGCTCGATAAGGAATAATCCCTTTCATAATTCAACTAATTTGTAGGTTCCTTCTATCACCCACATACCCAATTTGTGGCTTAGAGTTTCATATCGAAGGGTTCGGACCATCAATTTCACAATCATACATCTTCTCCAACGTCGTTGAAGTTTTTTCTTCTCTTCTGCATAGATACAAATTTGGGGCCACGAGGAATCCAAGACCACTAGATCATCTGTGCATTCCTCATCCTCCATATCCTCAATCTTTTTTTCATTCAGCATCATCGCTTATTGAGTACTCCACGTGACTGACCTGGACACTCATACACTTTGGGAAAGAGAACCCCTGAAGGCTAGGATATTGAGATTCTAATATGGAGAGACATTCATTATTATCAGACTTGTGGAACTAACTTGAGTCTACAGGGGATTCACCGACCATTTGTTAGGATTAGAGATCACTAACCTAGTGTTTAAACTTATTATGGGAAGAAGTTGAAGAGTCGGTCATGTCGTAGATTTCATTGTTAGGTTGGGCAGTGAAAAGGGGATTCGAGTGGGAGATCATTCAAGAGAATCTCATTTTTTTTCAAAGCGTGTTTAATAAACTACTCTTACTAAATAAGTTATATCTATTGATAAGTTGTGGATAGTTTTATAATAGATAATTATGTAACCATCTCATCCAATATGTGGGAGATGTATTATGAAATTAATTGAAAAAATTGCAAATTTCACAGTATTATATGTGTGGTGGAATAGGTGAGCATACTAATGAATAGGGGTGTAAATGATTTGGTTTAGTTCTCTTTGAGTCCTAAACTCAACCAAACTATACTTTTACAAATTTTTTTAAATCAAACCACATCATTTTTTAAAATACCTTAAACCAAATCAAATTATAATTTTATGGTTTTGTTTGATTTTTTTTTGGTAGTTTACACACTCCGGGCTTTAATATTTATTTTAATACCTATTTTATAATATAAAAAACTCTATTTTTACTATTTAACATTAATACTAAGATATATTTTGATAAATATACTACCAATCTAAACTTCCAACTATAATATCTTGATCAATTTCAATATCAACTATGTTTCATATCACATCACAATGGGTAGGGAAAAAGTTAGTGTATTTGAACGAAGATATAAGAAGAAAGAAAATCATAAGTATGATGGAATATAAATTTTTTTTTATTGCTATAAGTGCATAGATGAGTAGAAATAGTTATGTTAAATATTATAATGGGTGAATTGGGTTGAAAATCGAAAGGTTTGGATGTGTTAGAAGCTTAGGGATTTTTTCCCCTAGAGAATTTGGGGTGGTTTTGTTCTTCATAATTAAGGATAATTACATATTTGATTTTTTATTAATGTGTGGGTGTTTGGTTATAACTATGGTGAATTATGGAGACTTGTGGAATTTTGTGGATAATTGGTGAATTTCGACCATAGGAGTAAATTGATCTTTTTGTGTGATTTTGTGAAAATTAAATATACCATTATAATCCTTAAGATTATTACATAAAGTTTGCTATATAACATGGTAGGGTTTGGATGTGTTTAGGTTAAGTTGAAAAAATAAAAAGTTTTGACATGTTTAGGTGAATTAGGGGTGTTTTGGTCAATATGGGTTAAATAATAAAGATTTGGATTGTATGAGTGTTTTTGAGTTATAAATATTATAAGCTTGATTTATGAAGAGTTTGGGTTAATTGTGAGTAACCTAAGTATAATAATAAGATAAATGACTTAATTTCGAGAATAATAACTAAGATGTAGCACCAGTATTATATATATGAAACATGGGTGTTTTACCTTAATTTTTGGATATGTTGATGTGAATATTATTTTATAAATTTTTTATAAAACTAGCAAATTGGTGAGACGTGAGGGTGAAGTTATGGCTCATTGGTGAATTAAGAGTTTGTGGGGCATTATGGTCCTTCTACCTTGGTTATATATATATATTTTTTGTGCGTTTTAATTTCCATATGCATTATCATAATATAAAGTAGCTATTAATGAACATATATTTTTACATATTTATTACCATTTTACTTTGACTTTTTGTTATTTCTTTGAATAATATGTGAGGTTATTTATAGTAATAATATGCGGTATTTTGACTATAACCTTTACGTACGAACTCACATTTAAGTGATTTAAATTTTGGTGTAAAGATAAAATTGAGATATAAAATTTTTAATTCTAGAGCTTTTTGCTAAAGCCAATCATAGTGTGGAAAATAATGAATCAAAATGTTTATGATATTTTGTTGAATTGAGTTGTTTATCTCGTTGTTTTCTCCTTTTGTTTTGTAGAGATAAATGATGCACTTTAGGTACAATCAGCATCAATATGCAAGGTCTAATCATCAAGAGATAAAAAAGAAAGGAAAAAGAGAGAAGAAAGAATCATGGAGGAAAAGGATAGAGAAGGGTTTCACCAGCGAAGAAAAGGAAAGAAAAGGGGTGCCGATAAAGAATAGAAGGAGAGAGGCAAAAAAATGTAGGTTGTAGAGTAAAGAAAAAAAACCACACACACACACACAAGCCCAAGGAGAGCGAAAAGGAAAAAAGAACGAAAGCCGAGAAAGGAAAAGGATGACGGCAGTGAGAAAAAATTTTTAGAAGAAGGAAGACAAAGCACATGTGCAGGAGTCAGAATATTTAATACCGTCGGTCATATGAGTACAATATTTTTTTATTATAGTTTTGAATATGAAGTGCTGTAATTTTATATTCATATATTTTTATATTCAATATTTTATGTATAATTTATATGTTTTATTTAATTTGATTATTTTTTTATTATAAAATGATGGAATTTTATATCAGGGATCAAATGTTACAAATGAAATTGTAGAATTTATCTACCCTCCCAAGCAAACTACCAAACTTTTCCCTCCTACTAGATTGGAGACAAAGAGATGACATTGTCAAAGCAATCCTATGTGCTACCCCTTTCAAATCCCAAGGTTTATTAAAAAAAGATACAACTATTTCTAGCTTTCCAATCTTCATAGAAAGCAACAACATAAAAACTAGAATATAAATGAGTGATGGCAGCCTTCCTGCTTTTATTTCTTGAAATTGAGACAAAAAACCATGCACGGGAGTTGTGTCTGATCCTGAGACCACTGCCTTGACCAATAGCAGACCATATCTTCTTCAGTTCAGCACAATTACATAATAGGTGAGGAATAGTTTCATCCTGTGTACAGAAACAACATTGTAGATTAATGGTAGGAAGAATGATGCTAATCTTATCTTTAGTGGGAAGCTTTGAGTGTGTAGCTAACCAAAATATAAACTTATGCTTAGAAGCTGCAAAGCTTGACCACACAGCTCTCCACCAGGCTACACGAGGAGTTGAATATCTGATTACTTCATATACTTCAGCAATAGAGTAGTTTTTATCCCTCTGCCACTGCTGGAACATAGGTAAGAGAACATGCCTTAAGGGAAAAAATTTATGCAGTAACCCTAAAGCAATGCAAGGTAGGTTGCAGGAGACCACATCATGCCTTTTGATATAATAAGCATGCAACCATTTTATCTAAAGGGCATCTTTTTCCTGAGATAAATGCCATAACATCTTCCCCACAACTGCTACATTCCAGGAAAACAGATCCATCAAGCCTAAACCCCCTTCCTTTTTTGGTAAACATACCACTTTCCAAGCCACTAATACTCTCTTAGAAGGAGAGGCTTTGCCAGACCAAAGAAAAGACCTGCACAGGGCCACAACCTTATGAATAATTTTTTTAGGAAGAATGAAGATTTGACTCCGGTAGGTAGTAATGCCTGTGATCACAGATTGTAACAACTAAACTCTTCCAGCATATGAAAGGAGTTTATTAGCCCAGTGTTACATCCTACCAGAGATTTTCTTAATCAATTCCAACATATCAGCAGTTTTGAGCCTAGAGACATCAAGAGGGACCCCTAAGTATTTAAAAGGAAACAATCCCTCCTGAAAATGAAGAATAGATTTGATAGTCTGCTTTAACCCATGTTCAGCACCACCCAGAAACACCACACTTTTACCAGGGCTAATATGAAGGCCTGAGCATGCAGAGAAATTATCCAGAACCTCCTTAATAGCCTTCACAGAAGACACATCAGCCTTGCAAAATACCAAGAGATCATCTGCAAAGCTGAGGTTAATAATATTCAACTTCCTACACTTGAGATGACCCTGAAAGTCATTTCTGCCCCATAAGGATTGAAAATGTCTCCTGAGGTACTCCATGACAATAACAAACAGAAATGAAGACAATGGATCACCCTATCTAAGCCCTTTTTTTCCTTTAAAAGGAGGCTGCAAAATATTGTTAACAGATAGGGAATAAGATACTAAAGACACACAAGCTATGATCACCTTGACAAAATGCACAGGGAAGTGCAACCCTAGCATACCCTTCTCTAAGAAATTTCAATCCACAAAATCATAGGCTTTCCTCATACCAACTTTGATCATACATCTAGGGGAAATATGTTTCCTATTATACATATGCAATAGTTCGTGGGCCAAAAGTACATTATCACTAATCCTTCGTCCCTTCACGAAACATGACTGATAAGGGTGAATAATGGAAGGCGGGACACATTGCAACCTCCCAACTAAAACTTTAGCTAAAACCTTATAAACCACATTGTAGAAAGCAATGGGTAGAAAATCAGCCGGCTTTAAAGCATTCCCAGATTTTGGAATAAGCACCAGTTTGGAATGTCCCATGAAAGATGGAACAAATGCAAATTGAAAAATTCTTCTTACAACTAACCATAGATCTCCCCCTACCACATTCCAGGCAGCCTTAAAAAAAAACTGCAGTGAACCCATCAGGCCCTGGAGCTTTGAAGTTTCCAATGGACCATAATGCATCTTTGAACTCCTCCAAAGAAATAGATCTTAACAATTCATGCTGATGATGAACTGATACAAAGGGGCCCAACTTCAGAACATCAACTGAAACATAACTTGTAGCCAACCCTCTATTACCCAGCAAGTTTGTGTAGAAGGTCACAAAAGCCTAAGCAATTTCATTGCTATCAAAACAAAATGATCCTGAGTCAAGCTGGATCTTCCTAATAATGTTGTGCTGCTGATGAGCCTTCATAACAGAGAAGAAGAAATGGGAGTTATAATCCCCTAACTGTAGCCATTTGATACCAGATTGTTGTTTGAAAAAACTTTCCTCACAAGATGCATAAAACTCATAGAGCTTTAGACTAGATTTCTCTTCTTGCTGCAGAGATAACCTGGAAGGATGCAATGTCAAAGCCTCTTGACTTCTTTTCACCTGATCTCTAGCCATCTGAACTTTAGAAGATATAGCACCAACCTTCTCTTTATTAAAAGACTTCAAATCAACCTTAACTTTCTTTTGATTGAGCTGGAAATTTTTAAAAACATTGAGATCAAAATAATTCTTCCAACTACCTGCCACCAAAGGACGAAAATGTGGATGCAGGGTCCACATTTCATAAAATTTGAAATGGCCTTTAAAATGGGGTTGAGTTTCATTTAAAGAAACTAGAGAAGGACTATGATCAGAGAAGAGAGTTATTTTAAATTGTGTAAAAGACAAAGGGAACTTAGAAGACCAGGGTATATTAACCATGACCCTGTCCAATTTAGCCATAATTAAGTGCTCCCCTAAGCTTCTATTAGACCAAGTGAACTTTAGCCCTAAGAAAGCAAGGTTATGAAGCAAAACAGAATTACAACAGTCTACAGCTTCAGATACATCAGAAATGTTGATGGAATTTCCTTGAAACTTCTCTACAGGTTGAAAAACAACATTAAAATCCCCCAGGACAATCCAAGGGCCATTCAAATTTATAATCCTGTAAATTCTACCAAAGAGCCCTTCTATTAACACTTGTATTAAAGCCATAAACAAAGGAAGCAAAGAAAACCAAGATGGAATGAACGGTAGAGATAGATACATGTAAAACTTACTCACTGCATGAGATGAACTGAACATCCCAAACTACCATTGGCATTGGCACTTTTAACTCTAGTCTCCAACAGTCCTAATAAAGAAATTTTATGAAATGCCCTGAAAATTCTAATTTTATTATTTATTATTAAATAAGATTTTATTATGAAAATTAAATAAATAAGTTATTTTTATTAAAATGAAAAAGGAATTAGTTAGGGAAAATTAAGAAGAAATTTACAAGTATTTTAATTTGGAGAAATTTTAGTATTTTAGCTAATTAAGAATTTTATTTTGGAAATTAATTAAATAAGTTATTTTATTTAAAATAATAAGGAGAAAATAGTTTCAAATTAATATTAATTTTATAAATAATTTAATTGAATAAAATTAGGATGTTTTGCTAATTAAAATGGAATTTATGAAAAATCTTTTAAAAATCCTATTTTAGCCTAAAAAGGGATTTAAATATTATTTTATTTAAATATTATTATTTTTAAATATCCCAAATACTTTAATTAATTTAAATATCCAATCTAATTATTTTTCCTTTTTCCTTTTCTTTCTTCCTTTTTCTTTCTTTTTCTTTCTTTTTCTTTATTCTTCTTTTCTTTTTCTTTTTCTTTTAATCCCCGAATTGGGCCTGTCCAAGCGGCCTAGTTCCCTTTTTTGTTCCTTTCCTTTGGCCAGCCCAGCCCGTGTGGCCTCCTTCCTTTCACCTCGCCACGCCGCGTTTTGATTCCTTTGCCACCGAAACTCGTCGTTTCATTTAAACCTCCCCCCCTCGTCGATCCCGGTTCGCCCGTCTCCCCTTCTTTCTTTCTTTCTTTTCCTTCGCGAACAGCCCGGTCCATCCCCCATCTTCTTCATCCTCCTTCGCACCTGCCCAGCGCCACCGACCTACCTGCAACTCCGCCGCCGCCCTGGATTTCCGCCGGCGATCTCTCTCCTTTGGCTGGCCTTTTCCTTCCTTTCGTTTCCCCTTTGTTTTGGCAATCCATTGACCCAAACCACTCCTCCTATTTCTCTCGCAATTTCCTCCCTTTTCTTGCGCAACCCCCTGCCTGAATTTGATTTTCGTCGGCCAAACAACGCCGCCGATGAGCCCAAACCAACCCACCTTACCCCGTAGCCGACCCACAAAACCCTAACCTCTCCTCTAACTCTATAAATACCCCCATAATCTACCTTGTTTTGAGTTTTGATTCCTTTACCCAGAAATCATCCCTTTTCGCCGACGCCCCTTTAGACGCCTTGTCCGCCGTCTCCGGCAAACTTTAACGCCATATCTGGCCACCAAACTCTTCCCTGCACCTTCCTCTAGCTAACCAAATGTCCCATATCTCTCTATTCTTCCTGCACAAGTATCCCCAACTGTGCGAACTTCCCTTCCCAATCAACCCTGATTTCTACCTCCGTCACCCTTTGTGTTGCCCTTAGCCACCACTTTCGCCGCTTCTGCCGCCTCTTTTACCTCCCATTCTCTTCTGCAGACCCTCCTCTACCTTCCCCTACCTTTCTTTTCCTCTTCCTCCCTCTCCTTCTCTTATTCTCTTCTTCTCCTCCATTCGGCCACCACCATCGCCACTGTGCGCCGCCACGTTTGGCTGCGCCACCAACCTCATTCAACTCCTCTCCCTCTAGGCATTCTTAAACACCTCATCTCCCACCTTAATTCTCCCTATCTTTTTCCCAGCATGCAACTTTTACCCTTTTCTTTCCTTTTTTCCGGCCCCTGCCGCCGTCGGTGCCGCCTATCTCCACCAGCCTAAGGTCGAACCCTAGACCCTCTCAGCCATTTTTCCTATTTTTATAACCCTTAAATTATTTTATTTCAATTATTTTCATATAATACTATTATTATTATTATTATTATTTTATATGTATTATTATTAATATTAGTATTAATGTTTTGATTATTATTTCTGTTGAGGGCTGAAGCCCTATTGTAATTTGTATTTCGATATTATTATTATTATTATTCTTATTATTTCTATTATTACTATTATTAATATTAATATGTTATAAGTATAATAATTATTATTATTTCCTATTTTGAATTCCTATTATTCTTATTCCATTATTATTAATACAGCTATTTTACCATTAGTGTTGTTAATAATGTTACTATTGTTGTTGTTGTTGCTGTTATTATTATTATTATTATTATTATTTCATTATTATTATTACTACTAAATTTGGTTATTTATTTTACTAATATTATTATTAGTATTGTTTTGGTAAAGGGGCCGAAGCATTTATTTTACTTTGTTTTTGAATAATGTCCTTTTTATTATTAATGTTATTGTTACTATTATTATTCTTATTTATATTATCATTGATATTATTTTTGGTACCATTATTATTATTAGAATAAAGTATTTAACCCTGCATTAATTATCAACTTTTATAATATTTCTATTATTTCTATATCTTTAGCAAAGTTAGAATTTTGTTAATGTTATTTTATTAGTATGTTATTATTTGGTCAAAGCCCTAAGGAGGCGTAGGAGCGTGCTCCAAGACCGGTATCATTTCAGGTAAGGGTGTTACTAAGGCCTCTTGTGTGTTTATATGCATTATTTGCTTCGCATGCTATGTATCATATGTTTATCATTATTAATTATGTCGTATGTGGCATGACATGGAGTTGAAGTATGTTTTGTGTGTTTACATGGCATGTGTATTATGTATATGTGATGATATGTGTCGTGATCCTATAAGACATACATGTGAGGGAGTTGATGTGTTTTGTGTGGGAGAAAGGATGAAAAAGGAGGATGGGTAAAGAAATTGGCCAAGGGAGGTGAGTTCACCTAATTATTGTAATGATTCATGAGTGGAAGAATATAATGGGGAATTTAAGGATTCGTGTGGAAGAATCTAATTTATGGTTTTACTGGGGAGAATCTAATTTATGGTTTTATGTGGGAGAATATAATTTATGGTTTTGTGTGGGAGAATATGATTTATGGTTTTATATGGGAGAATCTAATTTATGGTTTTGTGTGGTTGAATATAATTTATGGTTTTGTGTGGGAGAATATAATTTATGGTTTTATATGGGAGAATATAATTTATGGTTTTGTGTAGGAGAATATAATTTATGGTTTTATATGGGAGACTCTAATTTATAGCTTTATATGGGAGAATCTAATTTATGGTTTTATATGGAGGAATCTAAATTGTGGTTTTATATGAGAGAATCTAAACTAGGGTTTGATATGGATGGAATTTGGGTTTTGCATGAAAGAATTTAGGGTTTTGCATGGTTGATGCTAAGTTTCTACGCAGGAGTTTTAGGGTTTGCATGAAAAGGTTCGAAGGTTGCATGGGGAGGTTAGTGTCTGCATGGGTATGAAATTTAAGTGTGGAAAGTTGATTTGGGATGTAAGGAAGGTAATGTAAGTATTTTTTGGGTGTTTGAACACTTTGGGTGAAATAGTACGTGGAGTGATATAAGGGTACGTAGGAGATTGAGCTAGGGTTTGTGTGGACAATTAGGGTTTGTTGTGGCTGTTTAGAGTGTTGTGGTATCATGTGTACTTGGTGATAAAGTGTAATTATATGGATGTTATTTATGAGCTGTGGTGTGTGGAGCGTTAAAATGATCTAGGTTGTGTGAGGTGGAGTAAGATGGGCTACTAAGGCCTAAATTAAGGTTTCGGGATAAAACCCTAGATTGAGATATGGAGTGGACTTGGAGGATATGTGTTAAAGGAGTGATTCATGCATGTCTAGGGTTAAAATTATCCGAATAATATACTTAAGACATTAATCATGTAAAGTGGAAAATGTTGAGTTGGGCCCAGACCGATCCACCGGCATAATAGTGGTCAGGTACTGCGGTAGCCTGGAGACCGATCCACCGGCATAATAGTGGTAGGGTATGTTACCCTAGTGACCGATCCACCGGCTAAAATAGTGGGGGATCCCAAGCTCAACGAACCAAACTATATATGTTGTTAATAAGTGGGAAGATATTAATTACTTACAGTGGAACACCATACGAGAAGGGGCCAGGCCAATCCACCGGCATATAATAGTGGTATGGTATGTACCCTAAGTGACCGATCTACCAGCTATAATAGTGGCCAGGATCCAGAGTGCTCTGGAGATCGATCCACCGGCAAAAATAGTGGGGTTCCCGTACTCGTATGGACTTAATAAAGAGCATGGTGTGAAAATATTTTGATAAGGGATTAATGAAGTAATTAAACTAAACTATATTGGATATTGGCATTTTCCACCTGATCGTTCATTTGCCTTTATGTTATTGTGTTGGTGATTATGCCCTGTTATTATTCTGCATGGATTATGTGCTTATGTATTGGCCTTAGTGCTCGGTTACCTTACTCAGTACGTAGCGTACTGATCACCCTTTTTATGGGTGCTGCTCATTCCCAAGAGTAGTATGCCCTTCTGGCTTTGTATGCAGGTGGGTGAGACATCAGTCGGGGTTGTGTGTTGAGCATGTTTGGCTCGAAATTCGAGAGTAGTGTGGCCGAATCCACTCTTCTTGTTATCTTATTTATTTCTATTATTTCTTCTTGTATCGGGTTTATGCTTTTTAATTTATTACCTTGTATTAAGTTTTCTAGATGAAGCTTTTATCTTATGAAAGTGTTATTTCTTCTTTTTCTGGAATTTTGACCATGTACTCTGATTCATGATTCTTATACACGTACTTTGATTTTTGATGTATGATTCTTTCTAATCATTTATGAACTGTTGGTTTGAGTTTAAATGATAATATTTTCTTTAGCCTTAGCACTTGGTACTGAAACGGTCGGAGAGAGCCGGTTTGGTACTAAGTATGGGGGTAACATCCCTATAATTCACGGGTTTTAAATTAAGGATTTCAATTACTTCTGCTTTCAAAAAAAAGTAGTGAATTTTGGGGTGTTACATTTTATGCACTGAGATCCAGTGCTTTAATTCCTTTTGCTTGTAGGACTTATTCAACCCTCTAACATTCTAGGCCCCTAACATGAGAATCTTGGTTGGGATCATTAAAATGACTAGGGTCAGCACCTTGAATTACTAAATTATCTTCTGGCACCATAAGATCATCAGCAAGGGGAATTAAGCAAGCATATCTATTACCTGAGTCAGCAATGACCAATTTCTCTTTGCCCTTAGAAGATAACCTCTGCTGCATAGACCCTCCTCCAGAAGATACAGGCCTACCATCTCCTGAAAAATTACCTCTTCTAGGATCTTGAGTACTGGGACTTGGGGCAGGGATATTAGTATCCCCTTGCCTGTCGACCTCCTTATCAACCTTCTACCCACCTTTCTGAGGCCCTGAGTGACCCTGGGAAACTCTCCTCCAATAATTAACCCCTTGCCCACCTCTTAACTGCCCCTCAGAACTGAGAACAATCCCTGAAGAAGGCCCGTCATTCTGCACCTTAGTCACTTTCCTGCATTTTCCAGAAGAATGACCAGCCTCATGACAGACATTACAGAAATTAGGTCTCCATTCATAGAAAATCTTTTGTGTCAAGACCTCTACATCAGAATTAATAAGATCCACATATTCAACCAGCCTTTTAGACACATCAACTTCAACTAACGTACGCGCATAAGAGATTATTTCTCCAGCTGTTGTTATCCCATCAAGGAAAAGAGGTCTTCCAATAGCACTGCCTATTCTACTCAAAGAATCCACATCCCAATAATCCAAAGGCAAGTTCATAAGCTTCACCCAAAGAGGCATAAACTGGAATTTTTCCTTAGAAAACTGAAACCTCCTATGCCATTCCTTGAGAATAAAAGGTCTGTTAAAGAAAGACCACTATGGCTTGGAGAGCACCCAATCTCTATCCTCTTTAGATTCAAATTTGAAAATTATGAACCCTTGGTCATGCATCAACACTTTTGGTTCCTTTACCCATGACTAGTTACGTTTCACATAACCAACCATTTAGGGCAGAGATGGTTGAAACCCAATAACATAACCCACTATAGCCCATTGCCAATCTCTACAATTATTCTCTACCTTTTCCTTCTGTAGAGAAACCTGTATCTTATCCCCTACCATAACAGGAGGGACATAATTCAAGGAAGCCCCCCTCAACGGGAATCTGTTACCAGTAACTAAGTCTTTCCAGGTTGTATTGTCCGCCAAGGATCGAGACTCTTGTTGAAACCCTTTGTTCTCCAAAATCTCTCATGAGCCAAGGTCAGAAGAGCCCTTCATAAGATCATCAATAAGATCAACGCAATCGGCTTTCTCCTTTTTTATCGGACTGTTAACCCTATTTGTGCAATCCCGATCGACGTTAACATCTACATGAAACTTGCATGGTTCTCCATCCTGCAACAAGACCCCATCGGGTCCCTCAATTGTTGCATGCAAAGCACTTACCGGATCAACCCTATTTGATTATTTTTATCTTAATTAATACCATATTCTAATTTTATTTTACCAAGGATATGGTGAAACCATATTCTCTATACTAATAGATTAATTAATGGCATGATTAATGGAATATTTTATGTATTTTATACTATTATTCTAGATTGTGTCTAATTAATAGATTGATCATTTTTAATTAGCAATTGGTAAGTTGAGAGAAGATGTGATAGTTGATTCTGCACTTTAGGTCAAATAGTATAAATATGAATTGAATTGGTTGTGAAAATAATTACATAATTTTTACAATAATGGGAAAGGATAATTAATTAATTGAACCTAAAGTATCATATTATATTTAAATCATTTGACTAGAGATAGGAGGATTGATAATTGGTGATAGGATTTCATAACTAAAGAGAGTGTGCTAGTTAAATATTATTTTTGACACATAGCTAGAAATTAAAAATATCAGATAATTGATTAATTATTCATTATAATTGGAAAGTGGTGGATTCAGATTCCTTAGTATATTTTATTAACTGATTTTATCTTTATTAGATTTTTTATATTCTATTTTAGTTTAATTTAGTTGATTTAAAAATTCATAGTTTAGAATCAACTATTTCATTATTTGATTCTGATGGCCTAGGCCTAATTAGAGTAATTAGAGTATTTGTGTTATTATTTAGTTTCTATTAGAACAATAATTTGGTACTCTTAGTGCCATGTAGTGCTTGTGACTGGTATACTTGCCGATATGTATAGTTGTCTAGCATCAGCTATAACATGAGGAATTAAATTACCATGACCTAATTCTAAGTATTACATTCTATAACTATTGTTGTAACAAATTCATAAGTAAATAGTGTTGCATGTGATAAGTAATAAGATTTTATCCTATGTTAAAATAATTATAATAAATGATGACATATAGGGAGAAACCCTAATGATGTAGTGTTATGTGTCGAGTATCAAATAAAAAGTAATAAGACATTACTAATCAAAGTGGAAGATCACGTTAGTCACGACCGAGGGACTTCATATGATATTATTCCTAGTTGTTGCTATAATGAAATCAACCCTATATCTACTCTTTATTTCTCGTTCCACTAGCTTGTAGAGAGTATGGATACTTAAGGATTAGGATTCTAGACTAATGATTTCCCTTTTGCATTCTACCGTAATGGGTTTGCTATATTTGTGTTACCGATCCATCAATTATAGAATAGCGGGGTCCCTAAACCCAAATAAATAAGTAATTGGAAATGTATGATCACTTGTGTATGGAATTTATTATAGTTGCATCATTAGTTCATGCAGCATCATGAGTAGAATGCATGAGTAGTATATGTATTCTTTTACACTATGTTCTATGCATGTACTTTTGATGTGTTTTGTTAACTAACTCCATATGTAAGTATTGACCATCTGTTTTATAGGTATTGCTTATTCCCATTAATAGGTACCAACTGTCTTATAAGTAATTATTGATTAATGACTTTAATGTGAATAATTACGGTGGCGGTGATAGGTTGGTCCAAGTGTATGATTATCTGGATCTCTAAATCTCTCTTTGGACTATTAGTCATCTATTTTATATCATATTTGTTTCCTTTCTATTTTTTAATCATGTATCATTTCGAGATCAAGTGTTTTCCACACCTAATCTTTAGGTACAAGTCATTTTTTAGTCTTACACTTGAAATAGATGGGGTATAGATAGTACTTCTTATTTGTTAGATGCAACATAACACTCAATGTTTTATTATTAATGCTTTCGGGAAAAAATTAATTATTTTAAGTAGTAAATTTTAGGGTGTTACAATCAATGTCTTATACTTCTTGGGATTTCTATTGCAACACTGTCCATAAGTTGGTATAATAGAAGGGAGCGGGATGAGCTAAGTGTAGCCAAAATGGCATACGTGTTATTTTGACATGTATGACTCCACAATATTCATGAAAGCATAAGCCATCTTGGTATGTCGACTTAGGATAAACAAATAAATGGTCATTATGAAATAGTAAGAAGTCAACCTTGCTAAAACAATATTAATAAATATGAAAAAAATATTATAATTGAAAACCAATAGTGAAGTATGTTACTAATCTATTGTGCCCCTAGCATGTCAAGATGCCTCCTATGGTGTATCAATTATTCTATCAACTCAATATGACAAATGTTATATAAATTATCCTATCTCATCGCTCTAGCCTAGTTTGTTGGTAAATGTGTAAGGGACAAAGATCAACAAAAGTATGGGAAGTACTTGTAGATCCATGCATGTGCACATTTGAAACACCACAAAATAAATTACACGAATAATTTAAAACCTACTAGAACTAAGAATTAACAATAAATTATTATTATTATTATTATTATATCTAATATTATAATGTAATCCCTTAGCTATTTGCACTTGAACCTAGATGTTATCTCAAGTTGCTTATATAAAATTGTTAAAGTATCTCTAGTTTCCACATTACCAAACTTAACCATATCTGCTACAAATTTCAAAATTGATAATGGAGCATGATTGTTAGAATTATCTATAAACAACGTGTAAGAATATAGGAACCGCAGATAGAGTATAACATGATATTTGTCACTTTCAACCCATTTATTCTCATTCGTAAGTTTATGAAGAATGTCATCCAACACAATCCATATACCCTTCAAAAAATCTCCTAATAATTATTGAATATTCACCTAACAAATCTTCAAGTAAAGGAACACCCTTACTATCACTACCAAACACTACACTCATGCCCTCATAGCTATAAAATTTATGACCCAAAATGAAAACAACATGTTTTAGGGTAATGATCATATCACTTAAGGAAATATGGAAGTGGTTTGTCTTTGGGCGCCACCTCTCAACAAAAGTGGAGATAAGTGGATAATTATAGTGTTAGAAATAAGTGTCACACAAATACCTCAAGTCAATGGTATTAAAAAAATGAAGGCAACCCTCGTGATAAACATCATCTTGAGGTAGTATTGCAAGGCTCCTTGTCATGAATTGAATTCTCGACATAGGATGTGGTTCACATAACAAGGAAAACATTAGAATAATCAATTAGATGGTTAAAAAAATTATTGATAGGTAGTTACAATTATAAAAGTTACCCAATCATCATTTCATATGTCGTATGCCACATGGCCTTTAAAACTAGTCAAACGCTCAAAAATCTTTGAACCACTCCTATAGGTCTAATTAAATGCTACACATCACTAGAAACAGACGAAGAGGATCCTTGTGCCTAGTTAGAGGTACTTGTGTCAGTGTCAAATCCTTGAATGTCAACATCAACATCCTCCTCATGTTGCATATGATCATCATCTAAATCATAAACATATTTCCCATGTTTTATTGCCATGCACACTTTACCATTAAAAGTAACTGTCCTCTTTTACTCCTTAGTGGTATCATGAGTAACAAACCTTATATCCTTATATCTACCACATATACCATCTAACTATAAATCATAACAAAAATATCATTAATCCCTAGTATATTTTATTATATTAAATTAATATATAATATTATACTCTATTGAAAAAGTCTATTTTTAGATTGCATGTTTAGGGTCTGGAGGTTAAAGTTTTGGGATTAAGTGATTGGGGATGGGGATCAAGTGTTTAGGGTTAGTGGTTTAGAGTTTGGGTTTAAGGGCTTAAGTTTGGGTTTGGGGTTTATGGCTTAGCGTCAAGGGTTAAGTATTTGGGAATTTAGGCCATTAGTATATGGTTAAGGGTTCACTACATTTGATTTAGGGTTAAAGGGTTGGGGTTGGGGTTAAAGGTTTAGGATGTGAGGTCCATTTTGGGGGGAAGGGTACCAACGGATGAGTAGAGCATTAGGGGCAAAGCTAGGTGTGGATACACATAGTGGGTTGGTGAAAAATATATGGGTCATGCATAGTGGGAAGTGGATTAAAGATGAAATGTGTATTGAAGGGTAGGGCTTACAAGTGAATGACTTGGTGGGTGGGGTTGAATTACGAGTACATAGCCCATGGGAAAGGGTACCTACAAGTGGCTCACTCATTGAGAGCTTGGATTTGGGACCTCCTTTGGTTCACCCAATTTTTTTTTGTTTTTTTTTTTGCTTCATTTTACTCCAAACAATTTAATACTTGGCATTTAAAGGTCCAAATTAATAAATATCAAAACCGTTTAATTTAGGCTAATTTGCACATATTAAAAACTAATTTAAGTAAATAAATTATTTAAATAATTAAGATCAAATCATCTATAGTAACCATAATAATAATAAAATAAGTAACTTTAACCAAAATAATTAACAAATAACAATTAAATTAGTTGCATATTAAATTTTGTAGATCAAGAGTGCAAAAATGATGGATAATTGTTGTTTTAATGAGTATCTTATTCTTCTTTGGATTTATTAGAAGGATAAAAAAAAGGAGAATAGAAAGAATAACAAGCGGGTGTTGGGATGGAGAGTAAAAATGATAGAGGTAAATGCATACTAAGTGTGTGTTTTGCAGGCATCTCATAATCTATATATTATTAGTTTAGAAGAACTTTGTGTAAAACCCTAAATTTTACTACTAAAATATTTTGTTAACAGTGGAAGCATAGTACTAAAATGGCCAGGTGTTACCACCGTAATTAGCACAAGTCCGGTTTACCAACCGTCCTTATCACAATCACAAGGCAAAACAATTATAATTTAATTAAAACATGAAAAATAGAAAATGAGAGAAACTTTATAAGTATAAATACAAGTGGGAGATTAAATCCGATTACAATATCCAAAACATAGATAAAAGGGATACCTTGGATCTATAAGTCCAAAAAGGTATTCAAGTAAAAAACTATCATCTAGATAATATGACTCTACTCCCAAAATCCCTAATACAAAAAATCATTCCACCCCACACAAAGCATCATAGGCTGCAAAATCATCTAGTGGGTCCTCATCGACCTGTACAAAGACATCTGGGTCATCTACTAGTGGGAATAAGCATCACTCATGAAAATAATGATTAATATGCTACGTATTAAGTAAGGTAACAGTGCAATAAATGTAATACCCCACACTTTTGTATAATGGATTAATGATAAATTTTATCAAATATTGGGCCTTTGATTTTGAATCAATGATATGATTTGATTTGGGATAAATTTTGATTCGAAATCATGTTGGAAAATGAATTTTATTGAGTTTTACAGGCAAACCCATCGACTGGTTCTATAAATCGATCGACTGGTTTGTCGTTTTAGACAAATTGGGTTCCTCGACAAAATTGATCAACTAATGAATGAACAGTCAACTAGTTGACCCAAACTGATTGACTAGCTTGTTAAGCTAGACATGTTTTTGAGTTTGATTTTTTTGGAAAATCCCTTACACTAAATTAGAACCATATCAACCCATGCGAGATTGTCCTTAAGAGATTCTTAACCATTTTTATGATGCATTTAACCCAAAATATTGCCTTGATTTAATTTGAAGGTTGATTGAGACACAAGAAGGGATAGATGACCTCGGCAATTGTCTTCTTCTTCCTCTCTTTTCTGTGTGATTCTGAGATCAATTTTTTTGATCTCAGGTATGCTTTCGAACAGCTAGAAGATTCCTTCCACATTAAATTCCTATTGCTCCATTTGTGAGTGTGAATTATGTCCTAATTGATCTGAATTCTTTAGACATATCATTTGAGCTTTGGAGAAGAGGTCAGCAAATCCTAAATAAATCTATCCATGATTGAATTCAAACAATTAATGGTAGGGTTTTGAGTCATTCTCTGAACCCTTAGTAATCCCTTTCGATTGGTTGGCTATAAATAGCCCCAATCATCCCTCCATTTCACTTTTCTTTCAACCTCTTAAATTCATTGAGTCTTATTCTCCCTCTCTTCTTTCCACATTTTACGACTTGTTAAGATACTTCTTTACACTCTTCTAGTCCTGTCTCTAGCTCTTTCTTATTTCAATTCTTAAGAAAGGCTGATTTAGATTCTGGAAAAAGGTTTAGTAGTTATGTTAGCTTTTATCTGTTTTGGCCTTAAGTTGGTAAGTTTTTACTCTCTTTTGATTTTAAGATTTCAAAACTTGTTAAGAGTTTGATATAATTTCTTAGTTTGAGACTTTAATTTTAAGGTTTTCAAAGCTAAGAATTTCTTATAGTGGAATCCCTATTTCAAGAGGATTTTTATCTACATCAAGTATGTGGTTCTTACTCTTAAAATATTTAGTATGTGTCTCTGCATTATAGGAGTTATCTTGAGTTGATTGATGCATGTTGACATGAAGTAATGTAGTTGTATGTATGATCTACATACTTAAATGACATAATCTGAGTAAAAAGCATGAAAATGGATAAAAATAGACTATGATTATATTCTAGTGAGAAATGCATGTTAATTTAGTTGGAAACATGTTAGTTGATGTTGATACATGTTTTAACATGGATCAAAATGGTTTATATGAAATATTCTGCATGAAATGTATGGTTTGATGCTGTCTTCGGGCAAACTGACCAACTAGATAGGTCAAACCAATTGATTGGTTCCTAGAATAGTTGACCAGTTCCTAGAACAGTCGACTAGTACGCCTACAGAGACCTTAGTATTGATCTCTACTTAAACCCATTGACTGGTTTGGCAAAACTGATCGACTGTTCTATGAACAATCAACTAGTTTGTCCAAATCAATTGACGAATTGGAGAAAAACATGGTATGATTAAGTCAAACAAATTGACAAGTCCATCCAAACCGATCGACTAGTTGGGCCATACCAATACACTGGTTCGACTGGTTTGCTTAAATTGCTTCTTTTGAGTTCATTTATTCTTTGAGACTATGATTGGTATTATTCCAAGGTTATTTAATGGATAAAGTACAAAATTTATCATGGACTATTAGCCCAATTAAAAGATCAGAATGGAACATGGGTTATGGTACACCTTATGGATAATGGAGGGATTACATGGCATTTCATTTATGATAAGTGAGACTAATTAAGAAAAGAGTAACAAAACTTAGCTTGGGCTATAATTGAATATAACGGTGGTTATGAATAACATTTGCCAAGGATAAATGGTAAGCCCATATGGTTGGGAAAAATAGAAGGAAAATGATTAACTTGAACTAACATGGAAAGTTGACTTGCTTGCTTTGTATGGGCCTTGTATAATCACTCATCTTTATGAATAAACAATATGCATGTAAAGTGAAAGAAATTCAATTTGAGTATGGCCCAATCTTCGATTAGATATCGGGGTCAATGTGCCTTTGGGCGTTTTTGGTGCCTTCGAATGGGATCCTGAGAGGTTCCGATGCCTTACCTACTGTAGACATTGATGATGTACTAGGGGGTATCGATACTAAAGGGTCTAGTTACCTAGGTATTTGGCTTTGGCATAAACTTATGTCCATATTGGTTAGCTTCGGCCTGGACTTATGTCTATTTTGGTGATTGGCTTTAGCCTAGACTTATGTCCACTTGGTGATGGGCTTCGTCCTAGACTTATGTCTATTTTGGTGATTGGCTTCAGCCTGGACTTTATGTTCCTTGTTGGATAGGCTTTCATGGTATGTGAGGATATGTGGTGGTGCACAGTCCATCACTTGATGATAATAAAATCTGGCTGGTAAATATTAGTTGATAATTATAAATAGTAACCAAATGAATGGTTGACAATTGGTTATGAAATGAAAGTAATGATATAATTAACCAAAATGGTTAAAGCTAGTTTTTGCACTTGACTAACTGGTTATGGAATGGAATATTAATTGAGTTGATTGGCCTATCTCTTACATGGATAATGAATGGCATGTCTTAAAGGAATTAGATAAATGTAAATAACCTTAGGGGTTGTTAGAATACTCTTTGCCATTGCTTATGTAAATGTTATATGAAAGTATTATGATTCTTAAGCATGATGTTTTCTATTGTGCTGAAGTTGTACATTATAGCATGTTTTATGCACTCTTACATATATATATATATATGGTCTCACCATAATGCATGTTGTACATCATGTTCATGAATAATGAATTAGCATACTTGTATACATTGAGGAAGCAACTTGACTTACTCAATACATAACATACTAATGTACCCGTTTACTCGGTCACCTGCTCATTCCCAAACAGATGACCATGTGCTAGTTTTTGGGGATGGCCAGTAAAGGGCCTACCTCAGGGCTTGTGTGCGAGGACATTAGGAAGGTTTTTGTGGAATATGTGGAGGACCATGGTTTTTAACTTGGGTATCATGCCCCAACCCTTATTTTGTAATCCTGTACTTATTAATATGTATTTTGTAATGATTTGATTGAAATCGGTTAGGGCCATCTTATGTAAACCCTTTTGGAGTTGTTTAATTTATTTTGCTCATTATGTTGTTTTTGGTGATTGGTTGGTTTAGCCTTGTATATGATATGGGGTAGGCAATGGACCCCTATCCTATGTCAGGTGCAATAGTAATACCACATTTTTCTAAGTTATTTATGCTTCTACAACATGTTTTAATGAAATTTTTCGGTAGAAAAAAATAGGGGTGATCGTAAAGTAAGGGGGTATAAAGAAAATAAGCATGTATGCGTGTTAACATTAAACAATGTAAGGTAAATATTCTTAAACTAGTGGAATGGTTTGAAGCACCTCTAAAAAAAATACACTCGAGCCACTATTATCATCAGATGGAATGGACTCAACACCTCTTAGAAAAAAACACACCTAACCACTATTTTTAAACCGGTGGAATGATCTAAAGCACATCTCAGTAAAAACACACCTGAGCCACTATTATTGTTTCGTGGAACGAACACAACACCTCGGTACTAACTCAAGTGATCTTTTAATTTAAATGATTAATGTCTTATCCTTTAGTACTTATTTTTGAATCATATTATTATTCATGTTGAATATATTACCCCACTATTATTAATCCAACAAAACGGACTGATGCACCTCTCTGGAAAAAATACACTTGGGTAACTATTATCATTCGATGGAACAAACCCATATAAATACCTCGACCCAACTCACGTGATCTTTTATTTGAAATGATTAGTATCTTATTCAATGTTGATTATATCCAAGATCACCATGCATGACTCATATAGATATGCATAACATATAATTGGGAACACGTAAGCACACCCACATTGTTATCAAGGCCATCCCTAAGAAATAAGGTCTATAATTTCTATAATATTTTGAATATAATTCTTAGCATATTTATGTTCCATTTCCCCATCAAAAATCACCATAGTTCTACATTTAATCCCAATGAAAAAAATGTAATTTTCTTACTAAAACCTCATAATATCATGTTGGATGACTTATATTTTACTCAATCCATCATTTAATCACATTATTTATGGAATATTAGGTAACATCCTCAAAACATATCGGGCCAAGATTATTCCCCAAATTACTATCAAATGACCATAATGCCCTCATGATACTCATATTTTCCCAAAGGCCTAGCAAATAACAATATCAATACATATCAATCCCCAATATTCATACGAGATACACAACTCCAAATGTATATACACAAATACCACGTATCCAACGTTATACCCAAATGCATGTTTTCACATTTTCTCCCATTTTAAGATATCATATCATAGCACACTCATAATCAATATTATCCACATAACAATACAAAAATGATATACATACAAGCCTAACTAAGATATGTATTCTTACTAACAATGACACCAAGCTCTAGGCACAAAATCTTAAACTATATCATTCGAGATCACAGGAAGATTACCTATGAAAATAATAATTCATAACTTAGAATTGAAGAATAAAATTGATGGAAAAGTTAAGGTAAATGATGGTGGAAGTGGAAATAACCAAAATAAGTTGAAAGCTCAGGTTGCCTGGAAGTATAGTGGATATGGTGGTAATAAAGGGGTGCTAGGGTGGTGTTTTAGTGGAGCATGCACTTGCTATAAGGTAGCACAACTATGCTAAAATAAGGGTATGACCATGGCATGCAACACATGCATAGGTTGAAAGCTGGAAACTCACACAAGTGGGGCATACGAGATGAGCATGGTCTTGCACAAAGTGCACATGCAAGAATGAGGTGCACACGGCTGTGTGGAGAACCGTGCATGAGTGTATGATTATGCTCAATAACTCTAAGAGAAGGCATGGCTAGGACATGTGAAGTGTGCACGGTCGTGCACCTCGATAAAAATGAACAAAGCACGGTGACAAAGAAGGGAAAAAAAGTGGTGTGGGGTGGTGATGGTCATCGACGATGAGGGGGGTGATGGGGAGGTATTTATGGTCATTTTCCCAGTGAAATGGTGGTGGTGTGTGGGGTGGTGATGGTTGTTCTACAACAAAATAGAGCAGGGAAGGAAGGAGAAGGAGATAGGTGGGCAGGTTGTGGTAGCTCAACAAAAAATGGAGGATGTGGAAATGGTCGAGCATTAAATAAGGTAGAAAGAGAATGAAATGGAATTTGTATGTATGTATGTATGGTACCATGCACCTGGTGAAAGATAGACAAGAAGGCGTGCATGAGGGGAGTAACATTAAGGGAGACGATGCATGATCAGGGGTGATGCCCAAAATTTCAACGGGACATATCCCATTTATTTAAAGGAGATGATGGTTGGTGATGATGAAGGTAGGGGAAGTAGTCATGGCACCATGGAAAAGGGAGTACGGTTGAAAGGTTTTATGTAGCGAAAGGAGGGAGAAGAAGAAAAAGAAGGTCGGTCAGACCAGGGGAAAAGAAAAGGAAGAAAGATAAGTGTGCTTATAGTTAAGATTAGATTAAAATTTTGTAATTAGATAAATTAGGTAATATTAAGATATTAATCATCTAGGATTTAAGGTTAGGTTAAAAATATAATTTATCTAGAATAAAGATTAGGATTAGGTTAAGATTTTAAATTAAGAAATTATGGTAAAATAAAAATATCAATTTCTCGATATTAGAATTGGATTAAGGTATTGATTACTTGGGATGGATATGAGATGAAAAATTAGGGTATTACACTTTGGGTCATTTGTTTTTTATATTATTTTTAGAACCTCGTTATATATATTTTCTACCATATTATTATTTCATGAGTAGGCCCTAATATTTTTTTATTATATACTTAAAACTATCCTATAGTACTACTCTTATACCATGATGTATTAAATAAAGAATGTCAAAAATTATCAATACACATTAATTCATTTTAGATAAGATGAGTTATCAAATACTATTATTACTTTAGACGTAAATAAAATATGTCTACTAAACATCATTATTACTTTAGATCTAATCAGATTTCAAATGGTCCACCAAACAAACACTAACAAAAAATCTAGGGGGTATATATGGTGTTTTTATTTAGAAAACTAATAACTTCTATGTAGAAAATAAAGGGTCATGACTTGAATAAATTACCTTTGCCCACATATTTTCCCTTACTCCTTCACTTCAGCCATATATCTACTTCCATTTTTCATTTCCTTGGTTCCTTCTTCCCATACTCCACTTCCATTTCCTCTTTCTCTCCTCCTTCTTTCTCTGATACTTACCTAATTAACCTAGAAAAAAGTATAGACGAGAAAAAATGGAGGCACATAACTACCAGTAAAAAGAAGAATATGAGTATGCATCTAAAAATGTGCATTTAGATATAATCTTTAATATCGACTAGGAGGTAGGCATCTTTGCTAAAAAAAATCAATTTGTGTAGCATGATAGATCTAATGTGAGGTGGTAACACACGCATGAACGTATAATGTGAAGAACTCATGCATTATTGATCCCCAAACATGAAGCACTCAGACATTCTCCCCAACAACTGTGCGGGTCTCATGCATCCCCCCAACCATGAAGGCTTCATGCACCCCCACACATCTACCCATAAAACTCATGCACACAACACACCCTTCTCATTTTTCCTATATATTTGTAATACCATATCCTAAAATCTTTTAAAATGTATTAAAAATTGTGTTGATACGAGATAAATTTGTTTTGATTTTGAAAATGGCTCAAAATTTTAATAAGAATGTGAATTTCAAGCATACCAGCTGACTAATTGTTCAAACCAATCAACCGATACGCTCAGAAACTGACACTTTTATTCCCTAATAAGCCAATCGACTTGCTTGCCTAAATCAATTGACTTTTGTCCTGTGATTTCATATCCTTTTTAGAATTTGGTTCTAATGTTTATAAAATAAATAAATAAATAAATAAAAACTTATCATTAGAATCTATTTGTGCTAACAAACATATTTTGATGCTTTAGGATTATGTTAACATTGTTTAGATCATTCCATGATTTAGACAAAGTTTCTCCCCAAAGCACTTTTTGTGGTATTCCCTAACTTTTCTCTTTCTCCATCACATTCATCTCTCTTCTAGCAGCCATGGTTACGCGTTTCACTTCCTACACCATCTTCCCTGACTTACCAAACCTCTTCCATTTCCCCTCTTCAATAGACTCTACCTCCCTCACCTTATCGCGCGTTTCTCACATATTTGGTTGCCCACACTCAACCAAGTTAACATTTTCTCTTTCTTCCCCTTTAAGGATGTCGATCTACCTCTCTATTATACTCCATTCTTGATTCATTTCCACTTTTTACCTTCTACATTTTCTCTCTTCCCCTTTTCCTTAGGTAATTTTTTCTAAGTGTTGAAGTATCCTTCACCTTTTTCCCCCACCCTTCTTCTCTACTGAGAAAAATAGAATATTGTGTATTTTCTTCTCATATTTTAGTCAATTCCCTACACTTCTTTCTTCTCCTAATCTTATCATTAGCTCTAATTAAGCGAGTAGTGATTTAGGTTTTAAGAAATGTTGAAGATCTTAGTTTCCTCTTTGAAAATATATTTTAAGAGAAAGGTTGTGTTATGCCATTTATTCTTCTCCTTCTTCTAATATTGTTTTATTAAGTTTTGAAATAGATTTTTAATGGTTTTGATTCTTGATTCTTGTATAAAATCAAGATATTGGTAGAGATCATCAAGTTAGAAGTATTTTTGTGTAAGAAGATTTGCTTAGAGTTAAGACATCCTTATCTCTAACATGAATAAGGTTTGTATGTTTTTGTTGTGGTTTAGAGAGCTAGATATGTTTGGTGATGTGTATGTATTATGTTAAGTTCTTGGATTTGAACATATCGTCGTGTTTTAATTTATGAAGTTTTGGAGTATGCTTAAATATTTTGATATTGTGCATGAGTTTAGTGAAATTTAAGCATAATTTTGTTGAGTATTGATTCCTACCATAATTTTTATGAATTCAAATGTGGAGTACGTATTTTTATATGCTTTACAAAATAGAATCATTATGCAATTAATTTGGAAAAGATTGGTGATTTTAGTTATGTGTGGTTCATGCATTTGGACATTGTTTCACCTAGACCAGTCAACCAGTTTCTATAACAGGTCGAGTGTGTAATATCCCAAATTTTACAGCTGAAATTTTTTATTTTATAGCGAAAGCTTATAACCAAAATACCAAGTGTTAACACCATAATTGATGCAAGTTTAGTTTACCATACCATCCTCATATCAAACACAAGGCTAAAACCATTACAAGTAAAACAGGTTAAATAGAAATGAGTGAAGTTTTATAAATGTAAATATGAGTTTGGAGATTAAATCTGGGATACAATAAAAAAAAACATACAACAAAAGGTATACTATGGATTAAGGATTCCAAAAGGTATCCAGGTAAAAATTTCATCCAGATAATATGATTCTTCGCCCAAACACCCATTATAGTAAAAAAATCACTTCTCCTCATACAACGCATCATAGCCAACAAAATTAGCTAACTGGTCCTCAAAGACCTATACAAACTCATGAGGTTCATCTATTCATGGTAATGAGCATCACCCATAAAAATGATGGTCAATACCCTACCCTACATACTGAACAAGGTAACAGTACTGTTGAGTTAGGGATACGGTTAAATACATGCATTCATAATATATAATAAGTACACATGTAAACACATAAAGTATCACAAGGTAAGTACTAATTCATGCCTCTTTATTAGATATAACCATTTCATTATTTTATATATGTTGACTTCATGGACCCCATTATTCTTGAATTGATAGAATGGTTTGAAGCACCTCTCAGGAATAACACACTTAAGCCACTATTATCATCCAATGGAATAGACTCAATATCTCTTAGGAAAAAAATGATCCTAAGCCATTATTCTTAAACTGGTAGAATGGTCTGAAGCACCTCTCAGGAGTAATACACCTAAGCTACTATTATCATCTGGTGGAATGGACACATACCTTAGTCCTGACTCACATACTCTTCTACTTTAGATCATTAATATCTTATCCATTAGGTTTCTTATGTCAAATTGTATTATCTTTCACGTTGATTTTAGGACCCCACTATTCTTAATCTGATGGAATGAATAGATGCACCTCTTGAGATAAAATTCTCCTATTATCATTTAGTGGAGCGAACCTATAAAATATCTCAACCTAACTCATGTGATCTTTCGCTCTAAATAATTAATGCCTTATTTATGATTTATTTGATAGGTAAAGAACATGTTTAAGGGAGGTAAGGCACATCACGAGAACATAAGATCATTTTCTAGGGTTAAGACCCTTATATTTCCCCAAAACCCTAATTTCACACTTTTATCATAACTCTTATTTAGTTACTCTTTTAACCACAAAAATTAGCACCTATTCCTAAAATATTATTATTTTCAACATACTTGTATTTCAAGTCATAGATCTAAGATTTTGAAAATACAATAATAACCCTATCTCAAAGGTTACTATTCCCGAAGCTTATAAACCCTAATTTTAGAAATCCATTATAACTTTTTCTATAGGGGTCAATCACTCACCAGATTAAATATAAATTTCCAAAACAATAATTTTAACAACATATTCAAATTTCATAGTCTAACTCTAGCGTTTTACACATGTGATAATAACCTTTTTATTTTAGGGTTACTATTCTCAAATCAAACATTTTCCATACTTTATTAAACTTAGGTCATTCAAAACTACAATAAACACTTCATATCAATTCCTTAACATATTTTATATGAAATAAAACCTTAAAATACCATGATTCTCATATTAAACCCATATTAACAAAAATTCCCTTACTAATAACAAAACCCTTAATTCATAAAAATCTTTTATGTTTGGTAACATTATTTTCAAATCCTCCATTTATCTCCATATACCTTATTATACTCATTTTACATTCATCATACCTTAATAAACTCATGTTATAACCATATATCACACCGAGGGTTTTCCACATACAATAACAATACCGCATAATCATCACTTACTCATTTTTTATCTATAATATCAACCGTATATCATATCATTAACAAACATACATTAAATCACATGATAATAATAACGTGGCATAACAAAAAACATGCATAACACTTATCAATAAAATAAAATAAAAAGGCCTAGATTATGACAAGTATGATGTGTATGGGAATGTGGAATTATTAAATTGGTAAAAACAATGCTCAATTATGTTGTAATTAGGAAGAGGATGGTTCAAAAGTGGTGAATTAAGTATGAGGATGTTCGAATATGATAGAATAATATGATGATGATTCGAATATGGAGATGATGATTCAATGATGATGAGTGAATGGTTAAAGTGATTCGAATGAGATGAGATGGTGAAGATGATGATTCGGCAATTAGGGCTTAATGGTAGATGGTTTCATGGGTTTGGGTTAGGGTTTAGTTTCAAAAAATTACGATTAGGGTTGGGGTTTGGTTCGAAACTTAGGGTTAGGGTTTTGATTTTGGGATGTGTTTGGACGATGGGTATGGCTAGAAGGGAATAGGTTAAGGAGATTATAAATGATAGTACTTAATCTCTAATTCACACAAATGAAGAGATTAATAGTTTCAAAATTAATCGTTCACACAATTTTGATTAAAATTGAGATGAAGTCACATATAATTCAATACTTGCAATTTGCATTTAACTTCAATTCAATCTTTTATGTATCTCCAATCGTGGGTTCTATGACTCTATATAGCCAAGCTACCAATTAAAAGATACTAGATAAAAATCATATTTCTTCAAAGGATACCTAGCTAAAAGATACTAGAATATAGAATATTATTCAAAAAAGTAGATTTATGCTACTTTATTCTCTAGCTAATTTATAACTCTACTAATTAATTAATTAATTAACTAAATCAACTATTATGCATGTCCAAGCTGCATATTACTTCCCCTATGTATGTAGCCATGCACTCCATGCATACCATGCACATGCATATATACGCCTAGTAGCTTGTATGGTATGTTTCATCTATAACTAGCAACGTAACTATCCTTTTGTTTTCAATTTTGTGGGAGATCCTTTATAAATGTAGAATAATTTGTTCCATAATGATGAATGTCAATTATTAAGTGTTTGCACCTGCATCATTATCCCATTGTTTATTTGAATTTTCCTCAAATTTACATTGCCATAGTAAGAGCTAATGTCTCCAACATTGAATGCCCTTGATACCCCCATCATATGAATTTGGAAAATCTATCTTATAAGCACTTTCCCCAAACTTTCAAATTAATTTGAAAGGACCATCCAACCTTGTCATAAGTTTGTTTATCCTTAGATTAGGAAATCTCTCCTTCCTCAAGTGCAACCATACCAAATCACCTGGTTGAAAAACACGTTGACTCCTATGTTTGTTTGTTTTTGTCTTATATATTTCATTTGCCTTCTCAATATGTTTCTTGATTTGTTGATGGAGTTTTAGAAAGAATTCCACTCTCTCTTAGGCATTATAACTCTTTAACATTTCGAACCCCAAAAGTGTCACATCCATCATGGTAAGTACCATGGTCCTCCTAGATAATACATCCGCTACAACATTCTCTTTGCCATCCACATGTCTTGTAGAGAATACAAATGTTTGCAATAAATTTGTCCACTTAGAATGTCTTGGACTCACCTTCTTTTGACCATATAGCTAATTCAAACTCTCATGATCCGAGTGAAGTACAAAAGGCTTAGGTCTCAAGTAATGGCTCCATGTCTTCAAACAACGCATAATAGCATAGAACACTTTATCATAGTTTAAATAGTTGAGTCTTGCACCATTCAACTTTTCACTAAAGAAAGCAATTGGATTCCTTTCTTATGAGAGCACACCCTCAATGCCGGTGCATTTGAGAGCTTTGTCTTTGAGTCTTCAAAAGCCTTTGTCACTTGATCATTCTAATGGAACTCTCATTTCTTCATCAATTGTGTGATAGGTGCTGCAATGGTAGAGAAATATTTGATGAACCGCTTATAGAATGAGACCAACCCACAGAAAGTTCAAACTTCGTGGACATTAGTAGGAATAGGCCACATTTGGATAGCTTCCACCTTTGACGGATCAACTCTGATACCATCTCCACTCACAATATGACCAAGGAAAACCACATTTTCCATCATAAAATCACATTACTCCAACTTACCATAGAGCTTCACCTCTCTAAGGTTGTCAAATATCCTCTTTAAATGTTGTATGTGCTCGAACTCACTCTTGCTATATATCAAGATATCATTAAGGTAAACAACAACAAAGACTCCAATAAAGGGTCTAGTTACCTCGGCCATCAATCTCACAAAGGAACTTGGTACATTACATAGCCCAAATAGCATCACCAACCATTCATACAACCCATACTTAGTCATGAAGGTTGTCTTCCACTCGTCCCCTTCCCTTATTCTCATTTGATGATAGTCACTTCTAAGATCAATCTTCGAGAACACCTTTTCACCATGCAACTCATCTAACATATCATCTAATCTTGGCATCAGAAATTTGTACTTGATAGTGATGTTGTTAATTGCCCTTGAATCAATACACATCCTCCATGTACCGTCCTTCTTATGCACCAACAAAGCTAGACAACCGCATGGACTCATACTCTCCCGAATATAGCCTCAGTCCAACAACTGGTGTGGGTGTGGAACCCCACTATTCTTAAACTAGTGGAATGGTCTGAAACACCATCTCAGGGACAACACACTTGAGCCACTATAGTTTCTGGTTGAATGGAGATTAAAAACATCTTCTCAGGGTAAAACGCTCCTGAGACACTATTCTTCCCGGTGGAACAGGAATACACATAAATATATATATATATATATATATATATATATATATATATAGAAAAATAGATCACCTTAGTTCTGACTCACGTATTCTTCCACTTTAAATCATTAGTATCTTTTCCATAAGTTATAATGATACATTTTCATTTCACAATGAGTAGGGAACCCACTATTCTTAATTCGGTGGAACGAATTGAAACACCTTGTGGGGCAAAACGCTTATGAGCCACTATTCTTTTCGTTGGAATAGAGATTAAAAACATCTTCTCGGAGTAAAATGCTCTCGAGCCACTATTCTCCCCGGTGGAATGGGAATACATGAATATATATAGAAAAATAGATCACATTGCCCCTACGCACGTGCTCTTTCACTTTAAGTGATTAGTATCTTATTCAATATTGATTATCAGGCATAAAACACAGTAAAACAGGTATACGTGTAGCATAGGTCCAAGTCCTTAGGTCCTTTCAAACTCTAATTATACACCATTTAGTATTCATTCTTCCATATTGGTTATTCCACACAACTTAGATTATATCGTCTCCAAATCCCATCATTATTATCATACACAAAATGCACGATCTAATTCCCATACACATACATTAATAATCACATTCCGGTATATTACTCACAGAAATATCTTAAATCCAAATTCCATAGATTTGTCATAACACCTCCCATAAAATTAACATGATTTCCAATTCTGATAGATAACCTCATAAGGTCAAACATTAACAACATATTCAAAAATTTGTTTAACCTCTAGATCTTATATATGGAATAATGGTATTATCATTATAAGATAGTTTGCCCTAAATTATCCATTAAATCATTTAAGGACCCCAAACAACAGTTATACTTCCAAGAATTCCTCATGCTATTATTATCATATTTTAATCCGCCAAACACATAAAATACCAAAATTTCCTTATTATCCCATAATGACCAAATTACCTTAAGCACAAATAATATTATTTATTTTATAAAATCTCATACCTTCCACACATATTATTTTCCAAGTCCACAAGTTATCATCAAACCTCATGAGAATTCTTGAGTCCATTTATCAAAATTCTTTTAACCCATATTTCATACCATAAGATATATTTTCACAAATATGACATTATCACAACAAAATAATAATAGTACATGTTACCCATTCTTACTTTCTTTCACTAATATAATATCATTAAGCCCTTATTTCATACTATAAGATATATTTCCACAATATGACATTATCACAACAAAAATATAACATAATGGTACATCTCACCCATTCTTACTTTCTTTCAACATAATATTCATATCATCACAAAATATCATGGCCAACACATGTTACATCATATATCAACAATATCATGAAAAACACATATAACCATACAAGTAAATAACACCAAAAACCCTAAACATTAAATAGTATCCTTACCAACTAGGAAACCGAGCTCTAAGCACACAAATCCTAGACTTCCTCCTCCGAAACTACTGGATTACCACCCATGAAAATAACAAAAACTATGGTTAGGATTGAAGAGTTGAACCAAAGGAGAAATTAAGGTAAAGAGGGTAAAAATAGAAATAATTGTAGTCAAATGGAAGCTTGAGGTGTGTAGATGTGTATAGGAATGTTTGGTGAAGCCATGGTAAAATTTTGGTGGTGTTTGGATAATGTTTGAGGGTAAAAATAGAGGTGCACGACTGAAAATGGAGAGTTACATGGTTGTGCTGCAGGCGGTGCAGCTTTGGTAGAGAGAAAATATCACGCATGGCCAAGCGATGCTGAGTTGCATGGTTGTGCTAAAAGCATGCACACCTAGGTCAAGAGAAAATATCAAGCATAACCAGGCAGTGCAAAGGTTGCACGGTTGTGCGATAGGAAACTTTTAGTGTTGTACGCCCATGCACTATGCAAAAGTGCGACGGATGGGAGAATTAATAAAGGAAAAGAGGCGGTGATCGGCGGTGATGGTTGGCGACTGTGTTGGGGAAGGAGGGAAAATGGGTGTAAGGAGGGAAAATGGACATTTTCGAGTTAGTGGTTTGGGGCTAGGAAAGAAGATGGACGGGGGAGGATTTAGGGCAAGGGAAGGGTGCAGGAGTGGAGAGGGGGTGCAGGTAGTGGTTGTGATGGGTTGACGGCGGCCAAGGGTGGCGAAGGCGGCTGCAGCGAGGCTGCAAAGTGGTGCTACCGAGGAGAGTTGAGATGGGGGGCTGAGAAGGAAGGAAAAAGGGAGGGGGAAAACAAAGGCCTGTGGGTGGTGGTTTTGGCCAAAGGAGGTTTGGGTGGTAGAGGGGGTTGTAGGGATTATTGTGGTGGCAGAGGCGGCGGAACGGCGGCAGAAAATGGCGGTGCAGGGTAGCTATCGAGAAGGGAAGGAAATAAGAGAAAAAGAAGAGAGGAGGAAGAATGAGGTTGCGGGGTGGCTCGAGGGGTGTTGTGATTGATCGGGGTGAGGTAGAGGGTGGCAGGGGGTGGTGCAGGTGGCTGTTGAGGCGGCAGCGGTGGTGGCGGCAAAGCAAAACGGGGAGGATGAGGGAAGGAGGAGAAAGGGAACAAAAAGGTCGAGCAGCATGGGGAGTTCGAGAAAAAATGTAGAACGAGGCAGGGAAGGAAGAGGAAAAATAAGAGGAAGAGAAGGGAGCGAATAGGGAGCTCGAGGGCGGCGGTAAGGTGGTAGGGAAATGGGAGTTGCAGGTAGAGGAAGAAGGGATATGGCAGGGTATAGGGGAAGGGAGAGAGGGATGGTGGGGCCGGGATGGAGCAAGAAAACGATGAGAGAGAGAGAGATAGGGAAGTAGTAGGGGGAGAGGGTTGTAGGTTGGGTGGCGGAGATGGCGGGGTGGTCGGGATTTTTGTCGAGGAAAGAGGAAGAAGAAAGAAGAAGAAGGGGAGGGGGAGCTGGGCACGACGGGTGACCTAAGGAAAGAAGGTGTGGGTAGGCCCGGTCGGGGAGAAAGGAAAGAAAAGAAAAGAGGGAGGTGGGCCGGCGACACACGTGGAGGCAAGGGCAAAGTGGTGATTTTGTAATTAAAGGGTAAAAGGGTAATTTTGGAATTAAAGGATAAAATAGTAATTTTGTAAGTAAAGGATAAAATGGTAATTTTGTGAATAAAAGGTAAAATGGTAAATATGATAAATGTGATGGGCAATTTGGTAATTTAACTAACTAAAGGGGTAATTTGGTAATTAAGATAATGAACAGGGGTAATTTGATAATTTAACCAACTAAAGGGGTAATTTGGTAATTAGGATAATGAACAGGGGTAATTTGGTAATTTGACCAACTAAAAGGCAATTTATTAATTATAATAAAGGAAATGGGCAAATTGGTAATCTAACTAACCAAATGGGAAATATATTAAGTGTAACAATTACGAAGGGTGATTAGTGGCCTAATAAGTGTGGGAGATAGCTCGGTAACCTAAACCGAGTAAGGGTGTAGCTAAGACCGAATGTGTGCTATGTATCCTACATGCGATGTCCTATATAATTATATGTCGTGTTCTATATTCTATCATCTTAATTGTTTCATGTATGGCGCGGCTTGGAACAGAGGTATGTTCATGTGTCCTCTTTTGGTATGTGCTAATATGGATATACTGTGATGTGGCCCTTTAGGACATGCATGCTAGGATAATTAATGTGGTGATGTGGGATGGAGGCATGAAAAAGAAAAATAGGAAAATAGGATAGCCAAGAGAAAGTAAGTTGGCTAATGTAGGTATGGGAGGAACTAGGATTTGCATGGGAATTTTAGGGTTTGACATGATAAATATCGAGGGTTTTGCATGGGATGGTTAGAGTCTGCATAGGGGCAAACTTTGCGTATGGAAATTTGCCTCGAGGCGTGAGGAAGGTAATAGAAGTGTCGTTTGGGTGTCTGGGGGCTTCGGGCGAAAAATAGTACGTGGGATAGTATAAGGATGCATAGGAGACCAGGCTAGGGTTTAGAAGGAAACCCTAATTTGAGTAGGTGGAAGAAGAAAAATAAAATAATAAAAATAAATGAGGATGAGTGGGGTATGAAGTGAGGGCTGAATCTGAGGGTCGTGACGTGTGGGGGTGTTAAAATAATCTGGGTTGTGTGAGGCAGAAAAAGGTGGGCCATATAGACCCAAATTATGGTTTCTGGAGAAAACCCTAGGGTAAGGCGGTGAGTGGACTTTGGGTTATAAGGTAGTGGGCCTTGACCCACACACTTAGGAGTTGGGGCTCCCGATGTGAGTAAGTGGATTAAGGGAAGGATGTCGGGGCAAGTTAGGAGGTGCAGAAGTCTCAAGATATGGGACAGGCCCTCTTGGGAGGATAAGTGTGGATATAGCTAGCCATGCATGTCTAGAGTGAAATCTACCGAATAAGATGTGGTAAAACACTAATCATGTAAAGTGGAAGATTATTGAGCCGGGCCCAAACCAATCCACCGGCATAATAGTGGTCAGGTGTCGGGGTGCCCTGGAGACCAATCTACCGGCATATAATAGTGGTTAGAAGCTTTATGCCCTATACGTGACCGATCCACCAGTTATAATAGTGGGGGATCCCAAGCTCAATAAACCAAACCCTAATTTGTTAAGATACAAAAAAGACACTAAGTACTTATAGTGAAATACCACGAGAGTCGGGGCCAGACTGATCCACTAGCATAATAGTGCCTAGGAGCATTTTGCCTTAGAGACCAATCCACCGGCATATAATAGTGGTTAGATATGTTCTACCTTATAAGTGACCGATCCATCGGCTATAATAGTGGGGTTCCCGCACTCGCATGGATATTTATAATCCGAGATGATTGATTAATGATGGACTAATGGCCTTAAGGCCCTAAAAGTATTGATTATTCATGATGGCGTATTAATGTTTGGTTGACTTGTTAAGTATGCGAATGGATGAAAGTGAATGTTACGTATACACCATTAATATCTGTTTGACTTGTTGAATATGTGAATGTATAGATCTGAATGTTATGTTTATACATGTCGTTATGTACATATATAGTAGTATATCACGTGTTACATTGTGTGCCTACTTTTAAGTGTGTTTTTAAAGGGTTACTCAGTACCGTAGTACTAAAGGGTTCCATTCGTGGGGGCCCTGCCTATTCAATGGGCAGTATCCCTTGCAAGTTATTTTTAGCTGCTATTCAAGTGGACCCTCGGGAAAGAGCGTAAGGAACTATCTGGAAAGTCCTAGGGTAATATTCCTTCCCTTTTTAAACCTTATTTGTGATGTGGCCTTCATTTTCTTGTAACCACCATTGATGGATTATATTCTTATAAAATGTTTACTTGTGCTACTCTGATTTAAATATGTTTGAATTTCTCGTAAATTGTATTTTACATTTTTAGCCTTGACACTTAGTACTGGAACAGTAGGGTGAATCGGTCTAGTACTAGGTGTGGCGGTAATATCCCCAGAATTCACGGATTATTACTTTGCTTTCACTAATTTTATTTTAATTAAATGAAATTTTTCAGTAGTGAATTTTGAGGGTGTTACATACATAGTCTACGAATGTCAGCATATTAGGTGTCTCATATCTAGGATAGGAATACCTCTTTGTGAAGCTTTTTCCTCCTGACCTTGTGCCGAAGCCACATCTTCTTGAGAAGCTTGTTTAAGTGGTTATCATGTACATTTTTTGCTATGTCATAGCCCTCTAATGAATTATTTTGTGACATTTGTGAAACACTGGATAAGAGCCTTTTTATGTGCTTGTTCTACTCATTTATACCCTGTGTTGAAGTATTAACTATATCTCCCTAAATTCAATTTTGTATTTTTCCTTCTTTGTGGCTCATTTAAAATATAGTGAATATGTGATGTTGGTACATGCATTAGCAATAATGTCATACTAGATAAAGATTTAAATGTAAAATTAGGAATGTCTTCAAAATCCAACAATTAAAGGGATATGACTTTGTATAAATACCCACTTCTTGGTAAATCCAACATAATAAGTAGACCATAACAAATGGAGGGATGCACATGTAAGGAAATGTTAATATTTCATAGTATACAAAATAAAACAAGCTCAATATGTGAAACCAATAGGTTTAATTTATTTAATAAGCTATTACTACATGAACCAAAACAAAGGTTTGCAAGTGTTCAATAACTTTCAATTACACGAAACATCAACCTGACACCCCAAACCATAGCATAACATGTGAATTAGGCATTAGTAACCATGATCATAATCACACTATTATCAACCATAACATTGTCATTAATGGTTATAAAACTATTGGTCCAATCAAACTCTAACAAGCCCTTAACTTGAGAAATCCAACTATCCAATCCCGCCGTTATTATAACAAGAGAAAAAAGATGTCTAATCATGCATGAGATTAAAATATATAGTTTCCAATATTTCCATGTTCTGAATAACTGGTCTAACAATTATTGTTTCTATACAATGGAAAAAAGCTACACAAAATTTTCATTAGACATGCTAAAAAAAGGTGGGTTTCTCAATAAATCAAACACACTCTCATATCACATACCTTAACAAAAATTTCAAAATAACCACCCCTAGTGTAAGGAATTTACGACCAAATCCCTCCAAAAAGTGAGTAACTCACTCCTAAACCCCGTCCTAATGTGAGAAACTCACACCTAGCCCCCTCATAATCATGAGGATCTTACACCCAACCCCTTCCCCAACATGACAACCTTGTCTTCAATTTGTAACAAAGACGAGGATAAATCTATACACATTTGAAAGAACCATACATAAATCTAGAAATATATTAATATTAAAATTGTTTACTTACCTTGATTACAAATCTTATACATCATATTTTTTTCATTTGCGTGGGTTTTCTAATACAATGGGAAGAAGCTTAGAGGAAAGAATTAGATGGGAGTGGATGAGCGTGAGGAGTCAGAATTAATAGAGAGGCCTATTATGGTTGGTGGAAAATTAATAGTGCATTTGGACTGCGATGAGGGTAACCATTACAAAGTAACCTAGGCAAAGGGAATGAGGGTGAATTGGGGTGAATATTTTAAAATGTTGTTTAGATAATATCAACCTAACTTAGGTGACTCAAGATGAATATTTTAATTTTTTTTAGATTGTGATGAATGTATAAAATCTACTTATATTTTCACATTCACCTCTATCACCCCCGAAACTAGAGGTTGATAAAAATAAGGTTAACTAGGGTGAACAGAGATGAAACTTTAACCCCAATTTATTAGGTTGAAGTTAACAATGTAACACCCCCATTTTTATGACTTGAAATTTTTGTCTAAATAATTAATTACGGAAACTAAAACAAATAAAAATATAGGGTGTTACTGTCATACTTAGTACAAGTCAATTTTCTCTAAAATTCTCATACCAAATGTTAATGCTAAAACCATTACTCCACTTAAATTAGTAACACAATTAAAAGTAATAGAATAAAGAGAACAACAAATTGATATCATTTTGAAAACTAACATCATCGATGGTTACAAAATTCAAATGAGAAAAGGTAGGTAAGGACATAAAAGTCCAAATACAACCAAACTCAGACATCATAAAGGATACCATATAGACCTTCTCTTAACCCATATTATTATCTTTTGGTAGTACTTGCAAGCTAACCTATAAAGACCGTTACCCATGGAATTGGCATTAACGTATAAAAAGGAACCCTTCAGTTGAATAGTACTGAGTAACCTATTATACAACACTAAAATAAAAAATCCTCACGGAACACATAAAAGTCATCACAATAAGACATAGGATAAAACATCAAAATACACATGTGATAATCAAAATGCAATAATCATATAAGATAACTGAATGATACCGAGGCCACATATTATTCATGCTCGTTTATTTAAAACTCATTGATATTTACCGACCGAACATCCAATTAATGTTTTGTGAAGTATGATTGGAAACAACCTAAACCCATTAACCATATCAATAGCAATGGGTCATATATCTCATTATCAATATCACTAAATCCCATAGCATCATAGGTAGGCATGGAGATTACTACCGAAAGCTAGGCACAAATGTTGCTATCAAATCACAAACAAACACAAATGCTACTATTAATCAATCCAATAATAACCATTTCCATTTGTATTTACTTAAGGGGATATTATATCAACCTAGAGACACCAAGGTACTTCACCTATACCGACACACCAAGGCAACATAACATCCTATTAGCTATCAACCCAATGGCACTAATATATCCTGGTAGCATTGGCATACAAAGGTAACAAAGTACCTTAACGAAAAAGACACTTAATCCATAAGTATGCGTATGTTCTATAAGTCCGTAGAGCTCAATAAAGTAAGACGTAGGGTCTAGATAAGGCACAAAACACAAAAATCCATAATCAATGGTGGACTAAACTACATATTTAGGGTAACAACCCCTAAAGAATAACCGTTCATAATCTTGAGGTCTTTCACTTTAAATATTAGCCACTCAGTATAAAAAAAGAATTCATTCTGTTAATTTACACACTTTTTAAGAAAATAATAAAAATAGTCTTAAAATTATAGTTTCACTCTTCATTAAAAATAACAAAGCATTTAATGCATATATATATATATATTTTTAAAAAAAAAGTGAGGGTAGACATGGAAATTAGGCTTTAACTCTTCTAAAATGAATTTATTCTTGATACAAAAAATTAACGCCATAGTAAATTTATTTTTGATATAGAGGGACTAGTATTTTATTAAAGTGACCACGAAATCACATAATATTAAATAGGTCCAAATTCCATATTTAACCATTTTATTCATTTTCGAATTATTCAAGATAAGTATAATTAAGGTCAATACCAATTTCAACATTAAAAACATATTAAGGCAATTCTAGGATCAATTATTCACATTCAGACACATTAGGTTGAAAATGACCAAAATGCCCTTAGGTCGTAGATACTAATTTATCGTCCGTTTTTAAATGCCAGTTCCATTTTATTTATTATTTTTTTCACGAAAAGGCTAAATACCACAATTAAATTAATTATCCCACAATTAAATTAATTGATACACCAAATGACTATTTTGCCCTTATTTGTGATTCTACACATAAAACCCTAGCATGCACTTTTATTTCATTTGAAATCACAAATTCCTAGACTCAACAATAACTAATACTTATTAAACATGTTTGTCAAAATAAATAACATAATACCCTTAAAATGACCAAATTGCCCCTAGGGCACACAACAATAATTATACTACAATTTTGTCTAAACATACCCAACCTATCATTTTACACGTACGTGTTATATATAGTATTTGCCTGATACTAAAGTCAATTTAGTAATATTTTTGTACCCATAATATTTTACATAAGATAACATGTTTAGTCTTTCAATTTCAGACTAATAGAAATAATCACATAATTATAAGGTAACGAATCACGTTTAACATATTTTATACACAATAACCCTAATGTGTTATCATGCAATACTTAACATTTTAGTAAAGTATACGAGTTACCATATAGCAACAAACTAAACATGGGTTGTACCTCATAATCCTAATATGCTATCATATAATATTTAATATTTTAATAAGTATAAGAATTACCTATTTTCTAGCAAAATTACAATTACCAGTATCTTACTAAAAATTATTAAGTTTCGCTAATCAAACTTTGTACCTAAAATAACAATACATTAATTGTATTAATATTTAACAAATATAATAATAATAATAATAATAATAATAATAATAATTTATATTAAAATATTAATTGACTGAAATTATCACAACACCCTTAATATTTAAAAAATGGATAACAAAAATTTATGAAATTTTTTCCTCACACTACATAAGTTGAGCACACAAAGAGGGGGTGTATGTGTTGGGTGGTGGAGATGGTTAGCTAGCTACGGTTCACGAGTGTGGTAGTGGTGGTGAGGTCAAGGGAGGCACGAGCTAAGGATGGATGGTAGTAGATGCAAAAGAAGGCGATGGAAGGAAGAGGAGATGATGGCAAGGTAGGGAATGGGGTGGATAGTGGTGTGCTAGTGGCTATGAGATAGTGATGGTGGGACGATGGCTGTAACAGGGGAGATGGTTGTTGAATTAATATTAGAAGTGATATGGTAGAGGGTGGTGAAGAAGGGGCTTGAGGCTGTGACGGTGTTAGGTAAGGATGGAAGAAGGGTTGCAGTGAGGGGAAGGTAAGGTGGAGGAATGGTGTAGGAGGGGATATAGTATAGGACGATGTAGGTTAGGATGGTGGAGTGGCACACGCTAGGAGGGGGCTGCGGTAGATGATGCCAAAGTAGAGGGAGAAGTTACGGTGGATGGAGCAGAAGTAGATGGGAGATCAACAATAGCTTTTGCCATTGTCAGGGGTGGTGCAATGGACAAAATGGAAACAGGGGAGGAGAATGAAGGATATGGGGTTTGAGCGATGTTGAAGGCTGTAGTGGTTAGGAGATGGGTGGTTGAAAGCTTAGGGAAGAAAATAGATGAGGATGATGAAGTGCTTTAGTAGTGGAGGAGGTGTTGAGTCGTTGAGGAGGATGGTGGTGTAGAGGAGAAAACACAAGCAGTGCGTGGTGGCTGAGGCACAAGTTGAGCAATCATGGATGACGCACGACTAAGGCATGTAACAAGTCACGAGTCATATAAGGTTGGTGGAAGAATTTGATGGTCGAGGGTGATGGTGGATGGTGAGTGGTGATCAATGGTTTTTGTTGGGAAAACTGCACGAGGAAGGGAAGGGAGAAAGAAGGATGAGGAGAATAATAAGAGAAAGAAGAAAGAATAATGGGGATGGTCGTGGTCGTGAAACCAAACAAGGTTGATAAAGGGAGTATAGGAAAGACAATCGGGGGATTTGGGTGCTACATTGATGAATATGGCTGTTTGGATGAAAATGAATGGTAGTAGGGGCTGCGAGGTTAGTTTGGTTGAGTTGGAGAGGAAGGAGCATACAATAAAACCGTAGTCGCGGTTGCGGTATCAAAGTATCATGGTCGATAAATTATGTGTCGAGGTCATTGCAGCATAATTTTTTTTTTCACGATATGGTATAAATATTATTTATTCATCATTTAATTACTTATACAACTATACATTAATGTTATATGTTATATTAAAAGTCTCAAAATTACTTATTATATGTTTAATTATTCGAACAACACTAATTTTTCCTTGTAATGAGAAATAAGCCGTGTTGGTACTGAATCTCACACTCACATCTTCTTTGGTTATCCTGTTGTTGTTTCTATTTAGAAGGAGATCATGTATGAGCTTGGTATTACAAAAGGTTGTACAACTACAATCGTATATGTAATTTGAGCTCTTAGAAGAAGTTAAAGAGGTTTCAAACTTCTAAGTTCATTACTTTTGTCCGATTCTTAGCCCTAGCTACTAGTCTGCTACTACTTACCTAGTATGGAGATTGAAGAGTAAAGAATGAAGATGCTTTTGATTCTAAATATCTAGATAATAATGGTTTTGTAATACCCCAAATTGAGCGGAGTGTTATAAGAATTGATTTGGCTACTTATATCAACATGGTATACCATCCTTTTGGTGATTCCGTCCTAAGAACTCCACAGTTAAGCGTGCTGGCCGTGGAGCAATTTAAGGATGGGTGACCTCCTGGGAAGTTTCGAAAATTTTCTAAAAGTTTCTCGGGAAGCACGTGAGTGAGGACAAAGCGTGCTAAAAGGACTCGTGTTAATTTGTGGGGCCAGCCGATCAATCCGAAAGCACTCCAAGGTAGCCCACGCGTGGTCCTGTCGACTCGGGGTGTTACAAATGGTATCAGAGCAAAACCGCGACCGTGAGCTAAACTTGGATGAGTTAGTCAGCCACCTAGCGGGACGATTCTTGGGATGAACTGTATTGAGACAGTCATTGGTTGAGGCACAACGAGGACGTTGTGTTCTTTGAGTGGGGGTGAATGTAATACCCCAAATTGAGCGGAGTGTTATAAGAATTGATTTGGCTACTTATATCAACATGATATACCATCTTTTTGGTGATTCCGTCCTAAGAACTCCACAGTTAAGCGTGCTGACCGTGGAGCAATTTTAGGATGGGTGACCTCCTGGGAAGTTTCGGAAATTTTCTAAAAGTTTTTCGGGAAGCACGTGAGTGAGGACAAAGCGTGCTAAAAGGACTCGTGTTGATTTGTGAAGCTAGCCGATCAATCCGAAAGCACTCCAAGGTAGCCCCCGCGTGGTCGTGTCGACTCGGGGTGTTACAGGTTTAGTTCTACATATTAAAAAGTGTGCACAATGATTTTCTTATATAATTTTTTTGTAGACCTCAATTTATGGATCAAAACTTTTGATTAGGCAAAGAAACCATTTTGTGATATGCTTACTTAATTTTTTTTTATATTTTCCTTAGTAGAGCTACCCTTTGGTGGTATATCTACCTCATTGTTTATTCTCTTGTGTATGCCTAGAGTATTTGTACAAATCACATGTTGATTTTGAAATATATTTTAAACTATTTACTAGATAAACAAGACATGTTATTTGGTGGTAGTCTAGTAGATGCGAAGTTAACAAATAACAATACTTTATTACAATTCAATAGTCATTTAGTGTAATGTATATATAATAAATGAATAATAATAAATTATTACATAAAATATTCCATAATGGCTACCACCAAACATAATATCGTGGAGGATCTTCATAATTATCTTGTTGGTCTGGTTTATAATGAACATTGTAGTCATTGTGAACATCTTCTATGAACACTTTAGTCTAGAAAATGATAAGTGAAATTTTGGATATTGTATTGAAGCAGAAGAACTATCATCTTATGGTGGTGGTGATACGCCAGGTTGAGACAGATGCTCTGGGTTTTGATTTTGCTTTGAATGATAGCAATAGTAATTTGAATGTGGATTTTGTGGTCGTGCTAATGGTATCCCAATGTTTCCATAGTTGTTATAGCTAGAGGAGAAAGATTGATAATCATAATATGGATTTTGTCCTTGATATCTCTCTATCTCCGACCAACTAGATGTGTTGTGACCATAATCTCCATGCATGAGATTAGGAGGCACATATTCAAAAGGTTGATAGGCACCATAATCAAATTGATGGAATCTTAGATTGGAGTAATCTGAGTGGTGACCGTTTGAGCTTCTTTAACCTCTTCTACCACGACCATGAGTTGGTCGATCATCACTATCTCCATGAAAAGTAGAGTTACTTTATCTATATGATCCAATGATGTCATATTCATACGTATCCCCCTACTCCAATACAACCACCACCACCACTACCATCAATGTTGTTATCATCGTCACTCATACTCAGATGAGAATCATGAGATGCGCCACTAGGTTCATTTGTAGATTGGGAGTGATCAACAACACTATACTAGATTGTAGAATCTTCTCCTAGTTCTGGTACGTGAAAGCTATTACTACCTTCTTGAACTTCATTATCATCAGCATCAAAGCCATTCCATGAAGATGTTTGATTATTTCATCTCTGGTATCAAGCAGAGGATACCCTAGTTCTTCTAACCAAGGATTCAAAACATCATCTTCATGAAATATAGAATCCAAATTAATAGGATTATATGATTTTTCTATCCCAGTTTGGCTCTTTCTCGTAAAACCTCTTTGGCATGCAACAAACCTCTTCCTCAAGTTTTAATGTATGTAGACGAAAAGATCCAATTTTCTATACTTCAACCTGTTTCTAGATTTGGTATGCATTAAACTAAAAGTGCTCCAATTTCTTTCACAATTTGATGAGAGGGTAGTAACACTTAAGACTTTCACTGCAACCCTCTTAAGATGTGGAGCATAGTCCTCATACATATTCCACCATTCAACTAGAATTATAAGGTTTTATAATTAGTGTAAAGTTATAAGTTATATCCATAAAACATTAAGAAGATATATAAGGTAGGTACCCGGATTGATGAATTTAATGGCTCTTTGTGTTGTAGCATCACTAAAGTCCTATTGTTTAAGACTGTATATATCCAGCTATATATTAAAGTTAAAATAATAATTTATCATCATTATTCTATTTAAGTTTATCTCGTTGAGAGCTTGAATCTGATTATCCATGCTTGGCTTGAGCCTTTATATCACTATTTTCAACATTCTCATCACTTCTCAATCCTCTCTAATATCATTTCCATAACTTCCATAAGCAAATAGAGGGTTGAGGAAATATCCTTTTAAAACTCACATGTAAATGAAATGACAATTTAGTAATATATTTTGCATCGACATTCAATAGGTACTTCACTAAATAAAATGAAATTTTATCTTCAGCATACAAATCGTGGTGAAGCTAAAAGTTTTATCTATTATCGATGATCTTCCAATAATGTTTCCAAATCAACAATTCGTTTGGATGGTTAACTTTGCTCTCTCCATTGCTTCATAGAGAAATCCCATCGTTGGTTTCTCATCTCCATCCACTGGTCTTAGAAGTTAGAACCTTCACAATAGGTTATTGCACCTTAAGAATATCATTGGCCTTAGTCCATAACTTTCTTTCTTTGTCCGTGAGTTGGAGAATAATTATAATACCTGAAAAATTTGCTTAACCTAATTTCGTATCTTTAGCCCTAATTTGATCCTAATCCTAAGAAATATTACTATTATCCTTAATCAAATTTCTTAATCCTGAAACTATAACCTAAAACCGAAACCCTGATACGGATAAACCGAAATTCGTAAACCGAAACCGAAAAACCACTAAAATTTCCGTTAATCTAAATTATTTAGCTAATCCCAAAATTTATAATCTAATCATATTTCCCTAATGTTTCTCTCCTTTTTCCTTTTCTTTCTTATTTTATTTTCTTCCTTTCTTCCCTTCTCTTTCTTTTTCTTTTCTTTTCTTTTCTCTTCTTCTTTGCGCCAAAACTTTTTTAGTGTGAGAAGTTTTGCTTCTCCTGCACCCCCTCCACTTGCCTCCCTCATGCACCATCACCATCCCTACCAGCCCTGGCACTCCCTTGTGCTGCCTCCTTCTCATTCTCCTCCTCCTCCTCCTTCTTCTTCTCCTCTCCCTACTCCTATCAGCCCTGCCAGCCTGCCACCCTCTTCTTTCTTCTTCTTCCTTCTTCTCCCTGCCTTCTCCTCCCATGCAGGTTTCTCCTCCACCATCACCCCATCGTGCCTCTGCCTGATTCCCCTCCATCTCAACCATCACCATCCCCCCGTCCTTCTTCTTCTTCTTATTCTCGGCAGAATTTTCATCATCATTGTCATCGTCATCACTTATCTTCCTTTTTCTCCTTCTTAGCATACCACCTACTAGTATAAATACCACAAACCCTCCATTTTATTATCATCCATCAACTCCCCAACCTTCTTATCTTATCCCTTCTCCTTTCCCTTTCTTCTTCCTCCTTCTTCCCTGTTTTCAACACCCACACCACCCCTGAGCACCACCCAAGCCACCACCAGCCGCCCTTTGGCCGGTGGACCGACCACCAAGGTTACCCCAACCTTCCCCTAAGCCATCGCTGCTGACCACCACCTCTTTTCCCTTCTCTTTCCCTCAGTTTATTGTATAGTTTCAGAGTGCACAACCGTACAAACACTCAAATACCCTGCTGCACAGTTGTGCAACCCTTGCACCTTCTGGTCGTGCATCTTTTTTTCTCTCGACCAGTGCTACATAGCCATGCAACTTTTGCACCACCTGGCCATGCGTCTTTTCTTCCTTTAATTTGTTGTACATTGTTCCTGCACGGCCGTGCAATTCTTGCATCGCCTGGCCATGCGTCTTCTCTTTCTTCAAACATGTTGTGCAATTTCTGCACAGCCGTGCAACGTTTGCACCGCCTGGCCATGTAACTTCCTATTTTAGCCATGCCACCTTATTTTCACCCCAAATCATGTCCAAACACCACCAAAATTTAACCATAGCTCCACCACACATATTTCTACACTTCCATACAATTCAAGTTTCCATTCGACTTCGGTAAATTCCATTTTTACCCTTCTCTACTGTAATCTCTCTCTTATTTTTTAACCCCCTATCCTAATCATATTTTATCTTGTTTCATAGGTGATTTTTCTGGTGATATCGGAGGAAGTATATGATTTACATGCATAGAGCCTGGTGTCCTTGTCGGTAATGATACATGTCATAGCTAGGGATTTATGTGATGCTTGTCTCTTTGTATATGCTTATGTGTTGAGTATGTTATATTGAATAATTCAAGTATGGAATTTCTATAAAATGATATTCTTGAGAGTAATGAAATTATGTAAGTACATGTTTGGGTATAATATTGATTACAAAATATCTATAGGAAACTAGGGTTATGTACTTTGGATAATAATTGAAAATGTATATGCTTCGGGCTTTATAAAGCTTTGGGAGAATACAATTGTCTTGCCTACCCTAAGGGTATTATGATCATTTGAGGATAAATACGTGGTCGTACTTATGTGTTTAAATTGTATGTCTTGAATTTGGCATGATAATATACAATCAACTATGAATAAGATATTAATCATGTAAAGTGAAATATCACTTAAGTTGGGCCGATGTGTTTATATGGCTCTGTTCCACCGGATAATAATAGTGGCTAAGGTGTGTTGTTCCCTAAGTGGTGCTCCAGTCTGTTCCACCGGATTAAGAATAGTGGGGCCCCATACTCAACGTGAATGAAAATACAATTAAGAGTTAAAGTATAAATGGAAAGATATTGATTATTTAAAGTGGAAGACTACGTGAGTCAGGACTGAGATGTTGAGTCCGTTCCACGGGATTAGTGGCTCGAGTATGTTGTCCCCGAGAGGTTCTTCAGATCATTCCACTGGTTTAGTAAATAGTGGATCAAGAGTATTTTACTTTGAGAGGTGTTGACTCCGTTCCATCGGATAATAATAGTGGCTCGGGTGTGTTGTCCTTGAGAGGTGTTTCAGACCGTTCCACCTGTTTAAGAATAATGGGGTCCCTGAACTCAACGTAAATAAAAGATTTGGAATATGGTTTATCTAATGAAAGACTTAAAATCACTAGTTTTCTAGCATTATTTGATTTGCGCGTGTATGATTTGCTTATAAGAATTCGTGTATCATGTGTAACCTTATTCGACTGTACCGTTACCTTACTCAGTACGCAGCGTACTGATTATCCGTTTTATAGGTGTTGCTCAATCCAACTAGTAGACGACCCAGATGTTTATGTGTAGGTCGATGAGGACCAGGTTGATGATTTCAAATATTTTGATGCTATATATGCGGATGAGTGATTCATTCATATTAGGGTTGGACATAGAGTCATATTATCTGGATGATAGTTTTTAGCCGAATACCTTTTTGGACTCCTAGTTCCATGGGATCCCTTTTTGTTATATTTTGATATTGTAATCGGGGTTAATCTCCAAACACTTATTTGATGTATAAAAAGGTTATCTCATCTTTTTCTAATCATGTTTTAAAATTTCTAATTATTTTGCCTTGTGATTGACATAAGGATAGCGGAGTAAGCCAGACTTATATCAATTACGGCGGTAACACCCAAATATTTGATTATACGCTTCCGCTTAAAACAAAAAATTTTAGTAGTAAATTTTGGGGTGCTACAATAATGTCTCAAAATTTGGTTGCATGATCATCATTAATTTGACCATATTTGGTATGCTTCCATTATTCTGACTCCCACATGTTTTTGAGATTGTGCTTATACCTCACAATACTATCCAACGTAATAAAGTTGGTAGCAAATATAATTATGCCAGGTCGAAGAAGCTGACAATCACTTATGAATTGTAACATTATGTCCACCACTTTGTCATATCTGTATATAATTTGAATGATGATTTGAGCCATTTTAAGTATATTGTGAATATTACTCTTCTTTGATATATCAACCAATATAAAATCTATGTAATGAGCAACACAACCTATCTAATATAGATGTGGAAACTTTTGCATCAATTTCTTTCCTCCATTATTAATCGCAACTTCGTTATCTATCACGACTTGTACAACTATCTCGGGACCAACTTCCTCAACCACCTTTTTTATCAGCCTAAAGTAATAATCTGCATCATTGGATGGAACATGGGTGGCATCAACAAATTTATAGAAAATTGTCCCACATTTTAAGTAAACTAAAAAGTTAATCAGACACATTTTATTTCGCCTAGTCTATCCATCACAGATGATGGTAACTCCCCATTGCTTTAATTGTGGTGACATTCCTTTAGTGATTGACATTCTTCCTTTAGATATACCTCTAAAAGCTCATAATCACTGGGTGGTGGCACACTATCTCCTACTTCACGAATAACTGTCATCAATGGCTTCGTAAATGGGGATTCTATTGCACTAAATTGTACTTTATTATGAGCAATCCAGTTTCGCCATGCCTTTCTCAACTTTCCTTTGAGACTTTTATATGCCTTTGTACCTGTATTAATTTTAGTATGTTTATTCGTTTGATGTTCTCTTTCTAAATAAACATTCATAGCTGTTAATCTTTCAACAGGTGTCAATGAAGGTGTATATCCATATGAACCCTGGATTCCTCTTACATTTAAGCTAGATGAGCGACCCGTTGGTCGAGAAGATTGTTGGTGATTGTTTCCACCTTCGTGATAATATTCATGATATTTCGTCCTATATATGTTTTGTTCATATTCTAAATCCGCTTCAAACCTACTCTTCCTTAAAGTCGTTTAAACACCTTCTTCTTCTTCGCATTCTTCATCACCACCAAGTGTTATTCTTGTAATTTCTCCTTTAATGATAATATCCCTTCTCTTATTTTCCAGCTTATTCTTTTTCATTTCCTGTAATATTTGTTCCATATTTCTTTGTACGTCAGTTGATACTTGATCATATTTTGCAACATTTCTTTTAACATGACCTAAATGCTCTTTTAGTCGTGTAATTCATCTATTAATAACTTTGCCACAAAAAATACACTTAACTTTTGGCCGACTTCCATCCATAGACTCTCCAAAATTCCATGCAATATCCCTAACCATATCATGACCACTAGCATTATCATTACCACACGTTCGACGAGACATGTTTAGTGGTAATATATCTAAAAATAAATAGGGTAACTATAACTAGTACATGAACTATAAAAGTAATTATTTATATAATTATATAGGTGATGATGAGTTTTTAATATAACATAAACACACTTAGATTGTTATGTATATACATTAAATAAAGAAAATACTATATATACTAAATCTAAGTATATACTTTTCTTAGTATTAAATAAATGCTACTACTCTTAGCCACTTTCAAATTATTATTAATTAATTTTTTGGGTACCTAATTTATAATATTAAAGTTATTGATAATAAATTATCGTTATGTTATATTTATAAAAAATTACAATAAATTTATACTATAACAATTGTTTATTATCCATCCATTAATTTTAATCATGTACTAATTTAATTAATATTAAAATTACTTAACTAATAAGTAATCATACAAAATTATTAATAATAAACTATTATTAATTTGTTATAGTACATGACTACATGTACATAACTACATATATTAATAATAAATTAAAATTATAATAATTCTAAGTATTAATTTATACATATACTAATTTAATTAATTATTAATATAATGTGATTACTAGACTAAGCATTAATATTTTACTTAATTTTTTTTAGATGTAGCATGTAAAAAATAGCAACACATTAGTATATTATTGAACTAATAAGTAATAGCTAATTAATAAAAAGTAGACATCATAAGTTAAGTAGACTAGTTAGTTGGTTAATAAAAAACAGGTAGTATTATAGCATGTTAGTAAAGTAGTTTAGCATAAGTAATTTATATATTTTATGTTCACTAAATATGAAATGATAACTCTTGCGGTGGAGTGTAAACGAAAGTCTCGAGAGATGAGACTTATCTATTATCTCTTAGAGTCTCGGTGAGTTGATTCTTTGTCTTCGAAGTTCAGAGTTCAAAGTCTTCAGACTCTTCTCGTTCCCAGTTCTTCCCACACTTCCAAGCTTGCCGCTCGTGCTCGCCAGTCGTAATTTCTTGCTTGCCGCTCACACTTGCTTATCTGATTTCGTTTGTTGTGGGCCTGAGACTTTTTGATTCCAAGCTGCGAGTCTTGGCTTCTTCATTGATGATGACCAAACAGCTGAACAGAACCAAGTGACCGAAGTAAATTCCACCTAGAGCCAGTAATGAACAGTTGAGGAACCAGGCACTGCCGGAATAGTTGTGAATTACGGTTAATATTTTTCTCCTTCTTATATGTGATTTGTTTTCTATGTTGTTGATATATATAACCATGTTGATCAATAATTGCTATTTAATGTTGTTGGTAAATTACTGCCCTGAATGGCTGAATCTCGTTAGCTTGTCTTCTATTTATGCTTTTCTAGTGCTGCAATTCACTTTCGATGACTAGGTGGGTTACTTTTGGTGCTGAGGGGACAAGGGTAGGGTAGGGTAGGGTCGTAGTGCACCATGGATGGTGCATATAGTTTTTAAATTTTTCTGCAATTTTGGTAGAGTCATTGATATTTCGATGCAATATTGACGATATTAGTTGAAATTTAATATTGTGCTAATATATTGACAATATTGGTGTGATTTTTTTTCCATCGTATTTCGGTATTTTTTTGTCACAGTTGACTTGGATACCGCAAAATTGCGGCCGATACGCAATTTCAGAGTTACGATTTCGTTGTATAGGAAGGGTGCATGCATGTATGTATGTATAGACAATCGATGATGGTGTATGGCTCGACAGAGAGATAAGGTGAAGGTGATGGTTGTGAGAAGTGGGTTTGACAAATAGGAGTATAGAGTAAGTTGCATGCATGAGAAAATGAGGGAGATAAGATGAGTGCTTCTAGGTAGGATAGAGAGGCAAGAAAAAGTAACACGAGGGATAGAGGGTTGACAGATGTATGATATGATAGGAGTAGGGTATTATTATTATTATTATTATTTTAGGATTATAATGGTAGGATTAGGGTACCATTTAGGAAAATAGATCATAAAAATAAGCCTATTTCAGATAGATTTTAGAAAAAAAGTGATAAAAATAATTTGGATATTTATTTAGAAACTTATTTGAATTACAGTTAAATATTAATATAAAAATAATTAGGTCAATATTTAATAAAACATCCAAAATCAAATATTACAAACTTTTAAAATGTTACAAATAAAATTCGTTTCTAGACAGAATAAATCATCATATTCAACTTAGTTAATCCTGTTTACTCAAATCGAACTATAAATAATGATTATTTATGGTATTTCGTGTCATATTTTCTGTTTAGTAAAAATATTATTTTTCAAGTAATATAAAATCCATATGCGGCATGGGCGCATCAGGTCCGAATGGTTTAACCAGGGTTGTCGAAGTCGGTCAGAACAATACACGAGCAACAGCCGTTTAAAAGAAGTCGGGGATCATCAAGAGAACAGCGACCGCCGCAACGAACTGACTGAACCAAAATAGGTCGACCACTGACATTCACTACCGCCACCTCCTTAAAGCCTTCACTGCCGTTACCACTAGTCAACAAGTCGAAGCAGTGTCTTCTCTGAGAACGTTTCTGAAATTCATTTTGCAGTGAAACAATGGCGGGAACAAACAAGAAGCACACGAAAAGAAAACCTAGAGACCACGGTCAGAAGACTTCTGTTAGTTCAAGCAAGAATTTGAGCGATGGTATTCAATCTCAAGGTTCAGATCTTCAATTTGACGACGGCGTCCCTGACTTCCCGAGAGGTATTTCTCAAAATGTCCCTTAGTTTTATTTGTTTTCTGTCACCTTGTCCTGTATGCTATGTTGTTTAATTAATATTTAATTGGGCTGGAATACGTAGGAGGGGCGAGTTCATTGAGCAAGCGAGAGAGAGATGAAGTTTATGCGGAAGTGGAAGCAGATTTTGATGAAGTAAAGGAATCGAAGACGAGGAAAAGAAACAAGATGATGAAGACCATTCGTAATCCAGCTGAGGATGAACCTGGTTCGCTCTTTGGGGACGTACTTGCTGGGAAGCTTCCTAGGTTTGCTAATAGAATAACTTTCAAGGTATATGTAGTATGATTTCGGGTGTTTGATATTCATATGAATCCAAGATATTAACTTTAGTGCCATGTTCTGTAGCCATGTACGTTTTCCTTAAGGCTAAGCTGTTTGTTAATAATGATTTTGGAAAGGAGATAATTATTTGCCCTAATGCTTGGTGTCTCCATTGACATATGTTGACTTTAATGTTTTCTCCTGTACCAATTTAATTGAATGAAGACTCTGCAATTGACGAACTTATATGCGTTTTTGATTTATTACCTTGAGTTGAGCTACCAAGGATGCAGCTCAGCTTAGTCGAGGCACTTAATGCAGGATGCAAGGTTGGTTATTTATATTAGGAGTGGTGATAGTTGAAGACTATGGTCTTCCTGTTATTTATATTTTAGGAGTGAACTCTCTAACATCACCTGCCTCTCTTTCCTGAAGTGAAGCATAACAGGGTACTCTTATGCCCTTCTTATCTCAATAGACTAGTTGGGTCAGTCCTGCTGTCTCAAATATTTATTTCCTTCTCAGATTTCATGATAGGGTGGACGCGGAAAGCATGTTTTTTATTTTTCATTTTTGGCTGGAGCTAACAGTTATAACACATTGAATAGTGTATGCTGTGGATAATTGCCAATTAATATACTTAAAACATGATTTCTGGCATAAAGACTAAGTTTCTCTAACTTGGAGATGCATTAATGTGAAGTCCAAATGACAATTCCTCGCATAAAGCGAGCCATTGATTTAATATATACTCCCTTCGTCTGTTTCATAATATTTTAGCACATTTAGTTAGAAGTAATAAAATTCATAAACTTGGACACCTAAATTCACTAATAGACCCTTACCTTCATTGTTCTCTTCTAATTAATTCTGCAATTACCTATGATAATAGTGGGGAAAATGGGTAATAAAACACTCAATGCTCTATACATTTTTGTAAAAGAACATATATTGTGAAAAAAATTGAAAAAACTATAGGCCTTATATTGAGAAACAGAGGGAGTAATAAATTGCAATGTGTTCTGTTTATTCATCAAGGTTAACTCATCTATGGTCTGTTGAAAAATGGAACTTGAGCTTATTTCTTTTGGTTCCTTAATGATCTATTTCTGGGGCTGCATATATAATTCTAAAGAAAAGGATTTAGTTGCAAAATAATAATAAATAGTTACGCTGATAGACAGGAAAACATACCATGTTACATTAGACAATGCTAAGAGGGTTGCTGTTTTAGCTTCATGTTGTCGCATCCTATAATGGAAAAAAAAATCAGCCTTTTTTTTGCACATGTTGCCCACAAAAGATAAAAACAAAAATGGAATAAGACTATGAAAATGAAATTAGATAGAAAGTCAAGAATATGAGTTGCCTGATTTTTGAAGTCTAGCATAAAGATTTCTTGATTCCTACTCTTACAATTCAATAGCAGTGCTGCTATAGCATAGTGATTGCTATTTTGTGAATTCTAGGTTAGTCGCTAGTCACGATGCGAAATTAGCGACATGCAACAGTTTTATAAGTTCATACATTTAGCATCGATAAATCGGAAAATTCAAGTAAGAGATTTATTGAAATTTCCTAAAGAAAATCATAATCATTTTTTGTTATTTATTTACTATATATATGTTGGATCAACTTACCATTGAATTATAATTAAGCATTGCTATTTATTAACTTCACATTTATTGGCAAATAATATATCTTTTTTTCATTCTAAGCCAAATGCAAGGTTGTTAAGACAGTTTAACATATAATGACTCATTTAAATGGTTATAATATAGAATACTAATTTATTGAATATTTATATTTAAACGATAATTAAAGTATACGATGCGACGACCGTGACATATAATTTATTGTTTACAACGTTTTGATACCACAATACTGTGACCACCATTTTATTGCTTGTTTCTACCCAAGCAATGGAAATAACCATATGTACCCATAAAGAAATTGTGGCGGGCATCTGTCTTGATTTAACCTTTAGCGTGATTGAAACATCACCTTCGTTCCTGAAATACACTTTCAAAAACTATTTTTAGTTCATTTCTCGTATTGCTTTTCCTCTTTGCCTCTTCTTCTTCTTCTTCTTCTTCTTTTATTTCATTTATTTCCTTTAGTCACACCCAACTCGTCCATAAAACTTTTGCTTGTTTTCATATTTCTTTCTCATTTAGCGTTAGCTAAAATGCTTACCATCAATAATGAGTCTATACAAGAAATCTGCAGTAAGAAATTTGACATAAGAAATTGGGCTTACGTGTTGTGAGGTGGAAATGATCAAGGATGATACACAATAGTCGTAAGCACATCAAGGGGGGAGCAGAAGAGGATGGAGCTGAAACAGATTATAGGTGTGCTATAAAATGAAACTGCAAGTTTTCAACTGAAATTTGTTATGTTGGGTACTTAAAGGTTGTTGTTGAGTCAGATTTGAAAGTAAAGCTATGAGCTTTTGGGGCAAAGGATGTCGAATTTTGACGAGGGAAAAAACTCCAACTGTTAAGAGTTTCTCTCTCCCTCTCCCTCTCTCTCTCCTTTTTTGGGAGGGGAAAATCAAGTCCCGGCCAAAGTAAATCATTTCTGTTTTAGTGTTGCTGGAAGCTCATCAGAGTTACTTCGATGGTACAAAAGTCAATCCTTTCCCTTTTCTGAAGTAGTGATCTCAAGTGCAGTAACCTTGCCTATGAAAAAGGGGTAAAAATGCTTATGTTTGTCTAGTCTTTTCTGTTGAAAATAGTGCTATAACAACTTTATGATGGGAATCTCTACATTTTCTTGTTGCAGCTGGGGCATTGTAGAAAATATTTTGCACGCAATAGTAAACTAGATTCTCTCTCTTTCTCTTATATGCTTTGAAAATTGAAGTTTTTTTTTATATTTTTTTATTTTCTATTTTTCTATTTTTCTATTTTATTTATTTATCCAATTCCAATTGATTTACGTTCCCTTTCTTCTTTTGTGCATGACAGTATGGATTCTCAGTACTTGGCTTGTCTCATATCTCTTGTTTTGTGTGTTCCACCTTCTTGGCTGACTGTTAACCTATTAAGCCACGATGCACTGATTTTTTAAGCTGTTCTTAGTTATGCATAAAGAACTGGATGATTATAAAATTCTGCCCTTTTGAGTTTAAGGGTTTATGCTTGTTTTTCCTTGTTCCGGTGTGATAACTTTGCTTCCTTGTTCTGTTTTTAATGTCAGAATATTTCTTCTGGAATGAAGCTATGGGGAGTGGTTTCTGAAGTGAATGAGAAAGACATAGTAGTTAGCCTTCCCGGGGGCTTACGTGGATTAGTTCGGGCAGATGAAGCGGTGGATGTTGCTATTATTGATGATATCAAAAAGGTAGTACACCTTGAATATTTTTGATACGTTATCGGTGATGTTATACATGTATATAATTCAATTAAGATTTTATGGATTCAACATTGTCACAACATATTTTCTGCTATTTGAGCTCTGTTTGATAACTTAAGCTATGAAATGAAGATGATATGAAGCAGTGTTTATGTACGTGTTTGGGTATGTACTTTGATTCTTATTTTTAAACACTTAAACAGTAAATTGTGATAAGTGGTGAGGATAGTTTACAAAAAGTGACGGGTCACATGAGTAGAAATGAATGATTCAGATAAAAATAATATGGCTGCCAAACAGGGACTTAGTTTAAGTTGTCTACCTTCTTGTACTAAGTGTTGGAGTTGATGGATATTAATTATTTTTCCAAACCAGGGTTGTCATGGAAATTTTCTCCCCAGCATATTTCGCGTGGGCCAACTTGTTTCTTCTGTTGTATTGCAAGTGGATGATGATAAGAAAGAGACAGGAAAAAGGAAAGTCTGGCTTTCTCTACGGCTTACTTTGTTGCATAAGGGCTTAACATTGGATTCCATTCAAGAGGGAATGGTATGTACTCTGATTTGATTGAACTATTTTGATGTTTGGCTAATGATTATTACTATTATTAATATTATTATTATCATCATTATCCATGGTAGTGGTTTAACTCTTAACTCTCTAGAAGATATGTTCTTAGATGTCTGTGCTTGCATTTGATTTATTTAGAGCAATATCTTGTTATGAACTCATGATGATGAACATTGCACTATTAAAAAAATTGTGTTGGATTTACTATGGGCACTAAAGAAGTCTTATTCTTGGAAGTGGAGGGCTTAATAGAAGTAGACATGGAATGAAAGTGCAAATCCCAGAAAATTTTGTAGGTCACAACACGTAGGAATTCGGTCCTTTGACAACAAGCGGAAATAGATCACTTATTTATTGTTCATCTTGCTGCAAACTTATATATAAATGATATTCCTAGAAACTAAGCATACTGAAATTCAATATTTGAGCATAGTGGACTGAAGATGGTGGTGTTACTCAAGGGCGTACTTGGGGAAAGGAAATATGCCCATGCCAGTATCATCCTGAAACTTGTACTTGTTATTAGAGTTCAGTATTAAAGGAAAATGTGCATGAGAAAAGTATCAAAAACCATACTGGTCAATTCTTGTCAGAGACTGGTGAACAGTTCTTATGTCTGTCCTGGTTAATGAATGACCAATTATGCCATCAAACTGGTGGAAACGGGTCAAACTGCCTGTTTTTTTGGGAAAATGTGGAACCAACAGGATGCCAGCGAACCAGAAGAATGCAGAATGATTTTCTTGCCCCATGTTCTTCAGTGCATTTGTTTCTGATTGAGGGTGGTTTGGTCTTTGTGCACAACTTTATTGTTAGAAGGAAGGTTTTATGCACAATATGCAGTTCTCTAACGTGATCTGTTTTCCTCAGTATTACTTGTCTCATGATATTATTTTAAGATTATTTTTTGTTTATTTTTTCTGGACCTTAGATGATGTCTTTTTCATATTCTCGCATTTGGGTGGTAAATGAGTTGATATATGTAGCTGTTAGTGTGACAGGAAAGGAGTTGTATAGGTGTTAGGAATGATCCATTCCAGAATTAATCATCATTTATGTTGAAAGTCGGATGTCTGCAACTTCCAGTCGTAGTCTTTTGCTTCCATCATAGTGTATGTTCATTACTTGTATAAGGTGAAATTTATATGAAATTCTCTTTTGCATATATGAAGTGAGCTTTCATTTTGTTCCTATCTTCATTGTGAACAAATACATACTCGCTCCGTCCTACCCAGCAATAAAACCGAGGTTGTAGTTGCAGTCATGGTGTTACTGTATCGAAGTGTCACGAACAATATTTTATTCGTCGCGATTGTCTAGTTGTGATTTCTTTTTTATTTATTAAACAAATGTCCGCAAATATTGGTAAATATCAGCCAATAACCAATATATGGCCGATAAATACATGAAATTCTCAAACAGTCACGGGTCGCTTATTTTGCATATTGGCAGACTCAAAATCTAATAAATATTAGATGATATTACGTATTGGACCGATGTGTCCCACTGTATTTACAAGGGCTTGAAAATAATAGCCAAATTAGAATTAGCTGCAAAATGACACATTATCAAACTTCTTATTAATGTGTTTCTTCATAGGACATGCATAAAAACCCTTAATAAATAAGGGCATAAAAAGAAAGTAAAAAAAATTGTATGTCTTGAAAAAAGAACCTTGCAACATCTGAGACAGCTTAAAAAGGAATAACATGCAAGTAAGTGGGAGGGAGGAAATATAATATTTGAGCTGTTTCTTGCTATTCCTCCTTGTTACATGCATAATGTGATAATAATTTGCAGAATGACTTGTCATCCTATTTTGATTTTCCCTTTGCCGGTTCATTGTTGCATGACAATATGTCGGGGTCTTCCAGTTGAGTTCGCATTGGTTGAATGCCCTTTCATTATGTATCAGGTCCTTAACACATATGTTAAAAGCGTTGAAGATCATGGTTACATTCTTCATTTTGGGATGCCGTCATGCTCAGGATTTCTGCCAAAGAAAATTCAAGAAGGTATGTTGGATAGCCATTGATTTGTCATTCATCATGAGGCTTTTAATTTAGGTTTCTTATGGTTGCTGCTGTTCTATAGGTTCATCATTTGTATTTTAACCATGAATAATCTTAACAAACCCTTAAATTTCTTACATTAGGAAGGAGGGTCTTTTGTGCTTGAGAATTTGTTGTCTGCCACATTCTCCCTCTCCAGCATGAGCTCTTACCTACACACAGTCACACACAGGAAACATGAGGAAAAATGACGCCAAAAGAATGAACACGACTAGAAGTCCATATACATTCTAAATGAAGTCTTTTTTTTTATTTTTTGCTTTTGAGGGGTGGGGGTGGTTGGGTGGGAATTGTCAGGGCAGGGAATTTTGAGTTAATTTTGTCATGCTTTATTAACATGAACTAATGGAATTGTTTTTCTGGTTTCTTATTCCTATTGAATTCATTTCATATGCATGTGTGATGGAGGTCCGTTTATTGTGCTTCGTTGTTGGGTTCCACTTTTCAAAACAGTGTTTAAACAAGCTAAGTGCACTAGATGTGAGTCAGAAGTGGGCACTTTGGCGAATGGAGGCACATTCATAATTGAAAATGTAGCATACTATTTGTAGTAATAAGCTACCAATTCAGTTCAAATTTATTAAACTGTGCTATAATGCTGTTATGATAATTGCACGTCACAAGATCTGCTAATACTAGGATATGGGGTACAAATTGTCACCAATGATTGGACACCAATAGGTGCAATGCTGCTTATGTGCCAGTTCATAGGTTCCGTAGTCCTAGTTCTCTGCTGAATTAGTGGCTGAAGGCATACATCGAAATGAATATGCCTATTTCAGCTGGCCCACGATTAGGAAATCAAAAAGTTTTTAGATATTGGGTATATTTGTTACGACTAGCTGAAAATTAGCCGAAAGTTGTAGAGTGAAAGCTAAAGATCGAAAGTTGGAGCTTATTTCATTAGCTGCTCTAACAAGCCTATCAAAAAAAGTGCTTTTGAGCAAACACTTCTAAAGATGGTTAAAAGAGTTTATTTTGGAGTCAAATAAACTAAAAATTACCTGAAATGTACATCCAATCTTACACATTGTCTTGCTCACTTGTTTACAAAGTTTTTATAATATTCTGTGTTTTTTGATATTGTTGTATTATTAATTTATTTAATATTTTATAAAATATTTATGTTTATGTAACTGTTATTCCGCGGTTATGAATGTGGAGTTATGTTGATCAATAAAGTTGTGAGGTTTGTGATGAAATTAGGAGTTTTGTGTGTTAAACCCTGGTGAATAATTTACCGTGTGTCATGTGCACTTACTAAAATTGCATAGCCTATCCTATTCAAAGTAACAACCTGCTGAAGCCTTGTGCGTAGTTGTGCCTTTTCAAATACTGCTTCATACCCCATACATGGGGGGATTTTCTATCTTTTTGTTTCTGGTTTTCTGTCTTAAAAGCTTCTACACCATGTAGGATCCAAGGAGACTACGCTCAGTTCTGGGCAGCTTGTGCAGGGGGTTGTCAGGAGCATTGACAAAGCTCGTAAGGTTGTTCATCTTTGTTGTGATACTGATACCCTGTCAAAATGTGTGGTGAGTCGGTTTTTCTTTGGCCATATGTCTGCTTGTTGGGAAGACATTTCTTTATTGGTTGCTTGAATATATTCTTTGCTAAATTCATTCCTTTATTTTATTATTCTATGTTTTGGAACCTGCCTGCAGATGAAGGATCTAAAGGGTATTTCACATGATCTTCTAGTTCCAGGCATGATGGTCAATGCCCGCGTAAATTCATCTCTTGAAAATGGGATCATGCTATCATTTCTGACGTACTTCACAGGAACCGTGAGTTCTTTGTTACATTGAGGATGTGACAACGAGCAAGTAGATTGTCTGTGCTCATTGATTCTCATATGCATCATGTTACCATGTATTTTATTTGTATATGGTGGTCTTTGCAGGTGGATGTGTTCCATTTGCAAAATATTTTTCCTACTTCTGATTGGAAAAAGAAGTATGAGAAAAATAAAAAGGTCAGAAAATGCTTCTTTCTATTTGATTTGAAGCATATTGAATAGCTGAAGGTGTGCAAGAAGTAGATATATTTAAAGTTGATCAAACATGAATTTAGTTATTAGTTAACAAATATATGTTGAAAAATGAGGTGTGCTATTTGATAAGTTTAATGGCTGGCTTCGTTTTCTGAGATGTTGAATGAGCTTGGATTTAGGGTTTAAGCAATTCCGTGATGCCATTTTGCTGTTGGCTTTGTACTCTTTATCTTCTCTGGAAAATCATATTGCATTGTTCATTTTCAAATCTATTGTGCTTTTCGTTGATGCTGCAAATGTATATTGCAGGAGATTTTCTGTTGAGATCATCCAATTGGTTTAACTGTTTATCAAAAGCTTTTTGGTCTGTTTCTTCTGTATCATATGTTGCATAGACAAAAAAAGAAAAAAAAAAGAAAAAAAGAAGAGGGATGCCCATTCTGTTTTTTTGGTTCCTGAAACGGTTTGTTTTTAGGATGTACGACGACGCCATCCTAGCTGTGACTTCATAAGCTTTGAAACTGTTATTATAGGTAGGGAAAGGGTAGATAGAATTAGAAAGTGACCTGAGTTCAGAGGCTGTCGGTTGCTAAAATTATTAATTGGGGCTGTTATTTTTGTATTTCATTTGCAGCCTCCAGCTCACCTTGGATGGAAAGAAACTTTCAGGATTCAGGCTCTCCTATATTCATTTTATTTATTTGCAATCAACTTTTTTAGTTATTGCTGATTGTAAATTGTATGAATCTGTCTAAGAGGAAAGCATTCTAAATCGTGATTAGATGAAATCCAGATGTTGTCTTATATGTTCTGTTGGGCGTTTAAGCTTGAATGGTATTAACTATGGTCATCCTGGATGGTGGCTCCTAATGATTGTCTCAGTCTTCTGTCTGCCCCCTTTTGGCATTTCTTTGTTAGTGGATATGCTTAATTGAGATGAATGTCCCCCTTTTTTGGGGTTGATATAATACTATGATCTCATTACTTTGTGTTGCTAAATGGTTCAAACTGAAAAATAGAAAATAATAAACTCATCTGGACCTGCCTCGGAAGGATGCTTTTCAGCTTTGTTGAATTTTTTGCTTTCTTCTGCTGCTTATCTAGTTACATATTAGTATGGTAAGTTCTGATTTATGGCTAGAGCTCTGGTTCTTGATGCTTACTAAAGCATTCTGGATTCATTTAGGTGATTGCTCGGATATTGTTTGTTGATCCATCTACTAGAGCTGTCGGGTTGACCATGAATCCTCATCTCCTTCTAAACAAGGCTCCTCCATTGGTTAGTTTGTTATGCTTTTGTTTGGGTAAACCTTTTTTAATGTTCTCTGTTCAATTGCATTATTATAATTACCACACAATCGTTGTACCAATGTGCTGTGTTATTATTGCATCTCCTTTGCCCTTTGGTAAGTTTTGGTGCGAAATAAAATACTGCTGTGTAGTGTTATTATAGCGTCAATCAGTAGTTTGGCAAGCTATCGTTCTAATACCTGAATCTTGGGTACATTCTGCTGCATTTACTTCAAGGCAGCTGTGTTATTTTGCCTTGAAGCACTTTTCCAATCTTTTGTGGTGAGTATTTCCGAAGCCATGGAATGATGTTTGCTGATGATTGGAATACTATTCAAAGGCAGTCCTACCTCCTAGGAGATGCACTTCCAGCAAAAATAAGTTTTATATGTTTGGTTTATTTGATTAAAGTTGTGTTCGGCACCAGCCACATTATCTATATTATTATTACTGTAGACGAACTTTAGGCCGTTTGTTTTACATATTATATTTAGAACCTCATTATCTATGTTATCACTATATTATTACTTCTTGGGTAGCCCCGCTCTTATTAATCATCCACCACCACCAACCACTATTTATCATAATTATAATTAAATAATCATTACAAATAATATGTACTATAATATTAATTAATTAATAATAATAAAATCAATTGTAAAGATAAATAAATAAATAAACAAATAACAAAAATGATTCAATGATAATTACAAATAATTAGTTAATACAAAATATATTGATTATAATTATAATTCATACGAATAATATTAATTATAAGTATAATTTAATAATAAATAAAAATATTATTAATTTAGTTAAATAAATAATAAACCTATACAAGTACTATCAAATTTAATGATAAATAAATTGTTTGTAAGAATAATATTAGTTATGATTATTACAAGTAATGCTAATTATAAGTTACAAAATTAATCTCTAACAGTAATGTTGGTCATAATAATTAATAAAATGTAATTAATTTCAACTCCAATTAAGTAATCAAATAAAATCCTATTATTTATAATTAATTCATTAATATTAACTGTCAAGAAAAATTAATAAATATTGATATTAAACATAATTATAATATATTAATCAATGCAAAAAATATCAATTATAATCATAAATAGCAAATTAATAAGGATACTATTTATTATAACTATAAATTAATAATTAATAAAAATATTATTAATCATAATGATAAATATTTAACTAATATAAATAATATTAATTTTAATCATATATAAATTATTTATAAGATTAATATTAATATAATTTTTAATATCTATTAATTATAATTAATAAAAAATTATTAGTATTTATTGTAATTAACAAATAAAAAATATTATTAATTATGATATAATATATATAATTAATAAAGATACTATTAATTATAATGATAAATTTATACATTTCAAAAATAATCTTAATTATAATTATAATTAATTAATCAATGTATAAAATATTAATTATAATCTTAAATAGCAAATTAATGAGGATAGTATTTGTTGTAAGTATGAATCAATAATTAATAAAAATATTATTAATCATAATATCCAATAATTAATTTGGATAAATGATATTAATTTTAATAATATATAAATTATTTTTAAATTTAATATTTGATTTTAATCATAATTGTAAAAGATAATATGAATTATAAGTATAAAAAAATAATAAATAAGGAGATTATTGGTTATCATTATTAATTATAATTAATAAAAATATTATTAGTCTTAATTATTATTAAATAAGCAAAGAAAATAATATTAATTATAATTATCAATTATAATAATATTAATTGTAATTGTAAATTAATAATAATATTAATCATAATTATAAATAATTAATCGATACAGAGAAATATTAATTGTTTTTTAAATAGCAAATTATTGAGGATAGCCTTTATCATAACTAAAAGTTAATTATTAATAAAAATATTAATAGTAATATTTATAAATAAATAATATTAATATTAATAATATATAAATTGTTTATAATATTTATATTAATCTTAATTAGAAAAAATATTATAAATTGTAATTATAAAGAAATAGTTTATAAGGATACTATTAGTTATAATTAATGAAAATATATTATTCATAATTGTAATAAAGTAATCAAAAAAAAATTAATCATAATTATAAATAACTAATTAATGAAGATATTATTAATTTTTGTTGTAAATTAATAATATTAATTATAATTATGCATACCATATGCCTAACATTGTGAATATACATCAATTTATTTCACATTTGATGAGTTACCAAACACTAGTAAATAAGATGTCTACCATACATCATGACCACTTCAGATACATTATTACTTTAGATTAGATTAAATTTGGGTTATAAATAGGAGGCATTAAGAAACCCACTTTGAATTCGGTTTATTTTGATTTTTTTCTCTTTAGGGGAGAGTAAAAAGAATCCTCATCAGTAAGTTATGAATTAGAATCTAGCAAGTCATTATGCTCATTCTTATTTAAGTTGAGGAAGTCGATTGTCAATAGGAAATTAGACTTCATTTGGCAAACATGAGCTTCCTTGAGCTCTTCCCAGGAAGTTTTGTTATGACCCTAGATCTTGTCACGGGTTAATATGAGATTTGGAAGAATGATAGTGGTTATGGGGGAAACCTACAACCTCTAGAAATTTTGTGGAAGTGGGGGCTGGGCTATGAGAGAAAAGCGAGAGATTTGGGATAGCTACGGAACAACTTAGTTTATCTAATAAGCGAAAGGCTTTATTTGCAGAATGTACAAGCCTAGGGTTACCATAAAATATTATCTCCTACTGAACACAAGTTTTGATAACCTGAAAAATATGGACAACATATTACTTTCAAAATAATGCTCCTTTTGTGTTGAAAATAAAGTCATTTTAGATATAAATATTTGTATGAAAAAGAAAGTCATTCAGTTAAACCTACTTTTCGCTTTTTTCCTCACCTTTTTTTTTTCCTTTTCTTACTTATGCATTAAATAATTTGTTGTTTTTAGATGAAGGGTGTAAGAGGACTTTTAAGGTTAGTTTTATTAGTTTTTAAAAGTGTGTAAATTGCTAAAAAGTCTTAAATTTTGACACGGTGAGATTATACCTTATGGTGTTGGTAACTAAATAATATCCGGAGTAATACCTTAACAAAGTCCCATCAAATAATATAAATGATACATGTCCCCCAAAAGATACCTCTAGATGCTTTTGCAGCAATCACTTATTAAATAAAACTCTAATTTGTGTTCCAAGCACTTTTTCAATGTAAAGAAATAGCTCGTGGGCTAAGCCCAAGAGCCAAACAGCTGTTGCCGAACCACTGCTGCTGTGGTGCTGCCTGTGCCGAGCTCAGCTGGCCCCATAACAAGTTGGACTTTGTCAGCTCACTTCCCTATATCAAATATTCAAACAAGGCCTTTGAAATATTTGACCTGGCTTTCTTTCTCGTCTATTAATTTGTTTAACAGAAATCCATGGAACATTTGTGCTGATATGCTCTTTGATGGGAATTCATAATGAAAGTTTGATTGCTTCTTTACCCTGTCTGTCTGGTTTTGTTTGCTTGCTAAGAAAGTCATGGACAATAAGAGTCTAGTCAATAACAACAGCTGATTCTGACATACACCACTTTGTTAAGTATTAAGCCTTAATAATTTGAGGGCGAGAAAAGGCAACAATTTGAATTGAGAGGCTCACATGTTGATGTTTCAAAATTTTAACATTTCCAATTTTAGATTGTACACATTTGGAATCCCCTTAAAGAAATAAGAAACAGTCAAATGCAATGGGTTTAGTATGAGTCAATTTCCTTGCATCACATTGTTCATGTTTGATCAAATCTTTTTTTGGATTTTGGTTTATAAACTTAGTTACCAATTTGAACTGATACATTGAACTTGAGACGCAGCTTTTGCAAACTGGAGATATATATGATCACTCGAAAATAATTCGAGTGGATAAAGGTTCGGGCCTTCTACTTGAGATCCCTTCTGAGCCAGTCTCTACTCCAGCCTATGTCGCTGTATGTTTACTCTCTTCCCATGCTTCTGATTGCATCTCCTGCTAGTTTATTCCGGTGCCAATAATATTGATATGGACAGATTTCTGATGTGACTGATGAGGAATCCAGTAAGCTTGAGAAAGTTTTTAAAGAAGGGAGCCATGTTCGAGCCAGAATACTTGGATTCAGGCATTTGGAAGGGCTTGCTATGGGTGTTCTTAAGGTCTCATTGATTATTGTTCGCGTTATTTAGTATTATTCATATTGTCATGGTTGAACTTGCTGCATGTCATTTGTTTTCTATTCTTTTGGCCATATATTGCAGCTTCTTTATGCTGGAAGATTGATAAGCATTTAGAAGTTAGAAACTAATCTGGAAGAGGATATCATCATGTCTCTCTCTTATGTGCTCATATTTGTATTCTCGCACCTGGTACACTGTCTTCCCTTTTATTTGGCAAAGGCTATAAGAAAAAAACTGAGAAGGATGGAATCTATGAGCTGGCTAGTGATGGAGCTATTAGGAGTTGCTAATTTTCTAAGAATCATAGTTCCTTTTAGATAAAGCTCATTCCTACTATGTTCAGAATTTTAGAGAAAAGGCTACATGTGGTTTAATAATCTCAGAGCTGAAATAATATGGAATATTAATATTTATAGTGTTTGATAAAATTTAAAATATTTGAAGATGAGAAGTTGCCTTTAGTGTTTGGTACCGCGTAGCTGAAATGAAATTATATGGGGTTTGAGTGAGAAGAATATGAATCCCGCTTGATTATTCCATAATATATAAATTAAAATTAATGTTGAAAATTGAGAAAACAACCTAGTGCATTATTGAGGGTCTGTTTGGTAAACATATATTATGTATATTACGTCCTTATATATACTTAGGCCGTTTGTTTTTAACATTATTTTGAGAAGTTCATTATCTTTATGAGCATGGGCTTGTTTTCCTCATTTTATTTTCAGATTTAATAAGATATTAACACTTATTATTATCATGATTATTTCAATATTTATCATATAATTATTATATTTAATTAATATTATTAGTCAAATATATCAACATAATTAATATTAAAGTTATTTATGTTATTATTAATATATCAATATTTATTACTTAATTATTATATTTAATATATTAATATAAAGTATAATAATAATTATTTTTATTTCCATGAATAATAGTATTATCATTAGATCTTATTATTATAATTATCGTCATTTTGTAATTTTATTATGATTGATCAATCATCATCATCTTTATTTAAATTAATAATGTTATTATAATAATACTTAGTAATTATTATATCAATATTTATAATAATAATAATAATGTATATATAATAATAATTGTTAAAATTAATAAGAATAATACATATTTTTTTAATCTTATTTATTAATTATGACAATTATATCTAATAATTATAATAATAATTCTAATTATACTAATAATAAAAACAATAATTATAATAATAATATTATTTACATAATTATCTATAATAATTATATACATTAATAATGTAATTCCTTATAATAATATTAGTAGCTATAATTGTTATATTTTATTATAATATTGTTTATAACTAATATTAGTTGTTATAATAATTATCTCTAATAATGATATTAATAAAATATAAATTATATTATTATTAGTATTTATAATAACTATATATGATATTATTTTTAATAATATAAATGAGTTTATAGTATTATTGATATAAATATTATTACTTTTATTATATTATAATAATTATAATGATATTTATATTTATAATAAAGTATTATAATAAATAGTATAATAATGTTTACATAAATGTTATATTAAATATAATAATAATATAAATATTTCTAAGAAAAGTTTGGCTAGGAAGACAAGTTTATTAAATATTTAAACTATCATATACTATTGGTCTTATAATCTTATTACATAAATAATGTCCACAATTATTAATATGCATCAATTTATTTCGGATCAAGTAATTTGCCAAACATCATTATTACTTTGGCACCTTTCATACATAAATAACATATGTCTACAAAACAACACTATTACTTCAGCCACATGTAAAAAATGAGGTTACCATACAAATACATTTTAACCAAGTTATTTACTTATTTATGGGATTTTTCCATGATATGAAATAATTTGCTGCTTTAGTTCAAGCCAAGGTGATGTTTTAATATGAGGTCATTTTATAATTTACTTTTCTTTTGAACTACAGTTTAATGCACATAATTTGCCTATTTTCCTAACTACACGGAATCAAATCATAATTAGTTTCCAACATACATTTTCTCTAGGGAACATGTAGCTTTTTTACATCGTGCCTCTCGCCACTTTGCTTTGTGTATCTTCTTTTAACCTTTTTATATTTTGGGGTGGGGGACCATTTCTGTGTACAACATTTGTGATTGGTTGGATTGTCATTCATTGCATTAGACAATAGTTAAGATCACAAGTTTTTATGCATGGGAATTTTTAGAGTATGTTGTTACGATCCTACATATTTCTTTGAAATGCAAATCCAATTTGCATGCAGGTCCATTTTAGGAAGCACTGCAATTCATGGTAATGGCTTTTAACTGTAAATTAATGTCAAATTGGTGACAAAAATTATTAAAAATTTCTCAAGTTGGTGATTGCAGCTTATGGAATGATCTCGTCAAGAGGATTCCCTTATTTGGGAGGATGTCTCTTCTTTTGTCACTGATTTAAGTTATGAACTGCACCATATTCCCGTCTGTTTGGATAATGAGTACTTTGGTTTATTTGTCTTGTCAAGAGGCTGAGCTATGTTTATGATGTATACCCTGCACCTTTTATTATTATTATTATTATATATAATACTTTTACTTGTTACTCCTTATTCAATAGTCTCCTAATTGTTTCATTTTTTTTTGCCCTTAGGCCAGCGCTTTTGAAGGTTCAGTTTTTACTCATGCAGATGTCAAGCCTGGGATGATTGTGAAAGCTAAAATCATTTCTGTTAATGCTGATGCGGCCGTAGTGCAGTTTCATGGTGGTGTCAAGGCTGTTTGTCCTGTGTCACATATGTCTGAGTTTGAAATTTCTAAGCCCCGGAAAACGTTTAAGGTATGCTTATTTTATTTTGCAAATTTAATTTATGCTCTTAGATCTAGCACTTCCTCTGTTCTATGACATAACACTGGCTGTTTAGGGACTATCAAGAAATAAATATCACGATCTTCAGATATTGACATTTCCTTAAGCAACATACAAAAGGTGTTAATTGGTGGAAAAGATAATTGCTGTCTTTGGTAGAACATTTATATCGTTAGTTCTTGGACTGATAGACACGCTGCTTCTTTTGTTTTTAAATTCTTTTCATTATTTTTCAGGTTGGAGCCGAGTTGTTGTTCCGTGTGTTGGGTTGCAAACGGAAGAGGATCACTGTTACCCACAAGAAGACCCTTGTATGCAATTTCAATTTGTTTTCCTTTCTCTAGTTTTAATAGAGTAACTTTACCCTTTAATCATTGATGCATCACTGTTGGTGCAATTTGAAATTTTGTCTGATATTGTTCTCAAATATGCCCTCCAAATTAATTGTTTTTCAACAAAAAGCATTTATGTTGTACATATTGGTGGCATTGAGCATGGATGATACAATGCAATGTATGTGGGAACTTTGCTTTTATGTTTACACATGCATTTATTACATCTTGTGACCCTTATTTGCACAGTACTTTTTTCTGTAATCAGGTTTATTAATAATCCACTTTTCATCTATTATTAATGTTTTGACAACATAAGTATCTGTAAGTTCCCCCCCCCCTCCACAGAGTGGTCAGTTTTCATTTTGCATTTCCAAGACTATGCTATGTGATTTATTCAGTTGCTCTCACAGAGTTAGATTTGTACTAGCCTTTGGTTCAGTTTTGGGTCTGTTATAAGTCCAAATTATTGGTAGATTTTATATGTACATTATAAAACAATAATAAATAATTTTGGCTTTTGATGCTTACAAGCACAGAGGTTTCATGATATAGTGGGTTGCAGTTTGTTAAGAATTAAAGAATATATTTAGTTTAGGCCAGTAAAGCAAGCTTACTGTAAAATATTCTCCCAATAAGTTCTTTCAAAAAGTTGCAAATCTTAAGGTAATATCTTGCTTATCGATTTTACCTGTCTCCTGTACTCATTGAATTTTATGGTCATGTGGCCCTTGAATTTGTTTAATTTAGTGCTTATACCACCATAAAAACTTCCTCACAGTGTGTGTTTGGGTTTTGATGTTTGAGTTATTTGGTGGAGGGGTAATAAAAATAATGGTACATGTGTTGAGAGGGCATAATTTTGCACTTCCAAAAATGGGAAGTTATGCTTATATTCTAGGAATTGTATATTGTATTCATCAAGCTTCATTGTGATTTGCAAGGGGCCCTGCTTTTCCCCTTCTAATAAAGGCTAGGTCTCTTATCTAATGTATTATGTGGGGTTGTTTGCATAGATCAGTTTGTTTTCTGTGGCCAACTCAACCCTTGTTAGATGTCAACACGTGGAGCTTACATTTGTGGTGTGCTTAAAATTGGCTCTTAGATACAAAGTCTTGATATATCTTGTTGGCATGTATCTCTCTGTATGGAAAAATGACACTCACTCCGTTAGATATCAATTTTGTTTTCTATTATAAGCCCTTTTATGAAAATAATAACAATTGAATTCTATATTTCCTGATCTACCCTCTCTCCGCTACTTTAATATGTCTCACAATAATAAAATTGATGAAGTTTTAATATGGGCATTTTAGTCGTACTGGACATCATTTATTTTAAAATTTAATATTTCTTGATCCGGGCAGTAAAAAGCTATAGGTTCTCTATTATGGAATGTTGGGAGTAATATGATACCAAGTTAATTAACTTATTTTGATCACTTTTCTTCCCTTTGGGATTTTCTAGGGTGTGGGTGGGATTGTGTGTTTCTTGGTTATCTTTTCTCTGGTGCACGTGGATGGTGTTACTGTATTTTGGTGGTCATATTAGTTCTTTTATGTATACCTTACTGTGATTGGTGAACTTGCCTTGTCTTCTTTCTCTGTATAGCTTGTCGTACTAGTGGAAAAATATTCAAAGATTACATAACACATGCGCTTGATACTTGTTCTCCAGATAGTGATAATGTATTCATGTTTCCCAAACCTTTGCACTTTTTGATGCTTGCTGGTGACCTTCATGTAATTGTGTGTAATACTTTCTAGAACTTGTGTCTTACTTGAGAGCTTCCAATCTCAGGTGAAATCAAAGCTCAGCATTCTTAGCTCATATGCTGATGCTAGTGATGGATTAGTTACTCATGGATGGATTACAAAAATTGAGAAGCATGGATGCTTTGTCAAGTTTTACAATGGGGTCCAAGGCTTTGCCCCCAGGCATGTTGTCTTATATATCTTTTATCAGTTTTAAGTTACAATTGCTTACCAAGAAATGTTAGGAGTTTTAATTGCAGTTCTTTTAATCATTATACTCTATTTCCTCTCAACCCTGTTCTTGAAAACTGAAGGGACAAACTCATTTTGTGCAATCTTGATTCTAATGCAGAGCTGAACTGGGATTGGAACGAGGATGTGAGACAAGTTCTCAGTACCACGTTGGACAGGTGGTTAAATGCAGAATAACTGGTTCTAATCCTGCTTGTCATCGTATTAATCTGAGTTTCATAATATCCCCAACGAGGTGTGCTCCTATCTTTCTTTGGCTTGCTTTGTTGAAGCCTATATTTAGTCAAAGCTGAATTGCATCCTAGGCATGAATCTTGCTGAGATTATCCTGAGCTATTTCCCTTTTTTTTTTGTTGATCTTTCTTAGGCTTTTATTGGCTATGATATTATTTCAAGATATCAAATCTCAATCAATGGGAAATTTAATTTTTACGTAAACCAAGGGCACTACTTTGCTACTTAACAAACATCATATGAAAACTAATTTTGATTTTTATTCATTTTGATTCCTTTGATGCTTTGAAGCTAGTAGAGGTAAGGCTGTAGTTTTGTGATTAAGAATAGGGGTCAGGAAGGTTGCATGGAAAAAGGAACTGGAAAGGAGAAATGGAAACTGCAGAAACGGTGATTTTCAGAAAATCTGAAACGGGAATGGTGGGAAACGTGAAAAAAAGTAATAACTAATTTACACACACATATTGTATTAATTTAAATATTTTCATTCTATGAATTGTAAACATGATTATAACCATATTATGGTAAATAATTCACTTTTAGTAGTTGTTCATTCTCATAAAATGATTATCAAGTAAGCTTCTCTCTCTCTTCCCCTCCTTTAAAAATAAAGCCAAACGAGTCATTTTGGGCCAATATTTTTACTTGAGGGCAAGGAAATGGCAGGCAGTGCTAGAACCGGTTTCCTTCATTGTATCCGTTTCTGGGACGGCTAGGAAAAGTGTGACAGCAACCAACTGCAGTCATAGGGGGCTAGGTTATTAAAGGTTGTAGGTTTGAATCCCTCAAGCAGTATCATCTATCACACATAAGTTACTGGATGTGTGATCATGCCAACTTTTCCATTTCTGTCAGTGATGGTATTAGTACTAGGTTGTCACTTTAGTTTACTCTTTAGTGATGCTTAAATTCATGTAAAAACTGCAATATCATAGCTAGTCATATCTGCTTATATTTGAGGGCATACCTTTGTTGACATAAGGGAATGAGTAAATCTTGAACTTGTTTCTGCATAGGCTTCTTAAGAGTCATATGCTAATTTTCTTAATTCTCTCTCTCTCTCTTCGTTTATTTTTTTGATAGGTGTCATGCTCTGAGCTGCATAGGCCAATAAGCTTTCTACCTTGATGTTTGAACTTGTTATGGGCTTTTTTATGGGACCTTTTTGGTTGAAGCCTGGTAGTTCTTCTGTCTTTTTCATTGTCCTATTCCCCTTGTCGTTTAATTTTGTTTTGGATTTAGAATTTGGGAACTGGGTAGTGCTTACATTTCACTGCCATTCCTTTTGTGAAGTATTAGGGAATAATTTTTGGAAGGAAATGTTATGGTGGGAAGATCTTATATTCTTTCTTGACAGGGTTAATGGAGGTGAGTTTGTTAAGTTGGGCTGTGTGGTTTCTGCTGTTGTTGAGCATGTAACCCCTCATTCAGTACTTATGCATGTCAATGTAGAAGGAAATATAAAGGGTACTATTCCCAGTGAGCATTTGGCAGACTATGAGGGTATGTGACTTGTTATTATCCTTATAACTTGATTGATTGTAAGTTTGGTCTATAATGATTATACTTGAACCTTTTGCAGGGCTTGCTGCTCTCTTAAAGTCTGTGTTGAAGCCTGGACATGTGATCCCTAAGCTACTGGTTCTCGGTAATATCATTTTTCTCTCGTAGCCAAAATAGTTTTGAATTGGCATAGAAGTTGCTATTCTTGATTGATAACCATAGCTTTAAAAAAAAGGAAAAGAACAGACTCTCCATTTGGTTGCTTCATGAAATGTAGTCAGTGGTTGTATTCATTATTTGATATTTGCATGTTCTGTTTGTAGAGGATCTTAAGTCTGCATTTGTTTAAGGCTAGTAGGGGTCCGTTTTCTGTCCTAATTTTACTGAAATATGAGTATTATTGTGATTATTATTGATGTTGTTATTTGAGATAGGATTTCATGTTTCTTGATTTTTGCTTACCTGATCTGTTCCGATTTGAAAATAAGATGAGAAGAACTTTCTCTTATCACTTTATGGTCCTGCCTGTAACAATCACAGTAGTTGTTGGGTCAGCAGTCATTATAGTTGGAGTGCCCTGGAGTAGGCCTGTATAACGGTATCCTTGGTTTGGCTGTCTTTGGGCTGAACTAAGGCTGATTTGTGGCAGACTTTGACAATTTAGGCATCAAGCTAATGCTGATTTATCTCAAAAATTCAATTTATACTTGCTTTTAATAGAAGATGTTTATGTTTGCACTATCTTCAGCCATAGGCGGCCCATATATTTAAATTTTGCCCACAACTGAAAATCCATTTTCTTTTCTTTACAGTTGATGTAACTTATGGGTAAGCTGGGCTTTTGAAGGCCTAGTCTGGCCCAGCTCACTGCTAGCTTGTTCTTGATCGTGTTCTTGCTTGGGCCGGTTTTTTGAGGGTTAAGATGGGTGGGCCAGGGTTCTTGGTGTATGTACACCTATGGAAGTGGGACATCATCAGCATGAGCGTTGTAGACTTTTAGTGCATAGTGGTGAATAGTTTTCACTAGTTTACCAAAAAATAGAAGATAAAATGTTTTAGTGCTTGCTCGCCAGTTGTTACTGGATGCGAACTTATGCGTAACAAGATTATTGAGGCAATCTTTTATGATGACCTGCATGGTTGGTATCCTTTTGAGTGATAAGTGTATTGGTTTGGTTACTCAAGCTTTAGTATTCATTGTTTGTTGGCTGCATGGGTTGGTTCTACAGCCTATCACATGATGTAATTGGTCTTCGCTTTGTGTTGGTTGCATTGATTTGACACACTCTTCAAGAACATGGTTTCTTCGCTTTGTATTACATATCACTCAATCTTTTGTGTATGTTTCCTCCTAGAAGACCAATTTAAGCATATTGTTTTAACCTTGAATTCCATTTTTACCACCTCAAATCTTGATTCTCGCCTCTACTATAGTTTACTATACTACGTTTACATCAATCATAAGGCAAAATAATTAGAATATAAAACATGATAAATATAATACAAAAAAAACTTCATAAATTTAAATATGAGTTTGGAGATTAATTCTGAGTATAATAACTTAAAATATATAAAAGGGATCTCATGGAATTTAAGAGTCCAAAAAAAAAAATATCCAGGCCAAAATGATAACCGGATAATATGATGCCCAACCCCAATATATAATATCACTCCGCCACACATAACGTATCATACGCAACAAAATCATCTAAAGGGTCTGCATCGACTTGCACAAAAACATCCGTGCCCTCTACTTGTGGGAATGAGCAGTATCTATAAAAAGATTATTAGCATGCTATGTACTGAGACGTACAACATATTATAATATTAATAACATGAATTTAACAATACCATCATACATTATCATATCATAACATTAACAACATAAATTTAATAATATAATAATAACAACATAATAATACACACAATTATATATAGCATGTGGCACGAAACCCTAACTGGGACTTGTGTCCTTACTGAAAAAGGCACCGGTCTGAAAGCACGTATATCCTATCCTGCCTCTTCCGAGACATTTGGAAAATCACCTAAGAAACAATGATAAACCACAATTAGAACTTAGGGATATAAAGGAGGAAAGGATAAGGGAACATAGAGTGAAAAATGGAGTAAAAACCGAATCGCCAAGCTCGAAAGTGTACCAGTGTAACTTTGCACAACAAGGAGAGTGGGAACAACAACTAATGACAAAGCAAATACGTTAGCAATGACACTAGCTTCCATATCCCATACAATCAATCAACAATTCGCTCATACACACACAAATCCATCTTCAACCTCTTGAAACCCTAATCCTAACCCTCCTCCATACTCCATAGCTATGACTCTTGTCACTTTAATTACCACTATTAATCCATGATTTCCCTACCATAATCAACCCTCATAATCACCATTAATTACACTTCAAATTGTCTCCATAACCATGACACTAGCTGCCGTTGCTAGGGGTAGGAGAATGACAACAATAAACATTGCTTAAGGGGAAGGAACACAAGTGGAGGCCAAAGGTGAGGGGGTGGTTTTGGTGGTGATGGCCGAATGGTTGGGGGTGAGTTTGGTGGTGGTGGTCGGTGCAAATGGGGGAGGAATGACTAGGGAAGCCAGTGCAGGGAGGAAAGGAGGTGGTTGGGGCATTAAATGAGGCTATGTTTGTGGGATGCATATGTATATACATACATTGCGTGCACTGGCAGAGGGGGAGAAGGGAGGTGAGGCATATGATCGGGTAAAATTTTCAACAAAACATATCAACGCAAGAGGTGGGAGGTGATGGTGTGATGATGATGGTAGGGGGAGGTAGGTTACGGAAGCATTCCAGAGGGTTTTGGTCGAGAGGAGTAATTCGCTTAGGAAGAAGAGGGAGAAGGAAAAAGGAAACCTAGCATGAGGAAAGAAAAGGATAAGGAGAAAAAGGAAAAAGAAAAAGGAGAAAGGAAAAAAGTAGGTTTGGAGTTAGGATTAAAATTAGGTTAAAATAATTTAAATTAGGGTATTTGAATAAAATTAATTACCAACCATTTGGGCATAGGTTTAGGTTAAAAATTATAAATTTTCCAGAATACGGATATGGATTAGGTTAAGATTTAGGGTTTAGGATAATGTAGAAATATCAATTTTTTGAATTAGAATTAGGTTAAGATATTAATTACTCAAGATTAAGATTAGATAAATTTTGGGGTATTACATCTACCCTACACTTAATGCATACATGTGCACATGAGAAAGAGGATGAGTACTTTATATCATTTGCTGTAGAGGATGACCCATTAACTATTTGAATAAGGTTTGTATTACTTTTCAATTTTTAGGACTTTCCATCACTTTAGATTGTGAATTCCCAAAAAACCTCTGGATGATGCTAGGGACATGGTATCTAATTGTCATTTTGTTTTCAAGGGCCGGTTTAATGCACCTACGTCTTTTTCTTTTTTCATTCTTCATTTATTACCTAGTTAAATGATTAGTGAAATAATGGAGGGAAAAAATAAAATTGCAATAAACTACTCTGATGACAAATTATCACTCAACTACCTGTGGTTAAAACTAGGGATTTGAGATACAATAAGTCTGAGGTTCCTCCTCAAGCGATGTGCTATTGGGCTATGCGAAACCTTGTGCTGCCAGCCCACATCTAGACCTCCCTAAACTGTGTCATTAACATAATTCATACTGGGATCTTACTTTTATTTATTAACCAAATCCCTAACCACGAGTAGTGTCCTACCATCAGTCGTAATCGACATAATATAAAGGATAGTTAAGATTAAATGGATGGAGAAACTGAATTGGGCCAAATTGCAGCGTGGCTAGATTAGGTTTCTTTCATTGTAAAGGTAAAATATTGAAGCAAAGGATTTGAATTGGTGATAGTTGTAAAATTTTACTCAATAGGCCACCCACCTAAGTTATTCATTTGCTACATGTATTAAAAGGAAAGAAAAAAGGACATGCATATGGGATTTGAATTTTGTTATAATTTAAAGTAGTCAGTCTTTTATAGTTGTAATTGAAATAGTTTCTTATATAATCAATTTCAAACCATTTGCTAGTGGTTGTAACATTGGGAATAATCCTACTATATCAGGATCCTTTCAATGTTGCACGATAACAGTTGTTTTATGCTCAGCTAGCACTAAAAAGGTCTTAATAGAAGTGGTAGAAGCTAGAATAACTATGTGTGTTTTGCTCTATTTATCCATGGTAGGGTTCGGTAGACTGTCTTAGTTGACTAAGTTATGATATTGAATGATTTCACCTCTTCTCTAAATGTGTGGATCCCAATAAGAGTTGAAGTTGTAAGATTGAATTTTCCCTCAATTTGAATGGAATTTTAGTCCTGTTTGGTAGTTGGTGAATATAATATATTTTGTTAAGGTTAGCTGATACAATTTGATTATATGGCTTATAGGTACTAGTTAGGGCTGTTTATGTTATTAAATATCAAATGATCCACTATGATATTTAAATCGATTCAATCCGAAAAATTAAATTACCTCTCCGACAATTTTTTTTTTAAATCAAATAACCGATCCGATCAATATAAATAAAAAATAGGATATTTAATTCAATAAATACTAATAATATTCAGTCCTATAGGGAAAGATTACCAGCTTGTCTCCTCCCTCCTCTCTCCTAGGGTTTTGAGTGAGGTATGCCCATGGCTAAGAAGAAGTAATCTGCTTCTTCCATGACTGTTAACCAATTGCGCATGGCTCTCTATTCAAAGACTGATAAAGGTAAATTATTGAAGCAAAGGATTTGAAGTGGTGACAGTTGTAAATTTTACTCAATAGGCCACCCACCTTAGTTATTCATTTGCTACAGGTATTAAAAGGAAAGAAAAAAGGACATGCATATGGGATTTAAATTTTGTTGTAATTTAGAGCCTAGTCAGCCTTTTATAGTTGTAATTGAAAGAGTCCCTTATATAATCAATTTCAAACCATTTGCTAATGGTTATAACATTGCTAATAATCCTACTATATTAGGATCCTTTCATTGTTGCACAATAACATTTGTTTTATGCTCAGCTAGCACTAAAAAGGGCTTAATAGAAGTGGTAGAATTATTCAAAGTATTTCAGCTGGATTAACAATGTGTGTTTTGCTCTGTTCATCCATGGTAGGGCTCGACAGACTGTCTTGGTTGACTAAATCATGATATTGAATTTTCACCTCTTCTCTAAACGTGTGGATCCTAATAAGAGTTGAAGTTATTGTAATATTGAAATTTCCCTCTATTTGAACGGAATATTAGTCCTATTTGGTAGTTGGTGACTAAAATAGATTTCGTTAATGTTAGCTGATACAATTTGAGATTATGGCTTATAGGTACTAGTTAGGGCTGCTTATGTTATTCAATATTAGATGATCCAATCTGATATTCAAATTGATCAAATCTAAAAAATTAAATAACTAATCCGATCAATAAAGATAAAAAAAAATCAGATATTTAATTCGATAATACAAATAATATTTGATCCTATTGAGAAAGATTTCCAGCTTGTCTCCTCCCTCCTCTCTCCTAGGGTTTTGAGTGCGGTACGCCCATGGCTAAGAAGAAGAAGAAATCTCCTTCTTCCATGATTGTTAACCAATTGTGCTTGGCTCCCGATTCAAAGACTGATAGTCCTTCGTGAGGGATTGATTCTCAAAGCCAGAAAAAGTCTGGAGTTACCGTGGGAGACTTCACAAGGAGATTTGTGCCCTTTTGAGTATGAAATGTTTGATGTTGATATTACCTTTGCTGGTATGAATAAGGCTCTGCTGGATTTTAACTGGGTTGATATTGGTACATTGAACAACCAGGCAAAGGAGAACCCTAGTCTTGATAAGATGATGCCAATTGAAAAATATGATCCAGTGACCCCTGCGGTTGAAGAGAAAAAATTAGTATGGGATTGATTGGAGATTTGTTCCCCTAGTGAAGGACCTTCTGGAGGGATTTTTTCTCGAGCAGCTGAAATCCTAATCAAGGTGAACAATTATCATATATTCCCCCATCATTGGATAAATGGTAGATTGCTATTAACCTAGATAAGTGGGGCATTGAAACAAAAGCCAATTTATGGGTATATACCTTGGTGGGATGTGCTTGAGGACTCTCCTACTTATAACTAGATTTGTGGGTATGTTCATACGCATTGAAGATTGGTTCCTTTGTCACATATGCTACATCATGCTTTGGGTTGTTTTCTTTTTAAGTTCAGTATATGGAAGATGTGAATTTTATCCTTGGACAGCGTTGGACATTTTTAATAGACCTTGTGTTAAAGCTTTGGTATAGGAATATGAAGATTGATAAGATTGAGATGTAGGTTGTGCCTTTATGGACCAAATATCTATACTTGCCTCTTAAATACTAGGCAAAGAATTAGTTGAGTAGAATTGCTAGTGCTATGGGGATGCCCCTATGCACAGATGCCATAACTAGAACCAGGGAACGAGTGTCCTTCCTAGGGTACTGGTTGAGATAGATGTCAAGAAACCCTTACTGGATTCCTTGGTTATTGTTGATTTGAAGGGTTGACAAATCACTCAGTTGTAAGAGAAATAAAGCCAACAATATAACCCCCATTAATGGGGGAGAATGGGTTATGGTGAGGGACCATAGGAGAGGCAAGGAGATTGCTCAAGACAAGGTAAGAGATGGGGTGGTTACTGTGAGTGTACAATCGGACACTTGGAACCTAACTACAACAGCAACAACTAACTCCAGTTTCCTAGACTCGAGCAATGGAAGATTCTATCTCACAACAACATCAAAAGGGTCCTGATGAGTTAGTAGGACTTACTGATATTGTGTGTAAGCAACCTCAAATAGGGCCTAATAAATCAGTGAGGTTCACTGATACTATACTAATTGATGAGGGGCCTGAAATTTGAGTGGAGAATATTAAACTTGTTCCTATTTCTGAGGTGAGACTTATGACTAGGAATAAATCAACAAAGGTAGCCTAGGAGAGGTGCTCAACATACTGAATTTGGTGGATATGCTTTGTAAAGGAAATATACGAGGATTAAATAAGGCTTCCAAGCATAAGGAAGTTAGTCATTTTTGTAGTAGTAATGCTCTATCCTTAGTTTGTTTTTTGGAGACGAGAGCGGAAGAGAATATCTGTTTAGGTGTCTTGAATAAAGTCAATAGATGATGGGATATTATTAATTATTACTCCCTTAATGGTAGAATTTGGGTCACTTGGGATGGTGCATTACAACCATTAATATGTGCGATCAAGTCATACTTTGTGAAGTCGATAACCTTTTGTTTTCTGTTGGTTTCATTTATGCTTTGAATATTGGGGTTGAGAGAGAAGGATTTGGAATTGGCTGAAATAATATAGAATCCGATAATCCCCATGGATTCTCTTGGGGAATTTCAATGTTGTCCTTTCTTCTAGCGAAAAGTTTCAAAGTGATGTACCAAACACCACTGACATGCATGGTTTTTAGAATTGCTGTTTAGATTTGGGTTTGATTGATTTACGAGGCTAAGGTTGTTTCTATGCTTGGTCCCGTAAAAGAGGATGAGATGCTAAAGTCATGTGCAAACTGGACAAAGTATTAGTCAACTTGGAGTGGTTGGAATCTTTTCCTTCTTTAGTGGTTGAGTTTCTTAGCCCTTTAGTGTTGTATCACTACCCCGTGGTTGTAAATCCCCAATTGCTAATTGTACTTGGGAAGAAGCCTTTCTGTTTCATCCATTTTTGAATAGAGGATGAGGCTTTTTTTCCCTCTGGTTCATTCAACTTGGCAACAAAAACTGCACGGGAATTATTTCCTTAGGATTTATTCTAGGTTATGAGCTCTTAAGAAGGACAGAGATGTTTGTGCTTCAGAAGGAAATGCTAAGTGACCCTTTGAATTCTAGAAATAGGGATCAACTAAAGGTTCTTGAAAGAAAGTATGACCAATTGTTGCATTGTGAAGAAAGCAAGAGGCATGCATTCATTGGTAGAATTGTGGTTTCTCAAACCATAAGTTCTTCTATGCTTTAGTGAAGGAGAGGCAGAAGAGGAAGACTGTAGCCTTCTTGCTTGATAAGGCTAACAGAGAATGAGTGGTTCCTAGGATATTTAGGGAGCTCTCAATGAATGTTTTAAAAATATTTTAGGCACTGAATCTCTCTCAATTGGCCAGCTCAACCCAATTGTGATGGAAGGATCTTTAACAAATGATCAGAAAACAACCCTGAATGCTCCAGTTTCATAAGAAGAGGTTAAAGTAGTTGTGTTCTTAGTTGGTGACACTAAGGTGCATGGGGTTGATGGTTTTACAATTGGTTTCTTCAAGGCTGGGGAATACTTGGTGAAGAAGTATTTATGGTTGTGAGAGAAGGTTTCTTGCCCAGGAAAGTAAATGTAACCTCTTTAACCCTTATTCTTAAGAAGCCAAATTCTCAAAGGGTTACTGATTTCAGGTGTATTGCATGTTTTGTGCCATGCTTTACAATATTATTTCTAAGATCTTAATGTAGAGAAAGCAAAATATTATGCCCTCAATTATTGATTTTGCATAGGCTGTTTTCATTAAGGGGAGAAGTATTAGTGATAATATATTGTTGGCTCATGAGTTGGTATGCAAATATACTTGTGAAGGTGTATCCTTGATATGCATGCTACTATGATATGGTCAACTGGAGTTTTCTTGAGAACCTCTTTGTATGGATTTCACTATTAGTTTGTTAAGTTGATCATGGCCTTTTTGGACACTGTGTCATTCTTCATTCTTTGTAATGGTATGTCAACTCCTCTTTTTAAGGCTAAGAGAGCCTTAAGGGAGGTTTGAGACAGGGTGATTCTCTCTCTCTCCTTATCATTTTGTTCTTTTCATGGACTATCTTTCCCGATGTCTCAAACCGTTATGGCCTAAGGGGTCTTTAAAAGGACACCATCAATGCAAAGCCCTAAAGATTGATGACATTCTCCTCTTTTTCCATATGACTTACAAAGTGTGAAGGGTCTTATGAATGTGATTTTGCATTTTTCTAGGCTATCTGGACTAATCCTTGTTCCCCATAAATGCATGATCTATTTTGGTGGTGTGGAGTCAAATGTGAGAAGATCAATAGTTGATTTGTTGGGTTTCTAGGAGAGTGCATTCCCTATCACTGACCTTGGTTTGCCATTAACCTCCTCAAGGATTTCTTCTTGCCTTCTGCAACCTATCTGCTCAACTGAGACATTGGAGCACAATCTTTCTTATGCTGGAAGGCTTTAGCTTATCAAGTTGGTGTTGTTCATGTTATTCTTTTGCCAAGAAAGATTTTTCATCAATTTGTGGGTTTCTGTGGGAACTTCATGTGGTCGAAAAAAATGCATGGTAGATGATGAGCTCTTGTTTCTTGGAAACATATCTGTTTCCCTAAGGAGGAAGGTGGCCTTGGTTTTCATAGCCTAGGTGTTTGGAATCAGTGTGCCTTGGTTAAACTTCTTGGAATGTTGCTCGTACAAAGGATTCATTATGGGTTAGATGGGTTTATGTAGTTTATTATCCCAACCGTACTAGTTTTTGGGATTACAATCCCACTACATACACTTTATGGCTTTTTCAAAAAATTCTTCTTGTAAGAACAAAGTCAGAGAGCTTTATACAATAGAATGGTTATATTTATTACAGTATCAAAACAACTTATGCAACTGTGAGACCAAGGCAAGATAGATAACGATTAGGGCTTTAACTAAACAAACGAGCCGAGCCGAGCCGAGCTGAGCTCACAAGCCAAAGCTAAAAAATGAACCGAGCCTCACTTTTTCGAGCCTGGACTTGGCTTGTTTAATAAACGAGCCTAGAAGTGAGGCTTGAACTCGACTCATTTAACTAAACGAACGAGCCAAACTGAGCTTTTAACGAGCCGAACTGAGCCGAATGCCGAACTGGCTCAGCTTATTTGCATCCCTAATAACGGTGGTCCAAACTTGTGTGGCACCCCCTCAACTTGCTTAGATACTGGTTTCTTTTGTGGCTGGCCTTAAGAGAAAGATTGATGACTAAAGCTAGATTTGTGGAAATTGGCATTAGTGTGAATGATCGGTAAGTGTTTTATCCACAACAAACTGGAACAAGGGATTACTTATTCATCCTCTGCCCTTTCATGATTGAAATTTGGAGGAAAATTAGACAAACGTTTGGTGGTGACCAGATCTAGACAAAATACTCAGAAGAAGCAGGTCACGGTAGCTCTTTTTGTTCATTTATTGCAAATGTTTGGTATAAGAGGAATATGCAATTGTCATGCTTGTAGTTAGAAGATTGCTACACCCACAGGCTAAATTTCATAAGTGGGTTAGTATGGCCAATTGTATGGTTTGATGGTTATGTTTAGTTGTAACCGATCATTTTATAAAAATCCTACTTATTGAAAAAATAAAATAAAAAATATTCGATCCAATAAATTATATACATATATATTTTAAACACTATTTATTTTTCATAAAATTGTGTTGTATATAAGCTTGTATATGTGTGTGAATATCTTGAAATTAGAGTGTTTATTGGAAATTTTTTAATACTTTTTAATCATTATTTTGATTAATTATTTAAATATTATCCGAAATTTAGTATTACTAATTGAATATAATGTAATTTAAGACTCAAATCTAGGGCTGTAAACGAGCCGAGCCGAGCTGAACTTTTAAAGAGCCGAACCGAGCCGAGCTTTTTTGAGCTCAGGCTCGGCTCGTTTAATAAATGAGCCTAAAAATGAGGTTCTGTCTCGTTTCATGTAATTAACCGAACGAGCCAAACCGAGCTATTAACGAGTCGAGCCGAGCCAAATACCAAACTGGCTCAGCTCATTTACAACCCTACTCAAATCAAATCATTAGATGATATCGGTTCATATTGGATCAATATTTTTTTTCGATCGAATAAATTTTTGTCTTATATTTCTCATTTGTGGCCTGTTCTAAAATTTCAAGTATCCGATGATTATTTGTTATCCGATTCGAAATCATGGATATCTGATCTTTTAAATATTTGAAGTTTTTTACCAGATATCCGATCTGTGAACACTCATAGTACTAGTAGTTTGAATGTGTAAAATGAACTCCTTAGATTAATTCTGAACATGCTACTATTAGTGTGACAGCATACAGCCAGATCTCCTAATAGCATAAATAAAGGGTTTCCCTTGAATTATTCCCAAGTTTGATCTATATGTTCCTTTCTTTGTTTCTCGTTCTAGCCTTTTTGTCCAAAATTATATCCTTTGGTTGTCTTCATGATGGCTATGCTTGTGATGCTCATACATTGTTTGCTTCTTATTCTCCCTGTTAGAACACTGGTGGCTGATAAAAAGGAATATGTATTTTTCCTCTATGCCACTATAATATCATACGCTTTGAAACTGTGCAGATAGTGAAGGCAACAATCTAATACTGACGGCAAAATATTCTCTTATTAATGCTGCTGAGCAGCTTCCTCAGGATCCTACTCAGATGCTGCCCCATTCTGTGGTCCATGTAATGATGTGCTCTATACAGTCTACTGATTCATTTCCAGAGTCAAACTTGTTCTTTATATGTTTATCATATGTCATGTTGCTGCTGCTTATTCCCAACTCTTGTGAATACATGCCCAGGGTTACGTCTGTAACATAATTGAAAATGGCTGTTTTGTTCGATTTTTGGGACGTTTGACTGGTTTTTGTCCAAGGAAAAAGGTAGGTCACTAATGTCTTTCCTAACTCACACCGACTCTGGTATTCTTTTTTTTTTCTTTTTTTTCAGTACTCTTACTCTCTTTATTTTAAATTGCTTCCGAAGGCTATGGATGAGCAACAGTTTGAGCTCCATGAAGCCTTTTATGTTGGCCAAACTGTCCGTAGCAACATTCTAGATGTAAGTATGAAAAATAAGTTACTAATTACTCCGTATTTGTTATGGATAGTAGTTCGGTTTTGACACGGTGTTAACATGGCTTGCAGGTCAATGGTGAAACTGGACGCATAACATTGTCACTGAAGCAATCATGTTGCTTATCCACAGATATATCCTTCGTTGAGTCTTATTTCTGGACAGAGCATATGGTATGAAACTCATAATTTTTGTAGCAGTTGTTTGGTTGTTTTTTTTCCAGCTCCCCTAATTTTGGACGTCAGCAACATAGCAGTTTTTCTGAAGAATATATTAGTTGAGTTTGCATGTACGCAAGTCAAGTGGAGCTCAGCCTCTGAATAATTTGTATTTGTTTGGACTTGATTTTGAGTTCTATCCTTTGAAAAATAGCCATTCTAAGGTTTACAAAGATCTGTTAGGGACCATATAATTTACCAAAAAATATATCAGAATCCACATGCCTAGGAAGGAAGATTTTTACCAAAATGCGTTTACATAATAATGCCTCTTAAATTAACTATGTTTGAATTACTGCTGTTAGGTGCCAGATTATTCTTTAGTATTTCGAAGTATCACTAACTCATTAAGAACTCTAATAGTAAGTGCAACTTCTGATGTCATTTAGGACCAGACAATAAAACTGCGGTTGTGATAGCGGTTGCAGTGTTGCGAATAATTTTTTATATGTTGCACCGTGGTTTTTTTAATTTCTTTTAACAAGAAATAGCTGACATGTTGCTGATAAATATTTAAAATTTTGAAATGGTTGCATATCGCTAATTTTATGTATCGATTGACCCAAAATCTAAAATCGGTCAATATTGCGTATTGGGATCGATGCGTAATTTGTATCATTGTATGACTGTGAGCCAGGCAATATGATAGGCCAATTATTAAATTCACCTATGTTAGGAAGGGGAGGAAGGGAGAAGGAGCTGAGCAGGGAGTATCCGAGCTGGATAAGTAGGGTGTGTCATTTCATTTTGTGTCCTTTTCAGTAATTTTAATAGTCTTCATTTAGGATGTGTTTGGGTTGTCGTTATGGGGAGTCGGTTATGAGTTTGTTTTGCAATTTTGCTTAGTCATTCCTTTCTGTTTTAGGGAGTCAGGAAATCTGTTATTGAGGGGGATATAAAGAGTAACATGGGGGATTGAGGAAAGGGCCAAAGGGGAGGAAAATAGATGTATTATGGGAGGGGTCAGGACCTCGAAAAGCTGACACATGTTCTCTCACTAATCAAATCCCTCAACAATATTCTATCTATTGATTCCAATTTCTCTGTCTGATCTTCATTAGTGCTTCTTGAGTGCTCTTTCTTGGTGATTTTTCGATTAGCTCGTATCACAATAAAACCGTGGTTGTGGTGTCACAAATGATATTTTTTTATGTCGTGGTTGTTGCAATGTAATTTTTTTTTCTTTACATGACAAATAGTGATAAATATCAGCAATTTATTAGAAAATATCAGTTGATATATGATATTGTGCCGATATATCAACATAAGTATGTGATTTTATAAAATGGTTGTGTTTTAGGAATTTTGTGTATCGACTCACCTAGAATCTATGAAATATCGACCGATATGTAATTGCAGAGCCAATATTTCATTGTATGCTGCAAGCCAAATTTTTTCCAATCTAGTGCTCTTCTTTATATTGTAATAATCTAGCAGAGATTCCTTCTCTTATTTGCTTTCTCATTATGTGTTTTGGCTGTTGTCCTATGCTGATTAGTTCTCAAATTATGTCCATTAGTTAGTTTGTTATAGTGTCTTTGTTAGGGACCCATCTTGAAAACCATCAGTTGTATTAGGCTATGTTCTCTGTTTATTTTCAGAGCAAAACTAGGATCATATTCTAAATGATAGTAATCGTCATTACAATCATAAAAGCTATTTCTGATAGTAAGACAAGACAAGCAAAAATAAAACGATGAGAATATAACCTTGTAGAATGGAGAACATAGTCTTAATATACTCATTTGTATAAAAAATGATGTCATTTTAACAATTTGCATACTTTTTTATGAACTAATGAAATTACTCTTCAAATTGCACTTATACTCTTTGTTGAAAAACAACAAAATAATTAATGTATAGATAATGAAAGAAAAAAAATGAGGGTTAAAGTGGAAAGTAGGTGTTGGCTTTTTTAAAGTGACTTTCTTTTTTGATGCAAAAATTTAATGTTAGAATGATTTGCTTTTTGATATGGAGGGAGTACGATGCAACACTCTCAAATCCTAGATCTCGAATTCCCTTATGCACTCTTAATTGTTTTCTTAGGGCTTTGTGTAACACCCCCAATTTTTGGACCAGAAAATTTCGTTTTTAAGACAATGCAGAAGCGTTTCGAAAACAAAATCGGAGAATGTTACCATCACATCAACCATGAGAGAGGTCTGATTATCACTTAACCCATGCCTAATGTAAGGCAAAACGGAACAATAAACAAAAGTTGCATGCTCATAACATTAATGTGACAATACAAGATAAGAAGGGTAAGAACAATATTATAGATAGAATGAGTGTGATAGCTTTACAAAACCAAATATAGGAAATCGAGTTAAGAGTTTAAATATCCGGAAATACAGAAACTTCCCAATGCAGTGGGCAAAATACTTATAACTAGTTAGCCTAACTCTTAGGCATAGACATAAACTTCCAAGCCCAAGCAATGACCCCGTCATCACCCTCAGCATACTCTAACTTAGAGTCGTAACTCTGCAAATCGTTCTTTGCTCCCCGGACTAGAAGCCGGATTATCACAGTAACTACACAAGTGCAATATCGGTACGGTGAAGTATTGGTAAAATATACTACCTAAAATATAGTAAGATTCATGCAACACATTGAAGTCACATAATAATATGGTGATATCATATCGATACAACTCAAGTACAACAAGGCATGCTTGCATGAAAATCATGGCAGCATAAAGATACAATATACATGTCGCAGTCCATACAACATAAACCATATTAGAATCCTTCCTTTAGTGAATACACAATTCACAATAAGATCCATGCATAACCAAATGGGTGTTTTAAAGTATTAACACCAAACACATCATAGGACTAGGGATGGCAACGGGGTGGGTCGGGGATGGGGACCCCCTCCCCATCCCCGAACCTGATAACGAAAATAACCCCCGAACCCGACCCGATCCCCGATCTATTTTCCATCCCCGATTTATTCCCCGTTCTTAAAACCCGACCCAATCCCCGAAACCCGACTTTATATCCGATCCCCGATCCAATCCCCGATCCTCAAACTATTTTATATTATATTTTTAATTTATATTCTATAAAAAAATTATATATATATATATATATATAATTATATAAATATATATATATATATATAAATTTCGGGGCGGGTTCGGGGATGGGGACTCCAAACCCGTCCCCGCCCCGTCCCCAAAAAAATCCCCGTTAAGAATCCCCGAACCCGAACGGGGAATCCCCGACGGGGCCCCGAACCCGTAGGGAAAATTGCCATCCCTACATAGGACATAAAAGCCACCAGTTGGGTGTTTTAAAGCGCTAACACCGAACACATCATAAGGCATAAAAAACACCAATTAGGTGTTTTAAAGCACTGACATCGAACACATCATAATGCATAAAAGCCATCAATTGGGTGCTTTAAAGCGCTAACACCGAACTCATCAAATTCAAGTCTCAAATATCATCATGATGATTCTTATTAAATCAGGATAATCATAGTGGAAATCATAATTTAAATGCTGTAAATACATGGAGGTATCAACAAAAAAGGCTCAAGAGAAACACAATAAATTATAACAAACTAGTCGGCTCTTAGCTGGACCATTTGATCGTTCCCTCAGACCAGTCGACTAGTCTTGTCGTACCAGACCTGAACCATAACCACACCAGAGAATTAGTCGATTGGTTAGCCTCACTGATCAACTGATCATGGGCACTAGTTGACTAGTTAGGTCTAACCGTTGGATAGGTTTAAGTAGAGACCAACCTATTTTGGCCTGCAGAGAAACCAGTCGATGGGTTTGACCAACCGATTGGCTGGTCGTAGAAACCAGTCAACTGGTTTGATCCAACCGGTCGATGGGTCTAAGCAGAGGCTAGATCATTTTGGTTTGCAGGGACACTAGTCGATGGGTTTCACAAACCGATTGGCTGTTCATTGAAATCATTTAACTGGTTTATTAAACCATTCGACTGATCTTGCGACCAACCTATCTAAAATCCCAAACCATTCGACTGCTTGTATAACCAGTTCATGGTTTTGAGGAACCGATCGAATGGTCTGGGTAAAACACTACTAAGACTTGCGATACACATACCAAAATTTACCACACTTTACTATATTAATTCTAGCGTGCTTCTATGTTAAAACACACATAAAAATACATGCTGCACTTATAAAATCACATGGATACATGGTAATGTACATACTCAAACTAATCATGCTCAAACAGCCATTTTATGCTTAAAATTGGAGAATTCCAGCCATGTTATTTTAGGAATAATTATACCACATGCTCAGATTACAGAATACGAATTTGATTATGCTCACATATACACCAAATACAAGGAACCCCAATAAACCATAGAACCCCAGTTATGTTAAAGATAAGAATGCCTTATCTTAAAGCAATTTTTCTAGCACAAAAGCTCGTAGTTGATGGCTATCTAGTAGAACCTCGATTCATTTTTCTCAAAAATAGGGTGCTAAAGGAAGATATGAAATCTTCAACCTTTCTCAACCTTAATTCTTCCTTGCTTAAGGGAAGCACGGGAGAACTAAAACTAAAATTAAAAGAAAAGAAAGGAATGCAATGCTCGCACAAGGAAGGGAAGAAACCAGAGCAAGTCTTTGTTTTCCTCAACAGGGAGGAGGAGAAGAAGGAATATGAAGGGATGCTCAACACTTGGGAAGTTTTCCACAACGAAAAGGGAGAAGAGAGCAAGAACAACAAGTGAGAAATGAATGGTATAGAAGAAAGACTGGGTCGACATTCATAGGAGAGAGGGAGATGAGATCGGTGGGTAACCAAGAAGTGATGACTAACTTGATGGGGTGGTGGAGGGTTGAGTGCAGTCAGAATTGAGCATGACAGTCAAACGATAAAATCACGGTCACGGTTGCGATTGCGGTTGCGGTCGTGGTATGGCGGTATCAAAGCGTCACAAATGATATTTTATGTGTCGCGGTTGTCGCAGCGTGAGTTTTTTTTTTTCATAATAAATATTAGCAAATACCAGTAAATATCGGCAAATATCGGTAAAATATCGGCAAGTATCGGTTGATAACCGATATATCGCCGATAAATGCGTGAAATTCTAAATCCATCGTGTATCGCCAATTTTGCATATCGGCTGACCCAAAATCCGATAAATATCGACCGATATTGCATATCGAGACCGATATTTAATTGTATGATGACAGTGGGTTGGTAATTCAGGAGATGGTGTACAAAGTCAATTTCGCAACCTCAGCTGCTAGAAGAGAGAGGGATTGGTGAGGGAGAAGAGAAAAGGTAACGTTTGCCTCAAAGGTGCTTTTTGGGAAAAAATTGGCTAATTAAAATTATGTAATTGTCTAAATAATGTGAAATTAATTCCAAAGCACTAAAACATGCTTATTAGCATAATTGGACTCTAATAAGAAGTTTTCATAATTATTAAAGAGAAATTCAAATCAAAATTAAAAATGGATCTGAAATCATAGGACAACCAGTGGAACCGTTTGGGCAAAACAGTTGACGAGTCTGTTGAGAACACGAATGTTAAATCCTCAACGCACCAGTCGATCGGTTATGTGAATCAGGTGATCAGTACGCCTGAAATTCACCTTTTTTATTGGAATATCGACATAATTTTAGATGCATGTACATTTTGTCATGCACGACCAGAGTTTCTTATGCGCAAGATTTTGAGGTCTTGAAGTATCTTGCCTTGAAGTAGTCTAGCAGTTATTACAATGGTGGTGGTTAAGTTGGTAGGCGATAACTTTTGTTTATTGGGAACATGGTTTGGGAAAGTAAGGAACAAACATACAACTCCTCTTTTTTTTTTTCCTTTTTTTTTTTATAGTTTTCTCTTGTCTCAATTAATGTTGTTAAAATTGGAATTATATCTAGAATTGATGGGGGTGGTCAAAATCGAATCATAAAATCATATTGTAGTTAAGAATATAAACCTTGATATATTTTATATTACAAAATCCCATAATTGAAAAAATTAATAAATTAAAAAGATTATTTGTAAGTTTTTTTTGGTCACTAATAAAATTGTTGCAAGTAAAAACAACACAAATTGTTGAATTATATACATACAAATTAAGTGGGTGTATGGATTATACATACAAAAAGGGCCAGCAACACCAAAAAGGAAAATAAAGGAATAATTATAAATTAACATATAAATAACATCACAAAATCTAATATATTTGTTTTGCATTACTTATAGAGTTTTGAATCTTTTATAAGTTTTTTTCTTTTTTCCAACAATTGACTTTGTTGAGATATTAATATCTCATATGTGCTTTATTTGCATTGGTTAGTATTCAATATAAAATATATACGACATAAAAGGGGTTGAAGTTTATAGTCAGGGAAGAAAATATAGTGGAAATAAAAGAAAAAGTAGACTTGGTAAATAGCTAAAAAATTATAGCTAATATGGATTGTAAGATTCTTTACGATTCTATGTAGGATCATGATATTCTATTGATATTGTGTAAAATGGCAAGATCCTACTACGATTATACTACTTTAAGATTCTACTATGATCTGTATCAGGAGCTTGACAACTATGGTCCTAATCCATTCTTTTAAATTTACTAATTTCCATCTTATATCTCATTTTAATAACCTTTGAGAGCTACTAGTACCATTTGAGTATTGAAGGAAAAGGAGATAGGGAAAAGTGGGGGTCATTAAGTCTTCAAAGCTAAAAACGTTACAATGTTGACTTCTAATTAGAATTTTTTTTCCAAGTTTGGGGCCACTGTATCCGGTGGAATTTGGCATATATTCCCACTTATTCAAAATAAAAAGATGTTTGTGAATGGAAGTACCAAATATATCCCTAATTAATAGTCTCTATTAATTGATAACTAACTTATTTTTTAGTATTTACTTAATAACATTAATAAATGTAAGGGTAAATTACGAAACTAAAGTAAAGTTTTACCAGGAAATTGTGGAACACCACTTATATTGAAACAAAAGTAAACCTCCAAAGCTTCTTTCATTTTGAATTGAGTGGAGTGCTAGATAATAATTTGATAATATATACATATGCACACAGCCTTAATTGATTGAATTGAAAATGCAATGGAAATGATTGTATACTTTTACAATCTTCAAGTCATATGCTAATATTGGTTCAACATATAATAATGCTCGATTGTATGGAGACCAAATATAGTTTGCTAATCGGGTATAGGCTATTCATGCATTTTTGATAATATTCAGTTGTCAGATTTCAGTACTGTATGAAATTAGAATATTTCTGTTTGTTGTCTGTTGCTTCTGATACTTACACTTGTTTTTATTAATTAACAAAAAGTCATGACAGAACTTATTATTAGCACTAGATAGCCTGTAATCCGTTTAGCTGGTGAATGATAAAGCAACATTGTTAACGACTTTAGGTAAGTATATAGGTGTTATGCTGTGGTGGTGCTTAGACATATGAAGAAAAGAGTGATATTGTGCAGCTTAGGCAGCAAATGGTAGAGAGTTGCACACTGGTGGTAAGCAGAAACTCAAAAGGCAGGCAATGGTTTTATCAATCTGCATCAGCGTGCGAAGTAGAGGTGGATGACTGGTGGAACTACAGCAAGAAGTTGCCTTCATTGTAGAACTATGATATTTCCCCTCGCTCTGCATGCTTTTATAGGAAGTACACATGTAAGGGTGACGGCGCCACTAGGGTCCTTTTTTTTTCTCCTACTAAAGTAAATGATTCAAGAGAAGTAGGCGTTCCTTTGAGTTTTAATCTACTTCACACCAATGAAAAAGCAGTTTTCTACTTCCCATGTACTGTAACTCCCTGTCCAAGCCTACTCATGCCCTAGTGTCTAATATGGAAGATAAGACCTAGGTGCAACTAGATTATGGTTCAGAAAGTTGTAACGTGTAATCACTTTCATGAATTGTTATAGAATGATATGGAAAGTCATGCCTTAATGTGGACGATGCTATCTTGTTGGTATAGAATGATATGGAAAGTCACTGTTGCAACTTCTGTATGCAGATTGCTGATTTCCAGGTTTCAGATTTGAGTTGGGTAGATGACTTCAATGTTGGTTGTGTCATTACGGGCACAGTAAGCAAGGTGGAAAATTTTGGGGTTTCTGTCAGCTTTGACAAATATGATGATGTTTTTGGTTTTATTACGAAACACCAGTGTAAGTATTCTCTGCCTAAGAATATACTGGATTCTGTTATCATGTGATGTATTCTGGGATCTTATTTTTTTTGGTCAGTGTATCAACATAAGTTGTGGTAATTTTGCGTTAATTCCAGTGGATGGTAGGTCTCTTGAAATCGGAGATGTTGTACAAGCTGCGGTCCTTGATGTTTCTAAGGCTGAGCGGCTGGTGGAATTGTCGCTGAAGCCTAATTTTTTTGATAGACCTGAGGAAGATAATCCAAGAGTTACAGCATCTGAGAAGGTTCTTTTGTGGTTTGCTTTGCTGTGAACTTCCTGCTCTTCCTCTATAACTCCCATCATATACACCTTTATTTGTTTATACCAATCCTTCTTTCAAGACTATTATCTTTTCTGTATTTCTCTAGGGCCCTTGGCTCCTCGTCATTTTGGAGCAGTTATCTACTGCTGCCTGTAAGCATGATTTCTATGAATTTGTTTCTGATAAAATCTCTGATATTGTGAATGTTAAAATGATACAACTGAATCAATAATAATTTCACTGCAGTGTTTTATGTAGGGGAGAAGTTTAGCTGAATTTTTTATATGGGAGTTTACTTAAGATTTATGGCACTTCAACAAATATTTTCTCCTATTTTCATTCATCCGTCGCTTGTTCAAAGGCGTGGTCTGTTTTGTTGGCATCTTTCCGTCGTTTTATCTGTTGTCAGGAAAAACCATTTGTGCATTGGTTTATTTCCATTTTTTGTTGAATTATTATGTGCTTTAGTTCTGCAATAGTACTTTGGGTATAAGAAATCTTGTTTATATTGTATTCATTGTTTTTTTTTTTTAATATTTTCAGAAACGAAAGAGAGAAGCATGCAAGACTCTGAATTTACATGCAACTGTAAATGCAATTGTGGAGATTGTGAAAAAGGACTACTTGGCAAGTATTTGATTCTTATTGGATATGTTTAATGCCCTAGCTTGCACGAACTGTGTCGTATTTACCTTTGACTTGTATGTGTGTGCTGTTAGGTGCTATCCTTGCCTGCATATAATAATGCTATTGGATATGCGGCTTCAACTGACTATAATACTCAAAGGCTTCATAGGAAAAAATTCTCTTCTGGTGACACGTGAGTTTATGATTCATGAAGCATTTTTTATTTGTACATAAAATATTACCATCCTCAGTTGCTGAATTTTTTGAAATTTTTGGCACTTAACTTTCATTCTATTTCTGCCATATCTTTCCCTTTTCCCCCTCCCTTTCCTTTAGAAAGATGACTCATTGGGTTGACGATAATGTATACGAGTCTTTGATCCTCGTATTGGAAATAACTTATGTAAAATGCTTTGGTAAGGCAGCAGGGGCCATACCCATCACTTTGTCTCGCTAATGTTATTCACGTTGTGAGGTCACCTATTGTTATAAGCATTTATAAGCTTTGAACCAGTAGATTTTTTCCATACATAATTGTGACTTTACATCAGTAATAGCATCAGGTGCTTCTTCTAAGGTGTAATACACCTAAATGAAACTTAACTTGTTTGCACCATATCAAGAAGTACAACTACTGCAAGCAATATATACATTCTTAATATTTTTTTTATAATGGATTCAAAATCAAACATATCATATTTCTCGTTTGGTTAGATATTAAAATATACCATCAATGTCCAACAAAAATTTATTGACAACTTTCAACAAACATCCAATCAATGTATTTGGGAATGCATATAGAAATTGATAGAAAATATCTTATGCCGACTTAGTAAAATAATAATTTACCTTTGTGTAAATCTTAAAGTTTTACAAAATAGTGAACATTAACATCGTCCAATTAATTTTAATGATAGGAATTTTCCTAAAATATTTTATTCTCCATTCATTTAGCCATATAAGGTATATTAGGTTTCAAATTTTGGTGCTCAACAAATTTGGACACTTAGGAGCTGAACAAATTAGATGCATATGAAGTACACCATGGATAAACAAGAATTACATTAGGTCATAAAGTCTCATATTCCACTTGTGGCATACTAAGAATATATATTAATCAAGTAATAATACTCCGGTCGTGGTTGTGGTGTTGTGGTGTCGAGTTGTCACAAATAATATTTTATATATTATAATTCTCCTGACTTAGATTTGTTTATTCTTTTTTTCACAACAAATATGGACAAATCTCAGTAAATATCGGCAAATATCATCTGATAATCGATATATCGCCAATAAATATGTGAAATTCTGAAACGGTCATATATCACCAATTTTGCGTATCAGTTGTCCCAAAATCCAATAAATATCGGTTAATATTGCCTATCAGGACTGATATTTAATTGTATGATATACATATATAATATTGCTGGGATCAATTATATCAAATTTTTGGCAACTTAACCAATTCTTTATATAGTTTGCCACTTTAAAAGCATACAAAAAACTTTCACAAGAAACTTTACAGAGAAAGATTGAAACGATAGTAGTTAATTATATCACTTTGCTCAACAATACTTATAACGAAAGTAGTAGCAGCACTACACATTTTCATTATTATGAAAGTAAATATGGCCTAATTTTTTTGTTCATGAACTCATGATTACTTTATTGTGCATGCGTTTGATCATCACAGTTTATCACTTCAAAAATATTACATTTATAGTGCACATCATACCTACAAGATAATAATCATATAGACCCATTAATATAAACTGTCATATTGCACCAAATAATATATGCAGTAAACGAAGATGTATAGATGACAACTATAACTTAATCTTCATGAGTTCATTGTTATGTGTGCATAGCAACATGAAAAGTAATTATTAAATGACTTATGACAACATACATAATGAAGCATATGACAGAAACTACCTGGATATACTTGGAAGATAATGATAAGTTAACTTTCTTCAATGAGTAATTTATTTTGAAAACAGGCTAAAGATACCCTTATCTCTGGTTGATATGTACGCACAGTATACTGTATATGTAAGTCGAAAGCTCATCGAACATTAACTTCTTTAAAAATTATGTTTATATTACAGTAATTACTCAAATAACCTCACTTTGATACTGCATTTAATCTAAATTATATCTTGAACATATGAAAATTTAACTTTAAATTTGTAATACCCAGAGATTGAAACAACTAAATACTTAAATGATACTAATACAGTACTGACCTCCTAATCAGGGGCAGAGCTAGGGAATTTTTATGGTGTCCTGGAACACCATTAAAATCTAGGTAAATATACTTTTGTGACACAATTATCATTATTATTATTTTTTTGGCACAGTAGCGGGACACTATGGAATCACTTTCTTATCCACAAGAGGATAAGGGATCGAGTCTGTCCTAGTGCATGTTTTGCTAAATTTTCGGCTGCCTATTTACTCAAAAAAACGGATGCTACTGGGTCTCAATTATGAGACCTCTAGCTTCATCACCCTAAATGTCACACAAACCATTTTAAGTTCATTTAGTTAAAAAAAATACATAAATAGTAATAATATTATTATTATATGGGGACTCCATGGAAATGAAAGTCTAGCTCTGCCACTGCTCCTAGTGTTGATGCAGCTGTGAATTTGTGAGCAGAGGATTTTGTAAGTTTGTTTCGTGATGAGTCACTTGTGGGTAATAATTGCAGCAGGTTCATAAGGTAACTGTTAATTAGCTCAATCAATGTCTGTGATTCATTTTGCAATTTAAATAATTAAATTAATTTAATTGGTAATCTTTAGATAACTACTTTTTTCTTCTTGGTTGGAGCCTTGGGGGTGTAGGTATTGTTCTAATTGGTGACTGAAGGGATTGCTTCTTGTTGAAATGTATGTAGTTGGCTTTCATGAAACCAATATCTGATAAAAGCCTTTTAAATGGGGTATCTTTGGCGTTTATTATCTGAACTTCTACGAACTTACTCATCCTTAACTTCCGACATAAATGTTGCATCTAACAAAGTTAGATTATGAGAGCAATATGCTTCCCAACAGCTCTCACGCTGGGAGTAATTATCCTCTTTAAGGAGACATGGTCATGGGTTGATTTGAAGCTAAAATGGGATTTAGAATTAACTTCTTGGACTAGGGGCCTGAGTATATTACGTCTTAATGATCCTGTTCATATCGCTATCTTTCAATCAGTGAGTACAATTAGTGAGTAGTTTGACTGTAGATTTGTGAAGAAACTCTTCAAGATTTATCAACCAGTAGTTTTACAAAATTTCATTGTGACTTTTTGCTTCGTAGATGACCCTGCTAACTAGTGTGCTGATTTATGCAGAGTTGTTGCGACCATTATGGCTCTTCCACACACATCTGTGAATAAAAGGTTACTTTTGCTAATTGAGTCAGTCAGTCTGGGTAAAGATAATTCCACTTCTAAGAGGTCAAAAAAGAAATCTACCTATGATGTTGGCTCTCAAGTTCAGGCAGAGGTCTGTGATGATATCTCATCTTTATTTCTGGAGATTCAAGTGTATGGTTTTTGTGTCTGTCTTCTAATTTAGCATGTCTATTTGCTTCTAGATTACTGAGATTAAGCCTCTTGAACTTAGAGTGAAGTTTGGAATAAGATTCCACGGGAGGATACATGTGACTGAGGTAAATTCATCTTAAGTGGCTTTTTAGTCATTACGCTCTGCAGTTTTTATGATGTTCATGCCTGTTTTGTCCTGTTGACATGGCTCTGTTCAAATGTTGTCTCCTGTGCAGGCCAATGATAATAACAGTGTTGCAAATCCCTTCTCTAATTATAGAGTAGGGCAGACATTGACTGCTGTGGTTGTGGCAAAATCTACTCTGGCTAATAATGTTAGAAGTTGCCAGTGGGAGCTGTCTGTCAGACCTTCAGTCTTGACCAGTATGCATATTTTTTGATTATTTTAATTTTTATATTTATTCATTTATATATCTTATCACATCTATAGCTGTGAGAAACATTAAGAGACGATGGTATACAGGCAGAAGGTATGATATTCATCAGTAAAGCAAGTAACACAGTAGTGTGTAGCAATGATGGAAGGAACACAATGATCTGAACACTGGTCAATCTGTTTATGTACCGGAACTATATAGATATAACTTGGTGTCAGAGCATCTTACAATCCTTGGTCCAGCATCCTAACACCCCCCCCCCCCCCAAAAGAAAAAATAATCTTTAGGCCAAATGGTATTGTGCTGAGGCCTGGGGGTATGAGATCCACTGTTTTGAGAAGAGTGGTTTAGCTTCTTGCTTTATCTCTCTATTTCTTAAAACTGTTTCCTAGCTTTTTATTAGTTTTTCATAATACCTTTTCTGCAACACCTTCATTCTTAGAGCCTTTTCAGGCTGTTAAGCCTCCCTTCACGTGAAAAAAGACATTTATACATGTATGGGTAATTCATTTGATTAAAATACTGGTATATTTGTTGGAAATGTCATTGATCTTAGCATTGCTAGGTTTATATGGCTGTTTCTTCTCATGCTTACCATTTTGCCCTTTTACTTTAATACTCTTTTGGTTTCAAAAAGTAAGTAATTTTAGCACTAAATTTTTGTATAAAAAAAATTTACATTAGAATTGTAAAAAAAAAAATTTCTTTCATCATCTATTCATTAAATACTGCTTTTAGTTTTTTGAGTTTCTAAAAAAGTGTACATATTGTTAAAATGAGTTCCTTTTTAATATGCAGGGAGTAATAATAACATGATGCCATGGCATAATATTATTTTAGACAGATGCTTCAGAGAGGAAATTGTTTTGAAATTTTTTAAGAGAAATGCATGAACCCAGTAATATTTAGGGTGAGGCACTCAAGTAAGTTTTGGTTTTTCTAGAGCATATCAAGGACGCAAACTTTAATAGAAAGTTTGGCTCTTGAAGATAATACATGACCTTACATAGGACTTTGGATGGGTTGCATCTCTCTCTTTCCCATTGCCTTCCACATCACCATCTCCATCATTTCTGAATTAGTATTATTGGCTTTGTTGGTTGTGATTAGCATTGCTTTTTTGCTGTTGGCTGCTATTTTTTGTTTATTTGCTCTTTCTGTTTTAGTCTTCTTTTCATCTTTTCTTCAAAACAAATTTTGTGAGTCCTTTGGAAAAGGTTCGCTAGTAGCTTATAACCTAGAAGAGGTGAGATTGCATACACCTGGATCTCCCGGCCCATACCCTTAAACACAGAGAAATGTGATCAGTCTGTTCTCTGGGCCGATTAGGTTTGAAAAATAGATGACTCCAGATAGCCTCTCTCAATAGTAGTTGAAGGGACTTGTCTCGGCGATAAGCATCAATAGATCATTCTTACCTTGTTTAGAATTGTAAAGTTTTAAGTTTAGGCCCCTTGAATATGTTTAATGATTATTTATGTGCATCTCACTTGATACAGTCAGCATATGTAACTAAATATCATGGATGAAACTTTAAACATTAGCATATACAAATTCATGTTGTAGTACCCTGAGTCAGTTTTGACTTTAATTGTTAGCATGTAAACAAATGACACATTCTGCCTTCAGTTATAAAGAGGCTGCGTCCAACTCTGCCACCATTTCCACCAGCACCTCCAGTGCCGCCACCGCCACGACCACCACTTTAGTAGTAGTATTGGTCTTACTACTACTACTACTACGGTGTAGGTGGTGATGGCTTAAATGAAAATGCATTTTAAAAATTAAATACTAGGTTTGCTAAACAGTTGTTCTTAAAAACATAAATTGGTTTTAGAAACCTGAAACCTATTTCATTTTTAAGTAGTCATTTCTACAAGATGGTTTTCAATTGCAATTTATTTTTCAGTTATATCGCCACCACCAGCGACACTATAATGATGATGGAGATGATGATAACAATAGCAATATCATCAGCACCAATAGTAAAAATAAGCATAATGTATCAATAATATTAATAATAATCATATCATATTCTAATAATAATATTAAAATTAATAATGGTGGCGGTGGTGGATCTGAAGGTGATAGCTGACGCAGTGGTGGTAACAACAGTTATGGTTGTTAGCGGTGTGCATCGGTCTCTAATTGGACCAGATTGATTTTCTTTTAAAACTAGCTGTATAGCAGAGAAAAATAACCTGGTTTGGGACAAGATTAGACCAAAATATTGAAAAATATTATGTCCGTTTGGCTTTGGACCAAACCGATATAGAAGGTTAGACTAACAATCATGGTTTGGGACTAGACTAGGCCAAAATGTTTAAAAATTAAGAAATATCTGGTATGAACATTTTGGATTTGGACCAACTTTTTTACTGATGGATTGAAAGACCGACCTAGTTGCACCGGTCCAGGCAGGTGTCAGGAACAGCCAGTCCAGTTTTTTCCCAGTACCAAAAACTGAAATTGGTCCAGTTTTCCAGCCTGTACTAGAAATTGGAAATTCTGTTGGCCAATGCAGTAGGGGTTCGATCTAAATTAGACATGTCTGATATTTTTATAATCTAGGACTAACAACTTAACCAAAGAAATCCAATTTTAGACCGAGTTTTTTAATCAAATTTTTATAAAAATATTTAGATTGTATTAGAAAATTACGATGTATCCAGAGAGAATTGCCTTGGACCAGATTTGGATTCTTCATTTCTTGTTTACTTATGGATTGAAGAACAGATTAACTGGACCAGAACCCAAATTTTTCGGCCTGATTCTCCTGCCAATTCATGAAGGCCCCTAGCAGCAGTGGCGGCAATGGTTATGGCGTTATTGGTGGTGATGATGGTTGTTGCAGTGATGGTGATGGTGGTGGCAGTAATGGCAATAGTTGTCGTTGTTGGAGCAATGGTGTTGAAGGTGGTGTTGGTGGGGGTGGCGGCGTTGATGGTGGGTCGGTAAACATAGCTTATTTTCTCCATTTCCAGCCCAAATAAAACTATCTTTCGCAGATTCCTATGGTAAACTCATTGTTACATAGCATGTTAGAATTTTGAACTAAACTCGGTTGCAAGCAAACACATTTTGTGGTAAAAAATGACATTTTCAACCCTGAAATTAGAAAACTAAAATTTTACCCAAACAACCCTAAGTGAACAAGTGTGGCTTTCTATGGTAAAAGGACAAACTACAATTGATGTTTTCTGGCTATTGTATATGCTTGTTCATATTATCTATTATTACAAATTGTTGTGTTTGTGCTTGCTTGGTAGTTCCCTCCATCGACAAGGTTGGATTCTGATTGAAATATAGTGATCTCTGGCAGGCCTCCTTATAATTTCATCTGAACCCTATGCTACTGTTTTTCCAGGTTGCAGTAATAAAGGGGCCAAACTGGAGGTTGAGGGCTTCAATTTTTCAGTGGGACAGCATGTCAGTGGTTATGTTTATAAGGTGGATAAAAACTGGGTCTGGATAGCAATATCTCGGCATGTGAATGCACAACTTTTCATTCTGGACAGTGCTTGTGACCCTTTGAAACTTGATCAGTTCCAGAAGCGCTTCAAAATAGGAGATGTTGTTTCAGGGTATGTTTTGGATATGAATGCAGAGAAGAAATTGCTGCGTTTGGTTCTGCGTCCCTTTTCCTCTTGCTTTACAGGAACATGCGGACAGGATCTTGATGCTGTTGAGATCGCTGCAATAAACGAGAAGGAAGCGCACCATATACATAACGGTGATGTCCTGGGTGGTAGAATTTCTAAGATCAATCCTGGTGTTGGTGGCATGTTTGTGCAAATTGGGCCTCATTTGTATGGTAAAGTTCACTACACTGAAGTTACGGACACTTGGGTGCCTCAACCTTTGTCTGGATATAGTGAAGGGCAAAACGTCAAATGTAAAGTTCTGGAAATTTCCCAATCATATAAGGGCACTGTTCATGTAGATTTGTCATTGCGCTCATCGCTGGTTGGAATGCCTGGTCAATATTCTGATGTACCTGCTGGGAAGATGTAAGTTTGTTAAGTGTCCATTCTATTCTTTGTACTAACATCATAATTGTGGCACTGTGGATCATCACCACTCTTCACTTCAGGATCAGTCTGTTCAGTCCGAACAACTTTCATTATAGGATTAGTGTGTTTTATGTTGAAATGTTGTAACCTATTTCATTTCTGTCAGTTCTCCTAATAAATCTGGAAAATAAGTAAATGTCAATTCTCTTGTAAGCTATACTTCTGATCTTGGTTTGTTTTGGTAGCTCTATCACAGTTCAAAATGGCATGGCTGATCCTGCATGCCATTTGAACTTCCCACATCTTGGTTTAATTGATCAAGGTTGTGTTGGTTATTCAGGGCTTCTCCTTGCTTCCGCGTGGAGAAAATTGAGGACCTTCATCCTGGTATGGAAGTGCAGGTAGTTAGCTTATGCAAATGGATTTGTTTCTTTATTCAATTCTGATTCCGTGTTTCCATTTGGCGAATGATTTTTGGTTTGTTGTAGAGCTTCCATATGGTTTATTTCAATCCAGTCTTACCTGATATGGTTTCTCTGTGCATTGGGGGACACAGGGCTATGTGAAGAGCATTACCGCAAGAGGATGCTTCATATTACTGTCTCGGGGAGTGGATGCAAAAATTCTTCTGACCAACTTGTCTGATGGATATGTGGAAGATCTTGAAAAGGAATTCCCAGTGGGAAAGCTTGTAACTGGAAAGTAAGGCTTGATTCTCCTTTTTATGAACATTTGCGCTTCCATTTTTGTATCTTGTTTGCATGTTATGCTGAAATGGCATATTCTTGAAGCCAAAAAATGCCACATTTGAGCATACTTGTTGAAATGCAGAGTATTTTGACTCTGATGTCCTTAGTTCAAAACATTGATTACAAAAGAGAAATTTGGATTCTTTTGATTGTTTGGTGACGTAGCACCATGCAGATTAAATTTATATTTGTTTTTTGAGCATGCAAACAATTTTGTATGGATGGATATAAAGTGTAGCAGTCAATATTACAGTTTTCTTCTCTATCCTGCCCAGGTTTTAGCAATTGAATTTTACATAAGTATCTGTTTTGCAGAGTTTTATCAGTGGACCCTTCATCTAAACTTGTGGAAGTCACTTTGAAGACATCAAATGCAAGCCGCAAGGCTAAATATTTGATAGGTGATATGAACAGTCTGCATGATGGTGATATAATTTCTGGCAGGATAAAGCGGATTGAGTCATTTGGTGTGTTTATTACAATTGATAATACAAATATGGTAGGTTATGACTAAAATGATGTTGATGTATGATTGTGCTATGATGTCTTTGTTGATTCATTTTCTCTGTTCTCAGACTGGATTATGCCATGTCTCGGAGCTTTCGGATGATCATATTGACAGCATTGACAACAAATATCGGGTAGGCGAGGAAGTTAAAGCAAAAATATTGAAGGTGATAATTCTTGCACTAAATTCTAAAATGACCTGTTTTCTGTATCAATTGCACACTTTTTCATCTTCACTATTGATAATGACTATGCTACTTGGTATCTGGACTGGAATCTTGTTAGTTAGCTAAGACATTTATGGAATTTCTCTAATAATTAGTCAGTCGAACAAAGTGGATATCCACTTTAGCAATATGAAGAGATATAACATGCTTATCTATTTTTTTTTCAGGTGGATGTGGAAAGAGGTCGAATATCACTGGGATTGAAGCCATCATATATTAGCAATGTTCAAGAAATTCAATTTTCTTCAAGATTAAGATCTGACCATGGAAGTGATGTTGGTGATTCTGATGATGATTCCCTAGTTATTAGCAATATGCCTGCTGTTCCAAATTCTGTGTGTGAAAACACAGACAGGTTGATGGTTGTTCCAGCAGAATCAAGGGCTTCTGTTCCACCACTTGAGGTCATCCTTGAAGATGCTGATGATAATGTAGAGAATGTATTTAACTACATTCAGACAAGTTCAGAGAAGTCTGAATTGCAAGATGAGAAAAGCAGACGACCGACAAAGAAAAAGCAGAAGGAAGAAAGGTTATTCTGTATATAATTTTTTTTTTCTCTTTCCAATATATTGCTCTGGTTTTTCAATTGGAAACTATTATGTAGGGAGCAACAAATTATGGCTGCAGAAGAACGTCTGATGGAGGGAGGTATGCCAAAAACTAATGATGATTTCGAAAAGTTGGTTAGAAGGTCTCCAAACAGCAGCTTTGTCTGGATAAAGTACATGGCATTTAAGCTTTCCCTAGCTGATGTTGAGGGTGCTCGTTCCCTTGCTGAAAGGTTATTTCTAATTAGGACATCATTGCTAAATTTCTTCTAGAATGACTTTTTATGTTTTTCTCTGTCCACATGGTCATATAGCTTTCCAACTCTTCTAGTTTGGGTTTTGTTTATTCATCTATTTTATTCTTTCTGGCTCTACCTTTCTGCCCTCTTTACTTGTTCCATATTTTATTGGTGTGGTTGCCCGTGGGATTAATGGATTGTTTGAGCTGTTATGTCTAACCTAGAGGACTTGGGTCATGGACATCACCTCTCTGTGTGGGATATGATTGCATAAAATATGACATTCCATGGAGCCCTCTACAGGGAAAACCTGAAATCCTGATGTGTTGAAATGGTTTAGGAATAACAATTTGTTGCATTTTTCTCTCTTTGCTAGTTGACCTTTGTTCTCCTTCAAATCATAGTGTAGTAGGGCTGATAGACTTGGTGATGTTTTTCCATGGTATATAATCTTGCATGCAATCAGATTCTTTTATTATCATGATTGTTCAACAAACATTGGATCCTGTTGCCCTATGGGTGTGTTTAGAACTTCAAATTTGTTGCCCAATTCTGTGGAATACCTTTCTTTGTAAGAGGAATATTCTGTGGGCTTTTCTGCATGATGAATACAAATTACTTTCTTTTTAAGTCAACGATTAGTATTCTCACTTTGATAGTAATAATTTTGGACTGATTAGTTGGGTGCATAAGCATTCCATAAGTGATCTAGATGGCGTCCAATTAAATAGCCGTTCCACTATAGCTTACCGGCCGCTATTTAGCAGTTTTTAGGTCAGTCGCGATGCAAAATTACCGATACGGTACGGTTTTAAAATTTTACATTTATCGGCCAATAAATCAAAAAATATCGGCGATAAATTGGGATAAATCGCCAATTTATTGATAATTCTTAAATCTATTGAGAACAACATGCATGATAATTTTTTCTCATTCATTTGCTATATATATGTTGAACTAAGTTACTATTGAACAATAGTAAAGTATTTTTATTTATTGCGTTTATATGTCCTATTAAATAACATGCATTTTTTTTATTCTAAGGTAAATTAGGGTTGTTAGGACAATTTAACATATAATAACTAATATTTATATTTAGATGATCAATAAATAATAATTAAAGTATATAGTGAAATAAAAATAAAAATTCATGCCGCGATGACCGTGACACATCATTTATCGTTCGTGACGCTCCAATACCGTGAGTGCAAATGCGACCGTGATTGTGATTTTATTGCCTGCTAGATGGGAATAGACAAGGTGGTATGTGTGAACTTATCTCAGATTGGGATTTATATAAGATTTAAGACATTAATTGTGCAGGTTGTGCCATGGTTTCTCACTTTTTTGTTCTCATTCATTTTTCTTCTGTCGAATGACATTTGTTGTCAACCTTTCTATTATATCTAGAAGTACTTATTATTTGTGATTTACTCATCTTAAGTTTTATGTTTCATTAACGTAGGGCTTTGAGAACAGTTAATATCACTCACGAGTCAGAGAAGCTGAATATTTGGGTGGCCTATCTTAACTTGGAAAATGAGTATGGCAGCCCTCCCGAGGTATTCTTTCAAATGATGGAGATGCTATCGTCTTCACTGTTTTATATTTAGTTTATTGATGGAATAAGTAGAGATTTCAACACAATTTTTAGTTGGATGTATTAAGTTCAAAGGGACCGACCTGCATATAACTTCAGAGGCTTGGGAAATCATTCTCATAAATAAATCGATGGTGATGATTTATGTAGATGCATGTAATATACTTATGAAAGTAAGCTACTACAAACAGTAAAACCAGAATCAGTCTACGTACAGGCATCATCTGCACTGCTAATAACTTGAAACATTCTTTTATAGCCAACCATTCACCAATTATTCTAATTGCGGGGAGCCTTTTGCAATTGTGGGATGATTGAACAAAAATCATCCCTGGGCACTTCCCCCCCCCCCCCCCCCCCCCCCCTTTTCTTCCTTACGATAAATTTTATAGCTCAAGAGGAGGCATGTGATTGTAATCCTCCCCTGGCTTATTAGAAGCTCTATCGATATGAGGGAATACACTATTTTGGCCTCATTTATTACTGGCGCTGTGCTGCAGTCTGTCCTCTAGGGAATTGCCATATGTATTTTACATGGATTACTTTAACCTGATCTTTTGGTCCATATATTCTTACATTCTTCAGGAGGCGGTGACAAAGGTATTTCTCAGGGCCCTGCAATATTGTGATCCCCTTAAACTCCATTTAGAGCTTTTGGGACTGTATGAGAGGACAGAGCAACATAAGTTGGCAGATGATATTCTTGAAAAAATGGTGAAGAAGTTCAGGCAATCAGCTGAGGTAATCTTGTGAGCATTTATTATCGTGGCATTGCCATAGGTAGATGCCTAGATTGTATTATACGCTTGACGTCTTATTTCAGGTTTGGCTGAGGCGTATTCAGTGGCTCTTAAAGCAAAACCAAGATGGGGTTGAAAAAGTCATTAGTCGTGCTCTTCTAAGTCTCCCTCAACATGAGCATATCCAATTCCTGTCTCAAGTAGCTGTCTTTGAGTTTAAATGTGGGTTGCCTGACAGGGGCCGCTCTTTATTTGAGAAAATATTACGGGAGTATCCGAAGAGAAGAGATTTGTGGAGTGTATACCTCGATCAGGTAGATACCTTTCTTATTGTGTTACTAATCCTTTTTTTTTTTTAGGCTATTCGCTGTCCTCTAAGTGATGTTAATTTTTATTGTCCGGTCACAGGAAATTCGCTTGGGCGATAAAGACATGATTCGTGCACTGTTTGAGAGGGCAACGAGTTTAAGCCTTCCTGCGAAGAAGATGCAGGTTTGAAGCGGACTTATTTATCACGTTGTTGGCATGCTCATGTCCTACTTTCCCTTAACATCGCATTTCTGGGTTTTTCCATGTGTTGCTACAGTTCTTGTTCAAGAAGTATCTTAATTACGAGAAATCAGTCGGCGAAGAAGAGAGGATTCAGCATGTAGTTCAAAAGGCTAGGGAGTACGTGGGAGCAACCGAGAAATGATTTTTGTTTTCCCTTTTAGTTAATGCTTGTTTCAATTTTGGTTTCATTCAGAACGAAGGGTCAGAGCGTTAAATGATCGCATGATGATCCACACTTCAGATCTTACGATTTTGTATTGTAGGCAGCGTTAAGATCTGGTTCTTTACCGACCGGATGAGAACTTAGTAAATTATAAGCGGCTCTAGGATCAGGTGCTTTAACATAGTCGATGAGAAAAATAGTTGGATTTGGTCATGTATTGATTTTAGCGTTGTCTGCAATGTTTCTTTTTTCCTTTTTTGTGTTAATTCTGCATTTGGACGGCTGTTCTGGTTTCTTGATCGAGTAAGATATTCTTATTTCTCCACCATGACATAAGTGAAGAACTCAAGCGGCATTTTGGTGGCAGTAATGGAAGTGAAAACATACGTGTCTTGGAGGAGTCTTTCGATTCGTTGGATTGTAATATTGACGGTTGGATGTTCATGATGTTTGATAGTCGACAAATTGATATGATATCTGAAATGATCTAATCTAAAAAAATAATTAAATAATCAAATAATGAAGTTTTTGAGGCTCAAATAATTAATTTGGCTAATAAAAAATCAAACAAGTTAAGACTTCTGAATTTAAAAACTATATATGTTAATATTGTTTTAGAAATATTAGTTAATTATAAAATGATTTGATACTTGGTTAAGCTCATTATCATGTGAAACTGTTACTTTAGTTTTGTTGTTTGCATTAGCTCAAATTAAATTACTCCATCTGTATTTAAACAAAAATTATTTTGTTATTCAATTTTTATATATCAAAAAAATTATTTAAAAATAAATAAATTCTACTTATTGTTTTTATACTTACTTTTTAATTATATATGTATTAAATAATTTGTTGTTTTTCTTTTAATATAAATAATATTGTCAATATAAGGAATACATAAAAGAGTAATTATTTTTTCCTTTCATTTTATTTTTGAATCAGATCAAATTAATACAAATACAATTATATATCAAACATTGATATTAAGATAATGATCATAAAAATGCATTAAACTTTATATATATATCATGTCATCATAATTAGGTGAAAAGAAGACCCATAATAATGCATGGTATCGTTAGGGATGTAAACGGGGCGGGTATTACCCGAAACCCGACGGATTTTATCCAGCGGATACTTAAACGGATATGGATAAACGGATATGGATACGGATATGGAGGATAGAAAAAAATATCCGTTGGGTTCGGGTACAGATACGGGTATGAGATATCCATACCCGTACCCGTAACCATACCTGCATCCATATCCGTACTCGTTTACCCGATATATAATTATCCTTTTATCCTTAATTTTAAAATAAATATAGTATAAATTAAGGTTAAAATTGTCATTTGGCTTAACTATAAATGGGTTTATCCGTCGGGTAATGGATTTATCCGTTGGATAATATCCATTAACGGGTAAACGGATAATCCGTCGGATAATGGATATCCAACGGATACGGATATGGATATGTCAACGGATATCCGTTCGGGTACGGATACGGATTCGGGTACAGATTTTCTTATCGGGTACGGATACGGGTATGATATACCCGACCCGAACCCGCCCCGTTTACATCCCTAGGTATCGTGTTTCAACCTATCATCAAAATATGTGCATACACATAAGCTAATTGATTAAGTGTGAATGATTGAAAGTGTTGCTTAAGTATTTATTAGTTTAACTTGAATGGATTTTATTCTAATTGAGGTGAATGAAGGCTAACAGTATTTAGAATGATTACTTGTTGTGGTATTCTATAATAATACTCTATTTGTAGTCAAAAAATCATTCTTATGTACGTCAATAAAAAATGTTTTGACTATTCATATAAAAAAATTATTTTTTATAAAAATATAATAATGATATTTTTATATAATAAATCATTTTACTTTGAAAGTAATTAATTATAAAACTTATCGTTAAAATTTGAATACAAATGGCATAAGTAATTCATTTAATTTTGACTTTAATATTAACATACTTTAACCATCAATTTAATGGACCATAAATTTAGGATCAACATAAATTTAAGTAGACTAACCGCCATCTCAAAAAATAAATGTGACCCTAATTCGCCTGAAACAGTACTTTAGAGTTGACTATCTAGGTTTGCGGCCCATTTCGGAAGCAATAGTTTTCTGGAGCTGGACCGAATTCAGTGATACAGGCTACCATGCCGCATTGCTGGGTTCAGCTTCCGCAGGCAGGCTACAGCCCACATTGGTTCCCTAACACATGCTAGATCGCGTGACTTATGCGCAGCACGAAGCCGCAAAATCTACGGACGCTGGCCCTCTGTGAGCTCGCATCCTGCCTACATTTTTCTCTCTCTATAATTTTACTAGCGCCGCTGATGCCGCCACCGCCGACCACCGTGTCCTTGGAAACTCTGAACGTTACGATTGAGAATTTTCCGAGTATTTTATCCATTTCAATTTCTCGAAACAACCCATTAAAATGCTTAAACCCCATCGTAAACCCTGACACTCGATTTATCGAATCATGAATCGCGTGCGGCATTTTAGGATATGCGGCGGAACCAGAAAAAAAACTTATTTGTCGTCACTTCGAACATGAGATTCGGCCGTTTTGTTCTACGGCCTGTTTTGTTCTGCAACTCCAAGTCGAGGACATTGTCTTCCTTTTCTCATTCCATTTTATTTACGGCCAAGAAGGATCCTGTCACTAGTGTTACATATATCCTTGAGAAGTCTAATCCAATTGAACCTGTGCTAGATAAGTTTCAGCATATTATAACCCCTCAAATTGTGTCTTCCGTGCTTCTAAGGCCGCCAAGTCCTCAATTGGGTTTTCGATTTTTTATTTGGGCACTTAAAACCGAATCCCTGCGTGCATGGATGTTTCAGGATTTAATAATTGATTTGATGAGTGAAGAAGGCGGGTTCGATTTGTATTGGGAGACCCTTGAGGAACTGAAGAACTGTGGGACCCCCATACCTTCCGATGCATTCATCGTTTTGATTTCAGGTTATTTCGAAGCTGGTAATGCCGAGAAGTCAACCGAGTCATTCGGTAAGATGAAAGATTTTGGATGCAAGCCTAATGTTTTCACTTACAATGCTATTTTGCATGTCATGGTGCAAAAAGAAGTGTTCTTGTTAGCTTTAGCAGTGTACAATCAAATGTTAAAGTTAAACTGTTCTCCGAATGTAGCTACGTATACCATTTTGATTGGCGGGTTGTGTAAAAGTGGAAAGGTGAATGAAGCACTCGTATTGCTCGACGAAATGACTTCTAGAGGCATATCGCCCAACAATGTTACTTATACCATACTGATGTCACAGTTGTGTGCAGTAAATAAAACGCATGATGCTCTAATTTTGTTTCGTAAAATATTGCGAAGTGGCTTTTGTCTTGATATGATCACCTATAATGCTCTGCTTAGTGGTTTCTGTAAGTTTGGTAAAATTGACGAAGCGTTTATGCTTTTGAGGTCATTGGAGAATGAAGGTTATGCTATTAAACTCAATGGCTACAGTTGCCTCATAGATGGGTTGTTTAGAGCTAGGAGGATTGAGGAAGCAGAGACGTGGTTTCACAAATTATGTGAGGAAAATATTGTGCCCGACCTTATTTTGTATACTATTATGATTCGGGGGTTTTGTGAGGCAGGCAAGGTTCATAAGGCTTTGCAGTTGCTGCAGGAGATGGATGAGAGGCGTGTGGTCCCAGATACTCGATGCTACAATACTTTGATCAAAGGGTTTTGTGATGCAGGGCTTTTGGATAATGCCAAGTCCCTTAAGCTTGATATTTCAAAGAACGATTGTTTTCCTGATACCTACACATATACCATTCTCATTTGTGGCATGTGTAGGGATGGATTGGTTGGGGAAGCAAAGCAGATTTTTGAGCAGATGGAAAAGCTTGGATGCTCTCCTTCTGTTGTTACCTTCAATGCTCTTATTGATGGATTGTGTAAGGTGGGAGCGCTAGACGAAGCACGCCTTTTATTTTACAAGATGGAAATTGGGAAAAACCCATCAGTTTTCCTTCGGCTCTCTCAAGGTGCCGATAAGGTACTTGATTCTGCAAGCCTCCAGGAGATGATTGAGCGGTTGTGTGAGTCAGGATCATATGTTAAGGCTTACAGGTTTTTGAGAAAGCTGGTTGATAATGGGGGGACACCTAATGTTACCACTTATAACATCCTCATAAATGGTATGTGCAAGGCAGGCAACATTAATGCAGCCTTTAAGCTCTCCAAAGAAATGCAACTCAAGGGTTGTCGCCCTGATTCTGTTACTTATGGAACACTGATAGATGGCCTTTATCGAGTGAACAGGGATGATAACGCATTGGACTTGTTGGAGCAGATGAAAAAAAATGGTTGTTTGCCTACATCGTCTGTTTACAGTATCATAATGACTTGGTCATGTCGTAAGGGAAAGTTTTCGACTGCTTTTCATCTTTGGCTGCAGTATCTGAAGGGCCAGAAGAATCGGGATCATGATGCAATCAAAGTCGTAGAGGAGTACTTTCAGGAAGGAAATTTAGCTAAGGCTGTCCAAGCATTGCTCGACCTGGATTTCAAGATGAAGGACTTTGAGTTATCTCCTTATACAATATGGCTCATCGGGTTGTGTCAAGCTCATCAAGTTCAAGAAGCTTTGGCGATATTTCGTGTTCTTGAGAAATCTGATGTTAACGTCACTCCCCCAAGTTGTGTAATGCTGATCAATGGTCTATGCCATGAAGGAGATCTGGATCTGGCTATAGATATCTTCCTCTACACTCTGGGAAAGGGTTTCATGCTGATGCCAAGAATTTGCAACCTGCTTCTTACTTCAGTTTTACGTTCTGAGATGCACAAGAAACAAGCTTTAGATCTCCTGAGAAGAATGAAATCTCTGGGCTATGATCTGCATTCCTATATAGATCGAACCACAAAGTCTCTTATAATTCGTCACTTGAATGCAGAGGAGTCAATTATGGAGTCGCAGGAAGATGTGCGGCTGGCTTCACCTGGATAACAAGGCCCATAGTGTCGATTTGTGTGTGTGTGTGTTTTGTTTGGTTTGGTTTGAGTATCTAATGATTTGGGTGTTCATCTATTATATAACAATTAAGTTTCCATAGTTCACAATGTACACAGAATAATTATTCAATCAATTAACTCCCTTATTGACTAATCATTCAATCAGCTTCCTCTTCTTAACTCCCTAATTGACTAATTATTCAATCAATCAACTTCCTCTACAAATATGGTAGGTTATGACTAAAGTTAATTGATGTTGATGTATGATTATGCTATGATTCCTTTGTTGATTCATTTTCTCCATTCTCAGACTGGATTATGCCGTGTCTTGGAGCTTTCAGATGATCATATTGACAGCATTGACAACAAATATCGGTTAGGCGAGTGAGATAAATCAAAAATATTAAAGGTAATATGTCGAGTTTACTTTGTGATCAATGTTGATAATAACTAAGCTACTCGGTATCTGGACTGGAATCTTGTCTGTTAGCTCGAGTTTATGGAAAAGTTCTGATTGGATATCTGCATCTAAATGTTGTTTAGTGACCTGGAGTGTTGGAATTTCTCTAAAAATTCAGTCAGTCAAACAAAGTGGATATCTAGTTTAGCAATATGTACAGATATCACATGCTTTTCTATTTTTCTCTCAGGTGGATGAGGAAGGAGGGTGGATATCACTGAGATTGAAGGCATCATATATTAACATGTGGACAGGATCTTGATGCTGTAGAGGTCGCTGCAATAAATGAGAAGTAAGTGCACCATATACATAACGGTGATGTCCTGGGTGGTAAAATTTCTTAAGATCAATCCTGGTGTTGGTGGCATGTTTGTGCAAATTGGGCCTCATTTGTATGGTAAAGTTCACTACACTGTAGTTACAGACACTTGGGTGCCTCAACCTCTGTCTGGATATAGTGAAGGGCAAAGCGTTGAATGTAAAGTTATGAAAATCTCCCAGTCATATAAGGGTACTGTTCATGTAAATTTGTCATTGCACTCATCGCTAGTTGGAATGCCTGATCAATATTCTGATGTACCTGCTGGGAAGATGTAAGTTTCCATTCTATTCTATGTGAAAACATCATAATTGTGGCCTGTGGATCATCACAACTCTTCACTTAAGGATCAGTTTGCTTAGTCTGAACAACTTTCTTTAGAAGATTAGTGTGTTTTATGATGAAATGTTGTAATCTATTTCATTTCTGTCAGTTCTCTTAATAAATCTGGAAACTAAGTAAATGTTGATTCTCTTGTAAGCTATACTTCAGATGTTGGTTTGATTTGGTAGCTCTATCATAATTCAATGGCTGATCCTGCATTCTGTTTTGAACTTCCCATATTTGTTTTAATTGATCGAGGTTGTGTTGGTTATTCAGGGGTTCTCCTTGCTTCCATGTGGAGAAAATTGAGGACCTTCATCCTGGTTAGGAAGTGCAGGTAGTTTGCTTATGTTAATAGATTTGTTTCTTTATTGTCTCTTCTGATTCCGTGTTGCCACTTGGCAAATGATCTAAGGATTCTTATTGTGCTTTTGATATTGTTTATTTCAATCCAGTCTTACCTGATATGGTTTCTCTGTTCCTTGGGGGACACAGGACTATGTGAAGACCATTACTGCAAGTGGATGTTTCATATTACTGTCTTAGGGAATGGATGCAAAAATTATGCTTACCAACTTGTCCAGTGGATATGTGGAAGATCTTGGAAAGGAATTTCCTGTGGGAAATCTTGTAACTGGAAAGTAAGGCTTGATTCTCCTGTTTGTAAATAGTTTTGCTTCTATTTTCGTATCTTGTTTGCATGTTATGCTGAAATGGCATATTCTTGAAGCCAAAAAAATTGCCACGCTTGAGCATACTTGTCAAGAGTATTTTGAGTCTGATGTCCTTACTCCTTAGTTTAACACATTGATTACAAATGAGAAACTTGTATTCTTTTGATTGTATGGTGACGTAGCACCATGAAGATTAATTTTATATTTGCTTTTTGAGCATGCAAACAATTTCATGTGGATGGATATAAAGTTTGGCAGTGAATGTTACATTTTTCATCTCTCTACCGCCCAGGTTTTAGTAATTGAATCTTACTTAAGTGTGTTTTGCAGCGTTTTATCAGTGAACCCTTCATTTAAACTTGTGGAAGTCACCTTGAAGACGGCAAATGCAAGCCGCAAGGCTATTGGTGATATAATTTCTGGCAGGATAAAGCAGATTGAGTTATTTGGTGTGTTTATTACAATTAATAATACAAATATGGTAGGTTATGACTAAACTTAATTGATGTTGATGTATAATTGTGCTATGATTCCATCGTTGATTCATTTTCTCCATTCTCAGACTGGACTATGCCGTGTCTTGGAGCCTTTGTATGATCATATCGACAGCATTGACAAATATCGGGTAGGCAAGGGAGTTAAAGCAAAGATATTAAAGGCAATAAATCTTGTGTTTATTTTAGGTTAAATTTTAAAATTCCCTGCTTTCTGCAACAATTCCACACCCTTTCATCTTCCGTGTTGATAATAATTATGCTATTCAGTATCTGGACTGGAAGCGGAGACATATATGGAAAAGATCTGATTGGATGTCTGCATCTAAATGTTTTTGAGTGACCTGGAATGTTGGAATTTCTATACAAATTCAGTCAGTCAAACAAAATAGATTTTCAGTTTAGCTATATGCAGAGATATCACGTGCTTCTCTATTTTGCTTTTAGGTGGATGAGGAAAGATGGTGGATATCACTGGGATTGAAGCCATCATATATTAAAATGTTCAAGACAATCTATTTTCTTCAAGATTGAGATCTGATGATGGAAGTGACACGGGTGATTCTGATGATGATTCACTAGTTATTAGCAATATGCCTGCTGTTTCAAATTCTGTGCGTGTAAAAACAGACAGGTTGATGGTTGTTCCAGCAGAATCAAGGGCTCCTGTTCCTCCACTTGAGGTCATCCTCGATGATACTGATGGTAATTTTGAAAATGTACTTAACTACATTCAGACAAGTTCCGAGAAGTCTGAATTGCCAGATGAGTAAAGCAGGTGACAGACAAAGAAAAAGGAGAAGGAAGAAAGGTTATTCTGTGTATAATTTATTTTTTTTCTCGTTCCAATATATTGTTTTGTTTTTTCAATTGGAAACTATTATGTAGGGAGCAACAAATTATGGCTGCAAAAGAACGTCTGATGGAGGGAGGTATATGCCAAAAACTATTGATGATTTCGGAAAGTTGGTTAGATGTTCTCCAAACAGCAGCTTTGTCTGGATAAAGTACATGGCATTTAAGCTTTCTCTAGCTGATGTTGAGGGTGCTCGTTCCCTTGCTAAAAGGTTATTTCTAACTAGGACCAGCATTGCTAAATTTCTTCTAGAATGACTTTATGTTTTGCTTTGTCCGCATGGTCGTATAGCTTTCCAACTCCTACAGTTTAGGTTTTGTTTATTCATCTATTTTGTTCTTTCTGGCTCTACCTTTCTGCCTTCTTTATTTGTTCCATATTTTATTGTTATGGTTGCCCGTTGGATTAATAGATTGGCTGAGCTGTTGTGTCTAACGTAGAGGACTTGGGTCTTGTAAGTCACCTCTCTGTGCAGGATATGGTAGCATGAAATATGACAGTCCATGGAGCCCTCTATAGGGCAATTGTCAAATCCTGAAGCAGCGAAATGATTGAGGAATAACAATTCGTTGCATTTCGCTCTCTTTACTGGATGACCTTTATTCTCCTTCAAATCATAGTGTAGTAAGGCTGATAGACTTGGTGATGTTTCTTCGACTATATAAATCTTGCATGCATCCGGATTCTTTTATAATCACGATTGTTCAACAAGCATTGGATCCTGTCCTCCTATGGCTGTTTTTAGAACTTCAAATTTGTTGGCCAATTATGTGGAATACCTTTCTTTGTTGTAGGAATATTCTGTCGGATTTTTTGCATGATGCATACATATTTTTTAGTCAAAGATTAGTATTCTCACTTTGACAATAATAATTTTGGACTGATTAGTTGGGTGCATTCCATTAGTGATCATAATGGGTATAGGCAAGGTGGTATGTGTGAACTTATATCTGATTGGGATTATCATGAGATTTAAGACATTAATTGTGCAGGTTGTGCCATGGTTTCTCACTTTTTTGTTCTCAATCATTTTTCTCCTGTCGAATGGCATTTGCTGTCAACCTTTCTCTAACTTCTAGAAGTGCTTACTATTTGTGATTTACACATCATAAAATTTGTTCTTCATTAAAGTCTTATTGTGAACTTTTATTATCGTGACATTGCTATAGGTAGATGCTTAGATTCTATTGTGCATTTTACGTTTTATTTCGGGTTTGGCTGAGGCGTATTCAGTGGCTCTTAAAGCAAAACCAAGATGGGGTTGAGCGAAGGGTCAGAGAGTTAGATGATGACATGATGTTCCACACTCTAGATCCTAATTTTTTGTGTTGTAGGCAGCGTTAAGATTTGGTTCGTTACGGAGAGGATGAGAACGTAAGTATAAGCGGCTCCAGAAGCGGGTGCTTTAACAGAGTGGATAAGAAAAATAGTTGGACTTATTTGTTTACCGTGGTTATAGTGGTATTGTTTACCGTGGTTTTTTATTTATTTATTTTTTCCCCCTCCCTTCCTTTTGTGTTCATTTTGCATTTGGACGGCTGTTCTGGTTTCTTTATTGAGTAGGATATTCTTATTTCTCCACCATGACATAAGTGAAAAACTCAAGCGGCTTTTAGGTGGCAGTAATTAGAGCTGGCAAAAGTTGACCCGATCCGTCCAACCCGATCCGTTACGACCCGAAAAATTTAGCAACCCGACCCGACAATGACCCGATCCGACAATGACCCGACCCGGCACTGACTCGATAATAATCAACCCGACCCGAACCCGACCTGATCCCAACCCATGACCCGTTATTGATCCGACCCGCTTTGACCCGACCCAACGTTGACCCAACCCGACAATCACCCAATCTGACTCAATATTAACCTGATCAGACATCAAAATATATCATAATAATAATAATGAATTATATATATTTTATTATTCATTTAAAGCTTTTAAAAAATATAGTATTTTATAAATTGTATTTATTTTTTATAATTTTACCCTAGACATTCTTATTTATTAATGATATCCTAATAAGATATATTATTAATAAATAAAAAACCAAAATAAAAAAGACAAACATCCAGTTATAATCCTATAAAATGATTTTCAAAACGTGTTCATTACATCTACTAATCCACCTATTTGAAGAAACTCTTAATAGAAGAGTATAATAGTATCATTTATTAGTTATCAATTTATCACTTATCACCTACAAAATCCAACAAATAATAACTATACCCCTTATCAAGAGTATCTCACGTGACAACCCTAAATTTAAAGTTTTAGTTATATTTTTTCTTTTAATATTATTAATTTACTTTAAATATAATTTAGTATTCTACGTTCATCAATTTTAAATTTACAATATCTAATTATTTTTGTTAATTATAATATTAATATTAATATTTTATATTATTTAATTTTTAATTTATATGAATATATATATAATAATTAATAATTAATGAAAATATATAAAATTATCTTTTTTTAAGTAATCAAATATTTTAACTAATTAAGTAAATATAATATATTATAAATATCTAATATTTTTACATGTAAAATTTATAAATGTTTAAAGCAATCGAATATAATACTATCAAAACTTATAAATATCTTTATTATTTACCTTTGTAAAAATAAAACACATATAATACTCTTATTTCATTTATCTTTACTAGTAATTTTATGATTGTATTGTATCTAATATTTACAACGTAATAAATGATAATTATACATTGTGAATTCTTGTTATGCTCACCTTTATTTTATAAAATTATCTTTTTTAAAGTAATCAAATATTTTAAGTAATCAATTAAATATAATATATGATAAACATCTAATATTTTTACATGTAAAATTTATAAATGTTTAAAGCAATCAAATATAATACTATCAAAACTTATAAATATCTTTATTATTTACCTTTGTAAAAATAAAACACATATAATATTCTTATTTTATCTATCTTTACTAGTGATCTTATGATTGTATTGTATCTAGTATATACAATGTAATAAATGATAATTATACATTGTATATTCTTGTTATGCTCACATTTATTTTATAAAATTATCTTTTTTTAAGTAATCAAATATTTTAAGTAATCAATTAAATATAATATACAATAAACATCTAATATTTTTACATGTAAAATTTATAAATGTTTAAAGCAATCAAATATAATACTATCAAAATTTATAAATATCTTTATTATTTACCTTTTGTAAAAATAAAACACATATAATATTCTTATTTCATTTATCTTTACTGATGATCTTATGATTGTATTGTATCTAATATATACAATGTAATAAATGATAATTATACATTGTTTATTCTTGTTATGCTCACCTTTATTTTATATAATTATCTTTTTTTTAAGTAATTAAATATTTTAAGTAATCAATTAAATATAATATATGATAAACATATAATATTATTACTTTTAAAGTTTATAAATGTTTAAAGAAATCAAATATAATATAATTAAAACTTATACATATCTTTATTATTTACCGTTGTAAAAATAAAACACATATAATACTCTTATTTCATTTATCATTACTAGTGATCTTATGATTGTATTGTATCTACTATATATAATGTAATAAATGATAATTATACATTGTATATTCTTGTTATGCTCACCTTTATTTTATAAAATTATCTTTTTTTAAGTAATCAATTAAATATAATATACAATAAACATCTAATATTTTTTCATTTAAAATTTATAAATGTTTAAAGCAATCAAATATAATACTATCAAGACTTATAAATATCTTTATTATTTACCTTTGTAAAAATAAAACACATATAATATTCTTATTTTATTTATTTTTACTAGTGATCTTATGATTGTATTGTATCTAATATATACAATGTAATAAATGATAATTGTATATTGTTTATTCTTGTTATGCTCACCTTTATTTTATAAAATTATCTTTTTTTAAGTAATCAAATATTTTAACTAATTAATTAAATATAATATATTATAAAAATCTAATATTTTTACTTTTAAAGTTTATAAATATTTAAAGAAATCAAATATAATACAATTAAAATTTATGAATATCTTTATTATTTTCCTTTGTAAAAATAAAACACAAATAATATTTTTATTTTATCTATCTTTACTAGTGATCTTATGATTGTATTGTATCTAATCTATATAATGTAATAAATGATAATTATACATTATATATTCTTGTTATACTCACCTTTATTTTATAAAATTATCTTTTTTTAAGTAATCAAATATTTTAAGTAATCAATTAAATATAATATACAATAAACATCTAATATTTTTACATGTAAAATTTATAAATGTTTAAAGCAATCAAATATAATACTATTAAAACTTATAAATATCTTTATTATTTACCTTTGTAAAAATAAAACACATATAATACTTTTATTTTATTTATCTTTACTAATAATCTTATGATTGTATCTAATATTTACAATGTAATAAATGATAATTATACATTGTTTATTCTTGTTATGATCATCTTTATTTTATAAAATTATCTTTTTTTAAGTAATCAAATATTTTAACTAATTAAGTAAATATAATATATTATAAATATCTAATATTTTTACTTTTAAAATTTATAAATATTTTAAGCAATCGAATATAATACTATTAAAACTTATAAAAATAAAACACATATAATATTCTTATTTCATTTGTTTTTACTATTAATCTTATTATTGTATCTAATATATACAATGTAATAAATGATAATTAATTATACATTGTATAGTCTTGTTTTGATCATCTTTATTTTATAAAATTATCTTTTTTAAGTAATTAAATATTTTAAGTTATCAAATAAATTATAATCAATTATAAATATCTTTGTTTGATTCAAAGCACAATATTTTTTATTATTAAAATTTATAAATATCTTTACTATTTATTTGTGAAAATAAAGCACATTTAATATTTTTAATTCTTTTATCTGCAATATTAATCTTATGATTGTTTGTCTCTAATATTTATGATTTATGAAATGATAATTACTTAGGCTCGAATATGAGTAAACCCGTCAAAATTCGACCCATTAAGTTAACCCGTAACTAATTGAATTCAACCCGTCAAATTATATGTAATGAGTCAAATGACCCCACCCATCAATTTAACTCGAAATAACTCGGACATAACTAACCCATCATATTATATTATTACATGAAAATATGAAATGACCTGAACCGGCCGAAGCCACTACTCACGTGAACTAGAAAATGACCCGAAACCAACCCAACCCTACCACCAGTCAAGTTAACCCGAAATTATCCGAATCCGAGTTTTCTTAACTCGAATAGCCGGACCTAACCCGACCCGACAAATTAACCCGAAATAACCCGGAACCGAAATGACCCGACCCGACCCGCACCCGACCCGCCAAATTGATTGACCCGAAATGACCCGACACGTTAGTGACCCGACCCGACCCGCAATAGTCAAATGACCCGCTATGACCTGACCCGTTAATGACCCGACCCGCTATGACCCGACCCGCTATGACCCGACCCGTTAATGACCCGACCCGCTCGACCCGATTGCCACCTCTAGCAGTAATGGAAGTGAAAACATACGTGTCTTGGAGGAGTCCTTCGAATCGTTGGAATGTAAAATTGCCGGTTGGATGTTCATGACGCTTGATATTCGACAAATTGATACGATATCTGAAATGCTCCAATTTTAAAATAAATAAATAATCAAATAATCAATTATTTTGGGGATTAAATAATCAACATAAAAAGTCAAACAAGTAAGACTTCTGAATTTATAAACTATTTATGTTAAAATTGCTTTAGAAATATTAGTTCAATATAATATGATTTGATAATTGGTTAGGATTATTATCGTGTGATATTACTACTTTATTTTTGTTTGAATTAGCTCAAATTAAATTACTTTATCTCTATTAAAAAAATAATTATATTATTAAAATTTTAAATAAAAATTAAAGTTATTTTAGAAAGTTAAATTTTATTTTTATTTTTATTTAATTATATTTGATATTTTTTTAATGAATGGATTAAGTATAATTCTAAGATTAATCTTATTATTTTTTTAAAAAAAATTATGTAATCTTTTAGAATAACTTGCTTTTTAATATAGAAATAATAATTATTCGTCGGATTTTAAAACTTGTTATTTGATAATTCTTATTGATACTCCCTGTGAAATGTATTATTTTTCACAAGATTAAGAAAGCTAGTTGCGTCTAATTAGTTTTCATAGGAACAGCTTAATTCCTCTATGAAATGTATTGGGTTAAAAAAAAGTGCACATAATGCTAGTAAATTGAAGGAATAATCGAAGGAGTGGGTGGGTCGCTAGCCTAGCTAGCAACATGACCGGAAAAGTGAGGAGTAATAGCTTTAATATTAAGAAGAAAAGTTAGAACAAGTCATTGTAAACAAAAACAAAGCAGTAAAATGACATGGATTAAAAAATGGTTGGAGTATATAATGCTCATTTTATAGTTTTAGGTTATCTCTGGTATTATTCAAAGTTAAAATATTTTATTAGGTTTAAAGATATCTAGAAGGTCAGATATAATATTTTTGAATGTAGGGCACTAAATAAATCCTAGATTTGTATCATTTTACTAGAATTCTATTGCTTAACAGTTTGGTTTACATGAAGTTTGAAGGAAAAGATAAAAATTAAGATATTTTTTTTCAGACTTCTTAAGTAGTTATGAGTAACATTAAATACCCACGTTTTAATGTTTAATTCTTTGATATTTTTCATATATTTTTCTTCATAAAGTAAACATGAGAAATTATTTTATTTGCTAATCTTTATTTTTTTTTTCTTTCTGAGTAAAAAAAAATTGATTATTTTTTTGATACTTTTGTAGGAACAAAATAGAGCCTTCGTGATGGTAAATATGAAAAACAAATTTCTTTTTGTGGCATCTTTGTGGACAATGTAGAGTTGATTTTATAAAATCAAACAAGCAAACAAAATGAAATTGAAAGAATTTGAAAGGGATATAGAAGGATCTAGCTTCCTACATAACTTATCTCCAACCAAAACGCACAAAAGAATAAATAAAAATGATCTCCAACATTGTAAAAGTCTGAAAATTAGTTCATGAAAAAGTATAAACTTCTAACTATATCTGACAAATTCCTTAACAATATAAGTATATTTATAATCATAAATATTTTAAATTTATTCTTACAGAAACATTTTTAAATTTTTCTTAAAGACAAATAAATATTTAAATGTTATTCCCATCAAAGCAATTTTAACTATTTAATTGTCTAAGTTCTAGGAGATCATTAAAGCTAAAATTACTTAAGTTCAAAAAATTTAAAACATTTGCCTTTAGTATAAAAATAAATTTTAATGTTTATACTTTATGGTAATAAAATTTAAATATATTTGCCTTTAGTAAATATTCAAAAACATATATGCTTTTATAAAAATAAATCCAAATCTTTGTTTTTAAATAAATTTTTATCAGAGTATGGAACTGTCAATAGTTAGAGAGTAGATCGTTTAAAGAAGCAACTATGACATAAGTATAATATTCACAAAGTCATAACACCAAGTTCGAACTCATGAAACCTCTTATAGAAAATTTTAAAATATTTATACTTTAATGATAACAAATTTAAATAGTTATACCTCTAATTACGCTCTTTCTAATTATATAACTATCAATTGCTGGAGCATGTCATTTAGGGATGCAACTGTGGCATCATTATAATATTCACAAAGCCATAGCACTAGGCTCGCACTCGGGGAAGCCAAGGAAGGAGAAAGCGTGTTTAACTCTTAGGCAGTATATTCTTTGATCATAAGATTAGAGATTCTGATGATAAGAGTTTATTCAACACGCTGTACATCTTAAGATCGTTGGATTAAGATAATGCACTTTTAAAGCAAAGAAAAATGACAAAGTTCACCATTGCCATTGTATACACTTATACAGCCCCTTCATGAAAGTTGTTGACGTCTTTTTCAACATCCACAATTTGAAATTAATGACCAATATATATACACGTGCACGGAGCCATACCTACCTCAGCCTCTTCACCGTTTGATCTACTATCAGATAATGAACATTTAATGTGCTGTATTACATTCACATAATGCTCGTTATAAATGCTCGCAGTGTTAAACGCAAGTAGCTAAGTTTACATCATGTGATACCATATACTCACTCAAGTCAGATAACATAGTTTTGAAGTTTTACATACATTAAAAAAGTATATAAATTATCAGATATATCCTTATAATTTAATAATGATGCATAAGAGAGTGAAAAAAATACTTTAATGAGTAACAGTAATTTGAATAAAGAAAGTGAAGTATTGCATTGGAGATGTAAAATGAAAAACAATGTGGATCAATTTTTTTTTGGTAAAGCAACATATATTTTGATTTAGAAGTATCAAATTCTATATCGTTAATGTTTAAAGCCACATCCATTGTCAGTGACACAAGTTCTGATATCAAATATAAGCAAACTTGTCGCAGGAGATAGTTCCTGGAATACATACCACAGATAATTACGGGACCAACAGACTATTGCAGGTAAAAATAAAATAAAATATGTAATTAATATGAGTCAATGTGAATGGCATCTAAAAATTGCCCAATTTGCCTGAAAAAACATGACAGGAATGCTTTCTGCTGGAAGTATATAATTTTTTTAGATAAGAGAGGTCATATATGAGAATAATTTAATCAATATAGAGATAGCATTATCGAAGAGTTTGGCTCAAGAGAAACAAAATCGAAACACAAAACAATGGGGCTAAGGCGAGGCAACATTGGAGATACTGATCTTACTTATTCGCCTCTATAAATTCTTTGTACTCTTTCTTCATCTTGACACCAGGAACAGTTCTGCATATCCAAAATAGATGAATAGGTGACATCAATTGGGCACACATTCTTGTAATTGCTATTCTGAGCAAGATATTTGTGACAAAAGTAAGAATGGCGGCATGATCACTCCTGCTCATCCATTTTGCTACTTCCACAACCTAACTCAATGATTTTATCTAATTTTTTCAATCATGCTTAGCATGTAATATCTATCAAAGTCAATATAATGTCATACAAGATCAAACACTTAATATTGGATTGTGATAAAATATGATATTTTATTTTATTTTAAAAAAAATAATTAGTTACAAAAAAATAACAACAATAACCCAGTATATATCCTGCCTCACTGCCACTAGCAAGTGGCTAATAGCAGGTTTCCAAAAAAAAAAACATAAAATTTATGACGCAATAATCTAAGAATAATATGGATAAGTCACATCCCAACTAACCTGAGAAGATCCTTGTTCTTGAAGAACTGTACACAAGGAGTTCCCATGATTCCAGCCGCCTCTGCAACCTCTTGGTCTTCCTCGATATCAATTTCAACAAAATGCACATTCTGGTCAAATTCATCTATGACCTGCCATTAGATAAGTTAGATAAGAAATCTAGGTTACTGGTGAAGACAAAACCAGGATACAAACAATCATCAGAAGATTACAATCATATGCATGTAAATAACCAGATTAATTTTCTATCTGTTGTTTTTTCTTTATAATAGGCTTCTATCAGGAGGAAGTTTCAAGTGCATTCAGAATTTTCAGATGCTTCAGAACTTGTGGCTGAGCTTTCTAAGAGCTATGTGTATTTTAGTTGAGTCGATGAAAAGGAAAAGAACAGGATAGTGCAATTTCTTGACACCGAGGATAGAAGGTAAATTGCCTCTTAGATATGTGCGAATGTCTCACTCCACAGGCAGGCTTTTTATAAAATGGTAGCCATAATGCAATCTTGGGCCAAGATTGCTACTAATCCGCAGACAGATTTCAGTTGCTGAAATCAGCGGGGATACAAGTTGGCTATTTTGTCTCCCATGGTGATAAAGGCACTTAATTTTTTTGTAGATCCTAATATGAACTGGTTAGGAGAAATGGTAAGCTGGGATAAAGCTTGGACTAGAAAAGAAATGGGAACTAGCGTTGCTTCGGAAGCTTGGAACAGAGGTACCACACCAAAATTTTCACATGAAGTTTCACAGAAAAGGACTCTCTTGAGCCAAATTGGTGCAATGTCTATACATCAGAGCTCAAGATCTTTGACAGTTAAAGAGGTTCATTACTACATCTATTTGCTAAGATCTTGTATTGAAAACGACATAAAATAAAAATAACTGTTCCATAATAAAAGATCCAACAGGAATGTGTTGAGATGTGGGGCCTGATCCTTATCATACATGAATGTGGAATTGGAGGGATTCAGGTATGAGAATTGAGACATTTGGTGAGATTCATGCATGGTTCTCAAAGGGGGGGCATGAAATACTTCATGTACTCTCCAGTTCAATATAAATGATGTTTTGGAGAGTTCCACACATATTAAGTAATAAACAAAAATATCTGATATATACTCAACTAATATCAGATCTCTTCACTTCTAACACTCCTTCAACTCCCTCTCTGAATAATTCTCCTTCCCTCCACTTTCACGGTAAATGAAGGGTTAGTTAGGAACAAAACTAAATCTAAATAAAAAAATTGAAAATCAGTTATATTTCAACGAAAATAAACCTCTAAAAAATCATTTACATTTTGAATGGATGATTTTTTTTTGTTGGGGGGGTGTTGTTTAATACTTCTTAGGGGGCTATTTAATAATTCTTAGGGGGTGTCTGCAATTATTCGGGGTGATGTATGTGAATTTAGCTTACTACAAACATGCATATGCATCAAAAGAATCACAAGGATTAAAAAGCAGAGGGAAAACCCCTGTATGGCCACATAATTGTTTCCATCTTGTGTTTCTATCTTTTCTTTAATTATCTTACTTTGTGTATTCAAGTCCAATGCTAACTGGTATCAAAACTTGGTGACAAAAATGGAGGTGGCAAGGAATTCTGTTTCTGGAAAATGCATATTGAAGATTATTAATATCATAAGTAGTTTCATGCATAATCATTATTGGGTAAGAGCACAAATCCACGAGTAATGAGTGGAATAGTCAGACAAGCTTTGGTGTGATTCATTCAACAATGGTTGAGAAGGTTTTTTTAACATTGGAAGGTAAAGATGCACTCTCCTCTCAACAGAGAAAATTAAAGCTGCAGTAATATTTACCTTGCTCAAAATTGGCTTTAAGGTCCTGCATGGTCCACAGTTTGGTGCAGTATAAAGAACACATAGAAGCCTAGGACTTTCATGGTACAGCTTCCGCAAAGCATACTGCGCGAGGAAAAAACAGAAAATTATACATAACTGGAAAAGCTGCAAATGAGTAACGCAAACTTTTTACAACTAGAAACAAGCAGAATAAAATAAAATAAAAAAAAAAAACCTACGCTCCTACTGTTCATCAATTTTAAGAAGAGATACCTGGCCCCTGTGCTTGGTTAAGGTAATGTCAAATTTCTCTTGTACATCACGGCTAGAAAGTTCCTTTTTAGCTTCTTGCCTCTGTGGCTGATAGAAGTCATGAGAAAACCAAGTCAGCAAACTTTTAGCAGTCATTGCTACTGATTTCCATAATTTTTTACCACAGTTAAATCCTTAAAAATGATAACGGAACAAATTTTTTTAAGGCATTTGGCCTTTAGTATCAGTAAATAAATCCTGATACAAGATTTAACTTTAAACATGTACAATAAGAATTAAAAAGGATCAAATCCATAAACAATAAGGTATAACAACAATTTCATCACTTATGCTACATAAAATTGTTCAACAAGTGAATTTCCGAACATGCCTTGTGAAAAATGGCACTTGAGAAACTACTGCATACTTTTCTTCTCCTAATCAACTGAGGTTTGTTGGAAGAGTGAGGGTCTTCTAGTAATAAAAGGACCTTGTTTGGATTTATTATACTAGCCTTTGTGCAAAGTTCACCGATCCTATACATGCACAGGCATCACCAGAGAAAAACAGGATCCTACTCTTTATGAGCACCAAAAATGCAAGATCAACTTTATTTTGTACATGCTTAAGGTAGTCTTCTTCCATGAACCAGGGGCACGATAAAGTACCAAAATAATGTAAAATAAAATTCATACCCCCACACCTTATTTTGGTCACAGAAGGATGTATTAGGCACAAGATGCATGCAAAATAATCTTACCTGATGAAATTCAATAAGTAAATTATTGTTTACAAGGTATCTCTCAACTGATAAAGCTGCTACACACCCTGATCCAGCTGCAGTAACGGCCTGCCTCCATTCATGATCCTGATAACATAAACACTGTATAATTGGAATCTATGGATAAAAATATAATATGACAAATATGTACTCCTGTGATGAAGAGAAATTTTAATTTATGATGCTTTAACTATGAAGAGTCACAGTAGCAGTAAGGTATGACAAATATGTACTCCTGTGACAAAGTGAAAATTTAATTTATGATGCTTTAACTATGCAGAGTCACAGTAGCAGTAAGGTATCAAAGTATGTGCAAGTCTATAAGCACCTACATGTTACATGTAATGTGAAAATAATAATATCCATGATTGAACTAATGATACTGAATGTAAAATAGTCACTGATTTTAGGAAAGATTTGTGGAGTTATATGTAGAAGTCCATGCTTCACTACCCTCTAGGACAAAATAAAATAACAAATAAATGATAGATAAAGAGAAGGAATATATTCTCTTTTATGGAAAGGAGAAGAAAATTTTCATGAAAAAATTATTTCTTCAGAGCACCATAGACTTTGGGAGAAAGGGGAATCAGGAGGAGAGAAAGCTGTGAATTTAGATGAGAAGAAAAGAGAATACTAAGGAAGAAATGGCAATTAATATTAAAGACTGAAAAACAACATTAGCTGGGGCCTTATGTACAGGCAAATGTACTGCCAAATCATAGATTGATAGTACCAAATCCTAAAACCATAACATTAAATCCTAAACCAATAATACCAGATCCAATAATATCAAATAATAAATATCACTACCTCCAGTTTTATACAGGTATCGTTTTAGCTTTTGGACAAGAATTAAGAAAATAATACAAATGACTAAATTATCCCTATTAAAAGACCATAGGAAATATGATAGATACATAAATGATTATTAAGTTATTAATATGAAAGGGTAAAGAAGGAAAATTTGTTTAACATTTACTTCGTAAATGAAAAACAGCACTTTTTTGTAACCAAAATCAAACTTTTTAAAAGATATTTATTTAAAACGGGAAGGTGTATTAAATATCTAAATCTTAGAAGATGAAGTACATTTCTAGACTTGGGCATTTGACCTCCTAACTCATATTGCACAAATCTACCCTGGTTAGTGAAAACTTGATTGGAGTTCTATAAAAGCATAGGATAAGGAAGCTTGCAAGAGCACCATAGAGTTTGGGACGCCTTAGTACGAAAAATCATTAGGACATGGTAACCTAGACTTAAATACTGAGATCTCATCAACCTAAAAGTCAAGTCGATAATAGGAATTAGTAGAATGCATCAGAGCGATGTATCCTAGTCTTTTTCGAGATCTGATATCATAAAATACAAACCAAATTGAAGCAAAACCTTTCTTTGATCTTAGTGAACTCTTATTCAATTAATTCTACCTATGGCTCTTCATTGCACATGCTCATGGACTTCAACAAGTTCAAAATCCAGTGCAAAATACTCCTCAATAAAGCTTATGTTGTAAAGTTGGAACTCAACTTCTAGTTCAAAAAAGGACTGCAATTCTTATCTAAGATCTGGACAACTGGAACTCTTTAATCACATATTTTACTTTAGCATATGTTTGATTGCTTCGCCCCCTCAAAATGGTCTGCTAGGGACATTGAATAGATACACGAAAGTATTACCAAATTCTGAAACAATGATAATAAAATTCTACAGCAGTTACACCAAACCTGAGACAATAACATTAAACCCTAAAATAATATACCAAATCCCAGAATGATAATTACATATCTAGGATATTGCATCATATACCCTTGTATTTTGATAAAATTACACCATACGCCTGTCTCATTTTGTTAGGGCACCATATGCTAATGTTTGTAACTACAATGTGTATGAGTGTAACAAAAAAGGAGTATATGGTGTAATTTTATCAGATGAGGGGTATATGGTGTAATATCCCTATATTTTAATACCAAATAATATAAAAAATCATAATATATATTACTAGTTTATCTAAAATCTTAGACAATGAAAAAATAACTAAACTTGAGCCTTCATCTTCCTTACTCGTACTAGATCATGTAATTAATTACACTACCAACAGAGAAAACATCATTAAAATGGAAATGACTTTTCCTGTCCTGCTGAGCAGCCAAGGTAGCACAGCTGTGGAATATGATAACGCCACCTAACTGCAGTACATCAGGAATGTTCGCAATGTATATTAAGATAGCATGTCACAACCTAGTTTGTACAAACAGAATTGAGCTGTTTGGCTGGCTGGCTATCATGGGCAGCATCAGCACTAGGCAAAAACTAGCCTCGTTCAGGGTTCTCAACCAGCACAATGCTCGCTGCTCCTGCAATGAAAGCCTGGAAGACACTTCCCACTTGTTTGTACGCTGTAATTTTGCAATTGAGATTTGGTATTGGTGGTCTGCTATGTGGAAAATGGTATGGTGCTTCCCAGGGGATCTAATACATCTTTATTTATTATGGTGAAGTGTCACTTCTTCCTCGATGGTAGGTAATTTCTGGATGGCTGCTTTCTGTGTCATCCTGTGGTCTTTGTAAAAAGCTAGGAACTCTTGTGTGTTTTGGGAGGGGAATGATAGGGCAGAGCTGATTAAAACTATGGTCCTCCTTCGTATAGGATAGTGGGTTCATGGGTGGTCAGACTTCTTCCTATTCAGCATCAGGCCAGGACAGGCCTGTAGGAGTCCTAAATGGATTTCATGACAGACGGCGGAGAAAGGTGGAGGAGACGGTGCAGCAGGGGTCACCATCGATGGAAGACGGTATCAAATGGAACACTGATGTGGCTCTAATCAGACTCTGGTAAGGGCACCATAAGAGGAGTGTTAAGGGATAGTAGTGGCAAATTTTGCTGTGTTTTCTCAAACCCGTCATTTGATAGAGATTAATTTCACAGAGGTGTTCGCAATTTTTTTCGCCCTCAACCTTTCGTGCAATCAAGAGTGGTTCTCGACCATGGAGTGTGTTATTGAATCGGACTTGTGGAATGCAGTTCTCTGGTGTGTTCAAACAGAGGGCAGTCCTTGGGAGGCAACATTTTATCTTAATTTTATTAGGAATGTGTTGTCATTGTATCCTAATGTGTCTATAGAAGGAGTTGAACGTGGACGCTGACAGTCTTGTAAAGTCGGGGCTTTCTAGATCTGAACCACTGGTTGCTTGGTTGTCATGTTGTTTTGGCTTTGGTTGGATCAGGTGGCAGTTTGCCATTGCCTCTCCTCTTCCCTTTATGAAATTTGATATTCCATCAAAAAAAAAAGTGGTAAACAAACTTTGGTGGGCATTACCTGAACATCTCCAGCAGCAAAGACACCCTGCACAGAAGTTTGAGCAGTACCATCCTTCACTAGTATATAGCCAGAACTGTCCAGTTCAATTTGCCCTTCCAGCAGTTGGCTATTCGGCGAATGACCAATGCCATAAAATAAACCTTTTGCTTCAAGCACAGACTCCTTTCCGGTATCAGTATTCCTAAGCAATACACCACTCATTTGACCTCTTGAGTTGCCAACAACGTCTACTGTCTCAGTTTTGAAGTGCACGGTGATGTTTGGATTGTTGAGAACTCTGAAACATTCGCCAGAATCAACCTGTTAAAACAACATTAAGGGAGTTGAAAACTCAAAATATCAATCATACATCACAACAAAAGCCACAACAGCTCCTATGAATACATCAACACCATGAAGACATCTGGTGGAATATGATCCTGATGTAGATAGTTCCAGAACACAGAAAACGTAGCGAGGATTTTGTACATCTGCATTGTAGTATATTCAATAATATTATGCATTCCATTAAACTAGAATTATACTGCATCAAACAAAACGACGACACCGGCATACATCCCACAATGAAGCATTTCCATCTCATATATTTCAGACAATCATCATCAAGCCTTCCTCCCTTCTCCGAATGTTTAATAATTTGGGTAAAGTTGATTTTGCTTCTCAATTGTTAAAACAACAAAAGCTAAGATGCAAATTTTCAGGATCTGATACTCAGCTAATTACTGGGCAACCCAGTAGCACACAGGCATAGCACACGAGCACTCACCTATCTTGCATAGCTCTGGATGCCCGTAGCTGATCCCTACGTACAAGTAGATGAACATGACATGCATATTTGGTCAAATACAATGCTTCCTCTGTAGCAGTGTCTCCTCCTCCAACAACTGCAAGAACTTGGCCCTTGAACAATGGAGATGCACCATCACAGATTGCACATGCACTGATTCCTTTGCTCCAAAATTCATCTTCATGGGGTAATCTGAGTCGTTTTGCAGTGGCTCCAGTTGCAATAATGAGGGCATGGCACTTAATCTGGAGAAGAATTACAAGAAAAATAACGGATACATAATTAATTCCATGCTGACAACTTTAGGCCCTGTTTGCGAATGCATTTCAGCTGCGCTCTGCAACATTTAGCAGGTCAGCCGTAGCAATTTGCAATTTCAGCGTTTAGTGAATGCAAAAATAAGCAAATGCAGTATTATCTAGCATTCTCTATGCAACACGCAACAGCTGCTGAAAGATGATTCTCAGAAAGAATTTGAAGAAAAAGTTCATGTACGGTCTAAGTTATTCATCCCCTTCATTAATTTCACCACAATAGTTTTGCAATTTTTTCATTCTTCCATAATTTTATTTATCTTGATAGTACATAGACGAACTCTTTTATTTGTCTTATGAAGCTAAATTTGAGAGCATATATTATATTAAATTTTTTTTTTCTTTCATATTTAAATTATGTGCACTGATTTTCTTACTCCAACATTTATTTTAGTAAGAGGACTAGCATATACGAACAATTTTAAAATAATATTATATAATTTGGAACTTTAATAATTTTACTTTTAAGTTATTAAAGTATATATAGATTAATCTTATATTATTTTTTCACTTTGAATAATTTATTTAAAATTTATTTTTTTCATTGTTGATATATTATTTTGATATAGGAATATTCTTTCAAATAGAACGGTGAAAGGTAGAAAAAAAATTATTATTTATCTTCATTAATGAGTACCTTAATTTGTTAAAAAATTTATTATTATTTAACTTCATTTAAAACTACCCCAATTTGTTGAATATTTATTTCAATAGCTGAAATTTAATTAAACACATATCCTACCAACATGGACAATCAGCAGCAGCAACTAACAATCAACCAACAATAACAATTTTCTCAAACAGAACTAGACCCGGAAAGAAATGCATCAAACACAACATTGACAAAATAAACCAAATACTTAACACATAGCGACAATTGCAAGTTAAAACTTCCACCTAAAAATAGAGAAGTAAGCATTCTACATCCTTCATACCTACATCCCTTTGGAATAAAATATCAAAGGCACGTGATGGACCAGCCAATACGTATCATGTCCGTAGTGTTCCAATATGATTCAACGGTGATATGAAATGTCAACACATAACACAACCAACTCGTGCCGATAGTCACCATACCAATATGCACGGACAAAAATTGACACAATAAACAAGCATTGCACGTCACTCACCAGTCACTATATGCAATCCTTCAATACTGCAATATTGCAATCTTGCCAGCAACTTGTTCCTCCCTCTCTTTCTCCTCCCCTCTTTCCCTCATTCCCCCATTCAGCCTCTCCCTTGTTCTATCCCTCTCTCCTTACCTATCCTTTCAGCCTCTATTGTGAACAGTGATGTGGGACTCCAACAAACTAAAATATAGTTCCCATGTTCCCTCCCTCCCTCTTCATGGAATAAAATATATGCATCAGATTTTCAATTTGTTGATAGGCGATGCCGAAAGAAATTAGTGTGTGTATCGGCTGATGCAACACTTATAGCTAATAAATAAGTCAGCATTTTCCAATATATATTATATAAGCACAGAAAGAAATGGAAAATCACATGGTGACAACATAATTTATAGTACGCAATGCTCTAATAAAGCAACATCATGATTGTGTTTGTTTATCACCATGCTTCTCATGATCTGGTAATTTGAGACATCCTTCATGTATCATCTCCCTAATTCCTTCCAACCAAAAATAGCGGTGTTCAATGGGTAAGCTTAGTCATGGCTTATATAACCCAACCATTGAAAATAGGTTTATGGATTAGATAGATTGGGTAAGCATTTTACAAAAGTTTGGGTTAACCCATGGTGGTTACAAACTAAAATAGGTTAGTATGGGCTAGCCCACGAGTTTCTATGGGTTGTTATCAGTTGGTGAATATTACCACCACCACAATTTCATTTTAACCGAACCTCGGCCCAACCGACTCTATCCAACCCTATCTTACACTAAAACATCTCCACTCAGCTCGACCCCACCTCGGCCTTGTTCAACCCCAACCCAACACTGGCCCACCTTGACCCAGCTCCCCCCAGACTCATGTCACTAAGACCCAACATTGCCTAATCCCATCGCAACCCAACCTAACTCCGTGAGACTCTGAAATCACCCAAATACGAGCTAACTCAGCTCAAACTTGACCCGACCCGTTGAGTTAACCCAAAATGACCCAAACCCGAACTACCTTAACTTGAACCAAACATAACTCGTTAAATTAACCGATACTACCTGAATTTGCAACAACCTAAGCTTATCCGACCTACAAAGAAAAATGGCCCACGAGCAACCTGACTCGAGAATAAATCGACCTGCTATAACCCAACCCAAACCCGAACGCACTGACTTGATTGCCACCTCTAAGTAAAATTGGTGATAAATTTATTTGTTTATTAACCCACGATAACCTATGGTCAACCTATCTAACCCATGAGTTACAATAGGTTGGGTTAAAAATTATTAATCATTTACTCCAATCCACCATGGATTAGACCGTGGATTGCAGATGTTACATGGGTTAAGATCTTATGGGTTGGAATAAACCATGACAACCCATTTGAACATGTTTCTTGGGGATTGGGGTGGGGCAAACAAATTAATTAGCCCTAATCTTGTGCACATCCTTGCAAGTTAAATGAATGAGCCTAATTAGCTCTATGTCAATTTTAGGGAAGTCTAAAATGCGACATTACAACACTTATAAAAGATCAAAACAACATTTATCAATTTTTTGTATTTTTTTCAAGATCCGCCTCATACCCCTTTCAAAAAGACTTTTATAAAATGCAAAAGTGGTAATGTACAAATTTTAGTGGCAGATAAACTTTGAATCACCAATTTTGAGCATCCCAAACTAGAAAATGAGTTATTATTTTGGATGGAGGTAGTATCACTGAATTAGCTAAAAGGTTTACTCTCACATCTTAGCAAACAAAATCTAAGAGTAAAACACCAAAAGTCTACCTGTATATGGGATATGAAAGACCATAGATGATAGATGGTTGTATCATACTCTAGATCAAATGAGAGCTCACTACAAGCAAAATAACTCTATTCTTTTTTGAGCCCAAGCAAGAACAAAGGAGTTTAGCTTACTATGCATGGTCAAATGACAATCCTAGGTATTATAGTGGGTGATATTGACGTTGTGTCTACCACCAAATAAACTTGCTATGATTTTTGACAAAAAAAAATTCATAAAATAGATTATTCAAAGGAGTCATTAAGAATTGTTAATATATACGTAACTCCAAAATCAACTAAACATGAGACTTGTCTTAGGTTTATAAGGGATTGGGCTTCTACTCCCATTGGTTAACCTTTGGAAGGAGCCTCAAGCCCTAACAAACGACAATAGAACTAAGATCCCAATGTTGACATGTGGGTGCACATGAGGAGAAATATTGAAGTACGAGAGTTCCATGACGATGGTGGATGGTAGCTATTATTGAGGGGACATGCAACATAGCTAATGAGGGGAGATTGTTGGCATATAAGCAAAACGCCCCACATTGGCTGCTCTTGGATTTGTAATGGATTAGAGTACTCCTCTTATTAGCTTAACCTTTTGGAATGGAAAGTACAAAGTGACAAAATAAAGCCTCATCTTGCACCTAATTCAACTTAGCTCTCCCTTTTTATTTTGTATCATTGCTTAGCACTCCAAACACTATGTTTTTTTTTTTGTGAACATTAGCAGGGGAATAATCCGTGGGGAAAAAATCATTGTTGGATTGATTCAAAAGTTAAAAATAAAAGGGGAATTGCAATTTTTTGGCCAGCTTAAAAAAAATATTATATTTCAATTAACCTTAGCCAAACAAAATTCATAACTCAAAACACACACACAACTCTTAATTCATGATGCCTAGCTAATTTGTAAACAAACCAACTTGATTAAGCCTCCTCTTTGATTGATGCATCTGGTACAGATACAGATTTGACTTGTAAACAAATAAACCTCAAAGAAACAAACTAATTAAAACAAAAGGAAATCAAACAATGATCTGAATCTTCATGTCAAGCTAACTCATCAAATGCGCATCTCTTGCTTTAGGGCCTTCATGCCCCTTCCCAGAAAAGAGAGAGAGAAAAGAAGGAAACACCAAAAAAAATAAAAAAAATTCAAGCCACATCTATATTTCAGTAACAAAAAGGTAAACCAGCCATACATTTCACTTGAAAAAATTGCTCAGCTAAAGTCAATTTTCTCCTTAGGCAATAACATCTGAATGGTGGAATAAAAAAGATAACTGAGAATTTCACCTTACGTTCACTACTTTGCACAGTAAAAGGACCATTTTTCACATCAACAAATTCCACATCTTCCTGATATAACTCTGCTCCCCATCGCTCAGCTTGTCGTCGCATTCTAGGGAATAAAAAAACGTCAAATTCAAAAGATTAACAAATGGGACCACCCTATGCAGGTAGAGATTCCAAAGAGATGATATATATATCAATAAATAAATGATTGAGTCTACATTACCTATCCATCAAATCAGGACCTGTTATTCCATCTGGAAAGCCAGGGAAGTTTTCCACTTCAGTGGTAGTCATCAACTGACCTCCAGGCACACCACCTACATGGAAACCCTCAAAAATCACTGGCTTCAAATTAGCACGAGCTGCATAAATTGCTGCTGTATATCCCGCAGGGCCAGAGCCAATTATTACCACGTTTTCAATACTAGCTGCTGCAAAAAGAAAATCCATTATTAAATTTATTGTCAACATATGAAAGTTATTATAACAATTTGTCCACAGTACATTGAGTATTTGAGTTATCCGTTAAATATATAATGATGTAAAGACGAAAGATCAACAAGTGATGACATTAGAGCTTCTATGAATTGGATATGATAACAGAAAAAGTTTGAATTGGAGAGTGTAACCAGTATGCCAAAACAATAAAATGAAAAGAGCTTTTCAGTTTATTTAGGGCTGTAGTGTTTTCAATGCAACAAATAGGTTACACACATTATACAGAGGGAAAAAATAAAAAGGCACTACTGAATGAAGCAAGAACATTTTCTTATGTTCTTTCCCCTTAGTCTTAATAAAGGGATGGGAAGAGACAGAACCATTGAACAAGAAGGAGGAGAATATCAGGAAAAGAAACTGATAATATAAATGAGGATGGAGCATACATTTCTTTCTACTATTGATTAATAAAGGGAGAAGAAATTGAAGAACAAAATGTTATATTATAGCACCAAATTATATAAAGGGAACAAAAGGAAAAAGTAAAAACGGTGGAAGAGGGCTGAACCAATCAAAAAGAAGAGAGAATTAACGATGACAAGTGGTTGACTCTATGCAAGGAACCTATGCAAAACGTTCAATGATATGTTATTCTTATGCTACCTCCTACTCAAATAAATGTTATTTTAAGACTTCTACAAGTATATTAAGAAAATAATGCAATCATATAGCATTAAAATATATATAAAGAAAAAAAAAGGTATTGACAATGGAAAAGAGAGTTGAACTCATCAAAAAATAAGACCAAATTAAAGATGAGAAACGTTTGATACAATGCAGGAAACATACAAGAATTATTCGAGGACACAATATTGGAATATTAGAAAGCATTGAAATGCCTTGAACCCGTGGACTTATTTTGTTGGCCTATCGGCCAAACATGCTTCAAGTAACCTAAGATGGGGGTTTCATTAACCGGTTAGCGAGCTGGGGGACTAGGGGATGGCGCGCACTTGGTTAGGAGGTGTGAGGGGCAATGTAGCCCCCCTTAAGGTTCAGGATACCACCCCAAAAGCCCACAGTATACATCAGTTTCAGTATTGGGTTGAATTTTGCTGGGTCTTTTTTGGTCCTAATCATTACCTAAATTTGTTTAGATTTTACGGGGAGTAATATATAAACTGCCTATTGATGTATTCTGTAAACACAACCGCACACGATAAAAATCATTCTTCTTTCTGCCAGCTAAGACATCACTAGTGAACCACAAATATCTCTGTTTGTTCTTTACTTTTTGTGATTTTTATCGCATCCTTAACAACAACAACAACTAAAAAAAAAAAAGAGTCAAACCAGGACATTGTAAGAACACATGAAAAAAGGTTTCAAGTAGCCAGTCAATCTAACTTGTTTGATAATGGAACTCAAAATGTAAAATCAAACGGATAAATTGTTACTTAAGGGTCCGTGACCAGCTTTGGGTACAACCGTACAAGCATTCACTGTTTTCATTTCCTGCCCCTTAGGTTTCGTAGCAGGATTCCGCATTGTTTCACCTTGACCACTGTTCTATTATAAAATACTCTAGCCAGCTCTACCGGTAGTACCATATGTATGCTATGATTAAGTTAGACCTTATCACGTAAGCACGAACTATACAGCTACTCATGATGGCATGCCGACAGACCAACTCAGTGGCATCGATTTAGAAGCTATTACTTGAATCCTAATCATTTCGTTCAGTAAAAAGAAAGAAAACACTGTTAACTATGAAGAGGCAGTTAGCCTGGAGTTCCTTATTGTAAGCTACGCCGCTGTAGATTCTGAGTGAGAGTCAATTCTTCAAGCCATCAAAAGGAAAATATAGGTGTCCGTTAAATCAAAACCAGATAATCCAAACAATTCAATGCCTTTTCTATTCTCAAACTATGCAGCTTAAATAGAATAACAAGTAGAATCTCATTTTCACAACATGAAGGAGAAACGAAGGAGCTAGCATCAGCTAATTCAATCCAAAATATGACAAATTCCGAAAACAGAGAAGCTGCGAAGACGAAGTAATCAGATTTGTAGCAATAAAACAGATGATAACACAAAAGATCTCAGACCTGAGGATGATGGAACGTCATCAGAGGACGTGGCTCTGATTCGGAGGTTGTACGAGATACCATTGAGGCGATGAGTTCGGAGAGAGAAAACACGCTGCCTAGTCGAATAGCTATTTAGGAAGACTAAGCTGTGAGGAATCGGAAGAGAGTTCGGTAGTGCAGTGGTCATTGAAGATGGCGGCTGAGTCATTGTGCCGAGTCCAATTCCAAGTCCTCCCATCATCCTCCGCTCCGTTTGATTCGGACCATACAATTATGTTAAGAAGCTAATCCAACAATCTAGCTACTTCTTTTTGTTTGCTGAGAGAGAGAGAGAGCGCCACTTCATGTATCAGTATGTGTGTTTTGAACTGCAAGTGTAGCTAACTAGTAAGGTAACGAAGGAGCGAAGGGTGACTGATTATTTATTTATCTATTTATCAAGAGGGTGGCTGTTTCTTTGATTTTGAAACGGGGCAGTGGCTGGCGCACGAGGCTCTGTACAAGATAAGAAGCAAGCCCGCTGCCACAACCTAAAGCCAAGCGTCCGAGAACACCAAATATTTGTTTCTTCTTAAAATTTATATTATTTTTAAATAAAATAAAATAACTAATAACTATAAAATTAAATATCCAAACATTGCCATTTTTTCAAATACATACCGACTTGCGGCAGTCGACAACAATAAACTTTTTATTTCATTTCCTTCTCCTCCAATTTTGTTTCTTTTTTTTCTGCTTAAATTCTCATTTGGAATATATATATATATATATATATATATTGAAGATTGATTCATTTAATAAGTTCCAATGTAATGTATACATGTTAAAAGTTCAATTTATTTTCCAAAATAATATAATTAAAAAATTAATAGCAAATACATATAATTATTAGGATTATTAAGTATTTTGTAGGTGTTAAGAAGAAAATCTTTTAAGTGAGTAAAAAAAAATTCCGATCAAATAAAATTATTTTGGAAATGTTGAAACTAATTTGTATTTCCACTCAATCCTTTTATCTTTGATATTTGTATATAAATTAAATTTGAAGTGCGGTAAATGATACTTTTATGGGAAAAAAATGTGTTGCTTTAAATCCATTTTTATATAATAAAATAATATATTCATATTTATGGAAAACCTTAGTTATGTCCAAAATCATTTAGGTTTCTTCCCTTTTTTCTCTTCTATGATATTATTTCATTCATTCACACACACACACACACACACACATATATACACATTGTTTTTATTATTATCCAAATTACCTTTTTTATTCCATTTGAACCAAAATGACTTAATGTGATATATGAAAATAAAACAAAGAAAATAATATCTTAGAATTTGTTCTCCTCAAATTATTTTTAGATCAAATTATATGAGCAAACATTCGTAAAATTAACATCACTTCTTCCTTTATTGCAAACGATATTGTCAACATAAGAAGATAAATAATAGGGTGATGATTTATTTGTCTTACCTTATATTATAATCATATCAAATTAGATCAATAGAAAAAACATATCTCAAACTGTGATATTATGATAATGATCATAAAAATGTGTTATATCTTTTAAAAAAATGAATGACATTGGATCATCAAAATTAGGTGAAAAGAACAACTCTAATACTACATTGTCTCATGTTTCAACCCAATATAGTCCATTAGTTTAAGGTGGAACTATGTTAAGTGACATATGCACACACATATATGATAATTGATTAAATGTGGACGACTTAACATGTTGCATAAGTATTTATTAGTTTAACTTGGACAAACTTTAATCTAATTGAGGAAAATAAAGGTAAAAAGGTATTTAAAATTATATTTTTATCCTTTTGGTTGTTGTGGTAATCAATAATAATATTTATTTTGTATTTAAAGGACAATTGGTGTATATTTTGTGAATAATGTTTGAGTATTAATATATTTTAACATGTATTGGTAAAAATATAATAAATATATTTTTACATCATAATATATTATATTTTGAGAGTAATTAATGATCAAAGTTTATTCTCAAAATATACTTTAATAATTTTTTGAATATGAATTGATTAATTAATTAATACAAATTTAAGAGCAATATAGCTGGTAATGAAGCAATTTCATTTTAACTTGAATATTAACTTACTTTAGCAACTAATTTAATGGTTCACAAATTTGGGATCAACGGTTGTTATCTCAAAAAAATAAATATAACCCTAGTTTGTCTTAATCCAGTACTTTAGAGTAGACCTAGATTATGAAGGTTTGTGGTCTATTTCCACAAGCAATAGTTTTTTAGACCTCAATCCAACTCATTGATATAGGCTATCATTAGGGATGGCATTGGGAATGGGATAGGTCTATGTCTGATCCAACCATACCCATTTATATTACCTACACCCAAATCTAGACCCATCTAATCTAGCAGATGAATGGGTTATATATATATCCTCCAAGTAAAAATATATTATTTTAAAATAGTTACTCTAACTTTTAAAATAGTATTTTAATACTTTTAAAATAAAATATTATACATATTGTTTATAAAATAAATACATAGAAATAAAATTAAAAAATGAATAAGGAACTCTAATAAGATTACGGTAAATATGACAAACATAATATTAGTATGTATTTATGTATGAGTATATACACACATACATACATATATACTAAACAGGTCTAGCAAATCAGACCAGGATCTAAAACCATTGGACTTCACTACTACGAAAACAGAAAATAATAACAACACATTAATAACGATGGTTAAAAAATCGTTGCCAAATACGTGAAAATTAATGCGCGGGCCAGTTTTGATAACGGTTATAGCTCAAAACTGTTATTAAAACCCCAAAACTAAAATTATATACGATAGTTTTAACAACGGTATATGAAAAACTGTTATTAAAAACTTCTTTAATAACGGTTTTTATAATAACCGTTGTCAAAAGGCTAAGAACTTTTAATAACGGTTCTTACAAGAACAATTTTAATTCTTGGAAAAAACTGTTATTAAAACCTAATCTTCCGCCTTTTATTTCGTTTAGTTCTTGTTTCATGCTAAAAATTTCGGACTCTCTCATTCTTTACACCCTCCCTCTCTTACTCCCTTCTCTTGTAAACCCTCGCACTATCATACCGTGCACCACCACTCCAGCTCTTCTCAACTCAGGGAAACCACTACTTATTCTCTTTCACACCGTCAACTTAGACCAACTACTATTTCGCTTGCACCACCACACATCTGCCATTCTTGACTTTGGAAGTGCTACCATTCTTCCGCACCTTGTCTTCACTTGGTCCTTCTTCCTCCGTCGTGTTCATAGGTGGTCGCCGCTCTCCTCTTGCTCGTTGCCAGTTCTCTTGCTCGCTGCCGCTCCTTTTACGTATGGTTTTGTTTTCCCGCACGTAGTTTTTTCTCTTATATATATATAAATGCATGCATGTTAACGCAGGTTGCATTGTTTATTATTTAAAAACTGTAGTTTGTTGTTAAAAAATGTGTGGTTGAATGTGTTTGTGAAAAATGTTGCTCTTCGTTATTAAATTTATCGGTAGCGTTATATATTAACATGCATGACTGTGTTAGCCGAGACCTTACATATATATATAACATACATGAGTGCTTAATTACAAAGAGAAATAAAATACTTAAAAATATTAGTAATGTCACTCGTAAAAACTATATATATATATATATATATATATATATACATTTTCATTAATAAGTACAAGACACTATAAGATGTTAGGAAATGTCATATAATTAAATGAAAATATATTTTACATATACACATGATTAAATAAAATTTCAATTAGAAATGCATGTTAATGATTTTTATTTGATGAGGATTAAATAGACATAGAAAATAAAGAAGATATAAAAGTGAATAATTAAATAGAGAGGAATAATTGTGCGTAATAATAATAATAATAATAATAATAATAATAATAATAATAATAATAATAATAATGGATTTATAAGGATCTAATTATAGTTATCTAGGTTTAGGATTAGGGTTTATGAGGTTTATGGTTAGTTTTTATTATAATTTATTAGGGTTAGGGTTTAGCGTTTATTATACTAAATATAATAATTAATATGTTCTCTTATAAAAAACTATTATATACATTATTCTCAACTCTACTTTTAATAATATAATATTATTATACTTAACCTATATATATTATCTTATTAATATCTACTTAATTTTATTATGTGTAGCATGAACGATTTGATGATAGTTTGATATTCAGCCAGTTTGTTAAATATATAACTCAAGATTATGTCCTTATTTTAAATATGTCAAGTATAATAAGAGGAAGTTTGATTCAACTTAACTCATTGACAAATGTAGTAGGAGTATATGAAAGGATTTATTTAGTAATTTATATTTTCTTGATATTTAATGACACATTTATATCAAATGAGAAATAAATAAAAATCAATTCAAGATTATAAGGCTTATAATGAGTATCTTATGTGGGTATGTTGTTAGCGCTACATAGTTGGTTAAGATTTGGTAGAAAAATATATGTGACAATCTTGTTGGTACATTACTTAATGTTCCGTAAAAGACTAAAGATGGCATCAATACTCAAATGGATATGGATGAAATGGGTATTAGACTGGAACTAGCACCGCTAGATAATGGAAGAAGAACATATTTACCACCGGTGTGTCATACTCTTTCCAGACAAGAGAAAATTTCATTTTGCGAATTCTTTAACAGTGTCAAGGTTCCGGAAGGATATTCTTCAAATGTAAAAAGGCTCGTATCCATAAAAGATTTGAAACTAATTAACGTGAAGTCTCATGATAGTCATATTTTGATGCAACACTTGTTGTCGATAGCTATACGTGGAATTTTACCAAAGTGTGTTCGAATTAGTATCACGAGGCTTTGTTGGTTCTTTAACACCATCTGCTCCAAAGTCATACATCTTGATAGTTTAGATGCATTGCAAAAAGGGATTGTGATTATTTTGTGCCAGTTTGAAATGTATTTTCCACCCTCATTCTTTAACATTATGGTACATCTAACTGTTCATTTAGTTTATGAGATAAAAATTCTAGGACCTATTCATAGGCACTAGATGTACCCCTTTGAACGATTTATGAAGTTGATAAAATGTTATGAGAAGAACCGATATTGGCCAGAAGGATGTATTATTGAGAGCTACCTCATAGAAGAGGCAATTAAGTTTTGCACAAAGTACTTATCAAATGTTTAAGCTCTAGGTATTCCTAAGTCTCAACATGCAGGAAAAATCAAAGGACAGTGTATTAGAGGCAAACAGTTTGGGTGTGTAGATCCTAGCATGTTCTGTAAAGCACATCTATATGTAGTACATAACATTGATGATGTTCAGCTGTATATTGAAGAACATATGCTTTCTTTATGGATTGAAAATCTATCAAAGACTGATAAATGGATAATCAATAAACATAATCTTCCCTTTATCAATTGGATAAGAGATCGTATCATTCCATTCATCGGATATTCCCCAACTTCAATTTTCGAAACCCTATATTGGTTGTCTTAGAAACCTCGCTAAGAAGTTTTTCATATACTAATTATGTGATCAACGATTACATTTTTTTATACAAAATAACAAGATGAGAAGAGTACAATGCAGAAGAATGGGGTGACTTTAGTGGCTGAGGTAATGCATATTGCTAGTGCGAAGAATAAGAATCCAACCTATACATATATGAATTATTATGGTGTGATTGAACACATATGAGAGTTAGATTACACTGTATTTAAAGTCCCTGTATTCGGCGGCAGATGGGTTGATAATAGCTATGGATTTATATATGAAGATGGATTCACATTAGAAGATCTCAATAGGGTAGGGTATAAATAAGACCCATTCATCTTGGCATCACAAGCGACACAAGTATTCTTTATCATTGATCCTGCTGATAATAGATGATCTTTGGTACTATCTACGAAGAAAAGAAATGTCAATGAATGAGATGATGAAAATGATGCCAATTGATATAAAGAGCGTGTCTCAGTTGTGCAAGCAACTCAATTATTGAACGATGATAACAATAAAATTAATGAGGATGAAATATATGTTAGGAATGCTCATTGTGAAGTAATATATATATCAGCTCCTGAAAATCAATCCTAAAATAAGGGGAAAAAAAGAAGGAAAATAAGGCAATGAGGGTTTTTTTAAACACATTTTTTTTACCTTCCTTATTGGATATTTATTGTATCAAAAAATAATTTAGTGGTACATTATGGTCAATACATAATATTCTAACATAATTTATTTATTAATTTTTTGTAGAGATATGGCCAACAAAATGGTTGATAGGGACATTAATGATGAAGGAGGGAAGAGAGGACCTACTATTGTGTGAATCATCATGGACATGCGGAATAAAGAACTAGTCGAATTGGGATGGAATACTTACAATCTTCCCATTGGCCCTTATACTGATATACTTCTGATGTACATTTCACTTATCATGTATAACTGTGTTCCTATCTCTTATAATAATTGGAAGCAAGTTCCAAAGGGTCACAAGGAACATATTTGGCAAGAAATTACGGTAAATATGCTATTTTATTTAATCATTTTTTTATGTCAAATGTTATTAATTTTAATACATTAACATTGGTATACATCTATGTATCTTATTTTGCATAGAGTCTTCAATGTCCTGAAGACTAGAAAGAAATGTCTTCTTAGACATTGTGGGGAGTGTCTAAGAATATTTAGGTCATACTTGACTTATAGAAAAATGTACAGAAAGAGAGATGGCTCTATACGGCAAAACCCGCCCAATGATATGGTTTCATTGATCAAGAAAGTTGGAAACAATTTATTGCATATCGTTTTTCAGAGGATTTTAAGGTATTTGTTAGATAACAATTAAACTTTTTGATTACGAATATTTCATTGATATTTAAATAACCATGTGACTATATTTTGGTTTGTAACATAGGAAAAAAGTGCAAAATATATAGAGATTGTTAAGTAGAATAAATACCGGCATAATATGGCTCGCGAAGGCTATGCAGGCCTTGAAGAGGAGTTGGTATGATATTTTGATTTATCTATTTATATGTAAAAGTCTAATGTTATAATAATATTCTTAATGTAAGATTATTTTTTAATTTACAACTCCTAGCCCAAGACTTGGATCGATATACCTTGTCAATCAATATTGATATATTATGGAAGAAGGCTAGAGTAACAAAATATGGATATATTAATGAAGAGGTAGATGTTGCTACTAAAAAAATTATAAGTTTGTAGATATCTCAAACCCTACTAAGTTTTCTTTTAGAAAACTATTATATTAAGCTTATTCCTATAAGCTAAATTTAAATATATTGTATACATTACAGGACGAACTTGAAACGTCAGATGTTGTGAAGGGGGTGGACCAATATAATATTGTGTCCCATGCTACCGAAATTATAGAACACCGCGGAAGACACAGGGGTCTTCGATTAGGTGTTATGAGGACGAGCGTATGTGATCGATCTTGTGGTTCTCGTAGCACTAATGAGCAAGTATCCATCCTCACCTAGAAATTAAACATGGCATTTGAATGGATGGAAACAATGTCTCAAGGGTATATGTAACACCCCCAAAATTCACTACTGAAAATTTTCGTTTGATTAAAATAATCAGCGGAAGCGAAATAATAAAATGGTGAATTCTGGCGATATTACCGCCGCACTTAGTACCAGACCGCTTCACTCCTACCGTTCCAGTACCAAGTGCTAAAGCTAAAAGAAAAAAGTACAACTTACTAGAAACTCAAACATATTTAAATCAAAGTAGCGTACACAACACTTTATAATAATAAAATCCGCCAGTTGTGGTTACAAATCAACAAATACATTGATACCATGAATGTAAAAGAGAAAGAGGACAACCCTAGGACTTTCCGGATAGTTCCTTACGCTCTTGTCCGAGGTCCCACTTGAATAACACCTGAAAAGGACCTGCAAAGGACACTGTCCATTGAATAGGTAGGGCCCCACGAATGGAACCCTTCAGTACTACGGTACTGAGTAACCCTTTAAAACACACTTAACAATAGACCCGCAATGTAACACATGATACTACATACATACATAATGAGAGGTGAATACTTAATATCCACATTCATACATTCACATACTTAACAAATCAATCAGATATTAATAGGCCATAAAAAACAATCAATACTTCTAGGCCTTAAGCCCTTAGGCCATCATTATCAATCATATTGGATTATAAATATCTGTGTGAGTACGGGAACCCCACTATTATAGCTGGTGGACTGGAATACATACAGGGCATAACTCTCTTGACCACTATTATTGCCGGTGGATCGGTCTCCAGGGCAGAACGCTCCTGGCCACTATTATTCACCGGTGGACCGGTTTGGCCCTGACTCACATGGTGTTCCACTATAAGTGATTAGTATTTTCCCATAATTTATTCACAACCAAATCAAATTTATTGAGCTCAGGACCCCCACTATTATAGCCAATGGATCGGAATACAAATATACATCATACAAGGCAACACACGCCTGGGCCACTATTATATCCGGTGGATCGGTACTTATAAAATAATTTAACTGAGCCCGACTTATTAGTCTTTCACTTTCACACTTAGTGTTTTCCCATTTTAATTAGTACGAAAATTCCATTTATTTGCCTCGATAGGGAGATCAAGATTCCGAGACACAAAGGTACACTGGTCGCACTGGCGCATAAAAGCTACACGGTACCCTTCAACTATCAACCCAGGGACACAAAGGTACCCTGATCGTACTGATGCATAAAGCTAACTCAGTACCCTACCGACAAGGACACCTAATCTATAAGTATGCATACCCTTTAAATAGGTCTGTAGAGTTAGATAGAGTAAGATATAGGGCCTGGTTGGGGCACAAAGGCACACCAACAAATACTAGAATAACCGTGGGCTAAACCACGTCTTTAAGTTAGCGACCCCTAAAGAGCCACCATTCCCGATCTCGAGGTCTTTCACTTTAAGTATTAGTGTCTTAATTAAGATGTTCACAAAACACAATAATCAGATACTTATTCACTTTCAATCGTTCTAATATCGTTAGATATTTCTTATTCAAACGGTTATCCAAGGTAACATAGAGGAATCATTAAGGTCATCATAATCTCATCTAATTTCGACTTAGGATTCGTTCTTGTGATACTTGCTAATTATCAAATACTCTTATCTTGCTATTCGACATTATTTGAGTCATATTACGAAATTCTACTATTACAACGACATGTTAGATACACATTACTCATTTACCCCTTACTTATATAATTGTTAAGTCATCCCTTCCTTACTTGACAAATTACCATATTACCCTCCTTGTTGCATAATTGTCAAATTACCCCTTGCTCGATTTAGGTTACCAAGTTACCTCCCATACTTATTAGGTCACCGACTACCCTTCATAATTGTTACACTTAACATATTTTCCATTCGGTTAGTTAGATTACCCATTTACCCTTTTTCTTTATTATAATTAACAAATTACCCTTTTGTTGGTCAAATTACCAAATTACCCTTCTCCATTATTATTATAATTACCAAACTACTCTTCTCCATTATCAAAATCACCAAATAACCCTTTAGTTGGTTAAATTATCAAATTGCCCTTCTCTATTATCATAATTACCAAAATACCCTTCTCCATTATCAAAATCATCAAATTACCCTTTAGTTGGTTAAATTACCAAATTGCCGTTCTCTATTATCATAATTACCATTTTACCCTTCTCCATTTTTAAATTATTATTTTACCTTCATTTACACCGAATTACCATTTTACCCTTCTCTTTTATTAAATTATTTTTTTACCCTTCTCTTCAATTAAATTATCATTTTACCCTTATCAATTATTATAATTACCACTTTACCCTTCTCTATTATTATAATTACCAAGTTACCCCTTTTTAATTTCCACTTCACCCTTTTATTTATAAAATTACCATTTTGCCCTTTACTTTTAAAATTACCATTTTACCCCTTAACTTCCAAAAATTACCATAACACCCTTTCACTTATAAAATTACCAATTTGCCCCTTTACATCCAAAATTACCATTTTACCCTTTAATTGCAAATTACCATTTTGCCCTTTTACATTCGAAATTACCATTTTACCTTTAATTACAAAATTGCCATTTTGCTCTTTAATTACAAAATTACCATTTTACCCCTTTACTTCCAAAAATTACCAATTTACCCTTTTCACTTACAAATCACCATTTTGCCTTTGCCTCCAAAATTACCATTTTACCCTTTACTTCTAAAATTACCAATGTACCATTTTCACTTACAAATTACCATTTTGCCCTTGCCTCCAAAATTACCATTTTACCCCTTACTTCCAAAATTACCATTTTACCCTTTTCACTCACAAATTACCATTTTGTCCCTTATTACTCCACTTATATTAAATTATCATCACCACATGAAATATTAATATTAATACCCCATTCTCATTATCCAACTCCCCAACTATTATATTTAATATAATACTCATTAGCACCTACACATATTAGGCCACATTCTTGCACAAAACATATTACTAAAATACCCTTAGGGCTCTCAATAATATGAACCATGCTTTAAAGATCACAATAACATAATACAACATGGATAAATACTTAACATTTTCATTAATAACCAAACTCTTACCTTAAGCAGTATTTCCATATATAGCATATGATCTATTATGCTTCCTTTTTATCAATCAACACAAGAAACTATATATATTATATTAAACAACCTATATCAAGCATAATAACATATTAAAAATCCTAATGTGCTAACATACATTTATCCATGCATTTAAGTGGGGTTTAACGATTACCTTAATTCCCACAAAAAAGAACCTTACCAGTATTCTAGTTAAAGGTTCAAGCTTTGATTAGCAAAACCAATACCTAAAAATAATATCAATATTTATTATATTAGAAATAAGAAAAACCAAGTATAAGACTTTATAACACTTAATAAATCAAATACTTAACTTAAAATATTATTATATCTTAAAATTTATTAAACAAAACAACCTAAGGCATGCAGCAACTTATGCAGCATGAGTTGCATGCAAAGGAATGAGGGGGAGAGGTTAGAAATGGCAAGAAAGGGAGGAGGGAGTGGTGTTTTCGGGTTAGGGATTTGGGGCTAGGAAAGAAGGTGGATGTGAGAGGATTTAGGACAAGGTAAGGGTGCAGAGGTGGAGAGGGGGTGTAGGTGATGGTCGGGGTAGGTTGATGACAGCCAAGGACGGTGGCAGCGAGGCTACGAAGGTGGATGCCGAGGTGGATGTGACTGAGAAGGAAGGAAAAGCGAGGAGGAAAGTGAAGGCCCACAGGTGGTGGTTTCAGCCAAAGGAGGTTTGGGGGTGGTAGAGGAGGTTTCAGGGGTTGGTTTGGTGGCTTAGGTGGCGGTAGAGGCGGCAAAACGATGGCGGAAAGAGACGGTGGAGGGTGGCTGCTGAGAAGGAAGAAAAAGAAGAGGGGATGAAGAAGGGGGCTGCATAGTGGCTCAAGAGTTGGTGTGATGGTGTAGGGGTGAGGTAGAGGGTGGTAGGGGTGGTGTAGGTGGCTGGTGTGGCGGTGGCAGCAGCAGAACGGGGCAGTGGAGCAAAAACAGGGAGGGAGATGGGAGGAGAAGAAAGGAGAGAAAGAAGGTCGGGGAAGGGCATGGGAAGCTCGAAAATGGCAGAATGAGGTCGGGAGGGAAGAAGAAAAAGAAGAGGGAGAGAAAAGAGGGGATAAGGGGCTCGGTAGGGCGGCGGTAGGGTGGTAGGGTAACACCCCAAGTTGATACGACCACATGGGGGCTATCTTGAAGTGCTTTCGAATTGATCAGCTGACCCTACAGATCAACATGAATTTTTTCAGTGTGCTTTGTCCTCAGTCACGCACTTTCCGAGAAATTTTTAGAAAATTTTCTAAAACTTCCCGGTAGGGTCACCCATCCTAAAAATTGCTCCACGACTAGCACGCTTAATTGTGGAGTTCTTTGGATGGAATCACCAAAATGATGGTATACCATGTTGATATAAGTAGCCATATAAATCCTTATAATACTCCACTCAATTTGGGGTGTTACATTCATCCCCACTCAAAGAACGTAACATCCTTGTTGCACTTCAACCACTAATTGTCTCAATACAGTTTATCCCAAGAATCTTCCCACAAGGTGACTGACTAGCTCATCCAAGTTCAGCTCACGGTCACGGTTTTGCTCTGATACCATTTGTAACACCCCGAGTCGATACGACCATACGGGGGCTACCTTAGAGCGCTTTCGGATTGATCAGTTGACCCTATAGATCAACACGAATCCTTTCAGTGCGCTTTATTCTCACTCACACACTTCCAGATAAATTTTTAGAAAATTTTCTGAAACTTTCCGGTAGGGTCACCTATCCTAAAAATTGCTCCACGGACCGCACGCTTAACTGTGGAGTTCTTTGGATGGAATCACCAAAAGAATGGTATACCATGTTGATATAAGTAGTCATATCAATCTTGATAACACTCCGCTTAGTTTGGGGTATTACAAGTAGGAGCATGGGAGTTGTAGGGAGAGGGAAGGGGAAATGAGGGGAATGGCAGGGCATGGGCAAGGGGAGAGAGAGACGGCAGGGCCGAGGTGAGGCATAAAAAATGGCGAGAGAGAGAGAGAGAGAGAGAGAGATAGGGAGAGTAGTAGAGGGAAGAGGGTTGCAGGTGGGGCGGCCAGAGATGGCGGAGGTGGTCAGGTGCAGTGTCGAATAAAGGAAGAAGAAGAAAGAAAGGAGGGGGAGGCGACGTGTAGGCCAGGTGAAGGGAAGAGGGGAGTGGGCCGGCCCGGTCGGGGGAGAATGAAGGAAAGAAAGGAAGGGAGAACGGGTTGGGCTCGCATGTGGGAGAAGGAGAGGGCTTGCGTACCAGGCGCGAGGGGGAGAGTCCGGCCGGGGTACCAACGACCCAAGGGAAGGAAAAAGAAAAGGAAAGAAAGGAGAAAAAGGAGAAGGAAAAGGGAAAAAAGGAAAAAGGAGAGGGAAAATGGGACAAAATAAAATAATTTAATTTATAAAATAATAAAATGAAATATTTTTGGGTAATAAATTTATTTAGTAATTTAATTTAATATAATTAAATATATGGGTTTAAAAAGGATAATTTTAGTAAAATATTGGTTTGGAAAATTATTTAAATAGAAAGAGTATGATAAAATAACAAAATATTTATTTTAATTTATTAAATATTTATATCTAATTTTATGTACTCAAAAATCCATAAAATAGTTAAATTAAATAGATTTAAAGGCTAATTTATCCCAAATAAAAGTTATTTATTAAATTATAGGCTTTTAAAATTTCGAGGGATTACAGTATAAGCCATCTGATTCAGTTGACCATGATCAGCTTCACATACCCAATGTAAATAGCGTTAGAGACAGTTACGAAGCTTATGCAAGTCTTTCTTCTCTTCCCGAGGTAAGCATTACAAATTATGAATTGTTATTAAATGTATTCGGTATCATAAATAATTAAGAATGTGTAATATTTTATTTCACGGTTTGCATAAATGTGACTTGTTAGCGAATGACCTTTGAACTCTTTTGGCAAAAGAAAGGGTACACATCATCATAGTATCCAAACGCAAATAGTCCATGGGTATAACTTAGCCCTAAATACAAAGCCAGTGAAATTGACACTCAAATCATTGGTAGTGCACCTTTGCCTTATTATAAAGAAGGCAATAAAGCAGCCACAGTGATTGAAGCTCATAGAAGCTTCGTGCGTTGGCCTACGGATCAGATACGTCTCACTACTAAAGAGGTAATGACATTTGGCATCATTATTAGACCTCATTTATTACTTACACTGTTTCTACATTTTTCATATATATATGCTCAATACATATTTCATTTATTATTATGAATTAAGGAATCAAAAAAGAAGAATTCTCTTACTAATAAAACCAAGAGAGGTACTTGTAGAATGAGCAACACAAAAGAGGGCACTGCTAAAGGAAAGAGAGCTAAATCTAAAAAATCAGTTGCCCCACAAAAGATTCCTTCTTCAGAGAAGAGCCAACCTCCACGGGTACTGGCTTTATTGTATTCCTATACCCAAAACCACCTCAGGGACAATTATATTTTCATTGATTGTCATCCTAAGTATATTGGGAGGGACAATGCTGCTTATATGGTATCGATGGTTAACATAAGTGACATTTATAATCAGGAATGGATGTCAACCATGAGTGTTGTCATATATGTCACGTAAGTATTATTTCATATTTCAGATTTTAGTACTTCTTGTTACATTTCAATTTTTATGACCTCTTATATGAGTTATCAGTTATTAACAAATATGTATTGTTATTGTTGTCCATAGGTTGGTGGCTAGTCATATTATGATGGAGGGAATGTCGTCCTTCCTTATGTTTGTGTGCCCATGCTACATAGTTGACAGTACTATAATAAGAGAGGGTAGGCATATAAACTATTTAGCGGATCGTATTTTGATTGAGGGATACAACAAGCTCTATTTCATTCCTCACCTCGCACATGAACATTGGGTTTTGTATCCGTCCAACCTGATCTTAATAAATTCTATGTGTTTGATTTCCTTCGAACCTATGACGTGCCTTTTAACATCGCTTGTTGTGGTGGAAAAGAATGTATCGATATGTTATTATACTTTTCACTTCGTACTTTATTAGCTTATTTATACATATATTCTACTTTAATTATTTGAGGTATATATACTTACAATATTGTGTATACAACTCTATTTATTAGGGTACTACGGACATCATATCAGAGGAGAGGCGGAAATGGTGTCCCAAACTCAAAGAGTCTTGAATATGAGCTTTTAATGACAAGTAGGAAGATAACTATTTTGTATTTTGTTTTAATTCAAAATAATATCTAATAGTTAGAGAGCTAACTGAATTCATTTGACAATGTCCACAACAGTAGAATGACGATGATTGTGGATACTATGTATGTAGAGCAATGGATCTGATAGTTCAAAACAAATCAGTCAATATAGATCCAAGCCATGTATGTTTTTTTCCATATCTTTCCATTAATGAACCATGACACATATTTGGTACTTGAATTAAGTACTAACTAAATATTAATTGAAACTTGGGCATTGTAGTTTTTCACTGGTGACTATGTACGAGGCCAGAAATACAATGTTGATAAAATTGATGAAGTTAGGGACCAATGGGCCAAGCACATGCGCTTATACATTCGGTATTTGTAACACCCCAAAATTCACTATTTTTTTAAACAAAAACTTATAAATTTAAAAACCGTATATTATGGGAATGTTACTGCCACACTTAATACCAGACTAATTCACTTCGACCGTTCCAGTACCACGTGCTAAGGCTAAAAAGATTATTTTCAAACTTAAATCGAGAGTTCATAAAAAGAATTACAAATATTATAACATAGAAATTAGAATACACATAAGGTTTATAATAAATAATAAGATAGAAATCAGAGTGCGAAATCAAAATTCCTCAAAGGGAATAATCTTACAATCAATAAAAGTTTTATTTGAAATACTCAATACAAGGTAATAAATCATAAAAGGGTAAATACAATATAAAAGAAATACAAAAGGAAATAAATCGCATAAAGAGTAAATACGGCCACGACACTCTCGAACTTTGAGCCAGCCACAAGCTCAACACTCAGCCCCACCTGATGTCTCGCCCACCTACACAAAGTCAGAATGGCCTAGTATTCGTGGGAATAAGCAGCACCCATGAAAAGGGTGATCAGTACGCTACGTACTGAGTAAGGTAACCATACACTAAGGCCGGCTCACAAATTCACATAATCCATGCAGAATAATAAGAAGAGTATAAAGTCCAACATAATACATAATGGTATACAATCATTCAGGTAAAAATACAAAGGCCCATTTATAATCCAGATTAATTACTTAATTAATCTCTTATCGAAATTCTTTTCACACCATGCTCTTTATCAAGTCCACACGAGTACGGGAACCCCACTATTTTAGCCAGTGGATCAGTCTCCAGGACACTTCGGCGCTTGGCCACTATTTTAGCCGGTGGATCTGTCACTTAGGGTACATACCCTACCACTATTATATGTCGGTGGATTGGTCTAGCCCCTGCTCACATGGTGTTCCATTGTAAGTAATTAGTGTCTTTCCCATATCTTAGCAAACTATAGGGTTTGGTTTATTGAGCTCGGGATCCCTCACTATTTTACCCGGTGGATCGGTCACTTAGGGTAACATATCCTACCACTATTATACGTCAGTGGATCGGTCTCTAGGATATCGCAGTACCTGGCCACTATTATGCTGGTGGATTAGTCTGGGGCCGGGTCAATACTCTTTTACTTTACATGATTAATGTCTTGAGTGTCTTATTTATAATTTTTTACCCTAGACATGCATGACTCACTCTTTTTACCCTTATCCTCCAACTAACCTGTATCATATCATGAGAACCCTGCACCTTCTAACTTTCCCAACAACCTTTCCTCAATACTCAAACTCATACTAGAACTCCAACACCAAAATATGTCGGTCAAGGCCCACTACTACACACCTCCAAGTCCACTTATTTCCTTATTCTAGGGTTTTCCTCCAAAAACCCTAATTTAGGCTTAAGTGGCCCATCCTACTCCACCTCACACAACCCAAATCATTTTAACACCCTATTTTCATAACCCATCGATCCCATATTCATCATCATACTTTATTCACCAAGTACACACACGTTACCATCAAACCCTAGTTAGCCATATCAAACCCTAGTTAGCCACGCCAAACCCTAGTTATCCACAACCAACCATAGTTAACCACAACAAACCATAATTAGCCACTCCAAACCCTAGTTAACCACAACAAACCATAATTAGCCATTCCAACCCTAGTTAATCAGAACAACCCATAGTTAATCACTCCAAACCCAAACTCAGTCTCCTCCATACCCTTATACTGTCCTACATATTATTTTTCACCCAAAACTTCCAAACACCCAAATAACTCTTCTAGTACCTTCCTTACATCCCAAGTCAACTTTTCTTATGTAAAATTTACTCCCATGCATACGCTAACCTTCCCATGCAAACCTTCAAAATTTCTCATGCAAAACCCTAAATCTATCCATACAAAACCTTAGAGTCCTTCATGCAAAACCCTAAATCCATCCATACAAAACCCTAGATTCCTCCATACAAAATCCAAGATTCCTTCATATAAAACCCTAGATTCTTCCATACAAAATTCAAGATTCATCCATACCAACTCTAGATTCAATCCATACAAAACCCTAGATTAGATCCTCCCATGCAATACCATAGAATCTGCCATGCAAAATCCTAAGTCCATCCATACAAAACCCTAGTTTAGATTTTCCCATGCAACACCATAGATTAGATTTTCCTATATTACACCATAGATTAGATTCTCTCATACAAAACATAGATTAGATTCTCCCATGTTACATCATAGATTAGATTCTCCCTTACCAAATATAGATTAGAATCTCCCACACAAAACCTTAAATTTTCCATTTTATTCTTTCACTCATGGATCATTAAAATACTTAGGTCAACTCACATCTCTTGGTCAACTTATTCCCCTTATGTCAACTTACCCCCTTGGTCAACTTCTTTCCCTTTTGATCAACTTACTTCCCTTGGTCAACTTCTTTCCCATTTTCCATTTTCAACCTTTTCCCCACACAATACCACTTTTATACATCCTGACATACATGTTTAAAGGGTCACAAACCAAACATCACACACCACAAAATTTCCTCACATATGCATAATACACATGCCATATAACAACACATGAATACACTTCAACTCCATGCCATACCACACATGAAATCAATATAAACATAGGATGCATAACATACAAAGCATATGATGCACATCAACACATATAAGGCCTTAGTAACACCCTTACCTAAAACGACATCGGTCTTAGAGCACACTCTTACGCCTCGTTAGGGCTTTGATTGGTCTCACCTATATGAGGTAAAAACTAGAATTAGATTCCCTTCTACCAAAAATACTATTATTCCTAATTTATTATAAAACTAGGTTTTTAATAAAATAAAATAAAATAATAATCATCATTAACTAATTACTAAATTTGGCTAAAAATATAGAAATAATAGTAATATTATAAAAGTTGATAATATAAGGTTCGAAAACTTTATCCTAATAATAATAATAGTGATACTAAAATAATAGTAAGGATAATAATGATAGTAGTAAAAAAAATAACGATAATAATAATAATAATAATAATAATAATAATAATAATAATAAGATTTGACATAAAAGGTGGAATAAGGGCTTCAGCCCCTTTACCAAAATGATACTAATAATAACATTAGAAAATTATTAATAAAAATAGTAATAATAATAATAATGAAATAGTAATAGTAATTACGAAGTAATAATAATAATGATGATAACAATAATAACCATAATAATAATAATAATAAGGGAATAATTCGAAAACAAAGTGAAATAAAGGTTTTGGCCCCTTTATCAAAATAATACCAATAATAATATTAGTAAAATTAATAACAAAATTTAGTAGTAATAATAATAATGATAAAACCCATAATAATGTTGCAATAATAATAATAATAATGGTAATAATAGTAATGATAATAATTGAAGATAAAAGGAAGTAGGGTTTCAACCCTACATTGAATAATAATAAACTTATTAAATAATAATAATAATAATAATAATAATAATAATAATAATAACAATAACACTAATAAGAATAATAAATGCTGATGATAAAAATATTAATAATATTAATAATAATAAAACTTGATATTTATAATACTACTACTACAATTCAAAATAGGCACAAGAGGGTTTTCACCCTATATAGAATAATAATACTAACATTGAAAATAATAATAACAACAACAACAACAACAACAACATATTAATATTAACAATAAAGATAATAGCAAAAATAAGAATAATAATAATAATCGCACAATAATAATAATAATGGAAACACTATTAGTAAAATAGTTTTAATAATAATAATGAAATAATAATAATAATTTTGAAATAGTAATAATAATAATAATTTTGAAATAGTAATAATAACAATGATAATAATAATAATAATAACATTAATAAATAAATAAAAACTCATACTAATACTAATAATGTTAATAATACTAATACTAATAATCTACTCAACCAAATAGGGTCAGCCCTAATAAGAAATAATAATACTAATAATATTGAACCTAATAATAATAAAAATATCAATACATAATAATAATAATAATATTTGAATAATAGGCTAAAATTGAAATAAAATAAAATAAACTTAATTAAATAGGGAAAAAGGGTTGAGAGGGTTTAGTGTTCAACCTTAGGCGGCAGCACCAACGATGGTGCACAGAGGAGGCGGCGGCGGAGGTGGCCAAAAAAGAAAAGAAAAAGGAAAAAGTTGAAGGTTGGGAACAAAATAGGAAGAAGGAGGGTAGAAATAAGGGTGATTATAGTTGCCCAAAAGGAGAGGGACATAATAAGGGTGGCGGCGCATGGTGGCCGAATAGGGAAAAAGAAGAGAAAGAGAGGAGGAGAGGGAGGAAGAGGAAAACAAATTTAGGGGGAGATAGAGGAGGGTCTGCAGTATAATTTGGGAGGTGAAAAGAGAGGCGACATCGGCAGAAATGGTGGCTAAAGGTGGTGCGAAGGGCAACAAAGGTGGAAGAGAGGGCTGATTGGGAAGCAAACTTTGCACGGTCAGGGTGGCTTGTGCAAGGAAAATCGAGAGATATGGGAGGTTTAGTTGGGTAGAGGGAGATGCAACAAAGGCTTAGGTAGGTGAAGTGGGTGGCGGCGGCGCATGAGGGGAGGAGGTTTGCGTAAGAAATAAAAAGTTCGATACAAGGCAGCTTAAGGGGGTATTTATAGAGAAAAAATGAAGTGGATGAAGTCAGAGAAGTGTCGGGAATATAGGGCAGTGGGGAGAGGGCATCGGTCGGCGGCGCTTAGCCGGTGAAATTCAAAACGGGTAGGGTAAGTAGCTGGCTGGAAGAAAGGGAAACCGTGCGATAAATAGGGGAGGGTTGGTTGGGTCGATGTAGCTGTTGAATCAGCGAGGGAGAGAGAGTAAATTAGCGGTCAAATCGGGCGTCACCGGCGGCGTGATTCTTGGAGGCTCTCGGTGATAGAGTTTTAGGCACAAACGGGGATGGGGAAGAAGAAGATCGGGGGGAAGCTGGACTGGCGGTCCAGAAGAAAAGAAAGAAAGAAAAGAAGTGGGGGGAAAAACCAGATCGACAGAAATAAAAAGAAACAGTACAGACCTGGCCCAAGTCAGGGAAGGGATGTTGGGCCGCCGAAGAAGGAAGATGAAAAAGAGGGAATTGGGCCGCAGCTGGCCCAAATCGGGGTAAACAAGAAAAAGAAAAGAAGAAGAAGGAAAAAGGAAGAAAAAGAAAGGAAAAAGGAAAAAGGGAAAAATAAAAATATGAGGATTGGCTTAATTAAATTAATTAGGATATTTGATATATTTAAAAATAATAATATTTAAATCTCTTTTTAGGCTAATTTAGGATTTTTGAAAGGTTTTTCATAAATTCCATTTTAATTAGCAAAACACCCCAATTTTCTTCAATTAACTTATTTATAAAATTCCTATTAATTTGGAACTATTTTTTCCTTCTTATTTTAAATAAAATAATTTATTTAATTAATTTCCAAAATAATATTATTTAATTTTTTTTTCTAAAATTAAATCTTTAATTAGCTAAAATACCCAAATTTTTTCTAATTAAAATATTTATCTTTCTTTCTTGATTTAACCTAATTAATATCCTTTTATTTTAATAAAAATAATTTATTTAATTAATTTTCATAATAAAAACCTATTTAACTATAATGCTTAAAATTAGGATTTTCGAGGTATTTCAGTATTAGCTAGGGATCTATATTTTACATACATGTTCAGGTTTATATTTCATCTACGTCTTTTGGTCATCTAGGGTATAGTCTATGAATTTTTGAATTTGGAGTGTAAAGCTACCTAGTTGTGGTACACCTACTAATTTTGACTCTTGAGTATGCCTGGTATATTGAGACATATTGTGAGCTTGTGACTCGTATTTGGTGTGTAGAATAGCTTGGATTGGTGTGTGAAGTGTTTCGGAGGAATTTGGAGTAGAACTGTGAGTTATGCTGGAAATATATGAAGATTTTACCTTGAAGAAATTGGAATTTGGAAGTTTTCTAAACATGAAAGTTGTATATCTTTCTGTCAACTTTCCAACGCATCAAGAATCAGTTGAATCAGATGTCAGATGAAGAAGTTGTGGTTGAAATACTAAAGACTATCAAAGTTGGAAAGAAACATAGGGGCCCATGTTCTTGAAACACAATCCGTGTTTTTGCGTCAAGAAAATGTGTCCTGTTTTCATGAGAGGCTGAGAGATAGAAAATAAACATAGGGGTACCGTGTTTATTAACACAGTCCGTGTTTTTTGGTTTTTTCTCTCCACCTCGATTTTTGCTAATAACAGTCTCGTACAGTATAAATACCATGCGATTAGAACCCTAATCAGTAGAGCGCCGTATTTTTCTCCTATTGAGTTATCTTGTAATTCCTTGATGAATTAAGTGATTTATTGAGGATTCCTTTGATGCTCTTTGTAATTACAATTACTTCACATCAATAAGATTATCTATTTCCCAATCTGTGTTCTTGAGTGTTCTTCTCTTCTCAATTCTTGTATATTCTAGTTGATTATAATTAGATATTTTTTTTGAATTGGTATCAATCCACAACACATACTAATTAGAGCTTGATTGAAAATATGGAGTATCATTTGGGAGGAAGACATGCATGTATATATCAATTCATGTTGTTTTACATTGCAGATTTGATAAATATTCGAACATACAACTGTATATGTGGGCTGAAACAAAACAATAAAAATATATAATAAAAAAACATATAAGCTTTAATAACAGTTCCTACTAAAACCGTTATTATAGAAGTTTTAATAACGGTTTTGAGTAAGAACCATTATTAAAACAACCGTTTTAATAACGGTTCTCCACTACAACCATTATTAATAAAAAAATTTATAACGGTTTCAGTAAGAACCATTATTAAAAGTTTTCTTTTAATCTCATATTTATGCTTATTTAATACGTATTAGGGTTTAATAAATGTATAATCAATGATTAAAACCCTAATTAGATCATATTTTAAAAACAGTTTTTGTAATAATCGGTATTAAAACTTTATTTTTAACAACGGTTTTTATATAAAAACTATTATCAAATACCAATTTTAGCCCATATTCACGGTTTTTGTATATTTTTTTATAACGGTTATGAATCGTTATTAAAGATTTAATAGTAGGTGATTCAATAACGGTTCAAAATTGTTATTAAAAGCATAAAATAATCGTTATTAAAACCTCTTTTTGGGGTAGTGCTCGAACCTAGACTTATTTAGGTATATATGGAACTAGATCCAACTTAGATCCTTCAGATCTTAAAATTAATGTAGACCAACTAAAAATAAGAGAGATTTGATAGGTCTAATAGATCTAGATCAAATCTAGAATCTATTATTATCCCCAGCTGCCAAGCCACATTGTTGGGTTTAGCTCATGCCTGCAAGCCACATCCACTCAATTTCCCTAACACATGCTAGATCACGTGATTTATGCACAACACAAAACCATATAATATATGGACACTATCCCTCTATGAGATTCTTTTTGTCACATTGGCCTACATTTTTATCTTTCTATAGTTTTACTAGTGCTGCCACCTCCGACCGTCGTGTCTTTAGAAACACTGAAAGTCAGGTTGAGCATTATTCAAGTATATATATATTTCATTTCAATTTCTAAAAAAAAAACCATTAAAATGCCTAAATCCTAACTCATTATTTCAAATCATAAATCACAAACATCATTTTAGGATATGTGGTAGAAGCAGAAAAATAACTTATTTGTCATCACTTCCAACATGAAATTTAGTTGTTTTATTCTACAACCTGTTTTATTTTGCAACTCCAAGTCAAGGACATTATCTTCATTTTCTCATTCCAAATTATTTACAATCAAGGAGGATCTTGTCGCTAATGTTACATATATCCTTGAGAAGTCTAATACAATTGAGCATGTGCTTGATAAGTTTTAGCATATTTTAACTGTAATACCCCAAACCTTTATTTTAGGATTAAAGAATAAACTAAGGAATTATTGAATAAGATTTAATTATATGTACCCTTTTTAATAATAATAATAATAATAATAATAATAATAATAATAATAATATCAATAAAGAAAGAAAAATGATGTAGGGACAGTTACTGGAGACTAAATTAATTAACTAACCTAAGATAAATTATAATAATTTCTAAATTAATAAAAATATATTATTATTATTATTTTTATTATCCCTAAAACTCCCAAAAAACCCAAAACACCCTACCATCCCATTTTTCTTTTTTTCTTTTCTCCTTTTCTTTCCTACTTTTCTTTCTTCTTTTCTTCCTTTTTTTTCTTCCTTTCCTCCTCCTTCAACTAGCTGGGCTGCGCCTAGTGACAACCCAACTCTCTTCTCCCTCTCTTATTTCCCTTCTCCTTTCCCCCAGCCCAATCCCTCTTTTCTTTTTCTCTCCCCTGGCCAGCCTAACCGAGAGCACATCCCCTCCCCCACTTTTCCCTTTCCCTCCCTCTATTTTTCCTTTCTTTCCTCTTCTGCCACTATCTTCTTCCTCCAACTTGCGCAACCCTATGCATTGCTACACTTCACAGCCTTCCCCTCCCCTTTCTCCCTCCTCATTTCCTCTTTCGACCCTGCAGGGCATGTAATAGGCATGACCCCTGCATGGTCCCTCTCCCCACACTTGCTCCCTTACCCCTGTAAACCTTCACCCTACCATATCCTCCTGCGTATCTATACCGGCTTGCATGTCAACCGACAGCTACCGACCCCCCTTTTGTCTTCTTCCTCTTCTTGTCCATTATCTTCCTCCCTCACACCTATAAAAACCCCTCCCCACTCCCTTCTTCCCTCTCTTTTCTACTGATCGTCTCCCTTGCTCCCCTTACTCTCGCTACCCAAATATACACCACTGCCATCGCCCATCAGGCCGTGCCTCTATCTCCACTTTCCCCCATCCTCTTCCCTTCATCACTTTGCACCCACTGAGCCTCTACCCTTCTCTCCTCACCTGCATAAAGTGGGTAGTTCAAGCTACCCTTTTACACCTTGCACCACCACCAACGCTACCCTGAGCCACCACCACTACTGATATAACCACCCTCCCTACCTCCCTTCCTATATAGAAAGACCCCTTGCCATACCCTCTAAATAATACATCAAAATTTTAAAACCTAGAATTTAATAATTAAACCTTCTTTAGAATAATTTAATCTTAAATTACTAATTTAATTATTTTGCGGATCTTTAATTTATAAAAATTGATAGGATCATTTAATAAATTAAAATAAATATTTTATTATTTTATCATATTCTTTTTATTTAAATAAATTTTCAAACCATAATTTTACTAAAATTATCCTCATAAATTAATATATTAAACTTTAAATAAATAAATTTATTTAAATAATTTCTCCATCTAACTAATTTCTAACCCTAATTTTAAAAATTATTTTATTTTTCTTTCCCCTTTTTCCTTTTTTCTTTCTCCTTTTCCCTTCCTTTTTCCTTTTCATTCTTTTCTTTCCTTCCTTGGGCTAACCGACCCTCTTCTTTCTTTTTCCTTCCCTACTAGGGCGCCCGACATCCTCCTCGCCAACCCAGTTGTGCTCATTTCTCTTCTCCCCTTCTCCTTGCTTATCTACCCCTCCTCCTTCTTTCTTTTCTTCCCCAATTGAGCCAACCCAACCCTCTTTTCTTTTTTTTCTCCTCTCCCTCACACGGGTTGCCCTGCCCTTTCTTTTCTCCTCACTCAGCCGGCTTACCTTCCCCTTCTTCTTCTTCTTTCCCTCTTCACGATCGACAAATCAAACACACCTTCCTTAATGCCTGCAACTCTTCCCCCTCTTTGCACCTACACAACCTACCCTCTCTCTTTCTCTCTCATCCTTTTCCTTCCATTTTTATCCCTACACACCCCCTACACAAATCTCTCGCATGCATTCCCTTTTTCGTTTCTTCTCCCTCTCCCTGCCACCTTGCATGACTGATCTACGAGCCCCCTACAACCACCTAACCCTATGCTCCAACCTGCCCTCCTTTCCCTTGCCTTTTTCTTCTTCTTATTTACTTCTTCTTTGCCCTATCTTCCCCCCTCGAGCTCTCCCTTCTCCCCTATCAATCCCTCATTTCTCCTCTCATTCTCTTCTTCCCTATTTTTGTTCTGTCACCCCTAAACACCGTCTTTGCCACCCAACCAACCACCACCACACCGACCCCCTGCCTCCCTAATTCCTCCTACACCACCCAGCAGCTAAAGCCCTCCCTCGACCACCTGACACCCTACCTTCCTACCTCACCTTACTCGAAATTCCCCTACAACATCTTCCTTTCTCCTCTTCTTTTTTCATTCCTTCTTCTTCTTCTTCTCCCTTCCTTGCACCTATTTTCTAATCCCTACCACCGCCACTCTCTGACCCCGACCACCACCTACACACTGTTTCCCTTCTTGCACCTAGCAACTGCCCCAACTCCCCTCCACAAACCACCATCGAGACCCTTTTTCCCCCTTGTCCAATACCCTTACTCCCCCATATTCCCCCCTCGTGCATGCCTCCTCATGCTGCATGGGGCATCGTGAGTGTTACTACATGTTTAAGTTTATTTTACTAAACTTTGAGGTATAATATAGTTAGTAGTAACATGTCTTTAATAGGCATTTCTTTGATAAAAATGTATTCTTTTGATTATATACTACTAATATGCTAATTTTGATATTATTTCTAGGTACAAATTTTGCTAATTAAAGGTTAAACCTTTAATCGAGGTACTGGTAAAGTTTAGTTATTGGCAAAAATAAGGTAACCATTATACCCTACTAAAATGTATCAATTTACGTATGCTAGCACATTAGAGTTTTGGGAATGTGTTTGTGTACATATTATGTAATGTTAAGCATATCATGACATGTAATGTATGTTGGAAGATGGAATGAAAAGCGTGTTATATTGTATGACATATGATATGTGTAGAAATGATGGTTAAAAAAAAACTTTGTTGTTAATAATGATATTAGATGCATGTACATGTCATGATAAGTAAATATGGCCACTTATAGTAGAAATAATGTTAATATGAGCCTTAGGGAAATTTTAGTAATTTTACTTGTACATAGGAATGGCCTAAATAAATGTTCATGGTAGGTGATAATGGGTATTAAAAATGAATAACAACGGTTTGTAGTGTTAGATGATGCATGTGGACTATAGGTGTTAATATTTTATATGTTAGGGGTATTTTAGCAATTTTGTATGAAAAGGGGTAATTTGGTAATTTAATAAGTAAGAAGGGTGTTTTAGTAATTTTGCATGAGAAATGGGTAATTTAGTAATTTAATATGTAAATAAAGGTATTTTGGTAATTTAGCATAAGAAAGGGATAATTTAGTAAATTAATAAGTAAAAAGGGTATTTTAGTAATTTGTCATGAGAAAGAGGGTAATTTGTTAATTTAACAAGTAAGAAGGGCATTTTGGTAATTTTATAAGTAAGAAGGATAATAACCGTAATATGGTAAATTTACAAGTAAGAAGGATAATTTGGTAATTTTGCAACTAAAGAGGTTATTTTGGTAATTTTACAAATAAGAAGGGTAAATTAGTAATCCTTCAACTAAGAGAGGTATTATGGTAATTTTGTAAGTAAGAAGGGTAAGTGGTAATTTCTTAACTAAGAAGGACATTTTAGTAATTTGGCAAGTAAAAGTGTATTTTAGTAAATTTGTGGGTAATAGGGGTAATTTAGTAATTTTATAAGTAAGAAGGGGTAAATCGGTAATTTTGCATGTGACATGGTAATTAATCTAACAAACCTTCATAATAGTCATAAGTGAATAAAGGTTATGGCTTTAGTATTACTTGTTTAAGTATAATCATATATATTATAAGGATAAGGGTATTTTAGTAAATTGGTGTGTATCATAAGAAAAATGCATGGTTTAGGGTTGAATGGGAATATGATGTTAATTTCATAAATCATTTAAGAGGTGCCTTAATTGTTAATTATGCATGGAAATATGTGTTGGATGTGCTAGAATTATATGTTAGGGTTTATGTGTCCAATGATCATTTGGTGTATAGAGTACTTGATTCCCTGACCAGTAGTATAGTTATGATACGATAACCTATTATGGCATGTGAATAAGATACGAATAAAATAATAATCATTTAAAGTGGAAGATTATTGAGTCAGACCCAGACTAATCCATCGATGAGAATAGTGGCAAAAAACATTTTACCCTAGAGACCTATCCATCGGCAAATAATAATAGAAAGGTTCGTTATGCCCTAAATTAGTGTTTCTAATCCATCAGCTATAATAGTGGGGGATCTTGAGATTAATAAACCAAACCTTAGATGATAACAAATCATGGGGAAGACACTAATCACTTATAGTGGAACACCACATGAGTCGAGGCTAAACCAATCCACTAGCAAATAATAGTGGCTAGGTGTGTTCTATCCTGGAGTAGTATTTCTGATCCACCAGCCATAATAGTAGGGTTATTATACTCACGCGGATACAATTCAAGAGATGATTATGAATAATATTTAATTAACGAATTAAGTCCCGATAATGTTGATTTCATCATTATGATCTATTGTTGGTATGATTGTAGCCTTATGCCTGTCATGGGTTGAGTGGTGGTTTGTGTTGATGGAATGTGTTGTTGGATACTTGTAACTGTACTACAAAGAGCTTCGGTTGGATGCTCTCTTGGTAAGTGCTAAAAATGCTAAGTAAATGGACATTTTGATATATGATTCTTGCGGTATGAGTCCATCCAATGTTCGTTGTGTTATTTCGATACATTGTGTGTGTTATTGTTCTTATGTTTAAATGCTAAGTAATGTGTTGCATGCGGACCCTACCTTTTATTCCTATATAAAGGATTACTCTGTGTCGTAGTACTAAAGGGCTTCTTTTGTGGGATATTGCCTATTCAATGGATTGTGTCCCTTGCAAGTTAGCCCGTTGGTGCTATTCAAGTCCTTTTCGGGTTAAGAGTGCAAAGACTGAAATACCCCAAAATTCTAATTATGGAAATTATGGCTAAATGAGGATTTATTAGGGAAATTAATTAAATAAATGATTTTATTAAAATATAGGGGAGTTATTTAGGGACGATCAAGAGGAAAATGATAAAAAAAAAGTTTAATTAGGAAAAAAATTAGGGAGTGTTACTAATTAAAATGGGATTTAAAAAATTATTATTATTCAAAAATAGCCCAAAATTAATCTAAGAAGGAATTTATTATTATTTTCTAAATATTATTATTTTAAATAACCCAAAAATATCAAAATACCCAACCCACCTATTTTCCTTTCTTTTTCTTTTCCTTTCTTTTCTTTTTCCCCCTCTTTTCCCTTTTTCTTTTCTTCCTCTCTTTCCCTTTTCTTTTTTTCCTTCTTTCTCCCCGACCTAGGCCAGCCAGCCCTCGCGGCCCAACTTCCTTCCCTCCCTACACGGTCCAGGCCCACGCCGCACCTCTTCTTCCTTTTTTTTCTTTCTTTTCTGGCAGGTCCGGTTTCTTTTTTTTCTTCTTTCTTCCTCCTTGGACCGCCCGTCCTGACCCTTCTTCTTCCTCGAGGCACGGGCAGCGACCTGCACCCGACCCTGTAACCCTACACCTGCCGAAAGCCACCTACACTGTCCGGCCATCCTCCCCTCCCTCTCCCATAGCTTTCTTTCACAAATGTGCCCCCAACTGACCATTTTCCCCTCTCCCGAGCACCCTGCCCCTTTCCCTTTTCCTCTTCCCTCGACCTTGCCGCCCTGCCATAGCAGCACCACCTCGACTACCACCACCGGCGGCATGCTTGTTACCTGCACCCTCTTGTCTTCTTCCCCTTGTCATTTCCCACCCCAATTAGCCTATAAATACCCTATAGGCATCCTTAATTGGGGTTTTGATTTTGAAACCCAGAAATCTGCCCCTTCTCCCTGCCGCCCCATCAGACGAGCACTCTACTGCCACCGCCTATCACCGCCGGCCAAACCACCCCCAAAACTAACCCTTGCACCACCCTCTACCTACCTAAACCTTCCTCATCCCTCAATTTTCCATACACGAGCCACTCCGGCCATGAAAAATTGCTATCCCAATCAGGCTACTTCAACCTCTCGCCGCCCCTCGCGCCGCCGTCCTCCGCCAATTCCAACGTAACCAACACCTCCCCCACCCTCTAAAACAACCAGGGGACTTCACCCTACCTCCCTATACCTCCCTTTTTCCTTTCCTCCATCTCCTTCTCCCTTCTCCACCTTCCACCACCTTCGGCCGCCGTGCGCCGCCACTTCTGGCTGCACCACCACCTCCATTCCACCCCTCTCCACCTAAGACACCTTCCACCACCTCAAACACCCTCTCATTTTCTCTCCTCTAACCTATACCCCCATCTCTCTACCTCTCTTCCTCCTCTACCGCCGCAACCGTTGTCGTCGTGTGCTGCTGCCGGTTCCGCCACCAACTCTAGGTGGTATTCTAGCTTCCCCAGCCCTTAAACTCTTTTTCTATAAGTGTTAATAAGTTTTAGTAATATTAATAGTATTACCCTTAATATTATTATTCTTATTATTATTAGTGTTGTGTTGTTGTTGTTGTTATTGTTGTTGTTGTTGTTATTATTATTATGTTACCACTCTTACAATCTAACCTAACTTCGGAAATGTTTATAACTATGGTATTATCATTTAAAAGGCTACAACTTTAGTATTAATATAGTATCTTTATTATTAATAATAATATTATTACTACTACTACTACTATTAGCATTATTATTATTATTATTATTATTATTGCTACTTAACCTTACTTTATAATTTTCCTAACCAGTAATAATAATATTACTATTATTATTAATAGTCTACAACTTTAGTGTTAATATGATTAGGATTTTCCCTCGTTGTTTCTATTATTATTATTATTACCCTCACTATTGTTCCCACTATTATTACTAATGCTAGCCTTGGTCTATTATTATTATCATCTTTATCATTATGGTAAATATTTGAACCCTTATATTACTATTACCATTATTATAATCATTACTATTAGTATTATTCTTAACATTATTATTATTATTATTATTATTATTATTATGCTTAAAATTATTATTATCATTATCATTATTATTACTATTACTATTACTATTATTATTATTTATTATTATTATTATTATTACTATTATTTTTTATTATTATTAATGTTATTGAAACCAAAATTGGCATGTTACCATTTTGTTACTATAGAAGAAGAATACTCAATCTTAATATTATTATTATTATCCAAATATTGATAATATTATTCCTAATGCCTTTGTTACTAACATTATTACTATGGTATTATTATTAGTTATTACTATTATTATTATTATTATTTTGTTATTATTATTGTGACAAAAAACATTCGAACCCTTATATTATTATTATTCCAAATATAACTATTATCATTATTATCTTTAGCATTATTAGTACTTTGTTGGTATTACTATTATTATATTATTATTTTAACCCTAACACTATTATTAGCCTTAGCCTTAAAAATACTAAGGTTTCTATTACTAGGGGCATTAGTATTACTATTATTATTATTATTATCGCTATTTTGCTATAACTAGTATTAGTACTATTATTATTAGAAGAAATAAAGCTATTAGGTTTAATAATGTAAATATAGCTATATATATTATCATAAACATATTTTGACTAGTAATATCTAGTAGGCTAACTTAAGGATAAAAACCCTAGTTTTCACTTATAAAGATGCCTTTAATAATAGTAACCCTAATCTTAGACTAAAATAAGAAATAATGGTATTTTTGGTAGGAGGAAAACTAATCCTTAGTTTTTCCCTCTTATAGGTGAATCAAGCCAAAACCCTAAGGAGGCGTAGGAGCGTGCTCCAAGCCCGGCGTCATTTTAGGTAAGGATGTAGCTAAGGCCCATGTGTGTTGTGTGACTTGTATGCCTTGGGTGTTATGTATCATGCTATGTCGTGTATCGTATGATTGTCATTAACTTGCATTATGTGTAGCGCAGCTTGGAATTGAGGTATGTTTATGTGTTCCTTATGGCATGAATATGATACGTATATACGATGAATATGATGTGATATGATATGACCCTCTAGGACATGCATGCTAGGATGATTGATAATGTGATATGGGAATGAAAGGATAAAAAGAAAGAAAATGGGAAGTGAGTTTATTAAGGAGGATATGAGGTTGACCAAAATACCTCATGATCCATGAGGGGAAAATAAAGAGGAAGAGATGACCAAAATGAAAAAGAGATGGGAACCATGCATGGGAATTCTAGGGTTTACATAGGGACTTCAAGAGTTTGCATGGGGTGGATGAAACTTGTATGGGGATGATCTTTACGTGAGAAAAGTTGTTTTAGGGTGTAAATAAGCTAAGGGGAGAGTTGTGGAATGGTTGGAGACTTGGGATGAAAAATAGTACGTAGGTTGGTGTAAGGGTGTATAAGGGACTCGATTAAGGTTTTGAGATGAAGCACTAATCTGGAAAAAAATGTGGAAGTAAAAACAATTAAGGGAGAGTGGAGTACTGGTTAAGAGTGGGAATTTATTATATAAGGGGTGAGTATGGGTTCCATGGGAGAGAAGAGATTTTGGGTGAAAAGAGAGAGGTTACTTGTGGGAGAAGAAATGCACTAGGGTTGAAGTGGCCAACTAAGGTTTTTCGGTCACATGTGAAATCGAGGGGGTAAAGCAATATGATTTGGGATTGGATATAAATGAGATAAGGTGTGGGGCGATAAATGAAGTAATGGTAGTGTAAGTGAGAGAAAGTTGGGCCACATAGGTCCAATTAGGGTTTTCAAGGGAAAACCCTAGAGGATGATAATAGGTGGAGTTTGATGTCATGAGGTGTTAGGCCTTAACCCACACCCTTAGGAGTTGGTTTTCATTACGGGTAAGTGTAAGGGAGAAAGGATGTCGAGGCGTGATAAGGGGTGTAGGAGTCTTAAGATATGGGACGAACCCCCTTGAGAGTATAGAGGTAAAATGTTGGTAACATGCATGTCAAGGGTGAAATGCTTATCAATAAGATATGAATAAGATACTATCCATTTAAAGAGAAAGATTGTTGAGCCGGGCACAGACCGGTCCACCAACGAATAATAGTCGCTAGGAGCCGGGGTGCCCTACATGACCGGTCCACCGGCAAATTATAGTGGCCAGGCGCATTTTGCCCTACATTACCGTTCTACTGGCTATAATAGTGGGGGTTTCCGTGCTCAACAAATGAACATAATGATGATAAGACATGGGAAATACACGAAGTAATTACAATGAAACACCATGTGGGTCAGGGTCAGACCAGTCCACCTGTGAATAATAGTGGCTAGCAGCATATTTCCCTGCATGATCGGTCCGCCGGCTATAATAGTGGGGTTCCCACACTCACCTGGATTGATAAAGACTATGATGTGAATCGACTATATTTACCAGAGATCTAAAGATTAAGCCTATCTGGACCATAACCGGCCTTCATCCTTTGTATCACTGTGAGCTACCTATATGATCATGTCATGTATGCTATGTTGTATGTTTTTGTATGTTTGGCCTTAGCGCATGGTTACCTTACTCAGTACGTAGCGTACTAATCACTCATTTCATGGGTGCTGCTCATTCCCACGAACAGAAGACCCATCTGAGTTTGTGCAGGTAAGGGACGACATCTTTGATGCCTACAACACCTACGAGGCATCGGGCAGAGCTGAGAGTTGATCCTAAACTTGTCTTGGGGATCAAGAGTGACTGGTCAGACTCTATCTTACTTTCACTATGTATCGTTTTACTCTAGTCATATTCTGGCGTACTGTGTTTGATGTATTCGAAAAACTTATTTAATTACTCCTTGGATTGTAACTCTCGTTAACCGTACTCTGATTTCTATATGGTGAACATTATCATTTCTTTTATGAAAGCTTGTTTCAATTATCGACTTGTGTTTAAAGTTAATCCTATTAGCCTTAGCACATAGTACTGGAATGATAGGAGTGAACTGGTATAGTACTGAGTGTGGCGGTAATACCCTCAGAATTTACGGTTTTGTCATCTCGCTTTGTTTAATACTTATCATTAAATGAAATTTTTTAGTAGTAAATTTTGGGGGTGTTATAAAAACTATCTGGGAAGCTTCTAGGTTTATCATTTAAACTTTTATATTTCCTTGTGTAATAATTTTATTTCTATACCTACTAATAGTGGAATTGATTCTTGTAATGTAATTTAACACACTACTATTGTTTACTTTTACAACTTGGCTTGTGTAAAACATGTTCTCTTCCTTTTTAAGCCTTAGCACTTGGTACTAGAACGATGGAAGGAAACCAGTTTGGTACTAAGTGTGGTATAACATCCCTAAAATTTACCATTTTTTCTTCTGCTAAAACTTTTAAATTTTTTTTTTCAGGAGTAAATTTTGGGGGTGTTACATACCCACACCTCCACCTCCACCTCTCCCTTTATCCTTTTTCCTTTTCTCTTCCTCTCGGACGTTGCCACTGCCGTGAGGCCGCCACCACCACACAAACCTCCTAAACCAGGAAACCCCACCACGCAAGAAACCCTACCTTTCCTCTCTTTTTCCAACCCTAAAAACCCCTCCTTTTCATTTCCACCACCACCATTGTCGCATCGCCGCCACCGCCACCCCTCACTTGCTATCCTTTCTGGTTATACCTTTCTCCCTCTTACTCATATAGTGTATTTTATTTAATAAGTTATTATTATTATCGTTGTTGTTGTTGTTATTATTTTGGTTAAGAAAATAAGGAAAAAAGGAAAAGAGGTAGGAAAAAAGTGAAATGACCTAGTTGATACTCTCATTATAGGTATTGAACAAACACTTTCCCTTGAGGAGGTGTAGGATTCTTGTTTCAAGCCAGCACCCAAACTAGGTAAGGATATAGTTAAGATTCGGATTGTGTTATGAGTCTTGTGTGTAATGGGTGTATTGGTATTTTATGTGTAAATATATGTGCATGTGAACTAAGTATGTGTGTGGTGCAACTTAGCTTGTAAGGAGCTAAGGTATGGTAAGCATGATTTCCATTATTTGTTGTATATGTGGTTAGAACTTACTATGGATGGCCATGCTCTTATGTATGGTTGAAATATTAATATATGTATGCCTAGAGGCCTTAGGTAGGACTTGAGTGGCTATGGGAGATTAAAGAAAATAAAGAAGGTGGAGTGAGTCAGGTAATATGTGAAGAATGTCCTAGGTGTCTCATGAAATATAGTAGAGAAAACAAATGAAGAAATAATAATATAAGGGGTTAATGTGGAAACTTGCATGGGAAGCATAAGCCTTGCATGGGGGAAAGATTTACGTGTGGAAGTCTTGCTTAGAGGTTAACCATGGGGAGGAAAGAGTGTTTTGGTGGTTGGTGTACTTGGGAAAGTTTTATTGCATGGGTTGATAAAAAGGTGTGTGGGGGCATAAAATAGGGTTTCAGGGGAACAACCCTAAGGATAGGGGTGTTGTGGGAAAGGTTGAGGAAGTTGGTTGAACATCGGTGTTGTGATGAGGGGTATACCACATGGAGGGTGTGAGTTAAGCCAAACGGAGGGTAGAGTTGTGTAAGAGAAGCGAGTATAGAGGAAAAAAGGGGATTATTAGGGTTTTTGGGGGGTGACCAACTAGGATATTATTATCACATGTGGGAATCGAGGAGTTGGGCTGCAAGGCTAGAGTTGAGGTGAGTATGGTGATGGGACTTTAATCAAGGGAGATGTGACTTGAGTAAGGAGAGGAGAGGCAACGGGCTACATAGGCCAGATTAGGGTTACAAGGAGAAACCCTAGTGGACGATGGTGAGTATAGGTGGAGAAATAGAGGAGTGGGTCTTGACCCATGTATGTGAGGTTTCTAAGTTTGTTATGACGATGATGGAAAGTGTATGGGGGTCCTGGATTCTTGGAGGATGTACTTGTTACAGGTTAAGGGATAGGCTTTTTAGGAGGTCTGGGTTGGTAGAGTGGTAAAAGGTCGGAAGTGTCCATTGGGGTGTGCATGTCTAGATGGGTATTACTTGGTAAATAAGACATAAATAAAATACTAATCACTGAAAGTGGAAGATCATTGAGTCGGGCCTAGACTTAAGATGTTTACCGGTTCACTGGTTATTATAATGGTCAAGTGCATTTTGCCTTGGATTTGTATATGTTATCGGTCCACCGGTTATAATAGTGACCAGGTACATTTTGCCCGGGAGTAGTTATTCTCAGTCCACCAGTTATTATAGTGGAGGTTTCGAGCTCAATAAGTTAAACCCTTGGATGGTAATAATTTACGAAAAAGACACTAATCACTTATAGTGGAACACCACGTGGGTCGAGACCAAACATAGGATACTTAGCGGTCCACTGGTCATAATAGTGGCCATAAACATCTTGCCCTAGATATGTACATATTTACTGGTCCACCTGTAATAATAGTGGTAAGGCGCATTTTTCCCTAGAGTAGTTATTCCTGGTCCACCAATCATAATAGTGGAGTCCCCCATACTCACGTGGATATAGTTCAAGAGATGTATAAAGATGGTACTAATTGCTTAAACTTCGATAGGGTAACTAATCTAAATTAATCTACTACATGTATAATATCTGTATTTTGTGTCTTTGTGTCCTGCCTTAACTATATTATTACATTACTCAGTACGCTACTTACTGGTCACCCTTATCATGGGTGCTACTCATTCCTACAAGTGGTGGCCCCTACTGAGTCTGTGTAGATAGACGATGAGGCCCTAGAGGACTTTGCTACTTATGATGAGTTGGTTGGGATAGAGTGATATCTTAATTTCTCAGGGTCGGGGCCAAAGAGAGTGTACTCCGGACTACTTTTCATTTATGTTTCGTGTTTTTATTCCCCTATAGTGCGATGCTACTTTGTAATTCATTTCATTGATGTACTAACTTTAACTCTTGCGTACTTTAGCATTTTCTGTATTCAATGTTAGAAACCTTCATGTTTTAATTGTTTTCTATCACAGTTCCTTATTGTCTTTTAGCCTTGTGATTAGTGTGAGTCTAGTAAGGGGCCATACTTATACTGATCAAGGTGGTAGCACCCCTTCCTTTTTGGTGTGTGATTTTCCTTCAACAAATAAAAATTTTCAACTGTGATGTTTTTAGGTGTTATAATAACCCCTTAAATTGTATCTTATGTGCTTTGAAGGCTACCGAGTTCTCAATTAGGTTTTTGATTTTTTATTCAAGCATTTATAACTGAATCCCTAGGAACATGGAAGTTTCAAGATCTAATAATTCACTTGATGAGTAAAGAATTAGAATTGGGAGATCCTTGAGGAGCTCAAGAACTGTGGGGTTCCCACACCTTCTGATTCATTTATTGTTTTGATTTCAAGTTATTTTGAAGTTGGTAATGCCAAGAACTCAACCAAGCCATTTTGCAAGATGAAAGATTTTGGATGAAAGCGTAGCGTTCACTTAAAATGCTATTTTGCATGGTATGGTGCAAAAAGAAGGGTTCTTGTTAGCTTTAGTAGTGTGCAATCAAATGTTAAAGTTAAAATGTTCTCTGAATGTAGCTACATATACCATTTTGATTGGAGAGTTTTGTAAAAGTGGAAAAGGGAATGATGCACTCATGTTACTCAATAAAATGACTTCTAGAGTCATATCTCCCAACAACGTTACTTATACTATGTTGATGTCCTATTTATATGTATGTCGCTCTAATTTTGTTTAGTCTCATAAAGACTACACATTTACTTTAGGCATTACAATCAACCATGTCCTGAACCAATATAATAGAGATAAATCATGATATATGCTGAGAATGAAGAAAAAATGTGTTTGCAACTGTAGGTGTCTATGAGGAGCCAACCCCTAAACAAGGAATCTAGTCACTGGGAGGAATCAAATTCCTACACTGAATGTGCTTGGATTACTGTAATCAATTTATCTTAAGAGACTCATATATCCTTTTACATATGTAATATCTATCAGGGGTGATGTGATTCAAACCCGGGACCTTGTGGAAAAGAGTTGAAGCCCTTTTCACTAGATCGAGGAAGGAGCCACCACTAATTTTGTTTTGTAAAATATTGGGGAGTAGATTTTGTCTTGATATGATCACTTATAATGCTTTGCTTAGTGGCAACTCTAAGTTTGGTAAAATTAATGAAGCGCTTATGCTTTTGAGATCATTGGAGAATGAAGGTTATATTATTAAACTCAACGGATATAGTTGCCTCATAGATGGGATGTTTAGAGGTAGGATAATTGAGGAAGTAGAAAGGTGGTTTCACAAATTATGTGAGGAAAATATTATGCCCAAAATTATTTTGTATACTATTATATGATTAGGGGTTCTATGAAGTAAGAAACGTCGGTGAGGATTTGTAGTTGTTGTAGAAGATTGATGATAGGTGTGTGGTCCCAGATACGTGATGCTATAATACTTTGATCAAAGGGTTTTGTGAAAAATTAAATAAACCAAAAGACACCGGATAACCTTAAGCTCTCAAACCGAATTAACACCTTTTGATTAAACTCGAAAGATGACTTGTAAATAGCACTATCCAATGAATAAAGAGGGCCACAAAAGGAACCTTTCAGTATAATAATATTGAGCAACCCATTATACTAAACCAAAATGAAAACCCAACACGAAACACATATAAGGCATCACAATAATACATGGTATCAAACATTGAAATGTACATGTACTAATTGGAATATGATAATCATTCATATAACCACAGACCACCAAGGCCATATACTATTTATACTCGTTCATTTGGAACAAACTAAAACTTATCAATGTAACATCTAAGATATGCTCTTTGAAGTATAATTAAAAACAACATCAACCTAAAACCAAGACAATAACAACATATCACATACCTTATTATCAATACCAATTAATCTCATAACACAGGCAAGCTCACAAACATAGATCAAGAACTTATCACCTCACAAGTAGGCACGAAAGCAACTACTAAAACATAAGTATGCACAAAGGCTACTACCGAACCACAGGTAGGCACAAAGGATGCAACTAAACCATAGGTAGACACAAAGGCTGTTATTAGACCACAAGTAGGCACAAAGGCTACCATTGAACCATAAGTAGGCACAAAGACTACTACTGAGCCACAGGTAGGCATAAAGGTTTCTACTGACCAATCCAATAATCCACCAATTAATTTTATTTTTTATTTACTCGAGGGGCGATCAAACAATCTGGAGACATTAAGGTACTCCAGTCATACCGACACACCAAGGCAGCATAGTATCCTATTGACTATCAACCCAAGGATGCAAAGGTACCTTAGTCGCACTAATACATACAGTTAACACATTTCCTTATCGAAAAGGATACCTAATCCATAAGTATGCATAACCCCTATCAGTCAACAAAAGAAAATAGAGTAAGATATAAAGCTTGGACGACGTACTAAGGCACACCACCAAAAGTCCAGAATCAAATGTGGACTAAACCATGTCTTTAGGGTAGCAAAACCTAGAGAGCCACCATTCCTAATCTCAAGGTATTTACTTTAAGTATTAATAATTTAAATAGGTGACCATAAAATCACATACAAATCACATAGATCCAATTTTCATATTTAACCATTTTACTCACTTTCAATTATTATAAGACAACCATAATTATGATCATTAACAAGGTTAATAAAAAAATATACTAAGGCCATCCTAGGCTTAATTATTCATATTTGGGCACATTAGGCCAAAAATGACCAAAATGCCTCTATATTCAAAATTACCACATTAATTACTAAATCCATTTTATATATCAAATTATCTAGAAAAAAATCTAAAATATAATAATTAGATTAATTAATCATGTAGTGAAGTTATAAGATAAACCAAATGACCATCTTGCCCTTATTCAAGATTTTGCATATAAAGCCCTAGCATGCGTATATAATACATTCCAAAAATAATAGATAACACACATTAGATATGCCTGTCAGGATAAATAGCATAACACACCCAAAATGACCAAATTATCCCTAGGGCCTACATCCATAATTATTATTCCATAAATATATCTAAGCATACTTATTCTATTATTTTCCATGTACATGTTATACATTATCATAAAAATTATTTTGCCATACTTTTGTGCCTGAAATATTTATATATGATAACACGATCTTCTTACCAATTTTCAGGGTATAATAGATAATGCATAATTATAATTTAACAAATCATGCTTAACATATTTTAGACACAAAACCTTAAAGTGCTATCATGCGATGTCTGATATTTTAGGAGAGTATAAAAGTTACCATATAAAAACATACTTAACATAGTTTATACATCAAAATCTTAATGTATTATCAAGCAAAATTTACCATTTTAGTAAGGTATAAAAGTTACCTAAATTTTAGCATAACACATAAATAGCGATATCCTAATAAATACTACAAGGTCTCACTAATCAAACTCTATACCTAAAAATCATACCAAAATTACCAAATTAATATTTAAAAATAAAATAATAATAACTATAATAATAAAATATTTAATTTTTTAAAATTACTAAAATACCCTTACATTTAAAAATTAAGTAACAAACATTTTAACCAAAAACTCAATCACACTACTTGTGCAGCATGAGCCATGAACTGAAAGAAAGGGCATGTTGGGCGTGGGGTTGTTTGTTGTTGGATAAGGAGGAAAGGTGAGGTGGGGTGGTGACAATTCATGCTATTAGTGGAAGGAGGTAGTGGTGGCATCAAGGCATGGTGGTGAGTGCAGGAAGAAGGAAGGGCTTTGATGGGGTAGGAGATGATGGTGGATGGTGGTGATGGCTCAAGGTAGAGGTGATCGTGTGATGAGGTTGTAGGATAGGGTGGTGTAGGCTAAGAGAAGGATGGCTTGGTTGGGAGGGCTGAGAAGGAGGTAGTGTAGGGCTGAGGTTGCTATAGAGGGAGAGGCTAAATGTGGGTGGATGGTTGTAGTGGGAGGCATAGAAGGGATGGGGGTGCAAAGGCAAAAACTGAGGTTGCCTAGGGGATGTTGTGGGAGAAGGTGCCGAATGGATGGGGTAGGGATCGACAAAAATTACTGTAGGGAAGGAGAAGAAAAAAATAGGGGTAGCAAAGGAGAAAGAAGAAGAAGGGGAGGACGGAGTTAGCTCAACTACGTTGATGGTGGCAAGGAGAGAAGAAAGGAGGAGGCTGGGGGTGATGGTTTCTACGAAACCAAACTAAGTTAAGTGAAAAGAGAGAGTAGGGGAGGGCTATGATGATGAATCCAAACAAAGCAAAGAAAGGGAAGGAGGTTTAGCGAGGTAGTGTTTGGTTGTGATGGTGAAACCAACGGAGCCAAGAGAAGGGAGTAAGGGGCTAGTTGCGAGGGTTGTGTGAGGGAATGTAATGGAAGGTTGCATGGGGAATGGGCACTGAAGGTGGTGAGGAGCACGCAGGGATGGGTGGTAGAGGTGCGTGAGTGGAGTTGGAGAGGAAGGAGGTTAGGCAACAGGGAAACCAAAAAGGGCAGAGAGAGGGAGTAGGGTAGTGTTGTGTGTATATATATATACACACATAGAGGGCTGAGGTGACGGAGTATGGGTCGGTAGACAAGGGTAGGGTGGCAAGGATGAGTGAGAGGGATGATACAGGTGAGAGGTATGGGTGTTGTGTGAGGTAAGGTGAATACAAGGAGAGTGGTTGGGGCAGAAGAAAAAGAACGAGACACTGGTAATTAGGAGGTAAAAATTGTAGGTTAGGGTAAGAATATATATATATATATATATATATATATATATATATATATATATATATATATATATATATATATATATATATATTATAGTTTTAGGTTTAGTTTAAATAGATTAGGATATTAGGTAGAGAATATATTGAATAAAAATAATTAGGTTTAGGATAGGTTTAATATGAAGAAAAAATGTAAAATAATCTAGAGAAATATTTAAAAATTTATTTAGGTTATGGGTCGAATATTATTAATAAAATAATTAGGCTAAGATTTAAATGTTAGTTTTTAAATAAATGGCTAAATATCTAAAAATAAAGATTGTAAAATTTTGAGGTGTTACAATAGCTAGAAATTCTTTGATAGAAGATGAAGCTTGTGTGGATGCTATTGATCTTGCTTTGAGATATTGTGTTTTTCATTTATGACTCCACTAGTTATAGAATTTTAGTTACATTCCCAAATATCTATCCTACACTTTTGACCCTAGACCTATTACAACCAAATAAAAGACCTCATAATTTTTTGCATGAATTAATTTCAAAGTGGTGGAGAATTGAGATGAGATGCAAGTCTATAGATAGAATACATCCATTCAGAAGAATTTTGAGTGAAATAATTCGACCCTCAAACACATGAGAAATTAAGAGTCCACATGCCCTAAAGCGAGGTCTACCAATTTAATTACTTGAATGTCTTAATTTTACTACTTTCAAATTGAAGCTAGATATATGGATTGATTTCTCTTACCTTGGCTTGAGGAATGGGTGGAAAGGTCATCCTTGACTTTTGACACTTGTGATTGCAAATATATTTTTAAATGTGATTTTTTAAAAGCTGTGGAAATTACTTTGTTAAGTTCCGATGAAATATGCTTATCATGTGATATGTTGGATACTGGTTATAAGATTGATAAGGGGGTGATCCCTACTCCATTATCTTTCCCTCCTCCTATGGTTCTTATTGATTATTTTCTTGAGGACAAGAAAAAGTCTAAGCTTGAGAGAGTTAATAAACATGTAAAATATGAATTATCTTAGTGTGTTTCAAGTATAATTTATGGGTGTTTTATGCATATTTCGTATTTAGATCAAGGATAATTATTTGGTTTGTATTCTTATGTGTAGGTATTGGATCAAGATTGAAATATTCAATGATCATTGGAAGTTAAACAAGAGTTTGGATCCACAAAGAGATTTAGAATGCATGGTTAAAGAAGCAAATGGATGTATGCGTATAAAGAATTGAAATTTAAACCATTATTTAATGTGATTATTAACATACTCAAAAGATATAAGTTGTAGGTATCTTTAATATATTTCTAACACATATTCAATCACATTAATAAGAGATTGGCCTAAAAATTTATAGTTATAATACCAAAGACGATCCAAATGAGCACAAATTAAGCAAGACAGCACATGTCACACGTGGTTTGGTTACCACATTTACAAAAATTGTATATTCCGTTATAGATTTTTAAGTCCTATATATATGTATGTATGTATTTTATATTAGGGTTTATAGGATCTTTAAGGGAGATTTTTCTTAGCCACCAAATAGTATCTAGATCTAGAATTCAAGTAGTGAAGGAAAATTAAGGATTTCTAATGCAAGATTTGATTAAAACTCTCTACCTTAAAGATTTTAATCAAAAGATTGCTTTTTTTTCCTCTTCAATTAATTTCTTCTTATGATTGAATTATATATTTATTTGATGTGTTCTTTATTCCCAATCATGTGTGAGTATATTCTTTATTTAGGATTAGGAAAGAATCAAACTTTTTGGTAATTGATGATGAATCAGTATACATTCTTGGTGAAAGTTTTAATATTTAAACTTAATTTATTGTTATTGAACTTTTTTGACTCACATGATCATCGAACAACAATCATAGGTAATTAATTGAATGTCTAAAAGCTAAAAATTAATACCAGACTTCTAGAAATTAAGTAGGGAATTTGAACCACGAAAGTAGGTTATAATCCTTGGGGATTCTATTAGATTAGCAATAAGTTTAATGGATTTAATTTAATCTTAATTCCATGAAAGTAGGTAATTGAGATTAATTAGGCACGATCTTTAGACCTCGAAAGAGGCTTTAGACTTATTTAGGCTAATTCACCCTTTTCAGTTTAAACTAATAGAAAGAGCTGAAATAATTCATCATTGATCACCAAAGTCGCGGTGAAACTCCAATCTTGACCATTCATTATATTGAATTTCACCTGATTAGCTATTTATTTTATTTTTATTATTTAACTTTTCAATTTTATTCTCTTTTAACTTACTCATTAGTTTAGTTAGTCAAAAACATAAATTCTGGTAATTAATCCCTAGTCCATGTGGGGTCAACCTTGATAGCTACAATAAATCCGTACACTTGTGGATTTCCCTACCAGCCACCCAACTGAGGACATACACGAAATTAAATTTCCACATGCATACCATATTCTTAGTTCACACATATGTAGCCATATTAACAATTCATCTTTTTTGAAATTGTATCTATTATCTACAGTAGCTGTTTATGAGAAATCAAAATTTCAACCATTTCTCTCAAAGCACTAGGTGCTTCTGGTGGGTAGAAATTGAATATAAAGATCTTTAGAGTGCTTATTCAACACTAATAGCTAAGAAGGAATCCCTTCAAGCCAAAGCCTTTGAATTGGAGATCAATAAGAGCCGCTTTAAGTCTTCCACCCTTGATGGCTATTTTTTCTAAGCTCAAGTTGCCAACTCAAAGGATCACTTAGAGAGGAAAAAATAGGCATCAATGGCTGAGATGGAGTTGTTGAATGACAAGATCATCTATCTAGAAGATGACATCCATGAAAAGAGAAGCATAATCAATAAATTGACCTTCAAGAAGAAAAAGTATATTGCAAATGTTAGGCATATGTAATTATACTCTGACGAACTTAGAGTTACCCAACATGAGAACAAACTCCTCGATACCGAGGTAGATGAACACAAAACAAAATTTTAAAACATGGATAACATATTACAAGTATCTTGTTGAGGTCAAACAGATATACAAAGAGATTATTTATAAGGATCTAACAGATACTAAAGAAATAAAAAGCCTTCAGGAACAACTATCTAAGGATAAACAAGCAGTTGGGGCATGACAAAAGGATATGGATGATCATATAAATAAATCAATTGATGATGCCAAACTGAGACATGTTAGTGAAGCCATAGATAAATATTTGACAAGTGAAGAATTTTTCCTCTATGATAAGCAGCTTCAGTCTAAGTGGTATGAATATGGTGTCTCTGCAGTATATTTCCAGTTTAAAATCTTGGCTGAGCATGAGCCATTACAAAAGCCCAATTGGGAATTTATAGATGGTTGAATATCTATAATTCATTATTGTTACTAGAGTTTGTGAGGAGGTTGAGGGTGACAGTGAAGAGAAATATGATTCTTAGGGAACCCTCTTCCTTCCTTCATTGTCCTTTTTTTTATTAAAATAATCTGTACATATCCTCTTTATGTATGACTTAATTTTTCCTTTTCTTTGCACATTTTTCTTTCCATATGTTTATGTATCAATGTCGAGGAAAATTTTTTTGCTATAATAAGAAGACCGAAACCAAAAAATCAAAATATCGATGCCAAACTACTTGAGATAGAAAATCCATTTTGCCAAAATATTTATTGTAAGAAGAATTAATATCCATATGGCACATACTTCAGATATTTATTATGATTTGGTAGTGGCAAATTTATAAAGGGCTTGACCTAGTCATCGTTGGTTAATCTAACCAAATGGACCAAATGGATCCCTCAACATGGGCTCAATGACCTCAACAGCTCATTTGAGGAACGTATTGTGGGAGACTTGGCTTATCTAAGCTAAAAAGTCATCAAGTGTGTTGAATAACTTAGTGGCCATAGTACCTCAACCAAGGACGCACCTTAAAAGGCTGGGCTTAGTGAGTGAAAGAGAGCTTCACTATTTTATCTTCATTGGGTGTGCCCCTTAGGCTTAGTGAGTGAAAGCAAGTATGTCTTTCAACTCATTAGGGGTTTTTGCCTTTAATTATAGCCTCTTTGAGGGCTTATATATTGAGCCCAGGGCTTCATGCAATTTACTAGGTGCATCCGTCCTTATTGCTCGATGACCTCTAATAGGGCTTATGAGTTCAGCCTCAGGATTAATGAGTAAAATATTTTTGTGGTACTTGCATCTCACTAAGTATACTCATCATCAATGCTTGATGGCCTCAGTGAGAGCTTAAAAATAATAATTTTTCGTTGGCCTCATTATGAGAGGGATTTTAGGTTTACTTTTTCGTCAGCATCCTTTTAGAGGACTAACGTATTTAAATTGTATGTACATATTATTCAATAATCTTAATCACTACATAAGACATTGTTGTTGCTAGATAAGTAAGGAACACAAATTTATTCATTTATGGACATATTTTAAAGAAAAAGAACGAAACAAAGTAATTATAACATTGATAAATTAAATGGAATTAGTATTTTAAAATGGATGATAATGTGGTAATTAATTATGGTCTAAAGGGTATTTTGGTCATTTTTATCCTTATGCGTCTAAATGTGAATAATTGAACCTAGGATGACATTAGAAGATTTTTTAGTTGACATAAGTATTGACCTTGGTATTTACTTTGATTATGGTTGTCTTAGATGTTTGAAAACGAGTAAACATAGTTGAGTATGGAAATTAGATTTATGTGATTATTGTATGGTCTTGTGATTAACTTAATAAAATACTAATATTTAAAATGAAAGACCTTGATATTAGAAATGGTGACTCTTTAGGGATAACTACTCCAAAGATGTGGTTTAGCCCACAGTTGATTATAAATTTTTACGGGTATGCTTTAGTGCCCCAACCTATAGTGCTGAGAGAAGATGGTGTGGGAAGTGGAATACGAAAGAAATATGTAAGAGGTGATTCAATAGGCTTGGGTTAAGGCTCAAATGAAATAGATGACATCTAAGTAAGGAGTAATCTAGGCACTAATAGGTTGTTATCCACATAAGTATCATGACCTTTAATCCTTATTGGATTTAAATATCATCCCCATTGTAAGTGAAATAGGCTTATAAGAAAATAAATAAGAATTAAACTAAAATATAAAAAGAGAAGAAAGGTAAAAAAAAAACTTAGAGAACACTGTGGAAGTCAAGTAAGGATTCAACCTCATAATTGACAAAGTGCTTGAAGTGGTGGGAAAATTAGGGCTTTAGTTGAACATTTCTAATGCTAAGGCATGGGATTGGATAACAAGGTTAATGGAGGAAGAAAATTAAGAGTGGTTAGATGACCAATCTAGGGCTCATATGAGTTTACAATTGACCTAAATAATGAAGATATTGTCCTAGAATATATGCAGATTGTGTTATAGCACAAGCTAAAAATTTCTAAGAGAAGAACACAAATTCAACCAAGTGTTTCATGTATTTAGGTAACTAAACTATAGAATGTCATGAGATGTATAAAGGTCATATAGAGGGGTGATGACATGAGATAGGTAACATGGTTGTTTTAGCTAAGTTGGAGTTTGCTTGAATGAAGTATTGAGGATGAATGAAGCCATCTTAACTGTGATGTATGTAATGTACGAGCAAGGATGTCTAAAGTATGAGTCTTTCTTCTTCTAGGGGAAAAGCATTATAGTGCTAGTAGTGATTGCTGCTATTATAGTTCTAAAGGATCAAATGTCATGTTTACATTTGTTGAAGGGAGAGAAGTTGCTTCCTCTTTTAGGACCTAGAGTTTGCGAGTTGCCAATGTACATTTGATCATTTGTTTTTTAATCCATTTGGGTTGAATTTTTTTTATTGTATTTGAGGTACTTGGCTTGTAGATTTTTTTTCCTTTTTTCATTTTTAATTAGGTATAGTTTGTTCACATGGTTGTGTGGTCATGTTGGAATTATTATGGGGTGGAACATGTTGTGCATTTTTAGCTAGTTATTAACTTTTGCATGTTTATGTAAATGATGGATATAGGGGTCTTTTGACTTAGTAAAGGGATATTGTTAAGAAGTGAAACTTGTTGCACATTTTTTGCTAGCTCTTGATTAAGAATAGCAATGAGTTGGGTCTATAGTATTTAGATCTAGATTAACCTAGATCTATCGGGCTTCAAAAGTTTAGACTCATTGAGTCTAGGAAATAAATGAGTCCCTAACAGGTTTGATTTTTTTTAAATGCATAATTTATGAAATCACTAATACATTTAAACTTTGTATGACCTAACATGTACTTTAAAAAAAATCATTGAGTAAAAAGATAAATATTTCATAGTATGTAATTACTTTAAATTTCCAAACAATATTTTAATACTTTCAAAATAGCCAGTCTCACATATTGTTTCTAAACTAAACTAAATACATAAATAAATTTGAAAAAATGAACTAGAAGCCTATATAAGATGAAAAGTTTCAAAATAGTATGTGTGTATACTAAACGTATCTAGCTAGTTGGGTTTGGATTTATCAAAAGTAAACCCAAAACCAGATTCATTTAAGTATATATGGACCGAGACCTAACCCAGAATAATTGGGTAAAAAAATATTGAACCTAAACCCGCAAAAATAAGGTGGGTTTAGCAAATTTTGGTCAGGTATAGGCCCCATTATCAACCCTACTCTTGAATTTGTGGCATATGTAAATGATTGATTTAGGGTACTTTCAGCATAACAAAGAGGGTTGGATAGGTGTTCTTAACTAAACTAAAAAGATGGTTGAATGTATGGGGTCTTGAATTTATGACTATTTTTTTAATTTTTTTCATGTACATAATTAGCGGCCATTTCATACCCTTTTAGGAATGTGAGGGAAGTGGTTCGCAACAATGACTAAGTGGAAAAATCTATATATTTCAATTAATTACATTTTACATTTATAAAAAAAAATTCTTGCCTTTGTTAATATATTAAATACTCTAGACCACCACTGATTGATTACATGTAAATCAAAAGTTAGCATCACATATATACTCACCTGTTTCTTTTCAATTTTTTTTCCTTTAAAAATTCTATCCACACATAAATACACACATTTATTTTAAGATACTCAAATTTTGCCATTTTGTTTTTATTTTAGCTTAGCATTCGTTTAGCATAACCTTGTTGATACAAGTAATTGTATTACTCTTTTCAAGTCGTTTCAACCATGTATTTGTTCACATTGGGATATTACAAAGATAAGGAAAAATCAATTAGCTTAATTAGATGGTTAATTTAAAGTAGATAAGCAATCTCATTTTTCAAATCACCTTATCTCTTAATTTATAACTTGATTAACTATTTCACTTTTTTCATATTTAGATCTCCGTATAGTTTTTACTCCTCTTATCCTACTTTGTCCTTCTCCCCATCCTAATATCAGACAACCTCTTCAATCCATCAAAATTATAATTTTCATTCACAATAACTTTCATCATTGAGATTATTTTCAATGTTTAATTATCTTTAACTTTTAAGTCATCATGACACATAATCTTCTATTCCAATTCATTTATTAGATTATTTTTTAAACCAACTCCTTCAATTCCTACACTACTTATATATTGTCTAAAGCAAGTTTAAATATATTGCTAGTTTTATATTATGGATAAATATATTCGAGAAAAACCTTGATTTCAAATATCATGTAAATGAATTTGCTCATCAAAATACTACTCTCTCCATTCAAAACATAAAGTTATTTTAGAACTAAATTTTTGTTCTGAAAAAAAAGTCATTTACTTTCATTTATACAATTCCTTTTTCTCTTTTATTATTATCTATGTACAAGTTATTTTGTTATTTTACATGAGGAGTATAAGTGTATTCATCACATGTACCTATTTTATCTTATATATAGTTATAATATATAGAATCACTTGAAAGATAAAATGGATGTCGGTTTTTGTTTTGGTAAAGAATCACGGAGTGAAGCTCTAGTAAAAAAATCCAACACCTTGTACAAATCTAAACTCTGTTTTATATTCTTTTTGTATAAAAAAAGGAAGTCATTCTATCACTAAATTTTTGTATAAAAAGTGGTTTTAGAAAAATCAAAATCTAAATTTTATTTTTACCCTCATTTTTTTCCTTTTTCATATTCAAAAAACTTGAAAATATCACTTCACAAAGTGTTCTGAAGTCATTTAAAGTATGGTTGAAGAGTCATCGAATATCTTCAAAACCCTTCATGTTCTATTATACAAAGTGCATACTTATGCATAACTACCATATAACACAGCTCACGCCTTACAACTTCTTGATTAAATTCTACAACCAAAAGCTTTTATTTTCCTTTCGATCAAAAATCAACTTAGTTTGGCTTACCCCTCATATATGCCTTAAACGTATGCATTTTTTCATGTGATTGTGCAAATAAGAAGTAACATTTTTTAGATCACCGCTCAAACTTTATTACAACCTTTACAAATTGTATTTTTCACACCATTACTTTTTGCGATCTTAAAGTGATCCCAAACAAATGAAGTTTTTTTTTTCTTTCTTTTACTAAAGAAAATGTATACACTTCTTCTACCTTCTCATTGGTTGATGGTTCACTAGGAGTAGGATTACTAGTTGCACCAAACAAATCCGGTAGTGGACTTGGTGAATCAGTGTTAGGTTGGCTACTTGATGCCATTAAGTTAATTAATAATCTCAAATGCTGCACAACAAGAAAATAAAATTACAGTCAATCAAATTATAATAATTCATGCTCATAGTATTAATGATTATGCACATATTATAATTGTTAGTTATTGTAAAAAATATTTAATATTGGATATCATCACACTGATAACTCATTTTGCAATCATTACAAGGAACAATTGTCTAAAAGATCTCGGCTTGAGGTAACAATTACATACAATATTGGTAAAATATTTACTTACTCTTACTTACTCATGTAGAATAATATTATTTCTATCATTTATAAAGCAAACCATTCTTATATTCATCATTTTTATAAGTAGGATAAATCTAATTTCAACCAATGATAGTGGTGATCCATCTCATGTGCAAAATTTGATCTAAGATAACATTATCTTAGATGGTGTGATCAAGATACATTAATAATGAGTACATTGTGATTTTGAAATTGAATACACTATGCTCAAGATACAATATAATATTTCAACATATTCTATCACATCATCAATAGTTTTGATTTATTATTGTACTTCTCACATATTAAAAATTAGCAAGTTATATATATATATATATATATATATATATATATATATATATATATCTTTTTCTATTTTAGAATGACTCATTGATATATCAAACTATTCTACCTTAGACTTTTTTTTTGTCATATATTAATAATATATTTGTATCAATAATTACCTTCAACGAAGAACCTCTAAAATTAAAAACCTATCAAAATAGCTATAGACCATCCTAGTATACAACAAACACATCAATTAAATAACAAATAACATATCTTAAGAGTTTAGACTCTAGAAATCAAACCATAAGCAAAATATACACTACGTTATATATTACTAACTATAATCAACAAGATGTACTTTTTTTTCCTAGTTTGATTTCTACATCTTAGATACTTAGATCTTAGAACCTAATCACATAATGTGTTAGTCATCACATCATTTCAGATAACCATTCGCTCAACCAAAACAACAAGAAAATTAAATATACACACCTACTACAAGTATACAATTGAACATCGAATAAGGAACAACCATTAAACCATAATACATATGGTTTAGATCATAGATACCATATGTTTCATTTTCATTATAGATCACAGAACCTAATCACCTATTGTGTTATTCTTCACACCATTTTAGATAACTATTCACTCAACCAAAACAACCAGGATCCACACAAATTACAAGTATGTAGTCGAACATTGAACAAGGAACAACCATTAAACCATACTACATATTCTAGAAAATGAACTTGCTAAGCGTTAACCATAATTATATTATGAGATTACTTAAGGTAAGTTACTTACAACATTGAAAATGAAAATGTAGATGACGAGACTTACGATAGAGGAAAGGAGGAAGGCGAGGAGCAATGTTGAAGACGGTGACGTGGGGAGTAACGTCAAAGTCCATGACTAGATCTAGAATAGAGGAAGCAAATAGGAGGAAGAGCAATAATGATGAGATCTGAAGTAGAGGAAAGGCGGAAGGTGACAATGATGGGATATAGAGTAAAAGAATGGAGGAAGGTGATGGAAACGAGATCTAGTGTATAGGAATAGATGAAGGCGATGATGATGTGATCTAGAGTTGAGGTAAAAGAGGAAGGCGAGGCGACGTGCGACTCCAACAGTGTGTTGTTGCTGCTACACTAGCATTACTGGTATGGTCTTGAGGATGAAACAAATGGAATGAAAGAAGAAAACAACTAAACAAGTTGTGACAGATAGAGAGATAGAAGAGTTAGAGACGATAGTGAGGGAGTCGAGGACTAAAGGTCGAAGATTCAAGGGAGGAAGGAGGGACAAAGTCGCGACTCATAGTCTAATTTAGAAATGCAAAATAAAATTTAAAGATTTATGAAGTCTGACCTTTTTTTTAATTAGAAATAATCTAATCTAATTTAGATTTAATAGATTATTAGGATTTGAATGTAATTATTGTTATAACCTTAAAAAATATATTGTTGTCTTATTTGCATGAAAGCTAAAAAAGTAATATAATATCGGGTAAATGGATATGGGTACAAATATGAATATGAATATGAATGGAGGTACAAATATAGATATCCATTACCCGTATCTATAAACAAAACAAATCTACTTTTTTCCTCCTTCTCCCTATCCATCTTCATACCCGTTTTATCTATATCTTTTTATACATCCATCATGTAGTATCCATCGAACTTTGGGTAAAACCCACCCCATTTGTATCCCTACGTGTATTTGAAATTAACTTATTTATAAGTAGGATGATGTATATTATATGAGTAGAATAAGAATTACTATTACAACAATTAGAAGAATTTACCTATGGTGCTTAACATCAACTATCTAAATGTGTGCCCTTGTCTGTAACTAACTAGATGCACATAAGTTGTTTTCCTCTCTTTGTTTATTAATGTGTGGCTAATGATATGTGTTAGGATTCACATACTATTAATAGAGATGGGGTCCTGAGGGTTACAAAAGATATAATTTAACTATAAAATTATAATTTTTAAATTGATCAAAAATAAGCTATTAATATAAATTAACTAGGTCGATGACCCAAAAAAATTCCATTGACCGAATAATTTATATTTATTTATGCTAGTAATTATAACTCTATTAACATTCTATTATTTATGTACTATATATATGTAATGACAACAACTAGCATTTTAATCCTTATAATGTTAATTAATATTACAACCAAAACTGAGTCATATATTTCTATCAAATAACTATATATATATCCATTGTATGAATGTTATAGTTACTATCATTATTAATTATATTATTATTACAAATTATAATCACATGGTATTAATTAATTAATTAATTAATCTTATTGGATACTACATATATTTTATAGAGAAATATCGTTAATGAAATATCAATTCAGTTATAGTAAAAGATTAGTTTAGTTATGATAAAAATTAATTTATGCATGGTAGAATATTGGTTATATTCTATAGTAAACAATTAGTTCAAAATTAATGAAAATTGTGATGAATTATAGTGAAATATCAGTTTATATATGGTAAAAGACCATTTTATATGCAATGAAATAAAAATGGAAAAATATATATTGAAATTATTATTTTTTAAGTTAAAAGTGTATAAATATGGGTATTTATTCGTAGGAAATAATGTCAAGAATATTATGATATTTGTTACGATAATAATACTAAAAGATTTTTTTTTTAAATAGCTAACAGCATGATGACATTAGCATGTTTTACTATCCTCTACATGTAATCGTGATAGGGCATAAGCATTAAGCCTTCAATGTCAGTGGATAAATAGTGATGTCGTGTGTATGCCATATTATTTTTTAATTCTCTGGAAAAAAAATTCTATCAGTGGAGGGGATGGTGTAGTCCTATGTTTGCAACCACCTAGAGATGTGTATTTATAAATAAGAGAATATGTGTGTGTGTTTATAGAAGATGTATATTTTTATCTTCAAAGTTGTTTATTTATAACTCGTGTATTCCTCCTTTACATTTGTATAAATAAATGAGTGTGTATTTTTTATATAAAAAAGTCTATTTCCATTTTGAATATGTGTAGTTTGTTTGATAAGATGTGTATTTATATCTTTGATGAGAATGTGTTCATATTAGAATGTGGTATAAGATTTGTATTACTACTATAAGATGTGCATTTAAAACTATATAATGTACATATGTCGATATAATATATGTATTCACATCTATAAGATGTACATTTTGTCTCTATAAAATGAATATTTGTCGATATAAGATAAGCATTTACAACTTTAATATGAGAATTTACCTTGTAAAGTATGTACTTTTTAATAAAATATGCATTTGTAATACCCGTTTTTGTTTTTTGTTGTTTTATAAATAAAGGATATGTGTTTATATACAAAAGATGTATATTTTATTGTATATAGTGTGTATTTTGTTGGACAAGACATGTATTCTGCCAAGAAATATGTGCATTTATATTTCAAAAGTGTATAATTTATTAGATTAAATGTATATTATTTTAAAATAAAATTTAATAAATTTTTAAAAATGTCACCCGGTCAATTATATTTCGTAAATAGTGTTTATTTTACAATAAAATATATGTATTTATGCGTGAAAAAAATACAAAATTATCACCGCTAGTAGTCAGATGCAAATTGTTGTTTAAATGTAATGTTAAGGTTTTAGTTTCTTAAAAAATGCAACAATTAAAACAAAGGGAATTAAAGATAAAAACAAAATATTTCTTATTTTTAGTGTTGAGTTTGTTGATGATGCATAAACTGGATAAATTTGAGGATGAATAATAGATCAAGTAATTTTGAGATTAAGAATCATTTGATGATGAAATTGAGAGGAAAATTGCTTCATTTACCTTTTAATAAAATCTCTTATAAAAAATTAATTTTGTTATTGGATGAAATTATTATGTTCAAATTATATTATGGGCCATTCATTTCAAATTATATTATTCTAAACAATAACAATAGAATATTTATCTATAATTTTTTGTTTAATTTAATTTTATAACATAACAATTTTACAAAAAATGATAAAAAAAATTCAATGTTGTATTTTAAAATCAATCCTCTCCTAACCTTGTAATTGAATCTCACGATAATAAAGTTATTCAAGTTTAAATAATGGTCATTTTCAACATTTCGGAAATCATTTATTGCGAACTTTAATATTTCTTCTTAATATATTTGTTCAAAGAGCTATAGACTTTCTATTGTAAGCAAGAAGAGAGACTAGTCTGTTAGCACTGAGAGTCTGAGACTATACATCCGGTAAAAAAAATGAAAGAATGAAAGAAAAGACAAGACCAGACCGTACTTTTTTATTGTCCCGAGCCTCCGCCGGTCGGGACCAATCTTTTTTTTTTTTTTTTGAGTACAGATGATCCATGCTTTGAGAGGCCGGGGGGGCTGGAGAGAGAATGGCGTGTTTCAAACAATTGCCATTGGGGACCAATCTTGACTCCAACATTTAGAAATTATTTGATTTTAAAAAAGTTTAAGAAAAAAAAATTAAAATCATTTTTTTTTATTTTTTCTTAAAAAAAATTATATAATTAATATTTAATAATTTTATACCATCTTTTTTTATTTTTTTATTTCATGTAAATCAAAACATAAAAAATCATTTTTTTATTTTTTCTTTTCTTTTCTTTAAAACTTTCCAAAACTTTCCATGAATCGATTGGAGTTCGGTACTAAGACATTGAAAGAGAGATGTCTCACTATCAAGTTAAGCAAAAGACTATCGAACACATTTGTACATAAGACTCGAACGCCGAAACATAACTCTGGCTGGAGCATTTATGGTACAAAGAGGCAGAAAGAAAGATGTCTCAATTTAAACAAAACACTATCGAACAAATTTGTACATACCCTCGAACACTAATACAAGCCTACTTGCTTCTCTCAATGCTTTCAGCACTACATCTCTTCAAGTTTCATCTTGTTGCCTGAAGAAACCATACGTGGAACTGGCCTCAGCCTTTGTAACCTGCACATGATATAAATAGCTTCAATCCATTAAAAAAAACTCTAAGATGACAAATTCATCTATTGCGCCCTTCTCTCCACCATCCCTTACATTTATTTTGCGTGGATATTTCCAGCATATTCAGAGTATTGTTCAGATGAGTTGCCATTATGTATGTAAATTCACTGAAGCTAACGAGGTTTCCATGGCCCACAACAATGATAATTTACAGTAAGTATACTGACCTCAGCTGTTAAAGGAGGGCCACTGGGCACACCAGAAACTAGAGATGACCAAAGAATAGGATCTGGTAAGGGATCAATTGCGCTGTAACTCGTGAGAAGTGGTGCAGACAACAATGGGGACAAAGGAAACATGCTTTTATGAAGCAAGGATCCTCCCATTTCAAATGGGACTCCCAATCTATCATGCTCGCCATCATGATCTGATGATTTCTCAACAGCCTTGCCGTAGTCAATCTTGTTAATATTACTCTTGTTTTCATTCTCGTCATTCTCCTGAATGTCCTTGATTTTTGATACTCTTTCCTGCATGTTCTTATATGCAGGAGACTTGGACAAGATGCTCAAGGCAGACACGGCAGGACCTTTCTTTTTCTTTCCTTCATGAGATGTACCCAGGTGGGGCATTTGATAGGGTTGAGTGGACAGGACGGATCGTTCCAGCGATTTAAGCTCGCGGCTAACGTCTTCAGCAATGCCAAGTTTTGATCCCTCTGATGGCTTTGAATCTAAGGAACGGCCTTTTTTGGGGACCCACCACTTGATATAACCAGTCAAATCAATCTTCCTTTCAATGCAAACACGACTAGCAAATCCACTTTCTGGTGTGGCATCATCACCTATACACAACAATAATAAAAACAAGTAGCTTATTTTCAGCGACAAGAATTAATCAGCAAATCCTATAGAGTTGCGACAAGAATTACCCACCAAAGCCTGTAGGGTTGCTTCTCATTTCTTACCATATTGCATGCCTTGGAAGTATTCATGCCCAGCTGCACGTCCCAGTGAAGGTTCCCATCGACTGCTATTTATCACGCAGTGTGATTAAAAGTTGTTTAATTCATATGCAGTGCGGTTGCAAGTCAAAGATAAATATATATATATATATATATATATATATATGCGGTGGGTGCCCAGTTTGATTATTCACAATAAAAGAAAAGTAGAGAAGAATTTACAAGATTCAAGCTTGACAGAGACTCAATTAAGATCCGACGTCAAAACATGCTTTTTCTTCTCAGAAATTAAATTTGTAAAGAGGCAGTAATTCTATTAATTCCAGGCACTCGAGTTAATCACTCGGTTAGACTTTTTTTCATCCTCGAGCACGTGATTTTACAATTTATTTTTGATGATTATGTATTCTAGAACCTGAATTTTGAAACAAAATATAATTGTATTTTCTATATTATTCTTTTAATTTATCGTGGCATCTTTGATAATTGACTGATAAAGTTTCTTTCTTTAGCAAAATCTTGATTATTATATGCTTGCTTTCCTAAATCCTTGCCAGCCAAATCAAGCGCACACTTTAGTAATATTACTAATTTACTATTGTTTATTCCATATAGAAATAATTACTCTCTTTTAGTAATTTTTTTTCCCTAACTGGCTGGTTGAAGAACTTCAAATTGCTCCAGTTTTGAATTTAGGCCAAAGTTCTAAAATATGCCATAGTCGTTTCTCTAGTCTAGCATAAACTAAATGGGGTTGAGCAAATAAATACATGACCGACATCGAGCTTTATAAATACGTCTTAGTTATTTTTAGTCACATGTTGCTTAAGACCATTCTCACAGTTTCGGTCCATGTAACCTCTCCCAATCCTCAAACAATTAGGCTTCATCTGAACGGAGTAGTTATAGAAGAAACTTCAATTTGAAAATGTTACATATTCCTTCAATAATTGAAGCCCCCTCCTAGAATTACCTCATCCACGTGAAACTTCAAAGCCTCCTAGAACAGATATCTTCTGTTCTATAAAGTGTTACCCCACCCCTCAACATCATTTTGAACTCAATCCATTGGCATGTCAATGCTAATCAACATTCTGATTTATCTGATTTTCATTCTCCACGCATGTAAATATCTAGATGCCTAATCGATGAAGCTCTAATCTAGTAGTTAAGGTTCAGGTCCTAAATCCTTCTCTCCCATTATTATAATGGCTTTACACTAACGACAAGGCCTTTATTCTACCAAAAATGAGAGAGATTTAGAGCTTGTTTGGTTTTACTTAGGAAAAGTAGTTTTTTAGATAATTAATTATAAAAAGTAATTATAGATTAATTATTACTGTTTGGTTTTCCTTTTTAAAAGTTATTTTTAAAATTAATTATCTAAAACTACTTTTTGTAAGTTATAATCAAAAAGTAGATCCTACCTACTTATCAAAACTAGCTTATAAAACTATCCGGTACGGTACTATCTTAAGTAAAAAACTCGTTTAAAACATATACTGGTTGTTCGTCCGTACGACACTCGACAAAAAAATATCTGCGTTCGTCCGTTTGAGTTGGAAGAATGACTGTCTTCATTCTCTCGGCTCAAATGCATCATATTTCAATCGTCATCGTTGCCGTCCCAATTCGGAGGGCAGCCAGTGCAGGAGGATTGATGTATACGGAGGGAGTAAACTGAGACGATGCTCTCTAACCTACACCGACTATGTCCCCACCTTAATCTCTCCCTGGCCGAGCTTCCATCAAGTGCTGCTACTCTGTGGTAATCTTCGAACGACTTAGAAATGGGGGACGGAGTAGTTAAGTGAGTTTCTCTTCGATCGGAAGGGTGTGGAAGGTCCCTGGAGAAAGTCGGTTAAAAGAACGAAGTTAGCATTTTATGCCTAGGTTGTATTTTTCATGTTTAGGCTCTCTCTCTCTCTCTCTTGATGTTTTTTCCCTTCTGTTTTTTTCCCACCATACCTTATCCTTCACCTTTGTTAAGAGCTAGACTTGTTGATTTTTTTCCCCCAATCATAATTTACTTTGATAGTATGAACTGCGCTCCCTACTACTGTTGTTGGGACACTGTGGAAACATCTTTGTCTTCGTGACTGGTATGTTTGCTTCCTGACTAACATATAATGAATGCATTTTGGTGAATTTTCAACACTAGTTTTCACTAACTTTGTGGGAACGCGCAGCCCCATGGGAGGGGGAGGATGTTCACAATTGTATTCACAACTTCTTAGAGGCTAAATCACTGGTCCTGTATACTTATAACTATGGGGTTATAACTGATTTTAATCTGTTAATGGCATTTGGGTCACACAGCGGCCCTTCCAGTGTAACTGGAAATATCAAGCTATGGGATTTTACGGCACCAGGAAGGGCAGTTTGGGAACTGAAGGAGAGAGCTGATTGTTTCTCTGATGTTGCCGTTTCAGGTTCTTTATCAGGGATCTTCAAAGTTGGGATCAATTCTGGTGAAGTTTGGTTCATTGATTTAAGGAATCTGAAGATGAGTTCAGGAAGAGGAGGAAACAGAAACAACAATGGAGCATGGGAGGTAATAAGATTACTAACTTGAGTTTTGGTGGCAACAACATGTTTGTCACAAAGAAAGATCAGCATAATATTGAAGTTTGGCAAAGTTCTTCTAGAGTGTCCTAAAATTGTTGGAAGTAATCCTCTGTAGATACACTCTGTTTTTAAGTTATTGTTGTATTTTTACCCTGATAAAATGTAGCAGGCAGAAGCATTTGTACAAGTTGCTTATGTTATAGCTAGCTATGCTGAAGCTATATCCGTGTTGCTTGGCAAATGCAAGTACAATGAGGTATTGAACTCAAGTTCGGGCTTTGGATTTCCATTTCTTGCCCACTTATATATCATTCAACAGAGAGTACTAGGAGCGATGTTCATGAATGCATTTCACACTAATCAAATTTTAAACTCTAAATGGTAGAAATTCTAGTGCCAAAACTCAGAAAACTTCTTGCCTCCATAGCCGCATGCTAAGATAGCTGTATGTTAATACTTCATGTTATTCTATACTTTGATCTTCTTAGTTCTTGTGTGGCTAGATTCATTCTATTTCTTCCCATTTGATGAGAAATTGATGGTTTTATATGTTTTGCATTTCTCATTGAATCAGGTCTTATGGAGATCAAATATGTGAGATGTCTTACAAACAGTATTTCTCGATTCGTTCTTCTAGTATCATGCCAGAAATCAAAAGCCATTCCAAATCAAAATGATTTTGGGAGTATGGTTGTTATAATGAAGCATTTATAATCTAGGCTTGATAAAGTTATTGATGATAAATTAGCACTCGATCAAGTTTTGTTGAAGGAATGTGAATTGATGTAACTGTAAACGAGTCCAGGGAATTATTGGAAAAGTGGTCTCAGAAGATGTTTATTATAAATGTAAGAATGTTTATTGCATAATATAAACTTTTATCATTGTCACTATTTGAGTTTTAGATATTTGTGAATTTTATAAAAATTTTTTAGTGGTTGTTCATAATTTTTTTTAATAAGTTTATGATTTTTATATTACAATTTTTAGTACTTTATAATATCTTTATATTTTTTTATACTTTTTAATGTTTCATATGCTTTTTAATATTTAATATTACGTGATTTATATAATAATTATTACCAAAAGATATATATATAGGAAGATAAAAATTAAAGATGAAAAATAAAAAGTAAATTTATAGAAAAATGAAAACCAAACACTAATGAGGTACAATAAGTAGTTTTTTAGTATTAATCACTTATACAATAAAAGTAAAAACAAACATATATTTTACTTATCAAAGTAATTTTTAAAAAGTAGATTTATAAAAGTAATTTTGATCTAAAAGTAGTTATTAAAAATAAGTAATACCAAACGACACCTTATTCATGTAACATTCTAAAATCACAAAACATAGTTGTTCAAATAATTGTCCTATGAAAATTTACCTCTGGTAGTATTTTTCATTCGTATAATACCTCTAAAGCACTCCTCCACATGTTTGAATTCTATGTATGACATCCATTATAATTTCTTCACCCGTTTGTATGCATATCGATCTTGCCATGTGATGGATATTTGCACACCAAAAAACATCACCTTTTGGACACTTGTGTTCATCAATACACGAAGTCCATTTTCAGTCGGCGGCGGAGCAAGAGTTTTGGATCTATGGTATCACTCTTTATTTGATAAATAATGTACTATATTAAAGATAAAATCAAATAATCTATATTGATATCTTCAGGTACTTTATCAAACCTTTATATAAAATTGCAATAAAAAGTCCTTATAAACCTTTTTCAACAATTGACATTATATACTTGTGAAGGAGGAACATAAACCCAACATCACAAGTGAGATTCTAGTAACCAATTGGTAATGGGAGAAGTAATCCACCAACTTTATATACTAGACAATTCCACCTCAAACTTCTGATGTGGAACAATATAGCTCACACATATACCTAACAATTTTATCCCATGACCTCCACAGCGCATTGAAATGGATAACCTACAAAGCACTCTGAGGTGGAATTAGGGAGTTAATCAAACCTTTGATAGGAGATCACCAAATGATGTCTATAACACCCTGTTATTTATTCAAGATTTGTATTTGTGAAATGAAAATACCTTAGTTTGATGTTTTATTACATCCTTTGGATAATTTAAAACATTAGTTATATTTTTGAAACATTTTGTTCATGATTTCTTAGTTTTTCTTACAGCTTTGTATTCCATGAGACTTAGGAGCCACTTTGGGCTTTAAACTCTTTTGAGACCTTTTTTTATGCGGATATTTGAAATCCTCATATTTTTCGGAGTCTTCTAGAAAATTTTCAAAACGTCAAACTAAGTTGTTAGCAAAAAGACATTATTATATCAATATGTTTTAATCACACATTTTAAGCCCCCAAAAGACCTTTTGAGCTATCAAAAATTTACGAAACTATGAGGATCATTATATTTTAATATTCTTAAGCTAAATATAAACTTAAAATATTTTTATATTATTTTCAGATTAAATCACCATTTTCTAACATAATTAGCAATCAATTTATCTAATAGAATGCATCCTAGCCATCCATTATTGATAAGATTTGAACTAAGTCCCAAAAATTTGGGCCTTAAAGTTGGTGTGTTCCCCTCTAGTCATGAATATTTTTCATGAGTAATCAATTGTGATCATCATCACCCATGTGCCAGCTTTGTCACATTCATTCCCCCCTTCTCCTCCTCCTCCTTTCACCTCAACACATCACCTTTTTCTTCTTCTTCTTCTTCCTCCTCCTCCATGGCCTTTCCTCCATTAAATGAAGATTGATCAACCTTCCACAATTTAAGATATGACTTGTGATCTTCCCCTCTTCAATCTTTTCTCCTTTGATTTGATTTTATGGTCTTATTTTCTCTTGTATCTCTTGGTTAAAAAAAGTGGTTAGTGGAGTTATGATTAGTTCTTAATCTTTTCTTTTTGTTAGTAAACCTACTAAATATTTTGGAAATATATTTTTCAGGCTAGTTTAAAATTTTGCGTTTTACCCTATGTTTCATAGCAGATTAGGAATTGTGTAGTTTGAATTTGTGCATGTTTAATATGTTGTATGAAAATTTAAGATTTTTGGTTTACTACACATTTTATGGATCTCACAAATGTCAAGTATGTATAAAGTTGGGTTAAAATCGTGAAAAGTATCAAAGCTATCAAAATATGCCATGTTTGATTTAGGCTCAACTTTTGGGCATTTTTGTGTGTAATTATTGTGTTTTGTTAAATTTAATGCTTCCATAATGTTTATTGGTATTTTAAGATACAATCTGATATATAATATGTTGTCATTTGGGTTTTATAGATGATTAAAGTTTAGAGAAGGTTAGGAAAAATATATTCAGGGTTCTTCATGAATATGAATATTCAAAGAGTTCTATACTAATTATTCTCTAAGTATGGTAAATGGAGAATTAATTATGTTTCTAGGATTAAGGATTAATTGTAATGAGGCATTTTACGATAATATTTAAACTTGAAAAGTAAAAATAATACATATGTAAACAGCAAAAGTTAAAGTATGACCTTGGCTTTGACCCTGAATAACAATTTTTCTAAATATGGCATATGACTTTATTTTACAATTTTGGACCTGCATATATCCAACATTTTTGCCTAATTAGCCCTTATGTGGTCTATTTAGATTAAAAGTGGTTCTTCTGAGTTGTTTTTTTTGGGAAAAACTCCTATTTACTTTGCTTTGGTGTTCGGTTTTCTGCTCTCAATTTGATCTTTTATGGCCTCAAAACACATTCTTTTGTTTTCAAAGCATTTGAAGTATGTATATATATATATATATATATTTCTGTTTTGTTAAGTGTTGTTGATCTTATTTTAGCTTTATTACATTAGCTTTGGTTTGCATGGTTAGTATGTCATTGATAATGGATGGCTAATTTGACAGTGTTGAACAAATAAAAATAGGTTGACCTTAGCTAGCTTGTAGTTGGATTTAGATTTGATGATTGACCACGTTGTTGGAAGTTGATTATACATTGCCCACCAAAAAATTGGAATTAAAGGACTAAGTGGGAAATGAATTAGTTATATGGTGGGGGATTATAGTTCGATATCTAACCTTAACCTTTTATGACTAGATATTATTTGTGATGAGGTTATAACTTGCTGCTTAACCTTAATCTTTTATCGCTAGATAGTAGTTGTGGTGATATTTATGGCTTGCTGTCTAACCTTTAGTTTTCACGGCCAAGTGTTTGGATGTGTTTACTCCGTATTTCTGTATTGAACAAATTATTTTTTGGTGTTTTTGGCTTCCGATGTTTTTATCCCATGTTGTGATTTCGAAATCTTGTTTCTTAATGGTTGTTTAGCCTTTGTAAACCCTGTTTAAGATTTTTATAATTTTATAAAGAGTTTTACTTCCATAGCTATACTCTCTTCTTGTTTAATTTTTATAATCGCCGTTGTATATGTCACAGGGTAAGTAAACACGTGCAACTACTGGTGTCTTTCATACTCATGACAAATGTGGGTGAAAAATGGGGTTGTCTTTCCAAACAGTGCTAAAATGGCCTTATCAAGCTACTTGTAAGGGTATAACTATAATTTTAAACACTAAACCAGCTAGGTCACTGACCAAATTTCACGTATCGATATTCAGGAGCTAGGAACAGGCCAAAAACAATCGAATCAATGAAAACTAATGAACAATAAAAAAAAATGGGTTGGAAGTAGGTCAAATTCATGTGTAGTTTAATTTTTTATACATTTCATATTTTTTTGACTTAATATGCATCATTAGTCCAACCACTAAACTATGAGTTCAATGACCAGTTATGTACCATCAGATTTTTTGACTTAAAATGAAAACTAATGAACGATAAAATAAAAAATAAAAAAAAAGGGATGGAAGTAGGTCAAATGTATGTGTAGTTTAATTTTTTATGCATTTCATATTTTTTGACTTAATATGCATCATTAGTCTGACCACTAAACTATGAGTTCAGTGACCAGTTACGTACCATCAGATTTTTTGACTTAAAATGTACCATTAGTTCAATGACCAGTCCCTTTTTTAAACTATGAGTATAACTAAGGAGCACAGATTATAAAGGCCTAAGTGAGAATTCATCCCAAAATCAATTGTTAATGAGAGAGCAATCCACCAAATCTATATACCAAATGATTCCACCTCAAACTTCTGATGTAGGACAACATAACTCACTCATGCACCTAACAATACCCAATAAATATACAACAAAAATAGTAGTAGCTCAATTGAACCCTCACCTATACCCTACAAGTACTAAAAGCAAACTAATATACCAAATGTATCATTATGATGATTTTTATCATTCTTTTTTATTATTTTAGCTCTCTCACTTATTCAATAAAAAAACATTTTGTGCACCATTTGGTGGGATTTGAGGCCTTTAATTTATAAAGCAATGGGTGCACACGCCACTACATATAGTAGCATGTATTTCTAATTTTCTTATGCATTATTTGTTATTTTCAATATTTTGATGGCGTCTTACAAGCACTTCTACTTGTACTCAATATACTTCATTATAATTTGTCTTCAGAAAGGAGCCTTTATTCCTAAGGTATTCCTCCATAATCCTAATCCTACATTTATTCAAGACCCATATTCATCCACCAAAATTACATCATCATGAAAACATGAGCATCATGAATAGAAAAATCTAGATGCAAACCTATGGTAATAGAAAAATCAATGGCTACCCTTGGTTCAATATGGGAAATAACACTGCATATATATCATGAATAGTTTGAATATAACTTCAATGAACTTTTTTTTTTTCCAAATCATTCAAAACAGATCTTTAGACACTTTCATAAGCTTTGTCTAAATCAATAAATACCCTATAAAAACTATTTCTTTCACTCCAACATTTCTCCATTAACTTTCTAGCAATTAGACACATCATTGAGACAAATCAAAATTAGTTCTATGACATAGTAGCCTCTCTCTACAACCTTTATCTACTTATTCATTTTTGTAACATGATTGCATGGCTCATTAATTTGATTTATTGACAGATTGCAGTTTCTGGACTCTCCCTCATCTTATAAATTGAGATCAACATACTTTCCATACATCTAACATCATTCTTATGTTCAGAATGATAACAAATAGATTATAAGGCCAGGTTAAAAAATTTCACCAAAATACTAATCTCATCACATTGTAATTCTGTACTTCCTTTCATTTTCATTACTTCATCGTGCGGCTCATCCATGTGATTTTCTTATAGTTCATGCGATTTTGGTCCTTCCTTTTCTAATAAATTAGCATCAAAATATTTTCTTTATTTGTCTAACATCCTTATCCTCATAATAATATCAGATAGATTATTAAGCCAACTTGACCTTGCTCACCTGTCAAACTCAATAACAATCTCACCACATTATACTGCCTTACCCCCACTTTTCCTCAAAGTTATGTTTGACATCAAACGTCTGAAATCAATCTGTAAAATGTATTATTTCTGTTCATTGAACAGATTATGAATGTGGCACCTTCATCACTCCAGAATAGACATACTTAGAAAACTTACGTTTGTGGTTCTAATTTTTTTAAAACCATGAGAATCGAGGAGGCATAAATATTGGGGTTCTGAATTCCAAAAATTTTTACAATCTGCGCTTTTATACCTAGAACCAGATCTTGAAAAAAAATGTTGCAAAAAGAAAAAGAAAACAAAACACAGCTACTTTCTGCAAATAATAATTAATAAAATAAAATAAATGTAATTATTAACGAAAAAAGTAATTAAATAATCATTGAATATAAATTATGTGGGGGTATAGATTGAAAGTTTATAGAACCACGAATGTAGGTGTAGACTTGGGTTGGTTCTCCAATTGATTCCAAAACATCATTTTGTACCAAGAAGTTTATAGAACCAATGTTATGGAACATTTGAAGTTAATGCTCTAGGAAACTAATATTTACTCCTCATCTTAAATCAAATTTAGTGCTGAAACTAATTTTTACTCATCTTATAAAGCTGTTTTCATCCTCACCCTTTCCCTAGCCGACATATAAATCCTCTCATATCTAAGCATCATAAAGGTCCTCTCATACACCAGACTTTGCTTCATTTACTACTTTCCTTCTTTTAATTACTTGTTAATTTTGCATATTCTCAATATCCCTGCATAAATAATACAGATTGATCCTTGGCTTCAATTTTTTCTTGTACATTGCCATCAAAACTCTCTAGCTCGTGTGACGTGTTTAATTAAAGTTGCTATGTCATCCTACATATTATTTGCACTCTTCTTAATATTCCAATAACCTTGTTCCACTTTTTCCTCTTTGAAAAAGAATTTGTTTCTTTCCTTTCAACATCAAACCATCCAATCCAAGCTCCTTAGTGAAATACTCCTTTGTTTGAATATGAGGTATATGACCATGAGTTAGTGTTGGTACTTGACCCTTTTAAGTAAAACTTTCATCTTTGAGAGTCTACAAAAAAAAAAAAAAAAAAAAAAAACCAATTTGCAAGTATAATACCATAAGCCATATAACAAAATCTAAAATAGCTTTGAACTCCTTATTTCAATCTCTAAAAACATCAACACCACAAACCACAAACTAGCAATCTTACCCGCATGCCCATTCAAGCCTCCTCCCACAACAGCCCTTTGTGGAATTCTTCTTGCTATATCTCCAAAATGTTATCATCAAGTCCCAATAATGCCACATTTAGTGATGACCGTTTTCATATATATAATCCCATCTCTCCACCTACTGCCTTGGTCACAGTAATGCAAAGCCCTTTTTCATCTAATATGTTCCAAAACACCATAGTTTGTTACCACATTTATAAATTTTTGTTGCTTTTCCTCTCTCCAACCTATCTTGAACACACTTGATGACACCTTACTCAAACCGTAGTATACATCATCCGTCAGTTTGCTACTCAATCTGCCAGCATTGCAAGTGCCAAAATATGTTTCACTAATGTATAAGCTTATTTAAATCTTTTGACTTATTTTGGTAGCCCATGTTTATTCTTTTAAGGTATTTTTATGAAGGCACAATGAACTTTGCCTCTTATCCATTGCACTTGGCTATTGGAGTGATATTCTGGGTGACAGCAAAGCCATAATGCTATGTGTTGACGGATTCATGTAATATGATTGATGATCTTTTTCATGCTAGCTATCCACTGCCAGATGCAAGTTTATGGAGATGATTGGAAAAAGCAATAATGGAAGTTATATGTTTCCTTAACAAAAACATGAAATCCATCTTTTAGACCAAATAGGTCTTATTTGAGTGTCCTAAAAATATATATTAATTTCATTCTTAAAGCCCCAATTGAAAGATGTTTGCTTCTGACATAAGTCATGGGCAAGTCTTCAACTTTCATGAAAAAGGTCAGAGAACTAAGGGTTAATGTAAAGTGATTGTCTACCAACAAAAGACCAATTCGAAATGGTTTGCTAAATAGATTAAAAAACTAATAGTGGTTATAAATAAAGTGCAGAAAGCCTCACGAATGGTCAAAAGAAAGTAAAGGTAAATCGAGCCACTATAAACAGAAAGTTTGCATATCTCTACCTCACTTCTATCAACCTACCCTTACTTTATTGGTAGAACCATTCGTTATCTTTCGCACACCAAATTTAAACATTCGTGCAATTTAGTCTCATTCTTAATTTTTTAAGCTCCACATTCAACTCCTTTTCTTTGATGATTTTGTCATTATTTGGGGCAACAAACAACATATTAAAACCACAGAATTTGGACATCCACCTTTCTATACTCATGTTATGCCTCAAAAAATTGCTTATCTTCATTGATGGAATGAGAATCCAAAACAGATTTCTGGATGGCATAGTTTTTTTAAGCAGTGGTAAGGTTTTGAACTAGTGACAGGCAATAAAAATATATGTTAGAAACATACCTGGACAGACTGCGGAATTTAGAGATCCCTCTGGAGAAACCACTACTTTTTCTGCAGTACAAATGGTGGGCAACTTGCATACTTATATACATGCATATTTAAAAGGTAAAATATGGAATCTGATGTACGAAATAAAAACCTTCTGAGGGACGCAAGGTACTCCTCCCTAGAAACATTCTGCATTTCCTCAAGATCCCTACTGTAATCAGTAACCTGCATAATACTATCAACATCCATTAGATCTAGTGAAGCCAAAGAAATGCAAATATATCTTTGAACATACTGTATGAAAGCATTATGCAGACAGATACCACACAATTCTCATAATACACCTCAGATTTTATTAAGCCACGGTTAACAAGCAATCCAACTTCAGTTAGGAGATTCCATCATCATGTTTGTGATTGTATCTGTACTGTGTGACTGATAGAAGTAATGTCCTTGAAGGAGTGTTAGGTTTTAGGTCATGTTGCACATCCAGTTTAAGTTAACCAAGTGATTCTCAATAGAGGTAGTCTTATGCAGAAGAAAATGATTGAATCATGAATTTGGATTCAACTTAACTAAAATTGGAACTATAGGAGATCGCATAAATGTTCTAGGACAGTTTAATAGTCAATTTTGCGGTAAGGGTATAGAGAAATAAACATCAATAAAGCTGCAGTCACTGAGACCAGATATAATAACAGCTTGAATGACACTCCTAACAATCAAGTGGCAAGTATTAGTAAGGGGAGATTATGAGCCTTCGGTCCACTTTTTGATTGTGGTCAAATGGTTCTCGACTGGCCCACAATGAAGCCAAAGGCCAAATAGCAAGTCATGGAAGGCATGGATACTCGGTGGCTGCCAAAAAAGAAAGACAAGTGGCAGTTCTCTAGGAAAGTTAAAAGATCAACATTTAGAAACTTTCCAGTCAGCAGAAATAATACTAGAACCTAAATTCACTATTCAGTCACACACCGTCAATATTTTTACTGGCTTCGCTCCATCAAGTTTGTTTTCATATTCTCCCCTAAAAGAAAAGGGGTTAGTAGTTTCCATATTCTTCCTCTATCATGTGATCCATTTCAATTCGATGCAAACAACTTTTCTTTCATTTTTCATCTTAATCTTTACTTCAGTAGATAAAATGGTCAAGGACCTCAAATCAAACCTCCTTCGGCTTTATGCTTAAAAAACATCCATATATCAATCTGCCCCCAGCCAAGACAATTAGTATTTCCGTGCATTCTCAGTTACGTTCACATTGTTAGCAATATTGGACACCTTCCATGATCGGAAACCATATAAAAAAACATTTGTGCTGAACAAATACAATAGCAAGATTTGAGTCACCGACAACTAACCGGAAAGTTAATGAGAGTCCCAGGACCCCAGTACTTCAATGCAGCAAGATCATAAGCTCTAGCCGCTGCTTCCTCGTCATCGTACGCTCCTATAGAGATATAATCCTCGATCAAGATCAACAGACAAAAGGAGACGCAAACTAGCCAATTAGTACTCTCTGAGAATGTAGGTACTCACCCAAGTAAACTGCCAAGGGAGCACGACGGCGATTAATACCCAAGCATAGGAGGGGAAGGAGGCCCGGCGGGGGGGGAGGGGGAAGAGAGAGAAGGAAAAATAAACGGGCATGTTAGAGAAAGGAATATATATAAGTTGAATATGAATATACGTAAAACAGCATAATGAAAAGATAAAGGCATTACTAGTATAAATTGGAAAAGGGAAGAAAAAAGGAGAGAGACACAAGGTCGAAAGAAGGTTGATTTCAAATAAATTGGAAAGGGCAGATAAGATGAACCTTGTTTGCCTTTCTTATTCTGATTCTGATTCCAAGTAGTTTTATCCCAAAGATGAGCTTCATAACGACCAGTCCATCTATGCCTGATTGATATTTGGACAGTAAATCAGAAAGCGACTGGCGATCGATTCAGGTAGGTCAAGTAATTAATTATCAAAAAGAAAATCTAATAGGCCATGTCAAAATATTCATCGTCATCATGATGATAATCAACAGCCATGGCCGTCTCTAATCGACATTTACACCCAAATAAGCAAAATTTAAATTGGGATTCGAGCCAACAAAAAAAATCAAAATTCTCAAACAAAGAGCTACCAAAAATAATCAGCAACAGGGAAGAGAGAGAAATCAAAAGAACCTGGTGACGCCGCGATAGATAGAGCTACGTTTACCAGCAGTACAGGGAGGCATTTTACTGATCCTTTCTTTGGCGGTAGAACCAGCTCTCTCTCTCCTAGCTTTCTTCATCAACGCCCCAGAAGCTCTCAACGTCACTAAACTACCACTACTACTACTCTGCTGCGCTTTCTCATCTCCGACATTACACACCGTCTTTTCCACTCCCACCGCATCTGCCACCGTCCCATCTCCAGTACCTACTAATCCTCCGCCGCCCTCAGCTTTCAACCCTCCTCCTTCACTCGAGGTCGACGCCATCGTTTCCCTTACTGACCCAGGGAAAAAGGGCTCCAACGGGCTTATACAGAGAATCTAATCAGTACTCGTAGTCGTAGAAGAAAAGAGAGAGTAAATTTGGTATTTGTTGAGTAATGGATATCAACTTTACAGTATATTTGTACAAGACGAGGATCATAGTAGTGAATGAATACAATTACAGTAATGTCAGTGGGTGGGGGAGGATGAACAAGTGTCATGGAGAGGAAAGTACAAGAATGGGGTCACAGTCGCTTTGCAAAACGACGACATGAGTAGGAGTAGGAGTAGGCGTCCAGTGATTGGGTCGGCAACGAGACTCACTTCCAGTGTCGAGACTTGAGAGGATGAAGACTCCCTATCTAACGGCTAGGCGGAAAGGGAGGGTGTTTGTGGAATTTCGCTTTTTTTTAAAAAAAAAAAAAACAGTAGTGTGTTGTTGTAGCGTTCTGTAGAGACTGCAGAGTGTGCAGTGCAGACCATCACGTGAGGTGCTGTAATTAACGCTAACACGGGTAATGAGTCGAGTAATGTCTTTTGCCCGTTCTTGCTTTTTTGACTCTTAATGCCTTTGTTTGTCTGCCAGTTAGTCAGTTACCACCATTACCACGGCCCTAATTTTTGTTTTTATTTCGTTTTTCTGTTAACGAGTCGTCACTTATCACTTATAAGGCGAACAAAATAAAGGTGAATCGTGGTAAATATTTTAAAATTTTTGTTTAAATTAAGATAAATAAAAATTAAAAAAATAAAATAAATAATATTTATATTTTTGTATTAAATAGATAAGTTCTATTGAGGGGTATTTTGGTCCTGTTAAGTTAAAAATTTACTTATTCTTTCACATTCACCTCGGTTATTTCCGAAATTGGAGGTTAATAAAAACAAGGTTAATCGAGGCGAATAAAGGTGAAACATTAACCTCAATTTACCCATGTAAAATTATTAACTTGGTATCCAGACGGAGTGAATCAATTTATTCACATTCGTTAACCTTCTTTCACCCCAATCCAAACTCAGGGTTAGTCTCGTAACGATGATTATGGTCTCTATGAGGTTTGGTTTTAGAGTAACTTTTTCTAAAATTCTCTTCTTCTTTTTTTGTTAAATAATAATTATTATTATATTTGATAAATTTATCTGCTATACAATTTCTATTGCTATTATTAATATGAACGATTTTTCTAGACTTTATTTTACTCACCTTTTAACATACTATTTGTCTTCAATTTGTATGATTTATTAGTAACTCTATATTATATATAGTCTTTTAGGTTATTGACAATTATCTAATGTTTTCCTATATGATTAAAATTAATTTGAGAATGTGCAGCCAATATATGAGTAGTAAATGTTATTAAAATATGAAATATTTTCTTTTCTCATATTTATGGCTATCTTAAGCACTCTTCTAATTTATTATCCCTTAAAATATTAGAAAAAAAATTATTTAGATCTTAATATAAAAATGAAAGCATATTATTTTATAGTAAATTATTTTGTACACCTTATATAATAATTTCAAGTGAGGCATTATCATAATGTCAAATAAATATTATATAGAGAACACACTTAAAATAACAAAAAATAATAATGTTAATCGATTATTCTATTTAGTTGATCCATCAAAATCTTTAATTTCATAAACAAATGTCTTATCCACCAAGCCACACGATGATTTTAATAACATAATAACAAAAGGTGTCCTACAATAAACAAATTTATATATATATACATATATATATATTACATGAATCTTAGTAATATATTCTACACATCGACCCATTTCTTTAAATAATTACATGGCACTTAGGTGCACAATATAACAAAATATCATTTTATTTTATTCTCATTAGAACAAACACAACTCAAAAAAAGCGTACGTGTGGAGCCATGACTATCAAATGTTAATTGTTATAATTAATTATTTTTCTTTATTTATAAAATAAATATTTTTTTAAAATGGTGGTAAAAAATATTTGCTAAAACTCAAAATATTTAGCTGAACATAACTAAAAAAATCACTTCATATAAAATTTGGAAGTTAAATTTATACATAATCTCAAGTCAACTAATTTGACTTCAGTCATACAAAAGGGTATTCATAAATTAAATATCCAACACACTAGATATTTAAAATTTTAGATCATGTTAAAAATAATATGTTGGAAATCTAAAAATTTTGGTCAATAAAAATAAAAAAAATATCAAATAAAAAATTATCCAATCGATAGATAATAAATTGATCCATTTTGATCGGATCAAAGTAATAAATTAAAATGATCATACCACTTTATAATGACTTAATGCAAGCATTGAATTACATTATATCAAACAAATAGTTTAAAATCTTTAATAGTAGCTAAATCTAACAAAAAAATGGAAAATATAAAATTTATCAATAGTAAAAAATAAAAATAAAAATATATAGTTTATGAAGACATATAATAATTTTTGTAAATTATCCATCTTGATCAAATTGTCTCTCATCAATTCTCAGTTCTTGATCTGCATCATTAATGAGACTAAATTATTTTCTTCAATTACAATATATTAAAACATCATGGAAAATAAGTATTTTTTAAAAATATTATATGTATATGTGTGTATAATTTATCAAAATGAATATTATTTATACTTGTTAAATTAGATATCTAATTTATTTAATTTTTTGTTGATATGATCAATTATTTGATTTGGGGGGAAAATTTCGATCAGGTATTTAACTTTTCGGATCAAATTAAGTTATAAGATATCAACCTACATAAATAACGCAAATTGTGTATCCAATAGAAGCTAATCATGTATCCAATAGATCCAAATAGAAAACCATTTGAGGAAACATTAATAGTAGATGGGGTCAAGTAGAAGAACGAGTTAACTACTTCTAATATAGGTATGATACTAATAATATTATAAAAAAAAAGATAATAAGATATTTTTGGGGGTAATTGAATACATGATCAAAAATTTAATCTGAAATAATAATATATAAGTAATAATATAATAGAGTGTTTGATAGATATAAATTATTCATATATGAATGTTAACAAATTAATAATAATGTTGGACAATTAATTTAAAATAAAATAAATTGATGTATAATAATAATAATTTTAAACACATAAGCAAGGATGGTAAGATTAATTAAAACATAATATATATTTTTAATTTTTTTTTTATTTTTTAGTATTTAGTTGGAATTGACAGAACTTGCTTATGAAATAATATTAAACTGTAAACAAATTATAGATAATAAAATTATAATGATCTAAAAATAATAATACAAAGTATATATTATTATTAGATAATAAATAAATAATAAAATTTATCAAGCGGTGCTTAAGTATATGATTCTGCACTTGGTCGTTTACGCTTATTATTTATTTATTTATTGTTAGCATTTTTATTTTCATATATATATATATATACCAGAACACAGCCTAATGAACATGTACAACTATCGATAACACAAAAATGATTAACTATACAATGGAAATGACAAGAACGACATCAAGTGGAATAGACACGGTACATTACATATAAAAATGAATAAATAAGTAAATAGAAAATTAACAACAAACCAAATACCGGCAGATGTACCATTTTCCTTAAGTTATACTTGCAGATGGATGTACAAATCGTGATATCCATATTCAGTCGGATACATCCATATATATCCTTAGTCTCCCGGATTGAATATTTAAAAGGAGGAAGAAATCAGATCAGATCTGATCTGATCTAATATATCTATAAATATCAGCATCACTAAAATACATAGTATAAATTAGAAAAGAAACAATGAAAAATTTATTACAGTACACACAATACGAGTATAATACATATAATATTCTACAATTGCAGGACAATACACAATAATACATTAGATATGCAGTTATACAGTATCCTGCAATTACATCCAATATATAAAATAATATGCTTTAAATATAGTGCTATAATATAACAGACCACACCAAAAATATAGCATAATTACGTCCAAAATACAACATAAAATGCTCTAAATATGCACAATACACTAGAAAATCCAATAATATACCGGGTTGGACAAACCGGTGAAAAACAGTACCGGATAACTGCACTGGGCACAACCAAATATTCGCAGATCAGATTTGATCGGGAATTCTGAATGTCGATTTCCTGCATACCCTTGCCAAACAAAAGAAATTCAAAGAATGGGCGATACTTGGAGATTCTAAAAGACTGACCCCTAACCAATCTTCATAAAATAAGATTAGTTTTCTACCAAGATCTTCACATTTACAGAGTAAACATCCACCAAATGGTGCAGTAAGATAAGGGTCAAAACTAAAGAAATGCTCCTGCATAATGAACGACGAACTTTAATGAGATGAAAGACTCGCCTCAACTTCAGCAATATTCAAATTGCTGACAAACCCCTCTCGGCCAAGCCCATGGTGCTGCCACAGGGCACTGGCCCACACCCAAGACACACCTAATTGTACAAAATCTAGATAAATAGATCTCGGCCACTCCAAGCTTCACGTTGTGATGGCATCCATACAAGCTGATACACAACTTTGATTGCTGTCCAACTTGCTAGTCGAAAGAAGATCGAAAGGTTTACTTCTCAAAGAACCTGTATCATACCATCAGTCAGCAAGACGATACATACTCCGGCAATCCAATCACTCCCAGAACACAAGTCAGAAAAACCATGAGAATTGGGCAAAGGGCATGGTGCACAAATTACCTATACGTTCTAGTATAACTGCAGCATGTTCACGGCCAGATTTTCTTTCAGCAAAGAACAAAATATCACGGTACATATCAATCGTTGGTTGCACACCTGCATCTTCCATCCATTGGAGTACCTGCAAGCAAATTTTGAGCTACCATGTAAATGCAACAAGATAAGAATAATAGCATCAAGAAGGATTAAAGGAGATATGCCTAACTGTCCTTACATTTTTTATAAATTGTTCTCCGCACTAGAAGTACAACACAAAGGAAAATGTATTCAAAGATACTGATGCAACAGCAAACCTCCATCAGATTGCAAACTTACCTCCAAGTATTTCCTCCAGTTTCCAGCAGCCAGAAGATGTTTTAAGAAGACTGAATAAGTAGGAACGCTAATCTCCATGCCTGATGCCACTATTTTAAGGAATAACTGCGCTCATAAGAAATTGTTCGGGATAAGTTCCCCATGCAGGAATAAAATTCATTCTTACAACTTCAGAAAATGCATTAAAAGCTTCAGATGTGAAATTATGAATTTGAATACCAATCACCTTTATCATGATCTCAGTTTTCCCAGATTTTCCAAGAATATGCAGAAGTTGATTCAAAACTCCAGTTGAAATTTCATGCAATGATGGCTCCATCATATTAATCACGTCAACTGTTGTCCTCCAATCCCATAGCCTTCGAACAGAGTTCTGGGTTAGTCCTCAGTTTGACACAACTATATCATATATGAGGACATCTCTTTGAACTTCTATTAATTAAAGAAGCTAGCTTCAATATATCACTCAAGTACGCAATAGGAGATACATGCAAACTCCAGATACAGCATATCCAGTGCAAGATTATGCTATCTGGCCTCAACAAGTGGCATGTCTTATAACTTTCTAGCGTCCAAATAAAACATATGCATCATACACAAATATTCTGAATCCAATTAAAATTAACATATAGAAAATTCAAGGGAAACATACATCAAACAGACTGTAAAATAACCATAGTTTCTGCATAAACTGGCCAGAGTACTCCACACCCCCCCCCCCCACCAAAAGACCAAAAAAGAACAAACAATCAATGAGACAGGAATGCCTATAATTCAACAATATTAAGAAAATTGAGCTCACTTGGTGCAGGCTGATATGGCCTCAAAATAGATGGCATCACACATAGGAATGTTTCTCTGTTTCATATAATCCAATTGAGCAAGAACCTTTGCTGGTTGACTTCCTCTATTGAGGGCTCTCATAATAGCTGAACAAGCTATGGAATCAGGTTGGATATTATTTGCCTCCATCTCTTGAAAGAGTTCAACAGCTTTCTCCCAATTTTCTGCAAAATTTGAAACCCCACAAAGATTGGCACACACAATATGTTCGTTTACTCATAGCTAGTGATATCAAAGAATATGAGTTTCTCACCCACCAATAGCACTGTATGCATTTATCATTGTTGTATATGCAATAAGATCTGGAAAACAGCCCTCAGATTTGATATGAGTAAACATAGATTCTGCCTCAGCAATCTGTCCCTGAGAGAGAGAGAGAGATGGTTCAGCTACTTTAAGAACTGATTTCAAGAGGCCACATATGACACGACCACTTGCCTGTTTGATGTAAGCACAAATGGCAGAGGAGCAAACTTCTTTGGAGATGCGAACCCTCAGATCGATCATTTCATGTAGAAATTCAATGGCCTGATCATACTTTGACATCTTACAACAACCACTTATCAATACATTATAGGTGACAGAGTCGGGCTTCACTCTCTTTGCCCTCATTGATCTATAAAGAGCTATAGCTTTGTCATGCTCTCCCATGTTCATATAGCTTCCTATTGCTGAGTTATAAGCCACAGTGTTCAACTGGATTCCACGCAGCTCAGCAGCTGATAATATTGAATCTATCTTTACCTTTTGCCCACATAGCCCACAGGCAGCCAGAAGGGTACATATTGAAACAACATTTGGCTGAATACCTTCTCCTTCCATCTCCCGCAAAACCTCTACAGCTTCAGCTAACAAACCATTAGAACCAAAGGCATCAATGAGTGCATTGTAGCTTACCAAATTTGGCTTCCAATTATTAGACTTTATCATATCAAATATCTCCCTGGCCTTCCAAGGTTGCTGTGATCTTCCAAAAGCATTGAGCAAAGACGTATAAGACACAATATCTGGACGGAAACCACTTTGTTTCATCTCGTTAAAAACTAACAAAGCTTCTCCATGCATCCCTTGTGAGGCATAGCTGCCTAAAAGAGTGTTGTAAGTAACAATGTTAGGTTTGATACCCTCTGCTTGCATCGAGTAAAATACAGCCTTGCAATTCTCAATCTGCCCACATATTGCATACATATGCATGATGCTAGTAAATGTTACCACATCTGGGTGACAATATGATTCCTTATCCCTCATCGAGCTAAATGTTTCGACAGCTTTTTCATACTGACCAAGCTTTACAAGGCAATGTATGATGATGTTTAGAGTTGTGGTGTCTGGGCGTATATTTGTTCCTTTCATAAGTTCAAAATAAGACAGAGCTTTTGAAAATTGAGATCCAGTTTTGTATGCGGACAGAATGATGTTGTGGGTAACTAAATCAGGCCCTATTCCATTGTCAGTCATTTTTTTACAGATTTTCAGAGCCTCTCTCCAATTTCCAGTAGATCCACAAGCATTGATCAAATTATTATACGTCAAGCGGCTGGGAGGGATCTGCACCGACACATTAAAGTACAACCAGTTTCATGAGCTATAAATGACTGTAAAAATAACAAACAGAACAGCCAGGTATAGCACAAACATCTGATAGAAAGGGATTAAATTAATAAAATGGTTCCATGGTCACAAGAAAATGAAGAAATACTAGAACATGCAGGGATTGAGCACACTATCTGATAACAGTTCTTAAATTGCCAACATAAGAACCATATCTCTGATATTGATCAAAAATACTCAGAAACATGGTTATGATGGCCTTTTTTTTTCCTTCTTTTTGTTTTTTTTTCATAACCCAAGGATCCAGCATAATGGAAGGGATACCTCTCATAAGATTCCCTGAGGATATAACCAAAAAAGAAGAACGAAAAAAAAATCATCAGTACTAGAAAATTTTCTCCAACACATTAAAGTACAACCAGTTTCATGAGCTACAAATGACCATAAAAATAACAAACAGAACAGCCAGGTATAGCACAAACATCTGATAGAAAGGGATTACATTAATAAAATGGTTCCATGGTCAAAGGAAAATCAAGAAATGCTAGCACATGCAGGGATTGAGCACATTATCTGATAACAGTTCTTAAATTCTCAATATAAGAACCATATCTACAATCTTGATTAAAAATATTCAGAAACATGGCTATGACGGCCTTTTTTTTCCTTCTTTTTTGTTTTTGCAACCAAAGGATCCAGCATAACGGAAGGAATACCTCTCATAAGATTCCCCAAGGATATAACCAAAAAAAGAAGAGAGAACAAATAATCATCAGTACTAGAAAATTTTCCGTAGCAAATGGGCAAATCTGCATTATCAAATGGTTGCCCTCGCAAATTCTGTGAAATACCCTACATCTATTTCACTTAAAATCTGCAATTTTGTGTCATAAATTACTGTTATAATGCTCATGGTCACAGTTATAACGATCACCACGAATATTCGGAAAAAAAAAATGTAACCAGTCAAACAAGAGAAAATATAAACAGCATAAAGATTCTCTCAATATAAACATAAAATTGAACAGGAAAAAGATTCTCACATCAAAAAGGAACCACTAAGATTGAATAGGCAAGAAAATATAAATACAGACAGCTGCACGGAGCATATCGTCCATGATGTTCATCGCCCAACGCCATTGACCAGCTCGACCATGCGCATTGATGAGAGCATTATAAGTTTCAGCATCAGGCTTGCACCTAAAGCAAATAATATCAAGAATTTTTGAGGCCCAGAATGATAAGTTCTTACTCCTCACAACAGAAAGGTCAAAGAAGTTAACAGTCCATGTTAGGATAGCTTTTCCAGCTCAACTTGTAATCCTCTATAACAAAAATATTAGATGCAATCTAAGGCATTTAAAAAAACAAGGTAAGTTTACCTCCACTCTTGCATCTCAAAAAACAAACCACGTGCTTGATCAGTTCGATTGTGCCTAGCATGTAGTCTGATCATCATATTGTACATATCATTTTGTGCACGGTAGTTCTTCTGATATTTTATCCAACGAAAAACCTGAATTGCATGCTCAATAGAACCGGATTTTGTAACTTCCTGAAAATAAAAGTGGAACAAATAGTCACATTTTAGACTCATCATGAAGCCTCAACCATAGCAGCAACATCCATACATTAACATCAATTTAAGTCACTGTTATCAGGTAAATTTCTCCCTAGCCTGACATTACAATAATCCTTATTCCTGCCTAAGAGTCTAAGAATATAACAGGCACTTCAATCAAATACAAGAAGTAGAAAGCATGCTCTTTTAGCCACTTACACAGCACAATAAAATGTAACTTCCTGAAAATAGAAGTGGAACAAATAGTCACATTTTAGACTCATCATGAAGCCTCAACCATAGTGGCACCATCCATACATTGACATTAATTTAAGTCACTGTTATCAGGTAAAGTTCTCCCTAACCTGACATTACAATAATCCTTATTCCTGCCTAAGAGTCTAAGAATATAACAGGCACTTCAATCAAATACAAGAAGTAGAAAGCATGCTCTTTTAGCCACTTACACAGCACAATGTGACACCAGTTCATCAATTCCCTCCATAAAAGCAACTTCTAGTCAATACATTTTCTCAAGCTGGAATATTAGGAAAAATGTCACAAAAAATAGGCCTGCTGAGCTTCCATTAAAATATTGCAATGACAAGTTCTCATTTTAAATAATCGTTGCCCCAACATCCAAATATTCTCTTTTCCTCGAACTACTAAAAATGTCAACAAAAAAAAAAGCGCAAAATAATTTCTACTTTTTACTTCCCCAGTCAGCCATTTGATGTTCATGTTTAACCCATCTCCTCCAAGCCATCTTGAATGACCTTCTAAACTTTAAATCTTCCTTCCAATTTCCCACATAATCTGAAGACATCACAAAATATTAACATATAAGTTTAGAAAGCATCCATAAAAACTTTGCTTGAAACTCTCAATAAGTATCGCAACACCCTCACCAACTCGGTCAACTATCTATCTTCAGTTATTATTTCTAAGAGACTACTGCCCATTGCTAGTCAGCGACAGATAAAAATAGCCTATCCTAACAGGATCAACTGAAAGAGGTCTACAAGTATTCAACTTCACACTCAAGTTCCCAACGTTAGGGCAAGCGTCTCCAAGCCTTTCAGTCGAAAAACCAACCCTTACCCATTATATTATGGCATTCGATAAAAGAACTAAAAATGAATGTGCAGATCCTTGATATCCAATATCCTTCCCCGTTGTCCAGCTCTAATTCCCTTCCCCGTTCTACATTCTGGATTTGCCACACTCTAAAGTGGTACCTATCATTCTACAAAAAATCATCTCCCTATCAAAAAATTGAAAAATGTGACAATTACAGAAGCAGTACCACTATATCTCATCCAGAACTAGCATTCATCATGTATACAAACTCATTTGATTAGATAAGGATTAACAAATGGGCGTAGTCCAATTATGCTTTCGAAACATAATCTAATTAGGCTATATCGGACATATAAAAACCTAACAATACCACATTGTAATTTACATATCCAAACACCAAAAGCGATTCAATTATGCTTGCAATTCTAGGAAAACTAATGATGAACAGGATCAAATATTCATCACATAGCAAGCGATGTACAGATAAAAAAAATGTACTCGCCTTCAAAAGAAGAGGGAAATTTTTCCTGGAAAACCGCCCAACCCAGTGATTCAACACACTGTCAATATCCTTCCCTCTATTAAGCGCCAAAACCTTATGAACCACGTCAGAGACAGACCAATCCTTCTGAAATCTATCTCCCTCAACTCTCAGCCTGTATCTCATGGGTATGTCATCCTTCCTCATACCACTTACGTGTGAGCTCACATGATGCTCCCCTTTGTCGTAGTCAACAAACACCTTCTTCTTCGGGGACTTCCATGCGTCCTTGTTGTTCTTCGCCTCCTTACAGATTATGATAGTTACGAATTTGCCGTAGTTAGGGTCAGGCTTTTTGGGTTTCAAAAGTCTGGGATGAGGTCGTGGAGCGAGCTGAGATTGGCTGCTAAATTGGGTAAATTCGAATGGAACTGGATGCGCTGTGGATGTCATTGCTCTAGACTGAAAGCCTGAGAATTGTATCTCGTGAAGAAGATAGACGGGATAACTTTAGTATTGCTGACTGCTGAGGAGTGACTGAGGACCCGGAGATGAACCCTGAGCTTTTTACCGGTATTACTTGCAAGTTGCAACCGTTGGCAGCTATGCAGATGTGGTGCGGGAGATCTATACGACGCCGTGCTGTTTCGAATTTATCATATATAATACACGAGGGACTTTCAATCAACTACAATAATCTTAAGCCGATATCACCTTTTGTGGAGAACTGGTGATATATTAATATTTTAATTTTTTTTGAATTTATAATTTTAATTAGGTGTTTTTTTAGTACTTGAGTAACATGAAGTTAAATGTGTCTCACAATACTAGAAGAATAAAAGACGAAGAGAATAAGAGAGATTTGTACTAATATACCCTTATTTCTAAGTGATACATATATATATATATATATATAAACCCTAACCTGGAAATGGAGGTCCGTCCACCTTCATAATATTTTGTATTCACCTCTAAAGATATAATACTATGAATCTTTTTTCTTTTTTTCTTTTTTTTTCTGATGAACATTATGAAGGTTATTAAAAAAAATAGGTAGTCATAATATATTAAATCATATGTCAAGATACTTAAATAAAAATTTTATCCTTTTATTTAATATTATCTTCCAATGATAATTGATGTTTAGAAAAACAAATAAGAAGAATAAATTTGAACTCTAGATCCATATTTTAATTAAGAGTATAATTGAATTTGAAAAATTGTACACTTAACTTGACAAAGATCCACAAGCAAAATTTTTACAAATAATTTCAACCCAATACCAAATGAAGATGAGAAGACGCTTGAAGAATCAAATGATGTTTTAAGAAAAGTCTTTCAATGGAGTTGACTAAAACTACAAGGCAAAATTCAAATTGAGGTGTTTTCCAACTAAATTTATTGATAATGAGAACTCCTAGTTGTCATATAGCCTGGTCATAAAAGGAAGGATTGTTGATGGAGTTAGGGGTGTTAAAAAATCGGTATGGATCAAAATTTTGAACCGAACCAACCAGTTATTCCGAATTTTAGTTCAAGATTGGATTAGTATTCCGGTCTCCAATCTGAGTTTCAATCGTGAATTAAAAAAAATAGTTCTTAACCTGTTTTGGTCCTAATCGGTCAGGTCTTCCATTCTAACCCGAAAGTTTATTAACATTTTACTTAAAAATACATATCTCTAATAAAAAAAAATTATATAATTTATTTATTTTAGTCATAACCAGTCTTAGACCATTAATTCTTATCCAATACTGGATCCAAACTTAAAAAAATTCCGGTCCTTAATCAGATTTTGGTCCGGTACGATTTTAGAATGGTGCACACCCCTAAATAGAGCAAGTACACAAGCCAGAGCACTATAGAGCTGCCCAAAAACCTTAGAAGACTCTTAATAAAGAAATGCACATTTCCTAAATATGGATCAACATGGATCACATGTCTTTTGGCTGATACACCTCGGTCTTAGTTGCAATACCCAAAATAGCTATATAAAATGCTTTAGATTTGTATCACAAGCACACTAAATTAGCTTGAAAGAAATGAATTGACTTTTTTTACTAGTCTTTTAAGGTGAGTATAATAGATATATAAATCCATTAGCTGAAATAAATCCAAATGTATATTACACGAGGGAGGATTCCAACTTGAGATTTTCCCTCTCTATACTCAAACTTGAATTTTCAACCGCTAGATTAATATATGAATTCATAGGTAGGCATAAAAGCTGCTACCAAATCACAGGTAGGCAAGAAGATGGCTACCAAATAATCTCAATAATAATTTCCATTCAATTATCAAACATCACATTTGTATTTAACTCAAGGGGAGATCAAACAAACCTAGAGACAGTAAGGTACCTCAGTCGTATTAATGCATAAGGAAAGCACAATATCCTATTGACTATCAAACCAGGGACATAAATGTACCCTGGTCGCAGTGGTACATTAAGGTATACAGTATCCTACCGACAAGAATAACTCATTCATAAGTATATATTGTAACACCCCCAAAATTCACTCATGAAAAAAAAAATGAAAGGATAAAGCGGAAGCTAGGAGAGAATTTGGGGAATGCTACCGCCACATCTAACACAAGATAAATGTCCACCATCTATCTTATGCTAGATGCAAGGCTAAAACCTGTCAAATAAAACTTTAAACATCAATGCCGTAAGGATAAACTCCCACAAGGAGATATCCATAGGCAGAAGGCAAGTGAATCAATTCACTAAATAAAATCATCGCTGAATCAATCAGCGGAACCTGTGAAATAAATCCGAATTTTAAAAGCTTATCAGAGTACGAGAAATTGAAAGTTAAATTACAATACCCTTGATATTTTAAATACAACACTTGAAACTTCCAGAAATAAATACAGTTAAACAAGACCAATCCCGATAGATCAAATTCCGGATTGCCTACTCTCTCAAGTCAAGTCTTCCACCCAAATATAATATTCGAACTAAAACCTGCACAAGAGATCTGCTCCCCACCATCAGTGGATCATCACAGGACCCATTCAATCAAGGTAGCATCAGTACGGGTCCGGTACTGAGTAAATCAAGACCACCCAACTCAGGGAAGGAAACATGAAACACATAAGATATGAAAGACTATAGCTTACAATTCTTATACTCAATTATACATGTATTACATACAATAAAATATAGGATCACAGATTCATACTCATGAGTACATTACTAGACATGACAACACATAAGATATAAGCGTATAAGAAATCACGATTGCATGCTAAGCAACACCCATCCAACAATCTGATAATAATCACTATTACATCTGATTTTATTTACTTACGATGAGTTCAGGGACCCCACTATTCTTAAACCGGTGGAACGGTCTGAAGCACCTCTCGGGGACAACACACCCGAGCCACTATTATCATCCGGTGGAACGGATCCTACACCTCTCAGGGCAAAACGCTTCTGAGCCACTATTTTGAACCGATGGAACGACTTGAAGCACCTCCCGAGGACAACACACCCGAGCCACTATTATCATCCGGTGGAACGGATCCTACACCTGGTCCTGACTCACGTAATCTTCCACTTTAAATAATTAGTGTCTTATTCATTACTTAATTCATATCATATTCTTGTTCACGATGAGTATAGGGCCCCACTATTCTTAATCCGGTGGAACGGACTGAAGCACCTCTCAGGGACAAGTCACCTGAGCCACTATTATCATCCGGTGGAACGGATTCTACACCTCTCAGGGCAAAACGCTCCTGAGCCACTATTCTGAACCGGTGGAACAGCTTGAAGCACCTCTTGGGGACAACACACCCGAGCCACTATTATCGTCCGGTGGAACGGACCCTACACCTCGGCCCAACTCACGTGATCTTCCACTTTAAATAATTAGTATCTTATTTAATGATTTTAGCCGACCGTAAATCAGGCCCACATAAATTATTCTCTAACATAAGGATATAGCATAAGGTATCAAATATTTCCAAATCCATACTCAACACTTCACATACTCAAATACATACCATATTCAACGTTATACTAACATGCATTAGCATTGAAGCTATGAATTCACACATACATAAAATTACCATACATAACACAACATATACTTGACATGATTAAATAATCGATAGGCATACTTATCACCTTTCACTTCAAACAGACATACATCCAAATTCCGCCATAAGTAAAGGTAAGTAATGACTTACCTCAAATCCGAAGCTAGCTAAGCAAATTGAAAAATAGGGATAGCTATCGAAAGCTCGACAATCCACGAGAAAGTTTTCCTAGATCGCCGATAGAAATCGGAACTAGGTTAGAAACTATTTTATCAATTAATAATTCACATATTATAATTAAATAAACATTAACGATCTTTATTGGAAAACATGTCCAAAACTCAGGACTCAAGAGCATAGCTCTATTAAGATTTAAGATTAAAATATAAATCAAATGATTTAAAACCCAAACACAGAAATCGATTAGATAAAAGACACACATCACAATCAATTTTATAAAATCATCCCCGAAGATTAGGGTTTTAAAATCCCTAAACTACGAATCGACCAAATCACTTCGATTACCTCAAATTGATAGTTTTAAAACACAATTAAACTAATTTTAGATAAATCTAGAAAATCAATTTCAACCAAAACAAATCTTCCGATTAATCAGTTCAGGACGATCCGTTTTCAAAATTAGGGTTTTAAAGCCCACGACACAAACTCAGATAATTCAAATCAATTAATTCCAATTAAAGGTATTAGAATACAATTAGGATAATTTCCACTACTTCTACAAATTTAATTTTAGAAAAACAATTATACAAATAACCAATTTCATAATCTCACTTGAAATCTAGGGTTTTAGGCCCGAAAATACAATTCGCTTGAATTCTATTAATTTAATCAAATTTAATGTTTAGAAATACAATTAAACACATTTTATAACATATCATATAATCAATTGATAAAAACCAATAAAAGAAATACCTAATTTAGCATAATTAGGATTTTTGAGCCCGGAATATAAATCTGATCAATTCTTGATAAAATATATAAATTGACGGTTAGGAAATGTAATTAAATATATTCTAATATAAATTGTATAGTCAATTGAATAAAATAACCCGATTACACGATCCAATTTAGTCCCGTAAGAGTTTTGACCTAAAAATCTAATTCCGATTAATTACATATAATTTTTCCAAATCAACACTTCCGATATGAAATTAAATACATTTCAAACGATATTGTAAAATCAATTGAGCAAAACGACTCAATTACACAATCCGATTTCATTACACGCGAATTTTGACCTAGAAATCAAATTCCGACTAATTCCGCATAAATTTCTCAAATTGACGGTTCCGACATGAAATTAAATACATTTAAAAACATATTGTATAATCAATTTATCCAAAATCACCAAATCGGACGGATCTGAAAAATTTGGGCATAACCCGACCTAAAATTCAATTTTCCAAATTCCGAACACAAACCATACAATTAACATATCCAAATCAATCTTACAGCACATATATACATAATCAAACAATTAATTTAGCTTATCACAAGCTAAATCACATTCAATTAACCAAATCTATATTAGGGTTTTTCAAAAATTTATACCAAATGAAAATCAACAAATCGGAGCAAAGGAAGGCCGGGGAGGCTTCGTCGGAGGCCGGAGACAGCTCGCCTACAGTGAGCCAAGATCGCCGATGACCGGGCAGTGGCGGCGCAGCCTGCGTTTGCTGCTCGTCGCTGCTGCGGCGCGCGGTTGCTGCTGCCTTCTTCAACTGCTGTGCGTGGCTGCTAGGCGCGGCTGGTCCCTGCTGCGGTGGTCGGGAGACGTTGACGGCCGGCAAAGGAGGAGCAGGGAGAAGGAGGTCGGGGCTGGGGTTTCTGCGCAGAGGGTAGTGCACAGGGGAGTCGGGAAAGGGAAAAAGAAGAGAAGGGAGAGAGGAGGGAAAAGGAAAAGAAGAGGGGGGGGTCGACCGGTCGGGTGGGTTTTTTTATTTATAAATACACATATAAAATAAAATATTAAATGTTCAAAAGATATTATTGGAAGATTTTATCTAAAATTCATTAAAAAAAATTATTTCATAAGGTTCCGAAAGCTTAAAATTTATAAAAAGGCTATATAAAGAATTCCGGAAACATTTTCGGAAAAAATTTATCAACAAACATAAAAAATTTGTATTATTTATGAAAATATATTATGAGACCTCAAAAATATTTAAAAGCGTATAATAAATTATTTAAGTCAAATTCTAATAAACCGAAACTAATTTAAATAATTTCCAAAATCAATTTTCCGTAAACCAAAAATCATAAAACGGAAAAAAATTAATTCCGGAAAGAAATTCACAAATAAACTCCGAAAATTTTTTTAATTTAAAACTTCCCGAAGATATTAACGATTTTTAAAAACGAATAAATTTGAAGTCGGAAATATTTTCTATGGATAAAATTATTAAAATAACTTTAACTATTTAAACCGAAATTTTATAATTTAAATTTATATTTCGTTAACGAAATATAACTCCAAAATAAAGTCGAAATCACACGACGAAGTTATAATCGAAAACGAATCTAAAATATTAAAAATCAAAACACGAGAAAGAATGGAAATACATATTTTTAACCGAAAATCGAAATCATAAAAATATAATAAAATCATGGTCGTGAACGAATTTGTCCAGAATGGTTCGCAACTGCAATGATTAATTAAATTCAAATATGAATTCGAAATCGTCGATAAATCCATAAAATGAATCAAAATTAAAATAATTAAATATTTACATCAAATTATGCTAATAAAATCATTAGGCTTAATAAAATTAGATTTTAAAAATACGGGGTATTACATATATACCCCCTACTTAGGTCCTTAAAGCTAAATAGAGTAAGATATAGGGTCTAGGTGGAGCACTAAGGCATACCAGCAAAATCCATAAACAATCGTGGGATAAACCACATCTTTAGGGTAGCAACCTCTAAAGAGTCAACATTCCCAATCTTGAGGTCTTTTATTTTAAGTATTAGTATTTTATAAGGGTAACCACAAAAAACACACATTAATCACATATATTCAAGTATTTATATTTAACCATTTCTATTCACTTCCAACATTATGAGGTAACCAAAATCAAGTTCATTGTTAATGTTAACATAAGAAGTCTACTAAGGCCATATTAGGCTCGATTATCCACACTTAGGCACTTTAGGTGAAAATGACCAAAATACTCCTGAGGCTAAACCTAATACTTTACCATCCATTCCCATTACAAATTCTATTTTATTTTATCAACTTGTTGTAAAAAGGATAACATGCCATAAGTAAATTATTGATCATGTAGCTAAGTTACCCGATATGCCAAATGACTATTTTATCCTTAGACACCATGTTACACGTAAAACCCTAACATGCATTTATAGAACATCAAAACACATATTCTCATATTTAATCATCAAATAATGCACATCTCGCATGTTTATGAGAATAATCATCATGGCATATCCCAAATTACCAAATTACTCCTAGACCATATAATATTAATATTCATGCTGAAACATGTGTTTCTAAGACATCAAATTCCTATTCTCATTCTCAACATGAAATAACACTAATCATGCATGTTTATTAGGATAATAACCATAGTACTTTTAAAATTACCAAAATATCCCTAGACTATATAATATGGATATTCATGCTGAAATATGTGTTACTAAGACAATAAACCCCTATCGCATAATAGTATTTATAACACATTAGATATCCCGGTTAGGGTTAAATATTATGATGTGTTTAAATAACCAAATTGTCCCTAGGGCACATGGTAGTAATAGTTATGCTACAAGTGTGTATAAACATACTTAACCTAACATTTTTACATGCACATAACATACAACACCAATTCCCAACATTATACCCCTTTATCACACTTTCACACATATGACATTTTATACAGGATAACATACCTCCTTTTTTAATTTTTTAAGATATCATTAATAGTCACATAATTATTTGTAACAAGTCATGTCTGACACAATTTACATGTCAAAACCCTAATGTGTTATCATACGATATCTAAATATTTTAGTGGAGTATAATGATTATCTGATTTTCAGCAAAAATAATTTTTACTGGTAACCGTCTAAAAATGATTAGGCTCCATTAATAAAAATTTTGTACCTAAAGATAATGTCACAAATACCATATTGATATTTTGATCTATGAAATAATAATTTTTATTAAAAATATTTATTAAATACTAATTTACCAAACTACCCCTATATATTAAACATTACCAAAATTAATTTAAAAACCCAAAAAACAACTTGTGATGCATGTGCAACATGAGTCATGCATGCGAGGGAGGGAGAAAAAATGGCTCAGTGCAAAGGGTTGGAGGTGGTGGTTGGTTCGGCCGTTGGATGGGAGGTGGGGGTGGAGATGGTAGTGGTTGGATGGTGAGGTGCAGTTGGGTCGAAGGCGGCAGCGATGACGGTGTAGAGAAGGGAAAGGAGAAAAAGGAGGGAAGGTGATGCTAGAGTGGTTGCAGGGTGATGGTGCAAGAGTGGTTGGAGCTGGTTGTGGTTGCAATGGAGGTGATGTATGGGGGTCAGTTAGGTGGTTTGGCCGTAGGGGAGGAGGTGAGGGTGCTAGTAGGTTTGTAAGATGAAATAGAGGCGAGGGCGTGGGGAAGGAAGAAGGAGGAGGATAAGGGTGGCTTGGGTGGCAATTGGGGAGTTGGGACAAGGGCTATAGAGGGAGCAAGACGCAGCAACGGTGGTGATGGGCAGCTCAATAGGTAGAGGTATTGGGTGTAAGCGGAGAAAGATAGAAAATGGGAGGAGGAAAGGAAGAAGGAAAAGAGAAATGTTGAGGTGGTTGGGGTTGCTAATGGTGTTGGAGCCAAGATGGAGGAGGATACGGTAGAGGAGGAGGAGCTGCATGGGGCGATGATGCAGGGAGGTAGGGCTGCTGGGTTTGAGAGGGAGAAAATAAAAAGGCAGGGGCACAATGGAGAGGGGAGAAGAGAAGAATAATAAGAAGAAGAAGATGAGGTGGGGGACAACTAAGGTATGCGTATAGGGCAGGTGGAGGCTGGAGGGGAAAGGGAGGGTGCAACAAAGGGGTAGTTGGTGCAAGCTATGAAGAATGGAAGGAAACAAGGAATGTGAGGGAGAAGAGTATAGGGCTTTTTCTACTGAAGGGGAAGGAAGGTTAACGAGGTGTAGGGCGAAAGAAAGGGAAGGTGCAGAGGTTGGGAAATTATAGAGGAGGGATGCATGGCCGAGAAGGGAAGGGGGGACATGCGTAGGTGCCACCGTAAGACCCTGTTTAGGCTATAAGAGGAAAGAATAAAGGGTGGGGGAGAAGGAGAGAGGTGAGCGAGGGGCTTGGGATGTGTTTGGTGCAAAAGGGCACATATGGGGAAGGAAGGAAAGAAAGGAGGTTGGGCAAGCACACACGGGAAAGAGAAGGGAGAATAGAAGGAAGAAATAAAAGCAAGTTGAGTTGACGCAGGAAAAAAAAAGACGAAGGAAGGGGGACGAGCTGGCCTAAGAGGATAAAAGAAAAAAAAAGGGAGAAGAAAATGAAAAGGGAAAAGGAAGGAAAAGAAAAGGGAAACATATTTAGGGTTAGGATTAAAATTTAGATTAAATTTAGATTGTTGGAATTATATTATATTAATCTATCCAAAAATTTGAGTATCAAATTAAGAAAATAATTTTGATAAAATTATAGATTTAGGGTTTATTTAAGTAAAAAGAGTAAGAAAGAATAATTATAGTAATTTAGTAAATAATTTATCTAGGTTTGTAGGTTAAAGGTTTATAAAAATAAGTAAATTAATAGCTAAAAATTAATTTTTTTGGATAAATTGGTTAAACGTTCTAATCTAAGGTTATAAAATTTTGGCTATTATATAGGGTGTCAGTAAGGTTAAGCACTTAGTAAAATCTAGTTCATATGAGAACTTAACACATGATTCACAAATATTCATGTTAATATATAATCCATTTAGGCATGATGATACACCGGAAGATATTATTATCATGTCATTATGTAATAACATAATTTAAGCTAGAATTATCTTGATCCATAAAGGAAGTCAACCCAATCCAATTAGATATTTATGGATAATACCAAAACCAAACTAAACTAAACCAATTGGCCATTACAAACCAACTAGTCATTTAGGGTATCAGTACGGTTAAGCACTTAGTAAAATCTAGTTCATATGAGCAATTAAAACAAGAATCACTTATATACATGTTAATCCATATTTCATTTAGGTATGTTGATACACAAGAGCATATCATTGTCAACTCATTATATAATCACATAATTTTAATCTCCCGAATTTTTAAAAGCCTATATTTTAATAAATAAATTTTATTTGGGATAAATTAGCCTTTAAATTTATTTTATGAATTTTTGATCATATAAAATTTGATATAAATATTTAATAAATTAAAATAAATATTTTTTTATTTTATCATACTCTTATTATTTAAATAATTTTTCAAATCATTATTTTACTAAAATTATCCGTTTAAACCCTTATATTTTAATTATATTAAATTAAATTATTAAATAAATTTATTACACAAAATTTTTCTATTTTATTATTTTATCAATTAAATTATTTTATTCAATTTTTCCTTTTCTTTTCCTTTTTCCCTTTTTCTTTCTCCTTTTTCTCTTTTCCTTCTTTCTCCTTTTCTTCCTTGAGCCGTCGGTGGCCAGGCCTGCCATTCCTCTCCCTGGTGCACTGGGCCGTAGGCCCAGTCTCTCCCTCCTCCTTTGCGCAAGCCCGATCGCCTCCTTCCTTCTCTTCCTTTCTTCCTCGACCGGGCCGGCCCGCGTGAATTTCCTTCGGCCGCCCGCTCACGCCCAGCTCCCCCTCCCCTTTCTTCTTCTTCTTTCTTTCTTCTTTCTTCTTCCTCCTTCCCCGGCGAAATTCCCAACCAATTTGCCATTCCACCTGCAACTCACTCTCCCCCGTTGACCTCCCCCTATCTCCCTCCCTCTCCTTCTTGTCGTTTTCCTGCCATACCAACCCCACCATTTCTCTCTCTCCCTCTCCTTGCCATTGCCACACCTTCCTCTCCCTCTCCTTGCAACTCCCATCCCCCTACCGCCTACTGCCACCCTCGAGCCTACCTATCCCCTCCTCTCTCTCCTTCTTCTTTTTCTTCTTCCCTTCCTGTCTCATTCGGCCATTTTTTTCCTGAACTCCCCAAGCTCCCCAACCCTCTCTTTTCTTTCATTCCTTCTCCTTCCCTCACCCTCTCTATTTTTGCTTCGCCGCCCAGCTCCGCCGCTGCCGCCGCCTCAACAGCCACCTACACCACCCCCTGACACCCTCTACCTCACCCTCAAATCATCCCAACACCCATTGAGCCACCCCGCAGCCTCCTTCTTCCTCCTCTCTTCTTTTTCTCTTCTTTCCCTTCCTTCTCGGCAGCCACCCTGCACCGCCATATGCCGCCGCCGTTCTGCCACCTAAGCCACCACATTACTCCCTGCAACCCCCTATACCACCCCAAATCACCCTTAGGCCAAAACCACCACCTGCAGGCCCCCGTTTCCCCCTCCCTTTTCCTTCCTTCTCAGCCTTCCATTTCGACCCCTCCTCGACTGCCACCTTCGCAGCCTCACTGTCGCCACCTCCGCCGCCCTTAGCCACCTCCAACGCATCCCCGACCACCACTTACACCTCCTCTCCACCTCTACATCCTTCCCTTACCTTAAATCCTCCCCCACATGCCTCTTTTCCTAGCCTAAAAATCCTAACCCAAAATTGCCCATTTTCCCCTATTTCCACCACCTTCGAGCCCCCCTCCTTCTTTCTTTGCATGCATCTTATGCTGCATGAGCAGTATGAACTGCTACCCCTTCTTGATTTATTTGGGTAAAAATTTTAAGGTATAATAATATTTTAATTTAATTATTTGATTAATTAAGCATTATAAAGTTTTATGCTTTGTTTTTATTATTTCTAATGTAATAAGTCTTGAATTATTTGTAGGTATTGGTTTTGATAATCAAAGCTTGAGCCTTTAACGGGAATACCGGTAAGGTTTGTTTTTACGGGAATCGAGGTAACCGTTAAATCCCACTTAAACGCATGGATTAACATATATTAGCACATTAGGATTTTTAACATGTTATTATGCTTAATTTATGTGTTTAATGTCATATGCGCAATTCCTTGTGATGTTGGATGAAAAGAAGCATGTTAGGTTATGTATGGAAATATCGTTTGAAGTGAGAGTTTGGTTGTTAATGAAATGTTAAGTATTATGCTATTATGGTGTTTAATGCATGGTTTATATTTTTGTGAGCCTTAGGGGTATTTTAGTAATATATATCTTGCACAAGAATATAACCTAATATGTGTGGGTACTAAAAGTATATATTAAATATATTAGTTGTGGATGAGGTATTATTATTAATATTTTAAGTAGTGGTGATAATTTAAAATGAGTGGTGTAACAAGGGGCAAAATGGTCATTTATAATAAAAAAGGGGTATGATGGTAATTGTATAATAAAAAGGGTAAATTGGTAATTTTATAATCAAGGGGTAATATGGTAATTTTGGAAGTGAAGGGGTAAAATGGTAATTTTTTAATTTAAGGGGAAAAATTGTAATTTTGTGATAAAAGGGTAAAATGGTAGTTTTATAATTAAAGGGTAAGGGGTAATTTTGGAATTAAAGGAAAAATTGGTAATTTCATGATTAAAGGATAAAATGGTAATTTTATAATCAAAGGGGCACAACGGTAATTTTGTAATCAAAGGGGCACAACGGTAATTTTATAATTAAAGGGCAAAATGGTAGTCTTGTGATTAAAGGGCAAAACGGTAAATTTGTGATTGAAGGGCAAAGTAGTAATTTCGTAATAAAAGGGTAAAATGGTAAATTCGTAATAAAAGGGCAAAATGGTAATGGTAATTTTAAAATTAAAAGAGGTGAAATGGTAATTCCGTAATTAAGGATAAAAATGAAAATTTTATAAGTGAGAGGGTGTTATGGTAAAATTAAAAGTAAAGGGGTAAAATGGTAAATTTATAAATAAAAGGGGTAAAGTGGAAATTAGAAAGGAGTAACTTGGTAATTATAATAATTGAGAAGGGGAAATGATAATTTAATAAAAGAGAAAGGTAAATTGATAATTTAATAATGGAGAAGGGTAAAATGGTAAATATGATAAATGTGAAGGGCAATTTGGTAATTTAACCAACTAAAGGGGTAATTTGGTAAGTAGGATAATGAACAGGGGTAATTTGGTAATTTGACCAACTAAAGGGTAATTTGTTAATTATAATAAAGGAAATGGACAAATTGGTAATCTACCCAACCTAATGGAAAAAATATTAAGTGTGATAATTACGAGGTGTGTTTAGTGGCCTAATAAGTGTAGAAGATAGCTCGGTAACCTAATGTAATCCCCCAAAAATTTCAAAAAACTATATTTTAATAAATAACTTTATTTGAAATAAAATTAGCTTGTAAAATTATTTATTTTAATTATTTTATGGATTTTAGAGTATGTAAATTTGGATAAGAGTATTTGATAAATTAAAAATAAATATTTTGCTATTTATCATATTTTTTTATTTAAATAATTTTCCAAACTAATATTTTACCAACTTTATCCTTTTTAAACTAATATATTAGATTATAATGAATTAAATTATTAAACTAAATAATTTATCAAGAATATTACATTTTATGATTTTATAAATTAAATTATTTTATTTTTCCCTATTTTTCCATTCCCTTTTTACCCTTTTTCCCTTTCTTCCTCCTTCTTCTTTTCCTTTTTCTTTTTATTCCTCCTCCCTTGGGTCGCCCGGCCTGACCAACCCACCTTGCGCGCTGGGCCACAGGCCCGATTCTCCTCCTCGCACGCCCGTCACTCTAGCCCAGCCGTCCATCTTTCTTTTTCCCCTAGACCGGCCGACTTATCTTTTTTTTCTTTCTTTTCCTGCGTCGGTCCAGCCGCCCAGCCTTCCTCTCCTCTCTTCTTCTCCCACACTCGACCATCATTTCTGCCATGGTCGAGCATGTCGCCGCCTGCAACCCGGCCACCACCTACCTCCCTCTCCCTCTCTCTCTTCCCCCATCATTTTCTTTCCTTTTTAGAGCCAAACCGGCTCTTGGACCACACGCCGCGTGCCCCTCTCCCTTTCCTTCTTCTTCCCTCCCTTCCCCTGCCAACCGACCGTCACCTGCACCTGCGTACGTTCGCCGGCCAGCCGCCTGCTCCCCCTGCCTCACCCTCTTCTTTTCCTTACCCTCACCGGCCCTTCATTCCCACATTTTTCGAGCCCCTTCTCCCTCCCCGAGCTCCCTCTTCTCTCATTCCTTCTCTCTCCATTTTCCCCCGTTTTTTTTATCACCGCCGTCCTAACCACCGCAACCAGCCCCTGCGCCGCCTCCTGCCACCACCCTCTACTGCCCTGCACCACCACGCCGCCCCTCGAGCCCTACACTTCCTCCCTTCTCCACCCCTTTCCTTTTTCTCCCCATTTTTCCCCTTACCGTCGAGCCACCTGCAACCTCCACTTCCGCCGCCGTCCGGCCACCTCTGCCGCCACCCAACCCACCATTCGACACCCTGCAACCCCCTCTACCACCACCATGCATTAGTTGGCCGAAAATAGCCCTTGCACCCCTCCATTTTTCCCTCTCCTTTTCCTTCCTTCTCAACCCCTCCACCTCGACCCATCTCGGCAGCCAACTTCGCCGCCTTGCCGCCGCCGTCTTCGCCGCCCTATGCCGCCGTGAAACCACCCTTAGCCTCCACTTACACCCCCTCTTCACTTCTGCACCATTCCCTTACCTTGAAACCTCCCCCACCTACCCTCTTTTCTAGCCCAAAGACCCCAACCCAAAAATGGCTTATTTTTCTTCCTTCACCCTCTTCGAGCCCTTTTCTCCCCTCATTTTGCATGAGACTCATGCTGCTCATGCAGCGTGAGCTCCCCCTTGTTTTGAAATTCATTTGGTTAAATTTTGAGGTATATTGATATTCAATTAAAGTGTATTATTATTAAATAAATTTGTTTTATAAAGTTTTATCCTTTAATTTATTACTCCTAACCTAATAATGATTAATATTATTTTTAGGTGTTGAGTTGCTAATAAAGCCTGAATCTTTAACCGGGGTACCGGTAAGATTTGATATTTTGCGGGATTAAGGTAATCGTTAATCCTCCCTTAAATACATGGAAAAACGTATGCTAGCACATTAGGGATTTTGATATGATTTTATGCATGTTTTGTGTGCCTAGCATGATATATAAATGGTTGTTTATATTGATTGAAAGAAAAAGAAAAAGTATGATAACCTTTGTGCCATGTGTAGGTATGATAATTAAGGAAGGAGGTTGATTATTGATGGGAATGTTAAATGCTTGTTTATGATGTATTATGTTGCTAATGCATGAATAATGTTATTGTCTAAGGGTATTTTAATGATATGCTTGTGAAGTATGTGATCTAATATATGTAGTTGCTAATGATTATTATGTTGAATAATGACAAGTTGGTGGACTTAGATGATAAGAATGAAGTACTAATATCATTATTTTATGTAGTGATGGTAAATTCATAAAAATGGTGAATAAAGGGGTTGAGTGGAAATTTTATAAGTGAAAAGGGTATTTTGGTAATTTTGTAAACAAAAGGGTATTTTGGTGATTTCAAAAGAAAGGGGGTTAAATGATAAGTTATAAATAAATGGATAAAATTGTAAGTTGTGAGAAAGAGGGGTATTATGGTAATTTTTGAGGTAAAAGAATAATATGGAAATTCTATGATTAAATGGCATAATGATAATTTTATAAGTAAAGGGGTATTATGGTAATTTTTGGAGAAAAGGGTAAAGTGGTAATTTTGGAGTCAAAGGGCAATATAGTAATTTTATAAGTAAATGGTAAGAATGGTAATCTTAGAAGTAGGGGTAAAATGGTAATTTTGGATGAAGGAGGGTGTTATGGTAATTTTCAAGTAAAGGGGCATTATGGTAATTTTTAGAAGTAGAGAGGCAAAATGGTAATTTCATAAGTAAATGGTGATATGGTAATTTTATAAGTGAATGGCGAAAAGGGTAATTTTGTAAATAAAAGGATATTATGGTAATTTGGAAGTAAGGGGTAAAAGGGTAATTTTGTAAGTTAAAAGGATATTTATGGTAAACTTGGGAGTAGGGGTTACTTGGTAATAATGATAACGACGAAGGACAAATTGGTAACTAAATTATGATTATAAAAGGGTAAAATAATAATTATAAATATGGAGAAGGGTAAATTGATAATTATGATTATGAAGAAGGGTAATTTGGGATTTATGATAAATAAAAAGGGTAAAATGGCAATTAAAATGATTGAAAGGGGTAAAATGGTAATTATGATTATGAAGAAAGGTAATTTGGGATTTATGATAAATAAAAAGGGTAAAATGGCAATTAAAATAATTGAGAGGGGTAAAATGGTAATTATGATAAAGGAGAAGGGCAATTTGGTAATTTATCCAACTAAAAGGGCACTTTGGTAATTTAGTCGATTAAAGGGTAAAGTGATAATTATTTAACCAACTAAAAGGGCAAAATAGTAATCATGATAATGAAGGAGGGTAATTTAGTGATTTATCCAACTCAATGGCAATTTAGTAATTATAACAAAGGAGAAGGGCGATTTGGTAATCTAACCAACCAAATGGGAAATATGATAAGTGTAGCAATTATGAGGAGTGAATGGTGATCTAAAAAGTGTAGGAGATAATTTGGTAATCTAAATTGGACAAGGAGTAATTTGGTAATTATGCAACCTAAAGGGTAATATGGTAATCTATCAAGTAAGAAATGGATGACTTAGCAATTATATAAGTAAGGGGTTAATGAGTAATTTGTACCTAACATATTGTTATGATTGTGGAACATTATAATATGATTCAAATAATGCCGATTAGCCAAGTAAGATTATTTGATAATTAGTATGGCCTTAATGGTTTTCTCTGTGATATCCTGGATAATCATCTGAATAAGAAACGATTAATGATATTAGAACGATTGAAAGTGAATAAGTATCTGATTATTGTGCTTTCGTGATCACTTTAATTAAGACACTATTACTTAAAGTGAAAGACCTCGAGATTGGGAATGGTGACTCCTTAGGGGTTGCTACCCTAAGGACGTGGTTTAGTCCACGATTATTCTGGTATTTGCTGGTGTGCCTTTGTGCCCCAGCCAAGCCCTGTATCTTACTCTTTCTAGCTCTACGGACCTAGTTAGGGGGTATGCATACTTATGGATTAGGTGTCCTTGTCGGTAGGGTACTGAGTAGCTTTATGCACCAGTACGACCAGGGTACCTTTGCATCCTTGGGTTCATGGTTGAAGGGTATTTAGTAGCTTATATGCACCGGTACGACCGGTGTACCTTTGTGTCCCGGGTTATTGATCTCCCGTCCGAGGTAAATAAATATGATTGATGTGCTGATTAAGAAAAGGAAAGATACTAATTATGAAAGTGAAATATTAATGAGCCGGGCCCAGTTGATTTATGATATTGAGTACCGGTCCACTGGATATAATAGTGGTCCAGGAGCGTGTTGCCCTGGTATGTGATTATGAGTACCGGTCCACCGGATATAATAGTGGTCCAGGAGCGTGTTGCCCTGATATGTGATTATGAGTATCGGTCCACCGGATATAATAGTGGTCCAGGAGCGTGTTGTCCTGGTAAGTGATTATGAGTACCAGTCCACCGGTTATAATAGTGGCCAGGAGCGTTGTGCCCTGGATGATGATTTTATATATATTCCGGTCCACCGGCAATAATAGTGGGGGTCCCGAGCTCAATAAAACCAGTTGTGTATGTGAATAAAATTATGGAAAAATACTAATCACTTATAGTGGAACACCATGTGAGTCGGGGCCAGACCGGTCCACCGGTAAATAATAGTGGCCAGGAGCGTCTTGCCCTGGAGACCGGTCCACCGGCAAATAACAGTGGTCAAGAGCGTTCTGCCCTGAGTGTAGGGCTGTAAACGAGTTGAGCCTAGCTGAATACCCCTAGGCTTGGGTTCGGCTCGTTTAACTAAACGAGCCTAAAATGATGTTTGGGCTCGGCTCGTTTAACTAAACGAACGAGCCGAACCAAGCTTTTAACGAGCCGAGCCGAGCCGAGCTCACGAGCCAAAGCCAAAAAATGAACCGAGCTGAGCTTTTTCGTGTTTGGGCTCGGCTCGTTTAATAAACGAGCCGAGCGTTTAACTAAACGAACGAGCCGAACCGAGCTTTTAACGAGCCGAGCAGAATCGAATACCGAACTGGCTTAGCTCATTTACAGCCCTACCTGAGTGTATACCTTCGGGTCCACCGGCTATAATAGTGGGGTTCTCGCACTCACATGGATATAAAATATGAGATTGATGGAATGATGATGGAATAATGGCTTAAGGAGTTATGTATTGACTTTACACTATGACATGGCTTATGGCCCAAAAGTATCGATCGTGACTCATAACTTGTTATATATGTGATTGTTATGTATGCACATCTGATTACATATGTTTATAGCTTACATTATGTGTTGCATTGCGGACATGTCTTTAAGTGTGGTATTAAAGGGTTACTCAGTATCGTAGTACTGAAGGGATTCCCTTTATGGGGCCCCTGCCTATTCAATGGGCAGTGCCCTTGCAGGTCTTTTCAGGTGCTACTCAAGTGGGCTACGGGAAAGAGAGTAAGGAGTTATCCGGTATCATTAGGATTTTCTCTTTCTCTTTTAAACTCCTGGTTTTAATGCTAATGTTGTTTAAGTAACCATCATTGGTAGATGTTATTCTTGTAAGCGATTTGATGCGCTACTCTGATTTATGTGTGTTGAATTTCTTCCAGAATGTATTTTACTTTTCTTAGCCTTAGCACTTGGTACTGGAACGGTATGAGTGAACCGGTCTGGTACTAAGTGTGACGGTAATACTCCCAAAGTTCACGTTTTATTTATTTTCTTCCGCTAATTTCCTTTTAATTAACAAAATTTTTCAGTAGTGAATTTTGAGGGTGTTACACCTAAACCGAGTAAGGGTGTAGCTAAGGCCGAATGTGTGCTATGTGTCCTACCTGCCTTGGATGTATTATATAATTATATGTCATGTTTATATGCTATTATCTTAATTGTTCCATGTGTGGCGTGGCTTGAAACCGAGATGTATACATGTGTCCTCTTTTGGTATGTGATAATACAGATATGCTGTAAGTTATGATGTGATGTGATGTGGCCTTTTAGGACATGCATGCTAGGATAATTAATGTGGTAATGTGGTATGGAGGCATGAAAAAGAGAAATGGGAGAGAAAGATAACCAAGGGGAAGTAAGTTGGCTAATGTAGGTATAGGAGGAACTAGGGTTTGCATGGGACGGTTAGAGTCCACATGGGGGCAAACTTTACGTATGAAAAGTTGCCTCGGGACGTGAGGAAGGTAATAGAAGTGTCGTTTGGGTGTCTGGGGGCTTCGGTCGAAAAATAGTACTGGGATAGTAAAGGGTGTGTAGGAGACTAATCTAGGGTTGGGAGGAAACCCTAATGTGAGAAGGTGGAAAAAGAAAAAGAAAATAATATAAATAAACAAGAATGAGTGGGGAAGAAAATGAGGGTTGGATCTCAGGGTCGTGACGTGTAGGGTTTTGAAATAGTCGGGATGTGTACGACAGAGAAAGATGGGCCACATAGGCCCGAGTTAGGGTTTTTGGAGAAAACTGAGTTAGGAGGTGCAGAAGTCTCAAGATATGGGACAGACCCTCCTGGGAGGATAAGTGTGGATATAGTTAGCCATGCATGTCAAGGGTGAAATACTTTCTTATAAGATATGATAAGACACTAATCACTTAAAGAGGAAGATGTTGAGCCGGACCCAGACCGGTCCACCGGCGAATAATAGTGGCAGGACATGTACCCTCGTGACCGTTCCACCGGCTATAATAGTGGGGGATTCCGCGCTCAACAAACTAAACGTAAAAACGGTAAGATACAAATAAGATACTAATTACTTACAGTGGAACACCTTGTAAGTCGAGGCCAGACCAGTCCACCGGCGAATAATAGTGGCAGGGTATGTTACCCTCGCGACCGTTCCACCGGCTAAAATAGTGGTAGGGCATGTACCCTCGTGACCGTTCCACCGGCTATAATAGTGGGGTTCCCGCACTCACATGGACATGTATAATCCGAGATGATTGATTAATGATGGACTAATGGCCTTAAGGCCCTAAAAGTATTGATTATTCATTATGGCTTGTTAATGTTTAGTTGACTTGTTAAGTATGCGAATGGACGAAAGTGAATGTTACGTATACACCATTGATATCAGATTGACTCGTTGAATATGCGAATGTATGGACATGAATGTTATATTTACACGTGTCGTTATGTATGGATTCAGTAGTGTATCATGTGTTACATTGCAGACCTGTTTTTAAGTGTGTATTTAAAGGGTTATTCAGTACCATAGTGCTAAAGGGTTCCATTCGTGAGGCCCCTGCCTATTCAATAGGCAGAATCCCTTGCAGGTCGTATTTGGTGTTATTCAAGTGGGTCTTAAGAAAGAGCGTAAGGATCTATCCGAAACTGTTAGGTTTTTACTGTCTTCTTTTAAAATCACAATTTTAATGTATTCGTTGTTTTGTAACCACCACTTGGTGGATTATATTCTTATACAATGTTTACTTACGCTACTCTAATTTAAATATATTTGAATTTCTTGTAAATTGTGTTTTACTCTTTTAGCCTTAGCACTTGGTACTAGAACGGTAGGAGTGAACCGATCTGGTACTAAGTGTAGCGGTAATATCTCCAAAGTTCATGGTCTATTAATTTGCTTCCGCTAATTTTCCGTTAATTAAATGAAATTTTTCAGTAGTGAATTTTGGGAGTGTTACAATAGGAATCTTGATCTATAAAGGAATTCAACCCAACCCAATTGGGCATTTATGAATAACATCAAATCAAACCAACTAGGCATTCCAAACAAACTTGGCACGTAGGTTGTTAGTACAACTAAGCACTAAGTAAAGTATAGGTCCTATGAGCACTTAAAACATGATTCACAAATATACAAGTTAATCCATCATATTCCATTTAGGCATGCTAATACATAGGAACATATTATTGTCAACTCATTATGTAATCACATAATTTTAGCTATAAACATCTTGATCCACAAAAGGATTCAACCTGACCCAACCCAATTAGGAATTTATGGATAACACCAAACCAAATTAAATGGAAATTTATAGATAACACTAAACCAAACTAATTGGGTATTTATGAATAGCACCAAACTAAATCTTATAGCATTTATGGATAACAACAAACCAAACCAAACCAATTAAAAATGTATGGATAATGCCAAACCAAACCCGTTAGGCATTTATGGATAATACCAAACCAAACTTGCTGATCAATTATAAATGACACCAAACCAACTTAGTAGAGCATAACATAATATAACATATCATCCAAATAGGTGTTTATAGATAACATCAAATGCGTATCATATATCACATAATGAGTGTTTGATTGGTGCCTGATTTGATCTCTAACAGCTAAAGTGTTCGACTTTGTTGTTTTCATGTTCTTTATGTAACTCAAATCTTACTCACTAGCGATTCACATCTATTTTCTATGGTAGTGTTTTTTTTTTGGATTTGGTGTTTGAATCGAGATATAGTATGGCATACATTTCTTGTAAACCTCTCAAGGCTTGTCGATTTCAAATTTAGTTATGATATATAGTTCCTAGATTTCAAATTTGTTTGAGCCTCTCGATTCATTTCTCCCTTGATATGACACTTTGGCATAGTTTTTGACATTTTGAAACTAAATTCTCCCATGGAGGTAGTGGTATATAGTTCCATCGAGAATAATGAAGGTTCAACTCCATTACACTTTTTGTTAATTATGTGTGTATTGCTTGTTGGATTCAATTCATATCAATTTGTAGTGCTTTCAATAACGTTTATGTCAAAAACCATTATCAAAACTAAGATTTGATAAAGGTTGTAGTGAATAATCATTATTAAAGGCAGATTTTGATAGCGATTTTTATAAATAAAAAAAAACTACTATTAAAAGTCCAAGAATTACAATATTTGACGTGCTTTTAGGATTTTTTATGACGGTTATATAATCGTCATAAAAAATTTAATAATAGGCGAATCGATAGCGGTTTATAACCGTTATTAAATCTCAAAAATAATCATTACTAAATTCTGATTTTATAGTAGTGTTGTTTGGTTTTGGGGAGTATTATTATTTTTCCTTTACGGCTTTGGAACCAGGAGGGATATACTTCTCATACAGCTAGTCCATTACGTGTATTGCTAATACCGAAGTATTGACTTTTTTTCTCAATGCTTAGCAATCACTTCCCATGTCTCCTTATATATATAGGCATAAGTACCGCATAACACACGTCTCTATTATCATCATTTGTGACCTCTTTAGATATATCATATATTATTTGGTGTGAATTTACTAATATATTCAATGCCATCGATTCCTTGAGTGTAACGTGTGACATCCTCACAACACAACCACATTAATACATATTGCAATCGCTAATTTCAGACTCACGGTTGATTTGGTTTCTCAAAACAAGTACGAATTTAATTTCAAAATACCGATAACTCCAGTACGAAACATTGAGAGTTTTTTCATCTCCCTTAGCCAACTGGATCATGACGATGGTGTACAAGAGGTGTCTCTTCCTAGTTCCTCCATATTATTATTGGCTATTCACTTCTTCTTCTTCTTCTTCTTCTTCTTCTTCTTCTTTACTTGTTTTCTTTTGTATTTAGGGATTAGTAAGAGCTTTTATTAAGTGCCTAAATGAAATCATTCCCCAATATTTGAAAAAATATTTACATAGGTTAATGTAGGTTAAAAGTTTGTCTCGATTCATCCTGCGTCACCTTAATTTTTATTAGTCCTAATTTCGAAAGTAAAATAAATAAAGGGTAAAACTTAACTGATATAGCTTTTATTCATTCCAATCCATATCAATTCAAATGCAATTAAAATAATTTTTTTCAGCTGAATTTAATATTATACAAATAGTATTTTAAAACATTTAATGCAACTCACCTCATCTACCTAAAATTTTTTAGAACCAAATAGAGTCTTTAAGTAGTGGGTATTTTAGCTAGAGCTATAGAGAGCTTGCTCCAGGCGTAGCAGTGAGAACATACCAATTTCCATAAACCTCATATAACCTCTTCAGACTTCTAACATCCACGCATGGATAGGCAAGCGAGCCAAAAAAGAAAGAAAAGAGAGAGACGCCAACCACATACATAGGTACCGAAGCATCGGATATTAAAAAAAAAAAAAATCTAAAATATCACATATTCGATCGGCGACCAAGTCAGTAGTAATAAAAAGAAAAGAACTCGCGGTTAGTTAGTACATTAGTGTCGGTAGCTCCGCCCCTGCGGTACTCGAGTCCAGAGTACCTTGTTATGGTAGATAGAAAAGAATTGTATTATCTGACAATATGGTACGCGCGTGATAGGGGAAAACAGAACTACCGGTAATTCTTATTAGAACAAACAAACAAAAACGGGATGAGGTCGACGCGGATATCTTCTTTGGAAAGGTTCGAGTCGCATTCCCTCACCGATAGATCATACAAGCTAGCCACCCTTTTCTCGTGGTTAATTAGGATCAGATTTGGACATGTTTGTCGGTTTCATCGAATTATTGCAACAAGGCCCCTGGTGGCTGGCTGGCTGGCTAATTAATTTATTGTTTATTTTTTCTCAATATGTCATGCAGACGGGAGGGAGACAGACACATATCGCGCGATTGATTAATACATCCAATAGTAAAGTAGCTTGTGCTGTGTGTTGGTACTATTTTATTTACGAAAGTTGACAAACTTAATTCCAAGATTGATTTGTGTTTTGGTGCTATAAAAATATTTAAAAATGGGACGGACGTATGAGATCACGATATTTGTCGTGCTCAACTCAAGGAAAGGAACTCTTTCGTTTATTTCGATGCCTGATTAACATCAAATCGCCACGTGCAATTTTTCTGCCGTATAAGCAAGAGACTTGGAAATACTGTGTAGAACGCAACATAAGTATATATATTTATGGGCCGCTAATGCATGCATGCATGCACGCTTTGTTAATTAATTAAAGCTAGGGTGTTGAATTGATGGAATGAAACATCCAAATTGTTGCATAAAAAAAAAAGAAGAATAGTCCCATGTATGTATCTTATTGATATCTTCATTCTAATATTCATAAGAGTTTTTTTTATCTTCGGAGGCTTTCACCGGAGCATGATTAAGATGAATATAAGTGAAAATAGAAAATGTTTAGAAGAAGTTAACTTAAAGGGAGAGGCGAGGGGTCACGATCGGAGCTAAAGAGAGAAATAAAATGTCGAACCGTCATTACTTTCTAATTTTAATTTTGTTGTATAAATTAAATCAATTGTTTCAAATAACAACCGTAATAGGAATGTAAAAGAGATCGACTTTATCTTAAATTTAATAAATTTAATCCAAAAAAAACTTCAACGGATATCGATATAGATATACAAGATGGAAGAAAATATCTATCGGGATCGGATACAAATACGGATAAGGGGTATCCGCATCCGTACCCATATATACCTTTATCCATATTTCTACTTATTTATCTGATATATAATTACATCTTATCCTTCATCTTAGAATAAATATAATAATATTAAGGTTAAAATTATCAGTTGGCTTAATTCTAAATGAGTTCATCCGTCGGATAGTGGATTTGCCGGTTGGATACTATCTAGTAATGAAATATCTGCCGAATAACTGATATCCGACGGATACATATATGAATTTTTCAATAGATACATATTCAAGTACATATAAGGATTTATATACGGATTTTTGTATCAAGTATAGATACGGATATGGGTGTATCAGCCTCAAACCCATCCCATTGATATCTCTAAATCATGATCTATTGATTCTATATGTCTATAGCTATCGATATATAGACATAAAACCAAGAAACATATATTTTTAGGCTCCTAATTAAACCTTAATGTATCTATATAATAAATGTGTTATAGCTAATGTGAACACCCACATAATCAATGCTTCCATTAATTAATGACCTATTTCATATGTTTAGATTTACTAGAAAAAATTATTAGGTCAATCATTATCATGCCAAAAAAGTATTGCATCAGAGAACCTATAGTTGTAGCACATACATTATGAAGTATTAAAATATTAGGATAAATGGTACACAAATTGACTAAAATATCCATATTGAAATTTGAACAATTTAATTGTTATGGAATGTATTAATAAGGTGAAAGAGGATAAATTAGGAAATATAACAATAAATGTTTGTTGGAACTTCAAATATGATTTATATTATGAAACAAAAATAATAATAAATTATTATAGGCCTTCTATAACGAAAATGATGAAGTATTATTAACTCTCAATAATATATCACCATTTATTAGGTCAATAGATTTTGTAAGAATTTTTTTTAGCATATATAACCAACCTAATAATTAAAGTATATATTTTGGTGAAATTACACGAGTTATCCTTGTCTTCTTTTGTTAGGGCACCCTGTTTGTAAATACAAGATATATGTCTGTAATAAAAAAGCGGCAAATGTATATGGTATATATAATTTCATCAAAATGTGGGACTATATAGGGCAATATTCCATTTTTTCATCATTAATTTGTAAATCTATAAATATACGAATTATTTTACGGAACTGTAGTTAAAAACCAACAATTTATTCTTTCCACTTTATTATTTTTTGTGAATAAAACTTACGATACACGTACATGAAAATATACAATTACCAGCCCTTAATACATAATGGGCTACTCTCTCTCTCTCTCTCTCTCTCTCTCTCTCTCTATATATATATATATATATATATATATATATAATTAACACACTAACACACACACATGTTTATTACTTTTAATGTCCGTCTCATTCTTCATCAACGCCATTTTCTTTTCTATTATTTTGAACTTTTTTTTGTGTGTTGTTATGCATGATTCTTTAATATAAACAAAACCACTATTTCCTTTTTGCGTAAGGAACAAAAAGCTATAATGTAACTTCTTCATTTGCATATATTGTCGAAAACAGAATAATGCTTTTATTAATGTGTGTTTGGAATAGTGATAGATATTAATTATCAGCTGTTTTACTTTATGTAGTAAGTAAATTTACAAAAAATAATATAATTTTTTTTTTAAAAAAAAATTCAGGTTGAAAAGCACTTATCTTAAACGCAAAATACTTACCCAAACATATACTTACTACCTGGTCTTAAAAGTAAATTGGACATGATCCGAGAGATTTCTACCTCATTTATTTAGAATAATAGTTTTACGGTAACTTTGAATATCTAGTTGTGAATTTTGCGTATAGTATTTATGTTTTTGATTATTTATTTGAACATCCCTATTTAAAAATATAAAATAGTAGTGAAATTATACTATCATGTTTATTTGCAATCAAATATTTAATTTCTTATACTTTTATCTATGTTAGTTTAAATAAAACCAAAAAAAAAAATACAAAAAAAAAACCCCATCTATCGCACGACTTTTATCATATATAGTTTTTTCCAAAACTAGAGGATCCATGCGTACTAAATCTCATGCCTGAGCTCGCTCTCGTTAACGGGCATTTTACATATTCGAAAATAATGCGATACTTGGTGTGCAAAATTCAATGCGCATCCATAGCCACAAAAATTCAAGAACCATCTATATAGGCCTTTGTCCTACCACCACGGACGCCTTTAATTCTTATTTATTTATTTATTTAGGAGTATTAGATGGATCGAACATTTGAGAAAGGCAAAGAGAACGCGAACTTAATATTAATACATCACTATAGTACAAAGAATGGGAGGAAAACCAAAAAAAAAAAAAAAATTTGGACAAAAGGAACGGAACGGAACAAAAATAACGAGATGGACCAGATGGTGCATCATCAATAGTGCAGGTGCAGCATCTAAAATTTAATAAGTGGTTACCTTTCTCTACGTCCACAGGTTGTTCAGCCTCGGACCAATAATGAATCATATCATATGGCCATATGAATCTTTTGTTTGATAGACGGGTAAGCAAAAAACAAACTATTTAGAGCAAAAAAAGATAATTTAAAAATTTTTATACGTTCTAGACCATTTTATCAATTCCATATGAAAAATTATTTCGACAGCCAATAATCTTTTTCCTCTTTTTTTCACACACAAAAATGAAAAAAAAAAAAAAAAAAAAAAATCTGACCGACCTTTACCTTTTTCCAACCTTTAACAATCCTCCTGTGAATCTGTGATTCCGGATGCGATGCGTTCGTTGCGTGTATTTTGCAGCACACGGGAGATGAATAACGTGATTACGTGAAGCCTCGAACAATGAATGGCGCAAACATGAAGTCCTCGTTACGACACGAGTCTTGTGAGTCTGTGACTCTCATCATAGTTCGCCAAAAGGAACCCCCCCGCCCCCCACCCAAAAAAAAACCACCACTTCCGGTCGAGCCAAGCCTTACTTTAAACGCGCCTGTGGCCCGGGCGGAATTGGTGAAAGCGGGGGAACACAGTGTAATCTCGCACGATTATTAAAATGATTTGTCCTCAGTCGTGCGCACCGCAGATGGTATAGCAATTTTTTTTATTTTTATACCTCGCACGGTTGCACCTTGTTGCACCAGTAAGTAGCAAAGTGGGCAAAATAGGGGAAAACAATTGTCTGCCGCCTATTCTATAAGGTTTCGGTCAAAAATTAAAATATCCGATCTGGTATACAAGGTGGGGGAGGCTCATATGTCTGTAAGCCAGAGCTAATGCCACGCCCAAAGGCCGCGAGTCCATCCGTCTCGCCATTGATTTCTTTCAATGCATGAGAGATCCAACAACAATTAAAGCTCCTCGTCGAATGTCTACAAGATTCGACCAACCCCGCGTGCGGGGGGGGGGGGGTGTACATAAATTCTACCCTTGATTCGTCCTGCATTTATAAAAGGATCGCTTGGGATACTGATAAGGTTCATTTAATGATTATATATCAACACATCAGGTTCTACTTAAAACCTCAGAACATAATCATCCAAGACTAATTAATGTAGACTTTAAATATATAATTATTTGAAAATTATTGGATGTAATCATCTAAAAAGAATCCTAATTTTATCTAAAAGCTAATTTAATGATGGAGGGTTGATACTCCGATATAAACTATCTAGAAATCTTCTTAATTTTAGATGTGGGATCAAAACATTCCCACCCTTTTAGACTACATATTCTCATGTTGTCTGCTTCTGTAATCAACATGAGTTTATAGAGAGGTTTCAATTGAAGTTAGACTCTGATAACAGATGATACAGACCCTATCTAACTATTATATATTACCATACTAAATGGACCCTACCAAAAACTCTAAGACGTAATCGTCCGAGACTAATTAATATAGACCCTAAGAACGTAATCGTCTGCAAAACGCCATGCGTAATCCTCCGAGAACAGTGATAAGAGCCATAACTCCACCCACAAATTAGTTCAAGAGTGAAGGGTTGACCTCTCATATAAACTGTCCAAAGATACTTTTAGTTTTCTATGTGCAATCATATCAATAGGTCGATTTCGCAAACCCCTTCGGTGAGTCTCATGCAAGCCATGTCAAATACCCTATAGTTCAACTCCTAGAATCAAGCCATACTTGAGATTGGGAGAGAAACTAAATAACCATCGACTCATGTTGTCCTTAGCAACTTCTTCGGTCGATATGGGTTTGGGATTTGATCTCACAATCCCATCAATGTTTAATTTAGTTAGATATTCATGTGATGGTGACCAGCCTAAAGTGATCCATTGTTTGGAAGGGGTTAGAAGGTGGAGATATGCCAAGGAGCTCCATGAATTCTCTTCACTTTAGCAAGATTTTTTTTTTCTGCTTGAATTTGTGTGCCTCGGCCAAATTGTGTCCCCCTGAAACAATCACCTATTGCATAAGAACCAAAGCAAGCTATGATCAACAATAATTTTCTCATCCTCCTCCTCCTCTTATTTTTCACCTTGATCTGTATCCTTTTAGTTGCCATAAGAAACCACTACCTAGAGTAAGCAATGTCGGCCATGGCCACCATCCCTTTAGTTGACTAAAATTTATTGCCTTAACATTATTTTTGTCACCATTAATTAATAGCTGGAACAAAGGTTGCCACCATCAATTTTTTCACTTATGTATTTTGTTTACCTTGATTTGGTCGATAGTTAATTTTGGTTTGCTTGGTTTGTTTGTTGTTTGGTTTCGATTCTTTGATTTTCTTAATATTGTTGCTCTCCTCCCTCCTCTTTCATCAAAAAATGGGCTCGTCATTTCTCATCACATTGTCAAAAGGCATTTCGTGGATTGTAGGCTGATGCTAGAAAAGGAGATGAATTTCAAGGTTTCCATTTGATTAGATCTAGATCCATGTACGTGTGTTAAAAAGTTTTTCCTTTGAATTCTTAATACTAGTATTTTATATACTGGGTGTATCATGCAACATACATTCAAGTGTAAAGTATAATTTACAAATGTTATATATCCAAATGTCAATGTTGTATACTTAAGAATATAAATGTTATATATTATGAAGATGCTTTTGCAAGTATTTATTATTTGTTTATTATTTTTAATGTCAATCTCATTAGGGATGTAAACGAGGCAGGTTCAGATCGGGTACCTTATATCGATACCCGAATCCGATTAAAAAATTCATATCCATATCCATACCCATACCCGAACGGATATTCACTAATATACCCATATTCGTACCTGACAGATATCCGTTACTCGATAAATAACCCATTTACCCGATAAATTATAAATAACTAACAAATAATCCGTTATCCAACGACTAAACTCGTCACCCGTTACCCGTCACTCGTTTAAATTTATAATTGTAAACTATTCTTATATAAAAAGTTAAGGGTAAAATAGTAAATATATAACGGGTATGGGTAGGAATATGGACACCCCTTATCCGTATCCATACCCAAACCCGTCGGATATTTTTAATCCCTATCCCTATCCATATCCGTATCCATATCCGTTTATCATTATCCATATCCATATTCATTGGGTAAAATCCGTCGGATTTCGGATATTATCCGCCCTATTTACGTACTTAAGTCTCATTCTTCATCAACGTCATTCTCTTTTCTATTATTTTCAACTTTTTGTGAGTTGTTATGATTATTTAGTATAAAGAGAAATACTATTTCCTTTTTGAGTAAGGAACAAAAAGCTATAATATAACTTCTTCATTTGCATATATTGTCAGAAAGAGAATAATGCTTTTATTAATGTGTGTTTGGAATGGTGAAAGATATTAATTATCAGATATTTTACTTCATTTATTAAGTAAATTTATGAAAAGTAATATATTTTTTTTTTCAAAAAAATTAGGGTTAAAAAGCACTTATCTTAAACGCAAAATACTTACCCAAACATATACTTAGTAACTGGTCTTCAAAGTAAATTGGACATTATCAGAGAGATTTCTACTTCATTTATTTAGATTAATACTTTGAATCTTTAGTTGTGAATTTTGCATATAGTATTTATGTGTTTGATTATTTATTTGAACATCCCTATTTTAAAAATATAAAATAGTAGTAAAATTATACTATCATGTTTCTTTGCAATCAAATATTTAAATTATTATACATTTATCTATGTTAGTCAAAAAAGAAAAGAAAAACTAATATATCGCACGACTTTTACCATAGTTTTCTCCAAAACTAGAGGATCCATGCGAACATTTTCATCAAGGAGAAAGGCAAAGAAATGTGGAATTAATATTAATACATCACTATAATACAAAGAATGGGAGGAAAAAAAATTTGGACAAAAAGAAGAGAACAAAAATAACGAGATTGTGCATCATCAATAGTTCTAAAATTTAATAAGTGGGTACCTTTCTCTACGCCCACAGGTTGTTGAGCCTCGGACCAATAATGAACCACAAGGAAACAGCACAAAAAATGTTCGCTTTGATCTCCCCCCCCCCCCTCTTTTTTTTTCACACACAAAAAAAAAAAAACACTGATCGACCCTTGTCCTTTTTCCAACCACTAACAATCCTGTGAGCCTGCGACCTAAATTGCTCTTCCGGATGCCATGTGTTCGTTGCGTGTAGTTTGTAGCGCACGGGAGATGAATAACGTGATTACGTGAAGCCTTGAACAATAAATGAAGTCGTAATTACGACAGAGTCATGTGACTCTCATCACAGTTCGCCAAAAGGAACCCCTTCCCCCCCCCCCCCCAACACAAAAAAAAAAAAAAAAAAGGATTACCACCTCCGGTCGAGCCAAGCCTTACTTTAAGCGCGCCTTGGGCACGGGGTGAATTGGTGAAAGCAGGGGAACACAGTGTAATCTCGAACGATTATTAAATGATTTGTCCTCGGTCGTGTCCACCGCAGATGTTATAGCATTTATTTTTTTTATACCTCGCACGGTTGCACGAGTAGGGAAAATAGGGGAAAATAATTGTCTGCCGCCTATTCTATAAAGTTTCGGTCAAAAATAAAAATATCCAATCTTGTATATCAGGTAGGGGAGCCCCATAGGTCTGTCAGCCAAAACTAATGCCGCGCCCAAAGGCGGCGAGTTCATCTGTCTCTCCCTTGATTTCTTTGAAGTCATGAGAGTTCCAACGGCAATTAAAGCTCCTCGTCGAATGTATACAGGATTCGACCAACCCCGCGTGCGGGGGGTGTACATAAATTCTACCCTTGATTCGTCCTGCATTTATAAAAGGATCACTTGGGATACATTTTTGTTTAGAGGTTATATATGATCACGTCAAACAAATTCTAATTAAAATGCCAAAACATAATTGTTTGAGACCAATTAATAGGAATTTCAAATATATAATCATTTAAGAAGTATTAGGCATAATCATTCTAGAACAACTCTAATTCTTTTCAACAGCTAGTTTAATAGGAAAAGTTTGATCATTTAATATAAACTATCTAGAGGTCTCCTTAAGTTTTAATGTAGGATCACAACATTTCCATTCTCTTTACACTACACATTCTTTTGTTACCTTCGTCTATAGTCGTCATGAGTTTACAAAAAGGTTTCAATTGAAGTTAGATTCTGATATCAGATGATACGGACCCCGTCTAACGATTATATATCGTTATGCCATAATTTATTTCTCCTAAAACAATCACCTCTTGCCCAATAACCAAATCAAGCTAGGTTCAACAACGATGTTCTGATCCTCCTCTTATTTTTCACCATGATTTGTATCCTTTTAGTCGCCGTAAGAAACCACTGCCTAGCGTTATCAACGCCGACCATAACCACCATCCTTTTAGCTGAATAAAATTTATTACCTAGACAAAATTTTCGTCACCATGAATAGCTGGAACGAAGGTTGCCACCGTCAATTATTTCACTTATGTAACTTTTTTTTTTACCTTGATTTGGTCAATAGTTAATTTTGGTTTGATTTGTTTGTTTGTTGTTTGGTTTTGATTCTTTGATTTTCTTATTGTTGTTACTCTCCTCCCTCCTCTTTCGTAAAAAGATGGGCTCATCATTTCTCATCACATTGTCAAAACGCATTTGGTGGATTGTATGTGGATGCTAGAAAAGGAGATTAATTTTAGGGTTTCCATTTGATTAGATCTAGATCCATGTGGGTGTGCTAAAAAGTTTTTCCTTGTAAATCTTAATACTAGTCTTTTATATACCAGGCTTATTGTGCAACCTACATTCAAATGTAGAGTAAAATTTACAAATGTTACAAATCCAAATGTCAATGTTATACACTTAATAATGTAAATGTCATTATCTACTTTAAGATATGAACATGAATACCAATATGTCTACTATTTAATATTTGATATATGTTTAATATAAATATATATACATATAGTAAATAACAATTGAAAACAAATTGTGCCACTAGGAGATACAATAAGAATCGCATTATTTAAGGGTTTTCACCAAAAAAAAAATTAAGATATTTTTATATATACTACCCACTAACATAAATGATTTTGGTGTCAAAAAATAAACGTTGAAATTAATTGAGTCGCATTATTAGTTGGGTTGTTGACGAATTGAGATTGCTTACAAGCCCACTCGGCTTGACTCACCTCAGTTAGTTTGTTCAAGTCAATAAAATAAGCTTACATCTTATTTTCAGGCTTATTTAATAAACAAAGTGAGCTTAAGACATAGTAGATTCGGATCATGTGCTCGTGAACTAGCTCAAATTATGCTCGTTTATTAGCTCAACTCATTCTTTAGATGATTTATATGCTTGTTCGTATAGCTCTATTTATATGGTTGTTTATAAGTATATATCTAGATTTTGAAAGTTTTTATAGAATATTTGGAGGATTTGTATATATATCAAGTTTATTTAATAAATAAGTTGAATGGTTAAATGAGTTATTAATCAAGTTGATTTTATTAAAGGAGTTGAGTTAGTTTATTTAACTTATTAAGTTGAATGTTTAAATGAATTGAGCTATGAATTGCATCATGATAAAGTAGATAATTTGGCTCATTTACATTAAATGAGTAAAGCTGAATGGTTCACGAACCTTTTATCTCGGGCTCACTTCGAACTTGAGTTGAGCTGAAGTCTTAAGAAACTAGACAAACTAAGCTTGAGCCAATGAAAGTTAAGTTTGATTGAGCTCATCAACTGGTCTACTTTTTAGTAAGTATTTGGACGAACAAACAAAATTCCAAAGCACTTTGCCACATAAAATGATAATGAAAAATAGCAGAGGTAGAAAAATACGACTATGCTTAGCTCCCAACCTTATCTCCTCTTCACCTCGCAGTTTTAAAACTTAAACTAGGAAAGCCAATCTAGCCGGTCAAATTATATATATCGGGTCTCAGGAAGTTGAGATCGGCTAAAACTAGCATGACCGGTGAAAATTGGCAAGCTAGTCAAATAATCGATCTATCAAATCAGTCAAAAAATTAGTTAGAAGCTGATAAAATTTATGTGTAATTTAATTATATATATATATATAATATTATTTGATATAATATATACTATGAGTATGGCCGGTCCAAATATGTATCCGACTACTGAACCAATAAAATATTTATATTATTAGTTTTGTTCTTAAAACTATGTCTCCATCCCATAGACCCTCAATACCTTTTTCTAGCTAGTTGTTGCTTCGCTCAATTTAATGATGAACAATGTGCTTTTCTATTCTTTTCACTGCCGTCTTGTTGTAGACATTTTCGAATTTCGTCACCTAATAATAGCTTTCAGAAAATCACCGGCTATATACGCACATAGATTGTGTTTAAATCGAAATTTCTTAATATGCGCCTTTGTGATAGTGAAACAAGTTTCTTGGTCATGCGATTGGCCTTCTTCCTTGCTCGTTTTATTGTTTGCTGTTAGATATAATATCTTCTTCTTCTTTTTCATGGTTACGATTGCTATTAACTTGAATGTATCTGATTGTAACACTGTGTTTGCATCAATAAATTGACGAACAACATTATGTTTGAAACAAGGATAAGTATACGAAAAAAGAAAAAGAAAAAAGAGAGAGCGAGAAGAAGATATGGGTAACATTTTTTTTTCTTCCTGTCTACAAGGTAAATGTGACATTTTCGATCAATATTATTCTAATAAATCATTAAAAAAATGTTCCATCCATCCGGTAAAGATAGCATTATTTTCCTTTTTAATCTATCTTAAATTACAATGTAGATGCCTTATTAGAAGTATATATTTTTCTTTTATTTATTTAATTTAAATTGCACTTTTTATTGTTGGAGTTTTACAATAAATTATAGGCTGCCATTAATTTTCCACATCTCCGGTTAGAATATAATAGGAAAACTGAATATAAAATATTTATTTCTTAATTATATTAATTGATATATTTCTTAAACCTCAAGAAAAATAGACGACTATTTTTACGATTGCACTTATACGGACGTCGGACCAAGTGAAGATTCGGAATTAAAACATCACTTTGCAATTTCCGTACCCCCCCAATCGCTCACGAACTCATGGCAACTCACCCTCCTTTAAAACCGCTTTCAAGGCGTGAAGCACGTCGCACAAAGAAAGCAGCACGAAACAGAGAGGGAGAAATAGTGATAGGGTGTGGAAGATGCAGCCTGTAAATAAATAAATTAAATTAAAAGCAACAGTCTTTTCGAGCGTCTCTCCTCTCCACTCCACTCCACTATGAGGTGAGAAAGTAAGCAAGATTGCATCTTTGATTGTTACAGCAGCAGCAGTGTAATTTTTTGACATATTACTACAAGAATTGGTGTGCAGAGCCAGAGAGGAGGGCGAACCAGAGGAATGGGAATGTCGGCGAAGTCGAAGAACGGCTGCTGCAGCGTCGGTTGGGTTCCAGGATTCTTCTTAATATTCTCCCCAGACGACGAAAATTTCAGCAGGAAAAGAACTTTGCTTTCTCTCTCCCCCGCCAACGCCGTCGGCGCGGCATTAATTTCCAGAACCCGATTGACTCTCACACTATGCGGTCTATTAATCTTCACTACACTCCTCCTCTTCACTCTCTCTACATTCGAGCCCGCCGCCCCACTACGCCACGTCCCGTCTTCCCGTCGTCTCCTCCTCCATACTAATCATCCCAATTCCGGGAAACAGAGCACTGCCGCTCCACCTATTTATCTATCCAAGCTTACGAAATTCTTCAACCCCACTTCCATGACCGACGGTAATCAACGGCAGGAGACAGCATTACAAGGAATGGGCATACTTTATCGGAGGGGTACGAAGTCTATGTCCGATCTTATTGTCGGCCATGTTAAGGAAGATGTCACCCAGACCGAATTTCGGAGCTTTATTCGACTGCTTCATCATAATGGGCTCCTTTCTCGGTCCGATTTGGTGCTTATTTATCCTTCGCCATCGTCGGAGGCGGAATTCAGCTCCGTCGTTGAAGAAGAGGACGAGTCGTTCCTGAAACTCGTTTACTTATACGGCGAAACGAAGAACTCGTTGAATCGTGACCCTGTGTTAGCTCGGTACATGAAGACAAGTACGGTTAGTACTATAGAAAAGAAACCAATATGGGGCAAAGGTCATCGGAGAATGAACTTTACAGAACATCCGGACGAGTTAAATCGGTTGAATTACGGATCATTGGTTGGGTTTGATGCACAGGAGCTGGACCCGGAAAATTCTCTATCCGGCTTCTTGGATGAGGTCCCTCTGAAGTTAAGACGATGGGCGTGTTACCCGTTGCTTCTCGGGCGAGTTCGGCGTAATTACAAGCACATGATGTTATTAGACATTAAAGGCGTATTAATCCTTCGAGACCCATTTACCCGTATCCGAAATCAAAATCCGGAATCAGTGTTGCTGTTCCGAAGTGAGTCAAGCTCAAGAAAACACGGTCGGAAGAACTCGGGCAATGCTCGCCGACTCATTGATCAGAAGCCGGCGCTGAGCTCAGGGATTATTGTCGGAGGAAGCCGTGGAGTGCGGCGGTTTGCGAATGCCGTGTTGACTGAGATCGTCCGATTCAGCGTCGAGCATAAGGGAAAGAGTAGGAACTCGGTGAGTGAGTCGGAATTGGTGAATCAACTTGCGAACAGAGGGTATATATCGAAGAATATACATCTGGTCGAGCCGGTTGAGTTGGTTGGGGAAGCGAGTTCAGTGAGTGAGTTGAACTCGATGGGTTTGTCATTTTCTATTGATTATTATCCTAGTGTGGTGGCTGGTGGACATAGTAGCGGCGGAGGCAGCAGTAATTTTGATGTTGATTCATTTGTTAGGATGGTGATTTGTTCTACTTGTGGTTCGCATACTCTTGTTTATAGAAATTGTTTGGTGCCGAATAGGCAATAGGTATGGGGATAAATAATAGTAAATGATCCCAGAAAAGGAGATAAAGTTAACATCATTTCAGAAAATAAATGTTGTTTTTTATTAGTAAGATTATACTATCTATTAATATATATATATTTTCAGAAAATTGAGAAGAGTTCACTAACAAATGACCGGACAAGGTCCTTCGTGACATTCAGGAGGCCTAAGCAATAATAATAATAATATTGTGACCCCATATGTGTATAAAAAAACTGAAAAAAATAAAACTTTATCTAATTAAAAAAGTAGTATTTGTTAACCAATAAAAACAACTGTAATAAAATATAATATTTTTTCAAATAATACAACAATTACAAATGCTACTAAAATATATTTTTTGAAATAAAAGTCTTAATTAAACTATTATAGTCAATTTATTTTGAATGGATAGCATAGCCAATTATTCAATCATTCTTATGACATGGTTGAACGAAAGTAAGACTTTATCAACTTCAACTTTAAGAATAATCTTTCGGCAGAAGCAATGTTGACGTAAATTATTAAAACTATTCTATTAACAATCCAAGCATTCGGATAACAAGCATCAAAATCATTTAAATAATTCAATACCTCAACAACTCTTTCTATTTTTGTGGTATAGCTTCTCTTAGGCAATATAGCTCAATAAACAATAAAAACCCATCAATATTTGACATATCACCATACTTTAATATGCTTTTAAGATTTGAACAAAAGCTCATCATAGTCTCATTATCACAAGACTTTAATTCCTTTAAATCAAACAAGAGCCTAGAATCTACTTGATATTTCTGAAATTTCTCAAACCCACTTTGAAACGACTAAAGAGCTTGATCAATAGTGTACAACAAGTAATTAACTTTGAACGATTCCATTACCATTTGTGTCACCTCTTCAATATTATTGTCATCATTATTATCAAACCATTTTTTTGGTTTACCGATTCTCTTTTCATGAAATGTAGCTTTAACATTGATCTTTCTTGCAATTTCTTGAACTTCAATAAGAAAAATCTTGAAACTAGTTTCTCTATAGTTTAGCAACCATGATATAATAATTTCTAATTTATTGATAGCATAATCCAAGTGCAAATCTTTGGTTTGAAGAATTGTGATCACAATGTTAATATGGTCCAATAAATCATACCAAATAATTATGTCAAATATATACTCAAAATTATAAAGTTCATGTGTTAGCAATGCACTAGATTCACTTCTTGTTTTAGAATTATATCCATATTTTTTCAAGTGTGCTAAAGCATCTCATATTTGTGGAGCTTGAAATCTCATATGCATCTGTACTCATGTAACACATGCACAAGTAATAATGAATAGGGAAGTATAGGGGTGCCGAGGTGGTGCACGAGTCGTGTGAGTATACACGGGCGAACCATGCTAGCAAGCATAGGTGTGCGATAAGGAATATGAGTGGTACATAGCCGTGCGAAAGATCGTGAGCCTCACAAAAATGTGATAGACGCACGAGAAAAGAAGGTGATGGCGGTAGCGATGGACAACGATAGTTGGCGACGGAAAGAAAGAATGAAAGAAAGAAAGGTGGTGGCTTGGGGAGGTTATGCTCGATAGAAAGAGAGAAATAAATGAAGAAGGGAGAGAGAAGAGAGTAGTGTATATACATATATATGTATATATGTGACGGTGAAAATGCGGAGGATGATGATGCTAATGGTGATGAGCATGGCAATAATAGCAGAGGCACGAGGGAGTGGCAGGGTGATGGTTGATGGTGTGGCAGGGAAATTTTCAATTAAAGTGGTGAGAGATGATGGTTGAGAGTGATGCTATTGTAATACCTCGAAAAATTTACTTAGACTAATCTCGTATTATTAACGTCCTAATTTGATTCTAATATTTAAAAAATCTTATTTTAACGTTAACTTAATTTTTTTTATCTTGAAACCTTAACCAAATTCAAAACCTTAACTCAAATAAATTGTAATTCATAAACCAAAATAAAAATCCGCTAAAAATTCCACTAATTCTAATTACTTTTGGCTAATCTAAAACCACCTAAACTAATCCCTCAACCCTTTTTCTTTTTCCTTTTCTCTTCTTTCTTCTCCTTTCTCCCGTCAAACCAAGCCGCAATATTTGAAAATCTGCTACAACTTACACCCTCCATACTTGCACCATCATCTATCCCTTTTCTGCAATAATCCATCATCTCCACTACTTTCTTCTTCTTCTTCTTCTTCTTCTTCTTCTTCTTCTTCTTCTTCTTCTTCTTTCATATCTACAGACCTGCACACACGCACAGTCTACTCCCTACCATTCTTATTCTTCTTCTTATCCTTATGCAATGCATACACATAACCATCCCCATCACTTGCCATTATTGAAATGCCCCGAAAATTTCTAAATTTAAATATTATATTTGAATGAGGTTTTATTATAAAAGTTAATTAAGTATATTACTTTATTTAAAATAAAAGGAAATTAATTAGGGCAAATCAAGAATAAATTTATAAGTGTTTTAATTAGGTGCAATTTTGGTATTTTACTTAATTAAGGATTTTATTTTGAAAATTAATTAATTAAATTATTTTATTTAAAATAAGGAGGATAAAATAGTCCCAAATTAATATTAATTTTATAAATAATTTAATGGAATAAAATTTGGGTGTTTTGCTAATTAAAATGGAATTTATGGAAAATCTTTCAAAAATCTTATTTTAGCCTAAAAAGGGATTTAAATATTATTTTATTTAAATATTATTATTTTTAAATATCCTAAATATTTAGATTAATTTATTTGGCCCTAACCTAGCTATTGCTCTTTTCCTTTTTCCTTTTTTTCTTTTTCTTTCTTCCTTTTTCTTTCTTTTTCTTCTTTTTCTTTCTTCTTCTTCTTCGGCCCAGCCCGTGCCGTGCATCCTTCCTCCGTCCGTGGAACACTGCGTTTCGTTTCGTATTACGCCGAAGCTCGTCGTTTCATTTAAGCAATTTCATACCCTTCTTCCGTCCCTCTTTACGCCGCGTTTGTCTTCTTTTCGCACCCAAACTCTGCGTTTCATTTTAAAACCTTACCGCCCGCGCCCGAACCGCCCGGTTCTTCCTCCTTTTCTTTCTTTCTTTTTCCTTCGCGAACCGCCCGGCCAGCCGTCTTCTTCTTCCTCCTTTCCCCGTCGTCGACGATGCTGCAATGTTGGCCGCCATTAATGGCATCTCCGGCTACGGTGATTAATACCGGCCGTTTCTTTCCTCATTGTCTTCCTCTTAACTCTAGGAATAAATTGGCATAACTCCCGTCTGTTAAATATCACCCGTTTCCTCTCCCCAGCCTCGCAAAAATTTGAGGCAAACCAAACGATGCTCAACTGTTTTCTGCCACCGGCCACCCAAATTCTCGCATCTAATGCTTTCCTAGCGACCCCCCAAAACCTTATTATCCCATCTACCATCTATAAAAAGCCTGATTGTAGGAGTTGTGGAAGATTTTTCTTCCCCGAAACCCTCGGGGAGGGCTGCCATCACCGCAACTTAAAACGCGTCATCTTCCGCCGATAGCCAACCTCAGCGCCACCACATCATCCCAAATTCTTCCCTGCAACGCCCTCTAGTTAACCAAACCATTTTCAACCTTCGATTCTTCTTGCATGGGCCTCCATAATCGTGCAAAGTTGGTTGCTCGTTTCGCCGGAATTTTTACCCCAAAATCTTAAACCATCTTCCGCCGCCGTGCGCCGCCACCTATGGCTGCAACACCACCATCATTTTGTCCCTCTCCTCTTGGGAAACCATAAACACCTCTTATATCACCTCAATTCTCCCTATCTTTTTCCCAACATCCATCTTTCCCTCTTTTCTTCTCTTTTTTCGGCCACCGCCGCCGCCGCCGCTGTGCACCACCGCCGGTGCCGCCTATCCCCACCAGCCTAAGGTTGAACCCTAGACCCTCTCAACCATTTTCCATATTATTATAAGCCTTGATTTAATTTATTTCAATTATTTACATGTAAACACCATTATTATTATTCTTAATATTTATATTCTTAATATGTTTTATGATTATTATTAGTAGTATTATTGTTTTATTATTATTTATGTTGAAGGCTGAAGCCTTATTGTATTTTAATTCTATTTTATTATTAGAATAATTATTATTAATATTTTATTATTTATTCTGGAAAATCTTAGGCCCTAATTTTGTATTAACATTCGCACTTATTTATTTTAGTATTATTATTTCTACTGTTCTTATAACCATTAATAATAATATTATCATTATCTTTATTATTTCAATATTATTATATATGTTATTAATTTTATTATTAATATTAAATAAATGGTAAGTCATTAGTTATAAGTAGGGTCGAAACCCCACTTTAAATTTTAAAGCTTATATATTATTGTTATTCTTATTATTATTATTATTATTATTATTATTATTATTATTTATATTCTCATTGATATTAGTTTTATTATCCTTGATATTATTATATTAGTATCATTATTATTATTAGGGTAAAGTCTTTAACCCTATATTACCAAGGTCAATAATATCTCTCTTATTTTTATTTAGCAAAGTTAGAATTTTGTTAAGGTTATTTTATTAGTATGTTATTATTTGGTCAAAGCCCTAAGGAGGCGTAGGAGTGTGCTCCAAGACCGGTGACATTTTAGGTAAGGGGTGCTAAGGCCTTTTGTGTGCTAATGTGCATTGTGTTCCTTATATGTTATGCTTCCTATGTTATTATTGTAATTATTGCATATTTGGTATGGCATGGAGTCCAAGCATACTTTTGTGTTGCTATATGGCATGTGTACTATGTGTATGGAATAATATGTGTTTGCATGTGACCCTAAAAGACATGCATGTGAGGATGTTATATGGAAAATGTAGGGTTTCGTGGGAGACAATATAATTTATGATGTTATATGGGAGAATTGAATTTATGGTTTGTTAGGGAGAATCTAATTTATGATGTTATTTGGGAGAATGTAATTTATGAGATTATATGGGAGAACCTAATTTATGATTTGATTGAGAGAATCTAAGTTATGATTTGTTTGGGGGAATCCAATTAATCCAAATTATGGTTTTGCTTGGGAGATTCTAAATTATGATTTTATGTGGGAGAATCTAACTTATAGTCTTGTATGGGGGAATCTAAATTGTGGTTATGAAAGGGGAGAATCTAATCAATGGTATTATGTGGACAAATCTTGGGTTTTGCTATGGATTGAATTTAGGGTTTTATATGGCAGAATCGTGGGTTGAATGGTGGTACTAATGGTTATATGGTGGTATTAGGGTTTGTATGATGTTACTAAGGTTTGTATGGTGGTAATTATAGTTGTTTGGTGGTATTAGGGTTTACATGTTGGCATTGATGGTTGGATGACGGTATTAGGGTTTGCATGGTTGAAATTAGGGTTTCACATAGAATTTTAGGGTTTGCATGAAAAAGATGCGAAGGTTTGCATGGGGAGATTAATGTCTACATGAGTATGAAATTTACGTGTGGAAAGTTAATTTGGGATGTAAGGAAGGTAATGTAAGTATTATTCGGGTGTTGAACTATTTTGGATGAAAAATAGTACGTGGAGCATTATGAGGGTATGGAAGAGATTGAATTAGGGTTTGGAGTAAAGAACTCTGGGTTGTTGTGATTAATTAGGGTTGGAGTGGATAATTGTGGTTTGTTATGATTAACAAAGGCGTGGAGTGGCTAATTATGGTAGTTATGGTTAAATAGGGTTTGGAGTGGTTAACTATGGTTTGTTGTGGTTAATCGAGGTCTGTGGTGGCTGATTAGGGTTTTTGGTATTATCTTGTGCATGTGGTAATTAAAGTGTAATTATTATGGTGGAATTTTATGATTTGTGATGTGTGATGACTTATGCATGTCCGGGGTGAAAGCTTTTGAATAAGATATTTAAGACACTAATCTTTAAAGTGGAAGATTATTGAGCCGAGTCCAAACCGATCCACCGGTCAAGAATAGTGGTTAGGACGCGTAGTCCTATGTGCGACCGATCCACCGGTTATAATAGTGGTTAGGACATGAGGTCCTATATGTGACCGACCCACCAGTAAAAATAGTGGGGTGACTCGAGCTCAATAAACACAAACCAGAACCGTTAAAGCTCATAAAAGACACTAATTACTTACATTGGAATACCATGCGAGGAGGAACCGAACCGATCCACCGGTTATGAATAGTGGTTAGGGTGTCTACCCTATATGTGACCGATCCACCGGTAATAATAGTGGTTAGGGCATGATGCTCTATTGCGACCGGCCCACCGGTTATAATAGTGGGGTGTTCCTATGCTCGCATGGATTGATAAAAGGCATGGTGTGAATCGGATTCTGATAAAAGATTAATTAAATAATTAATCTGGACTATGATTGGGCCTTTGTACTTTTACCTGAATTGTTCATATACCTTTATATTGTTATGTTAGATTATGCCCTGTTATTAATCTGCATGGATTATGTGCTTGTGTGTTGGCCTTAGTGCTCAGTTACCTTACTCAGTACGTAGCGTACTGATCGCCCTTTTCATGGGTGCTGCTCATTCCCATGAGTAGTATGCCCTTCTGAATTTGTGCAGGTGGGCGAGATATCAGTCGGGGCTGAGTGTTGAGCATGTTTGGTTCGAAGTTCGAGAGTGTTGTGGCCGTACTCATTCTTTACGCGATTTCATTCTTTTTGTTATTTCTTTGGTATAGTATTTACCATTTTCTGATTCATTACTCGATTGAGTATTTTAATGAACCTTTTATCGGCTGTAAGTTTAATTCTCTTTTGAAAATGAATTACATTTCTTGATGCGTACTCTGATTTTGTTTTACAACCGTTTAATGATTATTTGGAGTTTAGTTTGTATTAATTTTGTAATTGATTGTTAATCTCTTCTTTAGCCTTAGCACTTGGTATTGGAACGGTCGGAGAGAACTGGTCTAGTACTAAGTGTGGCGGTAACATTTTCAGAATTCACGGGTTTTAAGTATTTCTATTTTAATTGCTTTCGTTTTTAAAAAAAAAAGTAGTGAATTTTGGGGTGTTACAATTATTTCCAACACTCATCCATCTTTTCTGCTGCACCACCCTCCCTCATGCTTGTCACACACCTCCCTATTCTATCTCTTTTCCCTTCCCTGATTCACTCCACACACGCATACGTGTCCATATATATATATATACTACACACTCTCCCTTCTTCTTCTTTGTTTGGCCTCCACTCTATTATTTTTGTGTCAAAAAGCCACTACCCAAACTCCCTCTTCTTTCTCTTTTCTTCTTCTTCTTCTTCTTCTTCTTCTTCCTTATTCCCCCTATTTAAAGCCTACACACCACCACAACCACCATTTACTACCTTTTGGCAGGTGAACCGACCACCAAGGTCACCCTAACACCGCCGCCGACCATCGTTGCTGACCACCACCTCTTTTCCCTTCTCCTTTCTCTCGTCCATCACATTTTTACAAAATGCACGTCCTACTCATGGCCTCAAGCCCAGGCGTGCACTACTAAAATTTTCTATCACACACCCATGCAACTCACATTTTTCGGTCGTGCACCCCTATTTTTGCCCCCAAACCTTATCCAAACACCACCAAATTCTTACTATAGCTCCACTACACATTCTACTACACATCCATACATCCCAAGAGTTCATTTAATTGTAGTTATTTCCAATTTTACCCTCCTTACCTTAATTTCTCCTTCGGTTACCCTCTTCGTGGCTAACCGTGATTTTTATTGTTTTTCATAGGTGGTATTCTAGTAGCATTGGAGGAGGAAGTCTAGGATTTGTGTGCTTAGAGCCCGGAGTCCTAGTTATTAAGGATACTATTTGATGCTTAGGATTTTTGTGTTATTGCTTGTATGATTATGTGTGTTTCCTGATATTGTTGATACATGCTTTAATATATATGGATTATGATATTGTGATAGTATGGATATTATGTTATTGAAAGAAAGTAATAATGGGTAAGAGGTACCATTATAATTTTGTTTTGATAATATTATAATTGTAGAAATATATCTTATGGCATGAAATATGGGCTAAATGAGCTTTGATAGGTGGACATAAGGATTTTTAAGAGGTATGATGATAATTAGTGGACTTGGAAAAAAATGTGTGTGGAAGGTACACGACTTTACAAAATAAAGGTTATTGGTTGTGCTTAAAGATAATTTGGCCATCATGGGGTAATAAGGCAATCTTGGTACTTTATGTGTTAGGTAGATTAAAATATAATAGTGATATCATAAGAGTGCTCGGAAGTATCATTGTTATTTTGGGGTTCTTAAATGAATTAATGGTTAATTTGGGCATAATCATCTTATAATGATAATATCATTATTCCATGTGTAAATCTAGAGGTTATTTGGATTTTGAATATGTTGTCAATGTTTGACCTTATGAGGTTATCATATATATTTCATGGGAGATGTTATGACAAATCCATGAAATTAGGATTTTGGAGATTTCTATGAGCAATACATTGGGATAAGATTATTAATATATATGTATGGGAACTAGAATGTGCATTATAGGTATGATAATAATGATGATATTTAATAGTGACTTATTATAAAAGATGGATGAATAATTAATATGGGAGAATGATTGCTAAAGAGAGTGTAAATAGGGTTTGAAAAGTGCTTAAAGACTTAGACCTACGCTATATGTATATTTATTTTAATTTGTTCGTTGCCCGTGAATTGACCTTGAATAAGACACTAATCACTTAAAGTAAAAGAGCATATGAGTAGGGCCAAGGTATGTATGTATGAATGTATTCCCATTCCATCGAAAAGAATAGTAGCTTACGAGCGTTTTGCTCCAAGAAAGCGATGTTTTTAATCTCCGTTCCACCGGAAAGAATAGTGGCTCGGGAGTGTTTTGCCCTGAGAAGGTGCTTCAATTCATTCCACCATATTAAGAATAGTGGCCCCCTACTTACTATGAAATGAAAATGTAATAGTATAATCTATGGAAAAGATACTAATGATTTAAAGTGGAAGAGTACGGGAGTAAGGACCAAGGTGTTGTTTTTATGTATATGTACCGTTCCCCAGGAAAAAATAGTGGCTCGAGAGTGTGTTGCCCCAAGAAGGTAATGTTTTCAGACCGTTCCACCAGTTTAATAATAGTGGGATTTCTCTACTTAACGTATATAAAAGAATAAAAATGGATTATACTTAATAAAGAGGTCTGGATCATTTTTTTATCTAATGAGATGTTTTATTTATTTTTTTATACACTTATTATCTGATGTGAAAGCATGTGCTAATCGTATCCCTATTTCAATAATATTGTTCTCTTGTTTGGTATGTAGCATACTGACCACTTGTTTTATTGGTGCTACTCATTCCCATGAGCAGAATACCCTAATTCTTATGTTCAAGTCTCAGAAAATCAGCTAGATAATTATATTACTTATGATGCCTTATGTGGGGATGAGTGACTTCATCTGTATTAGGAGTTGGGTGAAGAGTAATTGTTATTCGGTAGATGTATTTAACTAGCTACCTTTTTGGACTCTTGATCCATGGTATCCCCTCTTTTGTATTTTGTATTATTAACTCAGAGTTACGCTACAAACTTATTATTGTATTATAAATGTTTCTTTTGTTTCTAATTTCCTTGCATTACTTTAAATGTTTTAGCCTTGTGATTGATGTAAGGATGGTTGCATAAGCCAGACTTATGTTAATTAGGATAGTAACCTCAATATTTTACTTATTTATTTTCAGTGTAAAATAAAATTTTTCAATAGTAAATATTGAGGAGTTATAGCTGGTTTGTTGTAGAAGAGAAGTAAAACACACGCAAGAAGAAATAAAATGACTACAGATAGGAAAAGGAAAAATAGAAAGAAAAGAAAAGGGAAAAGCTTAAGATTATGATTAGATTAAATTTTGATTAGCTAAAATACGTAAGATTAATGATATAAATCTACCGAAATTAAGGTTGGGTTATAAAATATAATTTATCCGGGTCAAAGATTTGGATTAGGTTAAGATTTTAGGATTAAGAAATTTAAGTAAGGCTAAAATAAAATTTTCTTGAGATTAGAAATGTATTAAGGTATTAATTATATGGGATTTGATTTAGTAAAATTTTAGGGTATTATAAATAATCAGTTACTATTTTGCAAAGTATTCAATAAAAAATGAAATAAAAAGTAAAATATACTACCTACTTGAAAAGGAAATGAAAGAAGAGAATTCATGGAAGTGAAAGAAGACAACAATGACACGAGGGAGGAGAGATGAGAGATGATAATGATAGGGAAGGAAGAAAGAATTGGGAATGGATGGATAGGGTTTTTGATTTATATATATATATATATATATATATATATATATATATATATAAGTTTCCCATAACCAATGATAAGTCGTTGGTATTAGGGCCAACAATCGTCAATGGTAGGGTCTTTAGCAAAACACGACACTTTACTTTCTCTTAAAATCATTTATTTCTGACAACAAGTCGTTGGAAATAGTATTTTTTTAAGGAAAAACCAAGGTAGACTACTTTTCGCTCAAAGGTGGGGATATTTTGGGACATCTATTACTGACAACATCATCTTATTACCAATGACATGTCACGGGTAATAAGCTTTTTTATATTTTATGAATTTTTTTTAAGAAAAAAACCAAGTTGGGAAACATTCCTACTTTAAGGAAGAAAAAAAAAGAATAATATTATTGACAAGTCATTTGTAAGAAGAAATTTAATTTGGCAGTGGAATTTTTATCAGGAAATATCACACCTTAATTTGGAAGTGAATTTGTTTTACCTAGTGAAATTTTGATCTCTTACGACATTTCATCACTAATAAGAGATATACTTTATTTTCTCTTTCTCCTTCAATTTTCTTGAATATTTTGGAAAAAATAATGTCACACAATGTAATCATTGATGATACAATTTCAAAACCAAATATTACCACCAAAATTTTGTTGTCCCATATAGAATAATACTAACGATAAGTGTAACACCCCCAAATTTACTATTAAAAAATTTCGTTTAATTAAAATGTTTAATGAAAGTGAAAAGATAAAACCGTAAACTTGGGGGCATTATCGCCACACTTAGTACCATATCGGTTCACTCCTACCGTCCCAATACTAAGTGCTAAGGCTAAAAAAGGTTAACATCAAATACGAGTCATTAATAAAACACCAGTCATTAGTAAAACACAAGTCATACAGAATCAGAGTGCGGTTTAGGATTACAATCCAAAGAGTACGTGACTAGAGTTTTTCCAAAACATAAATCACCGTATGATATAACATAACTAAAATATAATAATACATGACCCAAAAAAGAAATAGAGTCTGGCCGAGTTGCTCTCGAATCCCAAGTCAGGTCTAGGCTCAACACTCAGCCCCACCCAATGCCTAGTAAGTGTCGTAGGCATTGAAGACGTCATCCCCTACCTGCACAAGCTCAGATGGGTCTTCTGCTCGTGGGAATGAGTAGCACCCATGAAACGGGTGATCAGTAAGCTATGTACTAAGTAAGGTAACAGATGCTCTAAGGCCAGACATACAAAAACATACAACTTAGCACACATAGCACAATCACATAGGCAGCATGTAATAATACAAATGATGAAGGCCGACTATGGTCCAATCAGACTTATTTTCTTTTGGATCTCTATTAAATATAGTCGTTTCACACCATAATCTTTATCAATCCATGCGAGTGCGGGAACCCCACTATTATAGCTGGTGGATCAGTCACTTATAGGGTAGAACGCACCTAACTACTATTTTATGCCGGTGGATCTGTCTCCAGGGCAGAACGCTTCTGGTCACTATTATGCCCGTGGATCGGTCTGGCCCCGACTCTCATGGGATTTCACTGTAATTATATAGTATCTTTCCTATGATTCGTTGGTAATTTAATGTTGGTTTGTTGAGCTCGGGATCTCCCACTATTATAGCCGGTGGATCGGTCACTTATAGGGCAGAACGCACTTAACCACTATTATATGCCGGTGGATCGGTCTCCAGGGCACCCCGGCACCTGGCCACTATTATGCCGGTGGATCGGTATGGGCCCGGCTCAACAATATTACTCTTTAAGTGATTAATATCTTATTTGTGTCTTATTCGATAAACATTACACCCTTGACATGCATGTCAACTACCTTCTACTTCTATTCTCTCAAGGGGGCCCGTTCCATATCTTGAGAGTCTTGTGCCCATTATCACACCCCGACATCCATTTCCCTTTACACTTACACTTTAATGAAAAACCCAACTCCTACGGGTGTGGGTTAAACCCAACACCTTATGACATCAACTCCACCTACTATCACCCTCTAGGGTTTTCCCTTGAAAACCCTAATTGGAGCGATGTGGCCCAACCCTCTCTCTCACTTACACTACCATTACCTCGTTTATTACCCACACCTTATCTCATTTAAATCCAATCCCAAATCATATCGCTCTCCTTTCGATCTCACATGTGACCGGAAAAACCCTAGTTGGCCATTTTAAACCCTAGTACCTTTCTTCTCCCACAAGTAACCTCTCTCTTTTTCACCTAATATCTCTTCTCTCCCACGACACCCATAATCACCCCTTATATAATAAAATCTCACTCTGAACCCGTACTCCACTCTTCCTTAATCATTTTTACTCCCACATTTTCCAGATTACTACTTCCCCCTAAAACCCTAATCGAGTCCCTTATAAACCCTTACACCAAACTACGTACTATTTTTCATCACAAGTCTCCAATTACTCCGCAACTCTCCCCTTAGCTTATTTACACCCTAATACAAATTTTCTCACGTAAAGATCATCCCCATGCAAGATTTATCCACCCCATGCAAACTCCCAAAGTCCCCATGCAAATTTTAAGACTCCCATGCATGGTTCCCATCTCTCATTCATTTTGGGTCATTCCTTCCTCTTTAATTTCCTCTCATAGATCCTGAGGTATTTTGGTCTACCTCATATCCCTCCTTAGTGAACTCACTTCCCATTTTATTTCTTTTTGTCCTTTCATTTCCATATCATATTATCAATGGTCCTATCATGCATGTCCTAGAGGGCCATAACATATCACATCATAATCACCATATATACATATAACACACATGTCATAAGAAAACATATACAAACATACCTCAACTCCAAGTTGTGCTACACATAAGACAAGTTAATGACAATCATACAATACACGACGTAGCATGATATAAATCATCCAAGGCATACAAGTTACACAACACATATGGGCCTTAGCTACATCCTTACCTAAAACAACGCCGGGCTTGGAGCACGCTCCTACGACTCCTTAGGGTTTTGACTCGATTCACCTATAAGAGGAAAATACTAAGGATTAGTTTTCCTCCTACCAAAAGTACCATTACTCCTTATTTTAGTCTAAGCTTAGGGTTATTATTATTAAAGGGAGCATTATACGTGAAAAGTAGAGTTTTTATCTTCAAGTTGGCCTACTAGATATTACTAGTCAAAATATGTTTATTTTAATATTTATTGCTATACTTATATTATTAAACCTAATAGCTTTATTCTTATAATAATAGTACTAATACTAATTGTAGCAAAATAGTGATAATAATAGTAATAATAGTAATGTTAATGCTTATAGTGATAGAAACCCTAGTATTTTTAAGGCTAAGACTAATAATAGTGTTAGGGTTAAAATAATAATATAATAGTAGTGATACCGATAAAGTACTAATATTCCTAATGATAATAGTTATATTTGAATAATAATAATATAAAGGTTCAATATATTTTTGTCACAATAATAGTAGCAAAATAATAATAATAATAATAATAATAATAATAATAATAATAATAATAATAATAATAAGGATAAGGATAAATATTTTAATGCTAAAGTTTTAGCCTTTTAAGTAGTATACCATAGTTATAAATATTTCTGAAATTAGGTTAGGTAATAAAGGTGAGACATACTAATAATATTAATAATGGTAATAGTAATAGTAATAATAATACAACACTAATAATAATAGTAATATTAAGGATAATATTATTAATATTACTAAAAATTATTAACACTTATAGAAAATAGTTTAGGGGCTGGGGAAGTTGGAGCACCACCTAAGGTCGGTGGCGGAACCAGCGGCGGCGACGACGGCGGCGGTGGAGGAGGAAGAGAGGTGGAAAGATGGATATGTAGGCTAAAGGAGAGGAATTGGAGGGGTGTTTGAGGTGGTGGAAGGTGTAGCAGGTGTAGCAGGTGGAGAGGGGTGAAATGGAGGTGGTGGTGTAGCCAGGAGTGGCGGTGCACGACGGTTGGTGCGGTGGCCGAAGGTGGTGGAAGATGGAGAAAGTAGAAGGAGAGGGAGGCAGGGGAGATGAAGGTATAGGAAGGTTCCCTGGATGTTTTGGAGGGTGGAGGAGGTGTTGATTGCGGCGGGAGGTTGGAGTGGGCTGATCGGGTTGACAACTTTGCACGGTCGGGCGGCTCATGCAGGGCAAAATAGGGGATGATGATGGCTCGATTTTGTAGAGGGAGGTGCGGGGAAGGTTTTGGTGGGCGGCGTTTGCGGTGGCGGTCGTCGACGACGACAGAGTAAGGATCTATTTGGGCGGCGGCGAAAGGCTGAATTTCTGGGCTTGCGAAAAAGGAAGCTCGGTTATGGCTGCCCTTGGGGTGTATTTATAGGCTAATTGAGGGGGAAAACGACAAAGGGGAAATAAGACAATGAGAGGCAGGACCACCGGCCGGTGGTGGCAGGCGGTGCAGTCCTACCATGGTAGGTTAGGTCGGGTCGGGAGAAAAAGGAAAGGGGAGGGGCACGCGAGGAGGGGAGAGGTGGGGTTGGTCAGGGTCGAAAAAGGAAAGGAAAGTGACGGGGAGGGAGGAGGAGGTCGGCCGGGTAGAGTTGGTGGCTGTCGGCGGCAGGGGTTGCAGGCGTCGAATTTGCAGGTCGGGAGTGTAGGTGGCGTGGAAGAAGAAGGAAAGGGAAAGAGGTGGATCGGTGGTCTAAGGGGAGAAAAGAAAAAAAAAAAAAGAGGACCGGCCGGGTGGTTGGCCAGGGGGAGACGGCGAGGAAGAGCAGGCTGCGCTGGCCTGGGCGCGCCAAGGGGAGGGACTTGGGCTGCGCAGGCCGGCCCAGTCGGGGGGAAATGGGGAAAGAAAGAAGAAAGGAGAAGGAGGGAGAGAAGAAAAAAAAAAGAAAAGGAAAAGGAAAAATAGGGAGGAAAATAGATAAAATAACTTATGGGAAATCGGTTGTAGTATTTTTGGTAGATAAACAAATTTTAATAATTTAACTTAATATATTGGTTTAAAAGGTAGTTTTAGAAAATATTTGTTTGAAACATTATTTAAATAAAATGAGTATGATAAAATAACAAATTATTTATTTTAATTTATTAAATATTCACATCTAATTTTATATACTCAAAAATCCATAAAATAATTAAATTAAATAAGTTTAAAAGCTAAGTTATCCCAAATAAAAGTGATTTATTAAATTATAGACTTTTAAAATTTTGGAGGATTACAATAAGTCATTGACTTTAGTCTCAATTTCTAACAAATTTAGTTGTCAAAACTAAAACTCCTTGGTAATTCACCTTTTTTGTAAGTATCATACTATTAATAGAAATGAATGAGAGTTTGAATAGAAACACCTTAAATATATTCAATGTGAAATTATCAATAACAAGGAAGTCTCTGATCATCTAATATTTCATTGCCTGATCGTGCGTTTCTCTTTCCTTCGTTCTTATGGATCAATTAGTTTTTAGTTTGTGGTCTTAAGGTAGAACATCACATTAGAATGAGATTGGCCAACAAGTTTAGTATCATGCCTATAGTATGCATAGCCTTATCACACGGGCCATAAGTCTTTAATGCCGTAAGAGGAATTTTCCTAAATGGGTGATACCAAGGTCAGTGTTGAATAAAGATGATCAAAATTATTACATATAAGCCTTGCCCTCTTAGCATAATTTATCTTAATATTTTTTAAAATAGTTATAAAGATGTTACAAAAATTTATTATAAAATTTGTACTTTTAAATTTCAAAATTTTATAGTAATATTCATTAATTCCCTAAATATTATAAAAAAATTTATGGATGTTTTTTTCCTAAAATTTTGAACTTCTTAATGTTTTTTCTTAAATCTATAATAAGTTTCTTGTGATTTTTATACTTGTTAAAGTTTTTTATGAGATATTGTAGACGTTGTAGTTTTTTAAAAGAATTTTTGATTTTTTGATTTTTTTTGGAACTCTTATGAATACTTTTTATTTTTAATAATTTTTGGTATTTTTTTTAGATTGCTAAATTAATAAAATAATTTTAGTCAATTTTTTTTATTGATTTATGTTTAATAGCTTAATTGACATATGATAGTAAAGTGCTTTTAAAAATACTACAAAAAATTGAATTACATTTAAATTTATAGTCAGCAGTTGAATTCAATTAGTCAAAACACAAATAGATATTATTTAATTAGTGATGGATGCATACAATATATTGCCCCATATAAACATTGAAAATGGTTATAAAATAAATAGCATGAAGTCTCTATTTTGCATCTCAAATACGTTTCAAAAATGGCGGTCGAGATGGCCAAATGAGATAGAAACAATGTTACTTCTCCCATCGATGTCGTTGCTTCGACTTAAACTGAAATCTACGTTGTAAATCACGGAGAGAGAGACATAGATGAAGGAGGTGGAGAGAAGAAATTGATGCGCAATGGCTGCCGACGAGGATTTGAATCGATGTGATGTGAGTAGTGGACGTTTGGACGAAAGCCAAAGCATAGGAAGGAGAGAGGGAGAGAGGGAGAGGGGTAATTAATGAGGTAGTTGGAAGTAGGATCGTAAGCAAATACTCAAACTCGTTTATTTAGGCACTATTTAATTCTAAGAAAATTTAAGAAAAAAAAATAAAATTAAAATATATTTTTTTTAAAAATTATATAATTAATTTTTAGTAATTTTATATCAACTTTTTTTTCTATTTTATTATCTCATGTAAACCAAACACAAAAAATATTTTCCTCATCATTTTTTTTTCTTTAAAATTTTTCATAAACCAAAAGGAGCATTAGTTAAATCGTCCGAATTTGAGTATTATTTTTAAACTTCTTTAATATATAAGTCGAGTTTGAACACATAATTTTAATTTAAACTCGTTTATTATGCAAAAAAGTTATGAGCTTTATTTATTTATTATAAAAACTTAAAACCTAACTCAACTTATTTTGATAAAAATTTAAAAAATAAACCTAGTCCGAAATCATTCTAACTTTATTCACCTAATTTACGATCCTAGTTAAAAGGCCAGGGATAGAACTAAAATGAAGTGCGTTCTATCTTAGCTAGAAGTATATGGCTTTAGGTAGTGGGTTGGTCCTTTTTTTTTTTTTTTTTTTTTGGTATCTTTGCCTTTTGGGTTGGATATGGCCCATTTCTTCTCATGTTGTATCTTAGTTTTATTTATATCTAATGTGAGCTTTGATTATCTAAACTAACCATTGATTATTTATATCTAAAAGCTGTTATGTATAAATTTCGTATTGTATGTCTTATTTTCTTTTGATAATATTTTTATTTTTTAAGAATCGTCGTTTTTAAATCAGGTAACCCTCATAACTCGGAACTTTGGCGAAATTCCTGTCCGAGTTTCTCGTCGTTGTTGCGAGATATCGAGTAGAGGGTACTAGAACCTGATCTCATGAATTGGACTGGCGAACTTATCTTCTTTTTCCGCTGACTAATACCGTTGGGGAAGTGTTTTATATATTTCCGCGAATTTCAAAACCCATAAGAAACCTAGCGGCAGAAATGCTTCTGCAATCAAGCATCTCATCACCATCTTCTTCGCCTCAGTCGTTGTCATCATCTCTCCCTTATTCTCTCTCGTTCCCTACTCGGTTTCGCTCATTTCTTCCGCGTTCAATCAAAATTCACAGCCCTTCAATTTCTTGTTCGACCTCAAAAACACCCAAATCTGAAACTGTCGACCTCGAAGGGCGACCCTCACGCAAATGGGGACAAATATATAAGAGGATTTGTTTAATGGAGAACCCAAATCTGGGGGCATCTACTGTGTTGAACCAATTCGAGGATCAAGGTAGGAGGTTAACCAAATGGGAGCTTTCGAAAGTTGTAAGAGAGCTTAGGAAGTTCAGGAGGTATAAGCTTGCTCTTGAGGTGTATGAATGGATGAACAATCAGCCGGAGAGGTTTGAATCTTCCAGCAGTGATACTGCAATTCAGTTGGATCTAATTGCCAAGGTCCGTGGAATTTCAAGTGCTGAAGATTATTTCTCTCGGCTGCCAGATTCCTTGAAGGACAACAGAATTTACGGGGCTCTTCTGAACGCCTATGCGGGGGCTGAAGCAAAAGATAAAGCAGAGTCTTTGTTTGATAGAATGAGAAATAAAGGTTATGTCGTACACCCACTTCCATTCAATGTAATGATGACTCTGTACATGAAACTCGAGGAGTACAGTAGGGTTGACGTTCTGATTTCAGAAATGAAGCAGAAGAGCATAAACCTAGATTTATATTCCTACAATATTTGGTTATCTGCTCGTGGAACGCAGGGTTCTATAGAAGGTATGGAGGAAGTATACGAAGAGATGAAAATGAACCCCTTCGTTAAACCCAATTGGACAACCTTCAGCACATTGGCGACAATGTATATGAAGCTGGGGCATCTCGAAGAGGCTCAGGAGAGCCTGAGACTCCTTGAGAGCAAAATCACCCGGAGGGACAGGATACCGTATCACTATCTCATAAGTTTACATGGGACTGTGGGCAACAGAGAAGAGGTATACCGTGTCTGGAACATATACAAAACCATTTTTCCCACCATCCGAAATTGGGGATACCACGCTGTCATCTCCTCATTGGTGCGAGTGGGGGACATTGAAGGGGCAGAGAAGATTTATGAAGAGTGGTTGTCCGTTAAGCCTACATACGATCCTAAAATTGGAAATCTTTTGATTGGATGGTATGTCAGAGAAGGATCTTTTGAAAAAGCCAAGAGTTTCATAGATCATATGTCTGAAGCGGGGGTAAGGCCCAATGCTAGTACCTGGGAACTCCTGGCAGAGGGTCACATGAGGGAGAAGAGGGCATCTGAAGCATTGTCTTGCTTCAAGGAATCTGCTTTGACTGTCGGCCTTCAGAGATGGAAGCCAAAGCCTGTTAATGTATCTGCCTTCCTAGAGCTCTGCGACGAAGAAGAGGAAGAAGCTGGCAACAATTATAAGGAGGAATTTCTTGAGCTGATAAGGCAATCGGGTTGCTTGCAAAGTGCAACATACATGTCGGTTTTAGGTGGACCTATGGGAACGAACTGATATTGATGAATCTTCCGATGGAGTACAAAACTTCCCGGTTATAGAACTGAGACTGATAATCAAAATGTAGAGTGGGGAAATGAGGGATCCGAATTGGTACAACTTTCAATTCTACAGGAAGGTAGCTTTGTAATACAGTATGTTGAAACCTTAATTTATTCGGAATCTATAATTTTTGGGGATAAATATATCTTATTTAAATATTTTATTATATCTTATTAGGATTCAAAATCCTAGTTATAGTTTTAAAATGTTTCAATCAGGGTTTATTAGACTTTCTTTTGGTTTTAATATACATAATACTTCTGACTAATTTTGGCTTTTGAACTCTTCCGAGGCTTAATTTTAATGGGGATATTTATGATTCTCATATTTTTTTGAATCCTTTAGTTATTTTTAAATATTAAGTCGAATTGTTGGCAAAAACACAATATACTGGGTTTTAATCATATATTTTGAGCTTTGTTAAAGCCTTTATGATTAGTTAGATTTTATGAAATTATAGGAATCATCTTATTTTAATATTCTTGAGTTAAATATGGTAAAAAAAATTATTCCATTATCATTCCTATCATTTTAAAACTATTTTAGATATTTTTGTACACCTATACATTATCAAAACTAATTTTTACACCTTATACCTTTAAAGTTTAAACTTGTCTAAACTTGTCGTGTTAGGACGGGCTTTAAAAAATAAACGAACTTAAATATAAAATTCGGGCTCGATTCGTTTATAAACAAGTCGAAATTGTGAGTTTTTGCTATGTATATGAATTCGAGTTTAAAATTTTTATGTTAAAGCTTGGCTTGACCTCAGCTAGTTTAGTTAGAGCCAATTTTAAGAAAGCTAACGAGCAGATTTTGTTTGTTTACAACTCTAGCTTTGAAAAAAGGTTAGGTACATTTTTCAGTTGTCAAAATTTCAAAAATAAGTTTAAATTTCATGCATGCCCATATATACTAAATTGAGGGCCATAGGTCGGCTCCAACACAGATATCTATGGCCTTAGGCCTAGTAGGTCGGTGTGACAATTTTGCATCCGCCACGTATATGAATTTGCTACCATTCTGCTCCATCAACAGGTGACATTCTATGTTTACAATATTATAAGCTAAAAAAGTAAGAAAACAGAACCTTTCACTAACCTCCCCACAATTCTTTGAAAAAGAAAGTTCATACAAATAAAAGACTAACAAAATGAGTAATGGTACCCATCCTATGACCCCGATGACCTAAAAGCAGACATCCGAGCTCATTGTAGGATAATTCAGCATCTGCAGTCCAAATCATAACATATGAGCTCTTACAAGCTATCTCTACCTAGGTACCAAAGGATGTCACTAAAAGGTAGAAAGCTAACGTAAAGAACTGAACAAATCAATTCTTCAAGCTTCAAATATATTAAATTCAACTAATATAAGGTTGAACAAGATCGCGTGAAATCCTAGACTCTGATAGAATATCAAAGGGATCGCATAATGTTGAGGATAATTATCGTCTGGATTTTCTTTGAGGCTGCCACACCATGCTAATATAAGGTAGCATTACGTTGAAACTAATCTTACCAAATAAGACCCAAATCTCAAGCTGTAAACTATGTGTATCATCACCCATAAATTTGTACAGCTAATATTAAACCAGTAGTTACAAAAGGTATAGTCAATAAATAACAACACCTTCCCCCATGTCAATATCATATTCGCAGGTAGAAATCCACTCAGCCAAACCAAAAGTTTATGCAATGAACTAAAAATGAATAGCAAACAGCATGGTGCACTGAGTCCCTGACTTACTTACGTAATCCAGTTGGCCCTCATCAAACGCAAGTTCTTCATTCTTTTGGCCCGACAAGATGATAAGAGTTTTAAATTTCCTGCCCATATAGCAATCTCCACTCCACAGCAGTACGCTCGATAGGTCCACTACAAAACATAACAAGCACAACATTTCCAAAGTTGTCTCTGTCTAATCAAATTACCGATCTCATAATTCATCGTCTCTGTTTCCTCAACACCAAGATGAACAGATGCCAACTTCTGAGGAACGAACTCCTTCCAATCACCGTGACCAATTGCTGCACGAGACCGTAAATTTTCAAGTCCTTCTCAGTGCAAAATCTTCCTTCAGCCATAGCATAGCTTAGCTCTAGAATCTTTTCAAACAACATATTCTTGTGGGATCCCCATCTAATCAAGAACTTAATCAGACGATCTACATTCACATGAAGATCCTGTTCTTCAGAAAATGGGTATGCAACAATTTGACTATATCGATGAACTGTAGGAGGATAAACTACAACATATCCACCTACTTCCCACAGAAGCCTTTGTGCCCAGTAACCTCATCAGAAGCCATTGTACTGACAGGAACGGGACGCATCAAACCCCAAAATGCAGAGGAATAATAAATTGTAATGAAGGAATTGACAGGCACCATTATACCTGTAAGGCAATGCAAGTTTTGGTGCACGTCAGTCAAACCTAATATTGAATTTCTCTGATCCTGATTTCCTAGTGAAGTAGAAAACTGAGTCAACATCGGGAAGACAATTAGAAATTCCTTGTATGTACTGCTTTCCACCAGAGACCTCAGTGTAGTATTCCTCACGCCCAATCTCACCTACATTCTCCAGAGGCAATTTTGCCCAAAATGTATGTAAGGATTAACAACTGTGCGATTTGGGTTTTCAGAACTGTACTAAAGTATGATCTCCTGCCTAGCCTGCTTCCCAAACAAATCTAGATCATAATGCTTCTCTAAATCCCCATCAATTACATCCCCACGATCATCAGCATCAAATATCTTGGTGGCACCATGTTGAATATCAAACAAATAACCAACACTCTTTCTAACATAAGAATCATAGGGAAGGAATTCTAAAACTCGAAAACCCAAGATAGATTGCATTTCTGACGGCAAAAAAAATAGCACCTATGAAGTTCCGGTCGGAGGGTGTCCTCGAATTACCTACTACCAGCACCTGCCATCCCTTGATCCCGACCAAATTACGCAGTGATTCCGTAGGGTAATCTGAGACCAAGACAATAATACACTTATCCAACCGAAAGTTAGCGTAGGGTGTGGATGTATCAGTGATTGTTGGGATCGAATTCCATTTTATTTCGGGTAACTGGATGGATTCCAGCTGCTGGGTCCTTGATTGGAAGCAAAGGAGGGAACCTGTATCGCCCACATTGCGGAGAAAGAAGAGAGCTGCAACTGCGACGGTTAGGAGGACGATAGCAACAATCTTCTAAATATTCTCCGATACCCGTATAGAAAAATCGAGGCTTTTGGATTTGCTGAATTGACTTGGGTGTAGAACTGGGAGCGTTCTAACGTTGGATTTTGGAGAATCCGGGACGGGATTTCGCCGCGTGTCGATCTTGGACTAGCATCTTAACAATAACCCGCAGAACTTTCAACAATCCACATTCAAGTCTCTCTAGAATATTTACTCAAAATTACCTGATTTTAGGTAGGGGTCTTCACACTTTGACTCTATTTTGCATACAGTTCCTCGTCTTCTGGGATCTTAGACTAAAATCTTACCAGTAACCCACTAATAATTAGAAATCCCAACAATCCACCTCCCCGTTCAAATCTCAATAGAACACTCAGTCAAAATTAACTGATTTTGAGTGGGGACCTTCGCAATTCACTCCAAACTGACTCTTCCCCTTCCCCTTCCTCTTCCTCTTCCTTCAGCACTTATCTCAAACACGTTGCCTACAACAATTCGGCTACCATTCACCCTATCACAAGATAGAAATCTGCAACTTTACTCTGGTTATCTGATTCCTGATACAGCACTGCCTCTCCGACCAGTCGACAGAAACGCTGAAGGAATATATACTGCTTAAGCTTCAGCTATAAGTAATTGGGGGGAAAAACACAACAAACCGTTAAAAGTTCCTTCAATTGGTGATGGTGGAGCCGGTAAATGACCCATCCCGTTGGGATATCATGCCTTTTTCTTTCAAATTTGTTTCCTCCAATTACCTATTTCGTGATCTGGTTAATAAATCACACGTAATCAAATTATTGGGATTAGTAATGAGAGAATGACAAACACAGATACAGTCCTTCTCGAAAATATTTTATGGTGTTTGTTTTTATATTTTTATTTTATTAAAATATGCATAAATATATTTTATAATTTAAAAAATTATTGCTTCTTCATTTCTTTCCATTCTTATTCCAAAAAATTATAGTATATTTTATTTTTATTTCCAATTAAGTTTATATCCATAATAATAATTCTCAGTGATAAAATATATTTCATCATCTAATTATTTTAGCAATTTAAACATTTTTAATAAACTAATAAAACTGATTTTATTATTATACTTATACCATTTTTATAAAATCATAAAACAATTAATGTAGGTTATAAAAAAAGCAAAATTTATGGTAAAAATGTGAGTTAGGTACTTCCTCTATTATATTGTAAAAGACATATAAATAAATAAATAAATATATTATTTTTGTTGCATAATATAAGTTATTTTACAAAAATAATAAATAACTATATATTATATTAACAAATTTTCTTTCCTTTTTCCTTCTATCACTTTATTAATTTATTGACAACAATAAAAATGATTAAGTTCCAATTCATATAACTTGAATCAATAAGAATGTCATTTATTACAACATTTCTTAATATGTACATTGAAAAATTATAAATCTTTTGTTATAAAAATGGATTATTGATATTTTCAAAATGATCTTTTTCAATAAAAATTGAGTTCTAAAATAGTTTTGTCAAAATCAATGGAGAATTTTATAACTAAAGTCTATTATACATTAACGATTAATCATTTCTATTAGGTATGTCTCGTTTCGTTTTCTTTATTTCAATAACTTTTTTGCCGGTCATACCACACCTCATTCCCTTACCCCAAAATTTCCCTCATACTTGTAGAGAAGGAAAATAACAAGGAAAAGAAAAAAAGTTTGAAGGAAAATAATTTCTTAATGTTTGATTGCTAAAAAAATAACATAGAAAGAAAATACCACAGAAATAATTATGGAAATTTATATGCCAATGTTTTTATCACATAAATTTGAGGAAAATGCTTTTTTATGGGGTATGGAGGTAAGTAAAAAAAATCATTTATAATCTTCTCATTAATTGGTGGTCTTTAAGTCATATCTTAGTCAAGCTTTAATACTGTAGAGTTAGTACAAGGTTTGAAAGCTTACATTGACCATGTGATACTGATACACCCCTCTTATTGAGTAGTTCCTTGTTGGGTAGCTTATTCATTTTTCCATCCTTTTCATTTATCTTTTTTATAATGACCAAACACACAAAAGAAAACTTATTCTTCCCTTTTTTTACTTTCTTCATTTTTCTTCTATCTTTCTTTTCTTTTCCATTCCTTGTTGCTATCAACCAATTGTAGGGATGACTAGCATGGAAACATGCTATTTGAGTTTGATTTTTCTTTTTGTATCAACAAATACTAAGATTATAAGTATATATAGAAATTATGACAACCATACCAAAATGACTGAAAAGTAATGCGTAAAATAATAAATATATGTCATGAATGATGACTATACAAACATTGCGATTAGTATACCCAAATCTAAAAGCATGTGAAGAAATTCTTTGCGTCTCTTGTCTCGCTAGAATAGTGCACTCTTCATTATTTGGGAGATATATTTGACGTCTTCTTTTGACAATTTTAGCAAAATCAGACAATTATAAATTACGGTATTTCCATATGTTTTTGAACGACATATTATTCAATATAAACATATATTACAAAAAATGCTTCTTGTCATATTCATCCCATGGAATTTTGGGTAGTGATGTAGCTAGTTTAACAATCATTCCTGTTCTAATGATTTCGAGCACTACATCTATTGTCCGGATATAAAAATAATGAGTTCCAGTACAATAAAACGCAAATTGTGCGTCATAATAATAGTAGTTCCTTGGATAATGACGTAAAAATTGACTCCCTGCGTAATCCACGGACATAAACAGCAAAGGCTTGATGGATGAGGACATTAGTCAATCCAGATCGTCGAATTGCAATAATAAATGACGAGAAGATATTGAATAGATGAAATGTGAACCCTAAATCTCTGTATATAATACATTTTGTATATCAAGTTCAAAGCAATTTACACGGGCCGTCTGGATATGCATTTGCCACCCAAAAAAAAGGGAAAAGGAAACTCCCTTCTTGCTCTTTCCTTCTACAAATATTACATTGGTACAAATCATCCATAGACTACTCGTCCGGAATGTTGGAATCAACCCCTTTGCAGGCGGTTCTAGAGAACGTACACAACGGCAAACAAATGGGACTATAACGAACACTTGTGAAATTTATATAGTAAATCAAAAGAATGAAAGAATGCACTATGTATCCCAACTTGAAGTTCTGAGGCAGACGGGCGGTTCCATCTAGCCGTGCCTTGAAAACCCACCCTTGTCTAGATTCCACTTCTTAGCAACCGACCACAAGAAGCTTGCATACTACATGTATACTTGGTCTCGCTCAACAAGCCATTAGATTTGTGGGTATCTTTACCGCCTCTGAATCAGCAACCTGCAGCTCTTAGGAAGTTGTCATAGGGACTTGAAGCTGGTAGTTTGAACAAGTTTGGCTGATGCTGGTACTCAGCGGCACACATCATTGGGGCTGCTGGTGGCGGTTTGCTAACAGCAATAACCATGTTCTGATCAACAAATGGATTTCCAACCTGCATATAATTTTATCAGCCTCACAATTTGACACCAATCTTCGACAGATATCAAAAGACTTTATTTTCCCACTACAACGAAAAGTAAGGCTTACTAAAAGCTTGTCATAAACGGTAGGAACTAAATGATAACGTCAGTGACAATAGCACTGGGAGTTTACCATGGAACCGACATCACCATGATGATTAAGCACTGTTTTGTCAGCCTCGGTGTTGCAACTTGATGGAAAGTAGCTAACAAAACTTTCCTGCCTTTGACCAGCCATCAAATGGGACAATTTCTGCTGCTTACCCATTAAAAGCGCCTCACAGTGGCTGGCCATTTCTTTGTAAGGCACATCAGATGCATTTGACACAGATAATCTACCAACCTGGTGAGCTGTCTCCAGAACCTGCAATTTTTAAAGAACATCAAGTTAGAGTCCCAGAAGAGGGGGGGGATCCAATAACTTTGTTTCGCTTATTATCACCCAGTAAAGGTGCAAACAACTAATGTTATTCCATTTTTCAAGTCACATAAGCAATCATGCAGATCAGCCAAGCCTCAAAACATACTGATTCCAGAAGTTGATTTACACTCAACAGGCTGGGAATTTCCGTCACCAGCTGTAATTCTTGTTTGGGTTGATTAGTCACAAAATCCGATGGAACATCATCATCTATTGTAATGATTGAAGCAACCTGAACAACAAGAGTACAGGCCTCAAGCTCAATGAGAATGTTCAGGTTTCCAGAGGAGCATATACGGTGCAACATGCACAATCAAGAGCTAAGAAGGTTGGTCATTACCTCATCTAAAGACAAATTGTTGTTAGAATTAAACCGATGCATTTTGCTAGGTAGATCCATAAACAACTGGGCTCCCAGAGGGCACACATCGTCAGGCAAGAATTCACTGAGTAATTGCTTCCGTACTGTAGACAGTTCAGACTAGAGAAAGCAGTCAAAATTGAGCAGTTAACAAGTCAATATGCAGAATGAATTATGCAATCATCATATCAACTTACCTCCAATATACTTTCAAGACTTTTTACGATCACCGATGCAAAAGATTCCCTTGTCTGGTCCTCTGTAATCTGAATCTCTGACAGAAACCTCAGCGCAGAGCTATCATCCTCTTTAGACCCAAAAGCAATAGCATAGTTATCAGATCTGTTCTTAACAGCCTGCAATTTGCTATCTCCAACCAAACATAGAAATGGATCAACCTGACACAAACATAAAGATCCGCAAAGGTAACCTCAATACAACATTCACCTAATTAGAAAGTGTAGCACATCAAATTTGAAGGACTTGCACTGATAATAAGCAAACTAAATCCGCTTCAAGGGACATACCAACTTCTTATTACTAAGGGATGCCTTCGCACAAGAAACAAGAGGATGGATGTTGAATGCTTTTGCTGAAAAGATTATCATTGAAGTAGCCAATGTAAAAAGTGCTCGACGGCGTGACGGTGGCAATGGTCCTGTAAGAAATTGCACAAACAGAGCTTGAGGTCACTGGATGACTTTCTCATTCTCCTTCCACCCTCCCTCTTTTCCTGACTAAGATGACAGATTGATGCAGCTGAGATGGAAATGCAGCGAAAAGTGAAGTATTGTAAAATGGCTCTGATTGATTCTCTACATCATTTCAAACATTCGGATGTATTGATCATCATTACATATCTTAGAGGCTGTTCCTTTTAGTGGGAGCAGCAACAAAATCAGTACATCAAGGAGATGGAAAAACATTGAGAAACCACCATTATACTGAGATGCATAATAGTACAAGCTTTACTAATAATCACCCTTTCTGATCCACTTCCTGTTAAAGTCATCTAAGTTGAGTCTCTCTCTCTCTCTCTCTCTCACACACACACACACACACTAGTCTGAGGTCAGATAAGCATGCCTGCAACAAGAAGCATGTAGGTTCCAGTTGACACTGCAGATATGGGTTTCTCAATGTGAGAGAAACTACCGCATGTGCACAAGAACTACATTAAAAATGGCTTTTCTAAAGCCAATCTCAAATCATATAAGAGAGGAACTGGAAACTCATATACAATCAGCAAGGACACAGTTTAACATGTTTACCTCCTTCTGCCAGAGCAACAGTTCGCAAGGAAAAAGCAAGCTGAAAACCTCGAACCAAAGCCTCATTTCTAGAGTTCTGCAACCAGAAGTTGATGTGAAAAATTTTTTAAGAAAAAGGAGAAAAAGAGAGAAAGTAGATATTCAGAAATACAGAAAATGAGAAAGTGGAGAGAGGGAGATATAATGGACAAGAAATGGGGCAACAGACATTTTTTGTCAATACTGATGACAAGAGATGGAAAATGAAATACTTGACTGGAGTTCTGTTTGGAATCACATTTTATATTCTATATTCAAGAACAATAACAATGCTAAACGTTCTTTTGAAAGACGGGGTCATGTTCCTCCATCACTAGGCATCAACATTAGGGTTCGTTCTTGGAGAATGATTGCAAGTAACAATGGAGAATTCAATGTGAGAATAAACTTAAAATCCAATGGCTTCATTAGCAAAATGTTTATCGATAATACTCAATCCTAGCATAAGTGAAACCTAATGTTATGCAACTTCAGATGTCAATTCAACACCAAAAAAAAAAAAAAACACCAATAGATATCGACATTCACCTCACCACTAAAAGAACCATAAAAGGGATCAAAAATTTAGCGCGTAAAAATGACCCTTAGGTGGAAGATTGGAGTAAAACAAATAGTATTACCTCACAAGCATAAAATGTATATCGTGGATGTAAGCATTAATACCAGAAAAAGGAAAGGTTGAAAACTTTCTTAGGACTAACAATAAGAATGCACAAAGTGTCCTAAACCTAATCAATAAGACTGATAATAATATAAAAGCATCAGAAAGTACCTTGGCTCTAGAAAACAGCAGCACAAGACTGTAGGTGTGAGCAATGGCTTCATAGTTTTCAGGCATATTCTCAGAGGAAATTGACTGCGCCCAAATTGATGACAGGAGAAGAATGATCTGGCGGCTACTCAGTCTCAGAGAGCTACTCTCCTGCATTCAAGGTATAAAAGATATTACAACTTCAGAGTATCAAAAGATATGTCAATCAACCAACTATGGATTTTGTATAACCAAGCTAAAACCTTTCTAAGCAAACTAGTCATAGGTCTGAGAGCCACATATGGACCAGAAATCAAGATAAAAGCCTTGTTACCTTTTACTTGGAAAACATGTGGACAATTTCCTCATGCAAAATTCATCATAGAAGTAACAAAAAAAATTGCAGCTACATGAGAACCTACCCCTGCCTTATTCAGGTTGCTAGCTGAATTACTCTCTGAGGCTGCAGGTGGAGCAACCTTTGAACTATATGATTTGCTATAGCTTGACATTAATCTATTGAACACTCCACTGTTGTTACTTGCTGGCTCTGTCCCACCATCTTGAATTGCAATGTCCCTTGTTGCAGATCTATCATTTCTCAACTTCTCAAAAAGAGCAGCAGACGAAGAGAAAACAGAAACCGTTCTTGAAAGTGACCTAGGAAGATCAGCCTTCTTGCCCCCAGGATATGCTGCATTTGGGCGAGGAGCAACTGAAGATGGCACAAGAATGACGGAAAAAATTCTGTGAGCACCAACTTGGGTTTCATGATCTGGTTGGATCATAGCAAGAAGCAATTGGTGGAATAAAGATTCTGGAAATGCCTGTGAAAGAATAATAGACACTCAGGGCGCTGAATGACAATATGACACAGTAAAGGAGGTATAAATTATCTTGAACAGACAAAAAAAATATGCCTTGTTCTGATATGATAAATTTGGTAGTGTGGCTAGTATTTGTGCAGTACGATAGACAGCTGAAACTGTCGTTCTTGCAATGACAGTAATACTTGAAAGGTTTTCTAGCATCACAGCCATGATATCTAGAATAGGACCGGCATCTCCAACCTGTTCCACAATAACATCTCAACATTAAGTATGCCCTCCTAAATACCAAACAATAGTGTTCACTGCCTGAGAAGCGAATAACAACCTTTTGTGACAACTGCACAAGGCAGTCATCTACCACCTCTTGGAATCTCCTATTCCATTTAATTATGTCAGCACCGAGATTTGCATCATCAAGGGCACAGTGTATACTTTTTCGCAGATGCCTCATAACATCACTTACTGCACCAAGTATAGCAACAGAAGGCTCCACTTTTGCAAGCTTAGCAAGGGAAGTGGTGACTTCAACAATATCCAGCTGCATGTCAGGTTGTTTAAGGACATTTTTGTGATCAAGATGTTTTATCAAAATGGACAGCAAAAAGTGTGTATTGTCTCCTGTCATACAAATCCATCATAGAGGCAGTATCAGTCCACTATTGCAGGATGAATAATCACAGAAACTAAGTGATAAATACACACTCAGACCCAGATGCATGAATTAGAGGGAAAGTAGCTAATAATACCAGAGCCCTCCATCACTGATTGCATGTCCTTCAGAACAGGGAATGCCAATCCATTTTTAGGAGACCAAAGGTTTCCGTTGTCAAAATGACGAAATAAGCACTCAAACACGCGCCTTGTTGTTGTGGCCTCCTTGCCAAGCCTGGCCATATTGTGCAGGCAGATTCTAGACCAAAAAGCAGGATTTTCTGCCTCTTCCCTGCAAGAACGTGGTAAGGCTGTCGGCATGGCATGATGAAATGCATGTGAAACATTAATGCAGTCTGAGTATTTTCTTCTCAGCTAGCTTACCGTGTCACATTTATCTCTCCTCTGTTATTTACAATCATTCTCCAAGAAGGAACTTTAGTTGTCACATCTGTTGAAGGAGTAAGATGGCCTTCATTCTTCATCACTTCTTGCACCCATTTACTCTCAGAATCATTTTCATTCTTCTGAGATCCTCCATAGTTTTCTAGGACCACTGAAACAACCTGCATTGAAGGGATGAGCACATGTCAAAGGAAAAGTAACCCAGATTATCTGAATAATTATGCTCTTTTAGGTGGGTAATCAATTCAACTCAGACAAAGAAAATGAACATATGATTGAATAACACATCCAACTAAACTAGTAAGGCTCTCAGCATCACTTACGGAATAACAAGTGCATTTAAAAGTTAAAATATATATAAGGGAATGGGTGGGGAAAACCATGGCAAAAAAGCTAAATGAACAAAAAAAAATGAGGAAGAAACTAGGCTACCAATCTTCACCGGATAAATTACAGAAAGAGCAGCCTAAATGTAGAAACTAGATTCTGGGAATCCATGAAATGAGAAGGAAGAGAATAAAGGTATTTGTTGATGGCATCAGAAGGAAGAGGAAACCAAAAATATGATGAAACCACAATGGTACAATGATACTTGTGAGCTCTATGAATCGGTCATTCACTCTGTCCCTAGAAACTATACATTAGTACTCCCTTTGGTGCTGGGAAAACAGTAACTCATAGAGACTAAGGCTCAGCAGCTACAATCCTTTCTTTCAACAGAAATAGTAAGAACTATAATATGGTTTGTATGCTTGATACAGCATAAAACCACATGCGTGTTCTTCTTTTCCCAGCAATTTGATGAAAGAAGAGACATAAGGGAGGACGTTTGCACTCCAAAACTTAATGGAAGCAGGTGATTCACAAATCAGATATAGTAGCACATAACAAGAATAACACAATACGATCAACAACAAAGACCACTGTCTGGGGAAAATATCTGGCCAACATACATTTCAAGTTCAGCTGAATGTGAGAATGTTCATCCATGAGCTAAAATCACAAATTGAAGGCCATTCATTAATCAGACAGAGTAGCATGCTACAGCCATAATAATAACAGATAGTAGATCAACTGCAAAGGCAACTATCTGGGCCAAATAGCTAAACAGCTTCTGTTTATCAATTCAGTTGAAATAGGAGACTATTCACCTATAAGCCAAAAGCTAAATGGAAGCAGGTCATTCATGCATAACATTATCACACAACAAGAAATAAAAATATAAAAAAATAAAAATAAAATAAAATAAATCATAGAAAGACCAAAAACAAAGACAGCTATCTGGGGCAAATATCTAATCAGCTTACATTATCGAATTCAGCTGAAATATGAGAATGTTCACCCATGAGCCAAACCTACAAAAACAAAAACTCATATGGAAGTTCAATCTCTGTAAAAAATATGAGTACCAATTATGGCTAGAATCGATTGGAGAATTAATGATAAATGATAGTAACATCAAGCGATGTAATTTACCATTGCAGAAAGAGCTTGCAGCGCAGCAGCACGAAGATGCAGTACGCTATAATCTTCCCCAACTTCTTGAGCTAGTTGACACAGTTTTGTGGTAAAGCTTTCTAAATTGAACAGGTAAGTTCCATCCCTCTTCAGGAACCCAAATCATGAATCAGTGCAAAGTTCATTATTGACCCCAACGTAAACACTTTGAGGTGATAAGATAATGAAAACATTGAGGAAAGACAAGTGAAGTTTATACCACCAACCTGATTGTTTATGAAATCGAAAAGGGTCAGACATCCTACAATTCGCAAATCATCTTGTCTTATTTGATCCAGTAGGGTGTGCATGATGGTCAGCAAACTACTTGCAAGCAAAGGCCTGTGTAATAGACACCCACATTATGTAAAGTAAAACAGTGTAGTTGATGATTCAGTGCTTATGGAGTATTTACATTTTTATTTTTCTTATCTAGTGTTCTGACAACAAAAATTGAGATGCAACAGCCACCCCAATTTTTTCCCCAGTAATTTTCTAGCTATTTAATTGAATGTTAAGGCCATTAGAGCGAGGAGATGGACGCATCTGGCCCAACAGTTGGGTTTGTGTGATTCAGTGCCTATGAATATTTACATTTTTTTTTTCTTCGTTATCTAGTTTTCAGATAGCAGAAATTGAGATGCATCAGCCACCCTAATTTTTTCCCCAATAGTAATTTTCTAGATAATTAATGGAATGTTAAGGCCATTAGAGTAAGGTGATGGATGCCTCTGGCCCAACAATGGGGTTGGTGCAGACAAGGATGTCAAGCTGGTCCCAGAGAAAAATAATTTTTGGATGTATCTGGCCCAACCATTGGGTTGGTGCAGACAATGACTTCACGCTGGAGTATATATCCTCAATCAAGAAAAGAATATGATGCAAAAAGGTCCTAAAAAATTTACATGCTATACCAGCATGAAATGAATGAAGCAAGTGGTTAATCTTATTACTATCTATTTCTGAATAAATCAATTAGTTCAGAATGAAATTCTCAAAAAATCTGAAACAAGCCATGACATGAGATCTTCTGAAAGCATGCATTGAGTCAAACACCAAGAAAGATCATGGAAAAAAAGATGGGAGAATTTTGTTAGTTATATATCGCACATCTCATATGCTGAAAATGGTCAGCAGAGATAGCAGAATCAATGGACCTGCAGCAGCCAGAACCACTGCATGGTCAAGCACATATATTTTTATACAAACATTTTGAGATTAGTGGGCAACTCTTTGAATTTTAGAAAGTAATTTCATACATCATTATTTTAGTAAGACACAATATTCTTTACGTCATTCTTTTACTAAGACACAACATCCTTTACATCCAATGAACATAACTTATATGTAAAATTTGGATGACACACTTGAGCTTGAACATGTTGTGACCTTTGGGTAGAACTCACTCCCAAAAGCTATCTTAAGAGGGAAGGTTGTCCTTGAGCCATATAACATCAACATCCTATACTTCCACATTGGTAGTACGAAATGTTGATGTGTGCTTTATACAGTCCTAGGGCACCCTCTGCTCTTAACCTAGCTTTCGGGGTGAGTTTTATCTAATCATCATAACAAATGGTATTAGACACAGCCATCACCTCTCCAGTGCCACAGGTGGTCTGTGTTTGTTCGAACCTAAGAAAGACCCAGCACAGATCTAAGAAAGACCCTCTGCTCTTAACCTAGCTTTTGGGGTGAGTTTTATCTAATCATCATAACAAATGGTATTAGACACAGCCATCACCTCTCCGGTGCCACAGGTGGTCAGTGTTTGTTCGAGCCTAAGAAAGACCCAGCACAGATCTAGCCCACGTGGACGCCAATGATGGTTACAGGATATTGATGTGAGGGGTGATGTGGTGGTTATATGGCCCAAAGGCCCCATCCCTTCTTAATCTAACTTTTAGGGGTGAGTTCTGGCCAAAGGTCTTAACAAAACATTGCTCCAACGAAAAGAAAAGGAGCAAAATTTTAGTTCTGTGGAAGTACATTTTATATATCAATTATCAAACAAATAAAGCAAGTAATTGCTTCTCATACATGGTAATGTGAATACATCAACTAGAAGTAAAACAAAAGCAATAAATTGAGGATCTAAATTACTCTAAAATCAAACTTAATGGTGCAATTTGGATTTCTATTTTTTATTAAGGGGCACACATATAGCTATGCAATTTAGGCAGCATTGATCATACTTCAATGACAAAATGAAACCGGAATTTGTAATTCTTAAGAATAAATGTGCAATTTCTAGACTTCTCCGTAAATTGCCAAATTGAAAAAAAACTAAGAATAAGTGGTCCTTTAGAGCTTAATGGAATCAAACTTACTACAAGATAGATTATTTTGATCAGGAAGTTATCAGACATTTTCCATCTTATTAGAGGGTACCTATTTTATCATTTCAGCAGCTACCTTTCGAATTCAGTTATTAATTTTTCCATTAGTTCTCTGCAAGTTTCTGATTTGCAAGAACTTTTTTCATAAACACACAACACTAACACTATTAAAAACTCAAATTCTGATTTAGCTTTTACTGCCTGATCCCATGTTCTTCAAACAAGGAAACGAAAGTGGGTGAGGTAGAGCTATTCTATACGAAAGGAATTCAGCTGATGATATAGTAGAGAAAGTATAACCACCTAGTGTCTTCAGAGGATAATCATATGTATAAAAATTTACATATATATATATATATATATATAGATATAGTATAGAAAGCATAGTATTGGTACAGATTTTGATAGAGATACAAATATAGATCATTGTTTCGTATTTATGTCAATCTTTAATATTAAAGTGAAACTCTTAGTCCCCACAAAAAAAAATTGAAAATCTTGGAGAATTTACTGAGAGATGCACAATTAATATTAAATTTTTTGAAAGATATTTGCTTATATAAGAGCATATATGTCTTACTATCAAAGTATCCTGCAACTGGGGAAGCCGGGGGTTTAGGGGCACATGGCCATTCTATTCCTCAAGGGAGTTATTTCTGATGGTTAATATAGCAATTAAGAAGTACTAAATAGGGTAGGTAATCCATGATTTGCAGGTATTAATTATACATATAAAATATTCATGGATATAAAGAGACAGAAAACTAGGACCAGATGTCAATGACAGACTTACATTTGCTCCTTACAAGAAACTAACAGCTTCCTATAGATACACATAACGACTTTAACATAGCAAAAATTCTCAGCTCTCATTTCCTTGTAACACCTCTGCTCAAGAGTGCTGGTGATCTGGCAATAAAAATAGGCGATGCGTCAAAAATAATCAACTGTATCTAAATTAACACAGATATATGCATATTAAAACATCATGTAAAGTTTACACCAAATGGGAAATCACAGTAACACAATCAGAGAGAAAATATTTTACATTAACCATGTAATGAGTAATGGAAAGAACATCAACTCCTAGTCAATCCTTATTAGACCATATACGCCTAGGGAATAAACCAAAGTTTTATAAGTCGCAAAGAAGACTCTTGAGTTAAATGAAAGAGAGAAAACCTTCGATAACAAAGATTGTTAGCCTCTCAGACTACAAAACTGTATTTCCTATGTGACCATGATGCTATTTCTATGCACATTTTTGGACCCATTTGCCCCTTTCAAACAGAGCCTAATACAATTGTTTTTGGGTAGAGTACGTACACTTAGGGAATCCATCAATACACCACTAGATTTTAGGTAGTAAAGGAAATTCTTGAGTTACGTAATAAAAGAGAGATGAAAATTTTATACAAAGTACAATAATTTATGAATCCCCTTAACTGGAAATCTTAACAAGGCTGCTTCTAATCCTACAAAAATGTGAATTCTACATGACCATGAAGATGCCAGATGCAATTTCTTTGTGCATTTGAAAGCATTTACTGGTTTCCAACTGAACTTAAATGTTTGCATCATAATATGAGACTGACAGAAGTGAGAAGTTAGATGTGTGTCAGGAGGGAGAAGGTGAGCCTATTTTCAAGATTTGGCATAAAGAGACAGCACCTTGGGTATTCGCAATGGATTCTTTGCAGCATATTCACATAGTTTGCCAATCTTCCGATCATTTGGCTCTTCATCCTACAAACAAAATCAATTCAACAATTAATCCACATGGAGTCTTGGACTATAGCCAAAAATGAAAGAAAGCATCAGAAATATTAACTAGCTTGTAAAACATTAAGAAGACAAGAGAAAGCTAAGTTTGGTTCAGAAGATCGAAGTCCGGCTGAAATAAATATCTTGAGAAGCAAAATTCCACAATATACAAAGATAAGTACAATCATGTACTCCAAAATATTTCACTAGTAATTTATTCATTAACAGCAGTTAACTCCTCCCTGAAACAACCACTCCTCCCCCCCCCCCCCCCCCCACAAAAGAGAGAGGGAGAGGGAGAGGGAGAGAGAGAGGATGGCAGATGTTTTTTGAAAGCATGAAAAAGCAGCCATCAAAACGTAGATACATAAAAGTAACCACCAAGCATGAGAAGTATGCCATTAACAAGGTCTGGAGAATCCTAGATATATGCAGCCTCACCTCTACTAGCTCCTTTTGAGCAAGCAGCGGACTACATGGTTGGTAAAATCTTGACTTGGTACGATCTAAGAGATACAAAACAATTCAGGCCATAGGTAGGATCTTAAAGTAGTAATACAATGATAAGATCTTACAATTAAGATTCTATATAGTGACTAAAATTTCATGTGTTGCCTTAAAACCTATTTTTCCTCTTATTCCCACTGTAACTCATTCCTTTATCCTATAACCCTTGAACTTCCACTATTTTGTTACATACTAAAGTTGCACACTCTTGAAATCGGGCTAATTTGAAGCAAGTGTTGAAGTGAATTACTGATACAAGGAGCCCAAATTCCATTCAAATGATAAAGAGGAATATGTTAAAGTTCATGGTGCCATTAGTTTCCTAAATCATATTTAGCTCACTGTAATCCTTTTCATTATCTTTCATGGTATAGTTAGATTTTTTATGTAAACCAAATTTTGAATTGTGGTGCATGTATGGATCATGCTAGACTGCTAGTAAGTACTTAATTATTGACTCCCAAAGCAAAGAATGAACTTATATGTTTTTGACTTCAACAATTATTATATCCGGGTATAATAAAACAGCATTCACATATATTATGGTAAAGTGTATAGGATCATATGATTCGACAATGACATACTAAGGAGCCTACTCTGTTCCCAAGTAGGATCTCATTTATGACAACATTATCATGCTCATAACTACTTAATTATCAACTCCTAAAGCAAAGAATGAGCTTGCATGTTTTTGACTTCAAAATGAGTATATCCAGGTATAATAAAACATCACTGTCATATATTATGGTAAAGTGTATAAGATCGTATGATCCTTCTATCACATACTAAGGAGCTTACTCCATTCCCAAGTAGGATCTCATTTAAGACAGCATTGGATTGTCGTTTCCAGCCAACGGATTCAAGCCTGGCATACAAGGTATTAGGGCCCCTATAGTCTTAGAATATTGAAATACAATGAAAGTCGGTCTCACACCCTTAGCTAGGATCACTTTGCCGTATCAAATTCCATACAAGCAGCAGTATCAAATCAGGCATATAAAACCATCAACTGAAATGATAACTAAACTTCCGCGGTGAATTGATTCCATAAAGCAACAAAAACCCAATCATGAGGCATAAACCAGGACGCCACATGTTAGCCACTTCAAGCTAAATAGAAGATCAAAATGCAATAGAAGTAAAGTATAGAATAAAGTTAATTTAATCAGAGCATTAGCATTTGAAACAAAAAGAACAAAGGTACAAAAAGTAACCGAAAACTCAACAACTTTTAGAGACAGGAAATATTAAGGAAAATGATAATTATAATCCATCAATTCTAACCTGGGAACGAGGGAAAACATCGGCTATCAATTTCTTGTACCTCTTGACAGGCTGCCTAGACCTTGCCCTCATTGCAGGGCAAAAGAAGCAAAGGCTTCCACATGCTGGCAATACTTGTCTCGAAATTACACCGGAGACCATACTCATCTTCCAATCAAAAACTGAATCTACCCACAAGCATAGACAAGATAGATTAAAAATAAAAATAATTTTTTTTAAAAAAAAAAAGAGAAACGGAAACGGAAACGGAAGAGAAAAAAATCGAACACGATTTCTACCAAAATTCCACGCTTTCTTTCCCTTGTTTTCTGAAACCTCGAAATTATTTAAACCCTTTGATGGGGAAAGAAAAGCTTCTCAGAATCAATTGGGTATGCCTTGATGTTCCTGGTCCAGCCTACATCGAAGCAAATGTAGAATGAAGTTCAAGTCATTTATTAAGATTTCAAATGCAAAGCATTATAATTCGATCAAAATTGAACAAGGAATATCATGATCGACATTGGCACCAAAATCAAACAATTCCAATCTAGGTACCAAACGATATTGATTAATCAAGAAATTGATAAATGCAGGTGGAATAAGAATTACAAATTACCTCCGGATCGATGCTTTTTCTAAAAAGCAAGAGTCCGAGGCTGGAAATTCCGTCGACAATATGCAAAAAATTATTAAAAAATTTCCGCCATTTCTCATCCGCGAAATTTATGACCCCTCTCTCTTTCTCTCTCTTTCTCTCTCTTTCTCTCTCCCTTGTTGGGCTAAAATTAAATAAACAAATAAATGATACTTCCCACTTTCGATATTCTATCTCTCTCCCTTCCCTTTTAGGCCATGGAGAGGGGGGGGGGATGATTGAATTGAATGATTCCTTCCCACACCTTCAACGGTACGGTATATCTCTCTGTCTTCCCAACGTAATTTTATGGCATGCAAATGGTACCATGAGAAAGCTACCACCTTTGCCTTTTGTTAGCCGTCTGATTTCAATGGTGATATCTCAACCGTCTGATTGCCGGTCCATCCTCAATGGAGAACGCGATTGATTTTTATTTTTTATTTTTTCCTTACGCTGTTGCCTCTTTTGACCGTTATACACTTACATACTCTGTACTCTGTAGTAACGATGCGCACTTTATTCTGCCGATTGTCCTGCTTCTAGAGAACACAAGCGATGACTAAACAAACCGCGCTAATCGGTTCAACAAAACGCCAACCAATTGATTAAAAATCCGCGGATCAAGAGGGCGAGGGCGGGGGGCAATCAATTGAAGTTTCTGCTGCCCATCACAGCTATGGTTTACTTTTACCAAAATTTTAATATGAATTTATTTCACTCACCGTCACTAATGTTACTTAATACTTTCTAAAGATACTTTATCTGATAGATATTTTATTTTTCTCAAATATTCTTATAAATTTTATCTTCTACTAATATATTTTGTCTTGTTAATTAATATTACCGTATTAATTTCTTTCTGTTTCTTTTGATTTTATCCCCGCATATATATATAGGGATACGGAAGTTCGTGTAATTTATAATTCAAGCAACCATATAATTAAATTTCTACCCTAAACTTTATATGAAATTTTTTTCATCACCATAGAACTTAATATGCTAGTGCTAATTCATAATGACCAAAACCAAATTATTAATGTACTGTCATATTACCATCTAATTCATCCATGACATTTTATACCATGCAGCAGGGTGAAATATCACCTTATTGGTAAATATCCATGACATTAACCAAAATTAGTACATTAATAGTTAAAGATTAATTTTAAGTAGAATAATTGAAAAATATCACCTTATTGGTGAAAAATTAATACATTAGTGGTAAAATATCTGTTTAAGCGAATTAATGATAAAAGATTAATTTACAGGTAAAAATTGAAGTGGTGAAAGATTAGTATATCAGTGGTGAAATGCCAATACTTTAATAGTAAAATATTAGTATATTAGTGGATAAAAATTAGTTTTATGTAGAATAATAATGAAATGTCAAGCTGGTAATGAAAAATCAGCATATTAGTGGAAAAAGATCAATTTTTAAGTAGAATAGTAATAGCGTTGAAATATTAATTTACTAGTAAAAAATAAATACATCAGAGGTAAAAAAAAATTCCAGTATGATAGTAGTAAAAGATCATTTTTAAGTAAAATAATTGTAAAAGATCAAATTATTGATAAAAAATAAATGCAGTGATGGTAAAAGATTAGTTTAATAGAGGTGAAATATGCTTATATATATATATATATATATATATATATATATATATATATATTTGAAGTGAAATATTTAGTAAAACTGGAGTAGTGAAAATTGATATAATAATAGTATCAATTTATAGAGAAAAATCTTATAAATATTATGATATAATTTTTATTTTTATAATTATTTTAGTAAAAGATACTGTAATTTTTTTTTTTATAAATAAATGTTGAGATTATAATGACGCCAGTAGGTTATACTTATATATTATATACAACTAGTCATAAGGGATAAGTATCAATTCATTCATAGTAATCCTTTTGAAACACAAACCCTATTTTTTATTTTTTATTTTATTTACCATATCAAATCTTTGTGATGTTTTGTTAGAAAATATTTTATAGATTGCTCATTGTAATCCTTATATTTTATTCTCAATGGACTTTTTTTTATTGTTATCTCAAATCGATGGCAAAGTCAAAACTTTAATTCATTACATGGCGAATCTCCTTTGTATAATACGATATATATGAATATGAATATGAGATTTTAATAATAATAATAATAATAATAATAATAAGTTTTTAGTATCAAACAAAGTAGTTAAAAAAATTAAGCATTTTTGCTTGAGTATTAATTCTTTTATTCTCTGAATACGATGAAAGCAGCATATATATTATGGTTGAGATATGTTTAGTGTAACAAATTAAAAAGTTGACGTAGAGTTGTAAAGCTTACTAAAAATTAAATAAAATCAATGTTACATCAAAGCGACTGAATTTCTTCATGCTAGCTAAACATTGTGGAATGATACGAAGGCGTTAAGTTCACATGGTTGACTACTATGGCACTACATACAAATAGTGGGCACCGCCACCTTCCTTGAAGAAAGTCGCGACGCCGATGGATCTCGCAGTGGCTTTTTTATTTATAAAGATGGTCGCGGTCAATGGATGAAGATTCCAATTGGACAGGTGCAGCACTATGTAGCTGATCGCGAAATTCAGCATTGCGACGGACACTCGGCACGGCTTGACTATGCGAACCGGGTAGGATTGCAAGCAGGAGTTGCTAGAGGTTTACATATATATATATATATATAAATATTTGGTGGGGGATGCAGATTTTTCAGTCTCATACACAGACTAGAGGATCAAATGTTGATTCCCAAACAAGTTAATATGATTCAGTGTAGTGATGATGGAACTGACGATACCAGCAACCACTTCTTTTGTTTGGGATAGGGGATGGGACTAATTTATGACCCAAAAAAAAAAAGAACCGATCATATAAATAAAAAAGTTATCATAATAGTTTATATATTTTGTATAATTTATTTAAAATATAAAACATTATTTTTAAATGAATATTTGTTTTCAATTTCAAATAGATATTCAATTAAAAATAATTTTTTTATTTTTATATATTTGATATAAAAATATGGAGAAAGTTGTGATTGTCCCATTTCCTCATCGAAACAAGCTGTTAGTAATCATGCAACAAGGCGTTCATTTCAATACTCGGTGTCCCGACACAGACAAATGGGAAATGGCACAAGCCAGCGCTGCACTTTCTAACATCTCAATGCCGCGTTTGCTAATCGGTGCACATGCTACTACTCATATGATTACGGAATCCCTGGGGCCACTCATCAATTCACATCCCAGCCGCCGATTTCAGCAATATCAGGTTTAATTCTACTACCATTAACTGCTTGACACATTCCGTCCGGAAAGAACAACCACCCACGGTTCTTCTTTCTGTAATATATAAGCTGTAGCTGAAGAGACCCGTTATCTTAAGGAATGCATCCAAATTCTTCTTGAACCTTTCCTGGTGTGGCCGTTTTTCTTTCGCTTGAAATCAAGTTTTTGGATATTCTATGAAGGGCACCTTTCCTTCATAAAGTATTTTTATTTTTCAGTAAGTATATATCACGCATCGTTATAATTTATAAATTATTAATTACATTTTTTTCACCTTCTTGATTTGAAGGATATAAAAAGATTGCTGATTATTTATCCCACCTAAAAACATGACACAAACGTTCCCGGCCATCACTTTCAAAACAGTTAGAAACACCTATCAACCCCCCCCCCCCACCACCACCACTCTTAGCCACACCCACACCTCTCAACTATCATTTTCATAATCGGACAATTTAAAAGAAGTCTGTATGGTTAGTACACCCTTTACTAACAAAAGATAAGTTACTACTTGCAAGTGATTTTATCGGGCACTATTTTTTTTTTGGGTGGTGGGGGTTGAAGGGATTAAGGATGGTTTTTCTCCCTTCCTCCGAAAAAAGACACATTATCGATTGGTATTTATATATTTTGGCTTGTTTCAACATATTTTATATAAAAGGAGAGAAAGTTCATTAATTTTTTTCTTCTTCCATTTTCCCATGAGGAGGAAAAATAAATAATAGAATTGAAGTTTTACTTATCGTTAAAAGTCCTTCCAGCTTTTCAACCAATAATAAATAATCTTTCATTTCCTACTTTCTAGGCAGTGCAACGTATTACATTTCCTACTCTATGTCATGCAAAACCATGGATATCTGAAATTTTAACGTGCAGCAATCTAAACATTAAGGAAATTAAGATATTGCTGTTTGAAACACCCTCCCCCCCCTACCACCACCACCAAATAAAGGACAATACAGTGAAGCTTGAATTTCATTTCACATTGTGTTCGGTGGATACAAAAACAAACAATGATGAACTAGTATGGTTATCTTTCATCTTCCACGGAGCAAAATGATGGGGCCAATGGACACTATAAGGAGCTTGTAATTCGACTCCTGACCAACTCAAGGCCTGGATAGATGGTGATTTTCCCCATCGAGTATAATTCACAACTTGCAATAATAGTCCAGTATCCCTAATACGCTTTTGAAGTGCCTCCATGGTCCTTCTCCACATGCTCCACAAGAGCAACAGGGTCACGAAATCCCTTGCTGCACTTCGGGCACACATCAATGGTTACCTTCTTCACACCACTTCGGCCTTTACTCCTCTCGTGGACCTTCTCCACATGATCGACCAGGGCCGTAACCGAAGGAAACCTCGCATTACACTGCGGGCACATCTCCGACCCATAACCAGCCCCGTTGCTTCTACTGCTCTGCCCAGCTCCATCCTTACCTGTTTGGAATGTCTGGTTGAATTCACTACTCAACTTTGCCATGCTCGCTTCAGCACTCGCACGAGCTGCTGAAGCTGCATTCACTAGTCTGGACCATGTGGACGATGCTGCTGGGGAAGCTTGGCTACGCTTAGGCTCTTCCTTCCTGCTCTTGTTATTAAGTAAGCTCATGAACTGGAATCCTGGGACAGAATTTCTGGGTCCACAACAACTGTGGTCCGGTCCAAACCGATGCTTCAAGCAGTGATCCATGGCACAATCCCTGCACTTTATTGTGTTTGAGAATACCAGGACCTCCCTACAGCCACGGACAGGGCACTTCCTCTTCTTTGTAGCTTTCTCATAGTTTGATGGGTCGCAATCATTGTTGACATGTGATTCCCAAGTGATGTTGGGGTCTTCGTCGGGTATTAGGCGAACTCCTTTGGCGCACAGGGGGCAGATGACAACAGTGACATCCTCTCTGTTTGCATGAGGGCAACTGTGTTGACCGTAGCTGCGATGCTCTAAACAAAATACCTATATAAAAGTGAGAGATAATCAGACAGAAAGCTTATTTGGTATTTTCAGGTACCATTAGCCCAGCAAAAGAAAGGGAATTCCACCACCACCACCAATAGGTAACTTATTAAAAACTTTAAGGCAACAACAACACAAAATCTGAAAAATCATTCCTCGATGAGAAATGGGCATAATAGAATAGACTAATTCAATGTACAATATTGTAATCCTACTCCAAGTTCAGCAGCCACAGAGAAACCATATTCATCCTCATCAATAAGATATGTAAGCCATTCTACCGTAACTTGATAGTTTTATGCATAAAATATATTAACCAGCCGAGACAGCACTAAGAAAAAACACACCAGTCAACCAGACAAAATAATCAGCACACATCGTAAGAACCTGGAAACATTGTATGATTATCATTGCAGTCTGAGCAGTACAAAGCCAAAATCTCATTAGACACAAGAAAGAAAGAAAGAAAGACAAACTATGGAATCACATACATAGCATTGTGCACAAGTGGATATACTCCTCGCAGATTGTGCATAATCACTAACTCCTGAAAACATAATGAAAGGATTCACACCAGAACGGATTCTTGGTTCTCAATCGAATAATTGATCATATGGAACTAAATAACTTGACATCTTGCGTCAACTCCATAAGAGGAAAGACAAATTGACTAGGACCGAAAGCACATAAAATCTGAGGGTATAAGGGTATCGACTGATTTTTATCACATGTTCGTCTTCGTCTTTCACAAGAAAATTAACGAGCATATTACAACTCAAATGCATGTTGTGGCATCAGCAAGTCATGTTACCAGAAGCATCTCAGGATAAAATCATCACAGAGTAGCTGAGCTCAAAAACCAATGGGTACGAATCCAAGGTTTGTACTAAAATATTATCAGCCTTCAAAACATAACAGAAAGCTCAAGGCTAACTAGCCTACTCCCCATTGTCGAAAACAATTGAAAGTTGAAAGCATGATCTCTGGCTACAGCCGAAAAAGCCAACAAGATGCAGAGAGACAGCCGTGGTTGCTCCATAGTGTATAGTCTCTCATTTCAAACCTAAATTAATCATATAATGTCCTCAATGTGCGAAACCAACTCGTCATTTCCTCTATTTCTTTTCTTTCCCTTTTCGTTTCTTTTTCTATTAATCAGAAGAACGAAATTCAATTTTCGCCTCAAATCTACTGAATGCAACTAGACAAGAAGACATGATCTAGCAGCAGAATTGATAAAATTGAGAAAACGCAGAAAAGCCTTTGCCACTCAAAATCACCCAACATGACACAATAACTCAATCAGAAGCACAATACAAAAGACGAAGGGGGAAAGGGGAAAAATAAACTCTGAACATTAATTAATTTAAAACGAGTTAAACCCAAATATCAAAAACTAATTGCCCAAAAGAGGAGATTAACAATGAGGACGTCGGGAAAGGTCATCATACCTCCCGGCAGCGATCGCAAGTGAAGGGAAGGAAATCGATCTGCTTGCATTCACCAATGCTGCAATGTTTCCCTAAGTTTGGAAATTCCGGCGTCCCCATCCGATTTTCAAAAATTCTGATTATTCCAACCCTTCCAAAACCTGAAATTGAAAGATGATGGAGCTGATGGTTTTTGGAATTCGGGAACAAATTGTGGAAGTTGAAAGAATCGCGTCTTTCCGGTACCGCGTAATAGTAGCTACGCGGTATCGGAGAGTTGGAGAAGGGGTCCGCCGGAAGTCAGACTTCTGTTTCAAATCGGTGAATGAATCAGGAGTCAAGACTTTTGGATATTGGACTTGTTCGGCGGAAATTTGACGTCAAAGCCTTTTCTCCCCCTCCCCCTCCCCCTCCCCCCTATTTTACTCAAATTAAATTGCTTTTATCTTGCTTTAATATACAACGTTGCGTTTAATTCAGTATTTGTTAAATAATTTAACAAGTGTGACTATAAAAGTAGTTGATAGTAAAAAATAATTATATCCTTGTCTCTAACAATTTCTTTATGATAATGTGTCTAATGTCATATATTTTTGCTTAAGTGGCTTTTTTCATTAGTTATCAATTTTTTTTCTTTGTATTATTGGTACGATTGTGAATTGTTTGATTCTTCACCTACCTCCTTATTCTTCAATTCGATCTCTTTTAATAGTGTATGTTCGATTATGAGTCATTTGATTCTTCTCTAATCTTACCTATAAATTGCTTCCAAATCAACTATTGTTAAATATAATTTTATAATTTTAAAGTTATTTCGTTATAATCTCTACGATGAATCCATAAAATTCATTAAATGAGTGTATAGTGATTAGTGTTATGAATGTTTATTGCTTGCTTGGGTGCATTTGAAATTTTTGTGTTAGCTTTATGGTATGAACATGATCATGAAGTTTGAGTCTACTACTATAATTTATTTATAATACTTTAGTTGATGCTTATGGGAAATGTGATCAACCAAATTATGATAAAAAATCAACTCAAAGTTGATGAAAGATTAGTTGGGTTTATGTGTGGCGAAAGATATGTATATAAGCGGTGATATATGCTAAAATGAATGTTGATAAATGTTAAAATATTTATACGAGAAATATTTTGTTGCGGTGAAAGTTTAAGTATATGAATATGAAAGACATAGTTATTGATGGTGAAATGTTAATTTTTGTAAATGAATGTTTGACAATGATATCATGTGTAATAGTGAAAGATTTGTAATGTGTATTGGTAAAAGATATGTTGTTATGACTCATAAGATATGTTTTATTTAGCATTGATGTATGTATATATTCTTTCATCATAACTATACATATATTTTATCATGCATCTAAGTATATTTTACAATGGCTAAACATATTTTTCTACCATTATTTTAGTAAAAAAAATTATACTTCAGTTTATGCTCTATGCATATCTTTCACCACAAATACAAATTTTTTACTATAAATCATAGAATTGTTTATCATTATTATACACAATTTTCAACACTATTTTCCTAAAAGAAAAAATTGAACTAAGCATATATCACCAATTTTATGCATATCTTTCACCATAATTACATATACTATATTTCTCCACGTATCTAAGTATATTCTGCTATTGTTAAACATATTTTTTTACCACTATTTTATAAATAAAAAATAAAAAATCAACATTAAATAAGCATATATTACCAATTATATATGTATCCTTCACATTGCATATTTTATTATACATCTAAGTACATTTTTTTTTTACTTGCATGTTAATTATCCCAGATCTTACACCACTATTATACTAATGTTTCACCAAAAACAATCATAAAAAATATAATAATATTGATCTCTATTTATATACTAAAAATTTAAAAATATTATAGTATTTTTTATTTTTTAATACTTTAAACTAAAAGTTAATTATTTTTAAAAAATTAATGTTGTTGGTATGACATCACAGATTTCATGGTCCTAGATCATAAGATCATTGATGGGGATGTCAATGGATCAAGTATAGGTAGATTTAGACCCGTTTACATTACTTAAAGCCACACCCAACCTAGACATATCGAATTTTAAAAGTTCAGACCCAAATGCAAATTCATATGGTCTAGTGGGTAAATGAATCTAAACAAGTTCTAAATAGGTCAAACTATTTTTAAAAAAAAACTATATAAATATAAATACATTTATATTTTATATAACTTAATATGTATTTTTTGTTTAAAAAATCATTCAAATGAAAAGATAAACATTTTAAAATAGTTACTATAACTTTTTAAATGGTGTTTTAATATTTTGGAATAAAATATTATATATATTACTTATAAAATAAATGCACAGTAACAAAAATTAAAAATAAATAAATAAGGAATTCAAACATGAATATAGAAAAGATATTTGTATATATCTATATATGCATGTGTGTGTGTGTACACATACTAAATGGGTTTGGTGGGTCGAGTTTAAGTTTGAAACTACTTAATCTAGTTCCATACCCATATATATGAACTCTAATCTAACACAAATCCATAGGATTTAAAAACTATGGACCTAAAACTACTAAAAATGAGACAAATCTAGATTGAATCTAAGACTTTTTTACCATCCCTAAATTCACAATAAATAATTTGGGTGTTTCTAGTTAAATGTCTATTGTTAATTTAATAAATAGGGGCTTACAAATCTCAAATACTTATAGTAACAATCTTATTAACTTGTTGATACATTGACCAACACCATAAAATATTAAAATAGTCCACATAGAGGGATAATTGGTCCGTAAATGTCTTCTTATATTCTTTCTAAAAACTTTCAAGACTCAATGACAATCTTATTCATGGAAAACCCTATAATTAACTTGCAAATGAATAATTAACACATGATAATTCATAAGACTTAAGAACTTTAATATTCTTTTGTGAGCGTTCGGTTGAATTTTCAATAATTTTGTGCTTCTTCCTTGTACCAAGGTGGCCCAAACAATCATGTCATAAAGTGAAAATAGAGCATGCTAACACCACACTTAGAATATTTTTAGTTGAAATGAAGAGTATGAGGCTTATAAGTTAGGCTCTTCTTGCTCTCTCAATACATTTGATCTGCTATGAAAAAATGAGAGGGAAATTGTTGAGCCTGAAATGCTAATGTGCTAAAATGATGTGGAAAAGAGGAAACTTGTGGGGGGACAAGGTTAATGAAATCATGCATGAAAGGAAAAAAGAAGACAAAAGGAAAAGTAGAGGGCAGAGGAGACAACATGTGATTGTTCCTTTAAGTTGATATTGTCATATTTGGGATGGAAAATATAGGATGGATGTGAGGAAAAAGAAGACCAAAAATAATATCACAAGAACTACATTTTTTGAAGGTCTTGTTCCAAAAGATCTTATTTAATCCCTTAACATAGGCAAAAATGGTCAAAAAATATTTATAAATAATTTATAATTCAAGTACAACACAATCATAAAAGGGTTGAAACTATTGGAAAAATATATGAAACCAAATATAACTAAAGTCGATCTACTCGGTGTAATTAATTAGCTTGATCACTTAATAATTTGTCAGTTAGTTTCCTAATTTAAAAGTATCTTCCACAAGCATAAACGAGAAAACCCATCCCCCATTCCTCCTCCATTTTTCAAATCTTTTCTAATTCACATCTAGTCCAATTTTTTCTCTTTTTTTTTTCAAACAAGTTAAAATGAAAATCTAACACACATTTTAAAGACCTTAAAAACAGGATATTACACTTTTCCTGTCAAAATAAATGTTTGCCAAATGGAGCCCATCTCCCCGCTTTTTAGTTCTACTTCCATCCATTCACAACCAGCGTTTCAGCCATCTATTCACAGCTTCCCTGTCCAGTTCATCGATCTGACGGAGCTTCCTTTTAGACTGTGCAGCCTGTATATTATATAAGCCAATTATGGCCAACTCAAGCTGGACACTTAGGTGGCGATGGACCGATGCACCTCCTCTGATACATGACATGGGTGTTACAAATATAAATGAAACCATGTAGTCAGATACATGCAGGACATCCATGAACAGAATTGAATTGAAGACAAATTTGTAAACTTAACTAATTTACATTCCAGAGTAAAAAGCTTTCCCAATGTCAACACTCTCTTCAATCTCCAACCAACTCGCCCCCTGCCTCCGTCTCTCAAAAGTGAAAAACCGTTATTTTCCGCAAGGATCCAGTAGTAAAATCAACATACGAAGCACACTTCAGAATAATTAGACCTCTTGCGCTCACCCTAATTCCTTGCAAGTAGTATTTAGCAAATAAAAAACCCCAAAAATATCACAAAAGAAGGAAGGTAGGATGCCCGACAACCCTTTGGTTTGCAGTTAGTTCAATCCAAGGTCATCTGCCCTTGCTGCAAAGATGTAGTGAGCCTTCCTTCATCAACTTTGAGCTCAGATTACTGAACCGTTCCCGTGAATACTGCCTTGAAGCTTTTCTCCAATCAGTGCCAGCCTTCATCATCGCAGCAAATTCTTCATAGCTTATGCGTCCATCCTGAACACAGAGATTTACATGCAAACTTGATTACGAGGTGGATAAATTCATTCTGAAAGCTTAATCAGAAGAGCAGTGTACTATTATCTTCTATACCTTTTTCTTCTTTTTTGGTTTTCCTTCCTCAGTTTTTTTGGGAGGGGGGGGGGGCGTTTAGTAGCGGGTAAGAAAAATAATAAAGCAATAGTGTTGAAGACCATGCTTTTCAATATGCATCATAGGGAAAAGGAGAGCGAAACCCACCTTATTTGTATCTACCTCTTGCATGATCGCATCAATGACCTCTTTGCTGTTGCCATCAATTTCATCGGCTAAAGCAGATGTCAACTCTTCAATCTCAATATAACCACTTTCATTCTGATCGAAAAATGCAAAAGCTTTATGGAGGTGATCGTCATTGCCAATCCTTCTTAGGTGAATAGAAAGTGCTACAAACTCTCCATAATCCAAGAATCCATCCCCATCTGCATCAGCCTGTACAGACAACAGAAATATAGTTGGCGTGCGCTGTACGTAATCATGTAAAGAAACACACGATCACTTTTTCCATGAAATACAACTTGATAGGCGCATATGTGCTCCAAGGATATAATTGTCATTAGCTACCTTGAATAATTTATTGAACCGCTCATTTAACGGCTAGTGATCAGATAAATATTGCCAAAACAGAAATGGCAGAAAACTAAAGAAAGAATAACTCCAGCTTAGATGTTCTTTTCCTTTCTTTTTTTCCCCATCGGGAGACGTGATGTATTTTTCTTTTCATTCTAAATTAGCAAGTTAAAATCCATCGGAAAGTACTAGTAACCACCCTGATGCATACTTGAAATCCTGATTGTGGTAACCTTCAGAATCCCATTAATCATGAATGAAATCTTCGGGTGGCATATCTGGGAATATAGTATAGAAAGGCTTACAGATTCCATCATAATTTTGGCATCAGAATCTAACATTTGATGACCAAGTTTGTGCATCCCAGTTTTTAGCTGATCCATGTCAATCCTGCCCCTTTTCCCGGTGTCCATAAAGTCAAATCGTTCCTTTATACCAGCCACTTCATCCACTGACAAATGCTCGCCTATGACCTACGATCAATAGTCAAAAGGTAATCCTTGAACAAGAAATTATGTTACACCAAACCAAAACCACGTAAACAAGAGTGAAAAGCCACAATTTTGAGGCAGCATTAGAAAAATACCCTTAAAGCCCTTTTCTTCAGTTTGTTCATAACAGAAAATTGCTTGAGCCTTGCTCTCACGGCTTCACCTAGCGAAACATCGGGAGCCTTCTTTGCATTCTGTAACCAAGGATGTTCTGCAAAAATACAAGGACATGTTAAATCCTTCATTTTTGTTTGTTGAATCGAAATGTCTTCAAATATTCTACCGATCATAAATAAGTATTTCCTCATCATAAACCAAAGAGCAAACTGATTATTGAGAGATCAGCAGAGCTGGACATTACCTAAAACTTGCTGGGCAGTTAGCCGTTGCTTAGGGTCAGGATCAAGCATCTTTCTTACAAGATCTTTTGCATTATCAGAAATTATAGGCCAAGGTTCTCTCCTGAAATCTAAGACAGACCTAATAATTGCTCGTGCAACTCCTTGTTCAGTTTCTGCAAAGGATCAGAAAGTATTAGAAGTAAGGCAACCTCCTTACCATGCTTGAGGCTTGAGCTCCATTTGTTGCAAGCATTAAATGCTTCTCACTCACTTCACTATATACCTCTTTCAGAAAATGCGAAACGTGTCATTCCTAGGACTTCTATGCATGGTGATTCTTATCAAGGATTAATCAGCTTGAAAACTAAATATATATCTCCTAACCTGCCCAGAAAGGTGGCACGCCACATAGCAAGATATAGAGAATTACTCCAGCGCTCCAAACATCTACTTCAGGACCATAGTTCCGCTTCAGCACTTCTGGTGCCATATAATAAGGACTTCCTACAATCTCATCGAACTTTTCACCAGGTTTGAAGAATACAGACAGTCCAAAATCAATTGCCTTCAAGGGTGACGTTTCTTTTCTATCTGCAAACAGAAAGTTCTCAGGCTTCAGATCCCGGTGCATGACCCCATGCTCGTGACACACCTGCGGGAAGAAGAAGAACAATGACTTCAAACACTATTTGCAGCAGAAACAAATGACAAAAAATGAATCTGATAGAAACATCACACAGTAGCACAATATTTTTTCCACTTCAAGCAAGCTATGCCTAATCATCAAAATATAGTTACTTGAAATATGTGAAATTGTCCGTATTTTTTGTAGCATTTTTGGCTCAGAACAAAGAAATTCATGGGGCCCATCAAGCAAACAAAAAAGTTACATGCCAAAAGACATACTAAAATGTAAAGCAACTGGCTGTTGCAGATACAATTAAATCCAAAAGGAAAGACACCTTAGTAACATGAATAAACAACATATTGAGGCGTCATACAAGCATCGATTCAAGCTTTTTACTTGTGTCCTTCATCTTGTCACTATCCATTCTTTGGATTGAGCGTGCTTTATTTTGCTTTCTTCTCCCCTTTTTAGGGGGCAGAGGAAGAAGTGTCAGGAAACCGGAGGGGGTATCAGGTATATGTTCTGTAGCAAATGAGAACTTTGTGTCCGTTATTAAGAAAGACAACCCAGAGCGACCATTTTTATGCACTGTCCCATCTCTGATAGATATTCATGTAGCATCTTGTGTTACCAACGCGTGGTCCATCATAGTAATGAACCACCATGACATGAAAGCCAGAATCCAATAAAGCAAAAAATATACATGTCATGGGAAAACACACTATTTTAAGCAGCACATCAATAAAACCAATGACAACTAAGCTCAACATACGTATCTCAGAATAGACCGACAGATATAACTTACACATGCATCAAATAAAACAAAAGGGAAGAATCAATGAGCAAGAAAAAGCGATCCTCACCTGAACAACCTCGACAATCGTCTTTAAAACAGAAGCAGCAGCCCGTTCAGTGTAATGCCCTCTTGAAACTATCCGATCAAACAATTCACCACCTTCACACAATTCCATCACCAAATGGACTGCACCATCGTCTTCATAAGTATCCTTCAAGGTCACAATATGTGGATGTTTAGGCAAACACCACATGATCTCCACCTCCCTTCTCACATCATCAATATCAACAGCTGTCCTTAGCTTGTTTTTAGATATCATCTTGCAGGCAAACACTTCACCTGTTGATTTATGAGTACATAAGTAAGTAATTCCAAATTCACCACGACCGAGCTCTCTTCCCAGCTCATAAGTCTGCTCAATGTCATGGCCAGTTGGTTCTTTCAGTACAACAAGTTTGGTACTAACACCGTTGCCATGCTTTCCTCCAGATTTAATAGCATAAGGGTTTTGTTTCTTTTTCTCGTTTTTCTTCCCGCTACCGGTGGTTGGCGTAGCGCAACAATTTCCCATAAATGATCAAACTCTCAATTCGGGGGGGGGGGGGGTCCCTACAATCTTCTGATGAAATAGGTCGACAAGGTTTCCCCAAATATACGCCCCAACTCAATGAATCAGTCTTAAAGACGAACAATAAAATTGAATTCCTGTTCTTCTAAAGAGAATTGGATCCTTCCAAGAAATAACAGAAAAACCAAAGCTGATATTCCGGGAGCCCAATTGAATTTTTTTTTTTTTGTGTGTGCCAGATATGGGTCCTTAAGAAATGAAGATATTGGAGAGAAGAGAATTATGTTGTATAGCACTGACCTTTGCACGAGATCATGGATCAACTGAGAAATTTCAAGTGGGTACTGGAATTCGTAAGATACTCAGAAAGACCCACCTTCAAATTTATTCCCTGTTTGCTGCCAAAATTCTCCGCAGAAAAGAGGCCAGGAAGCAAGCAGTATGTATTGATCTTTTTTGAAAATTTTCGGGAAAAAAGAAAAGAAAAGAAAAGCTGTTTTGTGTGATAAGGAATTTCCAAAAATAGGTTAAGAAGTTTTCGGAGGTGATTGAGATTGTAAATATTGTATGATGAATACAGCACGTCCCTGATTACTAGGAGAAAGGCAATATTACATGCGAGAAGATGAAGAAACAGGGGAGCACAGAGAATGAACACCGGGTATGTGTGGAGATATAGAAAATGGCGGAGGCTTAATCCTCACCGACAACTTCCTTCCTGTGCACCCAAGCAAGCTCACTAGATTCTGATCTTCTCCCAATCGAGAGTCGAAACTCGAAGTAGGAAAGGGAAGGAGACACTCAACACTCAAGCCAGAGACCCGCTGAATGCTGACGATGTAGGCTTTCGAGCAAGTGGAGCGGGTGGGTGAATCATTTATATATAATTACCTCGATAGGTATATATATTCGAGAGCACGACTTCGGAAAACAAAATCATTTTATCATGATATGCTACTGTATACTAGTAGTACTTAGGATTTAGGAATATCCTTCTTCCTCACCAACATGTGCGAATAGAGTACTAATAAATACGGTATTTATTATTATTACACCTAACACTCCCTCTTTTTTATAAAATAATGTATATAAGATTTTGGTTTACAATATAAAATATATCATGAAAAATATTAAAAAATAAATTTTAGGTTTTCAATTCTAATATTTATATTAATTAAAAGAATATAGGTATTAATATAAAAATATATTAGTAAAGGTTATAATTTTTTATCTAAAATTTAATACTTTTAAATATGAGTACACAAATATTATATGCCCTAAGAAATATCATTATTACTATATTGTTTGAGGTAAGAGCATTTAAATGTGCCTTACTAAGTATTTAGGTCTCTAACAACTACACTACAACCACTATTTTTATAAATTTATATTAAATTTAGTAAGTTTATTTTGTAGATATTTAAAAAAAAATAATAATGGCAACAACCAGCGATAGCTCACCCACAAGTACACTTAGGAATATCCTTATCAATCTACAAAAATAGAGTACTAATAAATATAGTATTTATTACTATTATTATTATTTTAATATTGGTAGTGTCATAATTAATATTTGTATTGTTATTGCCACTATTGTTATGATTACTACTATTATTGCTATAATTCTTATAAATAATTCTAGATTATATTTATTAATATAAAAAAAATAACTTATTTGATCTAATATATTCTAAATTGATCTATATCCTTAGTAATTTGACCTTACAGATTCCACTTCAATGCAAAGGAGTTGGTTCTCAAAAAATATGTATCTATGGACTCAACTCATGTCCTATCTATCCATTATTATATGATATTTATAAGAATGTAAACATAGTACAATTAAACCAACCATAATAGAAGTAGAAAATGTATCCTTGTATTTATGTAAATTAGAAAAATAAGTTTTTTTTCTTGTAATTAATGAGAGATATAAATTGTAAGAAAAAAAAATGTTGTTGCTTGTGTGTTTTGGTCCGCAATATTTTTATTAGCCAGTCGTATTTGTTATAAAAATAATTGTTTGAGATTAATTTTAGCATATAAAAAAATATAGATCAAATTCATTGTATATTAAAAACGTTCATATTAAAATATTGAAGGGATTATGTTTTGAAAGGTTTCATCTAATAAGATTGAAAAATGTTTATGAGGTTTCTTATGGAAATCTTTTATGTTTCATTTGGTTCATAAAATAATTTTTTATGTTTAGTTTACATAAAATAATAAAATAAAAAAATAAGATGGAATAAAATTATTAAAGATTAACTCTATATTTAAAAAAAAAAAATTAAAGTAAAGTGTTTTAATTTTTATTTGTTTTCCTTAAACTTTCTTAGAATTAAATAGTTTCTTAAACTTCCGGATCTTTTATATACATTGAAGTTGATTGAGCTCTTCTTCTTCATTTTTTCCAGGAAAACAGGGAATGAAACATGTTCTAGAAACCTAGTATAATAATATTTCCGATTTTCTTTGTGAGCTTTAATGACGGGAAAAATAGCACACCTGCTGCAATAGATGAGATTGAATTTACCGTATCCCATCACTATACGTATGTGTATATATCTGTACTCATCATGGATACCATGATCGTGTTTATTAATCTAAGATCTTCGTTTTCTAGAAAGAGGTCGGAGCCAGCCATTGAAGCGTCCGCAATTGAACCGCGACGTATCGTGAAAACTGAAAAGTAGCACGCAGGACGCAGCACATACATAGAATCTTCCACATAAAAATAATATTGTTGGGGTCCTCAGGAAGGGAGGGATGGGTCACCGCCGTGCGTGATGCCGTCGATTTCAAATAAAGAGAGAACGGAACGTGTCGTTAAAGGACAGGGATGGCCGAACTTATTTCCTCATCTTATTAAATGGCTGTCTTTCTAGAAGCCTCGATATTCATATATGTGTATATGGGTCGTTTAATTCGGATAGGATTATTTAATGTTATGCTACTATGCTCATTTTCTAGTATAATTGTTTTTTTAATATATATATATATCTAATGCTAATAGTCAAACATAAAACAGGATCCGATGAAGACAGAATTAGGAAGAAAAAGAAGCTGGGGGCGAGGGATTTGGCCTTTTGGTTCCAAGGAAGAAAAAGAAGCGAATGGAGAACAGATTGGAAACACCAACGAAGGACGTAAATGGACGGAACTTAACTTTCTAGATGTCCACCCCAGCTGCCATAGGAACAAGGCAAATGAATACAATATAATAATATAATGTAGTCAATGAATTTGTGGCATGTGTAGAAATCATTTATAAAATTATGCAATGTAGACTGCACTACATCACCGCTGTCTATTTAGCGATTATGGTCTTAGTAAAACTCAAAGACTTGGATACAAATGAATCATATATCTTTTATTTATAGGTAAAGAAATCCTGTAAGTTGGAATTTTTCAGCCATCTATCGTTGTCCTATTGAACTAATAATATATTATAATAATAATAATAAACACTTACTTGAGTTAATTTATTTAGATTATAATAAAATAATTCTATCTTATTGTACAATTATTTCATTGCCAATATTACAAAATAAAAGTCCAAAATTTCTACTTTTATGAAAAGTATGGCATATACATTTTTCTCTTTTATTTTGTACCACTTATTTTTCCTATCTTTTACTCTCTACCGCACACATATTAGTATACTACTATGAACCGCCGGCATAACTCGGCTGTTACTTGTGATATCATTACTTATGTCATTGTTGGCGTTGTCATACCTTTGTTATTGATGATGTCGTTGCTTGTGTCACTATTTACATTATTTATCTTTGTCTAAATGTATTTCCTAACCCTAAACCTTGGTTCAAATTCTAAGGTTTATGGCATGAGATTTAATTTTGCAAACATAGAGATTTAGTCCTCAATCCCACACTTGATTTATAGCTCTGATGAGCCACGCTTCCACTTCCATAAAATATTCTATGTTATGTCTAGTGGAAGAGAATGGCTCATAGTTAGAGTTTGCTACTTCTTTGATGCATCCATAGGTTGGAAGATATTCTCTTAGAGCATCTAGAACCGCAATTTTAAATTTGAGGTCTCAATTGTACTATTCAATCATTTTCTCTTTCATCTCTCCTACTTTTATCATTTTACCTCAAATTTAATTCAATACTCTACAATCACCAACTTCAAATTTACAATACCCAATTACTTTTATCAATCACATCACCAACCATATATACTTTATATTATTTAACTTTTAATTTATATCAATCTATATATAATAATTAATAGTTTTTCTACTACAATAATTTTTAAATTAATATTTTAAAATAATATTTGATTTCAATTAATTTTAAAATAACCGATTATAGTTTTTCTACTGCAATAAAAATAATTAAAAAAATATTATAACAGAAATACAAATACAATATAATTAATAAAAATATTACAATGGAAATACAAATACAACAATATTACAAATATATAAAAATGGAATTAAGGATTACAATAACATTACGAAATAAAAAATAGAAATAAAATTTAAATAATATTACAACGAAAATAGAAATATAATAATATTACGAAAATAATAATTAATACAACATATGTGAATATTAAAACATCGAGAATCAAGACAATCATAAACTATTTGTCGTATTCAAATTGCCATATTTCTTCTACAAAGTCGGTTTTAAGTTGGTGGGATGAAGTACGATCTGTAACCTGAGTAACTCTTTGAAGGTATGAATCCATGTTCGTTATCGGACCATGATTAATCATAGGAGGTGGCCCATTATTATCATTGTAGTCAAAAAGATTGGGAGGAAAATTAAATAAATATATATCTCCTTCATCTTCAATAATCATATTATGTAATATGATGCATGCACACATTATCTGCTTCATTGTCGCCATGTCCCAGCGTGATGGGCCGCGAATAATTGCAAAATGTCCTTGTAGCACTCCAAATGCACGCTTAACATCTTTTCTAGCATATTCTTGACGCTCTGCAAATAACTTTCTCTTTGGTCCCTAAGGAAGTAGTATGGTTTTGACGAATATTAGCCAGTCTGGATATATGCCATTTGCTAGATAATATCCAAGATGATATTCTGTGCCGTTGACTATATAATGAGTTTTTGGTGCCCTTCCTTCGTAAATTCATTGAATACCGGTGAGCGAGCGAGAACATTAAAATCATTATTTGATCCAGAACATCTAAAAAATGCATGCCATATCCAAAGATCTTTGGATGATATGGCTTCTAGCATGATTGTCGGGACACCATAGTTACCATGATAAAAATGACCTTTCCATGCAACAGGACAATTTTTTCACTCCCAATGCATGCAATCAATACTTTCCATCATACCTGAAAAGCCACATCTTTTACCCATTTCAAGTAAGCGTTGAACATCATCAACATTAGGTCTTCTTAAATATTTGGAAGTAAATAATTCATTTACAACCCGAAAAAAATACCTTAGGCATTCAAGAGTTTTTGATTCTCCAATGCGCACATATTCGTCTACGCAATCGGCTGGCATTCCGTATGCTAACATTCGTATCGCTGCAGTACATTTTTGTAATGGAGAAATTCCTTTTCTACCAATTGCATCAGGCCTCATTTGAAAATATGGACAATAATTAGTAACAGCTTGAAAACCCTAAGAAATAAAGATCTTCTCATTCTAAATCTATGACGAAACTGAGTTGAGTTATATGTTGGATTGTCAAAGAAATAATCATTATATAATCTTTGATGGCCTTCTTCACGATCTCTATCAATGTAGACTCATTGTTTTCTTCTATTTCGGTTGAGCCTCTCAATTTCAACAATAGCATCTTCGATAGTTGTATCCATTGCCTCAACAAGTAATATATTATCAAAACTATTAGAGTCATTAGAAGATGAATCAGATGACATTGTTGTTGTGATATTGTTGGAATTTTATTTGAAGGAGGTGTGAAAGAGGTAAGTTGTGAATGTATATGTAAGAGAACTATATATTTATAGATATATGTAAGGGAATCGAACGGTACATTATCACATGGGCTTCGGTGGTACGGTGAGGTGAAAATACAATGACGTAAAAATGTAGTGACTGATATGACTATAAGGGAATCAAACGGTACATTATTACATGGGCTTCGATGGTAGGGTGAGGTGACAATATAATGATGTTAAAATATAGTGACTGATATGACTATAAGGTGGTATGGTGAGGTGAAAATATAATGACATAAAAATACAGTGACTGATATGACTATAAGGGAATCAAATGGTACATTATCACATGGGCTTCGGTAGTACAGTGAGGTGATAATAAAATAACGTGAAATTACAGTGACTAATATGACTATAAGGGAATCAAATGGTACATTATCGCATGGGCAATTTTTTTATAAATTTAGAACTTCATCATCTTCAGTCATTCACAATTAATTTGTATGAAACAAAAAAAAATGATCAATGTCTTCATCTTTAATTTCTTCAAATGTCATTCTGTCTAATATGCAACAACTCGTACCTTATCATTATTCCGATGGAGTTTCAAAGCTAAGAGTTTCGCATAGTGAAAGTAACCTTGGTCATACATAAGTGTTGGACATGTAATTATTTTATATGGACTCTGTTGACACCTCCAATATCGCCTCCAAACCACATGGTTCAGCCCAACTTACTCAATATCAGCAAAGATATCTTACAATTGATTGATAGTTTAAAGGACGATGTATTAAAACTCAAACAAGAAGTGAAGGAATTGAAGAAAATCACTGCGTGGGGATTTCGTTTGGGTATTGTTATAATTTTCTTTATTGTAATCATCTTTACAAAAATGTAATTTGTGCAAATTTTCCTAATTGCCATCATTTATTCATTGTGATTTAGGATATATATAAGGTACTACTATTCAAAAAATGTATATATATAAGGATAAATATTACAATATATAAAAATATTACAATAGAAGTACGAAAACATAAGATATGAAAATATTACATCAAAATAGTAGAGTTAAGGATTCTCCATCACTTTCCTCATTGCTACATCATGCAAGATCTAATGATCTACTTTTTCTTTCTCAGTCATATTTGATGTGTCACGACAAATTATAGCCATGTTGAACTCTTTTTCCTTTAATTGCCTTCATTTATCCCTATAACTCTGTCTATCTTCTGCCATTTTTTCTAATATCGCATGTCGTTTTCTAGCAATTTCCAGCAGCCCATCGATATTTGATCATTCGTCTTGTCTACTTTATTTTGCCTTTCCCCTCGCTCTCCGCTTTGTTGGTTTCTACCCTATAGGTCGCTCCAACGGAAATTCCATCTCTGAAGCATCGAGGGTAAATGAATCATTGTATGCACCTAAAGTTGAAACATTTGTACGCTTTCATGTAGAAGCTTGCCCAATTGTACCATCATTCATTACCATCCATTTTGGATGGTTTTTTACAAGTTTCCATACATGTTCACTACTAAACGAGCTATTGTACCTCTTTCTATATTATTTGTGCGCATCTCTAATTACATCTATTTCGCTAACACCACTTTGATTACGTTGAAAGATATGACTATAACAACCAATAAATCGATTAAATTTTTATTAACGTAAGAAAATCGATTCATTACCGCTTTAGAGTTCTATGTGGTCCTCCGCCATGATATTATTCAAAGTATGCCTGGATCTTTGCCTGTTCTCCTAAAATGAATCCTCGAAAAAATGTATCCATCCACTGAATAGAATTTCTTCTTCTTTATCCGTCAATTTACTATATGCTCAAATTGCAAAATCATTGGGAGATTCAACCAGCGTCTCTTTTTCGAATTGATTTTGCATGGAAAATTCTAAAAATTCAGAATCCTCAAGAGATGCGGCTAACGGAGAATTGAAATCCTGTTATGGAGAATTTTGAATATATGGAAAATTACAATCAAATAGAATAGTGGTATTTAAAGGTTGAAATAATTAGAAATTGGCATCATTTTGATAATATTGCATACATAAAAAATTCAAATTTCTTGGATATTGCAAATTTTGGACATTTGGGGAATTTATAATCAGATAATTTTATGAATTTTGGATATATTGGTTTGGAAGTTATTTTGAGTTTGAATCCTTTGGATTATCCAAAAGATTCAAAAAATTAAATCTAGTAGGATCCATTTTTGAAAATAAAATATAAGTTGAGAAATTAATAAAATAAATATAACGTAAGAAATTAATAAAACAAATATAAGTATAGAAATTAATAAAATAAAAGTAAATAGAGAAACTAATAAAATAAATATAAGTACTTAAATTAATAAATTCAATATAACTAGAAAAATTAACCAAATAAATATAACTTGAGAAATATTCAAGATAAATGAATAAATTAAATATAAATAGAGAAATTAATAACAAAAATATAACTAGAGAAATTAAAAAAAATAACTAGAAGATGACAAATTAATAATTAATAAAAATAAATATGGCATGAGAAATTTATAAAATATTAATAACTAGAGAAATGAATAAAATTAATTATGTAGATAAATGAATATGAGAAAGAGAGGTGGAATGGATGATATGAAAATATGGGCAAAAAATAATGTATTTATAGACAATAAAAAATTTTACCGTTATTATTAACGGTTATAATTTTTTTAATATGTTAAAAAAATTGGTTATAACGGTAATATTTAGGCTAAAAAGGTACCAAAAAGTATTAAAAATAAGTTCCGACAATACGTGAACAGCAGCGACAATAAACCTTGCCTCGCGCGTGATTCACACATGCGCACGTCAGACGGGCGCGTAACTCATAATCGCCCGTGACAAACATTTTCTTCTGCTATGCACGCTTCCCAAGATTTTTTTTGATTGATTTTTCTGTTGGTATCTGACATTGGAAACCCTTAAAATTTTGAGGTAACCCAAAATTTAAGTTAAAAAAATTTCTCCTCCAATCAGAGCCTCAAATTTGAGGACCCCAAATTTGAGTTTCAGGTTTCCGTGCTGTGGATGCTCTTATGAATATATCTACCCACTCGTTTAGTTTCTCCAGAACACTCCATCGTCTAGAGGTCTTACTCACACAGACCTTTGAGCATATACGTAACATCCAGTTTTTCGAAAACTTAATTCACATAGAATATTGGTTTTGATTGTTTAGTTTTTAACTTTTGATTTTATTTTGACTAGTTTCTTTTATTTAAATCATGATTCTCGCAAATGTTTGATTAGTTTTTTATTCGTTTATTATTGTTAGTTTTAAGATCATATTGAAATTCATTTAATCATTTGTCATTGTAGATAATCCTATATTAATTCCTTCTCGACTACGGTTTTATTAAATTCATGTGATTTGATTTTCAATTGAGATATATTTTTCGATTCCATCTTGTGTTTTGATTTTATTTTAAATTTATTTTGGATTATGACTTTGTCATGTGATTTTGACTTTGTTTTAGAATTATATCTCATTCATGAAAATGAATGGTTTTAAATTATAAAATCTCTTCGAAAACAATTTTTATACGTAGAAAATGTTTTTCTCTCTCCAAAAAGCTACTTATACATTTTTATGAGATTGCTTTTTATTGAATTTATCTTATCTAATAATATATATTAGCTATCCCATTCTTCTTAGATATTTTGTTAAGTAAAAAAGGAGAAGACCCCACTAACCATCGGTCTTAGTTGGTGTCATCCATTACCTTTTACCATAAGTTATAGTTGTTTTCATTCTTAGATTTGTAGCACCTCGATCTCAGTCCACACCTTTATACATGGGTATGGCAAACCTAAGGTTTGATTACATTCCACGTACATAGAGAAAAGAGGTGTTGGAGATAGAGATTGAATTCATCCTATAAATCTCTTGTGTTCCTCTTGATTCATAAACAAAAATCCCTATTACAAGCCATTTCATTGTCGTTTTCTACTTCTCTATACATATTCTTCCATTTTATTCTATGGCAATTGGGTAATTGAATTGCAACATTCTGCTTATTATTTTTAGGGTGATCTTGAAGTACTTAATGAGTCCATAATCATATGTGGTGATGCTAAAGAGACACTTGATGGACTCACCTAATTGGATGTGAAGGTGGGTTTCCTTCTATGAGAGAATTAAGATATCACTCTAGAGTCTACAACACTTACGAGTACCCCAAGGTGTGAACAAGACCATTTAAAGAGCAAATTTATTTTAAATCAGAGATATAGTAGAATTTTAAATTCTAATACATTTTATGAGTAAGCAATTCAACTATAGGTAGGTTAATAGAAACTCACTACTTAGACTATGTTGTAATCTCATTTCTCTACATATCAATTTAATCAAAATATATTGATATTTATGTATCAAGCTTTTCCTTTGCCCATTTCTTGTAGTTAGTGGAGGATTGTTGAGTAACTACAAGAAAACTATTTGGGGTTGGGTTCAGATATTTTGATCCAATTTGATTTCTTATTTAGAAGCCACTTCTCAATAACCAACAATTTTCTCCACTTGTTGGTAACTACCCATGTTCTCCATTTTCCCACCTAGTGACCTATGTTCTCCGATTTGTATCCATGTTTTCTACTTTCCCACTACTTGTTGGTGGGTAAGTGGTGCTATTTTGAAAATCGTATATAAATACTTGTAGTTTTTTGGACTTAAGACACATCGAACTTCATCCTCACATGCCACACTCATCTCCTTCCTATAAACTTCTAGGCTATTGAGTTCCATAATTCTATATTCCTTCAATCTTGAGCACACAAGCTTGAGGGTAGTTGTATAAACCCTTAAAGAGCTCAACTTTGAATGATTTTACCATAGTCGGGTTTAATCCACTTTTAGGGTAGTGATTATCTCACGACACAACTGTTTCCCTTTTAAGTATTCATTTTTTACATTGCTTATCGCTAACCGAGGATAGAACGAAGAGATTGCTTGTCAAGTGGAAGAAATGTTACTCAACTTGGTATTTCTACAAGTCTCTAAATATTTTGCAATAGAAGTTTTACTCTAAAGTGCCTATTTATCTATCTACGATCTTCATCCAAAACTTGTTATATGTGATTTAATCTTCATTATCCATTATACAATCTTAACCCACCTTTGGACATCGAAAAGACTAATATCCTCCATAAAAAATGGTTTTTTGATGGATTCATCTACCTAATTGATTAGAGCCCCAAATTAAATGACCTATTGATCTTGTCCGCTTTCATAACTTCATTTTGGAATATTATCAACTTGTATGACATAAAGCAAAATAACTTCCGGAGTGGGTTTAGCAAGAACCAACCTATGGTCCACTAATAAACAACTACCCTTCTAGATAGCTAGTATCCCTTTAATCTTTTGAATAATATTGTGAGGTTTAAAAGATGAAGGGTGAGCCCTCCATACAATATCCTATATTAGATTTGGGTTTGATCTTTAATGTTTTTGGATAAAATAATATTGGAATTCCCAAAAATGAAGTTCATATATTATAGTTAATTAGGGTCTAACATTTGCGTATGGTTTAATCTTTCATCAAATTGTATGATTACCTTGAATGTGACACTACAACTTAAAATGAAAGGCATGAGTTGGGCTTAAAATCCTCTAGGGATGTTCTTCTTAAGTTGGGGATCGATAATAAATTGTCCTAGGATTGTAGTGGTATGTAGTCAATTAGTTTATTTGGCTGGCTAAGAGCTAGTTTCATATTCATGTCTACTCTATCAGTATTCTACAGACCTCTTTAGGTGTGTGTCTATATAAGAACCTGGATGACCTACATAGGATTTACCCTAATAGGATTGATTTTATTGGGTTTGCCCAAGAGATGATACTTATGTGATAGGTCTTGGTTTGGATGTTTTCCCTTTTGGATGTGTTCTATTGGGTTTTCTAGATGACCCTCCTAGTAGGTTTTGGTTATCCACTCAATTAAATAAAATTGGTGGATGAATTTTGTGGTCACTTAATAACAAAAAATTAATAAATGGTGATCGCAAATTTTAATATAAGGTATAATGTGGTTCTCATTGAATTTATGCTATAAATTAATATATTTTACTTAGCTATTTTCCTACCTAACTTGTTACTATTTTACTACCTAACTATAATAGCCTTGTGCAGGTAAATTGTGACCATACATGATGTTGGATGCATGCTTATAGGATGAGCTGGGAGATTAGTTTGACTTTCATAGTTCTACCTTTTATTTGTTTTTGATTTCATCGAGTTTTAATAATAGTAGAGTTCTTCTAGTTATTGATGTATTGTTGACTAATTTTTGTATTGTTTTTTGTCTTTATAAGAGAGTCTATATATACTAGATGTGGTAGCAATGCTCCGAATAACAATTTAAAGCTTCCACCTTATTTTTCTATTTCTTAAATAATTTTGGTTTGAAAATTTGTGGTGTTACAATGAGATTTGTGTGGCTCTAAGGGCTCATACTAAATGATCCAATTCATAAGCTTTTATATGAGATACTATGGTCCATTAGGTTTGCAAATCCAACTCCACTTATTGAAAGAAGAAGGGGACACATCACAAACAAAGGATGACATGGTAAATAGGTGTTGTTGTGAGCGAACTGCTAGAATGTGTTTTTTGAACAATGCTATTTGTACGTAGTAAGTAATGACTTCCCCAAGTAGTCCAAGTTGCTTTAATTTTTCTAATTATATAGTTTAGGAATTCAATGGATATATTTTCATAGTATCGTAGACCCTGGTAGCAAACTTCTACGATTTTATTTTAGCTCAACTTCTTTATAGGCCATCGTAATCCTCCTTTTTGTAGGAGGGGACAAGTCGAAGAGATTGCATGTCAAGTGGAAGAGATGTTGCTCGACGTGGTCTCTAAATTAAGCTCATCTTTAGAGTTACTTATCAAAAGTAGTTATCAAAGAAAATTATTTATTTTTTAAAAAAAATTAACCTAATAAAGTTTTCAAAATAGTTAAATATCTTATGTAATTAGTTTTTGATGAATAACTCCAAACAAACCTTAAGGTTGTATTTGATTTGAGAAAAATAAGAAAGAAAGAAAATAAGAAAAATTAATTTTCTTTCCTTTGTTTGGTTGTTGGAGAAGATTTTGTGAAAAAATGAATTTCTGAAAAATATTTTTAGTGTGTGGTGTACAAAAGAAAATTTGAATGTTATTATTTAAATACTTTTACATATTTAATAAAAATTAAAATATTATATTGATATATGAAAATTTTCATAAAGTTTATAATAAGATCATAAAAATTATATGAACTCAATACTAGTTCCAATTTTTTTTAGAAAAAATCTAAAATATTACATGCATAACTAAGCATAATTTTTTTAAAATATCTGTAAAATATCAATAACCTTCAAAACTTCTTACTAATAAGTGATAGAGTAAAATAAATAAATAAATAAATAAATCATCCTACTTTACTCATTAATGTAAAATTTTAAAAACCAAAACTCATGTAAACTAAGAAAACTTCTAAATATTAATATATCAAGATCTCTAAAAACAAAAACAAAAAATTGCATTGATAATTCATAGTTATTAGTTACTAATTAAATAAGTCAAAGTGATACATTATGATCATAAAAAATATTAGAACCGAACTCCACGCAAAACCATATAGCTATATCCTCGGTTAGAAGACCAAGAAATATACAAGAGACACTGATATTTACTGCAAGATTGGTATAGATTTCTATTGCCGGAACTTTCCTGAACCCTTCTACCTTTTTAAACTCATAATACAGGTGAGATTTAATAAAATTGCGTTGATTTCCTTTATCAAGAGCGACTGCAACTACATCCATCCCTTATTTTAAAGCATTTATCTATTAAGATACTTAATATCTCAACTTTCTTTTCTTTGTGGTTCTTGATCCAGATGAACTAGCCAAAGGAGAGATTAATTCATTATGTTGTTCTTACTCGGTGCTTCAATCATGTTTATCCAGGTTCTTGTCTCTTGGAGCGCATATGCCTTTCTTTCGGACTAATGGACAAATTTTCAGTTACTCGGTCCTTACCAAATAAAATATCTAACCTATCATAGTTTTGAATAGGCCTATAACGAAGCAGTTTGGCATCAAGATGAGCTTGGAAAAAAATAATAATTTACATATAAATTTTACTTTCTTGGTAAATCTATGAATGCATAAACTACGCTATCTAAAAAACCTTTTTATATAATAATAATAATAATAATAATAATAATAATAATAATAATAATAATAATAATAATATGCAAAGCTTCTATTCGATGACTAATAAAGTAACTGATTGTTTTTTTAATTACAGTATATTCTGAACTACTTACTAATTTCCTACAATTAAGCTCGCTAATTAATTTAAAAAATTATCTCATTCAATGGAAAGAAAATTAAAAGGATTTCGCATTAAGTACATAAATAAATAAATAATAAATTAACGTTAAACAAGACAATAAATGCGATAAGCTGTACTGGATTTTTTTATTTAACATGATAAACGGTAGATTAGAGTATATCAAAATTTTAATACAATACTTTTAGGTATATACTAATATGCTAGCATTTAAAATTCTCAAAACTAAAGTATCAGAATTTATATGCACGATTAGTTGGATTACGATGAAGTTGTGATAAATTAGAGTAATTTTGGAATCCGATATACTTGGTTACTTACACTGCACAACATTTACTAAGGTTTCAAAAAGAGCGAGCTCGCTAAGATATGATGCTGCTGCTACTTCTTCCCCCTATCTCTGGTCTACCAAAAAAAAATTTATTTTTCTTAAAATTTTAAAAGAGTTTTCCTTCTCTCTGATGCATGAGGATGGCTATTTGGAGTCGTTTCGTGTCCCCGAGACGGAAAACGGCTCTGAAATACTAAAATCCATACGAAACGGCGAAGTAAAAAAACGACACCAAAACGACGTCGTTTTGAATTCAGCTGCCAAAGCAAACACGGTCTCCCATGTTCCTGACTCCTTCCCCTTCGATTTGATTATCGAAAGTCCAAACACGGTCGAAACCCTCTCCTCTCCTCTACAATGACCTGCACTCCCTCTTGACGACGACAACGACGATGAGAGCACGATCTGCACTCCCTCTTGACGACGACAACGACGATGAGAGCACGATCTGACTAAAAAATCTTTGTCGCCATTGTTGTTGTTGTGCTCGAGCTCCAGTTTCCGCTGCTTGTCTTTGGTTGTCCCCAAAATTTCTCCACCCGCTCAAGCTTCAGGTTCCGCCGAGTTTGCTTCTTCTGTTGTTGTGCGTCGTCGTTCGACATGAGCAACCACCACCAATTCCTTCAGTTGTTGTCGCTGGTCGCTGCTACTTATCGGTGTTGGTCGCTCCTGCCTGCCAGCTGCCAGTGCTTACCTCTCGACTTGAGGCCAATTTCGTCAGTCGCTGTCGCTGGTCGCTGCTACTTATTAGTGCCGGTCGCTGCTGCCTGTCGGCTGCCAATGCTTAGCTCTCGACTCGAGGGCAATGATTGTTGTTGTGGTCTGCTTTAATTGATCCTGGTAAGATAAATCTTCCTTTGTTTGATTTGTAAATGAATAATTATTGTTGTTGTATTATGTTCGGAATTTAATCTATTAATCCATTAATTATGTTCAAGTATTGGTTGTTCGGATTATGGTTCTTCTTAAGTTAGGGATCGACAATAATTTATCCTTAGAGTGTAGCAGCATGTAGTCAATTGGTTTATTTGGCTGGCTAAGAGCTAGTTTCGAATTCATGTCTACTCTATTAGTATTCTACAGACCTCTTCAGGTGTACGTATACTTAAGAACTAGATGATCTACGTGGGATTTACCCTAATAGGATTGATTATATTGAGTTTGCCCAAGAGATGATACTTATGTGGTAGGTTTTGGTTTGTATGTCTTTCCATTAGGATGTGTTCCATTAGGTTTTCTAGATGACCCTTCTAGTAGGTTTTGTTATCCACTCAATTAAATAAAATTTGTGGATGCATTTTTTGGTCACTTAATAACAAAACATTAATGAACGTTGATTGTAATGTTTAATATAAGGTATAATGTGGTGCTCATTGAATCTATGCTATAAATTAATATATTTTGCCTAGCTATTTTCCCACCTAACTCGTTACCATTTTACTACCTAACTATGATAGCCTTGTGCAGATAAATTGTGACAATACATGGTGTTGGATGCATGCTTACCGGATGGGCTGCGAGATTGGTTTGACTTTCATAGTTATACCTTTTATTTGTGTTTTGATTTTATCAAGTTTTAATAATAGTAGAGTTATTCTATTTATTGATGTATTGTTGACTAATTTTTTATTGTTGTTTGTCTTTAATCCTGTAACATCCTATGCTATTAAGAATATTATGGAGTTTTTTGGTTTTGGCTTTTATTTTAAGTTAGTTTTTTTATTAAGTGAGTCTATTTATACTAGATGTGGTAACAATGCCCCGGATAACAATTTAAAGCTTCTACCTTATTTTTCTATTTCTTAAATAATTTTGGTTTGAAAATCTGGAGTGTTACAATGAGATTTGTGTGCTTCTAAGCGCTCGTACTAAATGATCCAAGTCATATGCTTTTTTATATGAGATACTACGGTCTGTCAGGTTTCCAAATCCAATTCCGCTTACTGAGAGAAGAAGGGGACATATCACAAACAAAGGATAAAATGGTAAATAGGCGTTGTTGTGAGTGAACTGCTAGAATGTGTTTTTCGAACAAGGCTATTTGTACGTAAGTAATGACTTCGCCAAGTAGTTGGAGTAGCTTTAATTTTTCTAATTATAGAGTCTGGGAATTCAACGAATATATTTTCTTAGTGTCTCAGACCCTGGTAGCAAACTTCTGCGATTTTATTTTAGCTCAACGTCTCTATTCATGAGCAAAGGATTGAGCCTACCATCTTATTATTTATGGAGAGGTTACTTCTAGCACCATAGATCATCCAATTGGTTGATACTCGCCCCACCCACGATAGACCATCGTTAGGTAGGAAGGGACAAGCCGAAGAGATTGCATGTCAGGTGGAAGAGATGTTCCTCGACTTGGTCTCTAAATTAATTTCATATTTAGGATTATTTATCATAAATAGTTATTAAAAAATTATTTATTTTAAAAAAAATTAACATAAAAAGGTTTTCAAAATAATTAAATATCTTATATAATTAATTTTTAATAAATACCTTTAAACAAACCTCAAAGTTGTGTTTGATTTGAGAAAAATAAGAAGGAAAGAAAATAAGAAAATTTAATTTTCTTTCATTTGTTTGTTGTAGGAGAAAATTTTATAAAAAATTAAACTCTTAAAACATATTTTTTGTGTCTGGTGTACAGAAAGAAAATTATAAGGAAAGTTGAATGTTATTATTTAAATACTTTTACATATTTAATAAAAACTAAAATATTATATTGATACATGAAAATTTTCATAAATTGTATAATAAAATCATAAAAAATTGTATGAACTCAATACTAATTCCAAATTTTTTTAGAAAAATTCTAAAATATTACATGCATGACTAAGCATAATTTTTTTTTAAAAAAAATCAATAACATTCAAAACTTCTTACTAATAAGAGATAGAGTAAACAAAAATAAAATAAAATAAATCATTCGACTTTACTCATTAATATAAAATTTTAAATACCAAAACTCATGCAAACAAAGAAAACTTCTAAATATTAATATATCAAGATCTCCAAAAAAAAAGTTTATTGTTAATTTATAGTTATTAGTTACTAATTAAATAGGTTAGAGTAATACATTATGATTATAAAAATTGTTAGAATCGAACTCCACGCAAAACTATATAGCTCTATCCTCGGGTGGAAGAGTAAGAAATGTACAAGCATCACTGATATTTTCTGCAAGCTTGGTAGAGATCTCTATGGGTGGAACTTTCTTTAACACTTCTACCTTTTTTAACTTATAATATAGCTCAAATTCAGTAATATTACGTAAATTTCCTATATTAAGAGCTGATGCAGCTACATACATTCCTTTTTTTTAGAGTCTTCATCTTTTTTGATACCTAATCTCTCACATTTTTTTTTTCTTTGTGGTTCTTGATCCAGATGCACGGATCAAAGGAGATGTTACTTTATTATGCTATTCTTACTCAGTGCGTCGATTATCAACTATTATTTTTTAAGTTATTATCTTTCAAAGTACATAAGTATTTCTTTTGGATTAATGGACAAATTTCCAAACTATCTTATATAATTACTGTTTTTTTATGAATCAAACGGGGTCTAAATGTCCTGCATTAGATGTTTTTCACTAGAGCGACTCTTTATCCGTCGGCAATCTTCATCCAAAATCCATTTTACGTGCTGCGAGCTTCGTTGTTCTTTTGTCATCGCTCTCAATCTTAGCCCACCTTCGGAGTTCGGAAAGATCAACACCCCCCATAAAAGGTTTTCGATGGACCAGTCCAGCTTCTCGATCAGAGCCCCAAATTAGAAGACGTGGTAAAACCTTGTCAATCTCTTCCGTAGCTTCGTTTGGGCATACGATATTAATCATCGACATGTATGTATGGCATAAACCAAAACAACTTCCAGAGTAGGTTTAGCCGGACGGAGCTAGTCCCAAGTAAGATTTGGGTTCTGTCTTCAATGTTTTTGGATGACATAACAAAATATTCTTGGACTTTGCCAAAAACGAAGCTCCTATATTATCGTTAGTTGGGGTCCAACGTCTGGGCGTCGTTTCTGTGTTACAAATTACGATGGCCCAATAGGACATTAGCTCCTTCGACCAGTCCCTTTTCTTCTCCTTCTTCATTTTTTTTTTTATTTTTTGTGATAAGACACTCCCAATAACGGGCTAATCATTTCGATTATTATTATTTTTTTATAAAAAAGGAGAAGCGGTAGTAATACTACGTAATGCTTAGCGCAAACTCATAACCATTGATTAAAGCTTTCACGTATATTAAATTAGAACAAAAAACGCAGAGATGTTGTAATTGATTGTGACCCCATACATAATAAAACGTGTATCATTCATGCACGAATGAATACGACCGTCCCTTGCTTGTCGTCTTTGATAATAAACAACCAATAATCCGCTCTTTTCCTACAATTAGTCACGACACTTTATCAAGAGGTCACATTCCTTCGCAACATTCCAAAGCCATACGCGTAAGATAAATTCAAAAGGAGGAATTATCTTGGACCCATTTATATGTGTGTGTGTGTGTGTGTATGTGTTTGTGTGTGTGCGTGGTTGATAAACTTTATACTAATTAGTGGAGGTATTGGACCTAAAGGTGTCACTTCGCACTATCAAATAATTTCAAATTCCTCCTCTCATAGCAATAGCAAAACCAGAGAAGTTTGATTGATCAAGATAACCGAAAGTGATTAGTCGTGAATGGTTTTCTTCTTAGTTTAAATTATTTAGTAAAAATAAGTATTCAAGATATATAAAAATACTTTGTAAACTTTTTAGTTGCTCCAAAACAATCCATTAATCATATTTAATATTCTTATTGAAGTTTGTGGCACTATTCAAAATGTAATAAGTTTAATTTTCAAATTGTTGTTATAGATTTTTTTTAATTAGATTTGAAATTAGCAATAATTTAATAATTATAGTACTAAGTAGGTGATTCGATGTAATTGGTTTACTAAGAGAGAGAGTATAGCTTAATTTGTAATGATAGTTTAATATAATGCTTACAGATTAACTTGAGTATAAAATGATTCTACAGTGACTAAAAGGAATGTTTTATTTTTATAAGGGCCAAAACAGATAAGGTAAGAAATCATAGAAACTAAAATAAATATATTTTTTTATAAGGACTAAAACTTATAAAGTTTTAAACCACAATGACTAAAATAAATAGTTCATACAAGAATGATATTTAATAAATACATGTAGCTAGGGTTATCTATGTTACTTCATATTTGATAAACCGATCTGATCCGAAAATCAAATAATCGATTTGATTAAAAATAAATAAATACATTAGATAGTTGACTAGACAGATACAAATGATATTCAATCTGATAAATTATATATATACATACCCTAAAAACTATTTATTTTTCATAACATTTAATTATATATAATCATATGTGTGTGTGTTTGTAATTTAAAAAGAGAGTGTTTATTGTAAATAATTTGTATACTTTTTTAATAAATATTTAAATATTATCTAAATCACATCATTAAATCATATCGATTTAAATTTGATTGGCTTATTATTTTTCAATTGAATAATTAATTTTGAATATCTAACGAATCATTTATTTTATCTATTGAACTCTTCTCCTTCTCTTCTACTATTATGTGTTTTATTTTTTTTTTTTGTGTTTTATTATTTCATCTATACTCGAATAATTACTTATTCTGGGATTTAATAAGGTTCGATTCCATTGTTGGTTTGACAAATTGATTGAATTGTTGTCGAAATTGTTTAAATTGTGTTATTTAATTGCTAGCATTTAATGAATTAGGGTTAAAATAATTAATTAATGTTTTGATATAATTAGGCTGTTAATTAGAATGGAAAGATTATAATTAATGTTATAACTTAGCAATTAATAGAAATTGATGGCTCATGAAAGTATATTAGTAATTTTTGGGAATCGATTGAATTAGATTATTCTTAATGAATTTAATTAGATATATAGTCGTAAAAATAGGTTGCTAGATTTAATTGAGTATGAATTTTAGTTATCGAAAGATATTAATGATTAATTTTGGCCAGTTGTTTCTAATGTATTAAATAAGTTCGATACAAGATAAATAAATATATATATATATATATATATATTAAATTACATTAGAGTTATAACTAAAATTTGATCCTATACTTATTTCTAATTGAATAAATTTATAATTATTAATTGCTGTCATTTTTGTTATTTCATTGGACTATAGTTATCACCCACCCATTTGTAATTAATCCGTTTGGATAGTTAAAAATAATAAAAATTAGTGATTAACATCGTAAAGTTACATTCATAATTTACTACTACCTCAATCGTACGCTTGCATACATACTTAAGCAAACACCTTATTCTCCACTCTCTTCTCAGACAAATCAACCGACATACTAGCATGTTTGTCTAAACAAGATGCGACAATAGTTGAAATACTATTCTTCTCAACTCTTTACTGTCAGACTAGCATAGTAAAGGACGAGAATACCATTAAACACTTCCCAGGCATTACCAGTTACAGCAATCCCCCCGTACAAATGCGAGCCTTGTGACATACCAATTATTGGTTAGGGTGGATTTACGTCATCGTTCGCAACAAGTACAATCATTACATGTCACGATGTAAGAGAGCTCACCGTTAGTTTACCTCAATAATAACATCTCAATACGCTCAAGCAAATAAAATCTTAGTACCTATTTTGATGAGTTAAAATCCCTAAAAAAATAATTTTTATGTTTGATAAAATTATCTCTCTCATTTTACATACATCTATATTTTATTTTTATCTCTTTTCCTTTTTCAATCTTTAATTTTAAATATTCAACATTTTAATTTTCAATACACAATATATAACATCAAATTCAATAATTAATCCACATTCAATAATAAAAAGTAAATAAAATAATAATTATTGATATTAATAATATTATTATTATATCAGTCATAAAAATAATGATATTATTAATACGTAATATTAACAATAATAAAATTATTATTATTATTAACTAGTAGTAATAATAATAATTTTATTTTTAATAATCAGTTTATAATATATAATAATTGATATTTTAAAATGTATAATTATTTTTTATTATTATAATAATTAATATTATTCATTAGTAATAATCATTCATAATAATAAGCAACATCAATAATGAATTATATTTAATAATTAAAAGTTTTAATAATACTTGAAATAAATATTAATCACTGTTAATATTATTTTATTTTGAGAAATTAGTCTACACATTTTATTCATCCACATTGGGGAAAGAAGAGATTTGTACAATTTCATGCCATGGTATGAGTATACACCCCCTATACTAAACAAGATAAGCTCACAAACGCCAAAAACTCAAAGAGAAATATAAAGAAAACCGAAGCTAAGTCAATAGCATTGTATGTATGTTGTCTTGATTATTTGCACAAGTATGGAGTAGCCTGCTAGCAATGTTGAACTAAATAGAGTGGACAATTTGCTTAATAGAGCAGGCTTTACCTGCAAAGATCCTGAGGTTTTTCTCAGTCCAAATCTCATACACGGTGGTACAAATAGAGGATCTGTACCACCTCTTTCTCTAATGGGTTCCCCTATTGTGTTTGTGCATCCATCTAAGTTCTTTGTTGAAGCATTTGCCTTTCCTAGTAACACCCATCCATTTCAGAACAAGATGCCAGATTTCAGTAGAAAAGGAGCATTCAAAGAATAGATGAGTATGTGTTTCATCTTTGTATTTACAAAGTTCACATCTATTTGCAAAAGAGATGCCTCTAGACGATAGTTTTTCAATAGTTGGGAGGCATTTTTGACAAGCAAGCCAGGATATGATTTGGTGCTTGGGTGTAATACCCCAATTTGAGCGGAGTGTTATAAGGATTGATTTGGCTACTTATATCAACATGGTATACCATCCTTTTGGTGATTTCATCCTAAGAACTCCACAGTTAAGCGTGCTGGCGGTGGAGCAATTTTAGGATGGGTGGCCTCCTGGGAAGCTTCATAAATTTTCTGAAAATTTCTCGGGAAGTGCGTGAGTGAGGACAAAGCGTGCTGAAAGGACTCGTGTTGATATATGGGGCCAGCCGATCAATCCGAAAGCACTCCAAGGTAGCCCCCGCGTGGTCATATCGACTTGGGGTGTTACATTGGGGATGACACATTTTTCCCAAATTGTTTTTGCAAAGTAAGTCCCCTGCTGGTCACCTTTAGTCCAATCATAGGCAAGGCTAGCTTTCAGTTTTCCACCAGCTGTACAAGTTTTGAGAACAAGTTTTGCATTGCTTACTCCACCTGCTTTGTTGATCAGCCAAGTCCTAACAGTCAGGAGTTGCTTCCAGCCCCAGGAGTCACATTACTTTTTAGGAATATCCCAAATTTCCACCCCTTTTAGATAGTAATGATGTTCCCAGTCAGTCCAGAGAGAAGGATGTTTGTTTTGTAGCCTCCAAATCCACTTAAGGCAGAGGGCTTTATTCCAACTAAGAGCTTCCTTGATGTACATCCCACCATATTTCTTATTTCTGTAGATATTATCCCTGCTCACTAATACCATCTTTCTTTAGCCTTCAAAAAGTCCCCAAAAGAATCTTCTGCATAATTTATCAAGCTCTTTCAGGGCTTCCTTAGGTAGAAGAAAAGCTAAGCCCCAGAAGGTAGAAATTCCTTGCAAGACAGAGTTGATAAGTTTTTTTCTCCCTGCATAGGAAAGGAAGCAGTTAGCCTAGTGATTCAACTTGTTCTTGAATTTTTCCACAAGCACAACACCGATGGTAATGTTTGACTTGTATCCATGAAGAGGAAGACCTAGATATCTGAAAGGAAGCTTGCCTTCTTTAAAGTTTGTGGCCTTCATAATCTCTTTTTTGATCTCACTTGTTGTGCCTCCAAAGTAGATAGTAGTTTTGGCAAGATTGGCTTCAAGTCCTGAGTAAAGGAAAAAAATTTGGAGGCATTCTTTGAGGGCTAGGATTGATTTTAAGTCTCCTTTGGAGAAAAGAAGGAGATCATCTGCAAACATCATATGAGAAATATTGTTTCCCGCACATTTGGGATGTCTCATGTAGTCAATTCCTGGAGTTAGGCTCTTCAACATTCTTGACAGGTACTCCATAGCTAGAATAAAAAGGTAAGAAGAGATAGGGTCTCCTTGCCCGAATTCCTTTTTACGTTCAAAGAAACCATGGGAGGTGCCATTAAAGTAGATAGATTATCTAGGGGAAGATATATACTGTAATACCCCGTATTTTTAAAATCCAGATTTATTAAATTTAATGATTTTATTAGCGCAATTTGATGTAAATAATGAATTATTTTAATTTCGATTCATTTTACGGATTTATCGATGATTTTGAATTCATAATTGAATGTAATTAATCATTGTCGTGGCGAACCATTCTAGACAAATTCTTTCACGACAATGATTTTATTATACTCTTTTAATTTCGATTTTCGGTTAAAAATATGTATTCCCGTTCTTCTCGTATTTTGATTTTTAATATTTTAGATTCATTTTCGATTATAACTTCGTCGTGTGATTACGACCTTATTTTTGGAGTTATATTTCGTTAACTAAATATATTATTTAAATTATAGAATTTCTGTTTAAATAGTTAAATTTATTTTAATGATTTTATCCGTAGAAAATATTTCCGACTTTAAATTTATTCGTTTTCGGAAATCGTTAATATTTTTGGGAAGTTTTAAATTAAAAAGGTTTTTCAGAGATTATTTGAGAAATTCCTTCCGAAATTAATTTTTCTTTCGTTTTATGCTTTTTGGTTTACGCAAAACCGATTTCGGAAATTATTTAAATTAGTTTTGGTTTATTAGAATTTGACTTAAATATTTTAGTATATGTTTTAAATAATTTTTCGGGGTCTTATAACGTATTTCCGTAGATAATACAATTTTTATGTTCGTGAGTAAATTCTGCCAAAAATGTTTCCGAAATTTTGTATATAGTTCTTTTATTTATTTTAAGCTTTCGGAAACTTACGAAATAATTTTCGTTTGATAAATTTTAGATAAAATCTTCCAATATCAATTTTTAAGCTTTTAATATTTTATTTGATACTTGTTTTGTAAAAAAAAAAAAAAAAAAAAAAACCCAAACTGTCGGGAGACCCCGAGCCCCCTCTCTCCCTTTTCTCTCTTCTCTCCCTTCTCCTCTATTTGCCCCGTGAGTCCCTGTTCCTCGACTCCCTCTCCCGCAACCCTAACCCTAGCTGACCTCCCTCGCCTCTCTCCTTCTCCCCAGCCCCTCCCTCCTTCGCCTGCCGAGCTCCGACCGCCACCGACCCGCGAGCAGTGCAGCAGCCCACCGAAGTAGCAGCAGCAGCAGCGGTCGAGCCAGCAGCAGCAGCGACAGCACAGCAGTAGCGCGCAGGTAGTGCCGCCGCCGTCCGGCCACCGACGAGCCACGCTGACCACCGGCGAGCACTATTTGACCTCCAGCGGAGCTTCCCCGGCCTTCCCTTGCCCCGATTCATTGATTTTCGTTTGCTTTCTCGTGGACCCACGAACTAGGGATTCCTCTCCCTCTCATTTCGCTTAACTAGCTTCGGATCTAGGTAAGTCTCTACTTACCTCTACTTGTGGGTGTTTAGTAAGGTCGAAGCTAATGGCCTTGTGCTATGTGTGACATGGATGTGTTGAATGTTGTGTATGTCATGTTATGCCATGTATTATATGATTTGTGTATAACTTGCCTTATGTGTAGCGCAGCTTGGAGATTGAGGTACGTTGTATATGTTCCCATGATATGAGCATGACATGTATATGTATGATGGCTATGATGTATTATATTATGGCCCTCTAGAACATGCATAATAGGATAAATGGTAATATGAGTTGAGAACCATCATGGGAGTCTTGAAGTTTGTATGATGGTATTAATGTTCTAGGGCGGTACCAATGGTTCGCATGTTGGTATTAGAGTTTGTATGATGGTATTAATGTTCGTATGGTAGTATTAATGATTGCAAAATGGTATTGATGGCTTATGGTGGTATTAGGGTTTGCATGGTGGTATTATGGTTGGAATGGTGGTGTTAGGGTTCGCATGGTGGTATTAGGGTTTGTATGGTGGTATTTGTGATTTCATGGTGGTATTAATGGCTTATGGCGGTATTAGGGTTTGCATGGTGGTATTATGGTTGTATGGTAGTATTAATGTTCTTATGGTGGTATTAGGGTCTGCATGGTGGAATTAGGGTTTTGCATGGGAGTTAATGATTGTATGGGATTTAGGGTTGTGTGAAAAGTTCGAGAGGCTGTGTGGGATGTGTAACGTTTGCGTGGGAGCAAAAATTTACGTATGATAGGTTGATTTGGGATGTAAGTAAGGTAATGCAAGTATGATTTGGGCGTTTAACAGTTTTGGACGGAGAATAGTACGTGGAGTATTATAAGGGTATGGAGGAGACAGAATTAGGGTTTGGAGTGATTAACTCTGGGTCGTTGTGATTAAGTAGGGTTGGAGTAGCTAATTGTGATTTGTCGAAGATAATTAAGGGTTGGGATGGCTAAGTATGGTTGTTATGGTAAAATAGGGTTAAGAGTGGTTAACCACGGTTTGGTGTGGACAATTAGGGTTGGTTATGGTTGCTTAGAGTTGTTCGGTGTTATCATGAGTATGTATTGACTAAAGTGTAGTTATGAATGTGAGATTTTATTTGTCGTGATGTGTACAGTATAAAGAGAATGATTTATGCATGTCAAGGGTGATGTGTGATTAATAAGACACGAATAAGACATTAATCACGTAAAGCGGAAGATGTTGAGCCGAGCCCAGTCCGGTCCACCGGTTAGAATAGTGGTCAGAGGCGTTCTGCCCTGTGCGTTTCGTTCCGGTCCACCGGCTATAATAGTGGTCAGAGGCGTTCTGCCCTGTGTGTTTATTTCTGGTCCACCGGCTATAATAGTGGGGCTCCCGCGCTCACATGGACTAATAAAGAATATGTTGAATGAATCTGAATGAAGTAATCCACAGGAAAAATACTAAGTACTTACAGCGAAACACCATGTAAGTCGGGGCCAGTCCGGTCCACCGGTTAGAATAGTGGCCAGAGGCGTTCTGCCCTGGGTGTTGATTCTGGTCCACCGGCTATAATAGTGGTCAGAGGCGTTCTGCCCTGAGTGTTGATTTCCGGTCCACCGGCTATAATAGTGGGGTTCCCGTACTTACATGGATTATTAAAGAATATGGGTGAAATGAACATATTATTATTGAGAATAAAGAATAAGTCTAATTGGACCATGGCCAGCTTTTATTGTCTATATTACCACATGTTGTTTATGTGCATAATGAGTCACTTATTATTTCGGTTATTCCACGCTTATATGTTAAATGGGATGTTGCATATGTTTTATATGTTACTATGAGTGTATGGCAAGATTCGTGATGTGGGTTGTGAGCATGTAGGATATTGTATTAACGTATTGTACTATAATTTAATATGCACTTGATGATATCTCTCCTATAAGGTAGGGTAGCGAGACTTACTCAGTATTGGACCCGTACTGATACTACACTGGTTGAATGGGTCCTGTGATGATCCACCAATGGTGGGGAGCAGACCTCTTGTGCAGGTTGATACTGAGTTGGGGTGGAAGACTTGCCTTGAGTGAGTAGGCGATCCGGATTTTTATTCTTCGGGATTTGTTTTGTTTAATTGTATTCACCTTTGGAAGTTGCAAGTATTGTATTTAGATTTCTAAAGGTTTTGTAGTTGACTTTAAATTTCTCGTACTCTGTTAAGTTTTTACTATTCGGATTTAATTGTTTGACAGGTTTTAGCCTTGCATCTAACATAAGATAGATGGTTGACATTTATCTTGTGTTAGATGTGGCGGTAACATTTCCCAATTCGCTCCTAGCTTCCGCTTTAATCTTTAAAAAAAAAATTCAGGAGTGAAATTTGGGGGTGTTACATATACCCCATCACCCAAGTAATGAAAGGAGAAGGAAAACCAAATTGGTCAAGAATTTTCTCTAGGAAGCTCCAATTGAGGGAGTCAAAAGCTTTTCTGATGTCAACTTTGATCACCACTCTTGGGAAAATATTTTTCCTATCATAATGCTTTATTAGCTCATAAGCTAATAGGACATTCTCAGCGAAGAGCCTCCCTTTCATGAATGCACTATGTTCTTTGCTGATAAGTTTCTCCATGACAGGGAGGAGTCTGCTTGTGAGGACCTTGGTGATAGTTTTATAGAGAATGGAGCAGCAAGAAATGGGTCTGAAATCAGTGACAGAAGAGGGAGATTATCCTTTGGGTATCAGGACCAACAAGGTTGCATTTAGCTGTTTAGTCATGGCCCCATTATTAAAGTAGTCAAGGACAGCCTCACAAATAAAATTATCAATGATAAGCCAAGCTTTTTTTTTAAGAAACTAGCAGTGAAACCATCCTGACCTGGAATTTCATGAGCATTCATGTTAAAAATAGCCTCCTTAATCTCCAGAGTGGTAATAAGTTTAGATAAGAGCAGCTGATCTTCTGGGGAGAGGGAAGATCCAGGGAGATGAGGTGGATAATTAGGGCTTGCAGGGCCTGGGGTGCCAAGTATATTTTGGTAGTAGTCCAGAAAAGCTGAGGCAATGCCTAAAATTCATACAAGAATGTTTGTAATGATAGTGTATTATAATGTTTACAGACTAATTTGAGTGTGAAATAATTATATAGTGACTAAAAGGAATATTTTGTTTTTATAAGGGCCAAAATAGATATGGTAACAAATCATAGAAACTAAAATAAATATTTTTTTATAAGGACCAAAACTTATAAAGTTTTAAACCACAATGACTAAAATAAATAATTCATACAAGAATGAGAATTAATAAATACATGTAGCTGGGGTTCTCTATGTTATTTCATATTTGATGAACCCATCCGATCCAATAATCAAATAATAAATCTCTTTTTTTTCCAAATCAAATAATTGATTTGATAAAAAAATAAACAAATAAATTGGATATTCAACTCCACATATACAAATGATATTCAATCTTATAAAGTATATACATATATACTCTAAAAACTATTTATTTTTCATAATATTTAATTATATATAATCATATGTGTCTATGTGTAATTTGAAAAGAGAGTGTTTATTATAAATAATTTATATAATTTTTTAATTAATATTTTTAATGAGTATTTAAATAGTATCAAAATTTTAAAATTACTAATTAAATATAATGTAATTTAAGACTTGAATCACATCATTAAATCAAATCGATTTAAATTTGATTGGCTTATTATTTTTCAATCAAATAATTAATTTTGGATATCTGAAAGATTATTTATTATTAGTTTCAAAATTAAAAATTTTAAAGTGTCTTAAGTATTTAAAAAATTCAAATATTTGATATTTTTAATATTCAAAAAAATTATTAAATATCTGTGAAGATGCTTATATATAGCCAACGTTATCAACCGTCTTGATAAATTGATATAAGGAATGATATTAGGATGGTTTTTTCTCTTTATATATGCTTGTTTCCATAGATTCTTTATTCACATTGTTAGATTTTTATTAGATTTGTGGACATAGCGTCATTTGGCATTTTGTTTTGTAGGTGCACTTAATGGATGCATATAAGGCTAATGCAGCGTAATATGAAAGTTTTAAAAATACATTGTAAAGAACCTAGCATGCATATGGCTTTATTAATTTTTGAGACAATTATATTTGATTGAAAAAGTAAAGAATTTTGGCCTTTGATTCAATCTCATTTTGGAAAAGTACAAATAAAATAGGTTATAGATCTTCTTCTCATCTTTCCAATGCATTGAATATTACCTTGTTTCGATGACACATGAATACGTTATAAGACAACACGGGTTGTCAATATTGATCAGCATGCTCGTGTAGGCTTTGTGCGTGAATACTTGGTCTCTGACCCCAACAACGCAGTGTTGGATGTCAGTTTATTTTTTTTTTAAACATGATTTTAAGGTCTTGACAGTTACATTCAATGCTATATTTTTTTTAAACCTAATTTGGCATGACCCAAAGTATTTTGGGAGGTTCTCATTCCTTCTTTTTGCTCTATATTTTTCATCTTCTTTATATTCATCTCTCTTTTATGCAAAATACATTAGATTAATCCTTTATTTCCACTTTGTAAATATAAATTTTGGATAACCACATCAAAATGCATCTCTACATTTTTATCTATTGAACTCATTTCTTTCTCTTCTACTATTATGCGTTTTATTTTATTATTGTTTTTTATGAATTCAACTATGCTTGAATAATTACTTATTTTAGGATTGAATAAGGTTCGATTCCTTTGTTGATTTAACGAATTAATTGAATTGTTGTCTGAATTGCTTGAATTACATTATTTAATTGCTATCATTTAATGAATTAGAGTTAAAACAATTAATCATTGTTTTAATATGAGTAGGTTATTAATTAGAATGGAAATATTATAATTAACACTAGAACTTAGCAATTAACAGAAATTGACGGCTTACAAAATTAGATTAATGATTCTTGGGAATCAATTGAATTAACTTGTTTTTAATAAGTTTAATTAGATCTATAGCCGTGAAAATAGGTTGTTAGATTTAATTAAGCATGACTTCTAGTTATCGAAAAAAATTAATGGTTAATTTTAATTAATTATTTCTGACATAGTAAATAAATATGATACAAAATAATTAACACCAGAACTTAGCAATTAACAGAAATTGACGGCTAACGAAAGTAGATTAATGATTCTCACAAATTGATTGAATTAAGTTGTTCTTAGTGAGTTTAATTAGATATATATAGTCATGAAAATATGTTGTTAGATTCAAGTGAGCATGAATTTTAGTTGTCGAAAGAGATTAATGGTTTGTTTTAATTAATAGTTCTTGATGTATTAAATTAATCCGATATAAAATAGATTGATTTATTAAATTACTTTAGAGTTAAAACTAAAATTTGATCCTATACTTATTTCTATTCGATTAAATTCATATTTAATAGTTTCCATCATTTTTGTTATTTTGTCTATAATTATCATCCATCCATTTATAATTGATTCCAACATCGAAGTTTATAAAAGATACATTCTTATTTTACTACTACATCATTAGTATGTTTACACATTATTCCATTTGATTCTAATAAAATTTTAAGAAAATAAAATTAAAATTAAAATATTTTTAAAAAAAATTCTTAAAGAAAATCACATAACTAATATTTATTAATTTTATTTATCACTTTTTTTATCTTATTAATTTATATAAACCAAATATAAAAAAATTATTTTTCTTTTTATTTTTCTTCTTTTTAAAAAAAACTTTCTAAAAATCACATGTAGCATTAAGCGAGCACCTTACTCTCCGCTCTCTTCTCAAAACAAATCAACCGACATACTAGCATGTTTGTCCAAACAATAGTCGACAACAAGTGAAATAGTAACCCTTTTTATCTCTTTACTGTCAGACTAGCATAGTAAAGGACGAGAATACCATTAAACACTTCCCAGGCATTACCAGTTAAAGCATTCCCCCGTACAAATGCAAGCCTAGCTTGTAAGTTGTGACATACCAATTATTGGTTAGGGTGGATTTACGTCATCGTTCGCAACAAGTACAATCATTACATGTCCGATGTGAGAGTGAGAGAGCTCACCGCTAGTTTACCTCAATAATATCTCCTGAGCCAAAAGGCGTAATTCCCCACGCCCCCAGGGGCCCCCGCCAGTCGGCCCGACAGTCATCACGAGGGATGTAAATCACGGTGACCTAACACCAAGGTCGTGGCAGGCCCCTACGTCAGAGCGCCCACAAGGAGCCACCCCCACAAACGGAGGGTTGAAACTCCCACACTGCAGCTCGTCCTCCGACATTCGAACCGGGTACCTCCTGAGCCACGTACCACGCCTTAACCACTAGGCTATGCCCGTGCGGGCACCTCAATAATATCTCGATACGCTCAAGCAGATAAAATCTTAATACAAGCGGTGTTATTAGTTGTTCACCTATTTTGATAAGTTAAAATCCCTAAAAAAATATTTTTTATGTTTGATAAGATTATCTCTCTCATTTTACATATATCTATATTTTATTTTTATCTCTTTTCCTTCTTCAATCTTTAATTTTAAATATTCAACATTTTAATTTTCAACACACAATATATAATATCAAATTCAATAATTAATCCACATTTAATAATAAAAAGTAAAAATAATAATTATTGATATTAATAATATTATTATTATTATATCAGTCATAGAAATAATATTAATAATAACAATAATGATATTATTAATAAGTAATATCAACAATAATTTTATTATTATTAACTAGTAGTAATAATAATAATTTTATTTTTAATAATCATTATATAATATATAATAATTGATGTTTTAAAATGTATAATTATTTTTTTATTATAATAATTAATATTATTCATTAGTAATAAGCAACATCAATAATGAATTATATTTAATAATTAAAAGTTTTAATAATACTTGAAATACATATTAATCACTATTAATATTATTAACAATGATTAATATTAATATTTATTTGTATCAATATTTTTAATAATTCTTAATCAATAATAGTAATTATTACTATATTATTTTTTATAATTAACAATAATTACTAATAATAATAATGTATATCATAATAATTAATCATTATAACAACTAATGGATGATTAATTCGTTAGTAGGAGGTATCTGAGTGCGACTTGCTCATTGAGAGGGGTTGATATGGGTGAGTGATGTATTGGGGAAGTGTTTATAAGGGTGAGTGTTCTGTTGGGGAGGGGTTCATACGATACGGGTGAGTGGTCTATGATGGTCTGTTTGTTTTGGGGTGGAAGGAGGTTAATGGAGGTGAATGAATTGATTCACCCCGTTTGGGTATCAGGTTAATAATTTTACCTGGGTGAATTGAGGTTAATGTTTCACCTCCATTCACCTCGATTAATCTCGTTTTTATTAACCTCCGATTTCGGGGGTAACGGAGGTGAAGGTGAAAGAATAAGTAAATTTTTGACTTGATAGGACCAAAATACCCCTCAATATGACTTATTTATTTAATATAAGGGTATAAATATCATTTATTTTATTATTATAATCTTTATTCACCTCAATTTAAACGAAAATCTTAAAACATTCACCCTGATTCACCCAGGTTAGGTTAATATCATCCAAACAGAATTTTAAAATATTCACCCCGATTCACCTCCATTCCCTTCACCTAGGTTAATTTTTAATGTTTACCCCTACCTCGATTCACCCCAATCCAAACGGAGCCTGAAAGAAGGGTTGATATGAATGATTCACTCGTCAAGTCTAAAATTTAAGGGAAAAAATAACGTATTAAATTTATAAAAGTTTTGAAAGTTGAAATTAAAAAAATACTAATAAATTACTTATTTAGGTTGATATATACATATAAACAACCAATTGAAGCAAATCATATAATAAAATCAAAAAATTCAAATACCAAGTCATCCATACTAACTTAAGTTTGCAAATAAGTAATTTTATAAAAAAAATTATTAATAAAATTAGATCAAGAATATAAAAATTATTTGGATTGAATAGAGGATGAAAGAGGAGAAAGAATTAAGGGGAAATGTTGGAAGGGAGAGTGAAAATAAGAGGGGTAATTTAAAAAATAAAATAAAATATATATATATATATATGAGAGGGTATATAGTTGTGAATTAGCTAGTAAAAATGGTGTGTGTATATAGAGATGATAGGATCTTTTAACCATCATAAGTTATGAGCGTTTAATCATCAAATGGTATTCAATTAATGAATTGCGGAATTAAAACCGTTCTATATTCTTAATTTTTTCTCCCTTGATATTATATATTTTTATGGGGATTTTGATAATTAGTGGCGGCTCTTTAACATGTACCAAGCGTTTGGCCGCACAAACCCTCCGAGTTTCAAGGATATATATATATATATATATATATATATATATATGGTATATATTAGTTCATTGAAAAATATATATTAATTAATAATAACTTGTTTTTCTTGCTCTCTAATCTCATTGCGTGAATTTATTTTCTTTGACACGTCTAAAGCCTCTCTTTATTTTTTAATTGTTACATTAATTATTATTATTTTGGATTTCGTATGCGCAATTTTTTTGTTCTTTCTTACAGAAATCCGTTACATCTTTTATGCTGGCTGAAGCTTACCTTGTTGATATTTTAAAGCTATCATTTATATACTTGAATTCTCTGTTGCAGTACAGGAATTATTTATACGATTAGAGCAATTTTAAAATTGTGTCATTAGATAGGCATATTAGTTTTCATCCATGGTAAATGTATCATATCTCTTTCTTAGTGCTATGGGCATTAACATAATCTTGCTTAAATAATACGATATTTGTTGGTTCAATTCAATATTTGATTCAATTTGACATAAAAAAAAATTAAATAGTGTATTATGTCAATAAAACTTCAAATAAATTGGATATCTGATTAGACATATACAAATAATATCTAACTATGATAAATTATATTTCGGTGTATTGACGATTTATATAATATTTTGTGAGTGCCCTATATTTCACACAATTCTACTTAGGTAACTTTACATTTAAATTCATTTTAACTTGGGCACCTAAATGGTGAAAATTAATCAGATTTCTAATTTCATGTAGTTATCCAAGTAAAAATAAATTTAAATGTAAAGATACCAAAGTAGAATTATACAAAGCACAAGGTACTCGAAAAATATTAGACCAAATATCAAAATACCTTGAATTAAATGTCTCCTATTGTGGAAATATATATATATATATGCACATATAGTATAAAATTATAAATAGTAATCCTTTGTGACCATATAAAAGAATAATACATTATTTATAATTTTAAAATAATTATATAATTACTCTAGTAGATGCATGTATGATCCTTTGATGACCATTACAGTATAATTATAATTTAATTTGGTTTTTAGCTTCTTAAATTCTTTTATTTGTTGGATTTAAAACTCTTTTGGATAATTTTTCAAAAAAAGACTCATATGAATATAGCCATTAGGGCCTCGTTTAGTACATTAATTGTAAGTTCTTGAAGAAGTCACACTTCTATGAGAACTCACTTATAAGAAAATAATTAATTGCCAATGTGTTTGGTTTACATTGAAAAAGTTGTAGATGAAATAAATTTTTTTTTTTAATAATTATGTGTGAGATACAAATAAATAAAGTAAAGGAAGTTCTACTTTCTATGATATTACTTAGTATGTAGATTCTACTTTAACTAAGAAAGTAGGATGGTCAAAGGAAAAGTGTACTTTCTTTTGACTTATTCACTTATTTTATGTCAGATAAAACTACAATTGATACTTCATAGAAAGTTTAACTTCTTCAAGGAACTTGTTCTATAGTAAATGACACCTAATATTATCTAGTTTTTTTATCTTTGTTTTTTAAATATTTAATACTAGAAGTTTTAAATTTTGATCGATAAGAATATTAATATAAAAATTAAGTATATATCATCTCCTATCGATATTTAATCTATATTTATAGATATCTAAAATTAAAGATGTTAAATTTAATTAATGATGCAAATATCCGCATTCGAATACCCACGTAGTGGACACCCGAGACGACCGCCGATCAACGAAAAAGATAAACACAATAACAAGAAGAAGAAAAATTCCGTAGTGGTCCGTGTTTGTATATAACATGATAATATAAACATTTGATCCTCTAATTTTAATCAAAGTCGTCGAATAATCTTTGGTGTAAAAGATAATATTTAATATTTAAAAAAGTATAAAATGTGGAATTATTACATTCCGAAGTTAAAGCCAGAGTTGGAGCAAACAAGGCAATCGGAAGAGAGAGCGTAGTTCCTTCCTACAGCACAAGAAAATAGTCACACAAATTCATTTCGAGTTTTGAACCAAATTAGGTGTGCCAGCTACGGCAGATAACGAGCCCAGGAAAATTTCAGTTTGGTTCGATAAATAAATAATTTTAAAAATAAAACTTAAGGTTAGTTTATTTATGAATAAATTGAGGTGAACTAATTTAGGAATTTTTTTTTGTAAATAAACTGAACTTACGAATTTATTTATTATAAATAAATTCAAACTTTATTTTTAAAAATATTTAGATAAATAAATAAATTGAGTTAAATTCTTAACTAAACGAATCTAAAAAACTAACAAGTCGACTATCATATAAGTTGGTTCCCCACCATATCAAGTAGAGTAACTAGCAACAATCGTTAACTTGAAACTTAACAGCCGGCCATGATTACCCCGACGATTGATATTAACAATATAATACTACCAATCTTTTAGCACAAGGTTATAGATATATATATATATATATTAAATAATTTAACCGGGCCCTCTATATTATGGCAATCATTTCGTGAGCGCATGAATTTTCAGTCCGAGGGCAAGAACCTCAGTATATAATAGACAAACAAGATTTTAATTATTTATTGTAGTAAGAAATGTATTAGTATCATTTTAGATTAAATAATACTAATACTAAACGATTGGGATGACATTTTAAAATAAAAGGATAGGATCATTTTATGCTAATGACCGACCGTTACCGCGCCAGCGTACTGATAGATAAGCAAAGAAGTCGACAGATCTTTAGGTGTCAGTAATTCATCGTAGGATGAAAAATTATACGTGGTGATTTTTTTCTTTTCTTTTTTGTCATTACGAGCATTACAAATTCGAGATAATGTTCTCATTTATCTTTTTCGCAAATCAAGATAACATTGAGTCATTGATCATTACTTGTCAGAGTGACGTGAAGCTGTTTTTGTCTTCTCTTCTCGAGGGATTTTGAAATAAAATCCCAGTCTAATCCCATTTTCCAATCGATTTGATTCAAAAAAAAAAAAATTGGTTCAATATTTTTTTTGGATTAAACAATTAATTTGATAAATAAAAAATAAAAAAAATTAAATATTCGATAAGATAAATATAAATATTATCCGATTTGATAAATTTTATGTGTATATATGTATATTTTAAAAATTAAGTATCGTTAGTAAAATTTATATTTTTATTAATATTTAAATATTATTAAAATTTTAAAATTACTAATTAGTTTTAATAGAATTTAATATTCAAACTAAATCATTAGACACAGATTGGTAAATTTTGATCGATGTATTATCTTTCCATATCATAAAAAAAAAAAAATCCGATAATTCTAATTTGTGGTTTGTTCGAAAGTTTTAGATATTCGATCAAAAGTTTTAGATATTCAAAGCTGAAAGGATTTAATTAAGAGAAGTTGAATTAAATATTGAATCTACTACACTAAGGAGCTAATATATATATATATATATATAACAGCAGCAACGTAAAATAAGCTAACAAACTGCAATATAAAGGATTAGATTATCACAGTAGATCCTAGAATATCTCTAAGTTCAATACATACTCCACCAACAATACATACTCCAGCAACGTAAAATAAGCTAACAAACTGCACTTACAAGATGGACAATCGAAGAGTAAGTCCAATCTTGGATAACAACATGTAGAACCGATGTTAGGACAATGGCTTTGTAAGTGCATCTGCTAGCTAATCAGCACCAGCAACATGAGAGACGAGAAAGTGAGCCTTATTGGACTTGTTGCCAAATGAATTTGTAGTATATAGCTACATGTTTCGTTCACGAATAAAAATTGGGTTGGAGCATAGATTTGTGGCTCCAATATTGTCACAGTAAATGACCGTTTAAGTTGCCTTGAGCTTACATAAAGCTCAGTGAGAAAGTACGCGATTCAAGAAACCTCAGCAGTAGTGGAGGCAACTATGCAATATTCTACTTCTGTAGATGACCGGGAAATAGTACGTTGTTTCTTGGAACTCCATGATATAGGATTTTGACCTAAATAAACAATGTAAGCACTAGTAGAATGATGGCCATCATTATACCTAGCCCAATCCCCATCCAAAAATGCATCTAGTTGAATAGGGGAATGATGATAGATGGTAATACCATAGTCAAGGGTTCCTTGTAGATAACATAATAGACGTTTCAAGGCCGTCCAATTATCAATAGTAGGTTGGTGCATGAACTAGGAGAGTTTGTTTATGGAGTAGGACATGTCGGGACGGGTGAGACAGAGGTATTGGAGGTTTCCCACAAGTTGGTGATAATTAGTAAGGTTGGGAAGAGGGGAACTCGAATGTAGAGTTAAAGGAGTGGACGCAGCCATGGGAGTGGCAACATTTTTAGCTTCATACATGTTGGCATGGGCTAATAAATCTACTATGTATTTTCATTGACTGAGAAAAAGGCCAAAAGGAGAAGGAATAACCTCAACGCTAAGAAATTAGGATAATGGACCTACATCTTTGAGGGAGAACCAAATTACCAAGGTTGTAATAAATGAAGTAACAACAACATCATTAAGGGGAGGAGAAGTAGGAGAAGTGAGCAGAAGGAGAGTAATGGAGCACCATTCATCATGAGTGGATGGGGATACATAAGGGGTAGATAGAGAAAGTGAGGCAAAGGGAAAAGAATTTTTAATGAAATGGTCATAATGAGAGGTATATAAATGATGTGTGTGGGGTTCAAGGTAGTGATAAGCATTTTGCATGGCAGAATATCCAACAAAGACATATGGAATGGACCATAGTTGAAGTATATGGAAGGTGTAAGGTATAGGCCATGGGTATCAAAGACACCTAAAGCTTCTCAATGTTGTATAGTTAGGCGGACTACCAAAGAGTGTAAGATAGGCAGAAGAATAATTAAGGGTATTAGCGGTAACTCTATTAATGAGATATATTACAATGTTAAAGGCCAGGGTCCGATATGACAGAGGTATAGAGGCATGGGATAAAAGGGTGAGGCTATATTCAATAATATGACTGTGGCATCTTTTGTCATAGTCGTTATGATTTGGAGTGTGATGTGGGGAAGTGAGATATGAAAGGCCATGAGTAGAGAGGTACAAGGACATAGAGGTACTCTACACCATTGTCAGAGTATAAGGTGAGGATGTGGCAATCAAAGAATTTTTCAACTAATGGTTTGAAGAGAATAGAAATAGCATAAGTATCAGGCTTCCTTTTAAGAGGATAAAGCCATGTATATTTGGTAAAGTGGTCAACAAAGATAATGTAATATTTGTAATTATCAAAAGAATAAATGGGGGTTGCCCATAAATCAAAAAAGACAACTTCAAGCGAGGAAGAAGTAACTAATGACGAAATAGAAAACGGAAGCTTATGAATCTTATTACATTTGCATGAATTACGGTTGAAATCTAAGGAACAAGGCATGGGGATAGAAAATTACGAGAGCAATTACTTTAGGATAGTGGACGAAGGATGACCAAGCCGATGATGCCAGTCATAAGATGTAGCATTTGTGGTGGAGAAGACAAAAGGGGGAAGTAAGGAATGTGGGAGTTCATAGATCCCGTCTTTATTTAGTCCCTGAAGAAGTGGTGCCCCTATGTGAATATCCTTTACAAAAAAATAAGTGGATAAGAATTCAATGGACATATTATTTTCTTTGCAAAATTGAGAAATATAAATAATATTACACTTCATATGAGGAACACAAAGGACATTAGAAAGAAAAAATGAATGAGATGGAGTATGGAGAGAAAGGGAACCAGTATGAGAGATCAGAAGATCTAAACCATCACCAATCACAATTTCATCCGTGCAATCATAAGGAGCATGGAGAGAGAGATTGGCAAGATTAGTGGTGACATGGTGGGAGGAACCGCTATCAAGAAACCAGGAGGTGGACGGTGAAGATGATGTGGTAGCATGAGCTTGCGACTTAGTAGAAGAATAATGGTGAGGTTTGATAGATGGGGGTTGTGTAGTAAGATATTGTTAGCTGAAGGTGATGCATTGGGCGATGACATGACCTTGAATGCCACACCACTAGCGTTGACCAAGAAAGGTCTTGGGAGGGCTAGTAGAGGAGGAAGAAGAATTGAGTAGGTGGTTGGAAGGGAATCGATTTGTGTGAGAGAATATGTGTTTGGGTGATGAAGAATTTTGGTTGAATAGGCTATAGTGGAAAGGAGAGAGAATCTAGTATAGGTTTTATGACAAAGGGCAAGCTCTTTGTTGATTAACTTCTCATGTAATTCTTCAAAAGAAATGGAGGAATCACTCATGTTGACGGCAACATTGACAAATTGATAAGCACCATCAAAGCCATCAAGAATATTTTCAATGATGTCATCTTGATCCATGGTTTTGCTTATAATGCAAGTTCATTAATGCAACACTTGATGGCTTGCATATAGTATGTGTTGGTTTGAGAACCTTGGGCTATGCCTTTGAGACGATCCTTGATTTGTTTAATGTGGCCTCCGGTAGGACAGGTGTAGATTTGAGCAAGGATATTCTAGGCTGCTTTTGTGGTTTTTGCTTCGAAAACAAGAGGATCAAGATTGGGAGAGAGGGTGGCTCTAAGTGCTCCAAGTATGCAAATTGAATAACATAAAAAATAATAAGAGAAAGGGTTTACAAACAAAACTATATTGGGTCCAAAATAATTTAAAATACATAAAAGAGTGAAACGAAAAATAGGGAGAAACTATCAAAATTAGGTCTCTTAAGGATCAATAAAAAAAATAATCACCGATAGTCGAGGCTTAGTTTTTGTATGCCCAACATATAAATAGGACAACTATTGACCACCTTCGAATATCTGCGCAATGTCATTTGCTCGTGAGACAGAAAAAGAAGAGAAGTGATAAATCAGACACAAAAGGAACTCACAAAATCTAAACTACATACTCTTTAGAAATCATGACACGTGACAGTCAACATGCATGATCGATAAAGGCAGAAAGAGAGAGCAACGGACATCCATACATTGAACGGTAGAGAAGAAAGGATATCACGGTAGCCCGATCTTGAACTTTAATTAAGTAGCCGAGGTGGTGAGTACTTAGAATACGAAGTTTCCGAGTAGAGACAAACTATGAGGAGGAAGGTTCGGAATAGCGGTTTGCTTGGGGAGAGAGGAATAAGCGATGGGCTGGGACTGGGATCGGGAGGGACCTTAGAGCATCCGCACTTGCTTAAAAAAAAATTCCAATATTAAATTTGAAAACCTATCCTTAAATTTAATACAATCTTACAAGTTTAGGACTTCTAATCTCTAAAAATTCAGCTTATTGGTCCACGCGTGCAGATAGTTTTTAAAACTTTTTGATATATTTTCAACTTAATTTTTACTATTAGAATATATATATATATATATATATATATATATATATATATAATATGACCATTAATATTAACGGTAAAAAAATTTCTATAAATATATTATTTTTTTGCACATTAATTTTTATATCATCTATTCTACTGTTTTTTTTCATATTCATTTCTTTATATAACTTTATCTTATTTATTTTTCTAGTTATATTTATTTTATTAATTTTTTTACTTATATTAAATGTTAAATAATATCAAGTATAAATGATTGATGATAGTGTGATTGATAAAAGTAACCGAGTGTTATAAATTTAAAGTTAATGAAAGTAAAGTATTAAATTAAATTTGAGATAAATTAATAAAAATAGAAAAGAGAGAGAGAGAGAGAGAAAACAACTTAATAATATAATTAAAATTTTAAATTTAAGGTTGTTAGAAATGCCCTAATTAAAATTATGTGGTTACAACTTACATCTTATAGGTTATATGATGTGAGAAGGGTTTTACCTGAGCAGTGTTAACTGTCCAAAATCTAAACCTAAACCAAAATTTAAATCTTTCTAAAAATATACATATTAATACATTAATTTTAATTTTTATTAATAATTAAATAAAATAATATAATTATAATATATGATAAAATAAAATTATGAAATAAAAATATAATAAATTTTTTATTAGTATTATTTTTATTATAATCATTATTATTATTGTTATTATAATAAAAAAATTATTTTTTTATCCTTATTTTATTTTATTTTTAGTTTGTATTATTTAATTATTAAAAAATTTCATATATTAATATATATATTTTTTAGTAAAATTTAATTTTTAATTTAAATGTAGAATTTAAATAGATAACATTATTCGTTTCACCTTGCACGTTCCTAAACTGGACGAGGGAATGGCCGACAGATTATCGTCGTGTACCGTCGTCCCAACTATACGGCAGAAAATGCATCGGGAGACGTGGCAGCCATCTGCTATCTGACGACCGACAATCATCACTCATCAGAGCCTATACGTAGTACATGTAGTAGGAGTAGGACCGAAGAAAGGGCCCCAAACTTTGAACAGATAATGCCTCGCGCTTGCCGCTGATAGGAAGGCTGGGCACGTAGACGTTCCAGCGTCTTAAACTATTGGTTGGTGGACTCCACCTTCTCCATCTTTTCGAACTAGAAGACGAAACTTGAGAAAACGAAAATCCACCAAAGTCACCGTCCATTTTCTGTTTCCTTCCCTTTATTTCTCGACTCCTTGCCAATCAAAGTTCAAACGAAATTGCCAACCGTAAAATATAATATCTATAACTTGATTACAAATTTTTAATTGTATAATTCAAGCTAGCCATAATTATAGTTCTAATTAGCTGCTCCCTAAGTATTAATGTTGTCATTAATTAAATCTAGAGATTTTATCTTAAGTTATTAATTAGTTAAACGATAAATCATAAGCATACTTTTATTTATTTGTATAAGGATATGCTAAAAAGTGGACGTGTGTGAACTTCTATAGGTTAACATCAAAAATACTATAATATATGATTATATTATTCGGCAATCAGTTGATATCTCTATACTAAATATATCATCCAACTCATATTATTTCATTATTGTTATTTGATTACTCAATTAATTATTATTTTCTTCTTTCATTTATTACTAATTAGTTTTTTCTCATTTGATAATTAGATAATTAATTTGATAATAAAAATATACATATTAAATTACCATTTTTGTGGGATCCACCCCTACTTGCTAAATACTATTTGTTTATGTGTTCAGGGTTTAATTTAGGATGTATACGACAACAAACCAATAGATATGGGGAAGCGGAAAAATATCCATATCCATATCTATATACGTCTATCCAAAATAAAATTATTTTTTCACCCTTTATTTATATAACATTTAATATTTTATTAAGACAAAACAGAGATATATAACTAAATCCTAGTAATTTAAGTACTAATTCTAACATTGGATGATTTTTATTTTGAATCCGATAGATTTTACCTTAAACCCGACGGATATGGATAAAAAAAATATAGATATAAATATGGAAGAAGAAGAAGAATACCCACAAAATATAAATATAAATATAATTTTTTTATTAGATTTAAATAATAAATAGAGGATACTGAATACGTTATTATCCATACATGTTACCTTCTTTGAAAACTAAATGTTACATTTTATGAAACCCAATTTTATTAATCAAAAAACCAATAAAAAAAATTAACCAAAAACTTATCATAGACACATTTTGGAAAAGATCAATATGGTCCTAAAGTATTTAGTTCTAAATATAAAATATTATGTACATATAATTATATTAATATGTACACCTAATTATATATAAATGTACATATAATATTATTTATATTTATATGTAAATTTGATATTATTAAAAGTAATCTAAATACCAAATAAATTATTCAACTTTGAATAATTTAATTTAATTGGACTTTAAAATAATTTTTTCTTTTGGAAAATGCTGGACTACGAGTACGACCCTTTCTCGCATGTAAGCTTACGTAGCATAGATTTGTAAATGTGTTGCCTACTTTCGCATAAGGTGGCAAATGAATTGTTTGACCACACCAAAAGTTACATGACTCTTTGCTTCCATTGCCACTTAACTTTTCCCACAAAAGTAATGAATGAATTGACTTGATCAAATAATAAATTTAATTAAATAATTATTGGTGAACTATTTATAAATTTAATTAAATAATTATCGGTGCACTGTATATAAATAAAAATAAAATAAAAAAGTACCCCAAATTTATCAACAAGGAAAATGTACCTTATATAAAATACAAGTTTATGGACATTTAACTTTTCATAGAAACTATTAATCTAATTTATCAATATTTAAGTTTTAAAAAGAATAAGGTAATAATTGTGGTAAAGGACATTTTAATATCACATCATTGTAATAATTATGAGCAACTAACGTAATTAATTGCTTCAGATAAAAAGTTCACCAAAATACATAAAAAATAAGTTGACATGAAAGTTTAAATGAAGCCCAAAAATAAAAAAATAAAAATCATTATTAAGAATGCTAATCATAAAATATAATACTATAGTATTTATACAATAATAATTGATCTACTATCTTAATAAATATCATTTTTTATTGTAACAAACTCTAGACAATTGTGTCATCATTTGAAACCCAAAAATATTACTTAATATTTTATAAATTGGGTAAATTTAAATATTTACTCTCTCCATATAAAAAATAAAACCATTTTAGGTATAAATATTTGTATAGAAAGTTATTTTGAAAATGTCAAAACTTACTTTTCATTTTTTAACTTATTTTTAATATTATATATATATATTAAATATTTTATTATTTTTTAATAAATAATATAAATAAAATTTTAGTTAAATTTAAATAAATAAGTGTGTGTGTATTCTATTCACCGAAAAAAACTGTGTATAAAGTTTCTGTACTTACTTAAAGTTGATTCATTTATTATTCGCATGAGAAAAGATAAGTAATAATAGAAGCAAAAAGTCATGCCATCATGCAGTAACTTTTAGTCTGGTCAGCTAATTCATTTGTTGCCAACTTATGGCGAGAATAGTGGGCACATACCAAGCATATGCCGCATAAGGTTAACCCTAATAATTTGTTTGGATTGAAAAAAATTGAAACTAGGGATTTATGTAAATAGAATTAAGATAAATCAAATAATTAATTTTAACATACTACTTAGATAATATTATTTAATAGGATAAACATAGATAAAAAAATATTTTAATTACATTTGGATTGAAATAAATATAGTTTATATTATTTAAGTTTCATCTTTCACCTCTATTATTCCTCAAATTTAAAAGTAATGAAAATAGGGTGATTCACAATAAGTCATTAACCTCAATTAATGAAGGTAAGTAATGTCAAAGAGGCTTCCAAATGAAATAAATAAAGATAAATAATCTCATTTAATACAATTCACCAAAATCCAAACAAATACTAAAAAAAAAAAGAAAAAAAAAAGAAGTTCATGACCCTAATAAAGCTAAGACTTGTATTCTCCACAATACTTTTATATATTCTATTTTTGTATTAGGTTTATATGTATCATTACTTCATTCGATTCAAATTATTGATCCGTTAAAAAAATGAGTAAATCATCGATGATATTAACTCGATCTGCGATTCAATTTTTAAAATAATGAATGTTGCACCTTTTTTTGCTACTCTTTATAATAATTTTCATTATCCCAATCAAAGTATGCCTATAACTTATTTTTACCATTTTGCTATCTTATTTTTAATTTAACTTTGGTTAATGGCTACATGCGGCAATGCCCATTATTAATACATTTTCCTATATAGCTCACTCTTCAACTTTCAATTTAGGAAAAAAAAAACTCAAAAAATGTAATATACGTCAAGCAAATTTTAGCACCCTATGCATATCAAACAATATAAATTGAAGGGATTGCGTAGTAGCATAACTAAAATATTACTACTTCAAATTAAGAGTTGGCATGCGACCGATGCTAACTCGAGAGCATCTTGTTAGATGCCCTTAGTGTGGAAAATAGGAGAGAGAAAAAAACACGATTTTGAGCTTATTCCGCCTTCTCAATAATGGTATTATTGTGAGTTTATAAAACCACTTCCTCATTTATAATCTGAATCATCCTTACTGCATTATGACTAGTCCTAGACGAAACTATCATCATGATTTGATTAACTAGCATTGGAGTAGGGTGGCAATTGAGCTTACCATTTGTTTTTATATTTTTTACAACAATGTAAATATGAATATATTATTAGTTTATTTACTATAAATATTATATTATAATTATATTATTTGGTTATAACAATTATAATAATAATAATAATTATTATTATTATTATTATTATTATTATATATGAGTCAATATTATTATACATATAATGATTAGAACTATAATCATAAATATAATGATATTAATTAATTCATTAGTAGTAGTAAAAGTAGTAGCAATTGATAAAGTTTTTGTGTATTATTATATAATAAGTTAGTGATTATCTTTTCATCGAGTAGTAATTATTATATAATAATTAATAGTTCAGTGATTATCTTATCATAAAATGATGAATATGCTTAACAAATAAATTAGTGATATCTTATCATGCAATATTGTATATCATAAGTAATGATGGTGATTATGTGCTTACGATGAAGATTTGTTACCAGGTTAGTGGTTATTGCATCAAAACTAAAATAATCACCAACATATACATATACCTATGCATACATACATATATACATACATACATATATATTGATTATAAATTATAATTATGAATACAAATTTTATGAGCCAGGTGATTATTGTAAATGATAATTATGTCCTTACAAGAATGAATTATTATTACAATGATGGTTATTGTATCATATAACACTATAATGATTATATTATCATAGAGTAGTGATTATAAGAATCTTATCAAGTTAGCTATTATCTTATTATAGTGTGATGATTATTTACTTAACGTCGGATTCTTCTAAACACCTATTTGACATTCAACAACACGCTGTTATTAATGACTTTATCATTTACTAAAACTATTCTCATTTTCTTAAACTTTCAATTTTTACTAGAAAGTATTTTTTTTTGTTACAAGTATAACTATCCAATGCAGCTGGTTGCATGATATAATTTGCCCCCTGAGTATTCTAGTATTTCTATTTCCATATCTAAGAAAGGCCCTGTGAGCTAGAAACCTGCACAAGTAAGCGGACTTGGAGCAATCCTAGAAGAAACGAAAGGATTTAGAAAAGTGTGGAAATTTTTGGAAGTGAACTAGTCTGAAAGCACAACGTTTTAAAAGTCTAATGGATCTTATATATCTTGGATCGTCTACAGATTGCTGTCTGTGGTCCGGCAGTAGCGTGGCGAAATTTTGGTTTTGTGGCTGGTAGTGAACGGAGGAATTAGGTTGATGGTGCCGTGGTTTCATAAAAGTGTGAGAGTAGTGGTTAAATAGTCTCATACGGAACAATGGATTTTACGTAGGAATGTTATGAAGCTGAAGATTTACCCTTTCATTTTATTTATTTTATATAAACAGTATCAAAGGAATTTATTTTATTCTATTTTGTAGAAAGAAATAAATAAATATTTACATTGTTTGTTAATAGAGAATGAGAGCTTAGGAGGAAATGAGAGAAATAGTATTTATATAATTGAGAATTCGCTCGGTCAATATTTGGTACTATTATAGATAATTGAAAATTTACTTAGTTTATATTTGGTACTACTTATAAAAAATAAAAATGACATTTAAAAAAAATTAAAATAATCACTACAAAATAATTATGTAAAACAATCATTTTCTATAGGTGAAGTAACCAATTTGAAAATAACTTGAGATTAGAGGCCGATTGATTCTCGATTGTCAATTACTTACAGACCCCTTGGTAAGGCATTGTTAGGAATAGATGCCTGAAATTCTCATTAATCTCAATTTATTTCTACTCCCATAGACCAAACACGAGACTATCCCCGAATAAATTCTTACTCTTAGGTCATTATTATTATTCACTACAAGCAAATGCACTCTTCGAAAATATTTCTTAAAAAGGCTTTCCCTCCCCCTATTTCAAATACTCTATATATATATATATATATATATATATATATATATATATAGGGGAAGGATCACATACAAACTTTTACTAATATACAAACATAAGAATCAATCTCGTCCATTAGATTAAAATTTAATCAACATTCAAGATTTGATTAATACCAAACCAAAAAACTAACCCAAACCTATATCCAAACCAAATATCCAAATCTCTAAAACCATAAACTATACAAACCCTAAACCCCAAACCCTCTAAACCCTAAACCCCAAACCCTAAACCATAAACCCTCAAAAACCAAAACCCCAAACCCTCTAAACCCTAAACCCCAAACCCTCTAAAGCCTAATCCATAATCCCCAACCCCTAAACCCTAAACCCTCAAAACCCTAAACCCCAAACCACTAAACCCTAAACCCTCTAAACCAACACCCTAAACCTCAAACCCTCTAAACCCTAAACCCCAAACCCTATAAACCCTAACCCTAAACCCCAAACCCTCTAAACCCTAAACCCTAAACCCCAAACCACTAAACTTATAAACCCTAAACCCTAAACCCTCTAAAACCAAAACCCTCAACCCTCTAAGCCCTAAACCTTGAACCCCAAACCCTAAACCCTAAACCCTATAAACCCCAAACCCTAAACCCTAAACACCAACCCCTCTAAACCCTAAACCCTAAAACCATAAAACCTAAACCCCAAACCCTAAACCCTAAACCCTCTAAAACCAAAACCCTAAACCCCAAACCCTCTAAACCCTAAACTCCAAACCCTAAACCCCAAAACCTCTAAACCCTAAACCTTAAACCCCAAACCCTCCAAACCCTAACCCCTAACCCCCAAACCCCAAACTCTAAACCATCAAAACCCTAAACCCTAAAACCTCTAAACCCTAAACCCTAAATCCTAAACCAACAAACCCTAGACCCTGAACCCCAAACCCTAAACCCTAAACCACTAAACCCTCTAAAACCAGACCCTAAACCCCAAACCCTCTAATCCCTAATCCATAAACCCTAAACCCTAAACCCTCTAAACCATAAACCCTAAACCCCAAACCCTACAAACCCAAACCCCAAACCCACTAAACCCTAAACCATCTTATTTCCATCTAAAGGCATACATGTTTCAACAAAAGAAAAAAAAAACATACTAATCAAATATACATTCATTTAATTATACAATATGAGAATGAAAAAAAATCCTCCATGATTTGAAATTTGACAATTCCTTAAATTGAACCTTATACAAGTTTAAAAAGAAACCTTCCACTATCATCTAAACTACAACGAAAAGCATCATTAACCAATACCTTCATGAAGTTGAAAAAAAAAATTACATCCAACTCCGGTCTTTCATTCCAAAATATGTCATTCACATATAAAAAATTAACATTAGTTACAATTTGAAGTAAGGAATTAAAAAAAAATATTGGTTCCAGCTCTCTCAAACTAACCTGCAAAATTTGCCCACCTCAAACTAACCTCCCTAACCCTCTCTCCCAAAATAGGACACCCCTCCCTACCCCTCCCTGCCCTGCCCTGCCCTGCACCACCACCACCACAAATCTTTAGTGTTTCTACATTTGATTTTCTTATCCTCCGGGCTAGATTCAAAGCCTGAAATTTCATTTATTACAAACTAATTTCAGTAACATTACAATCATTATTACCAATCACAGTAGCATTAATCCATCCACATAATTAATCAGACTAACCTACAACTACCAAACAATCAGCATTGATAATTAACCCATCCACAACAGAATACAACATTCCCTACATACAATCAGCATTGATAATCAGAGTATCGACATTGCCATCAAAAAAATGATTACAAAAAACATATAAGAACCAACAAAACATAATCAAAATTCACAAACCTTAATCTGCTGATCCTTGTTGAATCTAGCTGAAGGCCAACCCATCCCTTTGTTGCTACACATTCACAGAACAATCAGAAAACAAAAATGAGATAAAAAAATGAAGACAGGCACAAAAACAGGAAATTCACTTACCGCAATTGTTGATGTCTACCAGATTTGTTCACACACAAGACGAAATTTCTTCGCACGACAATGGAGATAGGAACAATGATGCACAGATATAGGTGGCATAGAGAGAAAAGGCAAGGCACTTCGAAGACAATGGAAGGAAGCGAAAGAGAGATGCAGACGGAGAAGGAATGATGGATTTATGTAAAGCGACAAATGGCGATGGACAGGGAGAGATTGTGATGGATAAAGAGAGGCGGAGGAACGGAGATGCTGAGACGCAGCTCCGAGTGATAGATCGATGGCGATGGAGATACGTAGAGCTAAATCTGGTGAAGGAGGGCAAGTGACATTGACAGAGAGAGAGAGGCAGACGGCGACGGCGTTCGACAGGGAGAGAGTGTAATGGATAAAGAGAGGCGGAGGAACGGAGATGCTGAGACGTGGCTCCGAGAGATAGATCGACGGCGATGGAGATACGCAGAGCTAAATCTGGCGAAGGAGAGCAAGTGACGGTGACAGAGAGAGGAGGCAGACGGCGACGACACTCGACGGAGCGGCAAACAATAGAAACACAAGCAGGGAGGAAGAAGGTCGGCTTGGGAATGACACAAAACAAACCAGACAAATGGGAGAAAGGCAGCATATTCACGGGCCTCACAGTATTTGTGTATTAGATCCAACGGTCCATATATTTTTGATCCAACGGGTATAAATTGTTCCTACATTTGTACAGTAAAAAATTTTGTGCATGATACTCTTTCTATATATATATATATAGGATATATCTAGTGGAAACTATTATTTACGGTAAAAAAAAGTCCTAATTTCATAAGATAATTACTATAGTTTCCACCACTTTCTGTCAGTAGTTTTCTAAATTAAAATATAAATATCTAATATTTATAAAAATTTCACTTTATTTCTTTTCTAACAATCAAATATTATAATCTTCTAAGATACTTATAAGAATTTCCTCCATCCACTGAAGATAGTTTCCACTACCTATTGTGGGTAATCTCCTAACCTAAAATATTATTTAATATTTACAAAAATGCTACCATTTTTTTTATAATGCTCAAATACTATAATTTTCTAAGAGATTTATATAAGTTTCTTCTATTTATTATAAATAGTTTCCACTACCTACGGTAGGTAGTTTCCAAAGACGAAATATAAACACACAATACTTACAAAAATGTTATTGTCTTTTTTTCTAACATTCAAATATTATAACTTTTTTAAATTACTTATAGTAATTTTCTCTATTTACTAACAGTAGTTTCTATCACCTATTGTAAATAGTTTCTTCAAATTAAAATATTAGTCGTCAATTATTACTAAAAGAGTTATTTCTTATTTTTTATATATATATAGAAGCTTCTCATCAAAATTAATTATTTATAATAATTATTTATTTTTAAAAAATATAACTATAATTATTTTTAATAAGTAGATAAAAAAACACCACCAAAACTTATCAATCCAACCGAAGGTAATCTCCCCCAAAAAAAAATCCCATATACTAAGCTCGTATAATTAGAGTTAGTTTGTATCATCTTACGATCGAGAAGGTGGTGGATTGTGTTGCATTCTAGAATGGTTGCGGACTGTACTGTATTTGTTTCTATGGTCTCACCAATCATCACTGATCAGATATATCCGCATAAATATTTTACCGTCAGATACATGAACAGGACATCATTAATACGAAGCCGAGAGATTGCTCGCGTTTGTGTTGTGGGTCCAGCCCACATGTATTAGTAAAATGTGTATTTTGCTTTGTCCTAAGGAATGGGCATTTGATAGCATTTTTACTAATCTTGGATTAAGTCCAACTTGGGCTTATTATTTGGGCTTCTTAATTAAGCCTTTGGTATAAATACTTTTACAAATTAGGGCAAGAAGGGAGAGGTGTGAATTTAGAAATTCGCACGCACAATTAGAAGCAAAGAAGAGAGGAAGACAAAGGGTTGGAGAGAAGAGTGATTTGCGATTGATCAAGAACAGCGTTAAGAAATTTGTCGATCGCCGGAGTTTCCACCGTTGGATTTTGCTGAAATTTGGTCAGCTTGTTGGGGACACATAGGGCCTCATTTTGAACGGTTGGATCGTCGTTTTGAGATCTGGTTTGTCTGTTATTGTAGCGGGACCGAACCTCTGATATGTGGTGATATTCTTCACCTTTGATCTCTTCTTACTTAAGCTCTTATGTATGTTCTTGTTGGTGGGTTGTGAATTGTTGTGAACTGATTTGGATGGTTCATTTTGCCCTCAATTTATCATAATAAGAGAAGGAGATAGGGTGGACTCCTCAAACATCCCATGGTTTTTACTCTTCACATCGAAGGGGTTTTCTACGTATAAATCGTGTGTTGATTGGTTCATTTTGCTAATCTATTTGCTTATGCTTGCTGCCCATAATTGGTGGATTTACTTTGGTGAATTATTTGTGGTAGATTTGGGTTCTATTATTTGGTTGATTGTCTTGGTGTTGATCCTCGTGGGTATTGCCATATATTACCCGGGTCCTTTCGGTTTGTTTTACTCCCATTTGGTTTTTTATATTCTTCTTCAAAGATTTACCTCTTCAAGAGGTCGCTTTCAAACGCCAGTCGATTTCAATTACTACGTAGTAGTAGTAGTAGTAATGGTAGTATAATGTAATGCACTGTCTTATTCATATTACCCACGCCAGCTTCCTGAAATTTCCAAACACTGTGCAAAAATACTCTCCTGTGGCTCACATCCCTTCATAACCTTCCTAGCCAGACCCACCACACCTGTGATCATCGATAACAATATGCCTAAGCCCCTCCTCCACTCTCCCTTCTTTCCCTCCTCCCATCATCCCTCCTTCACACTCCTCTTCTTTCAACAACCATCGCTCCCTCGATTCCTTCGGCACCATGTCGGATGATCAAAGAGCCATCACCATCACCACCACCACCACCAACGACGCCCACCACCAAGGCGGCACCGATGAAGACCATCACTTCAGAGACATCCACGCCTTGACACCAACCCCTCCGCCTTCATCCATTAACCGCCCACGTAGATGGTTTGACGGATGGGAAACCAGCAGCCACAGATCTTCACAATCCGTTGCTAGCGAAGCCCCTTCAAGCGAGAATTTCACTTCTATGAGCAGAGAATTCAGTAACTTAGTCTTAGCTGGCACAACCATAGCGGGTAGCGAAACCGAACGCGAAGGCACAGATAATGCAAACGGTAGCTTGGGAAGAATTGGAGAAGATGACAGCATGCCAGTGGAGACGAACCCGTTAGCTATTGTACCGGATAATAGCCCGCTGAATCCGGTGCCTTCCCCTGCAGAGGATGCTCGCCTTCAGGGAAATCGGTCGGTGGCTCTAGTGAACGGCGGCAGCGATGTTGAGACATCGGTTCAGAGGGTGAGGAAAGAGGAGGTCGAGACTAAGATCTCGGCCTGGCAGACGGCCAAGATTGCCAAGATCAATAATCGGTTTAAGAGAGATGATGCGGTCATCAATGGATGGGAGAACGAACAAGTTCAAAAGGCCACTTCTTGGATGAAGAAAGTTGAGGTAAGTGCCTTGTTTGAGTTAATAAATCTCGATTTATCGTATGATCCCGTTCATGATAGTGATTGGTTGCTCTGATGTTTTGGATCATTTTAGCCTCTGGCAATGATTGGGTCGTTGAATGCTTGAGCTAGGTAGTTATCACTTTTCGGGATCCAAATGAGTTTTTCCTCGCTGTCGAAAGCCTATAAATTACTTTCAATTAAGCCGGTCCTGCCAGTCTCCCGACACTCAAACTAAGCAGCACATCATTGGTGTTCATAGTAAGCACAGCTATTTTCTAGGCGATAAATTATCCCCCATGAGATTCCCACTTAAAACCCAGCACGGACCATGCGATCCCCCGTTGCATGAAGGTGGGTATTTCAATTTCAGAGTTTTAGTGGGTGAACAAGCAGTTCTTGTGACTGAAAGACTAGCTTATGGTCGACTGCCTAAACAGCACGTCTCGTGAAATTCTCACTGTGATGTGTCGTTTGAGGCTTGCAGAATAAAGTAAAACACAGTAAAAAGCCTGAATGATTGATTTTAAGCGATTATGTTGTACATAACGAGATACCTAATATCTCAAAGAATCAAACTCCTACTTCCCGTTGCCATGCAATTATTTGCGCCAAACGGCATTATTAGCCTCTGAAACGTGACGATCACTAGTAATTGCCTTCAGGGTGTAAACTAACAGTGCTCTCACGATGCAGAGGAAGCTGGAAGAGAAAAGAGCAAAAGCTCAGGAAAAGATGCAGAATGATATTGCAAAAGCACGCAGAAAAGCAGAGGAAAGGAGAGCATCTGCAGAGTCTAAGAGAGGAACAAAGGTGGCCAAGGTCCTTGAGGTATCCAACTTAATGAGAGCCGTTGGCAGAGCTCCTTCCAAGCGGCCCTTCTTCTAAAACATTGGATATGTCCTAAATACTAGGCATACAAAGCTCTGGTTCATGATGGCTTTGTTCCTATACACCTATATGCACCATCAATACACAACACCTAGAGAGACGGAAGAAATCACCGAAGGGGGGGGGGGGATAAGGAAAGAAAAGTCCTATGAATGGAATGATCCGAGGAGGACAGTGCTCAGATTTTGAGAAAACTAGATGATGTTCAGGTTTTTGTACAGTTTTTTTTTTGCTTACTATGTTACTAGTACTCAGTGTGTTGCATCTATTACTTATGGCGTGCTCTTTGCTTTATTCCGTCTCCAATACAATATTGAAGTGTAGTACTATTCATTTCTTCGGATACGCTATCGTTTACAATCTGACCACTTTTGGTTCAACAGAAAGTGTTGCATTCTGAAATTATTTCTCAGTCAGGCCATAACGCTTCCGCATTTTGCCTTGAAGCAAGAAGGCAAAAACATTAATGGGTTCTGGGAATGAACCAAGCTGATTCGTTAGAACTTTAGTGAATTTTAATCATTTGAATCAAATGAAACAAGTCTAAGTTTTATTTTTAGATTTGTGTAACCCAGTCTAGTTCATAAAAATTTGGTTTGCCCTTACTTATAGGCTAAGTTTGTAGACCTAACTCGATTTAATTTGTCAAAAACTAAATTCAGCTGTCCAAACTTGCGCATTATTTTAAGAATGAGCTGTTCTGGAGTCTAGGGGAGTATGACTTATCTCAATTTATTTATAGTTCTATCTGAAAGGCTGGAAATGATATTATATCCGGTGAACCTTCCAAACCGTAATAGCTACAACTTTCAACAACCTGAAAAAATGAAGCTTGTTAAGTTTATATCCAGCGTTCCATGTTTATTTTGACGCACGCTAGCAAATAATGTCAGGGATAATTTTATGAACTTTCTACACGAGTATAGTTATATTTCTACGGAAATAAGTGATAAGAACCCCTAAAATAGTTTTAGAGGACAACAAAAACAAGACAAATGATATTACAAGATGGAAACGAGTATGGTTTATGCCCTAAAAAGACAGCCACGGATGGAAATTATAAGTAGATCATCCAAACACCAGGTTCTTGCAGTTACCATTATTGAATTCATGATTCTAGTGTTGCATAAATTTTACTGCCTAAAATTATTGGGAAGAGGATCAACAAGGGTATGAGATATTGGTGGCCCTGAGCAACGTAGATAATTTCTTGTTGAACGCTGAGGGTCCAAGCTCTAACTTAAATTAACAACTAAACATCATTATGCCTGAAATTTAGATAGTCTCAGTCCAGAGATTGAAGCATCCTAAAGTGAAATCCAGACCATCCAGCATTAGAACTCTGGCTTCTGAAAATCATAGAAGCTAGTCATCCCGATTCTTGCAATATTTAAAATTTTAAATGCACCAACATAAACCATCTCAGTTCAGGATGAATCTTAGCCTTCAACAGGTCAGTCAATAGCCAACGGTTAGATCGTCAGATCCAAGAGCCTCGTACATTTATAAATGACAATAGAAGCGCAAAGTTGTTTGATTATGAATTTGATTAATTTCACACCATTTGCAGCCATTGGCTTCAACCTAAACAATCATTATTGTTGTGCCACTGATGGGTGGGAGAGAAAACAGAGTCAGCGACAGTGAACGAAAATACGCAAAAGACAAGGAAAAAAAGGGGTACCTGAACTCTATGAGCGACAGCAAAAAATGCTATCACTATTTCTATGGTACAAACTGTCGCCTGAATTTCAGTCTTCATTGAGCTAGTATGAAGATCAATCAACAAAATATCGGTCAAGATGTCTTCTTGGGTTTTGAGAAGTAGAGATGTCTTGCGTTTTGAGAATGTCGATACAAATCTCGATGAAACAAGACAACAGGAAAAAAAAACCACATATATCGCTAATATGGCTGATTTTAGCCTAAATGTGAACAATATTTTCCGATATATAACTGTTATTTGACGATATTTATATGTTTTGACAACCGCAATATAAATTATCCTCTGAGGCCATGACTGCAGTTTTATTGTCTAATGGATATCTCTTGGCAATTCTCAAAATGCAACTCCAAAGGATTCTCACAATGTATCTGCAGATACGATTCCTTTAAAAGTAACATGCCACAGCTCTGTCCAATCTTCATCTTGATCTTACACATGCCTCTCATATTAGAAACTTATAAATTATGAATGTCATTCAACAAAGCCCTCAGCCAGCAAGCTTTCACTACAGTCAATATAGGCAATCACCCTCAGCTAGGATCTGCAGGTTTCAGATCAAAATGCCTTGAAGATACTTTGACGACACTCTAAGCAGACAAGAGAAGGATGGTCTTTCATGTTTGCCAAACACTGATGCAGCTTATTGTAAATTTCAATCCAACTGCATCCCACTTGTCTATTGATTTTCAACTCATTTGTGATTGTTCTCACCTTAGCTGCCTCATCAAACTTCCCTTCTCCATAACATATATTTGACAGAAGTACTTGAGATCTAGCATCTGCAACTTTCTGATAAGAAAATGCCTTCACTTTGGATGTCACTAAGATTGTGTTTACATGCTCGGTGATCAACCTTGTCATGCGAACAATAATCTCAACTCAACCCCAATACATCGAGAAGAGCAGGATGGTCTTTGTTGTTCGCCATAAACTGATGCAGCTTACTGTCAATCTCAATCCAGCTGCATCCCGTTTCTTTACTGACTTTCAAGTCAGTCATGATTGTTCTCACCTTAGCTGCCTCATCAAACATCCCTTCTCCAGCATACATATTTGAGACAAGTATGTGAGAGCTAGCATCTGCAGGTTCCAGATCAAGCAAACGCCTTGAAGCTAACTTCCCAACACTTATGTCTCTACATAGCTTACAAATGTTGGCCAATGTTCTCCAGAGCATGACAGAATCAGAAAAAGGGCTTCTGGATATGAAATCCACCGCTTCTGACAGAAGTCCAATTCGACCCAGAAGATCTACCACACAAGCATAGTGCTCAAGCACAGGCCTGACTCCATATTTCGACTCCATTTCCACGAACAATTGAAGTCCATCATTCAATAAGCCAGAGTACCTGCAGCCCTGAAGAATGGCTAGCAATGTAATTCCATCAGGCGCATATCCTTGTTTCTTCATCTCTTCAAATGACAGAAGAGCTCTGTTTCCTTGACCAGACAGAGCAAATGCAGAAATCATAGAATTCCATGAAACAATGTCATGGCATCGCATGCAATGAAACATCACACAAGCATCCTCAACCATACCACATTTGGCATACATAGTGATCAAAGCATTTCCTACATTAAGTTCGCTGTCAATTCCAGTCTTCAGGGTGTAAGCATGAAGAGCTTGGCCTTGCATCAAACAGGCATGAAGTGCACAATAGCTTAGAAAACTTAGAAGAGTAACCATATCAGGAACCATACCAGCAAGCCTCTGCTGATTAAAAATCTTCATCAGATCTTCTTCACCATCTTCAGCGCTTTTTATAAATCCTACCAGCACTGCATTAAATGCAGCAATACTGTTACCTGGGATACGAGCAAAAGCTAATTTTGCAGCTGTCAAATTCCTATTTTTAGCATAAAAATCCACCAAAGCAGTTCCAACACGCACGTCATAAAGGAGGCCAAGCTTCACCATGGACCCATGTAATTGGAGTCCGAGATTGTAGTTATGAGACTCAGAACAGGCATCTAGTAAAGTTGCCCAGCAACCACAATCAATATGCATCTCAAGTTCAGCCATCTCCAGGAATGAAACAAATGCCCTTTCAAAGTAGCCATTCTGCGCATACCCCGATATCAGCGCAGTCCAGGAGATCAGATTCGTTGCTCCCATCCCCGAGAACATCTTTTCCGACTCTTCCATCAGCCCGCTCTTCGCATACATTGTAATCACAGTATTACCAACTGAAATCTCACAGACGTACCCACTTTTTATAGCAAGTCCGTGCAGTTGCTTACCTTCCGCCAAGCACAGATTTTGTCCACATGAGCTTATAACATTGGTATACGTGTATTCATTTGGCTCCAAACCAGAACTCATAAGGAACAGGAAACCGTCAAGTGATTTTACCCCACTGCCTGACCTTCCATATTCGAGAATCATGGTATTGAGACACTGAACATCCTTGTGAGGCAGTTTGTTGAAGACTCGTTCAGCATCAATCAAGCAGCCACATTTTGAATACATACAAATCAAAGCAGTGCCCATAACAACATCTTCATAAGCACCAAACTTTATAGCAAAGGCATGAACCTGCCGTCCTAGAGACAAATCTTGGGGTGTAGCACACGTCCGTAGAATCGACGTACAAGTAAGTTCATTGAACTCCTTATTTCCACTCATGCCTCGTGTCGCCTGGAAAACAGAGTCAGCATCAGTGAAGTAACAGTTTTCCCGACAAGCATTTTATCGAACACTTGTTCGGCGCCATAAAAGCAGGTCAAATAACTGCAGAGATCGGTGAGTTCTGGTAACCCAGTTTGTCAAGCATGCGTACAACGAAAGCTCAAGGAGTTGCAGCTATTTCTGGAGTAAGACGGGTCGGGCTTACTGAATAGGCATACCACTGCTTGCTTCGACGTAGCGTCTACCGGTGCTGTCTTGCCATGATCAAGGCGTGCGGCAGTAGCAATGTTCCGAACGCCGTTTCTCCTCTTTAACTGGCTATTCTTATCTGACGCTGTTTGATAATTCAAAGCAAATCAGAGATCAGCAACCAATGACCACGAAACTACAGAAGTTCAAAACATTCTGAAACTTTCACCTAGGTTATAAACGATGAAAAATCCGAACCACAAATGTCAAACTGAATTTTACATAACTGAAATTAGTTAATAAATTATAGCTAGTTCAAATTACCAGCAAAAGGAGTCTCAATAGCTCCAGAAATAGGATGGTTTAAGATATATCGAGAACGCATCGCATTAATATTCAACAGTCGACTGTCGCTTAAGACAGAAATTGACGACGGCGAAGAAGAAGAGGAGGTAGAAAGGTTGGGAGTAAGGTTAGGACTTTCAAATGAGAGAGGAGAGATACTGCTCCGAAGGCATATTGTTGCCATCTCCGTTTGCGCTCGAAAGCACAGTGACAAAGTGAGCGGGAGGGATGAGATATATGGCCTCTCACGTGCATGATATCCTAATTCCTTGATGTGCGCTGTTTAAAACAAATATTTTCTTATTCCAGTGTAGAGCATGCAGAATGAATAAGGAGAGGGGCGGCGGGAAGAAACTTGCAATTTTCGACCAAAAATTTCGTGAATAACTGACTAATGTGGCCATTGAATTCAAATCCTTTTAGCTCACGACCCCTTTATACTCGGAAAAACTAATACAAGTAACTCTCGAACAAATAGGGTTTTGTAATTTGGAGAAAGTATATGAAAAATAATTTTTAAAATTATCCTTCGGATGATTTTTGTTGATTATATCGGCCCACTATGGATAATTTTTACCTCAAAAACCCCTCCCTACCAACAATATCTAACACTGACTTCTCTATCATTGCCAACCTCTACTATCGATAATAATTGTCGGTCCTCTAATCCCATTATCCCAATAATACCAACATTTACTGATCTTCTATCCATACTATCAGCAACTTTTGTCCCACCATCGATAACTTTTATCGGTCCCCTACCTCTACCATCGATAATTTTTTACGTTGCACATAAAATATATATAGAGAGAGATAGGTATATACGACCAAATTATTAGACAATTATTACATATAATGACAAACTTATCTGCAACATATGATCGTATACAAAAAATTATGTGGTTGAGGTCAAGTATGGGCAAAAAAAAATTATCAAAAATACAGAGTATGGACAGGGACAAACTTAGGCATTGATAGTAAAAAAAAATTGTCTGATACAAATGTATTAATTCAGTTTCTATCATCCAAATACTTATATATAAATGAACAACTTCATAAATTTTTATTCTTCGTCGTAAAAAATTTAACTATACATTTCAACATAAATTTTTCAAAACCATAACTTTATTCAATCTTTCTATAAAATTTCAAATTCTTTTTTTTAAACAATGAAAATGAATAATGAATTTAAAATCCCTTTAAACTGTAACAAGTTTGAAATTTTGACAAGTTGTGACGAGTTTGGAACTCGGATGAACTACGATGATGAGTTCAGAACCCCAATATACTACGATGATGGATTTAAAATATTGGCAAGCTATGGTTATACAAAAGAAATACAAATGGTTTCTTCGAATATTAGTTATAACTTACATGAAGGGGTAAATTTTATTTATTTTTTATTATTGTAAATTCTGTAGACGAACTTGACTTGATAAAAGTAATACTTCTTATTATTATATTATTATGGTGAAATTTTTTTTCTTTTTGTTCAGTATATGAAAAATATATGTTTTACGAACCAAAATTATCAAAGTTTTTTTTTTATAATTGAGCAAATATTTTCTGATCGTAAAGAACTTGTAACATAGGTTAAAGAAATGTATAGAACTCATAAAATAATTTTAATCATCAAATGATCTAGAAAAGAAAATGGTATAGGGATAGGTAGAGTCTCAATAAGATATAAAATAAGTGAAATGTACATTCGTGCTAGACCTATAAACACCTAAGGTATATGTAATATAAGTTTTGAAAAGAATAATTGTTCCTTTTTTTATTATTGCTGTTGAAAAAAATAATGGTGGATGACAAGTGGTAGTTAGGAACGAGACCCACAGTCATAAATTGACAAATTATAAATAAGTGCATGCATAGTCCTATCAAAAGATCTTTATTTCAGTTAACGAAGCTCATCTAAATACAACAAATAACATTTGCAGTCAACAAACACAATAAATCCACTTCGACACTTCACCACTGTCTATCATCACCTCACATTGTCCAAAAACCACCCGCCTCATCAAGAACTCAAGACTATTAAGGATACAAAAATAAGCCAAAGCAAGCATTGAGATACATCATCGAGGGGGCTATGATAACACAATTGAAGTGCGACTAAAACAAGGAATGGAACACAAATATTAGCTGATATTAGATTAACATACCACCATTGGAAGTCTAAAACCTAGAATCGCACATTGGAGTACGGTAGTTGGCAAAGCCTTAAGAGTACTATTGTCAACAATCCGGGAAGGCTAGAATTTAAGGGAAGAGAAGGGTTGCCATTGAATTTTGGAATCTGAAGGAGGTCAAGATTCAAGACCACCAAAGGTTTACATAATCGATTGAAGGTGTAACTAGAAAAACAAAATCTTTTATATTTTATATATAATTTATATTATTCTTGTAACTTAATTATATTTATTTTAATTATTATTATGTTCTAATTTCTTTTATTAGGGATATAAGAAAACCTCTTTTTTTATTTTTTTTTAATTAATTGATTGCTTGATCATTAGATTACCTTGTGTGTTTTATGTTATTGTTCATAATTGTAGCTAATTAATATATTGGTCATCTTTGGTTGAAAAATATAAATAGAAATTAAATGAGTTATGAGAATAATTATATTATTTATACAATAATAACAAAGGAAATCCAATTAATTGAACCTAAAGCACAATCCCTTATTTAAATCTTTCGTCTAAGGATAGCGGGACGGATAATAGACGATAGGACTGCATAACTTGAGATAGTACGTTAGTTATATATTATTGTCAACACATAGTAGATAATTTGGAAAAAAAAATAATTGGTTCATTAAATTTTATTATTAGATAGAGGTAGATCCAAATTCTTTGATATTTTTCATTAATTGAGTTGATATTCATTAGACTTTATTTATTTTTAGTTTCTAGATTTTTATCAGAAATTCATAGCTCGGTTTAATAATTATTTCTTTATTTTATTTTGGTAGTCTAGGCCTCATTTAGTTTATTAGAGTCTTTGAGTTATTATTTAATCTCTATATAAAAGATAATACGATACTCATAAGTATCCTATATTTCTTATGGTTAGTATATTTGCTTATAGATATATTTAGTAGATAGTAGTCTCTAAGCAAGAAGAATAACTCTTATGCCTCCAAAAATGTATGGTCATTCACGAAGTCATACAAAATAATAGGTTAGAAAGAATAGAAATTAGAAACAAAGGGTAAATTTAAAAAATTAAGAAATGAGTTGGCGTGATTAGTGTATGGGGATAACATGGCTAAGGTGGTGGTTTTGTGGGTTACGAGAACTACTAAGGGTTTTAATGTGAGGAACTAACACAGAGTGGTTGTGGTTGAGTGAATGGGTATTAGTTAGCCACGTGAATGGTGCACGCTAGTTGGTGTTGTTTGTATGAGTGGTTGACTAAGATAGTAATTAGTTTTCATAAGGACTGCTGGGAAAATGCAAGTACAACAGAAAGGGAGAAATGGTGAATGAAGTGGAAGAAGAAGAGATAACCAAAATGGTTTGTCAAGAAAAAAAGGGGGCATGGATTAGAGTTGGAGTGGTTGACAGGATAGGGATGTAATCACATAATATGTGGTTGCATGAAAAAAGAAAAAGAAAGCATGAGAAGGGTTTGGGGTAAAGTATGAATCATAAGGGTTTGAAGGTGTCGGGGAGTTGTCTTAAAAAAAAAAAGGGTATAAGGTTGACGTCAAATGTGGAGCACTTGCATGAGGAGTGGGGTTGAGTGAGAGAGTAAGCTTAGCTAGGGTTTAATTTGAGTAACAAAACTAAGGGGAAAAAAATGGTTGGCATGAAAAAGAGGTGGTTATTTGAAAATAAGAGGGGTAATAGTTTTGAAGGGTAAAAGGGAACAAAAGGGTTGAGCGGTATGGTCGTAGCTAGCACACAATTTAAACCCTCTTATAGTTAATTGTAGTATTGGTAAATAATGATATCATTTTAGGCTGGAGATTGAAAGGGCTTACCTAAATTTAGCTAGCTCATAAATAATAAAATAAAAGACTCTAAATCATGCAAAAATAAATGATAATGATAAAAATATAATTATGGGGGATAAAAAAATAAAAAGCAAATCAAATCAAATAAGAAAATAAATATGAATGAATGTCAATATGAAGAATGTATCAAAGAAGTAAAAATCAACCACTAGGTTAGATAGAAATATAACAATAATTTCTAAGTTATCTTTAATCATAAGAAAGAGACTAGTCAAGTTGCAAGTCACAAGTATGTATATACACCTTATATTACTTCATTGAATTGAGTAATATGATAAAACACCAATATTAAATTATAGTTGTATGTTCGCAACAAATGGCTCCAATATTTAAATAGATTTAAAGCATTAAGCAAAGATGAAAGGGTGTCAGTTTAAGTACTCCAACTAGTACATCAAGACTATATAGTTGTATTTCTCTCACTTCACCCACATGTATCTAAACATTCCACAAATCTGATTAAAATCATAAAATTATTAGAAGAATTGTTATCTAACAAAGCTATAATTTATATATATAAATTCTAACATGTTCATACAACCACCTAGAAATCATATAACTCTATATATTGTCACTATAAGAAAGCCAAAACAAGATAAGCACTATCTAAATCATATTCAACAAAATCACACTTAAATTATAACAATTAAATTAGATTCAATCTATATTTCAAGCTATAGTCTAGAGTTTTAATCTATTTTCTAATAATAAAAATTTAGCTAGTCATGAAAAAAAAGTTACATAAAAATATATGTTAAAAATATATATAAGAAACAGAGAAAGAAATAACTGAAAATAAATATGGATAAAAATTTAATAATTTATTTAGATGAAAATTTTCTTAATTTCATCTGAAATAAATTTTTTAAGTCCATTTTTCTCTTCCCTCTCTCTTTATTCTCTATCATGCCATCACCCTTCTCTCCTATTTTTCCTCTCTTTTTGTGCCACCATCACAACTTCTCTCATTCTCCTCTCCTATGTTGTCGTGTCGCATCCATCTCCTTCGTCACATCTGTTCTCTTCTTAGCTTTCTTTTATTTTATTTTTCTCACCTTTGCCCTCGTCCTTTCTCATATTTCCTTCTTCCCTTCTTTTCACCCCCCTTTGCCTCATTCTTGTGTCAACTATTTTTTTTTTCTTCTGTTCTTTTTTATTTTTCATGACTTTGTCTCCCACGTATCCTCTTCTTTCTTTTGAACTTTCTCACCAAGCCTCAACCCTTCCTCCTATACCCACGTTATCTGGCCCTTAGCCTTTGATTCTTTGGGCCCAAACCTTTTTTTTATTTTCTTATTTTACCTATAAAATAATAGTAACAAAATTAATAAATAATAGCAGTTTTTAAACTCATTCATCTTATATCAATTTAGCTCAAATAATTAAATATATGAGATTATTATCATTTAATCACAAAATTATAATCTTCTTAATAAACTTCCACAAACTAAAATTATAAGGGTATAAAGTACGTAAAAATATGTATTCATCATTAAGGGGCTTGGGTAATGTGTCTGAGTAATGATTATGGATTAATGAAGGAGTTAAGTGCCCAAACACCTAAAAATTAGGGTTACTAAAATTTGGGATATTACATCAAGGGACCAATAAATGGGTGAGGTAAACCAGTCAAGTGGTAAAGTTTGTGTTTTGTTTCTTGTTGGTTTTACTGTAATATTCAACCGGTGAGCCAAATAGGTTAACTAGTTATATCTAACATGCAATATATGCTCTATTTTTTAACTTGAATATCTTTCAATCGTTCACCTAACCTTAAAAATATGTTATAATTTGTTTATAAATGATTTTTAGAGAGTGTTAAACATTTTTTGCAACTCTTTTCCATATTTATTTAAAATATAACAAGATTCCCACCAGAATGTATTTTCCCTTTCTCCTTAATTTCATTATTATATCATCACTCTCTCTTTCTCCCCTTCTTATGTTTGCATGGTGCAAGCATATTATTGAATCAAATCCCATTTTTTTGGGCTCTCTTTTTAGCTAGTATAAGATCCTCCTACAACTTTAGTCATGTGTTAAACTTCTAACCCTTACCCTTTTCATTTTCCTCCTCACACTCAAGTGTGCCTTGATCCTCATGTTCCCCTACTTTCTTTAGCTTGACCTAGACATATCCTCCTCTCATTTGGTTCTTATCTAATCCTATAATAGACCTTGAAGCTCCCCCTTAATTCTCCCTTTTTGCAAGGAAACCTTCAAGTGCTCTTTTCTTCTTATTATTATTCTACTCTCATCCTCTCTTTGTTTTGTTTATAGATTTAAGCTATAAACGTATTCTATTAAATGATATTCTTGAATTATTAATAGGTGAGCAAGAATCTTAGGTGTTATTGTGCATCGTGAAGTGACCGTATTTTCTTGAATATCTTGCATTAGGTAATATAGCTAAACCTTATGGATGTAAAATAATGTGTTACATGTTATGTGTTTTAGTTATTGCCAACTTGAATCCATTATAAAATTTATGTGTTATAAGAAGATTTGGAGTATAAGGATCCCAAAAAGGAGGGAAAATGAGGGAACAATGACTCTAGAAATGGTGGATCCAACTAGGTTTTGATCTACATGGCATATGTATGGTGAGATGAGAGAATGAGTGAAGTGAATGATAACAATATAAGGGAAAGGTAGGAAAATACACTTTTGATGGAAGATATTGTCAAGCTAACTTAAATCTGACAAAGGTTGTTAATGATAGTTTAAAACTAATAATTTATAACCAAAATATAACAAATCCTCAATGCTAGGTGAAGGAGTGGAATAGATTCAAAATAAAACCATAATAGAGATTGTGAGTTCCAATAGAACTAGTAAACCAAACACACAACTTACATCAAATGATTTTTTGGTTTGAGAATTATTTTTACAAATTATTTTCCTTTAAAAGTCATACAAAATACTTTTTATATATAGGATATTACACACACATTTCCCATAGTGAACGATGAATCACATACTTCATCAAAACTCAAACCTACTTCATGATTCATAACAATCCACCTAAATAATCCAAAAAATAAAATGTATCAAGCTATTTTCTTGATTCATTCTCATACACACAAGTACATTCATCATGTTTTAGATTCATAACACAAAAATAATATGAAAATGTTCTTTCCATAACTCATGCTTATAATATTAAAGAAATCATGTTTAATACTTCATGCCATATAATTAACAAAGAACAAGTCATCACAATAATTACCATAACAACCCATACCACACATGAAACACAATAACACATTTCCTACACCATCCACATTAAGGAAAAAGGTTGATTTACCTGAAGTAAAATTCTATAGGAAATAAGGTCAGTGATCAATTACCATGATGTTGCTACTGGTGATTATTTTAGTGATAGAGAAGAAAAAGAACAATAGGGGAGAGAGAGAGAGAGAGAGAGAGAGAGAGAAAGTTGGTGACAGATAAAAGATGAAAAATGTACCATTTAGGAGATTTAAGCTAGCTATAATGAAACAAAGTGCAAAAATTATGAAAATAATACTACAAAAGATAAACATGCTTACTAGCACAAAAATTTAATCCCCAAAAGGTTATATGATTTATTAATCAACTTTTAAAATCATTTGAGCTAAGAAAGTGAAACAGTAGTCAGTTTAGTTAATAATTTTGGAAACCAATAAGCTGGTTTAGTTGGAAAACCACATGCTTAAATAACCCGCAACTGATCGAATACTTGCTCATACCAGTTAATTAGTGCGACCGGGAAGCCCAATTTAGCATTATTTTGCACACATTTTGAATTTTTTTTATGAATAAAAAAATTTAACATGCTTGTGTGGACAAGTCATAATCATTTTAAAGAAAGATTTAGGATGAGGCATTACAACCAACTTCCTACCCCATAAGACCTTTCAACTAGCATATGGGGGAAATATGATGGTGTTTTTATTTTACTCGCCACTCCTTTTTTTCATTATTTTCCTTTATTCACTTATGTTCCTAAGTTTTTCACTAGCTTTTTCCTCCTTGCTTCACTAGGTTGACTCATCTACTCCTCTTTCTCATTTTCTTTACATCATTATATTTTATAATCATTTATCTTAACTTTTGATTACTTATCCTAAGCAATGGAGGATTAATATGTATATATAGTTAAATATAAATAGTGTTCACCATTGTTCAAGTTTTTCCATACCAAGTCAGGACTTGTTCCCTTTTTTGTTTGTGCTCTTTTCCATTTCATAGTTATTTTATCAAAATAATTTTCTTTATTAATATATGCCCTTATGTTAAGGCAATCAATTTTCATATAACAAGAAGTGTGACCTTAGAATTTTATTTTTATTTTTTTTTTGCTTTGAAACTTAGGGTTAGGTAATATAGCGTAACCTTTAGAAGTAGGATTTATATGCTAGGTACTGTGATTTTAATTTAATTTTCACAAGCTTATAAAATGCCTAATTTAGGATTTTTGTTAGAATCATGATTTTGGTGTAAATTTAGTGACCACACAATTCACAATAAAAATCCACACATACGTAAATGGATGTTTTAACAAACACACCATAAGATCAATTAGGTGTTTTATAGTGCTCACATCAAACACCCCATAAGGCATAATGAAATACCCCAGAACTAATTATTTTGAGATATGTCATTAAATAAGGATTTATTAGGAAATTAATTTAATTTATTATTTTATTTGGATTAAGAGGGATTATGTAGGGCAAAGTAATAGGAAATTATAAATATTTTTATAAAGGAGGAAAATTAGGTTTTTTGTCAATTAAAAAGGAGTTAGGAGGAACAATCTTAAAAGGGCCCTAAATTAGCCTAAAAATGAGGTTTAATATTTTTATTTAAATATTTAAATATTCTTATTCTGGGTACCCCAATAAAAATACTCTAAATATTTATGTAAAACCAAAATACTTAAAATCTTCCTTTTCCTCTTTTCTTTCTTTTATTCTTTTCTCATTTTCCTTTCTTTTCCTTCTTCTTCTTTCCCCCGGTTGGGCCTGCCCATGGCCCAAATTCCTTCCTTCATTCCTTCTCCTTCCCCGCGGCCCAGCGCCGTTCGGCCTCCATCGCATAAGCGCAGTGCAGTGTTTCGTCCCTCGATTCGCTGAGACGCCATGTCGCGTTAAGGGACAAATAACCGTTGCCAAACGGACAACACAACGCAGCGCTCTGACCCTCTACCCGCTAAAACGCCGCATTTTGTTTAAAAACCTTATGACCATTGCCACACCGGGCGGCTCCCCCTCTTTTCCTTTTTCCCCCTGAACCGCCCGATCCACCGTGCCTGTCGTCTTCCTCCTCGCGCTAGGCCTGCAACTCGCAGCCTGCACCGCCGACAGCCACCTGCCCGTCCGGCCGTCCTCTCCTGCCATCCTCGTCGCTTTCCTTTCCCATTTCGACCCAACCTGCTCATCCTTCCCCTCACGCGTACTACCCCCTTTCCTTTTCCCCACACCGAGCCAAACACACCCTGCAATTCGCAGGGCATGGGTCGGCTGCCACAGCCGGTCGGCAACCTGCCCCGCATGCCCTCTCCCTCCTTCGTCGTTTTCCCCCTCCAAATTGCCTATAAATACCCCCCCCCCCCATTAGCAGCCATAGCCGGTCTCTTTTTTTCGAAATAGCCCCGAAATTCTGCCTCGCCGCCGCCCAAAAAGTTAAGCTTTCCGCCGCCGCCGGTCCACCACTGACCTTAGGTGGTTTTCCAACTCCCCCAATCCCTAAAACTATTTTCTATAAGTGTTAGTAATTTTATCTAATATTAATGACATTATCCTTAATAATAATATTATTATTACACTCTTAATATTACTATGTATCATCCTTATTTTCCTAACCTAATTTCAGAGATAGTTAACTAGGGTATATTATTAAAAAGGACACAACTTTAACATTAAGATAGTTATCCTTATTATTATTATTATTATTATTATTATTATTATTATTATTATTATTATTATTATTATTATTATTATTCCTATTACTATTATTACTCTTATTACTATCTCTATCACTACTACTAATACTAGATGTAGCTTATTATCATTACCTTACTACTATATGTGATAGACATTTGAAATCTTATATTACTATTATCATCATTATTATTATTACTATTAGCATTATTATTTCTATTATTAATGACACTATTACTGCTACTATTACTTAAACCAAAGGTATTTTAGTAATATTGTTATTATCACTATTAGTACTACCTTTATCATTATCCTTATTGTCTTTACTAACATTGTTAATGGTGACCTTGTCCATCATTACTTTTATTAATATAAACTTTTTAAACCCTTAAGTTATTATTATCCAAAATATGACCTTTATCGTTATTATCTTTAGGAATAATAGTACTTTGTTGATATTGCAACTATTATATTGTTATTCGAATCCTAACACTATAGTTAACCTTAGTCTTTAAAAAAAAGAGATGTTAAGGTTCTAGCACTATAAACATTAGCATTACTATTATTAGTATTATTATTATTATCACTATTTTACTATGGTTAGCATGAATACTATTATTATAAGAATAGAGCTAACGGGTCTAATAATATAAGTGTAACAATAAATATTAAAAATAAACATATTTTGACTAGTAATATTTAGTATACTAATTTTAAGGTAAAAACCCTAGTTTTTCGTATAATACTTTCTTTAATAATAATAATCCTAATCTTAAACTAGAATAAGGGATGATGGTACTTTTGAGGGAAACTAATACTTAGTATTTTTCCTTTTATAGGTGAACCTAACCAAAACCCTAAGGAGTTATAGGAGCGTGCTCCAAGCCCGGTGTCGCCTTAGGTAAGGACGAAGCTAAGGCCCTTGTGTGATGTGTGACCTGTATGCTTTGGATGTTGTATATGCCATGCTATGTCGTGTATTATATGATTGTGGATAAATTGTCCCGTGTGTAGCGTAGCTTGGAGTTGAAGTATGTTTGTATGTGCTTCCTATGACATGAGCATGATATGTATATATATGTATGATGTTTTATGATGTGATATGATATGGCCCTCTAGGACATGCATGTTAGGACAACTGATAATATGAATTGGGAATATAAGGATAACAAGAAAGAAATGGGAAGTGAGTTCACTAAGGGGGATATGAGGTTGACCTAAGTACCTCACGATCCATGAGAGAAAATTTAAGAGGAAGGAATGACCAAAATAAATGAGAGATGGGAACCATGCATGGGAGTCTTAAAATTTTCATGGGGACTTGAAGTGTTTGCATGGGATGGCTAAATCTTGCAAGGGGGTGAATCTTACGTGAGAAAAGTTGATTTAGGGTGTCAATAAGAGAATGAGAGAGTTGTGGAGTGATTGGAGACTTGGGATAAAAAATAGTACGTAGGTTGGTCCAAGGGTGTATAAGGGACCCGATTAGGGTTTTTGGGAGAAAGTGGAAATTTGGGAAGTACAAAGGTAAGAATGATTAAGGAAGGGTGGAGTATAGGTTAAGAGTGAGAATTCATTTATATAAAAGATGAGTATGGGTTTTCCATGTGAAAGAAGAGACTTTGGAATGAAAAGAGAGAGGTTACTTGTGGAAGAAGTAAGGTACTAGGGTTTGATGTGGCCAACTAGGGTTTTGCCAGTCACATGCGAAGTCGAGAGGTAAAGTGATACGCCTTGGGGTTTGACCTAATAAGGATGAGATGTGGGGCGAGGAACAAGTAATGGTAGAGTAAGTGAGAAGAAGTTGGGCCACATAGGTCCAATTAGGGTTTCCAAGGGGAAAACCCTAGAGGGTGAGAATAAGCGGGGTCAATGTCATAGGGTGTTGGGCTTAACCTACACTCTCAGGAGTTGGTCTTTCATTATGTGTGAGTGTAAGGGGGAATGGATATCGGGGCGTGATAAGGGGTGCAGGAGTCTCAAAATATGGGACGGGCCCTCTTGAGAGAAAATAAGTAGAACATCGATGACATGCATGTCAAGGGTGGAATATTATCTAATAAGACACGGATAAGATACTAATTACTTACAGTGGAAGATTGTTGAGCTGAGCCCAGACCGGTCCACCGGCGAATAATAGTGGTCAGGAGTGTTTTGCCCTGCATGATTTCCAACCCACCGGCTATAATAGTGGGGGATTTCTTGCTCAAAAAACCAAAGTAAATAAACTAAGCTATGAGAAATACACTAAGTACTTATAGCGAAACACCATGTGAGTCGGGGCTAGACCGGTCCACCGGCAAATAATAGTGGCCAGGAGCGTTCTGCCTTGGAGACCGGTCCACCGGCAAATAATAGTGGTAAGGAGCATTCTGCCTTGAGTGTATGTATTCCGGTCCACCAGCTATAATAGTGGGGTTCCCGCACTCACATGGACTATTAAAGAATATGTGTGGAATGAACATATTATTAAGGAGAATAAAGAATAAGTCACCAGGAAAGTAACCAGGCCTTATCATGTGTGTTATTGTATGTTGCCTATGTGCTTATCCTTGTGTCATGTGTTCTATGTGTTGGCCTTAGCACGCCTGTTACCTTACTCATTACATAGCGTACTGATCACCCGTTTCATGGGTGTTACTCATTCCCACGAGCAGAAGTCCCCTTTGAACTTGTGCAGGTAGGAAATGATGTCTTCGATGCCTACGATACCTACGAGGCATTGGGTGGGGCAGTGTGTTGAGCCTAGCCTAACCTGGGGATCGAGAGCGATTCAGCCGAACTCTATTGCTACCATCGGTTTTTGTATTTCCATATTTAGTTGTATTTTGTACTACACTTCACGTTTTGAAAATCGTACTCTTGAGTTGTAATCCTAAATCGTATTCAAACTACTGTTTGACTTATGTTTCGTTAATGATTTATGTTAAATGTCTACCCATGTTTTTAATGTTCCGCACTTAATGTTGATTGGATTTAGCCTTAGCACTTAGTATTGGAACGGTAGGAGTGAACTGGTCTAGTACTAAGTGTGGCGGTAACGCCCTTGAGTTTACGGTTTTATCTTTCGCTTCCGCTAAACCTTTTTGATTTAAACGAAATTTTTCAGTAGTAAATTTGGGGGCGTTACACATAAAGCTACAAGTTAGGTGTTTTACAGTGTTCACACCAAACACCTCAAATCAATTAGGTGTTTTATGGTGCTCACACCAAACACCACATAATCAAGTCTCAAATACCATTAAGATGATTCTTATTAAATCAAGGTAATCCTAGTGGAAATCATAATTTAAATGTTGTAAATACATGGAGATTGTAATACCCTAAAAATTTTAAAACACATAATCTAATAAATAACCTTTATTTGGGATAAATTAATTTTTAAATTTATTAAATTTAATTATTTTATGAATTTTTGAGCCTATAAAAAAGGGATATGAATATTTGATAAATTAAAATATTTATTTTATTATTTTATCTTACTCATTTTATTTGAATAATTTTCTAAACAAATATTTTACTAAAATTATCCTTTTTAAACCAATAAATTAAATTATTAAATGAATTTATCTACTAGAAATATTAAATTCCATTATTCCAACAAAATTATTTTATTATATTCCTCCCCGTTTTCCTTTTTCCTTTTTCCTTTTTCTTTCTCCCTTTTCCCCTTTTTCTTCTTTTTCCTTTTCTTCTTTTTCTCCTTTGGGCTGCCAGGCCTGCAACCTCCCCCGTTGCACTGGGCCACCGACCTACTTCCTCCTCTCCTTCTCCCTTCCTTGCGTTATTGCCCTATCCCATCTTCCTCTTCCCTTTTCTTTTCCTTTCTCTCCCCCCGGCTAGACCAACCCATTTTTCTTCCCCCTCTCCCTCATGCATACGGGTTGGCTTGCTCTCCCCTTCTTTCTCCCTCGCCCGGCCAGCCTCCCTTCTTTCTTTTCTTCTTCTTCTTTTCCACTCTTTCCCCAATCATCGACCTTGCATGTCTGCCCTCCTACAACCTGCAACTGCCACCAACTACTCCCCTTATAGCGCTGCTCTCTCCCTCTCTATCCCTCATCCTTTTCCCTTCCATTTTTTGACCAACCTCGAGCCTACACCCCAGCCCAGTATGCCTTCTTTTTCCTTCCTTCCTTTCCCTCTCCCTACAATTTGCAACCCTACCACCTACAACCAACCGCTTAGCCAACCACACCTACCTCCCCTCCTCTCCCTATTCCTTTTCTTCTTCTCTTCTACTTTATTTCTACCCTACTCAAGCCCTTCTTCTCCCTCTACCGATCCGCCCATTCTCCCTTCTTCCCGTCTTCTCCCCTTCCCCTATTTTTGCTTCGCCACTGCCATCGCCCAACCAACTACCTGCACCACCTCCTGTCATTCCCTAATACCTCCACGCACCACCAAATCATCCCCACACGCCCCTACAACTAGGGATGGCAATTTTCCCCGCGGGTTCGGGGCCCCGTCGGGGATTTTCCGTTCGGGTTCGGGTTCGGGTTCGGGTTTGGGGAGAGAATTCGGGGATCGGGTTCGGGGAGAGAATTCGGGGATCGGGGATTTTTTCGGGGACGGGTTTGGGGTCCCCATCCCCGAACCCGCCCCGAAATTTTTTATATATATATTTTTATATAATTATATATATATATATATATAATATATACTTTTTTATAGAATATAAATTAAAAATATAATATAAAAAAATAGTTTGAGGATCGGGGATGAGATCGGGGATCGGATATAAAGTCGGGTTTCGGGGATCGGGTCGGGTTTTATGAACGGGGAATAAATCGAGGATTAAAAATAGATCGGGGATCGGGTTGGGTATGGGGACTTGATCCCCGCGGGGATCGGGTCGGGGAATCCCCGATAAAAAAATATCGGGGATCGGGTCGGGTTCGGGGATTATTTTCCTTATCGGGTTCGGGGATGGGGATGGGTCCCCGTCCCCGACCCGCCCCGTTGCCATCCCTACCTACAACCACCCTTCTTCTTCTTCCTTTTTCTTTCCCCCTTCTCGACCTCTACATTGCACCACCACCATTCATCGTTGTTCCGCCTCTTCCTCCTCCACTAAGGCCACCAATCCACTCCTTGTAAACTCTCCTACCACCCCTTGCTTCCCTTGGTCGAAATCCATCCCTACAACCCATCATTTCCTTTCTTCTTTTCCCTTCCTTCTTCTCTTCCACCACCCTTGCAACCATTTTTGCAGCCCTACAGCCGACACCTCTGCTGCCCTGAGCTGCCGATCATCCACCCCCGCCCACCACCTACACTCCACTCCATCCCTGCACCCAACCTCCACCCTAAATCCCCTCCACAAGCTCTCCTCCTAACCCCCACGACCCTAACCGAACCAACTCCCCCTTCCTTCTTCCATCCCTCTCCAATCCCTTCTCCACTTTTCTATTCTACATGTAGCTCACGTTGTTCATGCAACTCACGGTGTGGTAGTGAGGGTATTTTAGTAAAAGTGGTATAATAAGGGTAAACTGGTAAGATATAAGAGTAAATGGGGTAAAATGGTAAATGGACAAGGAAGGAGGGCATTTAGTGATTTTACATGGAAAGGGGATAACTTGGTAATTTTTGGGTGTAAGAAAGTACTTTTGTGAATTAAATATAATGGAAGGGTATTATGGTAATTTTGTAAAGGGGTGAAATGGTAATTTAATAAAGTAGAAGGGTAAAATGGTAATGTGGTATGAAGGAAGGGTATTTTGGTAATCTTATAAGTAAATGGTAATTAAGTAATGTAAAATGGTTAAAATGGTAATTTGGTGTAAAGGAAGGGCATTTTGGTAGTTATGTAAAGTAAAGGGGTAAAATGGTAATTTGGTATAAAGGAAATGGTATAGAGGGGCAAAATGGTAATTATAATAATAAAGAAGGACAATTTGGTAATTTTAATAAATAAGAAGGGTAATTTGACAATATGATCAATCGAAAGGGCAACTTGATAAATTTAATAAGTATGAGGGGCAATTTGGCAATCTAACTACCCAAATGGATAATCTGGTAAGTGTAACAAGTATGAAGGGTCATTTGATAACTTAACAAGCCTAAGGGACAATTTGGTAATTTAGATAAGTATAAAAGGTAATACGGTAATTTAACCCACTAAAAGGGTAAATTGGTAACTTAACAAGTATGAGGGGTAAAGTTGGTGATTTAATAAGTATGGAGGATAATTTAACACACGTAAGGGGCAATTTGGTAATTATGCAGTATAGAGGGTAATATGGTAATTTGGAAAATAAAAAGGGATGACTAGGTAACTTTGCAAGCATTTAGTATTTCAGTAATTTTGTAAATATGATAGGGGTAAACCAGTAACTTGTGTTTAACACGTCAATGGATTAAATGAGTTTCATAATAAGGCACATACTGTAACACCCCCAAATTTCACTCCTGAAAAAAAAAATTTGAAAGATTAAAGCGGAGGCTAGGAGCGAATTTGGGAAATGTTACCGCCACATCTAACACAAGATAAATGTCAACCATCTATCTCATGTTAGATGCAAGGCTAAAACCTGTCAAACAATTAAATCCGAATTTTAAAGCATAACAGCGTCACGAGAAATTAAATGTCAATTACAAAATCCTTGGAAATTTAAATACAATACTTGCAACTTCCAAAGGATGAATACAATTAAACAAACAAATCCCGAAAGATAATTATCCGGATCGCCTACTCACACAAGTCAAGCCTTCCACCCCAAAACAGTAACCGATCAAAACCTGCATCAAAGGTCTGTTCCCCACCATCGGTGGATCATCACAGGACCCATTCAACCAGTGTAGTATCAGTACGGGTCCAATACTGAGTAAGTCTCGCTAACCTACCTTATAGGAGAGATATCATCAAGTGCATATTAAATTATAGTACAATACGTTAATACAATAACATACATACTCAAACCCACATCACAAGTCCTACCATACACATATAATAACATGCGAAATATATGTAATATCTTAAACCGATAAAAGATTCAGATAAACCAACCAAGCATTTATGGATAATGTTAAACCAACCAACCAGATATTTTTGGACAACGCCAAACCAAACCAAGCCGAATCAGACATTTATCAAACGGGCATTTATGGGAAATGCTGAACCAAACCAATTAGGCATTTAGCCTCACGGACATTACTTAGGGACATGTCCAGCCCCGAGCATTACTTAGGGACATGCTCAGCCCCGGACATTACTTAGGGACATGTCCAGCACCGAGCATTACTTAGGGACATGCTCAGCCCCGATCGAGTAGACTCGTTCTTTAGATCTCTGGTAAATATAGTCGATTCACATCATAGTCTTTATCAATTCATGTGAGTGCGGGAACCCCACTATTATAGCCGGTGGAACGGTCGCGAGGGCCATGCCCTGCCACTATTATAGCCGGTGGAACGGTCGCGAGGGTAATATACCCTGCCACTATTATTTGCCGGTGGACCGGTCTGGCCCCGACTCACAAGGTATTCCACTGTAAATATTAGTATCTTTCCATGTCTTATCACTTTTACGTTTGGTTTGTTGAGCACGAAATCCCCCACTATTATAGCCGGTGGAACGGTCGCGAGGGCTTATGCCCTGCCACTATTATAGCCAGTGGAACGGTCGCGAGGGTAAGATACCCTGCCACTATTATAGCCGGTGGACTGGTCTGGGTTCGGCTCAACATCTTTCGCTGTAAGTTGTTAGTGTCTTAATGTATCTTATTCGATGACATATCTTTGGCATGCATGGCCAGAGTTCTCAACACATCACATCAAAACTGACGACATACTCGTACTAACACATGTGAATAAAAACATAAGTACACGTCTTGTTTCCAAGCCACATTACCCACGAAACAAGTAAGATAACGACATTTAGAGTACAACACAGCATTCATATAAGGCATCCACAACACATAGGACACAGGTCACACATCCAATCTTATCTATATCCTCACTCAGTTTAGGTCACCGAGCTGTCTCCTACGCTTATATTAAGCCACTAACACCCTTTGTATTTAACATACTTCTCGCATCGGAAACCCAAATCATGACCCTCAACTCAACTCCCCCACATACTTCACTCTTCCTCGTAAATTCTTATTATTTTCCTTTTCCTTTCCACCTCCTCAAATTAGGGTTTCCATCCCAAACCCTAGTCGGTCCCTATGTACCCTTATTTTATCCCACGTACTATTTTTCACCTCGAGCCTCCAAACTCCCAAACAAACTTTCCATTACCTTCCCTACGCCCCAAAGTAACTTTCCATACGTAAGGTTCGCCCCCATGCGGACCTTAACCACCCCATGCAAACCTTAACACTTCCACCCTGCCAACTCTATCATTCCCATGCAAACCCTAGTGTTCCCCAAGCAACTTTACTTTCTTCCACTCTCTTATTTATTTAATTCCCCCTTTTCCCATCCATTCATTAATCATAAATTGCCTAGGTCATTCTTACCTGCGTTAGCCGACGTACTTCCCTTTGGTTATTCTATTCGCTTATTTTTCCCTTTCCAAGCCCCCACTCCACAACTCCTCATCAAAACATTCTAGCATGCATGTCACATCACACCACACCATCCTTGCACCATACCATACTAGTACATATAAACAAGAGTACGGGAACGTACCTTAGTTCCAAGCTGCGCTACATGAATACACAGATAATATACAGACTAAAACACACAACCGCATAAGGCATACAAGGCAGGTAAAACATACAATACACACAGATGGCCTTAGCCTCGTCCTTACTAAACAACCACAAGTAGAGGTAAGTAGAGACTTACCTGGATCCGAAGCTAGCTAAGCGAGATAAGAGGGAGAGAGATCACTAGCTCGTGGATCCACGAGAAAGCTTTCCTAGATCACCGATGGAAATCGGAACTAGGTTAGAAACTATCTTATCGATCAACAATTCAATTATAAATAAATCAACACAAACGGACACAAACAACCTTTCTTGAAAAACGTGCATAAAACCTATGACTTGCGAACGTAGCTCGATTAAGATTTAAAATTAAATATTAACCAAATCGGATTAACACTCATCACTTGGGACATTTCAAATTGATTTGGAATGCCGGGAAAAGAATAATAGATTATAAGCTATTTTTATCAAAAATGACTTATTCATTAGGTTTTACAATCCAAAGGACAACCAACCATTTGCATAGAACCAAATCCAACCCAATAAGATAAAAACATAATTCAAATGATTTAAAGTCAAATATGGAAATCGATTAGGTAAAAGAAGCATAGCATAATTAATTATATAAAACCATCTTCGAAAATTAGGGCTTTTAATGCCCACGCTACGAACCAGCTAAATAACTTTTATGATCCCAAATTGATAGCTTAAGAGTACTATTAAACTAATTTTAAATAAATCTAGATAATCAATTTTAACAAAAGAAATCTTTCGAGTAGCCAATTTAAGACCCGGTTTCCAAAATTAGGGTTTCACAACCCAAGACATAAATTCGAATAATTCAAATCAATTAATTACGATTGAAGGTATTAGAATGCATATAGGATCATTTCAACGATTTCTATAAATTCAATTTTAGAAAAATGACCATATAAATGACCAATTCCAAAATTTTACTTAAAATCTAAGGTTTTAGGCCCGAAAATATAATTCGGTAAAATTCTATAAATTTAATCAAATTGAATGTTTAGAAATGCAATTAAACACATTTTATAACATATCAAATAACCAATTGCTCAAAACCGACAAAAGAAATACACAATTTAGCCCAATTAGGATTTTTGAGCCCGGAACGCAAATCCGATTAATTCTTGCCAAAACATATCAATTGACGGTTCGGAAATGCAATTAAACATATTCTAATGTAATTTATATAGTCAATTGAATAAAATAACCCGATTACATAATCCAATTTAAACCCGCGGGAGTTTTGACCTAAAAATCCAATTCCGATCAATTACGTACAATTTTCCCAAATCAACACTTCCAATATAAAATTAAATACATTTTAAACAATATTGTAAAATCAATTGAGCGAAACAGCTCAATTATACAACCCAATTTCATTACACCCAAAATTTGACCTAGAATTCAAATTCCGATAAAACCTACATAAATTTCTCAAATTGACGGTTCCAAAATGAAATTGGATACATTTTAAAACATATTGTATAATTAATTTGTCCAAAACCGCAAAAACGAATGAATCCGAAAAATTTGGGCATAACCCGGCTAAAATTCCAATTTTTCCAAAATTTCAACACAACCACACAATTAACTCGTCCAAATCATTCTTACAGCATATATATACATAATCAAACAACTAATTTAGCTTTTTATAAGCTAATTCATACCCAATTAACCAAAACAAGGGTTAGGGTTTTTCGGAAATTATACCAAACAAAAACCGATAAATCGGGGCAAAGGAGGGCCGGGGAAGCTTCGCTGGAGGTCGAACAGTGCTCGCCGGTGGTCAGCGTGGCTCGCCGGTGGCCGGACGGTGGCGGCGTAGCCTGGGTTGCCGCTCGTCGCTGTTGCTGCTGCTCCCGCGGCTGCTATGGTCGAGCTGGCTGGTGTTGCGACTGTAGCTTGCTGTAGCGTGTCGGTCGCGTCGCCCGTCGCAGCTCGTTGGTCGGCGGCGGCTGGCGAGGGAGCAGGGAGGAGGAGAGAGGTGAGGGAGGTCGGGGCTGGGGTTTTTCCGGGCACAGAGAACAGAGAGGAGCAAGGGGGTCGGGAAAGATAAGCAGGGAAAAGGAAAAGGAAGAGAGGGGGTCGGGGGCACGAGCTGGGTTTGGATGCTGCGTTTTTTTTTTTTTTTTTTACCAATACAAGCACAATATAAAATAATGAATATTTAAAATTTATTATTGGAAGAATTTTATCTAAAATTTATTTAACGGAAATTATTTCGAACGGATCCGAAGGCTTAAAATTAATAAAAAGCTATATAAAGAATTTTGGAAACATTCTCGAAAGAATTTACCAACGAACATAGAAATTTATATTATTTACGGAAATGTATTATAAGGCCTCGAAAAATTATTTAAAAGCATATAACAAAATATTTAAGTCAAATTCTAATAAATCGAGATTAATTTAAATAATTTCCGAAATCGGTTTTCCGTAAACCAAAAAGCATAAAACGAAAGGGAATTAATTCCAGAAAGAATTTCATAAATAAACTCCGAAATCTTTTTAAATTAAACTTTCCGAAAATATTAACGATTACCGAAACGAATAAATTTAAAGTTGGAAATATTTTCTACGGATAAAATCATTAAAATAAATTTAACTATTTAAACGAAAATTCTATAATTAGATAATATATTTCATCAACGAAATATAACTCCAGAGTAAAGTCAAAATTACGCGACAAAGTTATAATCGAAAACAAATCTAAAATATTAAAAATAAAAATATGAGAAACAACGGAAATACATATTTTTAACCGAGAATCAAATTCATAAGAATATAATAAAATCATTGTCGTGAACGAATTTGTCTAGAATGGTTCGCAACGACAATGATTAATTACATTCAATTATGAATTCGAAAACATCGATAAATCCGTAAAACGAATCGAAATTAAAATAATTAATTGTTTACATCAAATTACGCTAATAAAATCATTAAGCTTAATAAATCTGGATTTTAAAAATACGGGGTATTACACATACAATATTGAATAATAAGATAAGAGTATTTGATAATTAGGGAGTATCACAAGAACATGGCATGACTTAGGATTGAATGGATAATTAAGGGGGTGATATGGTGGTATATCATAATTATGCAAGGGGTACATGGTTAGTAAGTGTGCATGGAAATGTGTGTTAGATATATTTGAAGTACATGTTAGGGTTTTGTGTATGCCATGATCCTTGATTCTATAGCCAGTATACTTTGTGTCTCGGGATTTGTGAACTTTTCCTCTTCCCTCGAATTGAACAAATGGACTCATTGAATAAAACACAAATAAAGTACTAATTATGTAAAGTGAAATATTATTGAGCCGAGCCCAAATCGATCCATTAAAATAATAATGGCTAGGTGTAAGATGTCCTAGGGACCAATCCACCTGCAAATAATAATGGTCAGGCGTGTGTTGCCCTGTATATTTCTGATCCACTAGCTATAATAGTGGGGGATCTTCAGCCCAAGAAACCAAATGTGGGACATTAATAAATTATGGGAAGACACTAATCACTTACAGTGGAACACCATGTGAGTCGGGACCAGACCAGTCTACCAGCGAATAATAGTAGCCAGGCACAGGGAGCCCTAGAGATCGAGCAAATAAAAGTGGTCAGGTGCGTGTTGCCCTATATGTTTCCGATCCACCGGCTATAATAGTGAGGTCCCCGCACTCACATGGATATAATTCAAAGACTATGATTGATTAATGATTAATCAATGGCTCAAGACCAAAAGCAATGATTTCACATTATGATCTATTAATATGACATGGGTTTGGCTTCAGTACTTATCCCTACTTTGGTATATGATGGATTTGCTAAGTACGTGGATTTTGTATTATTCATTTCTTATCTTATGTGGTGTTGCCTAGGGCTGTGCAAAAAATCCGGGATCCGAAAATCCGATCCGACATTTCGGATATCCGAACCGATTTTATTCTAAAAGGATATCCGAATGTCGGATATCCGTTTTTTTTTTGGATTATCCGATCCGATAAAATATCCGATATTTTGTTGATTATTTCAATAATACATCATGTTATTGTATTTTTATAGTTTTAAGTTTTAAAATTTTATTTATTTTTATATTTCAAATATTTATAATAATATTTTAATACTTCTTTTAGATAAAATAAGATATTTATATGAATATAGATATGAATATTAATTGATATACGATCTTTATTTTTAAAAATATTGTAGCAAAAGTTATTAAAATTGATAAAATAGTATTTTCATACGGATATTGGATATATCCGAATCCGGTTCATATCCGGTCTGTATTTTTCGGATATCCGCATCCCGGATATCCGGTCTAAAAAATGCGGAGCGGATATCAGAAAAAAATATCCGAATGGATACGGATATCCGGTTTTGCACACACTGTTGCCTTGGGTACCAGTCCTGATGTCCATCATCATTTTCCTTAGTTCGTATGCTATCATTATTTATAGGTTATATATCATATGTTGCATGCGGGTCTATCTTTCAGTTTGGTTTAAAGAGTTACTCAGTACCATAGCACTAAAGGGTTCCATTCGTGGGCCACTGCCTATTCAATGGGCAGTGTCCCTTGTAGGTCCATTGCAAGTGCTATTCGAGTGGACAACGGAAAATAGTGTAAGGATTATCCGAGAACCTTTAGAGTTTCACTCTTTCACCATCCCTTTCCTTGTTTAAATTTAATCCTTATTTTTGTAACCACCATCAGTGGGTTTTTATCCTTTGTAACATCTTTAATTCGCTACTTTGATTTAAATGAAAATGAATTTGTGTGAATCGTATAGTGTTTCTTTTAGCCTCAGCTCTTGGTACTGGAATGGTAGGAGAAAACCGGTCGGGTATTAAATGTGACGGTAATATCCCCAAATTTTACAGTGTTTGCTTTTTGCTTCCGCTAAATTATAAATAAAACAAAAAATTTCAGTAGTGAATTATGAGGGTGTTATAGAGATATCAACATAAAAGGCCCTGGTGAAACACAAAGATTAATAACAAACTAGTCAGCTTCCATCCAGAGCAATCGATCGGTCCGATCATGCTAGACCTGACCTAAAACCATACTAGAGAGTCAGTTGACTAGTTGGCTTCACTGATCGACTATTCATGGGAACCAATTGACTAATTTAGTCCAACTGGTAGAAAAGCCTAAGCAAAGACCAAATTATTTTTGGCCTGCAGAGAAACCAATTGGCTGGTTTGGTCTAACCGGTCGATAGATCTAAGCAAAGACCAAACCATTTGGTATACAGGGACATTAGTTGATGGGTTTGACTAATCGATCAACTGTTCATCAAAACTAGTCAACTAGTTTGTTAAACTAATCCACTGATCTCACAACTAACCAATCCAAAACTTCAAACTATTTGACTGCTCTCATAACCAATCGATGGGTTCAAGGAACCGATCGACCAGTCTAAGCAAAACACTACCCAGACTTGTAAAAAACACACCAATTTTTACCACACTTCATTATATTAATCCTATCACGATTCTATGTTAAAAAATACATAAAAATACTTACACACATAGAATCACATGGATACATGGTAATTTACATACTCAGACGAATCATGCTCAAATGGCCAACTCATGCATAAAATTAGAGAAATATAGCTATGTTATTTTATGAATAATCATGCTACATGCTCATATTATAGAATACATAATAGATCGTGCTCAAATTCCCACCAAACACATGGAACCCCAATATACCATGTACCATTACTTATGTTAAAGATAAGAATGCCTTACATTAAAGCAATTCTTCTAGTAGAAAACTCCTACTAGATGGCTTAGCTATTAGTACTTTGATTCCTAATAGAATCACAGTTAAGACCATCAAATCATATTTCAAAACTTCATTAAAATCAATAAAACTAGAATTAGAAGAAGAAGAATAAAAAACACCATCTTTTTCTCAAAAATAGGGTGTCAAAAGAAAAGCAGGAATCTTCAATATTTCTCAACCTTAATTCTTCCATACTTAAGGAAAACAGGCAAGAACTAAAACCAATATTAGAAGAAAAGAAAGGAATACAATATTTTCACAGTGAAGGGGAAAAACTAGAGAAAGCCTCTGTTTTCTCAATAGATAGGAAAAGAGAGAAAATGGAAGGATGCTCAACACTTGGAAAAATTTTCCATAAGGAGAAAGGAGAAGAGAGAAAAAACACAAGGAATGAGAATGGATCATAAATGAGAAGTATAAAGGCAAGGCTTGTCTATATTCTCAGGGGAAAGGGGGATGAGACTAGTGAGGTTAAGTGTGAGCAAGCCAAGAAATGAAGGCCGACTTGGTGGAGTAGGAGTTGAGTGCAGACAAATGAGCATGGTAGTGGGTTGGCAAGTCATATAATGGTGCACAAGGTCAATCTCGCGACCCTAGCGATCAGAAGAGAGAGGGAGAGGTGAGGGAGAAGGCAAGGGTGAAGCTTGCCTCAAAAGTGCCTTTTGAGAAAAAATTGTCTAATTAAAATTATGTAATGATATAAATAATGTGAAAATAATCTCAAAGCACTAAAATATGCTTATTAGCATAGTTAGAGTTGTAACACCCCCAAAATTCACTACTGAAAAATTTCGTTAATTAAAAGAAATTTAGCGGAAGCGATTTGATAAACCGTGAATTTTGGGAGCATTACCGCCACACTTAGTACCAGACCGGTTCACTCATACCGTTCCAGTACTAAGTGCTAAGGCTAAAGGAGTAAAATAAAATTTCACGAGAACTTAAGCATTTGAATATCAGAGTAGCACAGTAAATACTTTACAAGAGAAAACATTCAACCACGGTGATTACAAAATAACAAATACGTTGAATTTAAATGAGACAATTTAAAACCCTAAAAATTTCCGGACAGTACCTTACGCTCTCCCCAAGGGCCCACTTGAATAGCACCTGAAACACAACCTGCAAGGGGTACTGCCCATTGAATAGGCAGGGGCCCCATGAAGGGAACCCTTCAGTACTACGGTACTGAGTAACCCTTTAAAAACGCACTTAAAATACAGGCACACATATTACACATGATACTACTACATTCAGATATGACCATAGGTAGAAACATGGTATTCAGATCCAATTCTTTGTACATCCAATAACTCAATCATACATTAATGGCGTATACGTAAAATTCACTTTCATATATTCCATAATCAATCAACCAATATCAAATAGGCCATGATCAGTAATCGAGATATTTTTTGGGCCTTGAGGCCATTAATCAACAGTCTCAAGGACTAGTATTTTTCCATAACTCATTCACAATAAATTTTTATTGAGCTCGGGACCTCCACTATTATTGCCGGTGGACCGGAATATAAAATCATCATCCAGGGCACAACGCTCCTGGCCACTATTATAACCGGTGGACCGGGATATATAAAGAATCATCACCCAGGGCACAACGCTCCTGGCCACTATTATAACCGGTGGACCGGGATATATAAAGAATCATCACCCAGGGCACAACGCTCCTGGCCACTATTATAACCGGTGGACCGGTACTCAATATCATAAATCGCTGGGCCCGACTCATTAATATTCCACTTTCAATTATAGTATCTTTCCTTTCTTAAATCAGCACATCAATCATATTTATTTGCCTCGATAGGGAGATCAATAACCCGGGACACAAAGGTACACCGGTCGCACTGGCGCATAACCGCAACTCAGTACCCTTCAACTAGTAACCCAGGGACGCAAAGGTACCGTGGTCGTACTGGTGCATAAAGCTAACTCAGTACCCTACCGACAAGGACACCTAATCCTTAAGTATGCATACCCCCTAACTAGGTCCGTAGAGCTAGAAAGAGTAGATATAGGGCCTGGCTGGGGCTCAAAGGCACACCAGCAAATACCAAACAATCGTGGACTAAACCACATCCTTAGGGTAGCGACCCCTAAGGAGTCACCATTCCCGATCTCGAGGTCTTTCACTTTAAGTATTAGTGTCTTAATTAAGGGTGATCACAAAATCACAACAATAAGATAATTATCCTCTTTTAATCGTTCAGATATCATCAGAAATCTCTTATTCAGATGGTCATCCAAAGTAACATAGGAGAATCAATAAGGCCATCCTAAACTCACCTAATTCCGAATTAAAAACTCAATCTCGTGATACTTACAAATCATCAAACGTTCTTACCTTGAGTACTTATTTACCACTTTACTTATAAAATCACTACGTCACCCTTCCTTATTTGATAAATTACCATGTTACCCTCCTTGTTACAAAATCACCAAGTGATCCCTTATTCGATTTAGGTTACTAAATTATTTATCATACTTATTAGGACATTAATTCTCCCTTAATAATTATTACACTTAATATACTTTCCATTTAATTGGTTAGGTTACCACTCTGTCCCTTTCTCCTTATCCTAATTACCAAATTAACCCTTTATTCAGTTAATCACCAATTCACCGTCCTTTATTCTCATTTACCAAACTACCCTTCCTCATTGTCAAAATTACCGAATTGCCCTTTGGTTGGTGAAATTACCAAATTACCCTTGCATATGATCATAATTACAAATTTGCCCTTCTCCGTTATTAATTTTACCAAATTACCCTTTAGTTATTTAAGTTATCGAATTGCCCTTCTTAATTGTCATAATTACCAAACTACCCTACTCCATTATCCAAAATTACGAAAATACCCTCCAGTCGGTTTAATTACCAACTTACCCCTCACATTTATCATATTTACCATTTTACCCCTTTTTACTATTAATTATCAAATTACCCTTTAGTTATTTAACTTATTATCTTACCCTTCTCAATAATTATTATTTCCAATTTACTCCTTTCCAATGTTCACCTTTACCCCTTTGATTTACACAATTACCGTTTTACCCCTTTACCTTCAAATTTACCATTTTACCCCCTTAACTCCCAAAATTACCATATCGCCCTTTTACTTATAACTTTTCCATTTATCCTTAATTATAAAATTACTATCTTACCTCCTTTAATTTCCAACGCACCATTCCGCCCTTAGATTGTAAAATTATCATTTCGTCCTTTAATCATAAAATTACTATTTTTCCCTTTAATTATAAAATTACAATTTTACCCTTTTATTATAACATTACCAAATTGTCCTTTTATTACAATTTACCAAATTGCCATTCTCTTTAATAAGATTACCAAATTGCCCCTTTTTATTACAAAAAAAAATACTCTTTCATCCTTTATTCACAAAATTACAATTTTACCCCCCCTACTTCCAAAATTACTATTTTCTCCTTTTATTAACAAATTCACCACTTTACTCTTTACACACCCTTATTATTAAAGTCTCACTCATGACTCTTATAATTAATGTAATGCTTATTAGCACATATCCATGTATTAGGCCATACTCATATACAATATACATTTTTTTAAAAGCTCCCCCTAATGCTAACAAAATGCTACACATGTAATAAAGATCACCATAGCATATAACAACATGGATAATACTTTATATTTTCCCTAACCACCAAATTATTACCTTAAATATTATCTCCATACATATCATCAATCTATCATGCTTCCTTTTCATCAACAAACACAATAACCACATATGATATGCTAAGCAACATACATCAAGCATAACACACATTAATAATGCCTAATGTGATAACATGCATTAATCCATGCATTTAAGCGGGATTTAACGGTTACCTTAATCTCGCAAAATTATCAAACCTTACCAAGCACAATTAGCAATTCAACACCTAAAAAATAATATCCATCATATACATGTTAGAAATAAAAACCAAGTATCAAACTTTATAAAATTTAATTAGTAAAAATACTTAATATAAAACACCATTATACCTTAGAAATTAGCCAAATCATTTCTTTTTCTTTTCTTTTTTTTTTCAAAAAGGAGAGCTCACGCTGCATGAGCAGCGTGAGTTTCATGCAGAAGAAGAAAGGGGAAAGGCTCGAAGAGGGGTGAAATGGGAGGGAGGAAGGGTGGCTCGGTTTAGGGACTTTAGGCTAGAAAAAGAGATGGTTGGGGGAGGTTCTAAGGCAAGTGGATGGTGCAGAAGTGAAGAGGGGGTGTAAGAGGTGGTCGGGGATGTGTTTCTGGTGGCTAATGGTGGCGGAGGCGGCGGCAGCAGGGATGCGAAGGTGGCGGCCGAGAAAGGGTCGAGGTGGAGGAGTTGTGAAGGAAGGAAAAGAAGAAGGAAAGATGGAAGGTTTCAAGGGCTGTTTTCGGCCAAATAATGCCTGGCGGTTATAGAGGGGGTTGCAGGGAGGAGATTGGTGGTCTGGGCGGCGGCAGAGGTGGCTGGACGGCGGCGGAAGAGGCGGTTGCAGGTGGCTCGGTGGTAAGGGTGAAAACAGGGAGAAAAATGGAAGAAGGGGAGAAGGAGGTTGCGGGATGGATATTGGGGTGGTGCAGGGTGGTAGAAGAAGGGTGCAGGAGGTGGTTTAGGGGCTGGGTGCGGCGGTCGGAGCGGCGGAGGGCGGCGGCGCACGAAACGAAAGGGGGGAAAGATGGAGGGGAGAAAATGGAGGGAAGAGGGAGCTCGGGGGAGAAGGGTCCAAAATAATGGCAGGGAAAGGTGGAGAAAAAGAAGAGGGAGGAGAGAGAGAGAGAGAGAAAGGGACAGGGTGGCAGGGTGGCGGTTGCAGGTGGTCGGCAGCAGCAGGCAGGTCGGCGGCTGTCGTCGCCTGGGAAGAAGAAGAAAGAAGGAGGGAGGAAGGCTGCGATGGGCGGCCGGTCGGGGAAAGGGAAGAAAGCAGGCCGGCCGGTCGGGGAAAAAGGGGGAAAAAGCTGGCCGGTCAGCCCAGGGGAAAAGAAAGAAAAAGCAGGGGGGAGCCGGCCGGCTGGGCACGCGGGAGAGAGGGCTGAGGGGGAGAGGGAGAAGTGGGCCAGTGGCCCAAGGCGCAGGAAGGGGGGTGACGGGCAGGCCGAAGCAGGCCGGCCAACCGGCGGCCCGAGGAGGGAAAAAGAAAAAGAAAGAAAGGGAAGAGAAGGAAAAAGGAAAAAAAAAAAAAAGGAAGGGAAAAATTATTTTAATTAAAATAATTTAATTTATAAATAATAAGGTGAAATATTTTTGGGTAATAAATTTATTTTATTTTATTAAATATTTATATCCAAATTTATATACTCAAAATATACAAAATAATTAAATTAAAAGATTTAAAGGCTAATTTATCCAAAATAAAATTTATTTATTAAAATATAAGCTTTTAAAAATTCGGGGCATTACAAGAGTTTAATCAAAAGTTTTCACAAATATTAGAGAAAATTCGAATTAAAATCTGAAATGGATCTAAAATTGTAGGACACCTAATAGATCGGTTTGGGAAAACTAGTTGATTGGTTTTTCAATAACAAGAATGTTAATTTTCCCAATGCACCAATCGATGGGTTATGTAAACCGATCGATCGATAGGATTAAAATTCACATTTTTATTAGAATTTTAAGACTATTTGAAAACCAAAACTCATTTATTTTATATCAACATAATTCTAAATATAATTTGAAGGATTTTGGGACGGAGTATTATAAATAATTAAAGTGAAATAATGCTTGAGTTGGGACTAAGATGTTAATTTACTATGGATGGCCTATGTTTTAGGGTTGTGACCTTTGTGTCTTCCTAGTGTTTTTAATGGAATTAATCTTGGAAACCTTCGGCCACCAAATACATTTACTCTATAATTTTTATATTTACCCCATAGGGTGTATGCTTACTTAAAGATTAGGTGATCCAATGTATGTGGATGTCTAGGTTTTCATTTATGCCCAATGGGATTGGTTATTGTTCATGTACCATGTTAGATATATGGATGGCTTGGTTGTCGTTTATGTATTAGTAGTATTGGTTACTATGTGAGTGTTATATAAGTGATGTATCATTTGACTGGCTTCCTCGTGCTATATTAACATTGGATAGAGGAATACGTCCCTTATCCCTAAGTGAATATTAATTTACATTATGTGATCAGTGTGTATGGATTGATAATACAAAATGTCATTTAAGCGTTGGCATTGTATTATTATCATATGAATTGTATTATAATGAAATCATGATCTTTGCATAATACAAGTTGCATCGTAAGTGTTAAAGCGTGCTAAGCACTCGTGCATGACTAGTATGATCCATGTTATTGTATGTAATATAATATCATATGTTTAATACTATGTTTTTTCATGCATTACGCCATCTTAATTGTCATACCCTACTTGTATATATGACCTCTTTATGGGAGGTTATATTACTAGATAAGTTGATGTGCCAATAATACATTGTTTTAGATGATAAGCTACAAGTTTTGGTGATAGTGATGCACCGCACTAGCTTAGGTTAGAGTATATGATTATCTAGCTACTTGGACTTTCATGATTCACTTCCAAGTGTACCTTGTTTATGTATGTTTCCTAATCATGTTGATCATGTGCAACACATTTTTATCATTTTCTACTATTTTCAATGTTTCATTCAAAATACTTGTTGTAATTTTATCATGCTAGTGGTTTTTCATATTTGTTAGTTGAAATGACTTAGTTTTAGCATTGCATCAACATAAGTTAGGTGTTATACACACCCATCTTCAGGTTTGAGATCGACACAATTTAGATATTCAGTTACACCCATGTGTTTGTACTTGATCTTCCTTCAAATAAGTTTTAAAATTAAAAAAAAATAGTAGTGAAATTAGGAAAGTTACATCACTAACAAACATATCATTAATGATGATATTTATTGTGGTAGTGAAAATGAAATATAAAAGTTTATTGAAGGTTGCACGAGTTCTACATGACAAAATAAAAGATTTACTCCCAGTATGTCTAAGAAGCTGTTAGTTACTTCCAATTATTCTTGATATCATTCTTTAATGACTCTAGTAAGAAATTAGGTTTACGTAAAGTTTGATTCATCGTAATAAATTAAGTTGTAAAATTATAATATGGCTTACGAGTATTATGGCTTCAATTGGTATAGACTAGAAGTGGTGTAATAGAGTTCATAAAAGATATGGAACGAGTTGTTTTTTACAACTCAAACACATCAAAGTGATAAAGTAAGTCTTTTAACATCATAATAATAGGAAATATAATTTTAGAAACATACATAGTGGATGTTATATGGTCAAATCATGCTAATGTCAGATGATATAACAATGAAAATTAACAATACTTATATTGCATCGTTTGTGACTTGCGGTGGATGATGTAATATACAGATGTCATAACGACGTCAATGCTTTTCCTCTTTAAATTTATTATATATATATATATAGATTAATAGGATTATTATATAAATATCAAAAAATCATAATATTTCCAAGATTTTCTCTACAAATAAATACCCATATTAATATATTTTTTTACTTAAACAATAGTTTCTATATATCTTTTACCATTGTTATATTTATTTTGCACCATATTTTTCATTTTAGATATAATAATATTTCACCATAATTAATCGAGTCTCTCACTAGCTCCGAGCTGGTATTTCACCATAAAATATAGTCAATATTTCACTGTACATAGACATATATTTTACTATAACTAAACTAATATTCTACCATAATTGAATTAATCTTTCACTGATAATCCTTCTCCATAAAATATAGTCAATGCTTTACCATATATAAAATAATTGTTTACCATAATTGAATTGATTTTTTACTAGCATTGACACAATCTTTCCCCATTATTTTGAATATGTTTTAATATTTTTTTACTACATTTTTTTTCTCATTATCTTACTAAACTTTTGATATAAAAATGTTTATCTTTTATAAAAAATGTAATAATATTTCACCTCAATTTTATTATTTGCAAACCAAAGATAAATTATCCTACTTTGAAACCATAACAAAGTTGTGAGTTGTCGAGGAGCAAGTGAAAGAGAAAACCTCCCCAAACCTGACTAAGAAACATCCACTACTCACCAAAGTTGATCGGGTTGGTTTATTTAGCTCTCCCGTTAATTAATTGTAGATATTACCATACTAATACTTGAAGTCTAACACTAACCCAACCAAAATTTTCCTGTTTTTTTTTTTGAAACTTGCCGATTGAGTTCTAATAAATATTTGTTTATTTTTTTTGGAAAAAGAGTCAACATTATAAGGCTACAGTAGCCAACCATTCCAACAATACAACCATCCGTGGCTCATTAGAGCCTTACAAGCCCGTTGGGCCAGCTTAAATTAAAACAGACATAACAAGGCTACAATCATCTCATCAAAAACTGAGCTATGGTGTCTACACCAGTACATTTGAGTGCAAACATTGTAGTAGCTACTGAAAATTTGATCTGTCTTAACAGATTATCCTATGTAGACCTTCTTTGTGTAAATATTCTTGAGTAATATTTGTTTAATTTTTAGTAATAGTTTTTAGGTAAATACTTGGTTCATCTATTCATTAGTCTATTTGAAATGATGTAGATTAATTTTAGAGTAATTGGTTACAACTAAAGGGGTTTAAAATAATGAGAACGTAGACTAATAATAAGTGTTAAGTTAATAAATTCCTTTATTTTAGGATACAATCTTATATCAATTAAATGATGATTTTAATGTTATAATAATTTTTTTCCTAATAATGTTACACGCATACTATAAATTGGTTTTGATATAACTATAATCATAATTATAGAGGATTTTTTTTTGGAATATGATTATTATATTCTAATAATATTTCTATTTGTATAAATGCATGCATACTATACTCTAAAATTCATTATTGAAAAAACTTGGGATTATAGAGAGTTTTATAAAAATATTCAAAGTAGCTTAAATTTCTAGGACCCATGTGATCATTTAACAATATTTTGGTTAATTTGAATAATCATTCTAGATGATTTTAACTTCTTCTTTTTTGTTGTAATGAATAGTAATTTTATTTATCAAAGTAGGAAATTGAGTACACTATAAAAAAGATTTTACACAAAAGCAGGGGCATGTCCCTTACCAATTAAACTATCCATCTATCTAACCTCCCCATATAAGTTGGTCTTGATGTGTATATTAGGGCTATCACCATATTTAGTAAATATTTTAGTAATAATTTGCTTCATTGTGCATCTAGGATTTCTTTGCATTAATTGAAAAACCACCAAGATTTCAACAAAATCAATTATGGTATAGAAGTGCATTAAGGAAAAATCTCCACACAATCTTCTTGTTGTTCCTCTTTATTCTTTTGATCATCCATTATAATAATTTCTTATATAGTATAGTTAATGTTTCAACATACAAAAACTAATCTCTTGCCATAACTTAAATTATTTTTCTCTATAATTAAATTGATTATTCTCCATAACTTAACTAATATTTCACCAACAACATTCTTCTATAGAATATAGCCAATGTTTCACCATACATAAACTAATATTTCATTATAACTAAATTGATTATTCACCATAATTAAATTGATCTCTTATTAACATTGATACGATCTTTCACCATTATTTTTAATATGTTTCAACATTTTCTTTACCACATTTTTTTCCACATTATCTTGCCAAGATTTCATCATAAAATTCTATCTTTCACTAAACATGTACTGCTTTGTTTCTACAATTTTACATATATTTTATTGCTGTTCTAATAAAATACCAAAATATTTTCTTTTTATAATCTTTTACTATAATTGAACTTATCTTTCACTAGTTTCGTACTATTAATTTTTACTACTATTGTTACACTATGATTTTATGAACAGTAAAAATTCATTTTGAAATGAGAAAGTAAACACAAATATATGCTTGTTATTACCACATTCTATGCAAATCTAGTCATCTCATCTTTCTTACCTAGAACACAAGGTAAAAAGTTAAACATTAAATAGTAGAACAAACATAACGTAGAGAAATAGATATATAAACATATCAAAAAGAGAATATACAAATATATAACATAAGTATAGTGGGACTAGCTGTAACACCCCCAAATTTCACTCCTGAAAAAAAAAATTTTGAAAGAATAAAGCGGAAGCTAGGAGCGAATTTGGGAAATGTTACCGCCACATCTAACACAAGATAAATGTCAACCATCTATCTCATGTTAGATGCAAGGCTAAAACCTGTCAAACAATTAAATCTAAATTTCAAATCCCATCAAACAATTAAATCCGAATAGTAAACACTTATCAGAATACGAGAAATTTAAAGTCAATTACAAAACCTTTAGAAATCTGAAACCAATACTTGCAACTTCCAAAGGTTAATACAATTAAACCCAATAAATCCCGAAGGATAAATATCCGGACCGCCTACTCGCTCAGGTCAAGCCTTCCACCCCAAAACAGTATCAACCTGCACAAGAGGTCTGCTCCCCACCATTGGTGGATCATCACAGGACCCATTCAACCAGTGTAGTATCAGTACGGGTCCAATACTGAGTAAGTCTCGCTAACCTACCTTATAGAAGAGATATCATCAAGTGCATATTAAATTATAGTACAATACGTTAATACGATATCATACATACTCACAACCCACAGCATGAATCTTGCCATACACTCATATTAACATATAAAACATACGCAACATCCCATTTAACATATAAGCGTGGAATAACCGAACAATAAGTGACTCATTATGCACATAAGCAGTATGTGGTATTACATATAGTAGAAGCTGGTCATAGTCCAATTAGACTTATTCTTTATTGTCATTAATAGTATATTCATTCCACACATATTCTTTAATAATCCATGTAAGTACGGGAGCCCCACTATTATAGCCGGTGGACCGGAAAGTAACGCACAGGACAGAACGCCTCTGATCCACTATTATAGCCGGTGGACCGGAAAATAAACACACAGGGCAAAACGCCTCTGATCCACTATTATAGCCGGTGGACCGGATCACAGCCCCGACTTACATGGTGTTTCGCTGTAAGTACTTAGTATTTTCCCTGTGGATTACTTCATTCAGATTCATTCAAAGCATTCTTCATAAATCCATGTGAGCGCGGGAGCCCCACTATTATAGCCGATGGACCGGAAGATATCGCACAGGGCAAAACGCCTCTGATCCACTATTATAGCCGGTGGACCGGAAAATAAACGCACAGGGCAAGACGCCTCTGATCCACTATTATAGCCGGTGGACCGGATCGCAGCCCCGACTCACATGGTGTTTCACTGTAAGTATTTAGTATTTTCCCATGGATTAACTTATACGTTTGGTTTGTCGAGCACGAGATCCCCCACTATTATAGCCGGTGGACCGGAAGATATCACACAGGGCAAAACGCCTCTGATCCACTATTATAGCCGGTGGACCGGAAATAAACGCACAGGGCAAAACGCCTCTGCTCCACTATTATAGCCGGTGGACCGGATCACAGGCTCGGCTCGACATCTTTCGCTTTACGTGATTAATGTCTTATCGGTGTCTTATTAAGTTCACATCACGCCCTTGACATGCATAAATCATTCACTTCATACTTACACATCACAAACAATGAAATTCCACATTCATAACTACACTTAATCAATAATACACATGATAACACCAAACAACTCTAAGCATCCATAACGAACCCTAATTGACCACACCAAACCGTGCCTTAACCCTATTTTACCACAACAACCATACTTAGCCATCCCAAACCTTAATTACCCTCAGCAATTCACAATTAGCTACTCCAACCCTACTTAAGCACAACGACCCAGAGTTAATCACTCCAAACCCTAATTCTGTCTCCTCCAAACCCTTATAATACTCCACGCACTATTCCCCGTCCAAAATAGTTAAACACCCAAATAATACTTGCATTACCTTCCTTACACCCCAAATCAGCCTTTCATAGGTAAATTTTGCTCCCACGCAGACGTTACGCATCCCATGCAACCTCTCGAACTTTTCACACAAACCCTACATCCCATACAATCATTAATTTCCATGCAAAACTCTAACCCCACCATACAAACCCTAATACCACCATACAAGCATTATTACCACCACACAACCCATAACACCACCATACAAACCCTAATACCACCATAAGCCATTAATACCACCATACAATCATCAATACCACCATACACATCCTAATACCACCATGTAAACCCTAATACCACCATACCAACCATAATACCACTATGCAAACCCTAATTTCCCCCATGCAACCTTAATTTATTCCCACTCTTTTGTTTATTTAATTCCACCTTCTCCTCATCGTCTCACAAATGGTGAACTCCTTAGGTCATCCACACCTATGTTAGCCGACGTACTTCCCTTTGGTTATTTTAACCGCTTATTTTTCTTTTTCAAGTCCCCACTTCACCACACTTCCTCACATAACCCAGCATGCATGTCGTAGGGTCACATCACATCACATCACATCACATCATTCTTGTTCCACAACATATTAGTACACAAAGACGAGGACACGGGGACGTACCTCGGTTCCATGCTGCGCTACACAAATACACAGATAATACACAGGATTATAGCATACAACCGCACAAAGCATAAAAGGCAGGTAAATCATGCGATGCACCCAAGTGGCCTTAGTTACGTCCTTACGAAATACCCATAAGTAGAGGTAAGTAGAGAACTTACCTGGATCCGAAGCTAGCTAAGCGAAATGAGAGGGAGAGGGATCCCTAGTTCGTGGGTCCACGAGAAAGCTTTCCTAAACCCGATAGAAATCGAAAACTAAATTAGAAACTATTCTATCAATTAATAATTCACATACCCTAATTAAATAAACCCAAACTACACAAATGATCCTTCTTAGAAAACGTGTATAAAACTTAGAACTTAAAAGTATAGCTTTATTAAGATTTAAGGTTAAAACTGAATAAAAACGGATTAATACAAATATCCCTTGGGACATTTCAACTTAATTTGGAAAGCCCGAAAAGAATCATCGATCATAAGTTAATTTACCGAAATTAACTTATTTATTAGGTTTTATAACTAAATAAGTAACCCAACCGTTTACATAGAACCAAATCCAAACCGATTAGGTTAAAACAGAATTTAAATGATTTAAAACCCAAAGATAGAATTCGATTAGATAAATACACGTAGCAAAAATCAATTTTATAAAATCATCCCCGAAAATTAGGGTTTCAAAGCCCATAACACAAACTCAAGTAATTCCATTTAGTTAATTTAAATTAAAGGTATTAGAATACAATTAGGCTCATTTCAACTACTTTTATAAATTTAATTTTAGCAAAACAACTATACAAATAACCAATCTCATACTCCCACTTAAAATCTAGGGTTTTAGACCCGAAAATGCAATTCGGTAAAATTCTATAAATTTAATCAAATTGAATGTTTAGAAATGCAATTAAATACCTTTTATAACATATCAAATAATCAATTGATCAAAACCGATAACATAATGTCCAATTTAGCACAATTAGGGTTTTTTTTTGGCCCGGAATGCAAATCCGATTAATTCTTGCCAAAACATATCAATTGACGGTTCGGAAATGTAATTAAACATATTCTAATGTAATTTATATAGTCAATTGAATAAAATAACCCGATTACCCAAACCAATTTAAACCCGCGGGAGTTTTGACCTAAAAATCCAATTCCGGTCAATTACGCACAATTTTTACAAATCAACACTTCCAATATAAAATTAAATACATTTTAAACGATATTATAAAATCAATTGAGCGGAACGGCTCAATTATACAACCCAATTTCATTACACCCAAAATTTGACCTAGGAATCAAATTCCGATAAAACCTGCATAATTTTCTCAAATTGACGGTTCCAAAATGAAATTGGATACATTTTAAAACATATTGTATAATTAATTTGTCCAAAACCGCGAAAACGAATGAATCCGAAAAATTTGGGCATAACCCGGCTAAAAATCCAATTTTTCCAAAATTCCAACACAACCACACAATTAACCTATCCAAATCAATCTTACAGCACATATATACACAAACAAACAATCAATTTAGCTTTTTATAAGCTAATTCATACCCAATTAACCAAAACAAGGGTTAGGGTTTTCGAAAATTTATACCAAACGAAACTCAACAAATCAGCGCACGGGAAGGCCGGAGAAGCTTCGTCGGGCCCGGGGGTGGCTCGCCGGTCGTCACCCGAGCTCGCCGTGGCCGGACGGCGGCACGGCCGGTGCTGATGCTGCGTTGGCTGCTGTCGCGCGGCTTTAGCAGCTGCTGCTGCGGTGGTTAGTGGCGGTCGGAGCTCGACCGGAGCGGGGAGGAGCAAGGAGGGGCAGGCCGGTCGCCGGAGAAAAAGGACAAGAGAAGGAGGCGGCTAGGGTTGGGGCTGCGGGACAGGGCAGGGCGCAGGAGAGGGGTCGGGGTGGGGAAGAGAGAAAGAAAAAGAAGAGGGGGGGGTCGGTCGGGCCGGTTGGTGCGGGTTTTTTTTTTTTTACAAAAGCAAGTATCATTATTATTAAAAGCTTAAAAATTAATATTGGAAGATTTTATCTAAAATTTATTAAATCAAAAATTTATTTCGAACGGATCCGAAGGCTTAAAATTAGTAAAAAGGCTATATAAAGAATTTCGAAAACATTTTCGGAAAGATTTAACAACGAACGTAAAAATTTATATTATTTATGGAAATACATTAGAAGACCCCAAAATAATATTTAAAAACATATAATAAAATATTTAAGTCAAATTCTAATAAATCGAGATTAATTTACATAATTTCCGAAATCGGTTTTCCAGAAACCAAAAAGCATAAAACAAAAGAAAATTAATTCCATAAGAAAATTCATAAATAAACTCCGAAAATCTTTTTAATTTAAAACTTCCCAAAAATTATTAACGATTCCCAAAATGAATAAATTTAAAGTCGGAAATATTTTCTACGGGTAAAATCATTAAAATAAATTTAACTATTTAAACAGAAATTCTATAATTAAATAGTATATTTCATTAACGAAACATAACTTCAAAGCAAAGTCGTAAACATGACGAAGATATAATCGAAAATGAATTAAAAATATTAAAACCCAAAATACGAGAAAGAACGGGAATATATATTTTTAATCGAAGATCGAAATCATAAGAATATAATAAAATCATTGTCGTGAACGAATTTGTCTAGAATGATTCGCAACGACAATAATTAATTACATTCAATTATGAATTCGAAATCATCAATAAATCCGCAAAACGAAACGAAATTAGAATAATTAATTATTTACATCAAATTACGCTAATAAAATCATTAAACTCAATAAATCTGGATTTTAAAAATACGGGGTATTACACTAGCTCCCAAACAAAAGATAAAACTACAGAGATAAGAGGCACAAAAATGAGAAAAAAATTCATATAAAAACAATATCGACATAATATACCAAACACCCTTATTCTAAACCTAACATCTCATATAAATTGTCCGAAATTAATGATGGCCTCAATGACATCAACCTCTACTAAAATGTCTGAAAAAGAACAATGAGAATAGAATTGGTACGATGAGTGTACCAAGTAACCTAAATCTACTAAAAATGCATTCATCTAAAACATGCAAAATATGTTTAAGAAGAAGAATATGCAAAAACATGATAATACACGAAATATGGATTATTTAACAAAAACCCACTATTCATTACTATTCGTCCATAACCCTAAAATCACATAAATAATAAAGTATGAACATGAATCTTAACACTAAAATGATTAAATCCACATACATGTGAGGTCCGTCAGTTATTATAATCTATATTATATTTTCACAAAATACACCATACCACATTTTATTTTAGAGAGAACAATAATAAAGTTGAATCAATAATGGCTAAGATATCAATCTAAAGTAATACGACTAAAGAAACATCCCGAATCCACTAAGAAACGTAGTATTACTATATATTGATACCCTATACAGGACCTTTAAGTTACCTATAAAGTATACATATGCATTGTTGCACATTAATAGTGTACACAACCACTTATATAAATATGAAATGCTTCCACCGCAATGCCCATCTCATAAGTCATTCTGAGACTACTTGTCTAAATTTCAAACTCAGTCTTACACATAAATTATTAATAAGTGTTAGATATATTAATGACTGCTATCCTAAAATAAAGTTCGCACACTAATTTTTCAAAAAAAAAATAATATTTACCAAAATATTATTCACGTATGATGAGATATGTAGAAATATTTCAAGAAGATTATATCTAAAGACTAAAAAATTATTATTAAAATCTTTTACTATTTACATTAATTTACTATTCATAGAGTTAAGTCAATGTTCAAGGTCAAGCATTAACCCTAAAATATAAAATGAAGGTCTTTAGGTGCAAAATGAAAAAAATAGCCCTAATATGCCCTAATTTAGATTATTATGAATAAAATATTAATCATGCTCTAAAAATCATGAAATTAAATACTAAGAATAGTTAAGAAAAAATTCTAGAGAAATTCCATGTATTAGGTTGTAATTCTTATGATCATAAAAAATATTATTGATTTAAAAAAAATAATAATTAAAATTTTTAGCATGATCCAACACAAAAAATAATTAACAAATCAATTTTGTATGTAAAAAGACTAAATTGCCCCTAAACCCTAAAAACAAAGAAAATGGCATAACTCTTCAAAATTTTCACATTATGAATTGAAAATAATAAGAAGACTTTAGGACATCGAAAGTATCCAAGATTATAGTTTACATGCACAATGGCCAAAATGTTCATTTTTATGTCCAAAACTTCAATAAATTCCCTAGACATGCTCAAATCCAAACATGATCCATAGAAGAAATAAATGATCTAAACAACCTCGGTAATATGCTCTTAAAACATGAAAGAAATCACAAAACCACCACTCCCAAATCAACAAAAAATCTGAGAATCCCAAATCAGGCCAAACTAGCATATTTGACAACAACAAATCATCAAACAAATATAACGTGTCAAAAATGATCTAATCTTAGTATGAATTTTTTTATTAAACTCCTAGCTACATAATTACACAAAAATTAGCCCAAGATCACCACTTTTCCATCTCTTGAAAATTTTGCACCAAAAGTTAACAAAAGTCATCAATAAAATTAAAAAATGTAAAATAAACAAATAAAAATAAGAATCAAGGATATAATTACCCACTTCTCCTTGGAATGATTTATAAAATTACAGATAAGGTTAGGATTATTTCTCTTCAAAATATTTAATTTCAACACTTAATTGCTTAAGGAAAACACCAAAAAGCTAAAAAACAAGAATAAAGAAAGTAAAAGTGAAGAAATGAAGTGTATCAACGAAGGGAGGTTGTGAGGTTCGAGAAGTCTTTTCTTTTGTGAGCCAACGGTTGAAATTCTATGCTTGGGGGTAGAATGTTGGAAGAAAAGTTGGTTAAGGTAGATATTTAACTAATAAAGGTAATTCAATTAATATATTAAGGCAATATATATAAATCAAAGTTAGATATTTTAGGAAGATATACATGGAGTTTCGTAAATTTTCGTTAGTTAAAACGTTTGTTTCAAGATTTACAATGTGAGTAAGGATAAGAAAGCGTAGTAAATACTATTTTATAATTAATGTCATTTTGAAAATTTTAACAAATATGAGGCTAAAAAAATAATAAAAAATTAAATATGAAGAAATTAGAATGATTCGGAAGAAGTTTGATGGTCAAAAGTGACTCAATAGTCTCATAAAACCCATAACTATAATAATAGTTTTAAAAATATAACGAGAATTAAAATGATGTAACAAATATTTGATTTAAAATAATTTTTATAATTATAATAATAATTACATTTTATAATATTGGGGGGTATTATAACTATATTTCAACACTGTTATTAGGAATTTTCACCGTCACCACTATATATATTTTTCATTATTCTCATTCTTATCTTGCACCATTGTACATATTTCACTCCATTATTGCACTAAAATTTCTTCATCATTATTATTGAAAAACCATTGCTACATGCATCTTTTAATACTATTCTACTAATATTTTATGATTGTTTTCATACAAAATTAATTTCATAATCTTTCACCAAAATTGTAACAATATTTCACCACCTTTTATGTGAAAATTATATCAATATAAATATCTATCTGTAAAAAAAAAAGATTAAAAATATTAAGATATAAAATTTTATTTTTCTAATAATCCTAATAAAATATATTTTAATTAAAAAATTAATGTCATGACATCAGCGGTATACACAATCCCTGTCATAGGATATATATCGCCAAAGAGTAGCCTAATGAAGTTGGAGTTAAGAAAAATTGGTTACATGTAATATCATACCAATATAAATATAATGTCATATGAAGTTATTGTTGCAATCTACCTTATTGTTATTGGAATAATATATGCTAAACTCGACAACTAATATCTTTAAAGCTTTTAAAATAAGTAATTATTTTTGATAAATAATTTTTGTTACATGAAACTTTGACTATTTATTAACAGTTGTTTAAGAAATTTAAATTTGATACATGAAACTCAAACATGTCTCGTAGACTTACGTTTTATCAAAGAGTTTTAATCAAACTGTAACTTTGTGATAGTAGCCGTGCAACACTTGTTGTGACCTCACGATCAAATAAGAAGATAAAAAAAAAAGTAAATTACATTTCATCATTACAATTTATTTGAGGTTATTTGTATTGTTACTTTTAACACTATTCTTTCACTTTGCTTATTTTTTCTTCTTGACCAGTCGCGGTCATTTTCTTGATCTATTATTTGAAGAGATTATGTAATTTAGTTTTTTTTTAAACTCCTATATATTTAAATTTGCTTTCAAATATGCATTTTATACAATGTGTAACACTACAAATGTTATAATAATAATAATATCAATGAAGACATAATAACAAAAATTATAAAATTTTTATCACTACTGCCTATAAGAGAAAACAATAATAAAAACAAGAAAAAAGGATTAATAAGTTTGGGTGAAAATTTTGACCTCCAACCTCAGCTTTGTAGTCATAATTTTTTTATAAATTATATATTCTTGTATATAAAAAATTAAGCTAAAAAATCCAACCTCAACAGACAACAACAACAACAATTCTTCAAAGCCTTGCTAAAGAATATTATAAATGAAATAAAAAAATTCATATTAATAATAACAATATAATTATTAATTTTTTATTAATATTTTTAATAGCTATTTGGCAAGAATAAAGCTAATCAAAAGAGAACAATAGCAAAATACAGATTACAGAGCCACAATGATTTTTCTTGTTGCTAAAGAGTAGAATATTCCACTAATTAAATAAGCATGATGATTAACTACAATGGCTAAACGCCGCAAATCATAAGGTTACAAATTACATTAAATAGGTTTTCAATAAATTTACTACAAGTATCTAGTATCATCAATTAATTTATGTGTTTTTTTCTTAATTAATGTTGTAGCTATTATCAAACTTTTGTACAAAAAATTAAAGTTATTGGAGAAAACTTAAAACCTAACTTTTTAATTTTACTATTATATTTTTATTTTATTTTATTATCAATGTATTAAATATTTTACTATATATAAATGAATGATATAAATATAATTTTAAAAATATATTTATTTATTATTATAAAACTACTTATGTTTTTTATACAAAAATAATATATTGTTTTAGATAAATAATTTAAGTTTTATTAAGTGTTTACGATATATGTGGCCAATGACATTAATCAGACAAACTAAACCGTGCCTCAAATTTTAAGTGTGAAGTAGTTGGTTTTTATTGGTGTTATACTTATAGATAGATAGAGCAGCTATATTAAATTTAACTAAACTGATGTCAGAGAATCGAAATTAACTCAAAAGTACTATCTCCTCAGAAATCTGAGGCGGAAGGACGGAGAAGAAAAAATTATATTAATTGACAACGTACGCTTTAAATTATTTAGTTCTTAATATATATTACATACACACGCACACAATTAATAATAGTACACGATCAATAATATAATTAATAAAATTAATTAGATGATATAAATTAAAGGTGCTTGATATGAAATTAAAAATAAATTAATAAAATAATAATTACATGCGCTGTATTCTGTACTTTTTAATATAGTACTTGCTTTAAGACGTCAACATACAAGAAGCCTGATAAAGCCAAAATTTGCGGACCAACCGTCAACATGTATTTTCTCCCACGGCAGCAATTCATGTGCATCGAAACTTCCGACCCCTACCCCTACGATGGCAACTAGGCGGGGGCGGGGACCTTTGATTGAAATATTCATAGATTTCAACACCGGCTTGGCGGTCACCACGTTCTCTAATTTTTGTTGATAAAAAATTAAAACTCCTTTTCTGATTCAATTTTCAAATCGAATTATCATTTTCTGTCTTTATTTTCGAAACAGCCCTTTAAAATATTATGATAATTTTTTTTTTACAATATATATATAAGGATTCGACCATTTTCTTTCCATCCTTAAAAATATTTGTTCAAAAAAATTTCAAACCCAAAACTCAAAAATACCTATCAATTCAAATAATAAATCTCCAACGAATCTTCAAATTCATAAAATAAAATAAATTGTCATCCCACCACCCGGGGCCCCCAGGCCCCAGCCCAAATCCAGGAGGCGACATTCTCCTTTTTCAAATTACGTGCTTTTCACTTTTCCTCAACTTTTGCTTTCTTTACTTGTTATGAATACAAATTTTGAATCATATAGTGCGTAAATTTTCATATTCAATACTGATGATAAGTATCATATTCAATACCGATGATTATCTATTAATCATAATAAAATAAAGACATAAAATTTTGAAGAAGTATTAAATAAGTTATTGCATCTGTATCAACAGAAAGTTTTTTTCTTAGGATTATTATTATTATTATTATTATTTTTGTTTCAAAAGAAAATAAAGTTTCAAAATAAATCTTTATTATAGCGGGAATTTTTTAAAACCTATTTACAAAAAAAAAATTATCAAAGTTTTCAATAACAGTTATTAAAATGTATCTATCGAGATACCTTTTTAAATGCTTCATCTATTTCATCATTGATAAAATGTATTCATTAAAGACAGAGATATTTTTCTAAATTATTAATGAAACGTATTCATCGTGAATAAATATACTAAATATAATTAGCTGATTGTTGAAGGATTATTTCGTAGGCCATTCAAATGTTTACACGATAATAATTATGCTGCCACCCAAATACATCCAAAATTAAACAATTGATTTTTTGGTTTCTTTTATTTTATCAAATACTAAAGTTACCTAACTTTATAATTCAAATACACCGACACACTATATGTTAATTACCTTATTGTTCTCTAATAAAAGGAGCAAATGAAACGTTAAAACTAATCTTATCAATTCCTAAATACGAGTGCGAATCAATAAAAGACAGTTACTCTGATACAAAATGAGCAACATTAATTACCGAAAAGTGCTATTGGTGGCATGCCTAAACATTACTCAAACCTCCGTCTTTTAATATATGCAGTTATGGATTTTGATAATTAATTTTAATCATTGATATCTCTTAATATATATAGATAAAAAATATTATATTAAAATTATTTTCATTACAAATAATTTAAATTAAATTAAAGATGAAAAATTAAATTAATTAATAACTAGACTAATATATACATAGCATATTATTTTCTATCACAACCTCTATAATATATTATTTATAAGATAAATAAATATTAACTGCATATATTATTTATATGTTAAAAGATAATAATTTATAATATTTAGATACGATAAAAATTAATATTTAATGAAATATGACTGCTAAAATTTAATATAAATCACATGTATAATTAAAAATATATAAAAATTTAGTATAAAATAAGTAAAATAAGAATAAGTATATATATATATTTTTTATAAAGTATACTTCCAACCAATTAATTACTTATTATAGGATCGCGAATTCGTTGAGTTACTATAACTATTATTTTTATTTATATATAAATTTTAAACTTTGATTTAATAGATTATCTTCCTCTGTTCGAGGTTGTGCGGCGTTGATGGCGTTGCGTCGTTCGGCGTTCATCTGTCTATTCGGTGTCCTCTCGGCCCTGACCGAATGGATGCAGTTTTATTTTATTTTATTTTATTATTTCCTTTCGCGGGCAGGTGCGGAAGATGTCATATGAGGAATTATGAGAATCTTGGTGCCCATGCTCCAAACTCAGTATTTTATCTTTTCTTTATTTTCTGTTTCAGCTTTTCATTTTCTGTTTCCTTCTATCGTATTTCGTATGCAGCTTGTTGACGCCTTCCTTGTTTGCTGCAAATTCTGTGCGTACGACCGCTTCCGTCCGTGTATCTCTTGTTCACAAAAAGAGAATAACGAAAATTCTTTCATTAATTTTTGATACTGATATGATTGGGATTTTTTTTTAAAAAAATCTAAAAATAAAAATTATATATTTTATATTTATATTCTTACATCACTTTAAATTACCAAAATCAGAATTTACATGATAAAGTTATGACTCAAACACGATAAAATATCAAATATAATGTGGATTTCTATATTTTGCTTGATATTAATTAAAAAATATAATATAATTATTATTTAAACACATAATTATAAATAATATCTATATTTTTATTATTTTTTTAAAAAATGACATTGATTAATATATATATTTATAAATATTGATTAACTATAATCATTAATCGATTATCTCAATAATAATATAACAATAAAATATTATTATGATTATAACTATTAGTAATTAACGAATAATTAATAAGGCTCTAATTATTTAATATTAATAATTAACCGCCTTTATTTAATAAGAGTAATATACTTTTTTTTTAAATTTAGAACCGCCTTTATTTAAATATTACTACTATATAGTAGGTGAGGATTTGATGTATGGTGAAGGCTTCGACTATTTTTTTGGATTTAATTTAAGATAGATGGTCTAATTTGATTAAGGGTGATAATAATAATAATGATATTAATAATTTTAATGATAATTATTATTATAATTTATAATAATGATAATAATGATTTTAATTAATATTATTATATTTATTATTTTTTATGGTAATATTTATATTATTATATTTATGCAAATAATAACAATTATTCTAATTACAATATTCATATAAATATTATTATTATTATATTTATTCTAAATATAATAATAATACTATCATTTATAATAGTAATACTCTAAATATTATAATAATATTATTATTTATAATATTAATACTAATACCTATAATATAATTTTATTTTTCTCAATATTATTATTATAAATGAACTATTATCATAAATATTAATGATAATAATATTATTATAATTTAATTTTTATGAAAATTATTATTTTTATTATAATAAGTAATCATATCATTTAACTATTATTTTTTATCATTTTTATTATTATTATAAATATTATTAAATATTATTTAATCTTATTAGATTTGATCTACGTAATACTTATCTAAAGAGAAAAAAGGGGCCTAACTTTTCCATTATAATTGACTGTATACTGTTCCTTATATTCTGAAGCGTTAAAAAGGTCTTTGTTGACGACGGCAAGCGAAATAGCCAGATTTCTGGGTCTATCTCTGAATTGAGTGCGACCCAAAATTAAAGGCAAGCGTCCTGCGAACGTCCCCACCTCATTCTCTCTTTCCCTCTCTGTCCCTCTGGTCCGTCTTAGCCGACCTCCCCTTCGTCCCCCCCCCCCCTTATTTTCTCTCTCCCTCAAACATGCGAACCCTAGTTGCAATTTCCTGCAATTTGATCTGCCAACTTTGTTATTTTTTCCATCCTAAGTTTGTTCTCATTTGAAATTCACTCAAAGGTGCTTTTACCTTATTGCAACTTGCCGCTTGACCAACCGCTTAAGCTAAAGCCATAAAGCTTGAAATATCCTCCCGGAATATTATTTTTTCGGAATACCTGGTTCTAGACCATAATCACATTGGCCTTTTTCTTGCATTTTCTGTTTGATTTATCGATTTGAGTTTGAGATTGGTAGGTTTTTGTTCTCTCTTTGCTTTCCGTTTGGGTTTTTCTTTAGTTCCTTATGCAACGGAATTCGTATATATGAGGATGGATAGTCAGATCGTCTCTGCCTCTAGTAGCTGCACCGTCTGCTGTGCCGATTCATCATCATCATCATTATTATTATTTTCTTACTCACTTTGCTGATCGGTTATTTTTGTTTTGATTTGGATTGTTTTTTGATAGCTGCAATATGTATTGCAGGTTTGCTATTTTCTTCTAAAGCATTTTTATTGTATTCTTTCACAAGGTTATCTAGGTTGGCCTAATATTCTTTCATACATTCATCCATAATTTTGTGCTAGTTGCGTGTTTTCTGTTTTAATGCTGGCCTCACTTCAATACGTCATCCTATTTTTGTCTTTGTATGTTCTATTTCAACGGAGTTTGAGTTTTCTTGATTTTAACGGCTTTTTATTCTTGGCGTTGATTAGGCTGATCTCTGAATCGAGCGAGACCAAATATACTTCATGGTGAGTTCATTACAATAGAACTTGATGGTATTAAATTCGAGGCTGTTAGATTGTAGAAACTTATATGCTGAAACATAAATGGAAATAATTCATTCTTTTTTTTTTCCCACCCCCCATCTTTTTGTGTTTATTCTGATCTGGGCTTTTATTCAGGGGGAGGCTCCATCTTTTGGTGTTGATGATCTGCACACGAGTTCTGGTAACGGCTTCCATTTGGATTTCAAAGGCACCGAAACGACAATTGTTGTAGGAGAGAGAAAAGTATGTTGATCTGAAGAGCTCATCTTTACTCTTTGTTATGTTGAGAGAGCAAGGCTTAATTGTCCGTACTCTGATTCGTGTTTTTGCCTCTTCTTTTGGTTTTATTAGTATGTAATTGGAGGGAGTGGCAAGGATTCGGCACTGTGCATTGGAGTTAAGGTTTTCGACCAATCTACAGGCCTGTGGTTAGTTGTTTTTTACTTACCGACAATGCGGTGTCCACAGGTCATATTTTGGTTGGAGCTTGAGTAACTGTTTGGTGATGGCTATAGGGAAAATCCAACAATTTTGGGTTCGAAACCCACTCCAAGCAGAGATTATCATGCCATGCTCATAGACCAAGATCGGATATTAATTGTTAAAAATGACTCGACCCCAAATGACTGCCTTTGGTTCCTAGAGGTTGGTATTCTCAGTCATCGAAGCAGTATAAGCTGTTTTTTTCTCTTTGGGGGTGGGGGTGTTTGTCTTTGGCAGGATGTGAATTTTGTCGACTACGTTTGCTCAAGTTGAAATTTTATTGCACCCTCAATTTTCATCGTCTGACCTTGGCTGAAACCGTAATTGATAGGTGGACACCGAATTTGTTAGACAGCAAAGGAAAAAGATAGGAACAGGTGTGGTAGCTTGGAGTAAGGGGGTTATTGGCTATGCTGGGAAACCTATCGTTATTAGTGGCCCTTCAGGCGTGGGGAAAGGTACTTTGATATCAAAACTGATGATGGAATATCCCTGCATGTTTGGATTCTCTGTGAGCCACACTACGCGTGCTCCGAGAGAGAAGGAGAAGGATGGGATTCATTACCATTTTATGGATCATAGTGTGATGGAGAAGGAGATAAGCGATGGCAAGTTTCTTGAGTTTGCTTCTGTTCATGGTAACCTGTATGGAACCAGTGTCGAAGCCGTCGAGGTGGTCGCTGATGCTGGAAAGGTAACTGAGGGGGGGGGGAGTTGAATTGTCTGGAACCCATATATGTTATATGTTGTGTCTGCTTGTTAAGGTGATTTGAAATCTGCTGCAGCAATAATATATCGTAAGATAGTTGAATTGGCTTTGATTGCAGAGGTGCATCCTGGATATTGATGTTCAAGGGGCAAAATCAGTGAGGGCCAGTTCCTTAGAAGCTATATTCATCTTTATTGCCCCTCCCTCGTTTGAGGATCTCGAGGGGCGTCTTCGTGGAAGGTGCGTCTCGTCTTGTATTTTGCCATTCATGTGGCGGAGCAGGCTTTTGAGTTGTCCCCAGGGCCCAAGCCTTGTGTGTGTTTTTTTGTTTTGTTTGTGTGTGTGTGTGTGTGTGTGAGTGTGTGTGGCTTCACAGGTTGCTCTTCAACTTGTGTGCAGGGGCACCGAGACAGAGGAGCAGATCCAGAAGCGCCTTCGCAATGCTCGGGGAGAGCTTGAACAAGGAAGAACACCCGGTCTCTTCGATCATATCTTGGTAAACGATGACCTGGAAACTTGTTATGAGAGCTTGAAGGTGATTGTCTGACGTAGGTTCACTGACGTTTCTCGTTCTATGCGGTTTTGCATCCTAACTAAATTGCATTTGAATGCAGAAACTATTGGGCCTCTGTGAAGCTGCTGATACGAAACGCCTATCAGGTGCAAATCGCATTTTTGTCGATATTGTTCGCTCGGCATTTTATCGGTTCCAAAAATTCAGTACTTAATATTGAACTCTGCTGCTTTTGTAGAGCGGAAAACGTTCGACTTGCTTCTAGTTCGATCAGCATCGAAGGTGGATGGAAAGATACACATAGATTGCGCGACATTAGATGCTGAAAATGCCTCAAGGGACTCGTAAGAACATTCCCAGCTTTTCATAGTTCTCTGATTGATGGATGGATGGTTAGTTTTTGGCACCTTCTTAGAATTTTGCATATTTGTGGTTTTTGGGCAGGTTTGTGGTGGATATATCTTGTATTAAGGGAGGAGCACCAGGACGGACAAGAGGATTGGATTTGCGCCCCATAAATGTATTCTTCACGGATTGCCAAATTGACACCAAACAGTTGAGCTGACAGCACCCTGCCCCAACTTTCACACCTTTGCTTGCTGACTGGATTCTTCCTTTCCTTGGGTTCCTTCTTCTTTTTTATTTTTATTTTTAATTTTTTTTCCTTTAATTAAGAAAAGAAAGAAAGAAAGAAAATCTTCTAATACCGAAAGCGGAATATTTGTGACACTGACATTGAGGTCGAGAGTTGCATTTTAAGATGGACGAGTTGGAAAGAACTTTTATTCAGAAATAAAGTTTAAATCGTAGCTTGGGACTTTTGCAGTTTGGGCATTTCTTTTGTCTTGTCCTCTGGTTTCTCTTGGTGACGTTCCACCGCATTAGGTAAATTGGCAACATGAACGTGGGGGGCGCACCTCGCAACTTTTGACTCGGCTCTGGGCTTTGAAACTTATGTCCAGATTTCATTGGTGGTTCGTTCGGTGATGAGGGCCACTCCTCATCTGAATTTTGTGAATCGAATGTGATTTAAATGAAATTAATAAGAATTCACTATGCTATTACATTTTTTTGGTGCTGCAATTATTATTCATTCGTACTCTTTTGTTCTTATCATTAACCGTTACAATTATACTAATAAAGGTCAGGAGAACATGTAATGTATTCTGCTTTCAAAGGTTGACGGCCGCCCTCAATCTGTCAATCACGCTCTGATGTCGGCATCCTTTGTTATTAGCTCGAGTTTCGTGAGATAATTTGCAGCTTAATCGTTGGTGATGCCGAAATCAATATTAGCATTTCAGTGATTAGGGTTGAAATGAGTGGAGCGTAGTTTGAGCGGAAGAATACGGATTCTGTCAGGTAAAGTATCGTTTCGAACAGTTTTAGAATGGAGTATGTTTACGTCTCTGTAGTTTGAGAAATCGGATAAGCCAGCGAACAAGTATTATTACTTTCGGTTTAGTGGATGGACAGGTGATTTGAGCCGGTGGAACTAATAATAATATTACCCGGGCAATAAATGCGTATAACATGTAAAGCATGTCGATTTTCTACGGATTTCTGGCTGCTGTTTTGTTTGTTTCATCGATTTTCAACGAGTGCAATCGGTTCTTAGCTGACTTTGACCGATTTTCAGGTTTTGAAGAATGCTACTTTTCATCAGACCAATGATTTGAATCCAATTTTTAATACTATAGTTGCATCAAAAGGGAAAAAAAAAAGGTTGTACATTTTAATGTGGGATGTTATTTTATATATATTAATAAAATTAATACATTTTTAATTCATAAGTAATACGTGGAGGAGAAATAAATACTAAAATATTGCCCAGTTTGTATCTAGAGGAAGGTTTCACTGTGCAAAACGAACCCAAATTAGCTAGATTAATTAATTGCTTAGAAGTTGTCGAAGCGAATAAAAACGGGTGATATTTTAGCGGGTTAAAATGAATAGAGTGCGGTAATTTTTAAATCTTCCTCTTTAATGTAAAATCTCGTCTGCCACTTTTTCATTCAAACGAAGACTTTGAACGGTGAATCTATTCTTTGAAAAAAAATAAAAATGCTGGAGACGTCGCAGGCACGGCCCCGTTTGGTAGTAAAACGTCACTGACATTCGACATTTTTTGATATATATATATTCAGTATCTGATAAATAGTTAATTAGGTTTACTATATAAAATTAATTTAGTGCAGCAAGGTTAACTGCAGATGTTGGGGGATGTGCAATCAATCTTTTTGAATGTAACTAATCAGTGCCCGTCGGATGCCTTGAACTTTTAGAAATAGAGGGTGCAGATGGCACCTTATTATTATTACTACTTAAAATAAATAGTTATGGGACGTGCAGATAGTACTCGAATGTCTTTCTTTACTACTTTAATTTTGAGAGAAAAACTCGTTTACTAAAATAAACTTGGGTATTATTGTAAGGGCTAAGATTAATAACAAACAAATCGAATGCTTAACAAAATGATGAGTTTAGACAAAATTTACTAAAACGTCACGTCGCAACCGGTTGCACCAGTGTATCCACCTAGCAATTCCTCGGATGCTTCAATTCCTATGTTTCTTTAATGTTGCCGGTCACTTTTTTTTATTAAAAAACTAAAAATAAAAAATTCTTCGATAAATCTTATCGGGACTCGTAATGGGCCGGTCGGTCGTGTGTCAGCAAGCATTTTCCGTCGGCTCCGACATGATGGCGGAAAGAGAGACGAAGGGCAAGTTGAAAGCATCCAAGGAATTCATATTTGTATTAAAATATGTTCCATGCGGGGACCAAATTTGACCGTCTCATGCTGTTACGAAAGGGCCGAAGCAGATTTGTTAAAAAAAAAAAACAAATTGGCCACTTTCTGCTGTAATTAGTTTTATATCCCTTTCCGAATTGTAGGCTCTGCTTTCAAAACAGGCTGCCGGGTTTGATCAAACGAAAATAATTTTGTTCAAACTTATTTAAATAACCAAATGCTACCGATGATCGGACTGAGTCAGGTTCTTAGCAGCTGTCAAAAATACAACACCGCCGGTGCAATGGCATTCCATTAAAATTTACAACAGTTTAACGTTCCACAACCTCGGTGAAAAAAATAAAAAAAATAAAAGGTCAGTCCCGCCGGAACCTTGGTACGAGGGGCAATTAGGACCCGGATAGTTTTTCCTTTCCGACACCTATACGAGCACCACTTCCATCCCCGTCGATCCTTCCTCCTCCGAAGCTCTCCTGTGAGCCAAACGGAGGCGGGGGAGGATCCACGACCAACGTACCTTCTAAAACCTTCACAACCTCCCCCATACCAGGTCTCTTTCTTTCATCAACTTGCAAGCACCAAAACACTATCCTCAGCACGCGTTCCAGCTCCAGCAAATCCACCTCCCCTTCGATCCTACCATCCACCACTCTGATTCCTTCTCCGCCAATCCATCTATCATAGCACCATCCACAATCCTCTTCTTCGCTTCTCTGGCAGCCGCTCCTAAACAGGCTCAGCACCAACCTTCCGTAGCCCTTCACGTCCTTCCCTGCAGCCGCTCCGTCCTCCGCTCCCAGCAAACCGAATTCAGAAACCTTGGGTTCCAAGTTCTCATCCAACATCACGCTCCCGCTGCTCAAGTTTCCGTGGCTTATGAACTCTCGACACTCGTTGTGCAGGTAGCACATGGCTCGCGCTACGCTCAGACATATCTCCATTCTCTTCCTCCACGTCAACCTGCTCCGTACTCCGGGATCCTCCATGCACCTCTCTAGGGAGCCACGGCTTATAAACTCGTACGCTAAGAACCTGTGCCCGAAATCCGAGCAGTAGCCTTCCAGTTTCACTAGATTTTTGTGGTGCACGCTTCCTAGGATCGCGGCCATGCTTCGGAACCTCCTTTCTTCCACCGGCAACTTCAACTGCTTGATTAGAACGGGCCGCCCATCCGGAAGCACGCCTTTGAACGAGCAGGGCCCCATTCGGTGCTTGAAATTATCCGCCACTTCTTTCACTTCAGGAAACGAAAACGTCATCAAGCCCCCTGAGTTAAGACCCGAAAAGCCTCCCGAGGAAGCTTTCCTCGCGACGGCTCCCCTCCTTTTGTAGAGCCAGATGCCGACCACTATCTGGACCGCAGTGAGTACAATAAACGTACCTACAGCTGCACCGACTAAACAAGGAATGCTTAATCTGTAAGAACGAAAGGTGCTCGCAGATACAGGCGACGGAGGCACCGCGGAGAGAGGGGTCGCATTCTTCGGGAGGACAGCCATCGGATCCAAACAATTCTTCACGAAGGATATAGAAACCAGAGACGGGTTTGAATAACCGGTTATGTAGCGTGTTTTCTTCATCCTACATTGTGCGGTTCCATCGTTGGAGTAGGTTAGGGCTGTACATAACCGATCTTCTTCACAGAATCTTCGGCACTCCTCTAAACTAGCTAGGATGGCCGAATTGTTTGGCGGGTACATGCCGTAGAGCCTAGTGTGCTCGTAGATTTCCATGGATTTCGACGAAGCACATTCCTGCGTGTAAGGTGCCAGGCAGTCTGAAGAAGTAGGCTCCGTTGCGGAATTAAAAGGGCATCTACAGATTGGGATGCCTGATGAATTATACACACAGATGCCATGCAGCCCACACGTGGCAAATACGTCACACTGATTTTCAACAGCTTGCCAGACCGGCTTCCACCAACCCGAAGCTCGATCCCAAGAATAGAGCCTTAGATTCCCGTCGACATCGAGCCTCAGGAACCGAAACCGAACGGCATCCCCGTGATCTTCAGCAAACCGAGACCAAACGGGTCTGAAATTTTCACCATCGAGGATCTGGAAAGCGCCGGTCGAGTTCAAGACAGCCGTACGTTGACGAAGGCGAGAAGGGCCTCCACTTGTCCAGTATGTTATGTTGCTTTCGTACTTCAGCTGTAATTGCCCCGACTCGTTCATCCCGAAAGTATAGTAGCTTGACATGGAATTCCTACTGGCAGCTCGAAGCTCTCGGAAATCCCGGAGGTTTTGGCCGGGAAGTAGAGTATCGGATGGAGTATCAAAGCTCTGCCACACAATATCTGATCTCCCATCCGTAATAACAAAATTACCATTATCCTGGAGGCTGGCCGAAGCAGCAGATAAGTTGCTAGTTTTGCTGGTCCACACTGTAGATCCACTGGAGGAATCAAATAGAACCAGTTCACCAAATCTATCGAGCTGAAAATAAGACTCATTGCCGACCGCAGAATCAGCACCAGCAACCCACACAACAGTTTGTTTATTAACCGGTATAGAATCCGAGTTGAAACGAATCCCGACGCTGTATCGGCTTGGTTGATCCGAATGATTGAGAAAACCAAGAGCAAAGTCTCCATTGGAGGAAACCCAGAAGCGGTTTTCTTTGACAGAAAGCTTTGAACCTAAAGGAATCTGTGAAGCAACCGCTGTAGAGGAAAACAATGATGCGAGGATCATGCAAGGCAGCAGGAGCATGGACGGAGAGCATAGAAAAATCCTCAAATTGGGCATGGTAGGATAGCTTTGTAGAATGCAGATGGTGGGTGGCAGACCAGAAAAGGAAAATCGAACTGAATATTTTTAAGATTCGTGATCAACATACCAATTATAGACGGTATGGGAAGAAAACTAACGAGAGCTCGGCAACTCTCAAGTACTATTAAAAAAAAAAAAAATCAAACAAGCGACCGGCTAGAGAGACTGAATGTAAAAATCGAAAGGCACAAGACTTCCATAAACAATTCAATCACGATTCAAAGGGGTAGAATTGGCAGCTGACTGCACCATATTTTTCCAAGATAAATTAGGCAGATAGATAGTGAGCGAAAACAACTCAAGTTCAAAGACTATGACGTGAAAACGACACCTGAGATAGGTATAAGCCGGCGACGACAGCGATTACAAGGTTGAATGATTCGTACCATACCAATTGCTTGATAGACTGTTTTCCCTTGCCCGCCCAGTGTTCGAAGAAATGTCCCCCTGAGAGCAGGTTAAACACCTAGAAGCTACAGAGGAGATCGGAAATGCTTTCAGTAGCTTTTTACAGATGGTACGCAGTCGGTCCCTCTGCTCCTTGCTATATTCATTTAATACTCTGCCTTTTGGGGGTTTGGTTTTTAGGGATTTGAGTCTGCCCGAAAGAAAAGGACCCTAATCTGAAGCCATAGCTGGTGGGAAAACAACCAATCTATCTAACCGGGGAAAAGGAAAAATATGGCGTTCGCTGTCAATCCGTTGATAGTTGAAGACAGTAGTAGAGTTACAACAATTTCCAACAGTGTGGGGAAAAAGGAAGGCGGGGGAATACTACTTAATTGATTACTTTACATCACTCGATCAACGAGTGTCATTATTCTAACGAAGACTACTAAAAAATGGTTCCCGAGGACGTACTGAAAAATCAAATTATGAGAAAAACGCAGTTTAATATTTAATCAATTTATTCTATCGCCAAAATAAAAAATAAAACATGGTGGGAGACAGATGGAAGAGGATTTTGTCGGTTGCCTGAAAGGACCGCATGAATAGCGAGGAAATAGTAAAAGTTTCTGTACGTCCCTCTTCGTCACATTTGATCGCGGATAGTGTCGCGTCCCGTGATTGGAGACCCTTCTCGGTTTCAAGAACCGTCTCACGAAGTCTGGTCTGGCATAACACATTTGTCACTGGCGTGCCTTATTCTAACTCTTTTGGGAAGTGTTTGGGCGTCAACAATGGCCAGGCCTCGCCCCACCTTTTCCGCCATGTCATTGACCGTATCCAGAAGCCTAATTTATTTTCCTCGGCTAGGAGGGTCACTCTCACTCAGTCAGTGAAGCATGGCTCCTAATTAGAGCCTGATATCCCCCTTTTGGGGCGAGAGCAGAGATGGGAGATTCTGTGTGATGTCAGCTAACAATTTGATTCGAGGGAACGTTGATCCCACTTCATCTCGGTGGAGGAACATTTGGAGAGTGCAGATGCGTCAAAGAGCTGGACCTGCATGGCTGCCTCCTGACAAATGCTAATCGTAAGCACCGCCTCCTTCTTGTTAATGATGCCTGTGACTTTTGTGGCGGCAATTAAGGAAACACTTTTACATGTCCTGCGTGATTGTAGACACAAGTATAGATTTTGGGAAGGATTCTTATTGTTTCAACTAGGCAATGACTTCTTCCACCTGCAGTTGCACGATTGGGTTAGTATCAACATGGCCAACCAGCAACAACTGAAGCCCGAGGCTTCTGCATAGGCCTCTCTGTTCTAGATTGTTCCTAGACATGACATTGAAGACTTTGCACCTTGGAAGAAACTCCAAGAGGTTAGGAATCCGGGTAAAATTTATGGTCAGGGGGATGTTGGCCAGACTTACTCTCGAGAAGGCATAGTGAAGATCAATGCAGATGGCAGTGTCCGGGCATAATCTCTTTAGGTGGCGTGCATGGCTAGAGATCATGTTGTACGGTGGCTTTATGCCTTCTCAACCGACGCCGGCTTCGACAGTGTGTTACTAGAGGAATTGTGTGGGCTATTTATTATGGTTTTAATTCCGGCCAAGGAGTGGAATAGTTTTCGGCATGTGCATGTGTGGATAGTGATTCCTTGCGAGCGGTCCGCCTCCTCAATGGCGCCCGGACTCCTAGCCATCGTCATTTGACTATCATTAACGCTTTCGATGCTCTTATGCGAGGATTTCATACCACTATTGTCTCCCACGTTTATAGGGATTAGGGAAGTTAAACGCGGCGGCCGATCAACTTGCGATTTGCGAATATGGTTCACACCCTTCCCTTTGGTCTCTGTGTGTATGGATTCCTCCCCCCCCCCTCGTGAAGTATTCTCCTACTTAATGTTTGATAGAGTAGGGGGTGTAATGTCGCGGTCTCTGTATAGGGTGTGCTGTGTACTGGGCTTTAAGTCCACCCCCCTTGATTTAAAAAAAAAAAAAGATATGGCACGAGCCTCTTTTTCAGATTTTGAATTTAACCAAAATTATAATTATAATTATAACAGTATTATGTAACCTATTAGAAAATTTCATTTAGATAAGATGATTTCAAATTAAATTAGGTGAACACCCCAAGCCTTGATTCGTTGACCTTTTATGTTGGAAGAACCATAATAATAATAAAAACTAGAATCTAATTCATGGATTACGACCTCCAACAATTAGCCACAATAGTAACAACCAGCTGCAATAGCTAATAGCTAATGCTTATTGTTTTCTCAAGCCATTAAAAGCTTCATAAAAGATCATAGTTTCAACTTTTTTAAAAAAGGGTACGCATACAAAGCCCATAATTTCTTTCCCATAAAAATAAAATTAAAATAAACTTTCCATGAATAATTTTATAAATGTTAAAATTATTATTATTATTTATTTTCAGTTTACTTTATACATACTAACTGCTAAATTATTTTCAATGATTCATGTAATTAGAAAAGTTATTTTTATTAGTAACTAAAAAAATATTATATAACTTGGTAAAAAAAATTACGATAAATTTCACTTAGATACCTTGATAGTTGTTTTAATATTATTAAAGTACCTTAAAATTTTAATAATTTTGCTAAGGTACTTTATATTTTACTTTTGAGTACCTAAATGAATGCCTAAGTGAAATTAAAAAAGTAATATTTTTTTTTGCCATTCAGGTATTTAAATGAAATTAAATTTCAATATGGAGGAATCTAAATGAATGCAGCTAAGTGGATTCATCCAAGAACTTATTTTCTACTTGACAAACTTTTTCCTATTTTACTTTATCATCTCATTTTTCTAGACAAGATCCAGACTTTGTTGGTGGTGTGAGGCTCGTGGGCATCTTATGCTTAAAAGTTGTACAAAGTTTGCATGTAGTTCTAGGATTGAAAATAAGGTTTGTCAGCTTAATATTTGGTTCGGTCCAACTTATTAAAAATTTAATTTATCTCATTTGTTTAGTTAAATAAGTCAAACTCTTTAGTTAATTTATCTCATTTACTTAGTTAAATAAGTTAAACTCGAAAGAGTTTGACTGATGAGTTCAGTTTGAACTCATTAAAAGTTTAGTTTGACTTGTTTATTTAGTTAAACAATACGGGACTAAGATTTATTTTGGACATATTTATCAAACGAATCTTAACCCATAAACTCGGGTTATTTATAATCCTAAACTCTTATACGGATAGTACACTTTGTCAGTCTTTTTAAAAACAAAGTATACTTCGTCTGGAATGAATAGCATACAAGCCTCACGCAACTCACATAGTATACTTTGTCAGTCTTATTAAAAACAAAGTATACTTCGTCTGGAATGAATAGTATACGAACCTCACGCAGCTCACACATACTCAAGCGGCCATTTAAACCTGCAATGTGTAACAGTTCCAAATATGAAGAGTAAGAAACAACAATTTCGTTTCGTGAAGGGCAAATATCTGCCTATATAGTGATTGCGATTGATGCAGATAATTTTATTTTCTTTGCTACGATGATCAACAATCGGATTTGTTGCAAATAAGCACCTTTGAAATTTTAATTTTTTTAGTGTGACTGGTGACGCTGACGGGGATGGTGGCACGAGTCTCCATCTCTACGTGAAAAGTATCTAAAATACTTCCGTATATGCAACTGGATAGATGTAGACTAGAAATTCAATGCCGATGGGAAGGCATCCTCCATTCCTCGTGCACTTACCGTGTGTACTATCCTAGTCCACTTTGCCCTTGTTTAAGAGTTGCATTTTACCTTGCAGAACAGAACCTCACTCCAACTTCGCAATAGAAGCAGTCTGCTTTAGCCAACCACGACACCACCATATATTTCTCGTATTTGGTAGCTGTCGGAGGGAGAAAAGGGCAGTGGCAGAGTGAAGAACTCCACAGATAAAGATATGATAAATAAAGTGGTGCATACAAGGCAAGTGGATATTACCGTGGAGAGTGTTGTACACTGATGCTGGTGTGCCGGCCTTCTCAATGATATGTCTCGTCAAAAAAAAAAAAAAAAAACATCAACTTTGGCCCGCTGTTGTCGGTCATGGAGGGCAAGGGCCATTCCGGAGTGATGTGGCTATACTTAATCCTATCATGGACTGAGTGTAGAAGGCAAATGGTTTAGACCATCAAATTTGGTCAAGATGACCATCATATATACGACCATCAACAAATGTTTTCCCCATTCCCTAGCAATTAAAGTAAGAAAAACTACAAGTCTACATGGATGTATACATATTCAGTTTTTTTACAGGTCTCGGAAGAATCACAAGGGAGAAATATTGGATGAAACACAGAATGACGAACACCAATTCATCTCCTCCGGCTTCGAGCGCTGGAGGTACTTATATGACGACTGCAGCCTGTCTCTGATATCAATCAGCCCCTAGCAAACTACGTAGCCTCCTGTGCTTCATGGATTTCTGTATTTTCCTCCCTTTATCCAACCACCTACTCCTCCGCCTTCGAAATTTTTGACGTACCTTCAACCAGATGGAATAATCTCTTCCCCGCTTGCACTCGATGAAATCAGCTAGCTCATTATCTACCCCATCCCCTATACACTCCAGAAAAATCTCCCCATTGCAAATATCTTGCGACTCCTTCGTGGCCGCAATGCCATCACCTGATGAGCAAGCTCCCCTGCCAGGGAAAGAGACTATATTGGTCCAGTCACCAGAGGACAAACAGATTATTTAGAAGATGCGGAGTTTTTCATAGTGGCCTCTCCAATATATTTTCATGCATGACAGGAGCTCAAGGCTCCATGATTTCTTGGAAACTTTCAAGGGAAAAAATAAAATAAAAATAAAGAGGTAAATCGTATCTTATGTTTGGTTTACTTGAGAAAATGATATGGAGAAATAGTAAAGAATAAAAATGTAAGACATTTAGCTACTTGGTTTTCCTTGCAAGTATATTTAGATCTTACCCTTTTTCAAATGGAGGGGGTTACTACTTAAATTGCCTTAATGAGTTCCACGTTTCCCCATTCAATTACAAGGATAACGTATGCTGATGTTTTGAATATATACAGCATTGGCCTAACGAAACCAGTGCAATGAGCCAGTAAAGAAATTTAAGCCTAATAAACTAGTCCAACTTGTAAGCACTTTTGCTCAGCTGTCACTAAGCTGCATAACCAGCAACTCTCATCGATACATACCAGAATTACAAAAATATTATTTACCTTGCATACATCATTTTTATCTCTTGGAACTTGGATGCGACTTTCAGGCTAGAACTACTATGCTTGCTACCCTGTAGTAGTTGAGGCAGACAAGATATGCTATTATGATTCCATTGACAACAAAAATTATGAAGGGAAAGCAATAGCAGAACTTAAAACAATCAGGCAGTAATGAATATCACCTTAGTTGTTCTTTCCAGTGTTTCACCAACGATGTCACTTCCACAAGCACTCCTATTATAATTTCCAGCCAAATGTTCCACTCCTGAGCCAAGCAAGTGGCCCAAGAAATCTAAACATCCCTCCTCAAGGATCAACAAATTAATAAAAGCTACCATCACAAGCAGGCACTCATTCACCAAAATTTCAAGACCCCTAGCTAAGCTTAGAGCTAGCAGGCCTACAAAATGAACAAACATCAACTTCAACTCCTTTTGTCTCGACAACTGCGAATGTATAGCAGAAGCCAAAAACTTCTCAGTTTGTAAGCCAATCTTATGCTGCCCAAAAGATTGAATCAGACCAAGCAAATATTTATACCCCTCAAGTAAAGAGGAGTCTTTTGAGGCTTCAAATTGGCTTAATTCTTTTACTCTTTTGATGGACCAAAGAGCCTGCAGCATTGAGCAACGCATCAGCTTCAATGTGGCAGAAAGCAGCCAAACCTCTTGCATGTTTCTTTCACAGTTACGGAGCAATGTTGTATCAGTGGATCCAATGGAAAAAGCTCTCTCTATTAAGCAAATTAAATATGACAATGCATCACTTCTGCATTTTTCATCTAAAAGATGGCTTTTCTCCTTCACATAAGCTGTAGCAGAAGTAACAATTCTAGAATTTGTCTCTGTAGGAAGTGTACAAGCATGTACAGCCCACAACTTATCGAACTTGGAGTGCATATAAATAATCCTATCATTTGTTGACGGAGAAATAAAAGAGTTGAAGGACAGATGATGATTTTTCATATCTGATATAAGTGCTCTATCATCTGCAGAAAGGTCGTCATCAAGCAAATGCGTCATAATACTAATATATACGTTGACTGACCTCTCAAAAGCCGAGACGTAACAGTTAAACCTGAGTTTTTTGTCCATATCCTCCAACATGGCACAATTTTTAATGCTTATAACTTCAGAACACAAAGATATCACATGTGCATAAAGGAGTTTTGGTGCAGAGATCATGACAGGCTCAGCAAGCAAGGACATTGCCACATTCAAACTGATTTGAGGAGTTGAAATAATCTTTTCAGACTTGTGTATCCAACTTAAAATCTCACTAAAATCTCCACAATCTTTGACAGCAGAAAATGATAGAATAAAATGATCTGACATCAGCTCCAACATGCATTGTGTCCTGGTAGCCCAGCTTGAAAACAGATTTTTTCCTGTACTAGAAAGTGAATCGACGAACTTAAAGCATTCTCTCAATGTTCCGTGCGCCAAAAGTTCATCGACAAAAACCTGCAGGTGAAGTTCAACAACAAGTCATGCATGGATACAAGAAATTCTGCAACAAGCTTGGACACAGCAGGCATATAGGCAGTTGAGTATAGGAGAGTTGAGAAGTTGATAATTTGATCAATAGCAAATTTAAAACTTTGACATATCACAAATCATTTGTTTTTGAAGCAGATAAACAAATACTATGGTATGTCAGTGGGAAATCCTGGGAAGACCCAACAACCGACCATGGAAGAAGCCGCTGTACATAGAGACTTTCCCAGAAAAATGATAATAGATCACAATCTGATCCCCAGTTGATGCCCCAGCCTAATCAAACCTCCAGAACGAGACCTTTTTTATTTTGCACCAACACAAACACTTTTTTTACACGAAAAGTTGCAGGTAACGTAGACATGCAACATAATTTCCAATCCTGGTAAAAAAAAAGAAATTTTTTATGGAATTATCAGCGTTTCCAAAATGTTATTTTAGATACTTGCTTCCAACACTTCTTAGATAGGCAAACTCAACAAAGACAGACATGTGAGCTGAAGGAAGAAACATATAAACTACCTCAAGCATCCTGCATATGAAAGGAATGCATTGATTAGCCGGTGTTACAAAGCATGATGTAGCAAAAACTGAGCCTTCCAAGCTGACCACATCTTCATCCCTCAGGATCAATTTATCTGAGGAGCATAAGTCTTGGAGTATTTGAAGCAGATATGTGGCCTTTTCAACTAGAAGAAATTCAGTTCTTTTTATAATGAGCCTTTGACCACCTAAAAGGAACTTCACAATGCCTATGCAATATCTTAGAAGCACAAGTAATTCTTGCATTGAGATAGGAACACCCAAACTTGCATCATCCTGTCCAGGATGCTCATTCGGTGTTTTCAAATTTAATGTAGATAACCTCTTAGAAAGTTGTCCAAATAAAGTAGTGGAGCATCTGCATACGGTTTGAAAATCAAGATTTGACCAATCATTGCCAGTCCCCAGCGTCATAACAAAACATTAATATTACAACTTGGGTGATCAAGGAACGGTCACTTTAGATGATCGGCTTCAAAAGCTGAACCACAACAACAGAATGTCAAAATTCAAAACAAAAGACTTAGAAAGGCAATGGAATGAAACATCAGAAATAATAGTCGCAAAGCAAAGATTTTGGTACTATGTTGTCCCAATACAGTATATTGTACAAGCAAAGAAAAAAAGATGCATCATTATAATAAGAATTAAAAAACTAAAATAACAAAATACCAATATTATTCACATCGCAACACATTGTAAGTCACCAAACCTGAACACCAGAAAATGTCTGTCCCATAAGATTTGGTGAAGAGGAAATTGTCGGTAGAAGAAAGAGTCAAATATTATTTTGGCCACTCTATCTATGATCGTTAGAGAAGCAATACCTAACTCCGAGCATTCTTCCGCATCTTTTCGGTTGCTCATTTGAAAATCAAATCATTTCCTAATGTCTAACCAGAGCTTCCAGATTAATAGGAAGGAAGTAAATCGAATGAATAAGAAAATTTCTTTTATAAGTATAAACGTCGGCACCAACGAATTAAATCGGTTTCTCCTCAACAGATAAGTACTGGGCAGATTATGCAAATTCACCCTAGTTTAGCTCACATATCAAATATCTACAAGTACGTCCGGATAAATTACGATGAATTTATTTAACTAAGATGATAAAATGCATAATATATCGATATTATCTCATATCACAATCTTCGCCCTTCTTTACCTACGCCAGTGCCCATCTCCCTTTCCCACTTCTACGCCGACGGATGGACCGGTGCTCGATCGTCGTCCCGCCTCGGCTTCGGTCTCTCGCCTAAGCATTTTCTACCGCAAACGTCGTTCGCCTTCGTCGGCCCGCTAAACTACCATCATCATCAAACATAAAACAGCAAAAGGCCGCTGTAGCGAAACAGCTAAGCAGAGACAACAACGCAGCCAATCCAGGGGGTTGTCGCTTGCTCCGCCCCAGAAAATTGAGTCACCGGATCTAAGCTAGTCAGCTGTCGCCGCCGGTTTGAGAATGTGACTGAGAGTATGCCAGAGCGGTCGAGGGCTTAAGGTAGAAGTAGAACCAGTGTTACCGGTTTAGTCATCAACCCCATTTTACTACTCGTTTGGTGGTTTATTGGTTAAATCAGTAGTTCGAAAGATTTATTAAAAATAAATAAAATTTATATAAATTTGTTTAATAGTATTATATAAATTTTAATATTATCTGTTATAAAATTAAAAATGATTTATTATAATTTACAATATCATAAAGATAATCTATTTAAAACATTCATACAAATTATAAAATAACAAAAGTCAACATTAAATCTATACATATTCAAGAAATACAAAATAGAACACGGTAAAAGCTAATTAATACACAATTAAAGTTGAAAGTATTTAATTTTATTATATAACTACTCATCAAAACCATATGAATTACTCATATTTTTATCCACATTAGAAAATATGGGAGTAATATTTTTATGAGCACTATTATCTTTATTCCCTTCATATTTTGTTTCATCTACCCTATCATCAAAAGCTTCCAACACATCTACACAAACACCATTATTATAATGTTAGTTGGAAGAATAAAAAATGTCATATGATCTTATACAAAAAATAAAAGGTTATGAGCTTTATAGTTTATACCTTCATTTACATTGCTTTGATTATCTTATATAGTACACCATTATTATAATGTTAATTAGAAGGATACGAAATGTCATATGATCTTATACAAAAAATAAAAAGTTATGAGCTTCATAGTTTATATCGATTCATTTCTTAACAATTCCATCTCTTCATTATTTAGGCTAGAAAACTCATCCATAAGAATCCAAGTGCCATTTGCATCAAACTCTTTAAAATTAATTAGATTATACCATATTTTAAATCAGCTTCTACACAAAAGACAATACAACTATACCGCTTAGCAATATGGTCATGTGAAACAATAACTTTAAAGATTAGGCAAGAACATGATAAATAAATTTTGAAAGATGTATTTACAATATACATTTATTTCAACCTCAAGTTAGAATGAACAAAGACTAGATCATTAGCCTTTGATGCTCTACTTTATTTCTTTTCTTCAATTAGATATGCTCAAATATACTCCAATTTCATTCACATCTCAAAGCACTATTGGTTTGGCTCAAAACACGAACGATAAGTTTTTGTAGATCTAGAGCACCACATCCATAAAATATCCACAACTCATTTACAAGATATACAAAACAACCAAACAACAATTGTAATAGGAATAAAGTATTGAAGATTAACCATTGTTCAAAAGCCATACCAGGAGAATGAATAACAACTTTTTAAAAAGAACTCATTTGAATTATCAATTTTCATCTCAATTGGAAATTTCCATTAGACCAAGATTTGGTGGTTACTTAATGGGAGGCCGGCGTTTTGAAGTTGCAACGCAACAAGTGCATGATGCATCACATGCCCAATGCAAATAGCCATAGATTCCATCGGTACAATACACCCATCATATTCTCAATCACTCAGAAGTCTCTGTCTCTCTCTCTCTCTACACACATGCACATACACACACACACACACACGTTTTGTTTAGCAATCAACAAATAACCGATAGTGTATAACAGATTGTATTAGCAGTTAGTGATAACAAATTTTAATAGCTTATATCACTACTAATTTATATTAAATTATTTAGTAAAATTAATTATTATAAGAGGAGGATATATTAGTAAATTTTAATCAAACTTCTAAATGGTATGTAGAAAATACTGATACAATTAGTATTTTTTCACTTATCTTAAACCTTTATTTTTTTCCATTTTACTAATCTTAGATATTGTTTACCAAAAATTATTATTACTATGATTATAAGTTAAAACTCTAATTTTGATTCAAATCTACTATATGCTTTAGAATTTGCTAATTACCAAATACCTCTCAATGACATCAATAATAACAAACACAATGTTTTGGTGGTTTGTAATATCAGATGAATACTGAAAGTAAAGATCAAACCAAGAACCGGTTGTATGTAAATTCTTTAAAAGTTGAGTATCTGATGCATATGCCAATACAAATTTGGTCAAGTTAGGAAGGTGGTTATTAATGGGGGATAACTGAATAAGAAAACAGAGAAGAGGGTGAAGAAAATGGGTTGAATATGATCTTTAGTACCTCCTTAGATCATATACTAACAAGAACCACCTAAGGTTTCAACACTTAGGATAAATCTTATGAGATTTTGGGATTCAAACTTCAAACTCATGCACTAGAGTTGAAGGTGACTGATTTTTGCTGAGAGAAATAAGATAGCCAAATTCTGAGTTTTTTTTCCTTTTTTCATTCAAGTGTGAGCCCAACACTTATAGGAGAGTGTTGGGTCTCATTTAGTTGTAATACAACTAAAAAAAAAAGGAATGGTTTGGTTGACTAATCAAACTAGTTTGTTGTCAAAGAGACTAACTTTAACTAGTTTAATCCTAACCAAAACTAAAGTTGACTTTATACTAGCTGAAACAGAGAAATTATAATTGTTTGATACCTTTCCAATGTCTTACATCTGACTTGGGAGTCTCCTTACAAGTTGATAAGCTAAGTTAAGCTAAAGACATCATTAAAAGTAAAAAGTAAAAGTAGCTTTTATGCTAAAGACTAAAAACATTATTAAAAGCATAAAGTAGAAAGGAACTTTTCTGCTGCAAGCCTAAAGTTCCTTCATAGCCTGGGCATAGGTTTCTTTTCTTCCAAAAAAAGTTCGCCCTCTTTGATGCTTGTAGCTGTTGCTGCTGCTAGTGCCCACATCTGCCCAGGAAAGTGCAGTTGTGGCTGCTATTTTGGGACCTGAACTGTACCCTATCCTTAGCTGGGTAGTGAGCCATTAAAGCCAAAAAATGAGCCACTAAGGTGCAAAAAGGTGGTGGCTGGATTGGATTTTTGCATAGATTTCATGGATTGGGGTTTAGTTAAACTAATTAGTCCAAGTGAGAAGGTTTTTATGTCCCCCTAACTTAGAGAAATTAACAACTAAATTAATATCTTGGATAATGGATGCTCCTGCATCAGTATCCCAATGAAAAGTAATGATCTAAAGGTAAGAATCCACCCTTTTCTTTATCCTCTTAAATCTAGCAACCATATCATCTCTAGCCTTATGAAAGGTTTGATATAAATAACTCATAAGTGGTTTCTCTTCTGTATCCACTATCTCTAGAACACACATAATAGGTTATGAAAGTTGTATAATAACAATAAACTTCTTCCAAAAGATAGAACTCAACATATTCTGTACAAATTTCTTTACTTCCCTTTCTTTAACATGCACACAAGAGGTCAATTATCTAGAAATAAACATTGTCCTAAGAACATCCTTTTGCTACAATATATTTTACAAAGTAACGAAATTATTTGCAAATCTAGTTGTAGCTGAACAAATGATTTCCCTTCATATTGTATGCTTCCTTATCAAATTTATAGTATAACAATGATTATAAATGTACTTAGTAATTTTTGAAGCATGCTTTACAATATCTTTAACTTCATCTGGCTTACCTATATCTTTAACCATTAAATTTATGTAATGTGTAGCACACAGTGACCAATAAAGTGTCTTAAACTCACGCTCTAACAATCTACTAGCAAAAACATAATTAGCACAACATTATCAGTCACCATATGCACAAAATTTTTAGCACCAAAATATAAAATAATTTCTCTAAATAGCTTATGCAACAACTCAGCATTTTTATAAGCTTTAAAGGCATCAATAAACTTAAAAAACACAACCCCTTTTAGATAATAAACTAAGAAAGTAATCAAAGTTTGATTATATTTATCACTCCACCCATCTGCCATAACGGTACAACTCGTTTGTTCCCATATTGGACGAAAAAATTCAACATAGTTCTTCACCTCTTCAACATTTTTCATCGACAAATAACTTCAAAGAACATGAACATTTGGATCCTTGTATTCAAGGCCTAAGTGAGCAATACCATCAATCACAATGCTGATAATAAACATAATTCATAGCATTGAATGAAATATAAACACCAATCATCCACTTATAAATGATAATATCTACCCTTTAAATGGATTATTTGCTTTGTAAAACACTTTTATTTTTTGGTTGTGCACCAAGAGTTGTTCTTGACATAAAATGATGTCCAAGTGTGGTTTTCTTTCCTTTCCCTTTATCTAGATCCTTTTGCTTAGATCCTAAACTAGAACCACTAGCAACCATAGGAGGAAGCATGGATGATAGTGGTTGTTCAATTAAATGTTGAGATAGTGTGTCCATTCCCATTGGGCCATATGGATTTCTTCAGCTAACATCTCTTGTGTCTTATTTTTTTATCAGCTGAATCTTCAATTATATTATTCATTGAATAACCAACTTTAGGAGGAATATTTTTGTATATCTCTACCTGACCTTTGACACCAACTAGATGTTGTTTGAAATGTTGAATACCACCTCCCAAAATTAGTTTAGAACAATACAAGTATTGGAACTTCTTTCTATCATTACCATCCACAGCAACCTCCCTACAATGACCTCAAGTAGGATTTTTCTTTCCTCTAGTAGTACTTTTTGGAGAAAAAGTTTATGTAGATCCATAACTAGTATTACTAGCCTCTGTAGGAATTTTCTATATCAAAATGTTCACCTTTTATAAAAATAAAAATATATTACATACTTATATTAACGCAACAAAAACAAACAATAATACAATTTAAAATCATAGATTCAAGATGTCACTTAATAAGATATCATAGCAAAAGCTAAAATTCAAGCTAACAATTAACTAAAAATGAAGCTAATACTCATACAAAATTTACATTCTAGTAAAAAAAACCACCAACTTCTTTCATAAACAAATACTACAAGCACTTCTATGGTTCTACCAAGAATCTGCCACTGACCATGATAAGCATTGAAGAATTAGTAGTTTAGCACAACACCCTATAATTGAGAATCAACATAAGAACTGCCTATTTAGCAAGAATCGACATATGTAAAAATCTACCAAGATTCAAGAATCACCATATTACACAAGTAGCACAACACACTACAACAATCTACCAAGGATCACCATATGCATGCATATTTACCAGTATCAAGATAAGAACAACAACAAAATCAATTGATGGTCTATCTCTAAGCACCAACATATGCATTTACCAACTATCGACGGTCGACACCGACCTCCAGCTACAATTGTAGCTCTAGCTATAGCAAAGGACGAGTAGAAGCTACATGAGGTCAATTAAAATTGATGGCTCCAAGCTTTAGATCCAACTACAATGGCATCCGAGTTCCAGCTAGCTCCAGTCCTATAATGGCAATCAATTAGAATTGAAAATGGAGGATGAAGATGAAGATAGAAAAATAAAATTGATTGAACCTATGTGCGAGGCACAAAGAAGGTAAAGCTCTAACCTCCAGCAACATCAACAGTCAAGGCTCAATGATAACGGATGAGTAAATGAAGAAGAAGTTGCAACATGGTAAGAGTAAGGAAGAGGACGACACTCGATAGTTGAAAGAAATAAGATAAAAACTAAGCTTAGCATCCTCCAGACTTAAATTGGACTGGTTGAGGCTCAATGATGTCAAATGAGCGAATGAAGAAGAAGTTACATCAGGGAAAGAGTAGGGAAGAGGATGACACTTGAGTCTTGATAGTCGAAAAAAAATCAGATAGAAGATATAAAACCTAGCGTCCTTGGTTCTCCAAACTCAAATTGAGTCACTTAATAGGAAAAAAAGGGGGGACAAATTGATCCGGGTTTGTTATTAACCAATCGGGTCCCAATTTTTTGCAAAACCAATAAGTTGGACCACATTTATACTATTCTTTTGTCTAACTGGTCCTATTCAGTAATCCAACCAGTATGGTAACTGGTTCACTGACTGACTGGTTTGGATTTTACTACTATAGGTAGAACTTAGAATGTTGCTCCATCCTTTATTTTTCTTTGGAACCAAATGATTGATAATTACTGGTATGCATGAGTCCAAAATCAAAAGGGCCACAAATCTGAATGTTCACATTTATAAAAATAAATATAGTAAATTTAGAGTTGTTTAATGAATTAGATTAGCCATGACTTTTATAATCCAACCCATGATAATAGGTATATGTGTTAGATTGTTAGGATTCATATTTTGTAAAAGTTTCCATTGATTAACCAATGGTGGGTTGCAAATTAGGATTAGTATATATTAACCCACTGGTTGTCATGGCTTAATAAATATAATATCTACTGTAACAAAATCACCACCACAACCCCATTTCAACTAGACCATGAATGGATCATTTTTTAGGCCTTCCCATATCTTACCAACTTTGCCCAACCACAACAAACCTTGTCCTATCCTAAAATGACTTCGCTCGGCCCCACCTCATCCTTATTAGACCCCTGCCCTATCCAACCCAACTATAGCCCACCTTAACTTGATTCCACCCAGGCCCATCCCACTATAATCCAACATCACATATGCCCACTGTGACCTAATCTCACTCCGTCCAATCCCAAAATCATCCAAATGCTAGCTAGGTCCATACTTGCCCCTACAGATTAACTAGATACGATTGGGATCTGTAGTGATTTGAATCTTAAACCGACTCGACCAATATAATAACTTAAAATGAATCTAACCCAAATCTTACTTGATAAATAAAATAACTCAAAATGAATTGAACTTGAATGATCTGACCCAAACTACGATATATAGTAAAAAAAATGATTTGTATATAACCTGAGCTAATAATGACTTAAATAGTTACAATTAGACCGGAACATAAGCTGCCCAACCTGATTGCCACCTTTAGGTAGAAGTGGTGATAAGCTGATTTATTTATTAGCCCACGATAAATCATGGTCAACCCATCTAACCCATGAGTTATGATAGATTGGGCTAAAAATTATTAATCATTTACTCCAACCTGCCATGGTTTAGATGATGGATCATATGGGTTACATGGGTAAAGATATTATGGGTTGGATTAAGTCATGGTAATCCATTTGAATACCCTAAGTATATTAGACAGGTTACTAATTGGACCCACTTCAAATTAGACTGAATAATTTATAATTTAGCTAAATTGGATGGACAAGGATTGAAACCATGGCTCAAAAATTTATATTATTTTTTAAATTAATAAAAAGATATTAAATTTATTTATTATCACATACTTGTAAGCTACATAAATAAATAAAAAATTTTATTTCTTATTATCATATGTTTAAATATGCTTAATTTAAGTACAAAAGACACATATGTTTTCAGATTCATTATTTATTATTAATCTTTCCCCTTAAATTAAGATAAAAATAAGGAATATAAAACTCAACATAATGAACTCAAAACCTTTGATTGGCCATCTATTTGAGGGTGATAAAGAGGATGAGAGTTGTAGTCGAACATCTTGTTGTTTGAATAGTTCTTGCCAGAATATGGTCACAAACACTAGATCTCTATCACTTATGATGCTCTAAGGTAACCCATGGAGATAATAAATGTTGTGCAAGAAGAGCTAAGCTACTAACGAAGCTATGTAGGGATCACTCAATGTAATGAAAAAAGTATACTTGCTTAACCTGTCAATGACCACCATAATGACATCATTGCCATAAGACCTAGGTACTTCTTCAATAAAGTATATATTTATGTCTATCCACACAAAACAAGGAATGGGTAATGGTTGGATGAGTCCCGAGGGTTCCCGTGCTTCATATTTATTTCTTTTACAAATGTTATAAGCTCAAATATACACCCTAATCCTCTTCTTCATGCCTTTATAGTATAACAAAGCTACGAGTTTCTTAGCAGTGGCTTGGAGTCCTAGGTGTCCTGTAACACCCCAAAATTCACTATTTTTTTTCAAAAGCGGAAGAATTTAAAATTTAAAACCTATAAATTCTGGAGATGTTACCGCCACACTTAGTACCAGACCGGTTCTCTCCGACTGTTCTAGTACCAAGTGCTAAAGCTCAGAAAAGATTGACATCAAACTCAAACCAATAGTTCATAAAAGAACTAGAAAGATCATACCTAAAAAAATCAGAGTACGTACAAAGAATTGTTATTCATATCCAAAAGAGAAATAATCTTACAACCGATAAAATGTTCATTTAAAATACTTAATACAAGTAATGAATCATAAAAGGGTAAATCCGATCCAAAATAAATAAGAAGAGGAGATAGAATAACAAGAAGAGTGAAAACGCCCACGACACTCTCGAAATTTGAGCCAACCACAAGCACAACACTCAGCTTTGCCTGACGTCTTGCCTACCTGCACAAAGTTAGAAGGGCCTACTACTCATGAAAATGAGCAGCACCCATGAAAAGGGTGATCAGTACGCTATGTATTGAGTAAGGTAATCATGCACTAAGGCCGACACAAAAATCACATAAACCATGCAGAAGAAATAACAAAAGCATAGAGACCATCATGATAACATTATATCGAACAATCATTCAGGTAGATACATAAAGGCCCATTTATATTCCAGATTAATTATTTAATTAATCTCTAATCAGAACTCATTTCACACCATACTTTTCATCAAAATCATGCGAGTACAGGAACCTCCCACTATTTTAACTGGTGGCTCGGTCACATATAGGGCATCATGCCCTAACCATTATTATAACTGGTGGATCGGTCACGCATAGGGTAAAACCCTAACTGCTATTATAACCGGTGGATCGGTCATGGATAGGGTAAAAACTCTAACCACTATTCCTTACCGGTGGATCAGTTTAGTTCCTGCTTGTATACTATTCTACTGTAAGTAATTAGTATCTTTTAGGTGCCTTAGTAAAACTCTGGTTTGGTTTATTGAGCTCGGGATCCTCCACTATTATAACCGGTGGGCCGGTCATGCATAGGGCATCCCGCCCTTACCAAAACCGGTGGATCGGTCACGCATAGGGTAAAAACCCTAACCACTATTATAATCGGTGGATCGGTCACGCATAGGGTAAAAACCTTAACCACTATTCCTAACCGGTGGATCGGCTGGATCCGTCTCAATAATTTTTCGGTTTAAATGATTAATGTCTTAAGTATCTTATTCAGAAGCTTTCACCCTAGACATGCATGAATCACTCCCTTTACACTTATCCTCCAACTGATCTGTATCATATCATGAGAACCCTACACCTTCTAACTTGTCCAACAACCTTTCCTCTATACTCAAACTCACACCAGAACTCCAACACCGAAATATGTAGGTCAAGGCCCACTACTACACACCTCCAAGTCCACTCCACATCTCACTTGAGGGTTTTATCCTGAAACCCTAATTTTAACTTTTGTGGTCCATCCCACTCCATTTCATATGACCCAAATCATTTTAACATCCCATTTTTTACAACCCATCAATCCCATTGTAATCCCCCAAAAATTTCGAAAACCTATATTTTAATAAATACCTATTATTTGAAATAAATTAGCTTTTAAAATTTATTTAATTTAATTAATCTATGGATTTTTCTTTAGTATATAAATTCAGACGGGAATATTTAGTAAATTAAAATAAATATTTTGTTATTCTATCATGCTATTTTTATTTAAATTATTTTCACACTAATATTTTACTAACCTTATCCTTTTTAAATCAATATATTAGATTATAATGAATTAAATTATTTAATTAAATAAATTATCAAGAATATTACATTTACTACTTTATAAATTAATTTATTTTATTTCTCCCATTTTTCCATTTCCCTTTTTTTTACCCTTCCTTCTTTTTTTTCTCTCTTTCTTCTTTTCTTTTTCTTTCCCTTTTTCTTCTCCCTCGGGCTGCCTTGCCAGGCCAGCCTTCCCCGTGCGTTGGGCCTTCGGCCCGCCTCACCCGTCTCCCCCTCAGCCCTCTCTCCCTCTCGCACGCTGACCCGGCCGACCCCCGCTCAGTTTTTTTTCTTTCCCCTGGACCGGCCAGCCTTTGTTTTTCTTTCCTCCAACCGCCCAGCGCCCCTCCCCTTCCTTTCTCTCTTCTTCTGCGTCCCGACCCAGCAGCCATCACCTTCCCCGACACTCGAACAGGCACGCCGCCGCCTGCAATTGCCGCGCCGACCTGCTGCCACCGACAACCCCGGCTACTCCCTCCCTCTACCATGTCCCCTTCTCCCCTCCTTCGAGCCGAGCTACCCTGCACCCCTATCCATGTCTGCAACTCCCCCTTCCCGTCACCAACCTCTCCCTGCCACCCTACCGCCTCCCTGCCGCCCTACGCCCTGCCGCCTGCCCCTTACCTTGCCTCTTCTTTTCTTCTCCCATTCTCCTATTTCCTTATTCCATTTTCGATCCATCTCCTTTCCCCCGAGCTCCCTCCTCTCTCCTTCCTTCTTTCCTTTGTTTTCTGTTTTCTCCTTGCGCCGCCACCGTCCGCCGCACCGGCTGCCGCACCCAGCCCCTGCGCCGACCCCTGCCACCACCCCCTACTGCCCTGCATCCCCACGCTGCCCCTTTGAGCCCTACACTTCCTCCCTTCTCCACCCCTTCTTTCTTTTCTCCCCATTTCTCCCCTTATCACCAGCCATCTTCGCCGCCTTACCGCCGCCGTATCCACCGCCCTTAGCCGCCGCGAAACCATCCCCGACCACCTCTTACACCCCCTCTTCACTTCTGCACCATCCACTTGCCCTAGAACCTCCCCCAACTATCTCCTTTTCTAGCCTAAAGTCCCTAAACCGAGCCACCCTTCCTCCCTCCCATTTCACCCCTCTTCGAGCCTTTCCCCTTTCTTCTTCTGCATGAAACTCACGCTGCTCATGCAACGTGAGCTCTCATTTATGTAAAAAAAAGAAGAAATGATTTGGCTAATTTCTAAGGTATAATGGTGTTTTATATTAAGTATTTTTACTAATTAAATTTTATAAAGTTTGATACTTGGATTTCATTTCTAATGTGTATATGATGGATATTATTCTTAGGTGTTGAATTGCTAATTGTGCTTGGTAAGGTTTGATAATTTTGGCGATATTAAGGTAACCGTTAAATCCCGCTTAAATGCATGGATTAACGCATGTTATCACATTAGGCATTATCAATATGTATTATGCTTGATATATGTTGCTTGGCATTATCATATGTGGTTATTGTGTTTATTGTTGAAAGGAAGCATGATGGATTGATGATGTGTATGGGGATAATAATTAGGGTAATAATTTGGTGGTTAGGGAAAATATAAATTATTATCCATGTTGTTATATGCTATGGTGATTTTTATCACATGTGTAACATTTTGTTAGCATTAGGGGGGAGATTTTAAAAGAAGGTATATTGTATATGAGTATGGCCTAATACATGGATATGTGCTAATAAGCGTTACATTAATTATAAGAGTCATGGGTGAGACTTCAAGGTTAATACTTCGTGTAGTATTAATAATAATAATAATAATAATAAGGGTGTGTAAGAGTAAAATGGTGAATTTGTTAATAAAAGGAGAAAATAGTAAATTTGGAAGTAGGGGTAAAATTGTAATTTTGTGAATAAAGGAGAAAAGAGTAATTCTTGTAATAAAAAGGGGCAATTTGGTAATCTTGTTAAAAAAAATGGCAACTTGGTAAATTGTAATAAAAGGACAATTTGGTAATGTTATAATAAAAGGGTAAAATTGTAATTTTATAATTAAAGGGCAAAATAGTAATTTTATGATTAAAGGACGAAATGATAATTTTACAATCTAAGGGTGGAATGGTACTTTGGAAATTAAAGGAGGTAAGATAGCAATTTTATAATTAAAGATAAATGGAAAAGTTATAAGTAAAAGGGCGATATGGTAATTTTGGGAGTTAAGGGGGTAAAATGGTAAATTTGAAGGTAAAGGGGTAAAACGGTAATTGTGTAAATCAAAGGGGTAAAAGTGAACATTGGAAAGGAGTAAATTGGAAATAATAATTATTGAGAAGGGTAAGATAATAAGTTAAATAACTGAAGGGTAATTTGATAATTAATAGTAGAAAAGGGTAATATGGTAAATATGATAAATGTGAGGGGTAAGTTAGTAATTTAACCGAGTGGAGGGTATTTTAGTAATTTTGGATAATGGGGTAGAGTAGTTTGATAATTATGACAATTAAGAAGGGCAATTCGGTAACTTAAATAACAAAAGGGTAATTTGGTAAATTTAATAACGGAGAGGGGCAAATTTGTAATTATGATCATATGCAAGGGTAGTTTGGTAATTTCACCAACCAAAGGGCAATTTGGTAATTTTGGACAAGAAGGAAGGGTAATTTGGTAATTTGACCAACTCAAGGATAATTTATTAAGTATAATAAAGGAGAAAGGGGCAAAGTGGTAATCTAACCAATTAAATGGAAAGTATATTAAGTGTAATAATTATTAAGGGGGAATTAATGTCCTAATAAGTATGATAAATAATTTAGTAACCTAAATCGAATAAGGGATCACTTGGTGATTTTGTAACAAGGAGGGTAACATGGTAATTTATCAAATAAGAAAGGGTGACGTAGTGATTTTATATGTAAAAGGGTAAATAAGTAGGCTGTATCCAGTATATCATTATGATTGTGGAATTCGTAACATGGCTCTAATAGTGTTGATTAACGAGGTAAGAATGTTTGATGATTAGTAAGTATCGCGAGAATGAGTTTTAATTCGGAATTAGATGAGTTTAGGATGGCCTTAATGATTCTCCTATGTTACTTTGGATGACCATCTGAATAAGAAATTTCTGATGATATCTAAACGATTAAAAGAGGATAATTATCGTATTGTTGTGTTTTTGTGATCACCATTAATTAAGATATTAATACTTAAAGTGAAAGACCTCGAGATCGGGAATGGTGACTCCTTAGGGGTCACTACCCTAAGGACGTGGTTTAGTCCACGATTGTTTGGTATTTGCTGGTGTGCCTTTGAGCCCCAGCCAGGCCCTATATCTACTCTTTCTAGCTCTACGGACCTAGTTAGGGGGTATGCATACTTAAGGATTAGGTGTCCTTGTCGGTAGGGTACTGAGTTAGCTTTATGCACCAGTACGACCAGGGTACCTTTGCGTCCCTGGGTTACTAGTTGAAGGGTACTGAGTTGCTTTTACGCACCAGTGCGACCGGTGTACCTTTGTGTCCCGGGTTTTTGATCTCCCTATCGAGGCAAATAAAATGGAATTGTTGTGTTGAATAAAAAGGGAAAATACTAATTGTTAAAGTGAAAGATTAACGAGCCGGGACCAGTTGATTTTTATGATGAGTACCGATCCACCGGTTATAATAGTGGCCAGGAGCGTTTTGCCCTGGGTGATGATTCTTTATATATCCCGGTCCACCGGTTATAATAGTGGCCAGGAGCGTTGTGCCCTGGGTGATGATTCTTTATATATCCCGGTCCACCAGTTATAATAGTGGCCAGGAGCGTTGTGCCCTGGATGATGATTTTATATATATTCCGGTCCATCGGCAATAATAGTGGAGGTCCCGAGCTCAATAAAAATTTATGGTGGATGTGAATGAGTTATGGAAAAATACTAGTCATTGAGATGATTGATTCATGGCCTCAAGGCCCGAAAAATATCTCGATTACTGATTATGGCCTATTTGATATTGGTTGATTGATTATGGAATATATGAAGGTGAATTTTACGTATACGCCATTAATGTATGATTGAGTTATTGGATGTACAAATAATTGGATCTGAATACCATCTTTATACCTATGGTCATATCTGAATATAGTAGTATCATGTGTAATATGTGTGCCTGTATTTTAAGTGTGTTTTTAAAGGGTTACTCAGTACCGTAGTACTGAAGGGTTCCCTTCATGGGGCCCCTGCCTATTCAATGGGCAGTACCCCTTGCAGGTTGTGTTTCAGGTGCTATTCAAGTGGGCCCTTGGGGAGAGCGTAAGGTACTGTCCGGAAATTTTTAGGGTTTTAAATTGTCTCATTTAAATTCAACGTATTTGTTATTTTGTAATCACCGTGGTTGAATGTTTTCTCTTGTAAAGTATTTACTGTGCTACTCTGATATTCAAATGCTTAAGTTCTCGTGAAATTTTATTTTACTCCTTTAGCCTTAGCACTTAGTACTGGAACGGTATGAGTGAACCGGTCTGGTACTAAGTGTGGCGGTAATGCTCCTAAAATTCACGGTTTATCAAATTGCTTCCGCTAAATTTCTTTTAATTAACGAAATTTTTCAGTAGTGAATTTTGGGGGTGTTACACCCATATTCATCATCATACTTTATTCCCCAAGTAAACACATGTTACCACCGAACCCTAGTTAGCCATATCAAAACCCTATTTAACCACTACAAACCATAATTAACCACTCCAAACCCTAGTTAATCACAACAAACCATAATTAGCTACTCCAAACCCAAGTTAATTACAACAAACCATAGTTAATCGCTCCAAACCCTAACTTAGTCTCCTATGTACCCTTATAATGCTCCATGTACTTCCAAACACCCAAATAACTCTTCTATTACCTTCCTTACATCCCAAGTCAACTTTTTATACGTAAAATTTACTCCCATGCAAACGCTAACCTCCCTATGCAAACCTTCAAACTTTCTTATGCCAATCCCTAAATCCATTCATACAAAACTCTAGATTCCTCCATATAAAATCCAAGATTCATTCATGTAAAACCCTAGATTCTTCCATACAAAATTCAAGATTCATCCATACCAACTCTAGATTCAATCCATACAAAACCCTAGATTAGATCTTCCCATGCAGCACCATATAATTTGCCATGCAAAACCCTAAGTCCATCCATATAAAACCCTAGTTTTGATTCCCCCATGCAACACATAGATTAGATTCTCCCATACCAAACATATATTAGATCCTCCCACACAAAACCATATATTAGATTCTCCCATACAAAACCATAGATTAGATTCTTCCATACGAAACCCTAAATTCCCCATTTTATTCTTTCACTCATGGATCATTAAAATACTTAGGTCAACTCACATCCCTTGGCCAACTTATTCTCCTTTTGTCAACTTACTCCCCTTGGTAACCCTCTTTCCCTTTTGGTTAACTTACTCCCCTTGGTCAACTTCTTTTCTCATTCTCCTTTTTCATCCTTTCCCCCACACAAACCACATTAACACCCTCACATGCATGTCTTATAGGTTCACAACACATAACATCATATACCACAATATTTCATCACATACACATAGTACACCTGCCATATAATAACACAGAAACATACTTCAACTCCACGTCAGACCGCATACAAAATAATGATAAACATATAATACACAGCATACGAAGCATATAATGCACATAAACACACATAAAGCCTTAGTAACACTGTTACTTACAATGAAACTGGTCTTGGAGCATGCTCCTATGCCTCCTTAAGGCTTTGACGGGCCTCACCTATATGTGGGAAAAGGTAAAATTAGATTCCCTCCTACCAAAAATACTATTAATTACCAACTTATTCTAAGACTAGGCTTGTGATAAAATAATAAAATATTAATAATAATAACCATTAACTAATTACTAAATTTGGCTAAAAAATATAAGAATTAATAGTAATATTATAAAAGTGGATAATATAAGGTTGAAGACTTTACCTTAATAATAATAATAATAATGATACCAAAATGATAATAACAAAGATAATAAAAATAATAACAATGACAATAATAAAAATAGTAATAATACCATAATAATAACAATAACAATATAAAAAGGGCATAACTCGAAAACAAAGTAAAATAAGGGCTTCAGCCTCTTTACCAAAATAATAATAATGATAACATTAGTAAAATAAATAACAAAATTCAGTAATAATGATAATAATGAAATAGTAATGATAATAATGATAAAAACCATAATAATATTACAAAAATGATAATAATCATAATGGTAATAATAGCAATGATAATAATCGAAGATAAAATGAAATAGGGTTTCGATCCTACATTGAATAATAATAAACTTAATAAATAATAATAATAATAATAACAACAATAACAACAACAACAACAACAACAACAACAACAATAACACTAATAATAATAATAATAGTAATAATATCAATAATACTAATACTAATAATATACTAAGCCAAATAGGGTCAGCCCTAATAAGAAATAGTAATACTAATAATATTGAACTTAATAGTAATAATAATAATAATACATAATGATGATGATGATGATGATGATGATGATGATAACAACAACAACAACAACAACAACAACAACAACAACAACAACAACAACATATTAATATCAATAATAAAGATAATAGCAACAATAAAAATAATAATAATAAAATCAAAATAAAAAAATAACAGGGCTTCGGCCCTCAATAGAAATAATAATAAAAACATTAATAATAATAATAATAATAGAAATACTAATACTAATACTAATAATAATATATTTCAAATAAATGGAATAAAATAAAATAAAATAAAATAAAGCTTGTAAAAATATGGAAAAAGGGTTGAGAGGGTTTAGGGTTCAATCTTGGGTTGGTGATGACATGCGGCACTAACGGAGCTGCACAACGGCGGCGGCGGTGGCCGAAAAAAGAGAAGAAAAGAGAAAAAGTTGAAGGCTGGAACAAAATAGCGAGAATGAGGATGGAAATAAGAGTGATTATGGTTGCCTAGAAAGAGAGGAACATAATAAGGGTGGTGGTGCAACAAAGGTGGAAACGAATGGCGGTGGCGGTGATGGTTAAATGGGGAAGAAGAAGAAAAAGAAAGGAGGAGAGGAAAAGAAAGGTAGGGGAAGATAGAGGAGGGTCTGTAGAACAGATTAGGAGGTCAATGAGGCAGTAGAAGTGGCAGTAGTGGTGGCGGACGACGACGCGAAGGGTGGCAGAGGCAAAGAATGGGTTGATTGATAAGGGAAATTTGCATGGCCGGGGTGGCTCGTGTAGGAAGAATCGAGGGAGAAAGGAAGTGTAGTTAGCTAGAGAGCGGTGTAGGAAAGACTGAGGTAGGCAGAGAAGGTGGCATAGTTAGCCGGCGGCGGCGGAAATGGTGTTGGAAGGGGTGGTGGCCCAAGGGGTAAGATTTTTCGGGGTTGAAATCAAAATCTCAAATAGGGATAATTATGGGGGTATTTATAGATTTTAGAGGAGAGGGTGGGGTTATGTGGGTTGGTAAGGGGGTAATGCAATTAGGGTTTTGGTTGCTGGCGACGATAGTTGGCCGGTGGGAGTCAATTTTGGGGCAGGGGTATGTGTAGGAAAAAGGGGGAAAACTGTGCGAGAAATGGGAGATGGGGAAGGTCAAGTTATTCTGTGAGTAAGGGGGAGAGAAAGAGGAGCAACGATCAGTCAAAGGGCGTGGTCGGCGATGAAGAACTAGGGGTGGTTATGGGGGTTGTAGGTCGACGTCGACGGGGGAAGAAGAAGAAATAAAGGGGGGCTGGACCCGCGGTCTGGGAAAAAAGAAAGAAAGGAAAAAGGAGGGGAGAACTGGCCGGGTGATGCAGGTTATTTTTTTTAACCAAAACGCGACGTTTCGGTGGAAAAAGGAATGAAGAGCGGCGTTCCGATCCTGGGCCATGCCAAAAGAGGAAGAAAGGAAAAGGAGGATTGGGCCACAGGTAGGCAGGCCCAATCGGGGAAAAAAAATGGGAAACGAGAAGAAAAAGAAAGAAAAAAAAGGAAAAGGAAGGAAAAGAAAGAAAGAAAAGGAAAAAGGAAAAAGAGACAAAGAAAATTAGTGGATTGGGTTAATTAAATTAATTAGAATATTTGGGATATTAAAAAATAATAATATTTAATTAAAATAATATTTAAATCCCTTTTTAGGCTAATTTAGGATTTTTGAAATATTTTTCATAAATTCTATTTTAATTAGCAAATCACTTTAATTTTCTCCAATTAAATTATTTATAAAATTCCTATTAATTTGGATCTATTTATTCCTTCTTATTTTAAATAAAATATTTATTTAATTAATTCCAAAATAAAATCCTTAATTAGCTAAAATGCCCAAATTTCTCCTAATTAAAATACATATAACTTTCTTCTTGATTTGTCCTAATTAATTTTCTTTTATTTTAACAAAAATAATTTATTTAATTAATTTTTATAATGAAAACTTATTTAACTATAATTCTTAAAATTATAATATTCGGGACATTTCATGTCCATTCTTAGAAGTGGCATGGTATAGAGACATACACTTATGATGCAATGCACTCCAACACCCATCATGATCTCCCCCTTCCTTCATAACAACCCTAGAGAGTAATTATATTTTGGAAAACTTTATTGGTCTTGTGTAAGCGCCTCAATGATCCCTTGATACGGGCATCACCCACCCAACTATTCTTTATTTCCTCTAATAATCCACTGTGACTTGAAAAGAGTGTCATAGTAAAAACCTCCAACCCTTTTTTGTACACTATTTCATAATCAAATGGAATTAATTTTTCTAGCCACATTTGCTAGAAGGTCATTACATTTTTTTAGGTTAGCAAGTATTTTAAGGGTTGATGGATAGTCTTGATAATGTAAGTGTCATCCCCTTAAGTAATGAGCCCATGTCCTAATGGAAAACATGGTTGCCAACATTTCCTTCCCATACACCGATAGAGACTAATGCTTTGAGGAGAAAACCTTACTAATAAAGGCTAGAGGGTGGCCCTTCTAGATAAGCATAACCCTATTGATCGTTGATGTGGTATTAGTTTTGATAATAAACTCTTTAGTGAAGTCTAGGAGTCCCAACACTGGTGCAGTGGTTAAGGCATTCTTTAATTTGACAAATGCATCCTTATCCTCTTCGAACAAGTTGAAGTTATTTTTCTTAAGCATGTCTATCGATAACTTGCTGATCATCCCATACCCTTACACATACCTTCTATAATACCCTGCAAGGCCTAGGAACCCTCTTAGATGCATTAAATTCATGGGAAAAGGCCATGCCTACATAGCTTCAATTTTTATGGATCAATAGAGATAACTTCTCCAGACACCACATGAAACAAATATTTGAAACTCTCAACACCAAACATGCACTTGTTCTCATTAGCGTATAACTCATGTTGGATCAATATCTCTAGAGTGAGTTCTAGGTGACTCAAATGATCTGCCTAATTACTACTATAAACAAGGATGCCATAAAAATAACTAAGATTTGCACAATTAAGACTTGAAGACATGGTTTATAAGGTCTTGGAAGGTGCAAGGGGCATTAGTCAAGCCAAAAGTCATGACTAAGTACTCATAATGCCCTTCATGGGTCTTAAATACCATCTTTAGAATATTAGAGGGGTGAATTCTCAATTGATGATACCTTGACCTGAGATCTAGTTTAGAAAAATATTGGACCCTATGCAACTCTTCTAATAACTCTTCAATGATTGGAATGGATAATTTATCCTTGATAGTATTCTTATTTAGTTTTCAATAGTATACACATAACCTCTAATTATTGTCCTTTTTCTTAACCAATACAATGAGGGATGAGTAATGCCTTGAGGTAGGTTGAATGTTTGCAACATCTCTTGCATCAACTTCTCAATCTCATCTTTTTTAAAGAGCAGAATACCTATAAGGTAGAAGATTTATAGATTTGGTTCTTACCTTTAGGGGAATCTTGTGGTCAAGTGCTCTATCAAGTGGTTGGCCCAACAACACAGAGAAGAATTTAGTATACTTCTTTAATACACTTAGCAAACCCGGTTTTTTCTATGTGGATTCCCTTATTGGTGGTGAGGTTAAGGTTTTAAGATGACCTTGTTCTTCCCCTCCAAGATTTAGGGCACACAATAGGATAATTGCATGTTCAAGTCTCTTAGTCAGGGCCTCCTCCACCTTCTTTCCCATGAGTTGCTTTGTCTTCCTATTTCAAGATTCTCTCACAACAATCCTCCTCCCCTACACAATAATTAGATAGGAAAGTGCAAAAATTCTCATGTGATAGGACCTAAGGTTGATAACTATTGTACTTCTAACACCATCTCATAACCTCCCAAGGGCAGGATCCTCACATCCCTCATAAATTCTTGATCTGAAAACTTCCAACTTAAGCCCTTACAAATGAAGGTGCTATAGATTGCACTACCATCTTCTATAACCATAATCAAGGTTAGTGTGGGGGTCAACTAGCGCCCAAAGTTCTTGGACACATGGAGATCAAGGAAGTTACGGGGTTGATACACTATTGATGAGTGTATTGATAGCCCTCATTTGGGTCTACTCTATCACCCTCATAGTTTGATATGTAGGAACCCCACTCAGCGCATGCACTGAGATTGAGGGATATCTCCTTGAATTGGCTCGGTGTATCCTTCCTTAGTGATATCCAACTCCCTTCTTTTACCTCATTAAATACATCCATTATAAAAACCTACCTCCTCACACATATTTATCTAGGATGGAATATTTTAGTATACCAAAAGCACTCAATACTTGCTCTTTTAGAATCCATCTCAACTTAAGATAGAGCTCTCATGCTTTTTCCTATTTCACCCTTAAACCTGGAAATATTATGGGGAGGTACCTTAGGGGGAAGGCTAACTTGTTTAGGATATGTTTTTGGGTTGTACATAAGAGGAGGTTTAGTTGAAGGTTTTCCATCTTTCAACTATCTTTCAAGTGGGAGAGGAGTGTAGCTTATTTAAATATGGTAAGGTTATATACATCTTTTAAGGTTTTTAGCTTGAACATTTGGACATGAATTTGGATTAAGGGATCATCCCCCAGGGTAGTAGATAATAACATACTCCTCAAGTAAGTTCATGTAGTTTAACAGATGGTCAAATATGTTTTGATACTCCATCAAATCTCCTATTTGTTTCAAATTCATCATATCAGCCATGGGATCATCATAAGGAGTAGAATAAAATTAAGAGATAATGGGGTCAGGATACCCACCCCAAGTTAGTTAGATATGATGAGGGCATGTTTTCAAGTAGGCTTGATGCCATTGCAGAGCTAGTCCTTCTAAATAAATAGTAACTAACCTCACCTTCCCATTTTCAAGTGTCCCATCCATCTCAAAAAATTGACTTTCCTTGTAATTCCACTCTGAAATGTCTTCACCATTAAACCAGGTGGACTCCACTCTAGCAAGTTGGATAGGAATCTAGTAAGCTGTTGTGAGTTTTGAGGATGAAGCAAACTACCAAGTGGATAGGGATTAGTGTGTGAGTTTCTAAAATTGGCAGGAGGGGTGCTTGTATTGTCTCGTCATTGTTTGGCATTATCAGTTAAATGACCAGGTCTATTTGGATATGTGGTGAATTTGAAGAGGAGGTTTACTGCTGGTTGGGATTAAGACAATAATGTGTAGAGGTGGGCCATACTTTCTTGTTGAGCTTAAGATAAAGGATACTTAAACTCTACCTTCATCATCACCTTCCACTGCTCCACCAAATCCCTCAACTGGTCTAGGTGGTGCCATATCATGTTCAATATGGTTTTTCCCACCATAGTCATATGTTGTAAGGGCTATGATACTAGTGATAGGTACCGTGTCAATTCTCAAACCCTAGGGACCTAAAGAGAATAATAGGCCTCAATAATTTGGAGAAGAATCAATATATATATATATATATATATATGTTGGTATCTCGAGGTCTTAGGGCGCGTCTTGGTATCAGAGCTAGAGGGATTAGATCGGGAGAGGAAGTAAGTTCATCTATCTTTCTAAATATCTATTTGTCCTTCAAACTTTTTATGTTCTTATTCTTCAGGTATTTTGTTGGTATCCCGAGGTCTTAGGGCGCGTCTTGGTATCAGATGTAGTTTAAGTCAGCACCAGTATCAAATAGTACGACTGTGTTTATTTGAAAATCATCTGATAACCTAAGGGTTATACTAATGATATACTTTCTAGAAGTTATTTCCTTTAAAACATTAAGGAAGTCTTTTGGAATGGGTTCATTTTGAATTTGTTCATCTTCAGATATATCATGTTCACTGGGTTCTGGAGATGGGTTTTGTATTTGTTTTGTTAGTATCATTTGAATTATTTGACCATCGGATTCTTGTTTTTGTTGCAACATTTTTAATTCCCTTTTAAATTATTTAATTTCATGTTGAAGTTTAGAAGTTGTTGGAATCAAATTCTTTGACTTTTGTTGCCTTTTGAGAATCGTTGTTAGGTCATAAGCATGTGTTGGTTTTGATGGAATTTTTGAAACTGGTGGTTTTGGTGGTTCAATGGATCAGAAATCATTAATTTTGGGTTTTCATTTTACATTAATTTTTCATTAATATTTCAATGGATCAGAAATCATTTAAACTATATCTAAAACCAGTTTTTGTTCTTTGGTCAAAACATTCATTTGATTTTCAAAGATCTCTTCTTCAGGGTCAGAAGAGCAGTATGAAGAAGAAGATGATGTAACTATTTCATCTAATTTTGGGTTTTCATTTTACAATTCTTCATCAAATGTTTCAACCATGAGATTTTGAATTTTCCCCTAGTCTCATCATCTAAATCGAGTTCTCTGATTTGTTTATTTAATCTACAATACTTTTTAATGTTCCATTTTTTCCACATCTGAAGCATTTTAGATTAGTTTGGTTCCTATACCCGGGTTTTTTTTAAGAAACTATTTTTTCCTTTAGGTTTTGATTTTTGTTAGTAAGGGATTTGTTTTTGAGGTTGCGACACAGGCAAATATTTCTGTTTTGATTTCTTTTAATAACTAGGTTTGCAATTTCCAGAACATTTCTTTGGTTTTTTTGATGTTCCTAAGATATCAAATTGCTTACAGAATGAACCTAGTTCTTGCTTTGTTTTGTTCGATTCCCATTTTAGGTGTTTTTGCAATTTTAGATCCTGACAGATTTTTAAACCTTCTTTTTGAATGAAACTAATTAATTCACCATAGGTAAATCTGTTGTAAGGAATTTGATTTCCATGAGTTTCTTTGATTTTGTTTCTAACTTTTTCACCTAATAAGGTTGGAAGGTGTATATATATATATATATATATATATATATAGAGAGAGAGAGAGAGAGAGAGAGAGAGACTTAGGTAGATAAGGCAAGTTTCCATTTCTACCTTCCTCTAATATATATACAGGTAAAATATGGAAAAGAGTGATAACCAAATGAGGAAGTTAGTTAGAGGGAAAATAAATTAGCTACACTTGGAAGTAACATAAGTAACTAGAAGAAATCCCACACACTAGAGACTATAGTAGCAAATAAGCATAAAAGATGACAAAACCCCATCCCAATAGCTAGTTATCTGTAATGAGTATCTATCAAAAGGAGATTTGGAAAAGCATAGTGAATTGAAGGTAGGAAAAGAGGTTAATCATAGATACTAGGGAGTTTCCACGTATTATAATGGTATAGATCGATTTCAACCGTAATTAGAGTCGAGATTGGAAGGGCAACACATTTTCAGCATAGATAATAAGCCACTAAATCTTCATCGTTTGGATGAAACTGATATCCTAATGGAATAATCAACTCCAATTATGGATTCAACATTTAATAGTTTACTACCTTATGATCAATTGACTGATCTAGCTTACTTCTATAATATTCTTTTCTTTCTTTGCCTATCTACAAACTCTTGAGGTCGATAACAAGCTAGCTAGTTGGTGAGTGTGGGTATAACATTCAGATTTAGTAGTTGTTTATTAAATGTATTTTTATTTAAAATGTGTATTTGTAATGCGTGTATTCATCCCTTTAATATATATATATATATATATATATATATATATATATATATATGTATGTATGTATGTATGTATGTATGTATGTATGTATGTATGTATGTATGTATGTTTGTATGTAGAAAATGTTTGGTTTTATGTTAAAAGATGTGTATTTATATCACATATTCAACCATTATTTTCTTATAAATAATTTATGTGTATTTATATCTAGAAAATGTGTATTTTTTAGGATAATATGTATATTTTATTGGATAAGAAGTGTATAAAACAACATAAGATGTGCATTCACAACTGCATTTTCCAATAAAAGATGTTTATTCATAACTATAAGATATATATCTATAACAAATGTTTTTGCACCCTTATTGTTCTATAAAAAAAATGTTAAATTATATTTAAAAGATGTGCATTTTATTCAATAAGATGTGTATTTACAACTATAAGATGTGTATATATAACAAATATATTTGTACCTTGTAGTTCTTATAAATAAAAAATATATATTTCATTGGATAACATGTGTATAGTAAAATATGTGTATTTTATTGAATAAGATTTATATATAAAACTATAACACTAAACCCAAAATCCAAAACCCAAAACCATAAAACCTAACCAAAAAGCATAAACCATAAATTATAAATCCTTAACCACAAAACATAAACCCTAACCATTAAACCCTAAGCCCTAAACTTAACCTCTAAACCCTAAGCCCTTATCCTTTAACCATAAGCCCTCAACCCTCAACCCTCAACCCTCAACCCTCAACCCTCAACCCTAAATCCTAAACCCTTAACCATAAACCCTAAACCATAAAAACTGCACCCTTAGCCACAAACCCTAAACCCTAAATGTAATATCTCAAAATTTTAAAATCCTAAAATTTATTTAACAACAAATTAATTTAACCTAATTTATAAATTTTATATTATTTAATATTTATAAATTAATGACAGGTAAATTATATTAATTTTATTTATTTATTTATCATTACTAATCTAACAAAAAGTACTCTAAAAATCTAACATAAATTCCACACCCAAAAAATTTCTTTTCCCCTTGTTTTTCCTTCTCTTCCTTTTTCTTCCTTTCTTTTATTTTTTTCTCATTTCTTTGCCCTCTCCTTCTCCATGGGTTGCGCCATCTCGGCCCAATCCTTTTTTTTCTTTCTTCCCTCCCCTATGTGACCAAGTTCATTTTTCCCTCTTTACTTTCTCCTTTTCTCTTTTCTTTTCTTCTTTTCCCTTTTCTCCCTTTCTTCTTCCTTTTACCTATATCCTTCATCACGTTACCTTCCCCTTTTATTTCTACACCTGTCCTGCGCCCCTGCATGTTGCCTCATCCCTCTCACATTTTCTCTCTCAACCATGAAATTCCATGCATGTTGCTCCCTACGCCTCTCCACCCTTGTCCCTACACCCTGCTGTCTTTGACTACCTTCTCCCTTGTGCACCCATGCATGCCAAAGCTGTAGGCTACCCCTATTGTCTTCCTCTCTCCCTCAACCTCTCCCACTTACACTCACCTCCTCTGTTTTCCTTACCTCCCCCGTCCTTGTTAGCTCTAGCACTGTCGCCCCTACCACCTTTCTTCTCTACCTACGCCCTTCCCTCGCTTGAAAATCCACCCCTATCCCTTTCTTCTTCCATTTTTCTTCTCTTGGGCCTGCAACCGTAGTAGGCTGCATTTCCACCGCCATCTCCACTGGCCTTTCTCCTCCCTCCTTACCACTGCCACACTACAGCTACCTTGCACAGGTGCCCCATCCTATGCAACCACCTCAACATCCCTCCTTTATCCTCCTTTCCCCTTTTCTTCCCCCTTCTTCTTTCTCCCTTTCTATTGTGTGCCACCCTACACCATGGTTAGCTGCTAACTTTACCACCATTAACCACCACCAACTCTAGCCAGTCCTAGTGCCACCACCCATTGACCCTAAACCACCAACCCTCATCCATTCCACCAAAATCAACCACCACGTCCGCAACCGTTGCCATGCACCACATGCACCATTTTCTCCCCCAATTTGGTCAAATCCATTTCCTTTCTCCTCCATTATATTTCCTTAGGTTAAGTTCTCTTTTTTTTTTCTTTAAAAAGAAAAAGGAAAGGAAAATCTAAATCTTGTATATTCCTATTTCTAGGTAATATTCTGGTGATAGCGGAAGAGGAGACATAGGTCGTGCATACTTAGAGACCGGAGTCATAGCTAGGGTTTTACTATGTTTAATATAAGCCCTTGATGTGTTTTATGTGATGGCATACATAAAATGATAAATGAATCTAGTGTTGTATATTTAGTTATGGCTTTCCAGTAGCCTAAGATAAGAAAGATGTGTAGTTATAACTATCTTGATTTCAAGTTTTGATTTATATCAATGTCCATATTATATGATATTTCATGTGTGGAAATTTAGAGAGTTTTTGTGTTGAAGGTATTATGACTTAGGTATGGTTTTTGTCATCTAAGGGAATTTTTGTCAATACTATGAAAAAGTGGCATGTATGGTACCTTAGGGTATTAATCGGGATAAAATAGGTTAGATATACTATATGAAATAATTTTGGCAAAAATAAAAATATTTATGGTAAATATAATATGGTAAAATCTAAAGGGAATTATAATCATATATAAGTAGAGTGGAGTTTGGTAATAGAAAGTGGATATGAGGTTAATGATGACATTTTGAGGTAGTCATACAAATTTAGGAAGCCCTTTGAACACTAGAGGAGGAGATATGACCAAAAGGTGAAATTAGGGTTTTGGTAGACCAAGGTGTAGAATCTTAGGGGTAGGTTGTTAGCGCATGAATGAGATAGTGGATTTGGAATATAACATTAGAGTTTAATGTTAATCATTAAATTTTGGGAATCTGTGCCAAAATTTGTATCCATGATGGATAGAGGGAAGTAGTTGTGACCAAAATAAGTAATTAGGGTTTTAGAGGGGGCTCGAATAGGAATGTCATTACCATATATGAAAAATAGGGATTAGGCCATAATGTTTGAGTTGATAGTTAACCATAACATTCTATTCATGGGTATGGAATTTGAGGGCAATATAAGCATTAAAGAAGGGACCATGTCAATGAGGAAAAATTAGGGTTTTGGAGGGATAACCTTAAAGGCTAGTTATTATCATATATGAAAAATGGGGGTAACATGCCATAACTCTTCACCATGGGATTTCTAATGACATGTTAAGATTTCTCGGGTACATTGGGAACTAAAAAGGGAAACTAGAGTTGAGGATATGCTAGAGTTGTGAAATTAGGGTTTCTAAGGGGAACAAGGTTGTTTTGGGGTAGTGGTAGAGAACCAATCCACCACCACAATTACCTAATCATCTTGCCTTTTTCTTTTAGGCAATGCTACAATGAAGTCCATATTCACATGATCCTATGGTTGATGTGGAATAGGTAAGGGAGTATAGAGTCCTTAGAGGAAGTGACTCTTGGACTTTTGACAAGTGGCACACCTAGATATTATACATTTTTCATCTCTTATAAGTTTAGGGCAATAAAAATGCTCACTAAGTATGTCTACAGTCTTGTTGATGCTGAAGTGTCTAGCTAGTCTTCCTCCATGTACTTTCCTTACAAGTAATTCTCTCACGTAACATTTGAGAATGTAGAGCTTATTGTTCTTGAACATGAACCCATATTAAATGACAAAAGACCTCTTCATCTTGTCTTAATCCTTGAAGTAGCAGCCAAAGTTTTCATCTTCCTTATAGAGCTTTCTAATGGACTCAAACCCTAATACTCTTACCTCTAACAAATAAAGCATGCAATATCTTCTAGAGATTTCATATGTTATTACATTTATTTTCCACTTTTATGTTTGGCTAGAAAGGAAAAATTCTATAATTTTTTTTTCTATTTTGTATGCTTTAGATTAAGATTGTGTTAGTTGTTGATGTACTTCAACGACTCATGATCCGTGTGCAGCATAAATTGTGTGGCCTCAAGTAGTGTGACCAATGATCAAGGGTTTTCACTAAAGTGTAGAACTCTTTGTCATATGTGTTATAATTCACCCTAGAGCCATTGAGATTTTTACTAAATAAGGCTTCCCTTATTGCAATAAAACAAATCTAATGCCCACTCCATTAGCATCACACTCAACCTCAAACAATTTGTTGAAGTTAGGTAATGGTAGGTAATGTTACGATGGGTGCTTCATTTAGTTTTCCTTTGATGACCACCAAGGTATCTTAGGTCATCTTGGTCCATTTGAATTCACCCTTCTTAATGCATTTTGTTATAGGTTCTAAAGGGTAATAAATACCTAATGAACCTATACTTGATAGTAATATTGTTGATAGCTCTACTATCAACACACATTCTCATGGTGCCATCTTTCTTTAGCACAAGCAAGGCATACACGACAAAAGGGCTAGGAACTCCCTTATTAAACCCTTATACAACAATTCACCTTTGTAACTTCAAGGCTTCCTTCGGGTTACACCTATAGGCCACCTTATTAGGAAGCATAACACTGGGTAAAAAGTCTATTTGGTGCTTTACGCCTCTAATGGCTCATCAAACTCCTCTAACAATACCCTAACCCATGGTTCATTACAAACCCTGCCCTCATTATCCTCTAGTAACAACAATAAGTATATTACTTTCCTTTTTACTAAGGTCTTATATAGACAATTTTCATCTATGAGTAAGGAATTTTGACAACGTGTATCAGCATGACTAGGCCAAGTAGCTAAAGGGGCGATAACAATCTTCTTCTTAGAAAAATTCAAGAAATAGGTGTTTCTTCTTCCATCATGCAAGACACTTATATCCAATTTCCATGGTATCACCAAAAGAAAATGACAAGCATCTATTAGATATACATCACACACCACCTCATCTTGATAGGTCTTATCAATAGAGAATAACACCTTCACTTGCTTTATCACCTCCACCATGTTACCATCATTAAGCCATTGTAGCTTATATGGTTTGTCACTTTATGTAGTAAGAGGGTCGAGATTCTCTACTAAGGTGCAAAAAGCAACATTAGCACAACTTTCTCCATCCAAAATTTGGTGGTGTAGACTCCTCCTCTCCATTAATGTCTGAGACTTTTCACTCTATTCCTATCAGTTATCTTACTTTAAATCTACCATGGTCATCACCCTTTTATTAGGACACTCATTTTGATATTTTCCTAAGCCTTGATACTTAGAATGCCTAACACTCTTAGTTTTATTCTCGACCGCCACTCCTTTGCTCCTAACATATTTTGTCAAAGGTGTGGAAGGGGCTTTGAATGGTGGAGGAAACTCTCTTGATGTGCTAGAAACCTTGGTTGGACCTCCATATCTCAAGGCCTTATTCTTCTTTTTATGTTGATAGCTAGATGATAAAGCTCATCCAAGGTATAATTCCTATGCATCTCCACCTTTCTAACTATATCTTTCCTAAGACTGCCAAGGAAATGAGACATAGTATATTTCTCTAGCTCATCTAAACTAAGCCTCATAAAGAGTTTTTCAAACTCTCTAATGTACTACTCTACACTCAATGACCATTGTTTTAAAGAGGACATTTTATAATGCAAGTCTTGAGTGAAAGATGGAGGAAGAAATCTCTCTTCATCAACTTTTTCATTTTCATCCAAGAATTAACTTTTAATTTTTTTTCTCCTCTTATGAACTACATTCTCCCACCATAAGGAGGCATGAACTTTGAGATTAAGAACTACCACCTTAAAAAGCTTTGGTGTCGGAGTAGCCTTTCGTCTCAAATAACCTACTACACCTCAAATCCCACTCTAGAAATTTTTTAGGATTGTGATTGCCTTCAAACTATGGGACCTTGGCCCTAACATAATGAAAGTTTCCTTATTTTTTATTACTCCTCCTGCTTGTCCTCAAGGAGGAATCACTTGAGGATGAATCTTCTCCTCCCTCACTACCAACATGCTTGAAATCTTCATACGTCTCATGAAATGGGGGTGTTTTTCTAGGATGGTCTCAAGTAACATTAAGGACTAATGTTTCCAAGATATCAAGTACTCTACTGATATCATTTTGAAGAGACTCAATGAATCTATTCATTCTTAAATTATTTGTTTCTTCAAGGCTCAACCCTGTTGGTAAAGGAAGGTCTCCCATTGAAGGATAACAAAGTTAAGAAGATAATAAGATTAGATTATGGGGAGAAAAAAATGGGATAGGTTTCAAGAAAGGGGGTGGTTGGCTAGAATTTTGTGTGTGTTTGTGTTTGGTTTAGAAAAGGTTTATGAGAATATACAACTTAATATTTGATATCAAGTTGATGCGTATGAGATCCAACTTAGGTATTTCTAGGTGTTGGTGTTCTAAAATCTTAGAACAACTGAAAATGCAAGAGAGAAATAAGGGAGATTTGAGAGGATAAAATTTGATTATCGATAACAACTTGAATCAATAATTGTAAGAACCACCTAAGGTATAAACTCTTAGGATAAATGTTGTAAATTTTTTGTAAGAACTTCAAACTCTTACACCTATAAAATGAAGGAGGAATCTCAGCTTTAGAGAAAATATGCAACCAAAAGGTAAGTTGTTCTTATTTCATCCTATCCTTGATACTTATAGAATAAGTATAGGATTAGAGGTTAAAAATTAACCAAATAATACATATTATTAGAGATTAAATAAAGAATAAAATCTACTTAAGTTCCAACCCGTGTGTTTCGGTCATGGGGGTGGATACTTATGCAGATTTTTTAATCTCTACCCCTATTATCATATGTTATAATTTACACAACAGACATAATAGAGAAAAGGAAAGAGAAATATTAAGTAATAAAAATATATAAGGAATGTCTTATAGCTTTCCTTTTTCTTTTCCAAATCTATATTGTTCTTCCCAAGTGCTGAACGTGACTTGACATCTGATATGAGAGGGACTTGTGGATGTGGCTTCCAAAGAGTGTTGATAAGCTGAGTTTTTAGGTATGTTTATGGTTAAAACATAATAAGTAAATATGGGTAAAAATGTGGGGAAATTCTTTGCAAAAAATGTGGCCTTAGGATCCTTCTTTTCGGTTGGTTTGTGGACAACACAAGAAAAGAGTTTCTAAGGGTTGTGTGGCTTGCAATGCTAAGTTTTTGATAGATAATTAATTTTTGCGAGTAAGAAGAGTTGTGTGGCTTTAAAAATTGAAAAAATTAATGGATAATGATTATAAAATAGGGACACTCATGCGTTACTACTAGTAGTGGCAATGGTAGTAGTAATGACAAATTCTAAATTACTACTTTGATATTTATTCTAATTCCCCTCAAACACCATATATTTAAAATAATTTCATGTGAATGCCATGTCTTTTAAAACTTTATTTTAGTTTATTATTATTATTACTATTATTATTATTATTATTATTATTATTATTATTATTATCATCATCTTATTAATGTTTTTAACTTTAAAGTTCCAAAATGATATTTTTTTTGAAAATTTCTATGCATTTTTGTAGAAAGAAATACCATTAAAATATATCAAAAAAATGATTAAAAAATATTCGTAATATTCATAATTTTCCTTTCTAGCCAAAAAATAATAATATCCATTTGTTTTTATCATTTTAGTAATTTAAGACTAAAACCATTAATAATTGTTAGTAAAGTAAATATAATGATGATAATATTGAATTCATTATTTGGAATAAATGGTACCTAAATAGAAATAGATCAAATATTATGATACCTAATTTATTATACTAATTAATAATAATGATGATAATATTGAATTCATTATTAATATAATAATAATAATTATTATTATTATTATCATTAATTGGTTTTGTACCTATGCGATGCATACGTGAACATATAATGCAAAATATTATATTAATAATAATATAGGGTCAAGGTATGATAAGAATTTAACAACAATATTATGTGTGAAGGAAATTGATAAAATATAATAGACAAATGGTTTGAATCAAGCAACTTAGCAAATGGTTTTAGATAATATAGGATCATTGGGGAACCTAATGGAAAAACTTTCAAATGTGTAATATTGCAATGAAATTGAACATGAACCTATTTTATTAGCTTTTACCTTCATTTGGTTATCTCCCATACTATTTATTTTTCATACATAGATGTGACCCTCCTTGATGTAAGCAAGTCATGCATCATGAAATCATATGCAAGAAGCAAACATCTTGCACATTGTATATATTTTATCTAAAAATAATAAAATAATAACCAATAACCAAGCTTAGTCTCGATTTTGTGTTTCCCCTCCCTCAACCATCTCCCATCTCTGCTCATCTTCATTGTCCACCATAATTTCCCGTCATCATTAGCTTAAGGTCATCACTTACATTATCCTTCTTACTTTGTTCACCGTGATGGGGGCAAAGGGATAATGGGTCAACAATACCAACAAAAAAATAAAAATAACAACAAATAAATCGCACACAATTTATGTAGAAAAAATCTTCCAATATAAAAGGGAAACAACCATTGGGCACTTCGGTCCACTTTAGAAACTTTCACTATGAGAAATATGAGATATAAAGTATAGTATTCAAGTGATAACTAGATGCTATATTTATCAACCCAAAAATAACACAACTAGACAACATTTGCAACCCTCAAAGAGAAGAGTTTGTAATCCTAAAACAAATTTGTTGTATACACACCCAAAGTTTAATATACATGCCACAAAAAATAAGAACTTTTACATTATTCAACAACAAGATGTTAAAAGCAACCTCATAAAATTTCAGCAAAGACCAAGAATAATAAAATACTTAATTAAATTCAAAACTAAAATAGATCTAAAACCAAACTAAACAAAAATGCCAACTAAAGTACCAACAAAACCAGATCTAGAGAGCTCAAAATTAAATATCCACCATTCACAATTAATATTGTGTCTAGGGAAGCTCAAAAATCAAAATGATCCAGTGATGAACTACTTTATATTTGAAATGATCAAACTTGTACCGAAGAGAATAATGACAACATTTTTGTGTTTTTCTCTCTCTCTCTCTCTCTCTCTCTCTCTCTCTCACCTATGAGATTCAAATCTCATTTTTTTCGACAACTACTCACCTTCTCACATAAAATTTACAACTGATTTTTACCCTTCCCAAATTTGGGTCATTAATAAAAGTAAAAAAAAAAAATCTTGATTAAGAAAATATATTTTAACATATAGGAAGAAGCCCAAATGCCCTAATATATTCTCCCCTTCCTGACTATGTGGTGATGATCACCATACCAACGATCATATAACAAACCTAAAACTTCCATCTTGTTAAGGCTTTTGTCAACATATCAACCCCATCATTATCAGTATGTAACTTCTCAATCTCTATCAACTTAGCATCCAAAACATCACGTATCCAATGATATTGCATAATAATGTGTTTTGATCTAAAATAGAAGGTATGGTTCTTACCAAGATGTATAATGCTTTTGTTGTCACAAAGGAGCACATATCTTTCCTTAACAAAACCAATCTCTTACAGAAATTTCTTTATCCATAACAACTCCTTACTAGCTTAAATTATAGTAATGAACTCTACTATATAGCTGACAAAACAACACATTTCTGAAGTCTATATTACCATGACACTACTCCCCACGTAAAAGTGATCAAATCACCTGAAGTAGATTTCTTTAAGTTAACATCCCCAGCTACATCTAAATCAGCATATCCCTTAATGAATAGCTCATCACTTCCAAGAGAGAGTCTCAAAATAGAAATTCCACAGAGATATCTAAAGATACACTTTATTGTATTCTAATGCTCTCTACTCGGGTTAGAAAGGAACCTATTAACAACTCCAACTTCATGAGTAATATCAAGTCTCGTACACACCATAACATACATCAAACTAGCCACAACGGATGGATAATGAATTTTCTTCATCTCTTGCTTATCTACATTACATGAGGGACATTGCTTAGAGCTCAACTTCAAGTGAGGAGCAAGTAGAGTGCTTATGATGCTAGCATTATCCATCCTGAATTTATAAAGTATCTTCTCAATGTATTTTTCTTAAGAGAGCCACAAATTCTTATCTCCTCTATCTTGAATGGTTCTAAGTCCAAGAATTTTCTTTGTTGGATCTAAGTCTTTCATAGCAAAAGACTTACTTAAATCTTCTTCAACTTATCAATCCTAGAAGTGTTCTTACCAATAATAAGCATATCTTCGACATAGAGTAATAACATGGTGAAATCACCATCATCAAATTTCTACATAAAAAACATAGTGATATGAAGTAGTTTTCTTATGGCCATGTTGTTTGATGATAGACTCAAACTTCTTTTACCACTATGTTGGTGCCTATTTCAATCCATACAGACTCTTCTTAAGCTTGCAGACATAGTCTTTATTACCTGTCACCTGAAAAATCATTTGGTTGTTCCATGTAAATCTCTTCTTCCAACTCACCATGCAACAAATCGATCTTCACATCCATCTACTCAACATCTAAATCAATATTAGTAGCCAAGCCTACCACAACTCGGATCAAAGACATTTTCATAATAGAAGAAAAGATTTCTCCAAAATCAACACCTTTATTTTTCTTGAAGCCTTTGACCACCAATGTAGCTTTATATCATGGGAATAAAGAATTCTCCTCTTGCTTTAACTCATAAACCCATCAATTCTTCAAATCTCTCTTACCCTTAGGTCAGGTATGGTTATCATGCAAATATTACTTCTCATCTTGCATTACTTCAAGCCATCTATATTTTTCTCTACTTCTGAAAACTTCTTTATAAGACTCAAGCTCTCCCCTATTAGTCAAAAACACATACTCTTGTGAAGAAGATCTAGAAGAGGGTCTATGGCCTATGTTGGACCTCTTAAGTGGAGCTGCTGGTTCATCTACACAAGTTTCTTGGTGATCACCTACAACTTCATTGGTTGGAGCATCAATATCACCATTATAATGCTGCTCACCATGAGCCAAATGCTCATTAATATCATCTTATACTCCACGATTAATAAGTTCACATTCCTGTTGCATCTTCACTGGATCCATATTTGTCAACAATATTCTAGTCTTTAATGAACACTACATCTCTACTTCTCAATAACTTTTTCTACATAGGATCATACAACCTGTAGCTAAATTCATCATGACCATAACCTAGAAAGATGCACTAACGAGTATTTGGATCCAACTTTAACCTCCCATCACTAGAGACATAAATATATACCTTGTAACCAAACATACACAAGTGCTCATATGAGACATCCCTACCAAATCAATCTCTATTAAGAACATCACCATTTAGAGCAACTATAGGATTCAAATTAATTACATGTGTAGTTGTAAGTAAAGTTTGAACCTCAAAAGACTAAAGCAACTTTGTCTCTAAAACCATACATCTAACTCTTTTAATCAAAGTTCTATTCATCCTCTCTACCAAACCATTCAAATGAGGAGTCTTTGGAGGAGTCTTTCAGTGCCTAATACCCTACTGAATGCAATACCTATCAAACTGACCAAAATACTCACCACCATTATCAATATGAATGCATTTCAGCTTTTTTCCAATCTCTCTTTCAATAGAGGCATAGAAGTGTTTAAAATTTTGAAACACTTCATCTTTGGATTTTAAGGTATAAACCTAAAGCTTTGTAGAATGATCATAAATAAAAGTGACAAAGTAAAGTGCACGGCCAAGATATTTCACCTTAATGGGACCATAAATATCTAAATGCACCAATTCAATAACCTTGGCTCAGTGGAAAGAAACCTTACATTATTTGCCAGCCATATAATGAGAACACTTCTCTAATTTGACACACTACATATCAAAGAGTGAATTCTACTTTGCCAAGAAGTTAAAGTCCTTTCTCACTTCTGTGACTAAGCCTCTTGTGCTACAACTTAGATATATTTTTATTTTCCACTCCATGCACATGGTCACTATAAATTGAAGCTTGTGTAAAATACAAGTTAGCACATTTGTTACCTCAAGCCATAACCAGATTACCTTTGGTTAGCTTCCATTGGCCTGAACCAAAGCTATTGCAAAAAATCTCACCATCAAGTTTGCCAACTAAAATCAAATTTAGGCAAACATCTAGTGCATGTCAAACATGTTTGAGAACAAGCTTTGTCGCAATATTAGCTCCACTTATACATCTCCCATGCCAATCACCTTAGATAAGCCATTATTACCCATCTTCAAAACTCTAAAGTCACTAAGAGTGTAAGAAGCGAAGAATTACTTCCTAGAGGTAACATGTTGTGAAGTGCCATTATCAATAACCCAACTTGTCTCATGATGTGTAGGATTCACAACATTCTTATCAACAAAAATGAGAAGATCATCATATGCGACAATAGAAATATGATCATTACCATCATTGTTTCTTTTCTTGCTTAGGATTCTTGTTATATATATATTCCATGATTAGAAACATTTCTTGATATGCCACATTTTGCCACAATAATGATATTCAAGATTCTTGTACTTCCCTCTTGACTTACCATGGCTCTTATCTCTACCCTTCTAAATTTTTCCCTTATTTCTCCCCTATTTTCAGTGAAAACATCTGACTATGAGGATGACCCTTGATTCCTTCTTCTTATCTCCACATTTAGAACACCACTCTTGAAAAGCTCCATGGTAACCTCACCATTTAGTGTGGAGTTGGTAAGTGAGACAAAAAAATGTCTCCCAAGAATCGATAGAGTATTAAGGAGCCACAATACTTGAACATCATCTTCAAACTTTACGCCCATACTTGAAAACTACTCTAACACACCTTGGAAGTCATTTAAATGATTGAAAATCAAAGAACCATCTTTAAATCTCAAATTCATCAATTATTTCAAGAGATATAATTTATTGTTCCCTGTATTTGTAGCATACAATTTTTCTACCTTATCCCATAGTGTTTTCATGTTTATCTCATTCACAATGTGATTGTAAACATTGTCCTCTACTTTTTGTTAAATAAAATCATAGAATTATTCATGATAAATTTTTTTAATCTTCATCAGTTTTATCTATTGATTTATCCTCAGAAAAAATTGGTAGATGCAAACTGTTTACATACAAGAGATCTTTCATTTTACCATTCCATCTATGGTAATTAGACCCACTCAAAGAATCCATGTTACTTGTATTATACTCCATCTTATGCTTTAATACCACTTTGATGGGGAAAAGGGAGAATGGGTCAACAACACTAACCATAAAATAGAAATAATAATAAATCAATGATACATGATTTACGTGAAAAAATCCTTACAATGCAAAAGGAAAACAACCACGGGACATTTCGGTCTACCTAGAAAAATTTTATTATAAGAAATCTGAGATATAAAATATACTATTCAAGTGCTAACTAGATGCTACAATTATCAACCCAAAAATAGCACAACTAGACAAAAATTACAACACCTAAAGATAAGAGTTTGCAACCCTAAAATAAATCTGTTGCAACCACACACAAAGGTTAATATACAGGATACAAAACAATGACACCTTTTATAATAATTAACAAAAAAATGTTAACAACAACCTCACAAAATTTGAGCCAAAATCGAGTAGAATAGACCACTCAATTAAATCTAAAACTAACCTAAATAAAAATGGCCACTTAAATTCCAATGAAAACCTAATCTAGAAAGATCAAAATCAAATATCCATTGTTCAAAATCAAGATTGGTGTCCTCGGAAGCTTGTGTCAAAGTCCAACGTTGAATAACTTTAAATCTTTAGATTGATAAAACTTGTGCTGAAGAGAATAATGATAGAATTTTATAGCCTATGTTTAGCCTTCCTAAAGTTAGATCATTAATAAAAATGAAAAAAATAACCTTAGTTAAAAAAATGGGATTTATCACATAGGAGGGAGCCCAAATGTCCTAACACACCGATCATTACTTTCAAAACTCCACTTATGGCATTTGGGTCAATTTTCTAGACACAACATATAGATACGATAGTCATTCCTATGGTTTCTCATTTTATTACTCCTACTCGTAGCATTACTTTCGAAACATCACTATCCTCCATACTTTGGACATAGCATGATCTTAGATGCTTAAAAAAAGGCTTGATCACCCTTAGGAAGGTTTTTAATCACCTCAATTCCTTTGTTGTAGCATGTAGATAGTCTTCGTTGACATGTATATCTATTCAATGAAGTAACTTGAGCTATCAACATCATTCTATCCCTTAATTATGGTTCTTCTTATGTGATCTATTATTTCTAAAAATTGTCTTGGTCAAGTATATGGTGGTAATACCGGAATAGCATTACCATTCATGGTAACAACTAAGGGTTACAGACTCATTCTTGTAGCATCTTCATCAATGAGCCTAGAAATGAGGATCATCGTTAGAACATTTTAGGTAGACTTAGTTCTCATAGATGCAACAAAAGCTTCACTGCTAAACAATCCATATGCTAAACTATCGACATTAATTTCTATCAAACTCTCTCATTAGCACTTATAGTAGATTGAGCAATATAATATATGCTAGTATGGTGTCTAGTCAAATGCTAGAGCCAAATCAATTCTCATGAAATATCATTCATCTACATATTCAAAGTCGGGTTGGTTGAGATGAAACAAATACTCAATCAAATTTCAGTCAAAGATAGGATCTTTTGGAATTTGTTTATTTCAAGTCATGTGAACTATGGGTTGTTTAGTGCAGCTCTTAATGCCTATAATTTGATGTTGCTAGACAAAGTTGTGCATTTGACTCGGATTACTTTCTAAACTATACTTATGAGATGATTATTTTGTATTATGTGTATTTATATTTAATATATATTATAAGATGTGTTTTGATTTACTGTAAGATGTGTATTTATATTCTGTAAGATATGCATAATTGATTATAACTAATTGGAGGCTTGGTGCAAAATTTGAAATGAGGCCTTAGTTTTTCATATATTATTACCTTTTAGTCAAAATCTAACTTAGATTTCTTGACTTTTAATATATGGACTCATGTATGTATGTTAGTGATTAAAAACTTAGATTGGATTGGTTGACCCAACAAGTTTGATCGTAAATTAGAAGGTTTATCGGTGCAAAATTATTGATTTTAAAATTTGTATACCAATCACAAAAACTTGGGTTACCTCGATATATCCTAAACACCATCGTTTCAATTATTAAAAAAAATTCAAGAGGAGGGGAACTGGTTAAACCGATCGAACCGGATTATACTGGATAAAGTTTTGAATGAAAATAAATTTTGATCAAACCATGGTAGGACAACTTACCATGAGGTCCTTTATGTAGATTTTTGGTCTGACATTTAAAACACTGATATTATATATATAAAAGACTGACATGCGCATTGTTAAACTGCAAGAAATTTTGTCCCAAAAGCTTTTATACTCATTTGTCTCCAATAGTGCTTTGGAAAATTATATGGAGTTTTTACGAGAAAGATTCTCATTGATTGTTGCTAATAGGAAGGCGTGGAATCTAACTTTGTTTCTTTCTCATGTAAAGTTTGATTTTTTTTTAATTAAAGTAATAAGTTATTTCTAGTAGGCATTCAATTAATCAAACTTCTTAGACAATTATAAAAGATATGAAAATAAAAAACTAGAAATACTTCCAATTTGTTTTCTATAAACTCAGGTTGAAGCCTTGAAGATGATGGGTGAAATTTTAAAGCTTGAATTAGATGAATTTTCTCAAACCAATATATACTTTGGTGGATATTTTTTGAAAACTATTTCTTAGGGACGATGAAATAACGAAAATTAGTACTTGTTTATACTTAGAAAAGTCATCAATTATGTTTGGAAATTAGGAAAAGTTGAGTTTTGGATTTAAACTTCTTGTGTTAGTTTGGTGTTTAAGAGATAAAGAAGAATAGAAAGTATTTCAGTTTTTAAAATTAAAATTATAAAAAGCTTGGAAAATAAAAGGTTGGATGGGAACATGATTTGATCAATCTATGCTTGATAACCAATATTTCAGTTTATTTTTTTAATAAAAAAAGAATCATTAGATTGAAACACAACGTGCGCAAGCTATGAAAATTAATTGTTCTTAACCCTTCATCATGAAGATCTCTAGGGGCCCACCGACATAAACATTTGTATACAATAAAATTTAAAAAAATGGCTTGATTAATATATGCTTCGGAGCCAATATTTTAGTTTTGAAAAAAGATAAATCGTCATAGGTAATATATAGAAGTTCAATTGTTCATAAGCTTTCGCCATGAAAATCTCTAGGGGCCCATTGCCCCAAGCTTATGTACGTAATAAAACTTAAAAATCATTTCAATATGTCACGATAAAGATTCGAACACGAATTGCCCTATGATAGAAGGAACATTTAACTAGCCACACTAGAGAATCTGCTTGTTTGTATTTTTTTTATTTAAAATATAACATATACTACTAAATACCCCAAAATTTAAGGTCCTCCCAAATTGGAGGCCTTGATATATATTTTATATAAACTGTGTATTAATATTCTTGTATTATTATTTTACAAAATATATATTTATTATTATATAAGACATGTATATTTAAATTTTGTACGATATGTCTGTGCCTATATATATTATGAGATGTGTATTGATATTTAATAAGATATGTATGCTTCCACCATCATTTAAAATATTAAATTCATACAATTTACAAAAATGTCAAAGAATTTACTACTGTATGCCTAAAACATGTGAATTCATATCATATGTAACGTGCATTTGTATCACATGAGATGTGCATTTATAATATAGAAGACGTATACCATTGTTATATATATATATATATATATATATATATATATAGATTTAGGCTCTTGTACAAACCATTACTTAAAATACAAATGTAGGAACCTTTAATTACCATTAGATCTAGAAGATTGAAGGGTCAAGATTAAAATAAATTCAAGTTAGTTATTTACTAAATCTTGACCATTGATCAAATACTAATCTAATGGTTATGATTGGTTCCTACAAATGTATTTTAAAAATAGTGTGTATGGGACCTTCACCCTATATATATATATATATATATATATATATATATATATATATATATAATTATCTCATATGTTGTGATAATATTACATACGACCCTACCTTGTAATTGGCTTTAATGTAATCTTTATATTATTCACATTGTTGATATAAGTAATATGGGCGTAAATATGAAATTTGATTTGATATTGCATATTATTTATACAGTAATGTATTATGAAATATGTAAAAAGTCTACACGGTTTACCTTTGTAATCTAACACTAACCCTCGTTATTGGTTGGCCATAATTCATTGGCTGGATTTGTTTGATATTTCAGGAGAGTGGCATCAGTTGCAGGTTTGATTCAAAATGTAACTTCTATGTGCAACTATTTATTCGTTATTTTTCAAGCACCAAAGTGGCAAAGGTTAGAGTCATCAGCCAGCAACGGTTGATTTCAACCCATTCATGTATTTTTTTACTATTCATCATGCATATATATATATATAGAGAGAGAGACACACACACACACATAAATTCAATTTTATACAATGTATCATGCATTTAGTTTATTGTTAATGGTATAACCTTCGACTACTCTTATTGTTGCTATTTGTCATGCATGGGCTGTCATGTATTTAATCCATGGAAAACCAAAAATCACACTTCTTTAACAGAATTAAACCTGAAAATATAATTTATTGCACTGAAACGAAGGAAATATGTTGCTTTAGGCAAAAAGTCACAATGTTGCCTGGTTATTATAATAATAATAATAATATTTTAATACTTCTAATGGCTATGTACTATTTCCCTAATTATAAACCCCTTAGATTCAGAAGTGTGCCCTGCTCATAATTCATTGCAATCAGGAATGCTTTGCTCTAGATTCATTCTCATTGTTAGATGTGTATAGAATGTCGTTAAATAAACACCCATTAATCATAAAATTAAAGTTTGATTTAGTTAATGGTTAAGAAAAACTTAAATGGTTTGGCCAACGGTGAAGGGAGTCAAAATTTTGGTTAATTAAAAGTTAAGCATATTATAATTTCCAAAAATAAAAATATATAATATATTTCATCGTTTCTAGATACTTTTAAATATCTCCTGCGATTGATTGCTGTGGTTCTGGGGAAGTTTATAATCACAATAGCTAGTGGCTTGGTGAATATTGAATAGCTTATTATTCAGCATTCTTGCCTTTTTTTTTCTTTTTTCCTTTTTGTTTCTGTTGTAATATGCAAATGACAAGGGATATATAGTTTCAATACCGCTGCTTCTTGGCTATCCTCAAGTTATCCATTTTCTTTTTCGGCATTTGTAGCATCATTTTAGTTGCTATAAACCGTGTGATTTTTATTTTTATTTTTTAAAATTATGAATCTTGTAAAAAAAATAAAAAATGATCAATGTCTGAAGCAATTTTCCATTTTCGTAATTTTTTAATTAACCATTAACCACACTAAACCATAATGTTATAGTTTAATTTAATTAAATTAATCTCAAAATATAGTTTGATTTAGTTAAACAAAACAATTGTAAACGTATGATTTGATTTGATTAACCAAATCATGCATATTACTACTCGTACAACTACGGATTTGCTATTCATTGTTGTGAGGCTTGAATTTGAAATCGTAACTTGTAAGCACACCACTACTTAATTCTTGTGTGGCAGTAAGTCAAGAAACATTCATCAACGACTCCAAAAAGCAATTGGTAACGTTATGCTTTCTCAAGTGTCCTACAGGAGTTCGTCCGGTTCTCACTACTCAAATCTCGGCCTTGTCAACAAGTGCTGGTTCATGAGATTCATATCGCAGACGGACAACCACAGTTCCGTATCTAATTCTTTGAAACATCACAATTTCATATCTGATTTCTGTGAGTACCTATCAACTAAAGTAGAAATACCAAGCTTATCCTATTCAAAATTTTACAGAAAACTCATTATCAGTGTCCTCAAAGAGAAAAAACAAGAGCAAAGGACGTAAATGACTGCCTGCATAGCTTATTCAAAGCACTACCCACTAGAAATATAAGGCCGGTACAGGAGGGAACGGGGGTCAATAGACCTCCATGCTCACACTGCCATATCCAATCCTCTCTTTCTCAACTTGTATCTAGGACTTGGGATCACTATCTGTATTTCCTAACTGTGCCGGTCATAGTCTATGTCATTTTGCTTTGTATCTGTCTGTGCACTTGCACCAGAAATTCCACATATGAGAGACCAGTTTGACTCTTGTCTTCCATCATGTATGAGAAGAACAGCATTCCTGGATTATGTAAACCAAAATCGTCACTCAGACAAGTAAATCAAGCATTAACGCATGAATTGGAATAAAGTGAGCTGAAAATGGTTATGAATATAGAGACAGCATTTGCTACTAATGAAAGATGAAATGATAACCCCTGTACACCAATTAAAAGAGAGTAATGACATAGGGTCCAACTAAAGAGCTCGATCTTTCATTGATTTCCTTCTTTGTCCGTTCATGATAAGGCCAGTGGTAATACTCTCTCTATATAAAAAAGAAGTCATTTTAACTAAATACACTCTTTTAGAAACTAATAAATATAAAGTTACAATTTTACTTACATCCTTCGTTAAAAAATAGCAAAACACTTAATACATAGATACTGAAAAAAAAACGGACGAGTAAAATGCAAAATAGGGTTTAACTTATATAAAAGTGTTTCTTTTTTATACAAAAATTTAATGATAAAATAGCCTCCTTTCTTATATGAATGGAATATTATTTTCCAAGGCCATGTCAATGATAAAGTAATCAATCATCAATGACATGGATTAACTAAGCTGAACATTGCTATGCATAAGACAACATTTGTTACTAACAAAATGATGGCCCTTGTACAACGAGACAAAGCCATGTAAAGTCCCGTGATCACATATGGCACATGTGATTTTGGTTAGGTAGTGTTTATATGTAGGTCCTACGAGATAAATAAGTTCGTATGGTTTGATTGCATACAGAGATGGTGTAACTTTGAGCTGGTTGTACGTGGATTATGTCTGGCTGGGAGATAATCAAATCTAATATATCTGATTTTGGAATGATAGTGGAGAATTATGAGGCACTGTCATATTATTTGATAAAGTGCAGGTCAAATGAGAATACAATGAAGCTGACAGGAAATCAGAAACTGTTTGAACAACTTCTGTGCTGGGATGAGAATCCTCCTCAATTCTAATCTAATTGCTCATGTTTGATTTGCTGGAGAAAATTTCATTAATAATTAGAATGCAAATCTCAGTTTCTTTAACAAAAGAAGGGGGGAAAAAGAAAAAAGAAGAAGAAGAAGAAGAAGAAGAAGAAGAAGAAGACTGCATACGAAGCTTATCAAAAGAGTAGGTTCATGGGTGGGGTAAACATAATATGGTTCAAACAGTAAATCAAATGGTAACTTTACAGTTTGGTTTACAATTTTTTTAAACAGTTTGGTTATGTATATTACCATTAACTGAGGATTATTTGGTGTAATTCTAGCTAATAGTTATGTTGTAAGTACATATATTCATCATAAATACTTTGTTATAACGAATTTTTTTCTTCATTATATCTTTAGAAGTATTCGTATTTACTTTTTTCTTTTTCTTTTTTATCGTTACATACTTAAAGTAGTCAGAGAGTTGTTTAAAATATATTATATGATTTGCGCATTACTTAAATCGTGTTTATGTTTTATTTTCCTTACAATTACACATGCCTCATATATAAATAATATTTTTATATATACAACCATATCTACCAAAGTTTATGGTACGATAGATATTGCTATAAAAATATAAAAATAAAAAAATTATAATTTACTATTAAATGTTAATTAGTTCTATTTTTTGGTAAGAATAATAAATTGATTTTAAATTGAGTAATTAATTTTTGATATCTAAGATACAAAAATTGTAAACAAAAGTGAACCAAATTGAAAACTGCTAATATATTTGGTTCGCTTTGAGATTTTTCCCAACCATAAAAATATAAAACTATACCAAACCAAATGAAATTCACCCCTATTCATGGGGTTTATAGATAATGGGAATTCTATCAAGTTAAAAATATTGTTTAAAGTTTCAGATAGCTGGTAGAATTACTAAATAAATAAGAAGCAAAATTAATTGTAGCTAAATGATTTTTTAAGCCTTAATATTGATAAGTGATAACGACTTTTATTGTTTCTTCAGTAGTGTCTTCTTGATGATTCTTATGAATGAATTTTGTAAATAATTTTCACTCCAATGGTCGGGCCGCTTATTTTCTGTCAAATATTTATTTATTTCAATCTTGATAGGAGGTGTCAGTGTACATTGTTTCCAAATGACAGTGAAATAATGAATGAAACAACGAGAAGCTTGAATAAAATCTAAGGGATTCAATTCGGGAAGGATTAAGACAGTGTAAGTTGTACTTTTAGGGGAGACAATGAGGTATGAGTCAGAAATTATGATTTGAACTGATGTTCATGCCGAATACAGATGAGCTCAGACATCTTAGATCTACAAGATAAGGAAAACACGTTGCTCTTTTGATGAACACTGAAGCCTTAGTGTCTAAATGGAGGAATGCATTAAAAGCCTAGTGCAACAAGAAAATACCACTCAAAACTCAAGGAAATAATTCAATGGAGTAATGGTCACATTGACTGATTTATGGAGCAAAAGGTCAGCTAAAAAAAAAAACTAAGTTAATGAAGTGACAGTGGTGAAGATAATTATACTCGTTTCGACACGCAGTTTTACTAGAAGAGAAAATTAAGAATGAAGTAACAAAGGACAAGATGAATGTGGCCTCTATTGAAGGTGGCATGCGACAAATGAGATTTAAGTGGATTAGACAAGTTAAGAGACAACATCAAGATGCTCCGTTCAAGAGATATGAAATAAATGTGGAGATAGACCACGTAATAAATAATAAGAAAGGATTTGGCCTAGTAGATCTGAGTACATGATCCTTAGGAAATTGCGGCAAATGATAATTCACGTACCAGTATTAAATAAACAATCATATACTCCCTCTACCCGCGCGGGGGGGGGGGGGGGAATAATTTTTATATTTATGTTTTGTAATATAAGTGTTCTTTTAAGTTCTAACAAAATTTACTGTTATACTTCCTAATCTATTCTCTCCCATCTCATTAATATATGACATAAAAATAAAATTATTCAAGTTTTAATATGAATATTTTAGTTAATTTGTACATCATTTATTCTAAACTTCAATACTTTTTAATATGTGTGCTAAAAAAGTATAGGTCATCTGTTGTGAAATGGAGGAATAGAGAGTATAATCTTACTGTAAGACTAATGGAGGATGCATATCTCTTTCCCCCTTCAAATCAGCATACTTACTGTAGGAAATCAAACTAGTCGAGTATCACCCATATCTAAGCCAATATCTAGGAATTGGTTAATCCATTATTATCTGGAAAAATCTCTCTTTATTTTCTGTTATGACTATCTCCTATTTTGTGGGAGAAAGGTCAAGAGTAATGGTCTCACAATATGCTTATATATATCCATGTAAATCTTTCGTAGATTTTAATTAATAAGAGAAGGAGAAACGTGTGATTCTCCTCTGTTTTTCCTTTAACTTCATGGTATCAGAGCTGTAGGTTTCTGAACCAAATTCATCTCACAGCTGTAATCTTTCTTAGCTTTATCAAACTATTCCTATGGCCAATTCTGATAAAAATTCAAACAATTCATCATCTCCTCAGGTCTCTATTCCTCAATTAACCCAGACCACATCTAAAAATAGTCTTGTCCCCACCACATATCTCAAGCTCAATGGCCATAACTATCTCCAATGGTCCCAGTCAATCCAGATGTTCATCATTGGACAAAGCAAGGATGATTACCTGACTGGTGTAGCCTCTCAACCTGATTCAAGAGACCCAAAATTCAAACTGTGGACGGCTGAAAACAATCTTGTCATGACTTGGTTGATTAGCTCAATGATAACTGAGATAGGAGAGAAGTTCTTGCTCTACAAAAGCACAGAGGAGATCTGGGATGCTGCAAGATATGCGTTTTCAACCAGTGACAACACAGTTGAAATTTTTGAGGTGGAAAGTATTCCCCAAGATCTATGACAAGGAGAAAATTCTGTCACTACATATTTTGCTACTCTCACACGGTACTGGCAGCAAATAGATCTTTTAGAGACTTATGAATGGAAGTGTTCAGATGATCATGTCAATTACAAGAAGATCATTGAGACCAAACGCATCTTCAAGTTTCTAATGGGTCTGGATAGGTCGTTAGATGAAGTTCGAGGCAGAATACTTGGGACTAAACCTCTACCAAGTCTGCGAGAAATATCCTCTCAGGTATGCAGAGAGGAGAGTTGTAAGAGAATTATGATGAGACAATCTGATCACTCCTCAACTCCTAATGGTTCAGCATTGGTTTCAGCCAAGAATTACATGTATTCCCCAGATTCTGCAGCACTGGCTTCTCAAGGTATATCACAGAATGGAGAAAATCGTCCATGAAGAGGTCATCCCTATTGTGATCAGTGTAAGAGACCAGGACACTACAAAGAGACGTGCTGGAAACTGCATGGAAAACCTATCAATGGAAAGCCAAATCGTGACCGTGAATCTAGAGGAAGCACAACCGTTACTAATACAACTCGAAATAAAAATCAAGTGTCATTCACCAAAGACCAAATAGAGCTGCTTCAACAGCTAGTTAGTAAAGCTCATATTTTCACAGATTCAGAGGCTAAAACAACTGAGAATAATTTCACAAACAATTTGGGTAATCTTGCACAACATGTTGACCAAACATGACCTTCCTCCTCATAGATAGTGGACTCAGGTGCGTCAAACCACAAGAGAGATGATAGATCCTTATTTACAGCCTACTCTCCTTGTCATGATCATCACACTGTGCGCATAGCTAATGGTACACATGCCAGAGTAGCAGGAGCAGGGACTGTTTGTCTCTCAAATACTATTGTTATATATACTGCCTTATTTGTAATTGATCTTGATTGCAATCTTATATCATTTAGCAAATTGAACAATGACCTGAAATGTGGAACTAAATTTTTTGCCAAATAGTGTATTTCAGGACTTGAGCTCGAAGAGGACGACTGGCAATGCTAAGCTTCATTCTGATGCATATGCCAATACAAATTGGGTCAAGTTAGGAAGGTTGTTATCAATGGGGGATAACTGAATAAGAAAACAGAGAAGAGGGTGAAGAAAATGAGTTGAATATGATCTTTGGTACCTCCTTAGATCATATACTAACAAGAACCACCTAAGGTTTCAACACTTAGGATAAATCTTGTGAGATTTTAGGATTCAAACTTCAAACTCATGCACTAGAGTTGAAGGTGATTGATTTCTGCTGAGAGAAATAAGATAGCCAAATTCTGAGTTCCTTTTCATTCAAGTGTGAGCCCAACACTTATAGGAGAGTGTTGGGTCTCATTTAGTTGTAATACAACTCAACACAAAAAGGACTGGTTTGGTTAACTAATCAAACTAGTTAGTTGTCAAAGAGACTAACTTTAACTAGTTTAATCCTAACCAAAACTAAAGTTGACTTTGTACTAGCTGAAATAAAGAAATCAGAATTGTTTGGGACCTTCCCAATGTCTTACATCTGACTTGGGAGGCTCCTTACAAGTTGATAAGCTAAGCTAAGCTAAAAACATCATTAAAAGTAAAAAGTAAAAGTAGCTTTTATGCTAAAGACTAAAAACATTATTAAAAGCATAGAGCAGAAAGTAACTTTTCTGCTACAAGCCTAAAGTGCCATCATAGCCTAAGCATAGGTTTCTTTTCTTCCAAAAAAGGCCTGCCCCCTATGATAATTATAGCTGTTGCTGCTGCTAGTGCCCACATCTGCCCAGAAAAGTGCTGTTGGGGCTGCTATTGTGGGTCTTGAACTGCAGCCTATCCTTGGCTGGGTAGTGAGCCATTTAAGCCAAAAAAATGAGCCACTAAAGTGCAAAAGGTGGTGGCTGGATTGAAGTTTTGCATGGCTTTCATGGCTTGGGGTTTAGTTAAACTAATTAGTCCAAGTAAGGAGGTTTTTATGTCCCCCTAACTTAGAGAAATTAACAACTAAATTAATATCTTGGATAATGGATGCTCCTGCATCATTCTCGCCCTCTTGAGAATCATCTTCCTTGTCTCCAAAAGGCTTATCCTGAATATAGGGAAGCAAATCTCCCACATTAAATGTGCTTGAAATATTCCCCATTTCTGGTGGTAATTCAAGCTTATAAGCATTGTCCCCAATTTTCTGAATGACCTTGTACGGGCCATCACTTCTTGCCATAAGTTTGTTCTTCCTCCTAGTAGGAAATCTTTCCTTCCTTAGGTGAAGCCAAACCAAATCTCCGGGTTCATACAAGTGTTGTTTTCGATGCTTGTTTGCCCTGTTTTTGTTTAATTCATTTACCCATTCAATCTTGGCTCTCACTTGTTCATGTAGATTCTTCATTGCCTTAGCCCTTTCCTCTGCTTCAAAGTTGGTATGTGCTTCAATGGGAAGGGGTAGGAGGTCAACGGGAGTAGTGGGATTCACTCCATACACTACTTCAAATGGTGAGTGACCCGTGGCATACGTGGGTGAGCGGTTGTAGGCAAACTCTGCATGACTAAGTTTGGTGTCCCAATCTCTTAGGGACTTGTGAACCAAACTTCGAAGGAGCATTGTGAGGGTTCTATTTGTTACCTCAGTTTGCCCATCGGTTTGTGGATGGTAAGCGGTACTAAAGAGAAGTTTTGTACCAACTAACCTCCACAAAGTCTTCCAAAAATAGCTAAGGAACTTGGTATCCTTATCCGAGACAATGGATTTGGGGATACCATGTAGCCTAACTATTTCTTTGAAAAAAAGATCGGCTATGTAAGAGGCATCATCCGTTTTGTGACAAGCAACGAAATGTGCCATCTTAGAGAATCGATCTACAACCACCATTATGGCATCATTTTGCCTTTGTGTTCTAGGCAATGCCACAATGAAATCCATGCTAACATGGTCCCATGGTTGGTGTGGGACGGGTAAAGGGGTGTAAAGCCCTTGATGAAACTGACTCTTTGACTTTTGGCAAGTGGCACATCTCGCCACTACACCTTGTACATCCCGCACTATCTTAGGCCAAAAAAAATGCTCTTGGAGTACATCTACAGTTTTGTTTATCCCAAAGTGGCCAGCTAGTCCTCCTCCATGTACCTCTCTCACAAGCAATTCTCGGATTGAGCACGTGGGAATGCAAAGCTTGTTGTTCTTGAATAGGAAGCCATCTTGAATCATAAAGGAACCCTGGAGCTTGTCTTGATCCTTGAAGTAGCTTGCAAAGTCTTTATCTTCCTTGTAGAGCTCTTTGATGCATGCAAAACCTAACACTCTTGCCTCTAATAAAGAAAGCATACAATATCTCCTAGAGAGTGCATCAGCTACTACATTCAATTTGCCACTTTTGTGTTTGGCTACAAAGGAAAAAGATTGTAAAAATTCTACCCATCTTGCATGCCTTGGGTTAAGCTTGTGTTGACCATTGATGTACTTTAATGACTCGTGATCCGTGTGCAACACAAATTGTTGCGGCCTTAGGTAGTGTGACCAATGATCAAGAGTCCTAACTAAGGCATAGAACTCTTTATCATAGGTGCTATAATTTACCCTTGATCCATTTAGCTTTTCACTAAAGAAGGCAATTGGTTTTCCTTCTTGTAGTAAAACAGCTCCTATACCAACTCCACTTGCATCACATTCAACTTCAAATAATTTGTGGAAATCCGGTAAGGCTAGGATAGGAGCTTCACTAAGCCTTCCTTTAACCAACTCAAAGGCTTCTTGGGCTGCTCTTGTCCACTTGAATTCCCCCTTCTTCATGCATTCGGTGATAGGAGCTAATAGGGTACTAAATCCCTTAATGAACCGCCTATAGAAAGAAGCAAGCCCATGGAATGATCTCACTTGTGTTAGGCTTGTTGGTGATGGCCAAGTCTTGATTGCTTCTACCTTTGACTCATCCATAGCTATGCCATCTTTGAACACCACAAAGCCTAGGAAAGTAACCCTAGGTACAAAGAACTCACACTTTTCTAGCTTAGCATACAACTTGCTACTTCTAAGTGCTAGAAATACAAGTTTGAGATGCTTTACATGTTCTTCTTTGCTAGAGCTATACACAAGTATATCATCAAAGTAAACTACTACAAATTTGCTAATGAATGGCCTAAGCACTTCATTCATAAGTCTCATGAAAGTGCTAGGTGCATTAGACAAGCCAAAGGGCATAACCCTCCACTCATACAACCCTCCTTTGGTCTTGAATGCGGTCTTCCACTCATCACCATCTTTCATTCGGATTTGGTAGTAGCCACTCCTCAAATCTATTTTAGAAAACAAGCAAGCACCATGTAAGCAATCTAATAAATCATCAAGTCTAGGGATAGGATACCTATACTTGATAGTGATGTTGTTGATAGCTCTACTATCAATACACATCCTCATAGAACCATCCTTCTTTGGCACAAGAAGGGCTGGGACTGCACATGGGCTAAGGGACTCCCGGATAAGGCCTTTAGACAGCAGCTCCTCCACTTGTTTTTGCATTTCCATGGCCTCTTTTGGGTTGCTTCTGTAGGCTGCCTTGTTAGGAAGAGTAGCACCCGGTACCAAGTCAATTTGGTGCTCTATGCCTCTAATGGGTGGCAATTCATGTGGCAAATCAGTGGGGAAAACATCTCTGAACTCTGCCAGTAGCTTACTGATTAGTGGGTTAAAACAGGGGCTGCCCACACTGTCTTCCAGCAGCAGTAGCAGATACACAACTTTGCCTCTTCCTATAGCCTTATCAACATGCTTTTCATCAATGAACAAGGATTTTTTACACTGCAGGCTATCATTCTTTACTGCTGGCTGTGAGTATAAGGGTGTTAGCACTATGTTTTTCTTTGCAAACTTTAGGCAATAAGTATTTTTTCTTCCATCATGCACAACACTTCTATCAAATTGCCAAGGTCTACCTAATAACAAGTGACAAGCATCCATAGGTACAACATCACATAACACTTCATCATGATATGTTTTACCAATGGAAAAAGGAATTAGCACTTGTTTAGTTACCTCTACCATATTACCATTATTAAGCCATTGTAGCTTGTATGGCCGGTTATGCTTCGTAGTGGGAAGATTAAGCTTCTCCACCATGATACTTGAGGCAACATTTGCGCAACTTCCACCATCCACAATAAGAGAACATACCTTGCCAATTATGGTGCACTTGGTTTGGAATATGTTTTCTCTTTGTGACCCATCCTCCTTGGCTTCCCTTGAATGGAGGACCCTCCTAATCATTAATGCCTCTCCAACATCGGGTGGTGCTTCCTCTTCTTCCTCACTAGCTGATATTATGCCCTTCTCTTCCTCCTCAGAGATGGCCTCATTTACTTCCACAAGTGTCATCACCCTCTTGTTGGGACATTCATTTTGATAATGCCCAACTCCTTGACACTTAAAACATTTGACATTCCTCACCCTATTGGGTTCAAATGTACCTTCTTTGCTCTTTCCCTTCACATCAAACTTGATGGGTGTAGGTGGGGGTTTTGAAGTTGTCGGATTATCTTTGGAAGTGCTAGCAATGGTTTTGTTGTAAGAAAACCGAGGTGTTTTCTTCTCTTTCTTATGCTTCTCCACTTTGATGGCTAGATGAAATAGCTCATCTAAAGTGTAGCACCTTTGCATCTCAACCTTCCTTGCAATGTCTTGTCTTAGGCCTCCAATAAACCTAGACATAGTGTGTTCTTCACTCTCTTCTAGCCCGAGTCTCATCATGAGTTTTTCAAATTCTCTAATGTACTCTTCTACACTCATTTGACCTTGTCTTAGAGAAGACATTTTGTTATAGAGGTCTTGAGTGTAAGATGAAGGCAAGTACCTTTCTTTCATGAGCTTTCTCATCTTTGTCCAAGACTTAACTTTGGACTTTCCCTTCTTTCTCCTTTGATGAATGAGATTTTCCCACCAAAGAGAGGCATGGCCTTTAAGCTTCAAAACAGCCACTTTGAAAGCTTTGTCATCCTTATACCCCTTGGCTTCAAATAGCCTAGCACACCTCAATTCCCACTCAAGGAATTCTTCTGGGTTGTGGTTTCCTTCAAATTCAGGGATTTCAGCTCTTACATCACGAAAATCATCCCTTCTAACGTGACTTCTCCTTCTTAGTTCAAGTGATGATTCACTAGAGGATGAACCAAACTCACTTGAGCCTTCTTCAACACCATTGGCATCTCCTTCTTCATGGTGGGTTGGGTTTCTTCTTTGTAGATTCGGTGGATTTGCATTAGGAAGCAGCTGCTGTAATATGGTACGCATCTGCCTCATTTCCTCTTGCATGTTCTCAATGGACTGCTCTAGTTTTTTGGTGTCTTGTTGCAAAGTTTCAATAGCTCGATCTCTTCTAACATAAACATTTTGTGACTCTTCAAGATTCAAACCTCTAGATTGATCACCCATGGAGGTTTGAACTGTGAAAAAAAAAAGTCCCTGAGCTGGGTGGGACAGAAAGGGATTGAATTCAGTTAAAAAAAAGAGGGGGGCTAGAATATTATTTTGTGTGTGTGTGTGTTTGGTTTTAGACAAAGGGTGGGATTAAAGGGAAGTAAAAGAAGAGGATAAGACCCAATTAAAATTAACCTAGGCTTTGATACCAATTTGATGCATATGCCAATACAAATTGGGTCAAGTTAGGAAGGTTGTTATCAATGGGGGATAACTGAATAAGAAAACAGAGAAGAGGGTGAAGAAAATGAGTTGAATATGATCTTTGGTACCTCCTTAGATCATATACTAACAAGAACCACCTAAGGTTTCAACACTTAGGATAAATCTTGTGAGATTTTAGGATTCAAACTTCAAACTCATGCACTAGAGTTGAAGGTGATTGATTTCTGCTGAGAGAAATAAGATAGCCAAATTCTGAGTTCCTTTTCATTCAAGTGTGAGCCCAACACTTATAGGAGAGTGTTGGGTCTCATTTAGTTGTAATACAACTCAACACAAAAAGGACTGGTTTGGTTAACTAATCAAACTAGTTAGTTGTCAAAGAGACTAACTTTAACTAGTTTAATCCTAACCAAAACTAAAGTTGACTTTGTACTAGCTGAAATAAAGAAATCAAAATTGTTTGGGACCTTCCCAATGTCTTACATCTGACTGGGGAGGCTCCTTACAAGTTGATAAGCTAAGCTAAGCTAAAAACATCATTAAAAGTAAAAAGTAAAAGTAGCTTTTATGCTAAAGACTAAAAACATTATTAAAAGCATAAAGCAGAAAGTAACTTTTCTGCTACAAGCCTAAAGTGCCATCATAGCCTAAGCATAGGTTTCTTTTCTTCCAAAAAAGGCCTGCCCCCTATGATAATTATAGCTGTTGCTGCTGCTAGTGCCCACATCTGCCCAGAAAAGTGCTGTTGGGGCTGCTATTGTGGGTCTTGAACTGCAGCCTATCCTTGGCTGGGTAGTGAGCCATTTAAGCCAAAAAAATGAGCCACTAAAGTGCAAAAGGTGGTGGCTGGATTGAAGTTTTGCATGGCTTTCATGGCTTGGGGTTTAGTTAAACTAATTAGTCCAAGTAAGGAGGTTTTTATGTCCCCCTAACTTAGAGAAATTAACAACTAAATTAATATCTTGGATAATGGATGCTCCTGCATCACATTCAGGTCTCAATCTTCTTGATGTGAGCACTTCATCATCCAGCCCTCATTCTAATAAAAGACAAGTCGGTACTCAGTGCTGATCTGCTCATAGTCTTAAGTCTCTTTACCAATCAAACGACGATAGTGCTATCATGATGTGGCACTTTCGTTTGGGTCATCCTAATTTTTCATGCATGAAACACTTGTTACCTTCTTTATTTATCAATAAAAAATCCCATCTATTTCATTGTGAAGTATATTGATTTGCTAAGCACACACAAAGCACTTATATTTTTCCATCATCCATGGTGATATTTGGGGACCAACTAGAATCGCAAATATTACAAGCGCTCGATGGTTTCTACTGTTGGTTGATGACCATACTTGTATAAGCTGGACTTTTCTTATGAAAGATAAAGCTGAAACCACTTATATTTTCCAGCAGTTTCATACCGTGATCCAAAATCAATTCAATAATAAAATTCAAATACTCAAGATAGATAATGCTAGAGATTTCTTTAATTCCAAATTAGACTTATAACTTAAGTCCCACAGAATAGTTCACCAGAGTTCATGCGTTGACACACCTCAACAGAATGGTGTGCTAAACGCAAGAACCATCACATATTTGAAGTTGCTTGTTCCCTACTTTTTCAATCTAATGTCCCAAAGAAATTTTGGGGTGAAGCAGTCCTCATAACTACATACCTCATGAATAGAATGCCCTCACAGGTACTCAAATATAAATCACCAATGCAAATTATCCATCACCTTTATCCAAAATCTAAGCTAGTATCCCAAATTCCTCCCAAACTCTTTCGCTGCACTACATTTATCCATGTTTATCCTCAAAATCATGGCAAACTCGATGCCCGAGCTCTTAAATGCATTTTCCTAGGGTATTCATCGAATAAAAAGGGATACAAATGCTACTCTCCTACTACTTGTACATTCTACCACACCATGAATGTGAAGTTCTTTGAAGACCAACCATATTTCTCCAATTCTGCATTTCAGGGGGAGAATAATACTCAAGAACTGAAAATTTGGGACTGGCCTACACTCATTGAATACTATCAATATCACTCTTCTCACTTCAGCCCATCAAGCCCTCACTCACCAAATGAATCCCTTTCCTCTCATGAAACCAATCATGTACCATCATCAACCATCTATCCCAAATACCTCCATATTCTTGATGATGCAATAAAAGCTTATGAAGCTGTGCGGCCCAAACAGGAAAATCAAAAGTGGACCCAGCTGGTGTGGAACTCCCTTAACTTGCCAAAGCACAGTTTCCTTCTTTGGCTGGCTTTCAGGGATAGATTGATGACTAAAGCTAAACTTCGGGAGATTGGTATGGATGTATCGGAGCAGTGTGTGTTCTGCCAACAGGATCTAGAAACACGGGACCATTTGTTTGTCCACTGCCCTATTACAACGGCTATATGGGGAAAAATTCGAAGAGGTGCTGACAGAAGAGACCCTATTCAAGGGTGGCAACAGGAGGTGCAATCTTTGTTGAAAAGATCTAGACAAAATAGACTGAAAAAACAGATTCTAGGAGCTTTATTTTCATCTTATATTGCAAATGTATGGTATGAGAGAAACTTGAGGATTTTTGAAAACCGAAGTAGGGATGTTGATAGTATTAGTCGAGCTATTGTCTTAGCTGTAGCTAGACGTTTAATGCACCCACACTATAAGGTTAAATTCCAAAAGTGGGCTGGTCTTGTCGACTGTATGGTAGGTTGATATCTGTTTTATAATCTTTTCTCATTTTCATCAGTAATAAAATTTCTTACTTATCGAAAAAAAAAAAAAAGATTCACATGCAGCCTGAACCAAGCTAGCAAAACCGAGAACATACAATTAAATATCGGTCACGATACATGATATTGACCGATATTTATCGGGTTTTAGGTTAGCCGAGAAGCAAAATTGGCAATACGCGGTGGATTTATAATTTCACATATTTATCGACGATATATCTGTTATCGGCCGATATTAGATATTTTGCCAACATTTACCGATATATGCCAATATTTACCGGTATTTGCTAATATTTATTAAGGAATAAAAATCACGCAATGATAACCACAATATATAAAATATAATTTGCAACATTTCAATACCACGACACAGCGACCGCAACTGCAACTGCGATTTTATTGCTTGACCAAGAGGCCCTTCCTAGCTCAATTAATCTTGAGAGGAAACAAGTTGAGGCTGATGATAGTCCATTGTCAAGCGTAGAAAAAGTGGCAGAACATAACTCGGAGTTAGATCTGCCCATTACTCAAAGAAAAGGAGTTTGTTCATATACTAAACACCCACTTCTTAGCTATATCTCCTATTCAAACCTATTACAGAAATACAAAGCATTTGTAATGTCCTTGGATAGTATTATGATTCCCAACTCAGTGTATGAGGCACTATAGATTCTAGAATGGAAAACAACTACTCTAGAAGAATATAATGCCCTTAAGAAGAATGGGACATGGGTCTTCGCAAACTTACCACCGGGTAAAAGGGTTGTGGGATGTAAATGGCATTTTTTAGTAAAATATAATGCAGATGATAGCATTGATAGATACAAAGCACGATTAGTAGCTAGAGGGTTCACCCAAACGTATGGAATTGATTATCAAGAGACATTTGCCCCTGTAGCCAAACTCAATACCATCCACGTGTTAATATCTCTTGTAGTTAATCAAGATTGGTCTCTATTCTAGCTTGATGTGAAGAATGCATTTCGCAATGGGGACCTAGTCGAGGAAGTCTCTATGGATATCCCAACAGGCTTTGAAACTGAACAAACCAGAGGAAAGGTGTGCAAGCTAAGAAATGCATTATATGGACTAAAACAATCACCCCATGCATGGTTTGCCAGATTCACAAAGGTGCTCAAGCAAGATGGTTATTCACAGTCTCAGGCAAACCATACATTATTCATTCAACATTTTACTGATGGAAAAATCACAATGTTGATTGTTTGATAATATATTTCTTACTAGGAATCACAAAGAAGAAATAACAAGACTCAAAATCTTATTATCTAGAGAGTTTGAAATCAAAGATCTAGGACAATTAAGATATTTCCTGGTAATGGAGGTGGCTAGATCTCATAAAGGAATTTTAGTCACACAACGTAAGTATGTTTTGGATCTCCCACAAGAAACATGTATGAATGGGTATAAGCCATTTGAGACTCCTATGGATCCTAATACAAAATTAATGCCTTGGACCAGCGGCGGAGCCAGGGCTTCCGCATGGTGTCCCAGGACACCATGGAGCCCTGGCAGGAAAGAAGAATTTATGTATATTTTGGAAGCATTAAATATATATTATGTATAACGGACACCATATCAGTAAACTTAAATGGATCACTGGTTCGATTACTTGGGTCCCTATCTTGTAGAACATAAGGTCTCCGGATCGAATCCCTTCAGCCACCGCTTTTGGAATTAATTATGTAAGCAAAACGACGTCGTTTTGCTTACCCCTTACCTGTTACTCCCTGGTTCTCCCTAACTCCCTCCCTCCACTTATTCGACTTTTCCAACCTAAGCTTACCTCCTCGTCCGTCGACTTCTTTCGCCCCCTTCTTCCACGATTCCACCACTCGAAAATACTTCTTCCGGAGATCGCCACTGGATGTGCCGGGCTCCATCGATGGTGATGACATTTCTTCCTTCACTTCTTCCTTCTCCAGTTCTCCTGCTTCGTCCCTCAAAATCTCAGTCAGTCATTCGTCCTACCCGTTCGGTGTTCACTGTTCACTATCATCTCCCCACCTCCTGCCCCACCAGCATGTGACTATTGTTGCCTGTTGTTGCCTGTCAGCTGTGTTTGTCAAACGAAAACAAATGAGGGGAGCCGGGGAGGGGATTGAGGTGAGGAAGACTACACCAGGCTCCAGTGCAGCCTGCGCATGATTGCAGGGATGAAGCAGCAGCCCGCAAGGCACATCACATCAGTAAGGAAGGTAAGATTTTGTTTAATTTTTGGTTAGTTATATTGTTAGTGATAAATTGTGAGTAGTTAACTTATCTATTTGATTAATTGATTAGAATTTTTTAGTTTACAGAAATTGAAATGTAGAAACCCTAATTAATTTGGTAAACCCCAATTTACTAAATAGTTTGTTAACAGATTAACTTGTTTAATTGTCTAGTTAATATTATAGAAGGGCACCATGACATTTTAATCCTGGATCCGCCACTGCCTTGGACTGAAGACTGGGCTGCTGGCTAAAGACAATATCAACGCTCGGTAGGAAAGCTGATATACTTAACTCACACATGCTCGGATACAAGTTTTGTTGTTAGTATTATTAGCCAATTTATGAGCAATCCATTTGTGGTTCACATGGAGGCAGCCCCTAGGATTCTCAGGTACATTAAAAAGGATCCTAGGAAGGGATTAATATTTAGAAAAACAAGTGACAAATCAATACAAGTTTACACAGATATAGATTAGGCTAGATCCCCTATTGATCGAAAGTCTACATTTGGCTATTGTTCATTTGTTTGGGGAAACCTAGTGACATGGCAAAGTAAGAAGCGGTAGGTAGTAGCTCATAGCAGTGCAGAGGCAGAATTTCGAGTGTTAGCTCATGGCATCTATGAAGGGATTTGGCTTAATCAATTGCTAGGTGAACTCAAGATTGATATTTTTGATCCTATTAGGATAATGTGTGACAACCAATCAGCAATTTCTATTACCAAAGATCCATTTTATCATGACAAGACAAAGCATGTTGAGATTGATAGGCACTTCATCAGCAAGAAAGTAGAAGACAAGTTGATATCTATCACCTATGTGGCTTCTAATCAGCAAGTAGCATATAAAGGGCTATGTTTTGACCAATGTTGACTGAGCTAAGCTCTGAGCTTGGTACAGCTAAAATATATGTCGCCTAGTTTGAGGGGGAGCATAGGAAATCATACTAGTCGAGTATTCCTCATATCTAAGCTGATATCTAGGAGTAGGTTAGTCAATTATTATCTGGAAAAATATCTCTTTATTTTCTGTTATGACCATCTCCCATTTTGTAGGAGAAAGGTCAGGAGTTACGGTCTCATAATATGCTTATACATATCCATGTAATCTTCGGTAGATTTTAATTAATAAGAGAGAAGGAGAAATGTGTGATTCTCCTCTGTTTTCCCTTTAACATCACTAACTCATCATATGTCTCTTACTAAGTTTGGTGTTGGGAATATTTGTGTAGTCCCTATTAATTGTGTTTGTTGTTGCTAACTGCAGTCTCATTATTTATTTATCCCACTATGTAGTAACTCATTAATTATTATTATTATTATTATTATTACTCCCTCTACATACAAAAGACTGTTGCTGCGTAATTCTAGAATAAAGTATGATTATTAATATCTTTTAATATATATTGATATAAAATATTAAAAAAAATCATATTATAAAAATATTTTTAAAACACGAATATAATAATAATATTTTTATATTATAATATATTACATTATATTTTAAGAGAAATTAATGACCAAGGTTTATAATTGAAATATGCAGTGACAATCTTTTGAGTATGAAGGGAGTATTATTATTATTGTTTGGTGCATTTTCCCTTATTATTAATATTATTGTTTAGTATCATTATTATGTTTTTTTGTATATAATCTTTTTCCTTTATTTATTTATTATTTATGTAATTCCTTTATGTATATATGTAATTACTTTATTTCCAGCTATTTTTTTTTTACCAATACTAGTAGTATTATTACTACTATATCTACATTATTATTTTCTTACAAAAATATTTGGTTTTCTCATATATAATCTGCTAGTAGCCCACAAATAGTGGAGGTACAAATGGGTAAACCTGGATCTCCAAGCCCTTCCAAGTTCCAATAGAGAACCATAGCGAACTATTATTTCAGCTTCCTCGAGAATGACTTCTATCACCCTAGCCTTGTATCATATCAATAGTACAAGACTTTGACTAACAGAATTAATAAAATATATTGTTGATTTTTTTTTTATAATATTAATCATTATATAATTTACAGCAGACTTATCACATATAGTGACACCATGGAGCTTGACTCTTGCACACAATAAAGGAGATTATCAATTTGAGATCCAACTAAATAACTTAATCTTAATTCAATTAGACATGACCTAGTCATTAACATTTTCTGATATAGCTTATAAACATGTCAAAATTGTCCATATAACAAGGCAGAAATACTCTACAGACAAGATTTTTCCATATCCAATGCCTTCAGGTTATGCTCGTAGCCAAGTGGCAAGTCTTTAAGAAAAGAATATCTGACATGCTAAGCACAATGAGCCAATCCATGTGCCACCTTACATCTCTTTCAGTAGGAACCATATACTAATGAAATTTAGAAGTGTTAGCTAAAATCTTAGTTTATTTTATTATAATGCTACTATTATCTTATTATGCATTTTATTATGAAAGATTTGGGTAGTAATTTGGCACATACATATGACCCTAGATCTGTAGTCTTTCTTCAAAGTTGAACCAAGTGAAATAAACATCGTGAGATTTTGTGAGAAAACCAGAGTCTAAGAGTTAGCCCAGCATCAATTTGGTATCGGAGCCAAACTTAGAGCCCCACAAAAATCCATAGCACGCACAAACAACTAATCACCCAAGAAGTCAAACACCAATTCCACCGATCACAATCACCACCAAGCACTGACAGTCTGCCACTGCCAGCAAACCGGCAGCACTAGCACTGGCCAGTTTCATATCCACAAGGCTCAAAACCCCATCCACAACCTAATCGCAAATTTCCAAACCCTAATCACATGCCAAACATCCAATCTCCTTCAGTTTCGGGTCAATTTACTCAAATTGATGAATCAAAGCTTCGTTTAGAACCCTATAAAGTCCCAATTGAATCAATTAACCCAGAATCAAACTGACCCAGAAGCTGAAGAGAGGAATTGGAGGAAATGATGTAAAATTCACAACTGAACACCAATTGTTTTGTGAGATGTGATTTGAGTGAAAGAAGTTAAACGCTGGTTTTAGAGAATTAAATTGGCAGTGAATAAAGTTTGCAGAAGAGCCCAGCCCCAAAACTCGCCGCAGGCTTCTTTAACCTTGGAGGAACAATATGTACCACACATTGATGCCACTTGCCAGTCTCTGATGCTCACCGTTGCTTTAACTATGGTTGCCATCTTTGTCGCTGGAAGCCATTGTTGTGATTCAAGAATATATATGTTCTTTTCTTTTGTTTGCTGACATATTTCAGAAGAAAATAAGGTATCAATTGTTTTGTCTTATGTTCCTTTTCTAAAACAGGGCTCCAAATGCGGATTTTTCAGTTGCAGAGGTTGACAAATTTATACCATGACTCAATTCACAAATATTGATGAGCACTTCAATGGCCAGGAAAATGATTGCTGTCATTGTTGGAACGCTGACAAGGCCAAAGGAATATGAGGATCGTGGTCTTTGCTCCCACTACTGCCGCAACTACAGTTGTTTGTTTTCTAAGTGCAGTTCAGCCTCCTAAGTAGATACAATCTCTTCCCAAATACAGTACGGTCCCCCTTCCAGACTTTGATGGTGGAAAAATCCATAGAAACTGTTTGAGCGGTTTAACATGATAGAAAATATTTTTGCTTATTGAAGTGTTCAAAACAAGGAGAAGGTTATGATGGTTGCTACTAACTACACTAGCCACTATGTGATAAAAAATATAAACTACCAATTTCAATTTCATCTACTTGATCTGGTCGCATAGATCTAGCTACATCAACTCATGGTGGACAAATTCACCCCATTGATATGTGCAAGACCTATGCTCTACCATTTTCAAGTTGCTTGGCCTGCCTTTGAAGCGAATCCAATATTGGTGGTCTTAAGGTAAAGCTTCCGTTCCATTGACCATAAACACTTTTGGCAACTATCCTTCAAAAAGTCTTATGGTTGACCAAGTCTTTTCCCAAGTCTGACAACTTTAAGCTTAATTGCTTCAAGCCTTCAACTCACATCATAATTACCCTAATCTCAGAGCTTTGTGAAAGTTGGTTTGGTTATCCCAATTGATCCACGAAATTGGAGTGTGAGCAAAGTCTACTGTGTGTTATGATTAACTAAGACACTTGATGTATCGTATAATTGTGGATCCTTGTGAGTTCTCAGATGAAGGTGTGGACCATCATTATTCCCTCTTACCTCGAAGTTCAAGGCCAGGCTTTTCTATATAGGGGGTAGAATGATGCACTTTATGTGTCACATAACCATAGTATAATACCCAGAATCTTCCTTACCAACATTATCGAAAATAGTACATGAATTTTAGTAATTTTGACATAACATATCATATTATGGTGATAAAAGTAGTTTATTGTCATTTTGTTGCAATTTTTGAGAAAATTATATGAGGGGCTTTTGGGTCCTTTCTCATTTAATCACATCAATAATTTGTACAAAATATAATATGTTTGAAGAGATGAATGGGGGCTGCTAGCCAAGGAGCAAAAAAAGGGTTCAACACGCACTTGTTATATATACTCTTGCAAGCAAGACACCTAGGTAATAAGTACCTATGACCTAAGGGTCTAGGAGGAGGATAGAGAGTTCCAAGGGAGGAGTTAAAAATATAAGAGCAGCTTCTCACACCCCACTTGTCTGCAGTCTAAAATGTGAGACTCAAAGTAAAAATTAAGAGAAGAAAGAAGAACAAAAAGCAGAGGGAGTATAAATGAGGGAGGAAGAAGTGAAGGTGAGAGATAAAAATTTGATACGATTCTAATGGTGATCTAACGCTTCAAGTAGTCAAAATAGTTGCGTTGAGGCAAGGAAGAAAGAAAGAGTTAGAGAGACAACTAGTGGAGAAACTCATCTAAGGCAAGTTATCGTATCTTTCTTCTTGGTTATCATTCCTTGAATATTTAATACGATTTCATTGTTGTTTTGACAACCTTTAAACATATTTCAGTTGAATTAGGCCACGTTTGATCTCGAGTAATTTTTTTCATAAAGAGTGCTTATGGGTTGTTGTAGAAATGATGATAGCATTTTTATGTTTTGTAAGTGGTACATATAATTGATTGTTGAATTTTGAGTTAAATCATGTAAAATATACAAAAGTGTTTAAGGTTGATATATGTTGTCTCTTAAAAGTTGATTGTGCAAGCACTCGTGTGTTGAAAGAGATTATTTCAATGTCTTATTGTTATGGTAGTCATTATTGGTCAATGCGACCTAAATAATGGATTCTAAAATATTTAGCGCACGAGAAGTGAAATTAAGATCGAAATTCAAAGTTATGAAGGGTCATAATGCATTATTTATGGTAGAAAGGGCTGTAGTGTGAAAGGAAATGGAAGTTGTGTATGAAAACAAGGTCTGATGATTTTTTTTTTCTCAGCAACTTTGAATGACTGCTGAGACTTGTATAATTCCAATTTTGGGACAGGATTGGTATCGAATCAAAGCTTAAGATGTCTATTTTTACACAAATTTCGTGAAACTCAAATTAGAGTTGTGCACACAAAGTTATGGCCAACTGTCAAAATTGCCCTGTATTTGGTCGAGAAAGGCAATTATTTATTGCCATAGGTCTTTGACGCTAAGGAAAACATATTATGGGCTTAAAGTGATTTGTGGAAGGAACTAATATGTTAACAAACATTAATGTGAATTAATTCAGCTGAAGGACTCATTATTAGTAAGAAACTAGCAGGAAAATAATAAAATATTTTAAGTGCATGTTCAGGTGGATTTTAAGTAAATAAATTATATGTTTTGAAAGTTATCCTTCATAAGATCAAGATGTGGACTGAGACACGAAGATAAGGGAGAAGGTGTTGAGGAGGGTTAAATCAAGACATGAATTATGAAATAGTTTGGTATGATTTAAAAGTTGGTTACATCATGAATAATAAGGATTCCTTAATAATGAGGAGTGAGGATCTTACGAGAGTGATATGCTACATTTGACTTCAAACTTTGAAATGAGCATGTAATAAGTTTTTAGGCTAAAGAACGGTTAATAAATTCAGTTGAAAATAATTTGCAAAGTAATTTTATGTAAACAATTGTTTTATGGTTTTGATGGGATGGTTGTTAGCCACCGCTGGGTTGAATAACTTTGTTGTATTGGAAACATCGTGTAAAGTTTGGCCAACATTGGGTTCAATATTTTTGCTGTAAAGAAATTACTTGGCAAGGATTATTTCATGAAAATGGTTGTTTAAAGGATTTGATGGCATAAAGTAAAATTTTAGCTCATCATTGTGGATTCCTAAGGGAATCAGGATTCTGGTAGAGGTGACATTTCTCAGACATAGCGGGGGTGCCACAAGGAGGGTCTGTAGTCCTTGGAACATCATTAGCTAGAAGACAAGTCAAAGAAATTCAAAAGTGTTTAGCTAGAATCTTGGACAATTTTGTTATGACTTGATTTGTTTGTGACCTTATTATTTTATTACGATCTTTATTTTATCATATTACTCCATCTATTTCATACATAAGAGATTAGATTTTTACGTTCATATTAAGATGGACTGAATCTTAGACAAAAACAAAAATCTATTTTTACTGATATAACCTCATGTTAAATTTAATACCCTTTCTAATTTAATTAGAAAGATGATAACATAAGGTTAGAATTGGAAACAAAGAATTGAATTATTGCTACTTTGCAGGTCTAGTATTATCAAACAAAATTATAAACTTCATATCCCTTATATTATGAAATGGAGGGAGTATGTTTATCTGGTAGTACTTTGGCCTATATGTATGGATCTAGTTTTGTACTCTTTTCTTCTTAGTTGATTCAAATGAAATAGGAATCATGACATTTTATGAGGCTAAGAGTTAGCCCTGCATCACCAAGTCATCAATCACAATTTACAAATACTCCGGAAGAGAAGGTGATGATTGATTGATAATATTCTGAATTATATTGGGAATTGGGAAAAAAGAAACACAACAATCATTGTAGGGGGATGGCATTGGAAGGACTAACCTGAAGGATCTCCTTTCTTGCACAATTTTAAGCTGCAGACGATATAGATTATAATCAGACAAGCCATGTGAGGAAAAATAAATAAATAAATAAAAGAGTTACTCTAGCCACATTTCTGACAAAATGAAGGAATGTATTGTAGATGGGATTGTCAGGAAATAAATACCGAAGGTAGGAACATCTTTGCCTCCGTATCTCATTCAGAACTTCATTAATTTTCTTTGATAATGGATTTTCATACAGCTGCAGAACAAACTGAACAGGGAAACAGAAATTTCAAAAGGAAGATTCATTAATAGTACATTAGAACATGATAAATATCATTTTCACATATTCTGCACCTAGTTCATCTTTGAAAATTGGAACTCATTCAACAATAGAAGAAAAAATATGACACAACATGGATTTTTGGATTCTGTTACAACTAAACTAGATGAAAGCTCATAAATTGATGCAGAACAAGAACATAGCCTGAAAGTTGAAATTTGACTGCTATAGATCTACATCGGTTCTTTAATAAGTAATTATATATAATTATTTATTTTAACAGGATTTAGATGCCATCTTTATAAAATATTATTCTAGACTTTATCTTCAGAGGATTTCATACTGTATATGCATAGGATTATTATCTTCATACACTTTTAGGAATCATAAGAATCATAGTTTATTTCTTTTTTATTGATACAAGGTATTAATCACATTTATATTAGCACCAATTCTTTAGTTTTTTTAACAACATTTTTTATTGTTGAATGAGATCTGTTATTCAAAGGGAGGATGGTTTATTCAAGCCAGGTTGACCATTACATCAAGATGGTCAGGACAAAGATTTTCGAGCTCTTCAACATTATATTTAATTGTAGCCACTGAAACTGGATCTACAAAAATTGAATAACAAAGGGATGCAACGGAAGACAACAAATCTGAGACCATTGCCTTCTCGTCGACAATAAGAGATTGAGCCACACCATGATGAATTTGCCTTTCCTCCAGTAAATGGACTTATATCAGAAGGTGTTGGGCCAATAACTATTACAAGAGCTAATTTCATAGTTTTAAGCCACTACCATCAAATATTGCATTATGTATACACCATATCACACTACAAAGTGAAATATTCCCGCTTGGTTTAAAACCCAGGGCTGAGTTAATAATACAACCTATCATTTGTAATCCTAATATTTTAGCTATGTTTGATAGTCAACATAAGCTATCTTTAAGCTTGTTTACCCTAAAATATCTCATGTGACAAAGAAAATGCTTTGTAAGTACACAATCTTTTCAAGGATGAAAAACTCTTTTTGAGAAGCTTATTGGAGTAGCTTCTAAGACTTGTATTTCAATCAACAAACCTTTCAACCATTTAAGTAGATTCTGGCTTCTCATGCCTACAGGTAGCAATATGGTCAGGTTATAGCCGGTCGGATTGCTTGCTGGTAATTTTCTATTACGGGTCAGTTGTAGGTCTGGTTCGGGTCATTCTGGGTTATTTTATTGTTTGAATCGGGCCGGCCGGATTGAGTTAAGCTAGCTCCAATTCAGATCATTTTGGGTTAACTTGACTGGTTAGGTAGGGTTCGGGTCATTTTGTGTGCTTTGACGGATTAGGTTTGAGTCACTTTGGATTAACTCTATGCGCCAGGTCGGATCAGGGTTTGGTGGGTTAAGCTAATCTTGAATAGAATACTTTCGGGAAACCAGGTTAATCTAATAACTTTGATGTGGATTATTTCGGGCTTGAGTTAATTTGGGCCAATTTATCAGTGTGCCAAGTTCGAATCAACTCACAACTCATTTCATTATTGAATCACTTTTTTCATTTGGTAATTTGGTTGGAGTTAATTTAGATAATTAATAGCTTCGAACATGAGTCATTTTAGGTTTGAGTCAATTTATCAAGTCAGGTTGGGTCATTTGACTCATTTTAAAGTGAAATTTTTTTGTTGACTCTCGTTTGGTTTAGTTATTTTTGAATTATTTTCTCTCAGGTTAACTTATTAATTTTAATTGAGATTGAGTCGAGTTACTTCTAATTTATCATTGTTTGATTTTTAGGTTGGATTGAATATGGTTCCAATGATCATTTCATGTGATCCGTATTGGTTCTAGTTTTCTAGTCAAGTTATATTTGACATGATTCAAACTTCAAGTCCAGCACTATCAACTACATGTCTGATTTTTCTTTGGCATTTTTCACATTTTGATATGTTAAAAACAAGATATATTGTTCATATAGTGTAATATATCAATATAAGTATATAACAATTATAGTATCTCCTATATATATATTTTTGGTTTGTTGATTAAACATCTAATGTAGGACATACATACTCCATACAATAGATGAATATTTTAAAAATAAATAAAAGTACAATAGTACAAATATTTGATTAATTAAAAATATATATAATTTGATAGTTACCATACATTATATAATTATAATTAATCACATTGCAAATATTAAAGACAATCATTACTATCAAAAATAAATGAAATTAATATTCAATTCGCTTTATTTTTATAAGTAAATAATAAATCAAAAATAAAAATTTAAAAGATCTAAGAACGAAATAGATTAAAAAATCAAAAATTAAAATTGATAATTAAAAAAATCTACCCATAGTTCAATAAAAACAACTATATTTATTGTTTTAACACAAAAAGAAATATTATTTCTATTACATAGAACTTACATGCTTCATAAACCAATGCACATAAAGTTAGAAATATAGAAAATGAAAATAAGAGAAATGTGAAAATAAATCAAAAACAAAATATAAAGATATTCTTGTATATTTAAATTGAATATTCAAATCTAAATTCTCATATCAAGTAGCCCAATAAAGTTTATCATATGCTTGATATATCCATTAACAATAAGGTCCTATTTTCCTTATCTTATATCTAATAATAGTACTTATACTAATAATAGTATTAATAATAATAACCCATTAGGCCTCAGTTTGATCATACAAAATATTACTGACGAAACTCGACCGCGCGGCTTTCTCCTCGCCTTCGACGAAACTACTGTAGCGCGGCTTGACTAGATCGTAGCAGCGTTCGCTGCCGCCGGTCCGGCCATTTCCGGCCACTTCCGGCGCGGCCTGTCTCCTCTCGCCTTCTCTCCTAGGGCTTTCGAATGAGGCACGCCATGGCCAGGAAGAAGAAGTCTCCATTGTCCATCTCGGGTAAGAAGTTGTCGAAGGCTCCAGCCCCTGCGACTGAGACGACACCCCAACAGCAAGCTTCGCAGGGCTCGAAGAGTCAACATCTCCCCTCTCCTCACGCTGATCTGTTGTCAAAGAACCTGGAGAATAAACTGTTCGACGTAACCATTGCAACTGTTGACATGGAGGGCCCTCTGCCGAGAAATCCCAACCAAAACTCTGCCTCCCATGGACAGGAGCAAGTGGCGACCCCATCTGCAGGGCATAAGGGGTGTTCGACCAAAGAGATTCTGAGCAGAGCAGGTGGTGCGCAGCCTGGAAACTCCCAAATCCCGCCTGCTGCCATGAATGCCAGGATTTCTGTTTGGGATCGGTTGGAAGAGATCCCCCTTTCCCCTTCTCCCTCCTGGAGGGACATTTTGGCAGGGAATCGGAACCCTAGCCAGGGAGAAAAGCTCTCCCATGTCCCACCTGCCTAGGAAAATGACTCAATGAGGGTTAAACTAGACAAGAAGGAGGTGGAATCCGAAGCTGAATTATGGGCAAACACCCTGGTTGGTTATGTTTTTGGTGATGCTCCATCTTATAGCCAGATTTGTGGGTATGTTCAAGCACATTGGAAAGAGGTTCCTTTGCCGCAAATAATCCTCCATGCTTCGGGTTTCTTCTTATTCAAATTTAAATCTATGGAAGATGCAAATTGCATCCTTGGGCAGCATTGGACGTTCTTCAACAAACCCCTTGTCTTGAAGCTTTGGCATAGGAGGATGAAGATTGATAAGAATGAGATGCAGGTTGTTCCCCTTTGGATTAAATTTCCCAACCTACCTCTAGAGTATTGGGGCAAATCTTCACTGAGTCGTATAGCCAGTGCCGTGGGGAAGCCTCTCTGCACAGACGCTATCACTGTCTCCAGGGAACGTGTGTCATTCCCAAGGGTGCTTGTGGAGATTGATATAAAAAAACCACTTCTGGACTCTATGGTGATTGTTGATCCTGAGGGAGGGGAAATAGTTCAGGAAATTGATTATGATTGGAAACCCAACTATTGCCATTTTTGTGACAGGTTTGGTCATGCTGCTTCTAATTGTAAGTACCACAGGGCTTCCAACAAGACCCCCAAGACTTCTGGTGAGGAATGGGTAATTGTTAGAGACCACAGGAAACGTAAAGAGAGTGCTCCGATGAATGATGATGGTAGGGCAAGCGGCGGCGATGATGTGGTTGGTGGGCATCCCTCAATTCCTCCTGCCCCTACAGCCAGGGCTCCCCCTCGAGATCCAGGCTCTCAGATTGGTTCAGGCTTCGGTACACAACAATGTTTGCAGGAACCTGCCCCCCTTGGAGTCTCTTTGGACCATCTTCCCCCCCATGTGCTGAGAGTCATCTCAAGGAACAGACCTGAATCGAAAGATCCAAGTTGCCCAGCCGGCGTATCGGGATCCGTGCAGAAACAATATGCTAGGAGAGGTGCCCACCAATCCGATCCGGGTGGTCATGATTAGTTCATGGAATGTCCGTGGGTTGAATAAGACTTCCAAGCACAAGGAAGTCAGCCTCTTTTGCAGAAGTAATTCGTTATCCTTAGTTTAGCTTCCTCGAGACTAGAGTAAAAGAAAATAAATGTAGTAGGGTTTTTAAGAAAGTAAGGAGTGGTTGGAATCTTATCCATAATTATACCCAGCACCAAAATGGGAGGATTTGGGTCACTTGGGACCCATGTGTGTGGAAGGTCAGAGCCATTAGCATGTGTGATCAAGCTATACTTTGTGAAGTCAATCACTTGATGGGGAATTATTCCTTCCATGTGGGTTTCGTTTATGCTCTGAATAGTGGCATTGAAAGGAGAAGGCTATGGAATTGGTTAAAACACCACAGAGTTCTTGGCTCCCCTTGGATCCTTATGGGGGACTTCAATGTGGTCCTTTCTTACAGTGAAAAGTTCCAAGGCGACCTGCCGAATTCCACCGATATGAAAGATTTCCAGGAATGTTGTTTAGAGTTGGGTTTATCTGACTTGCAAGGCCAAGGAACGTTCTACACTTGGTCTAGCAAACGAGGGGGTGCGGAGGAAGTCATGTGCAAATTGGACAGGGCCCTGGTTAACATGGAATGGCTGACGTCTTTCCCCTCTTCTGTGGCGGAGTTCCTCAGTCCCCTGGTATCTGATCATAGCCCGGTAGTGGTTAATCTTCGGGTCTCTCCGTTTCAAGGCAAGAAGCCATTTCGTTTCTTCCAATTCTGGACAGAAGATGAGGCCTTTCTACCCCTAGTGCGCTCTGCTTGGCATCAACCTTTGCAAGGGAATCCCCTGCTCAGAGTATGCTCGAGACTCCACATGCTCAAGATGGACCTCAAACAGTTGAATAAGGTAAAATATGGTGGTATCTCCCAGAAGGTTGCTGCGGTGCGCGAGGAGGTGTCTATTCTTCAGCAGAAAGTTCTTTGTAACCCCCCCGTTCCCCATCTCAGAGACCAGTTGAACAGTCTTGAGAGCATGTATGCTCATCTGCTTCACTGTGAGGAGATGTTCCTTAGGCAAAAAGCAGGTATTCAATCACTGTGGGGATTCAAATCACAAATTCTTCTATGCTAGGGTGAAAGAGAGACAAAAGCGGAAAACTATTGCTTTTCTTAGAGGAGAGAATGGTAGGGAGATAAGGGGTGCTCAGGAGATTCAGATGGCTTTCAGTGACTATTATAAGCAGCTTTTAGGCACAGTCTCTCCCTCTTTCGGAGTTTTGGACCCTTCCGTTGTGGATAGCTCTTTATCTTATGAGCAACAGTTGGCTCTAAATGCTCCTGTTTCCAAAGAGGAGGTCCGAGCAGCTGTCTTCTCTGTTGGTGACACTAAGGCTCCAGGTGTAGATGGTTACTCAGCGGGGTTCTTCAAAAAGAGTTGGGATATCATTGGAGATGAGTTATTCATGGCTATCAGAGATTTCTTCACTACGGGCTTCCTTCCTAGGAAGGTAAATATTACATCTCTTACCCTGGTCCCAAAAAAGGCCAACCCGCAACAGGTCACTGATTTTAGACCTATTGCTTGTTGCACCATGCTTTATAAGATCATATCGAAGATTCTCACGCAGAGACTCCAAGGTATCCTGCCATCAATCATTGACCATGCTCAATCTGCTTTCTTGAAGGGCCGAAGTATCGGTGAAAATGTGTTATTGACTCATGAGTTGGTCAGGAAATATGCTCGAAGAGGAGTCTCCCCTAGATGCATGTTAAAGTTAGACCTCCAAAAAGCTTATGACATGGTCAACTGGAGTTTTGTGAGGAATCTTCTGCTTCTGTATGGCTTTCCCTATCAGTTTGTAAAGTTGGTTACCGCTTGCTTGGAAACTGTGGCCTTCTCCCTATATTTTAATGGCGTGCTATCTCCACCTTTTCGGGCGAAAAGAGGTTTGAGGCAGGGAGATCCCCTCTCTCCCTACTTATTTGTCCTTGTCATGGATTACCTGACCAGATGCCTTAAACAGTTATGGACAAATGATTGTTTTAAAGGCCTTCCCAGATGTAGAGCTTTGAAGATAATCAACCTGAGCTTCGCGGATGATATCCTTTTATTCTGCCATGGTGATTTACTTAGTGTCAAGTGTCTTAAGGATGTTCTAAATCACTTCTCTGGGATCTCGGGGTTGATTCTAAACCCTCAGAAATGTACTGTCTATTTTGGTGGCGTGTCGTCTGATGTTAAAGGAGAAATTATCGATCTTCTGGGGTTCCAGGAAGGTACTCTGCTGATTACCTACCTTGGCCTTCCTCTAACCTCTTCGAGAATCTCAGCAAGTCTTCTCCAACCCATGTTGGAAAAGGCTACAGCTCGGCTTAGACACTGGAGCACTATCTATCTATCTTATGCGGGGAGACTACAGCTTATCAAGTCTGTTTTATTTAGTATACAGCTATATTTTAGCCAAGTGATCCTCCTTCCAAGAAAGGTCCTCCATCAGTTCGTGAGTCTTTGTCGAAACTTCCTTTGGTCAGGAAAGATACATGTCAGAAGGCGTGCCCTGGTTTCATGGGAGCAGATTTGTACTCCCAAGGCCGAGGGTGGGCTTGGTTTCCTCAACCTGGAAATTTGGAATCAGTGTGCCTTGGGTAAGCTCCTTTGGAATATCGCTACTAAGAAGGATTCGTTGTGGGTGAAGTGGATTCATGCTGTTTATCTTAAGAATATAAATGTGTGGGAGTATAATCCCACTACTTATACCTCTTGGCTGTTTCAGAGAATCCTGCTCGTACGCCCTCAGCTACAAAGTTTTATCCAGTCGCGGTGCTCAAATGGCTATACTGATTATAGCATCAAAGCTGCTTATGAAGCTGTGCGGCCCAAACAGGAAAATCAAAAGTGGACCCAACTGGTGTGGAACTCCCTTAACTTGCCAAAGCACAGTTTTCTTCTTTGGCTGGCTTTCAGGGATAGATTGATGACTAAAGCTAAACTTCGGGAGATTGGTATGGATGTATCAGAGCAGTGTGTGTTCTGCCAACAGGATCTAGAAACACGGGACCATTTGTTTGTCCACTGCCCTATTACAACGGCTATATGGGGGAAAATTCGAAGAGGTGCTGACAGAAGAGACCCTATTCAAGGGTGGCAACAGGAGGTGCAATCATTGCTGAAAAGATCTAGACAAAATAGACTGAAAAAACAGATTCTAGGAGCTTTATTTTCATCTTATATTGCAAATGTATGGTATGAGAGAAACTTGAGGATTTTTGAAAACCGAAGTAGGGATGTTGATAGTATTAGTCGAGCTATTGTCTTAGCTGTAGCTAGACGTTTAATGCACCCACACTATAAGGTTAAATTCCAAAAGTGGGCTGGTCTTGTCGACTGTATGGTAGGTTGATATCTGTTTTGTAATCTTTTCTCATTTTCATCAGTAATAAAATTTCTTACTTATCGAAAAAAATAATAATAACCCATTAGATTTTAATTTAGATAAGATCAATACTTATAAGACTATATATGATCGGATGAGATTAGAAAATTTAGATATAAAACTATGGCAAAATATTACATTAAGAAGAAAATCATGCAAAAAGGTTTAGTCTCACTTTAAAGTTATTGAAGAATGTTGCTTCTAAAATCCAAACTATTTATATTTGTATTCACGAATATTAAGTATATTCATGTGATAATAATATATCTATACATACTTATAAAAATTTATATAAACTCTCATAATTTACACTTCTTTTACATTAATGAAATCATTATATTTCTACTTACCACCTTTATAATAAATTAAGCAATATCTATCTCTATATTCACAAATATAAAAGTTTGTTTTGTATAACATAGTAAACTATGAATGTATCAATATAAAATACTTCAGGCTAGTAATTAATATAGAGCTATATTAGGCATAAAATTAAAATCAATATTGTCAAGCATAATAATAGAAGCATAAAAAGTATACTTTATTGTGAAGAAAATAATAACCATTACTACTAATGTAATCAATATTGTTATTATCTAACTAAGCTTATTAATAATAATTAGGAATAATTTAAAAAATACTAATATAATCATTATATATATATATATATATATATATGTAATGAAAAAAGGACTTTATAATAATATTATAAGTTTATAATTCATTTAAATAGATCCTCCTAACTAATATAATGAAAATTGAAAATACTAACCCGATATCCCAACTCTATATCTGTCCCTAACCTAACAAGTGAATCATTTTTATCTTGGGTTAACTTATCAATTATAATTGAGTTTGAGTCAAATTCCTTTTGGTTTAGCATTGTTTGATTTTCAAGTTAAATTCTATCAACTTTATCAACTATCAACCTAGTTTCTCTTTGGCATTTTTTATATTTTGGTATATTAAATACAAGATATATTGTTTACACGGTGTAATGGACCAATGTAAGTATATAACAATTATATCATCTCATTTTTTGTTGATTAATATATTATTTTCAATACACACCTAATGTAGGGTGTCCATGCGGCATACAATCGATGAGTATTTTAAAATAAATAAAAGTATAATAGTTTAAATATTTGATTGATTACAAAATATAATTTGATGAAATAAAGGTAATTATAAAATTACTATACAATGTATAATTATCATTTATTACATCATAAATATGAAATCCAATCATAATATTACTATTACCAATAAAAGAAATAAGAATACTAGATCCGCTTTATTTTTACGAGTAACTAATAAAGATATTTATAACTTTTAAGAGTCATAATAATATTTTCTAAAAATGGTAGCTTTTGTGAATTATTGCTTTTACTTTATTTATGTGCTTCATGCTATTATGTAAAAGACGGAGTAGTGTACAATACTAACTAGAGTTGTAATTTTTTTGGCAAGCCAAATGTATAGTCATAATTAAGTTGAATCGCAATAGGTAAGAATCATATATATAACGTTGTGTCATTCCCATTGAACATCTCACATGAATTATAGGGGGGTGTTGTTGAGTGGCCCAAAATTCTCATTTCTAGCAATTTTTAGTAGGTTTGGAATTCAATTTTTATTCAGTCATTCCATTATTCCTTATGTTGCATACTTGCCATACTTGGACAATATTCATGTTATTGGCCACTAGTGGCATTGCGTTGCAAGTGGCATATCGCAGGGTTGTTGCTCTTCTTCTGTTACCTTGTTGCTATCATGTTGTATGTTGTGGACATTTTGTTTGGAAGTTGCAGTAGCTTCTAGGTGGTGTGTTGCTGCCTTGTAGGTCATTTTGGTATTTTTATTTAGACAACCTGTGAGTTGTAACTTGTAAGTTTATAACTTATGCATGAATTATGGATGTTGTTGGAGAATTTCCTAAATCTTCTAATTTTGTTAAGTGGTTGTTGGACATAGCTAATGCTCGTTGAATTTTGTGGGTAATAGTCACTACTATGTTATGCTCTTCTATTAGGAAATTCTTCAAATAGGTGGATATAATGGGAGATTTTTTGGGCATGATTTTAGCTTTGTTCGTTGGTTTGTCTCTTCCTACTATTGCAACTTGATGTTTGCTTTTTCATTTTTTCTTTTTGGTTTTTTGTTTGTCAACAATATTTCTTATTTGCTAAGGAAGCTGTTAGGCAATTTCGGTTGAATGAATTTGCTAATGCATAAATTATTATATTTGATATAAAAAAACATGGAGTAATAATAAAAATGATTCAACCAATAGATTGATACTTGCAAGGTGCTATGCATGGATGATGTAACTAGAGGAATAATGTTATTTCACACCATAAATAATAACATATAATAATATAGCTTGCCAATTTGCTATCGTCTTTATAAGTAGATTTGATATTATAGGACATGTATATTTACAATGTGAACTTGCAAAACTAGTTAGGTAAAGAAGATAGAAGATATTAAAATATGGTCTAAAATATACCTTGACCATCAAAATCGGTCAAACTCATTAACTTTGTAAGCAAGCATTAAGTTTGATTTCATGTAAGCATGTATTATTAACCAATATGACTTTATCATGTTGTGCGTGCGCGTGTGTGTTTTGTGGAAAGATAGGCCAAATTAGAATATCATTGGTGAATAAAGATGTCTAAGATAAAAGTAAGAAAAATAAATAAAATTTATAAAACAATATATATTTAGAAGCTTGAAATGAATAATGAAACATGTGCTATTTTTTATTTTCATAATGAGCTAATATATAGGTCGAGGCGATGCGGGGCTATGAGCTGGGTTGGGGTCGAGTTAATTATTATCGGGTTAGCATCGGATCACTATAACAGGACCTGAAGTGCATGGAATTACAATGGTAGACTGACCAATACATACATATAAAATGAAAAGCATCAAGAAACAAAAAGAAGCACAAAATGAACCACCTGTGCAGGAATCTCATCAACTGTCGGGGCACCAAACAGTTGTTGTATAATTTGAGGATCCGCAGAACTACCAATATATATGAGAACATCAAGGCCATTTTCAAGGAGGTAGATTCCTTCATCACTTAAATGCTCACTAGAGAGTGGGATTGCTTCAGGAATCAGAGACTCATCTGCTCCCTGTGCATCAAAATACAAGATAGGAAATACTCAGTGGAAACATAAGATTAAGAAAACAGCACAACCAGCAAGACGTATAACCAGCTAGGCCTAACTCATAATTCACCATCGTCACCCTAAAAGAGAAACAATTTGGCCGCAGGGGGGGGGCTAAGAAAAGAAAAGAAGATAGAGGGGTAAAAAGAAAGGAGGCAACTCATACCTTAGATCCCAGATCATGAATAGAAATCATCCTAGGATACACCAAAGGAACTGCCAATGCAGTTGCCAGAGAAGAAACGTAATTTAACCAATACGAACGATCATCTATCCGTCCATCAGTTCGCAAGCCAGTGCCTTTGATTAATGCTAAAAAAGGAACAATAGAATTATGTTACAAATCCATACATTCAATTTTCTCAGAAAAATTCATTTGCTTTATCCTGGACCTTTCTGATCAGAAGAAGCTACAGATTCTATAGAATATTTTTCGAAAGAACAAGAAAAAGACCTCTTATTGAGAGGACGTTGAGAAATGATTATCAGATATCATCAATGGCACTGCCTCATTGAGAAATCAGGACTGTTGATTAAACATTCATTAAAAAAGTCATGTGCACTGCACATGGCTAATTATTTTTAAATCACCATCTGCAGTGTTCAGATGATTACTAATACTATAACTGTTGTTATGGAAAATATTATTATTATGATTATAATAGTTATTGTTGCTTGTAAAGATATTTTTCCTTATTTATTCATCCACTTATCTACTTTATATACTACGGATACTCATAGTGCTATTACTACTGAATCTACCTTTACGTACACTAAAACTTTCGGATCCATTACATCTTTCTTCTTCAAAAGATTTTTTTTGCAGGGCTTTGGAAACATCCACTATTAATCAAGAAGCTAGTAAAGGTAAGGGAGCATATACTTGGAACAGCACAGACCGTCAATGACGTGATACATATTGAAATGTTATTGTTATTTTTAAGCAGTGCCCAACTCTAATTTCAGCCCTTAGATTGATGATCAACAGTGTCTATTATAGCATTCTTATTCCAAAGAGTCTTCTTTGATCTTACCTCCCTGTCTCTGTGTGTGTAACTTGCAACAAATTATTTTCCCAACAGCCCACACTATAATGAGAAGTTTTTCTTCAACATAACCATGCGTTGACATTTGGAAACAACCCCTTCGTAAGTCTAGACTATCTTCGGATAAGCCTTGTACACTAACCTACTTTTGTCCATACTAGGTCTTGTCGGTTAACTCATATCTCATAAATTTGCTTCCTCTAAACTGAGCACCAGAAACATTAATATTCTATTTCATGAACTTTCCATGGAGAGATGCATGATGGGATATATCATCTAGACTCAGCATCTTTGTAGGAGTACCCATGTTGACACGTCATAATCCCAACAATGGTACGAAATCAACACACGACTCATCTATTTGTGCTTTAACACACCAATAAATAGAGGACAAGATGGAACAGTCATGATCTTCGATCCTAAGACAATGACAGACTCTAAAAGAAGGTGGTAGAGTAAAAGCCGAGATAAAGCAAGTAGTCAGTGCCAACAAACATGAAAGGAACAACTTATGGAGAGTACTAAAAGCCACCATAGAGTTGCTAGTCAATGCCACGGGCACTGCTATTGTCATGATCTCATCCCATTGCAAGGTATGGGACGTAGGTCCCACATTGGTAGTATGGGATGCTAGTGTGAGGTTTATATGGCCTAAGAGTACCCTCCCCACTCAAGCGAGCTTGTGAGTTCCACCTAAAGGTCATATCAGAAACAAACAAGATAATGGTGAAGGTCGACAACAGTTGAAGCCTTGAAGATGTGTGCCCAGTGGATGGTATTTTGTAAGGTCATATCCCTTCTTTTTATTGTTGATGATGCTGGCGAGCCTTAGCAGGCAATAAAATCATGGTTGTAGTATCAATGCATGATGAACGATAAATTATATGTCGCATTTGTCGCAGCATGAATTTTTATTTTTATGTTGCCATATATTTTATTTATTATTTATGGATCATTTGAATATAAACATTTAATAAATTAGTATTTTATATTATGTCAAAAGTATTTAAGTGAGTTATGTTAAAGTTTTCTAATAACCCTAAATTTGCCATAAAATGAAAAAATACATGTCACTTAGAGGTACATGTGAAGGTAATAAATAGTAATACTTTATCATAATTTAATATTATCCGAGATAAAGATATATATATATATATATATATATATATATATATATATATATATTAAATGAATAAGAAGAAATTAGCATACATGTTTTCTTCAATGCATTTAAGAATTCTCAATAAATCATTGATTTATCACTCATATTTAAATTTTAAAACCTTAGCGTATTGGTCATTTCGCATCGCAGCTTACCTGAAAACCAATAAATAGCGGCTAATATGCTATAGTGGCAACACTATTTAATTGTATGGGTCACTGTAATGGGGCAGAATCCTTGAAAGGTCAGTCTTGATGATAGCCTTTATTTATCTGACATAAAAGAGTTTTCTATCTATAACAAGGGCCAAATGCAGCCGCTCCAGACCTCTGGCCTGCATCTATAGAACCTCTTAAAACCAATTGGTAAGGCTCTATCTCTCCCTCACTCACTCTCACTTCCTTCATACATATGCTACCTTATCTATTATAAACAAGTTTACTAACTTAGACATGGAGGGAGCCCCTGGATCAAGCAGCCTCAGGTTGTGCTTTAACACTTTCCTCTAAGGTTGCAATACCAGAAGGGATTCCATTTGAATGTCGGTGTAATGTCACGACATCATGAAATCTATTTGACACTAGTTTTTTCAAAAATGAGTATGTGTTTGCTTACTTGAAGTCAGAAGACTCAGAGCATAGGAATACAGAAGAAAAAAGAGAGCGGGAGCAGAAAAGACCAGCTCTTTTGAGAAAGAAATAACAGGACTTGAACTACAAAGTAAATGGAAGCTCATTATTTTATGATTAATATATTACTGAAGCTGTTTCAAATACTAATAGCAGTACTTCGCAGCTTTCATTTTTCTGGCAGTATCTTCTTAACCATGCCACTTATATAATTTCTGGCTGTTTTAACCTTAAACTGGAATACAGAAAGGCACATATTTATAGTGAAAGAATCTGGAAGTCTATTACATTTTATAATGGAAAGCAGGTTGCAACAGTTGTGACCAAATAGAGTTGCAGTGTCGTGAAATTTAGATCCATGAGGCACATGATGAGTTAGATATCCAGATGTGTACCCATATCCAAGATAAATACCCGAGTCTAGGTAAAACAGATGCTGGGGATCCTTGACCAATTGAGTCACAACAAATATAATCTCGCAAGCAGTAAGGATGTAGCTATCTTGGTAAGAAGATGTCTAATAAAGCTGACCACATGCCCCATAATCCTGAAAAAAGTCACAGTTTGTGGAAAGCTCTTTACCCTCCCTGCATCCTTACCATAAACATGTATGATTCAAGATCTATCATTGCTACACGCAAAATGCCCACTTTGAGCACAGAGAATTTAAAGGATGAAAGTGAAACAAAATGAAGGGAACAAATAGCAACTACCGACAATAATGTGAAATGTCAAATAGGGTTAACCAAAAAGCTATTTAATATAGAAAGCAAGAGACATACCAAGTGTGTACAATGGAAGCAGCTTAAGTGCCTCCGGAAGAATAAGTTGCCCAGAGGATGACACTGTAGCGCAAAATTTTCTATATGAATGCAGAATATTGACACAATGGTTTGTGACTTGTTCTCTGACTTGCAAGAGTGGAGTTTGAGGGATTGCATTTGCAGCTACATTAAGGCAAGGGAAAACTTTAGGACTAATCAACAATTTAGGGTAGCTCATAAATTGAGCTAGTACTTTATATGCTAAGCATTAGACAGATTACCTTGCTTCAAGAAACATGTGAACTGAGTATCCAAGTCAGCTGAGCGAAACAGATTACTCAACATACTTGTACACGGTAGAGAAAGATTAATAACTCGAATTCTTCTTTCCCCATATACTGTGGTGTAGAGAAGAGCACACTGAACAACAAAAATTACAGTCGTTGGATTTGCTCAAATTAAAGAATTATCATTATCTGTAAGCAATGCAGAAAAGAGCCTACACCTGAAAAGCACATTCTGAACCATCTTGCAGCTTATCATCATGCTTCAAAGTCACCATTATAGTTTTATCGCAATCAACCTGCCTCCAGAAACAAAAGTTAGAAAAGCAGATAAACCATCATCAGGCATAGTCATAACTTTAGAAACCCAACTGCAGTCTTGCCACTAGTTCACTGGTTCATATAGGGATGATGAATTCTAACTGAAATCTAAATACTATTTAATAACACAGTCATCATCCCTTCCATTTTTCACCTAAACCACCTACTACGTCATCAACGCATAGCTTGTCTATGCATCAATGTAGGGAATTAGGGAAAAATTCAAATGACATGCTAAATAAGACCATGTTTAATGACAGAATTGTTTGCCAATTGTAATTATCCATCACTGGTAATTGTAATGAGAATAGCTAAAATAGTCTATTAGCAATAATATCAATGAGTAGCTGATAAGTAAAGTGAACATGGGGTACTAAGAAAGTCACATGCTAAATGAGACCATATTTAATCACATTTAATTAGACCTATGACCACATCCATATATTGTAACCACTGCATCTACTCCTTCCATGCATGTCTTTTTAAATTCTTCAGCCACTTGGTGAGTTTCATGTTATCTGCCTCTTAGGGAAATGTAAGTGATCATAATTGCTAAGTGGAAAAATGAAAAGTCACGGAATATTATATGTAAGTGTGGCATTTAATTATTTTTACTGTATATAAATGTGGAGAACTTGCCGAATCATCCATCACAAAGTGCTTATTTTTTTTTTTCGATAAGTAAGAGATTTTATTACTTACGAAAGGATAAGGATTACAATCCTGAGATCAAACTACCATACAATCAACAAGACTAGCCCACTTTTGGAATTTAACCTTATAATGTGGGTGCATTAAACGTCTAGCTACAACTAAGACAATAGTTTGACTGATACTATCTATATCCCTACTACGGTTTTCAAAAACTCTCAAGTTCCTCTCATACCATACATTAGCAATATAAGATGAAAAAAGTGCTCCTAGGACCTGTTTTTTCTGTCTATTTTGTCTAGATCTTTTCAGCAAGGACTGCACCTCCTGTTGCCACCCTTGGATAGGGTCCCTTCTGTCAGCACATCTTCGAATTTTCCTCCATATAGCCGCTGTGGTAGGGCAGTGGATAAACAAATGGTCCCGGGTTTCGAGACCCTGCTGGCAGAACACACATTGCTCTGATACATCCATACCAATCTCCCGAAGTTTAGCTTTGGTCATCAATCTGTCCCTGAATGCCAGCCAAAGAAGGAAACTGTGTCTTGGCAAGTTAAGGGAGTTCCACACAAACTGGGGCCACTTCTGCTTATCTTGCATGGGTTGCATCGCTTCATAAGCATCTTTGATGCTATATTCTGGAAAACTATTCGACCACCTCGAAAGAATAAAACTTTGTAACTGGGTGCGTACAAGGAGGATTCTCTGAAACAACCAGGAGGTATAAGTAGTGGGATTGTACTCCCACAAACTTATATTCTTAAGGTAGACAGCATGGATCCACTTCACCCAAAGCGAATCCTTCTTAGTAGCAAGATTCCAAAGTAGCTTACCCAGGGCACACTGATTCCAAATGTCCAGGTTAAGGAAACCAAGACCACCCTCAGCCTTAGGGGTACAAATCTGTTCCCATGAAACCAGGGCGTGTCTTCTAATATGTATCTTTCCTGACCATAGAAAGTTTCGACAGAGACTCACAAACTGATGGAGGATCTTTCTTGGTAGGAGGATCACCTGGCTGAAGTATAGTTGTATATTAAACAAGACCGACTTGATAAGCTGTAGTCTCCCCGCATAAGATAAATAAATAGTGCTCCAATGCCTAAGTCGAGCTGTTGCCTTTTCCAACATAGGTTGAAGTAGACTAGCCGAGATTCTAGAAGAGGTTAGAGGTAGGCCAAGGTAAGTAATCGGAAGAGTACCTTCCTGGAACCCCAGAAGATCAACAATTGCTCTTCTGATATCGGACGACACGCCACCAAAATAGACAGTGCATTTCTGAGGGTTTAGGATCAAACCTGAGATCCCAGAGAAATGATTAAGGACATCCTTAAGGCACTGGACACTATGCAAATCACCATGACAGAACAAAAGGATGTCGTCAGCGAAACTCAGATTTGTTATCTTCAAAGCTCTGCATCTAGGGTGGCCTTTGAAAGTATCATTGGTCCATAGCTGCTTGAGACATCTGGTCAGGTAATCCATGACAAGGACAAATAAGTAGGGGGAGAGGGGATCTCCTTGCCTCAACCCTCTTTTCGCCTGAAAAGGCGGAGACAACACGCCATTTAAGTAGAGGGAGAAAGTCACAGTATTCAAGCAAGCAGTAACCAACTTTACGAACTGGTAAGGAAAGCCATACAGAAGCATAAGGTCCCTCACAAAACTCCAGTTGACCATGTCGTAAGCTTTTTGGAGGTCCAACTTTATCATGCATCTAGGGGAGACTCCCTTTCGAGCATATTTCCTCACCAACTCATGAGCCACTAACACATTCTCACCGATGCTTCTCCCCTTCAAGAAAGCGGATTGAGCAAGGTCAATGATTGAGGGCAAAATACCTTGAAGCCTCTGCGTAAGAATCTTCGAAATGATCTTATAAAGCATGGTGCAACAAGCAATAGGTCGAAAATCGGTGACCTTTTGCGGGTTAGGCTTTTTTGGCACTAGGGTAAGAGATGTAATATTTATCTGCCTAGGCAGGAAACCGGTAGTGAAGAAATCCCTAGTAGCCATGAATAACTCATCTCCAATAATATCCCAGCTCTTTTTAAAGAAACCTGCTGAGTAACCATCTACGCCTGGAGCCTTAGTGTCACCAACAGAGAAAACAGCTGCTCGGACCTCCTCTTTGGAAACAGGGGCATTTAGAGCTAACTGTTGCTCATACGTCAAAGAGCAATCCACGATAGAAGGGTTAAGAACTTCAAGAGACAAAGTATCAGTGCCTAAAAGCTGCTTATAATAGTCACTGAAGGCCTTCTGGATTTCCTGAGCACCCCTTATCTCCCTTCCATTCTCTCCTATGAGGAAAGCAATGGTTTTCCGCTTTTGCCTCTCCTTCGCCCTGCTCTCAAGGCTGTTCAGCTGGTCTCTGAGACGGGGGTCGGGAGGGTTACAAAGAGATTTCTTCTGAAGGATAGACACCTCCTCACGCACAGCAGCGACCTTCTGGGAGATACTACCATCAGTAAACCTGAGCATTTGTTTCTGCGAGTAGACCATTAAATTTGCAGTTATGGCAGCTCAATTTTAAGTCTTCAAAGAAATCAATATATCAAACTCTGAATCGGCTGTGAAGGGCAGGGTCATCCAGAAATATACAGTCCCGAAATATTCTATTCCACAAGGAATTTTTAGTCTGGAATGTATATTACACGATAAGGAGGTGAGGCTTTGTAATTGTGTGTCTAGAATATCAAATATTCTAAATCTTTTATCCAATTGTGACTTATCTGTGTGAGTATGCAATTTTATTATATGCAATTTTATTATATGCAAATTTATGTAATGTATATATGATATAATATATAATGCATCTAGAATATTAGCTATTCTATTTCTTATCAGATTGTCACCTATTTTTGTAATTATGCAAGTTTATATTATGAATTGTTATATGTATAATATATGGTAGGATATATACTTCGTCTAAAATATCAGGGGTTCTAATTTTTTATCTGATTGTGACTTATTTATTTTGCTACTGCAGGATTTTTTTGATGATTATAACTAACAGAAATAATCAGATCCTTTTTCCATCTATCATTTGCTTTTTAATTTGTTGTTGAGCAGGGAAGGAAAAGGGATACATCAATACTTTCCTAACCATCATATTACTGCAGCAACCTACCTTTATGAATACACTTCCATAACTGTTAGATCCCCAATGCAGGAAGGATGGAAGAAATAGGAATCCGTCAGTACTTTCATTACTGTCATATACCCAATGTAGGAATCACGCAAGGAACTGGAGTTTAATCATGATTGCACTACTACCTTTATTGTTTATATTTTTCCTGATATTTGGTTTTGATAATCATATGCCTTAATTGATTTGTTAGTATAAACCCAAAAAAGGCGACAAAGCTATGGCAAAAATAGTTCAATCATCTATTAATGAGAAAATACAGTGCCAGCAAAGAAGATTCTAACTCGACTAACAGTTAAATCAACCAAGGTATTAAAGCTCAACTGAAATCCAATGATGCAAGCACCACCACCAAACCCAAAGGGATAGAAAACTCATGCAATGGGCACCTAAATTTCCTGTCCACCAAGTTAAATGATCATGATGGGCCAATTGTTTAATAATTAGTGAATCCGAAAGAACTTTAATTGGTTTATAATATACCATATAGTTGTGTTAGGGATCTCAGTGCAAGTGCAGTGTGAATGTGTGAAAACAAAAAATTGTTTGGTAGCACATAATTCTCACCAAATAAATAATTTTTCCTTTTAAGGTAGATCACCAAAATGGACAAACATAATTTACCTTTTCGCACAAGGAGAACATACTCAGACAATTGTATATTAATTAAAATGATTTTACATTTGGTTCTCAACTAATGCTTGATAACATTTTACACATTCAATTAATGTTCATATTTGTATTAGATATTTATTTTATTTTGATTAAAATGATAGTAATAAATTAAACATTACATGTTTTTAAGAATGATTAATTTTAAATTATAAGTTTACTCAATAAACCAAAAATAGATAATCCTGTGCATTGTATAGGACTGTAGGTGAATTACTAGTAAAGGAATAATACAGAAAAGGTGACAACAGAGGGGAGAATATTATTCTAGAAAGATTTTCTTTTTGAGACATTTTGCTAAAAAGATTGTTGACGCTGCCTGAAACTGACAAACAAGACCATGGCATGGCAAACATATCTACATTGAAAGCTTGAAAATAGAAACATTAAAAAATTAGTGAATAAAAGTATCACCAACAAAAATCTTCAATCATTTTAAGTGCCTAACCCAACCCACCTCAATACTCCCAGCAAAACCTCTTGTTACTCTCACTCTCCTCTCTTTTCTCCTCCCCTCCCTATTGCTGCCTTCGTCTTCCCACTTCAGAGGCCACCACCTCATTAGTTAACCACCACCAAAGCTTCCACATCTTTGCTCTACTTTTCTTACCTTCCATCTCACTCCCACTCTGCTTTCCTACTTTTTGTCTCTCCATCCCTGCCATTAAAACCAAACCCCTCCCCTGTTCTCTCAACCCTCCCATCCCTTTCCTCTCTGTTCCATGATGACATCAAAGATCAAAGAGTAGGCTTTTCAAATCTTCAGTCAATAAAAGCAGACATCAAGGAAAACATAGCATACTTGTGAGTTCTTCAAGTCTAATTCATTTCGTGTTCATCATGTGGGTTCAAGGATTTTAGGGTCGAAGTTGATTCTACTTAGCTTCAATTTTTTTCTCTGGTCCATCACTCTGGTTACATTCAAATTTCAGTTTCTGTTGAACTAGTATCCTGGGAAATCACAAGAATGACAAGGAGGACAAGCCCTCAAGGACTTTCATAATCTGTTTGTATTTCGCAATTTGCATCCCCAAATATTTTTTTATTCACAAGTTGTTGAGTAGTCAAAGCAGTTGAAAGTAAGCATTTGACTATATGGCCACTCAGCACAACAGACTATTCAAAGATGAAGATCAGTGTTTTTTAATATGTTCATACAAAAATCCCTACTAAAAGGAAAAAGAAAAGTCGGGGCAAAGCAGGAAGTTCGGTAGTTTTACACAACTGGCCAGTTCATTCGAAATCAGCAACTAGTTTGATAAAATACCGCTCAGTTTGCAGGAATTTTAATAACAATTAATTGTATATCAGGACCAATCAACGGGTTGACCGGTATGCTCCTGTTTAGCTTTTAAAACTATGGGTATAATAAAAGCAGATAAATGAAGATGCCACAGCCAACAGAGAAAACATGATTTAGTAAATTAGAAAAAGTTCTGAATCTACCACGCACTATCCCCAGTGTACAGCAAATGGTCTAGCACCATCCTCGAAGGATCTTAGCAGGTTTCTTTCTCTTTATGCAAAAAGGGTGCAAAGCTATATCCAATGTTAAATGCAACAATATGAAACAATTTCACAGAAAAATCCAGTTCTAAACAAAAAATACATGTTGGCTATGGTGAGCAGGACAAAGAGCCGATGCTGTATGAGCAGATCAGGTACTTTTGTAAAAATGAGATTTCTCCCCTGGTATATTTGACAACTTGACATATTAATAACGGGGATCAACAAACAATAAAGATATGCCACAGATATGATATTTAAGCATTGTCTGATGCAGCATGACAACTGCAATAAACTGATACTTCAGAAGGCTCAAATCTCAATATTCATTAATAAAATTTTATGCCGCTTAATTTGGTTAACCATTCAATCAATTTGTTCAATAGGAACATCAACCTCATTCAACTTTGCCATAGCAGACCTAGATTATAAATCTCAGATTCCACATTGCACAGAGTCGGTTAGGTTCACTAAATATTTTCAATCAAAGCAGTTTAATAGAGGTTGCATTGGATGAATTTTAGGACCAATTGAAGGAAATAGGATAATTGGTCTTAGTGAATGTGATGTCTTTCATTTGTTGACAGCTTGGGTCTCGAAGTTGAGGTGGTGATCCATTGGAGACGCAGAAAAGGTGCACACTCAATGGTGATGTGATGGTAGCAATCTACAGCACATCAGTATTGGCTCAATGGCTAAGCTCTTAGACAGAACCGACACAAGGTGACAAATGATGAATTGAAACCCTCCCAATTGGTATTCACAAACATAAACACAAATAAAAATCAGACCAAAGGAAATTACTGCTTTTTGGTGTCTTTACAACAGAAGAAAATGAGCAATTACAAGAAACAATGATAGTATCCTAAAGATGGAGACATAAGTATTCCTGTAATATAATTCATAACAGCAATTCTACAATAATATACTAAAGATAATATCGAAACTTTGTATAAATAGACAAAATTAAATATTATAATTAACGAACTCCTGACTCTCGTTGCAATGTATGCAACAACGTTATATTCACCACCAATCATGGTCTTGATAATGTACTCCATACAGATGAAAGGAGCTCCTCACCACTCAAGTTACTCCATCTCAAACCTGATTTAAACTCTAAAACCAAAATAAAGAACCCCCACTGGCCAGTCGGGAGTTAGCCCATTGGCTTTAAAGTTTAATAATTCACCAAAACAACCAAATAGTCAAAAGCAAGAATATCCATACTCTGCAAGTTGAATAACTACAACCTGAAGCCCCTACAAACCATCAATTCCACCAAGAAACTGATACTTACACCAGCTCAACAACATGCTCTAAACTCTCCGCTGTGATTCATGGAGTTAGAGCAAAGTTTGGTACCCCTTATCATCTGACCTGTTACTTATTACAAAATTTCAAAACTATCCTCAGTTTTTATCCTCCTTTACTATAAAGTGTTTTTGAACAAATAAAATACATTGATGGACATGCCCAAGAATGTCAATACATATTAATTCATTTCATCTCAAGTTTGGTAGATTATTTACCAAATGAGCCCTATATAATGCTCATTGAGGGGAGGTTTATTGGTCAAAAGTAGGCAAGGTCAAGTAAGCCTCCCATGCACCCCAAAAAAGAAACCACACAAGCTTGCCCAATATCAATAAATTGACAAGGGGCTGAAAACTGACAGCCGGACCACAAGAAAAGCTGATCCCTTATATTTTCCCATTGACCCAAGTCAAGAGAGTGCCCCAAACTGGCCAAGGATATGCCAGATCAAATGAGATCAGAGACAGGAATTCAGACAAAAAACTATCATGTTGATTATAATAACTCCCAATCTTCAATTCTTTCTCATTTAGTTTTATCTTCACAAGAGTGTTACTTGGATATACGGCATAAGAGCGGCCATTTTTAGGACCTAGAAATCTAACATGTTCAAAGATCATCATCAATCATCCAAGCCTTTTGAGCTATACCAGAACATCTGCATTCCATCCACCTTTCTGTATTTACATGACTGTTAGGCCACCATCCCCTTCTACAAAAGAAATTGCTTTTGGTGATTTACATCGCTTCTGTCTCTGTAAGTGTCCCAAAAATCCAAGAAGCCTGAGCCAGAATAGTAGTACAATCTAGGGTCATTCATATCCTCATACAATTGTCAGCCGAACAACCTTCCCAAATCAGCCAGAACTTCGGACTCCTTTCCTAATCTTGTATCTTTAAGTATCAAACTGCACCTGACAAAAATTGTATATGTTGGAGAACCAACAAACCTCTGCCATACACCTAGATCAAACTAACAACAGCATGTGCTGAAAGGGTAACGTAATCATGATGACATGAACATTATGCATCTAAACGTGAGCAGCAATGACCACCTAAACCAGAAATGTACCCTTCTAGGGTCAACAACTCCATTGATTGCCAGCTGAACTGTCATCCCAAATCAATGAGAAACTTCACACTCCTTCCATGAAATATCTTCTACCTTAAGTATCAAAAGCTGCAGTAGCAAAATTTGCCTCTGCTGAAAAAATCAGGGAATATTCTTTCATAAAGCTACACTAAATTAACACCCGCAAATGCTGAAAGGGTAAAATAAACATAAAGCCATGAGCATTATATGTCCAAACATGTGATGCAATGACTGTATGAAAAATACAGACCCCAGCCAGGTCGACATCTGTTGGAATCCGTCTGCAGAAGTTTCCAGAGTATTCTTGGACTTGAAGACCCTACAAGATAATGAGGTCATAAAAATAAGAATAAAAACCTTGTTTATGACAGCATCACATCAAAATAGGCCATTCTATTTAGTATAGGGTTTGGGAACCACAAGAACTGTACCTGACTGCACCTCACACGCATAACCGCTTCAAATCCTTGTGGCCTTGTCACATTCCATCTTAGATCATTATAAAGCTTGGCAGTGTCGGACACTGCAGAGAAAGGGTAATAATAGTATACCTGAACAAGACAGAGAAAAAAGGCTTCTATCATTAAAACAACCACCCTTGAAATCCAAGAGAACCAGCCATTTAGAATTAAGAAACAGCAGGTTTCCCAATTTTATTGAATGCTATTCAGCCATGGGAAAAACTGAGAACACAAAATATAAAAGAAAAGGGTAAAGAGAAGAGAGAGATGTCATCCTAAGAACTTTCCTTCATCAACTAAGCTGGTCCACAATCAAGACCATAAAAGTCATTACTCACTACCATACAAGGACAAGCAGTGTTATAAAACAGAGAACAGCCTAAATATTAAATGTTTATAGTTAACAAGACCATAAAGCCATTATTGATTACCATGCTCATCTACGGCTGTGTTCTTAAAATAGATAGCTAATATAACAAGTAATACCTCCGTATCAAAAAGCAAGTCATTCTATAACCAAAATTTTATAAAAACAAGAAATTCCTTTAGAAAAGTCAAAACCCACTTTCCCTTTTTACCCTTATATTTTTTTCTTTCATTATCCATTCATTAAATGCTTTGCTATATTTCAATTAAGGATGTAAATAGAATTTTAAGACTCCATTTATTAGTTCCTAAGAAATTATGTAAATTGTTAAAATGATTTTCTTTTTGATACGGAAGGAGTATAGACAAAAAAAAGGGGGGGCAGATTTGCAAATGAAAGTCATGGACATTACCTGCCCTCCGGTACTTCGAGGCACAACAGACATAGAAGCAATATCCACATAGGACTGAGTAGTGATGAATAGGTCAACACAGACCTGAAGAATATAAAGACACGAATGTTAAAGCAATTACTCATTAAGGGTAAAACAAGGAGAAGAATATTTGCTAACTACAGCAGCTGCAAAACAATTTACTCATTAAGAGAGAAATAAGGAGGAGTATTTGAAGATTAAGAAACGCAAATATTTATAAAACTCTATGATTCACCTGATATTCAGCAAACTCAAGTGCCATTTCTCTCAGGGTCTTATCAGCTGGTTGGAGCAGTTTATGTGCTTCCTGCAAATCAGAGAAAAAAGAGGTCAGTCAGTAAGCATTAACCAAGGTTTCTCTTATGTGATAAAGTTAATGCATATTAAACTCCAAAAGTCTTTCCAGTGGCAAGGCTTCTGGAGCAAACGGCAGATCACTTATTATATAAAACTGCACATATTTTTAATTTTTGGCATAATCTCAAGTTGTTAGAATAGGTCATATAGACCAAGGAAGTTAGAGGTTAACCGAATCCGGCTTCTTCTTGACCAAGTCGACTCTTATGAAATATCACAGAAGAGGGTAAAAAGCTTTTCTCCTTCACTGATGATTTAGAAGAGTAGATCGCAGATGAAAATTTCTCCTTCCTCTTGAGAAGCTTCCCTAAGGTAGAGTTAAATGTTGACAATATGAATCACAAACTGAAATAGAATTTTGGTGAAACAATGTTTAGTAAGCAAGTAAACTGTTACCAACCACCTTCTCCTCTGGAATGATAATGGCTAGAGCTCGTTTGATTTTGAGGTGCGATATCAAGATTCATCAGCATATATGGATGAGCTCACAGGACAGATTTTACTCGAAACCCTACGGATACTTAAACGGATATGGATACAGATATGAAGGATGAAAGAAAATACCCACCAAGTTCGGATACGAATACGCGTACGGGATATATATATATCCGTACTCGTGCCCTTACCTGTATCCATATTTGTACCCATTTACATAATATATAATTACCCTTTTACCTTGATTTTAGAATAAATATAATATAATATTATGGTTAAAATTGTCCTCTAACTTAAACCTAAATGGGTCGTTTTGTTGGGTAACGGATATGGATGTGTTAGTAGATATCCGTATGGGTATGGATACGGCTTTTTTTTTATCAGGCACGGATACAGGTATAAGCGTACCCACCCCATTTACATCCCTTCCCACAAATGGCAAGGCTAAATAAAAAGAGAGGCAAGTGGCTTCTTCCTTTAGCAATATGTAACAAACTAGAAAAACAGAGAGACAACACAAAAGGTAATTGGAAATATCGTTATTTGCTATTTTACAAAATTCCTAATGTGAGAGTTAGATGCACTTATCTCATATGTACCAATAGAAAAGGATTATAATATAAGGTAAACCAAATCAAGATAACAAATAAACAAACAACTCTAGATAACAAAAATTATCAGTACATATCTGTCGATATTTAAGATAAATATATCAAAGACAACTAATATTTAGTACAATGTATTTAGGTGATGTATCTGAACTAAGATATCAAGGATCGACCCTCAATCCTTGATGGGAACTAGGTGCATACCCTGTCCTTCAAAATGACCTCAAGGTTAACAACTAGGTAGAACTATAATAGCTAATTGCAACCTTCCCAAGTGGACTCTTAAGATGCCAATCCTTCCCAATAGACCAACACATCTTCTTCTCACGCATTTGTCTTGAATAAACATCATGCAAACACTTCCACAAATTTTATCCTACTCTACTTTAATCAAGCCACTCCATTGGCCGCCAACCATTTTAATGTATTGTAACAGACTAAAAATAGAATATTTATCCCTCACTACTTTGAAGCCTTCCGACTCATCAGTGGTGACTATTCTCCTCTGCCCTAGTGATGCCTCTTACCGCCTTCGACATAGCCTCAAAGCTTTTCTCTAGTTGCACCACAATGTCTAATGGTGCTAGGATAGTCGTCATGCACATACAAACAATGAAATCATTCTCAAGACAATGGTCCATATGCTCTAATAACTATTCGGTATGAACCGAAAAAACTAAAGAGAATTGGTATGTGGAAATCTAATTATTTGTAAAAGATAAGGATTCAAATCTAATTCAAATTTTATACAATAAAACAAAATTAGGTTCAAGATAAAACCAAATTAAGATAACCAAGGGAAAAAAAAAAACTATCTAGCGTCTAAGTTAAAATGATTATCTCTCAGATTTCATCGCTAAATGATTTTCTATCATATTTCTAAGCTAAAGATATTAAAGATAATATATTGCATATTTGATATGTATTCTTATATCAAAACAAGAGATATCAAGTATTGACCCTCCTATCATGATGAGACCTGACAAAGAACAATGATATATGCCTAATTATTTTGGAAAAATGTATTCCCTTATTCATGCATTACATGGGTAGATATATACATGAGTAATACATATAATTAAAGAATGTACACTAGATCACGTAAATGCACGCATGTACGAGGATTAAGTGTAACTATAAGTTGATGCATGCATCAGAATTAGATGTCACTCTTAACTAATGAAAGAATACATGTATTACGACTAATTATGGGTCTTAAATAAACCTTGATTTGCACATGTATTAGGAGTAAATGTAACACCTAACTAATACTAACTCCATCCCATAAAAATAGGTTTGTTTAGATTTGCACATATATTAAGAAAATATAATCAATGGAATGTTTATAGTGCATTTTATTACGATTTTTCCACATTTACCCTCACAATAGAAATTGTTGTAATTAGTTCTTTAGAGAAGTTATATTTCCGCTACGAATTAATTAAGGGCATTACAGATAATAAAAAAATAAATATAGAAACAAGCCTATATATTGGGACAAACCAAAATAGAAACCAAGCCTAATATTATGAGACGAAAGGAGTATTTGATAATTAAAAAATGTGTCAATTACATCTGAAAGAACCTCCGCAATATATCATCATTAAAAGGATCATTTGGAAGGAAAGAAACAATGGACTTCAAGGTTCAGGAAACTCTCATTGAGAAGCTCAAAGATCCACAAGAACCTTCCATTTTAGGAAACTAACAAATTCTTACATGAATGTACCTTCTTTCGAAAATTTGTGAATGGCTTAGTGCAATTTCCAATATATAATTTGGAAATTATTTTCATTTTTTAACTTTCACCTTGATCTAAAATAATAATAATAAACTATGGGTTTTTCTTTTCCCAAAAACCATGGAGCCTGATCTATAAGGCACATTAAGTTTATTCTTCTATGTGAAGAGCTGATTCCAGCAACCCTAATGGTTTTCTACCGACTCTTCACAGTTTGGGCCATACATGTATGATGTATCTCAATAAACCCAATCTACATAAGGAAATAAAGGGACGGGGATAACCATGTGATCTACGGCCCAGATCTGTTTCTTATCACAAAGAGTTGGACCAGCATTGTCATTCCTGGTATTTAACGGCATTCTTCAATCTAATATCCTCTCAAATCACAAAACATCTTCCATTGAAAAGGGGAATCTGGTTGTGGGAGAGAAATTAAACACCATCACCAAATAAATTAATACAACAAAAAAGAATAAGAATGCCATGGAGACTATTGAGAAATCTGAGGTATGTGAAGCCGGAAACAGTCAACCCATTATTACACAGTCTACTCAGCATAGATAGATATAAGAGTTAGATAGGAAAGTGATATATATATATATATATATATATGTATGTATGTATGTATGTATGTTACCTTTTCACCAGCTATAGTGTTACTTCTTCCTTCAGCCTCTCTAGCAGAAAGGGCACCAATTCCAAGTGAAGGCAATACTATAAATGCAAGAGTGAGAGACATCAACATTACTGACATGAAGCAAGGGAAAACAGTAAATATCATACAACCAAGAGAGAGAACACAAATTGTCCAGGTATAAGACTAATCAAAGTGCAGTTGCATTATCTGCTAATCCTATTTTACATGCTCGAACCAAACATTTAGAGCTGGATTTGTATTTTGTTCGAGAAGCAGCAAAGCAGCTGGTTGTTAATCATGTTCCAGCCATTGATCAAGTGGCTGACATCTTAATAAAATCCTTATTTTCTCAGTTTTTTGACAAGGTGAAAAGAAGGTTGACAGCAGAAACTTGAATATGTAGAGAGTTGGAATTATGAGGAAGAAATAAGGAGTGTAGTGATGTGGCAACATTATCTTTTTATATCTTATTCTATATCTTTTTCTTTTCTGATTAGTATTAGATAGTTATATATATAGATATAGATATATATATCTGCAGATGTGTGATGAGCAGATACACAGATTTTCTTATGTATAATCTGCAGTCAATACAAATCAATTAAGGCTGGGCATGTTCAATTCTTCTTGCTAATTCCCTTTGTTTCTGAAATTAGTTTACAGCATTCTCAGTGTAAACTTAACTTGGTATCAGAGCTTGGTTGCTCTTGATCTCTGTAATCTTTTGTTAGAATTCTCAAGATTCTAGAATGGCACAAGAGTATACCAATTCTTCAAAGACTCAAGAACAACAGGATTCTGTCAAGGTCTTGTTAGATCAAACACAAATTCTTCAAGGTGATGATCCACTAAAGCTGGTTGTCACTCCTCTCAGCCAATTAATCACTTTTAAGCTCGAGGAGGACGATTATCTTTGGTGGAAATATCTGGTTGAATATGCAATCAGTGGTTATGGGCTGGATGGATATATTTTTGGAACGCCAAGAGATTCCTAAGCAGGCAATATTAGATGAGCAAGGTACCATAGTTCCCAATCCTGCTTTTATTGCTTATAAGAGACTGGATAAACTTCTTATAATCTTGGTGGTGGTTGTCTATATCTTCTTCTTATATTCCTCAATTAATTGGATGTAAATCATCCTATGAGATATAGACAACTCTTGCATAGCAATTTGTCTCACAATTAAATACTAAGATTATGTATTATAAAAGGCAGCTTGAAGGATGTAAAAAGGAAGGAATGATCATGAAAGACTATCTTGCAAGAATAAAGATGATGGTAGGTTTGCTTGGAGAAGGTGGTCATAAGATGAGTGAAACAGATCATGTTTTGGTAGAGTTAAATGGCCACTAGTGGCTGTAATTGCTTCGAGGGAAACTCCCCATGAATTGAGAACTGTAAGCAATCTTCTTTTGGCACACGAAGGTAGAATCAATCAACAGTTGACAGGTAAAATGGTGGCTAACATTGATACACAACGAAGGAATCCAAGTAATAACAATGGTAATCAAGGATCATGGGGTTCAAAAAATCAAGATCCTTGGACTTCAAGAGGCCAATTAAGGCTTTATCAGAATCAACAGGAAGGAAACATAGCTAGTCTTAGAGGAAATAGAAGCAGAGATCGTGGAGGACGCAGTAACAACAATAAACCACAATGTCAGCTCTGTGGCAGAATGGGTCATACAGTTATAAAATGCTATTACAGGTTTGATCCAAGCTTCGCTAGGTTCAGTAACAATTCTAGTAGTTCTGGTGATAATAATCAAGGTACTGGCAATCAAGCTTCAGTCAATCTAACTCAAGAACAAGTTAATTCTTCTTCAGATTCAGTTGGACAATTTTTTAACAGCACATGCAAGTTCAAATATGCCAAGCTGGTATCCGAATTTAGGAGCAACAAATCACATGAATAATCTCACCTTTGGCACTGAGTTTGCTAGTAAACATAAAATTTATATGGGTAATGGTGTAGGTTTGAATATTGCACATGTTGGTCATTGTTGTTTTTCTTCAAATTCATGCAAATCTTTACAGCTGATTCATGTATTACATGCGCCTTCAATCACCAAGAATCTTTATTAGTGTTTCACAGTTCACCAAGGATAATTTGGTGTATATTGAGTTTCACCCTTATTCTTGTTTTGTGAAGGACCCGGTCAGCAAGGAGACTCTTCTTGAGGGTCGGTCGATGGTCTCTATCAGTTTGATTTGTTGAAGGATGGATGATCCAAGGTTGAAGCAAATAAGAGGATACGGTCAAAAGATAAATCAAACCAATATAAGTTGTAAGACAAGTACTCACTGACTGTCATATTCCTTGCAACTTCAGCAAGAACAGTGTTTGTGAGGCTTGTCAATTAAGGAAGAGTCACAAATTGCCATTTCCTATGTCCCAAACTGTATATACAGAACCTTTGCAATTAATCGAATCAGACATCTGAGGACCTTCACCTTCACCTTCGACGCATGGTTTTCAATACTACTTAAGTTTTGTGGATGCTTTTTCTAGGTTTACCTGGTTGTACTTTCTTAAAAGCAAAGCAGAAGCACATGAATGTTTTGTTCAGTTCAAATCTCAGGTAGAACGTCACTTTAATAAGAAGGTTAAAATGCTACAGACACATTGGGAAGGTGAGTTCATAAGCTTACCTACACTTCTTAAGACAGCTGGTATTATTCATAGAGTGTCATGTCCTTCTACTTCAGAGCAGAATGAAATTATGGAAAGGAAACATAGGCATATTGTGGAAATTGGATTAACTTTATTGGCTCAAGCTAATTTACCTCAGAAATTTCGGTCTGATGCTTTTTCAAGTGCTGTTTTTCTTATCAACAGGTTACCTACAAAAGTTCTAAGACAACAATATCCTTATGAGGTACTTTTTAATGTCAAACCAGATTATTCATTTTTGAAAATTTTTGGTTGTCTTTGTTTCCCTTATTTAAGGCCCTATAGTGCTCATAAAATGGACTATAGATCAGCACCTTGTACCTTCTTAGGTTACAGCTCCTTATATAAAGGATATAAATGCTTGGATACGTCTGGGAAGATTTTTGTCTCAAGAAATGTGGTATTCGATGAGTTAGTATTTTCTTTTGCCAAATAGTCTCTAGAATTTGTCAATTCTACTTCACAGTATGGTCCTGCAGTTTCTAATATGCCTATATTGAGTTATGAACAAGCCATTCAAAGCACTACACATCATGATACACTACTGGATATATCTTCCTATAGTCCTACTTCTGTTAATGACACTTCTACAAGTTCAGTGGAGCAGTCTTCTTCTTCTAAGTCATTGAGTCCAATTCCCTATGATTTACAATCTTCAAGTTCTGAAGTTGCTTCTGAAACCAGGGTGGTTAATAAGCATCCTAAGGTTATTCGAGCTAAGATTAGTATTTATAAACCTAAAGTCTATCATACGAATCTTGATTTGCAAGAACCAGAAAGTGCAGAAGCAGCTTGGGCACATCCACAATGGAGGAAAGCAATGGAAGAAGTGTATGCAGTATTAATGAATAACAAAACTTGGACATTGGTGTCCTTGCCCATGATAGGAAGACAGTGGGCTGTAAGTGGGTGTTTGAATTAAAGAAGAACCCTGATGGTTCTATTTCTAGATATAAGGCTCGTTTAGTTGCTAAGGGATACACACAAACTTATGGGTTTGATTTCTCTGAACTTTTAGTCCTGTTGTTAAACCAGCCTCCATAAGGGTTATTCTTACAGTAGCCTTAGCAAGAAACTAGCACATTCATCTATTAGATGTCAATAATTCTTTTCTCAATAGAGGGGTACAAGAAGAAATTTTTATGGATCAACTTTTTGGATTTAAACAAGAGGATAGCAGAGGTAATAACTCGCTGGTTTGTAAACTTCAAAAGGCGTTGCATGGTTTGAAGCAAGCTCCTAGGCTTGGTTTGATAAGTTAGACTTATCTTCAAGGTTTAGGGTTTAAGAGCTCTCGAGCAGATCAATCTTTGTTCATCAAAATCAGTAAGCAGTCTTACCATTTTCATTTTGGTATATGTAGATGACATTATTGTAACTAGCAGTGATGTTACTGAGCTTAAATCACTGATTGGTCTTCTCAATCAGTATTTTTCTTTAAAAGATCTAGGGGGTTGCATTACTTCCTAGGCATTGAAGTTAAGAAGGTGTCTAAGGGTCTGCATTTATCTCAGAAGAAATACATTCTGGATTTATTAAAGAAAGCTAAAATGACTGATGCCAAGGCATTACCTACACCCATGGTTAGTGGTCTGAAAATTTCAAAGGAAGAAGGTGATCCCATTGAGAAAATCTCAGATTATAGATCAGTGGTTGGAGCTCTGCAACATATTACTATCACTCAACCTGAGATTGCATTCAGTGTTAACATGGTCTGTCAATTTATGCAGAATCCTCTTGCTTCTCATTGGAAGGCCGCCAAAAGAATTTTTCGATATTTGAAGGGGACACTTGATGATGGTCTAGTTTTATGTATTTCATCACGGTTGTCATTAATAGGGTTTAGCGATGCTGACTGGGCTAATGATCCTAATGACAGGAGGTCTACCAGTCGCTTTTGTATCTTTTTGGGTAAAAATCTGGTAGCTTGGTGTTCCAAGAAACAGCATGTGGAGCCTCGTTGCAACACTGAAGCTAAGTTTAGGAGTTTGGCCAATGCATTTGCTGAAATTCTCTGGCTTCAGTCTCTACTTCAAGAGCTTGGAATATACTGTCTTTCACCTCCTATCCTTTGGTGTGATAATCAAAGTATAATTGCATTATCTGCTAATCCTATTTTACATGCTTGAACCAAACATTTAGAGCTGGATTGTATTTTGTTCGAGAGAAGATTGCAGTTAAGAAGCTGGTTGTTAATCATGTTCCAGTCATTGATCAAGTGGCTGATATCTAAAAAAAACCCTTATCTCCTCGGTTTTTTGACAAGCTGAAAAGAAGGTTGGCAGCAGAAATTTGAATATGTAGAGAGTTGGAATTACGTGGCAACATTATCTTTTTATATCTTATTCTTTTCTGATATATATATATCTGCAGATGTGTGAAGAGAAGATACACAGATTTTCTTTTCTATAATCTGCGATCAATACAAGTCAATTAAGGATGGGCATGTTCAATTCTTCTTGCTCACATTAATTCCCTTTGTTTCTGAACTTAGTTTACAACATTCTCAGTGTAAACTTAACTAGGACTAACAATGCCGCTAACCATTGGTCTATCAGCTACTTAGGGTTGCTCCAAAAGGTTGCTATCATTATGTTGCAAAAGTGACATTGAGTCTACGGGGAGAAAACATGCTAAAATATACATCCCTTCACAATAATAATTTCAAGATTTTTTTACCCTCCTGTTACCAATACAATTTCAGGGCCCAAAATGTCAATTCAAAAAATAAAATTGAAAGTGCCAGTGCATATTACAATTATTGCTTGCTGACAAATTGAGAAGTGAAGGCTTAAACTGTCAAAAAGCATATATTTCGCACACAATTTATTTACTGCTTAGTTTCCAGGAGATGAGCCCAGAAAAGCCTTAAATTATGTCACCCACCCATTTTATTAAGATATTCAAACAACAAAACATTTTCATGTTTATGTCATGTCAATAGAAAACCAAAAATCCAATCAAGCTCGCATTCTTCTGGATAGCAGCAATCAGATTCCACGATCAAAAGTACAAATGGAGAGTAAGAAAGACTTTGTAAATCACTCAACATAACAGTTCAGCAGCTTCATCTTTCCACTCCTGATAGAAAATATAAAGCAATATGAAACGCTAGGGAGTAACCAAAAGAGTAAGGGCTTGCCTGACTGAAATACCAAAAGCTTCCCTCCACTTCTCTTCATTGCCAAAAACGCAGCCTGAAAAAAAAATGATAGAGCATCTAAACAACCCAACTTAACATGAAATACATTGCCTCTAGTCTCTAGATTAAAAAAAAATGCTATATATGTGCACATTTAAGATTCAAAACATATTATATACAGGGAGAGGCATTAGGTAATAGATCTAGTGATAGCCAGAAATTTATGAAAATAAACCTAATGTGCATCTCATGATAGTGTATCTAAGATCTAGAAGGTGAACAGCCAAACAGATATAATAGAATTTTAATCAAATATCAAGTCATCAAGGAACCAGCGTCATCACAAGAACTAGGCTGTCACCTTTGATTTAAGTTTCAAGCAAGCCACCACAGAAGCTTGGTCCAAGACTCCAGGCTGACCTCACCACACTCAGCACAGTCATCAGGTCATCAAAAGTCTGTCTTATTCTATATTCTGTTAGAAACTACTCTATTGTCAAAAGGTCATCCATCCCAGTCAGTGAGTAAAACCTTCAATCTTGGCACACACAATTGAAACATGCATATCCTTATCTTCCCAATACCCCATGATATAGCACAATAGCAGCCATTAAGATATGGAATCTAACTATGCTGGAGTTCTGCCTACAGGAAGAGTCTGAATGGATAAAGGGCCAGGATCAACTGGTCAGAAGATAGAATCCTCTACCAAAAACGATGGAAAGAATAAACAATAAGCTAATATTGGGGGGGGGGGAGATGAGAAGTATCATTATACCTTGCTTGCTGCACCAAACACTGAGTCAGCAGTCTTGTTACTCTGAAACATGGTTGGGATGCTATCCAGCAATAAACCCAAATGTTGGCGGCACTGAAACAGCAAAAGAACCAACCAGATTGATGAATATAAAAAATAACCCGTATGCCCTCCTTTTCCTGATGAAAAAGCATAACCAAAATGCCAAAATAGACACTTCATGGAGCCAAGGCATATCTCTGGACCAAACCTCTGAAAGTTGGACAATGACATCGGTCTCCAGAGGAGTATAAACATCTTGTACATCAGGAACTATGAGCATCAAGGGCTGCAAAATCAGTAAAACAATTGAAGCAGGCTGAAAATTATGGGTAAAGATATAACAGTTCAATAACATGGACACTAGCCGCTCAGTACAACAAGTATCCAGTTTCTCAGTACAAATAGCAACAACAAATGAGCAGATATGAAGAGGCAGAAGAATAGCTTACAGAAACCTTTTAGACGAGGACAATAGATCTCCATGTCATGACACAAATAGGCAAAACATAAGGGGAAAAAAAATTGAGACAGCATAAGAGAGAAGTACTATAATGTCCAATGCATCTCTTATGGATCCATACAATTAGTTTAGTCGAAATCCCAATGCCTAGGCGGGGCTGAGCCTTTGTGTGCAGCCCTCTACTGACCTAAATGCACATGCACTAATGAAGCAAACAGACCCCATTATACCACTTTCCATTTTCACTCCAACATTCCAGCAAGATGTTCACGCAAGCCTTAACCAATAGCCCAAGTGCATCTTAGATATAAAATAAATAAGAAATGAAAAAAAAAAGGAAAAGGAAAAAAGGAAACAACACTAGAATTAATTTAAATGGCCAGAAAAAATCTGTAATCACCATGGGCTCTCTCAGCAATGCAATTCAAAATTTCAAAGGAGAACAAGAAGAGAAAGTTATATCTCAAAATTGAGTCAAACTAAATTTTAACATGAGTGACAAAGCCTCAAATGCATATAAACACAGCTAAATTTTCAAAATTCCAATGAATTATTTAGCTTTAAATGGACAAACAAAATGAGGAAATGATTTGAGCGTCTGACTAAGAACCTGCTGCAGTGCACGTTTAAGATTGTAGAAGTGTATTGTTGCATCGAATGTTGCAATTCCCACAAAAGTTCTGGGACCTTCCTGCAACATGAGATCAACGAAAGAAATATCAATTTAAACAGTGTCCAAGGCAATTGACAATGTGCTGACCCCAGCCAAACACCCTGCAACAAGTCCATTTTGATCACTAAAGCCTAACCGGCCCATCAAAGGAGATCTTAAGCTGTCTAACAGTTGAGACCTAAATCCTTATAAGATGGTAATTTTCTTCATCATCAACTGATGTGGAATGAAAAGGGAAAAAGCTTTATGAAGGAAAAATGTCACAAGAATACATACTGCATGGCAATTATAAGTATCACGTATGGTCTAACAAAAACAGGCATGCCTCACATCAAAAAATCCTATTTTGTTAAGACTGTTAACAAATCCGATTATTTAATCGCCACATGCAATTTTTTTTATAACTCAGAAATAGTCTGCTTACATTATCAAATAATCTAACATGATATTAGTTGCCTCTTCAACAATTTAATTTCTTTCATTATTAAATGATCAAATGGTACCTGTCTTCATTTAAATGAAAATCCTAAACTACCTTTTTTCTACCTATGTTTGATTATTAATCCAAAAAGTTAAACTTTGTGTTACTTAATTGACTATTAGTCTAATATATGTGTAGGTTACAAGCTTCGTCCATTTTACAAACAGTCTTGAATATTTTTTTACCGCACATTTAATAAATAACAGTTAACGTAGCTGGAAAATGAAATTTTAGACTTAGTTTAACTATTATACCCTTCTTAAATGATAATGTAACTAGGATAATTGAATGGTGGCAATTTAAAGTTTAAATTCATTTGTACAAATTCACTGATGGCATATTAGGAAAGTAACTAATTGACTTTATTATGAACAAGACTATTGAACTATCATTTGGGACATATGAAATGGAAAACAAGACTATCTTTGCTAGACAGAAGGTATATATATATATATATATATATATATATATATTACTTAGGTTGCAGTTAGACAATAAATAAACATATGCACCGCTCATAAAGCAAAAAATATATATAGATGAAGTAAAGACAATAAAATACTCTGAATATTATCCACTTCAAAACGTATCACTTTGATTCGGTAAACTGCCATGTTCAACTAGTTCAGAATTATTAAATAAATATATTAGTTTATAAATATTAATGAATTTTATAAGAAAATATATCACAAAATAACAAAGAAATGAAATAGCAAAAGGCTATAAGTGCACGTTCAAAATGATCATCATTTCATTTCAAATATCAAACTTTAGCAACATTTAGGTAGCATAAATCTATTTTTAACAAACATTTATTAGACAATTTTCATTTCAGTTCGCTAAATTAACATGACAACTAAAACCTAGTGGTAAAGAATTGCTTGAGGGGGGCTATCTCCTTTCATGTCATAAAATAGAAAATAAAAATGATATATTTTGAAAGACACTAATACATCAACCTATTTTGACCCATGTTCCTGAGAACTATAGCCAAAAGTCAACTAAGCTGCTAGGAAGGGGGGGAATAGAGCTCTATTGCTAAAATTAGGAAGATCAGTGGGGGTGGGGGTTATTGTTATTGATGTCTTCAACAGAAAATAGGACAGAGATTGGTAGGACTTTGACAAAACAGGCTTGGTGAACCAATTATTTTTTTAGTTCAACTGTTGCTCACTCATGGACCCATGTCCAAGCAATAGCTTCCTCATAAGGAGAAATGTGCTCGTCTAGTAAGCAAATGTGAACAAATGTGAAACTACCTGAGAACATTTCTATGGGAAGCCTACAATTTTGATTTGGCAGGTCATCCCTTCACTAATGAGAAGGAACTAAGGGCCTGTTCTATTCTGCTTATTTTAAGGATTAGATCTGCAAATTTTTTATAATAAAATATATATATATGCAGAACTAATTATATATTTATCATAATAATGATAGTAATGATAACAATAGTAATTATAATTAGAAGGAGAATATTGTGATTGGAAAAAAGTGACTCTGTAGTATACTCTCGGCTCTCTTCGACGACGAAGCGAAAGTACTGTAGCACGGTAACTAACTAGTTCGTAGCAGAGTTTCGTCGCCGCCGGTCCGGCCACTTCCGGCCTCTTCCGGTGCGGCCTGTCTCCTCTCGCCTTCTCTCCTAGGGTTTTCGAGTGAGGCACGCCATGGTCAGGAAGAAGAAGTCGCCATCTTCCATGTCGGGTAAGTCGGGTAAGAAGGTAGCGAAGACTCGGACGGCTGCGACTCAGACGATGACCCATCAGCAGGCTTCGCAGGGCTCGAAGTCCCCAATTCTCCCTACTCCTCACGCAAATTTGTTGTCAAAGAACTTGGAGAATGATCTGTTTGACGTAAGCATTGCTTCTGCTGGAATGGAGGACCCTCTGCCGAGAAATCCTATCCCAAACTCTGCCTCCCATGGCCATGAACAAGTGGCGACCCCTTCTGCAGGGCATAAGGGGTGTTTGTCCCAAGAAATTCTGAGCAGAGAAGGGGGTGTGCAGCCTGAAAACTCTAAATTCCTGCCTGCTGCCATGAATGACAGGATTTCGGTTTGGGATCGGTTGGAAGAGATTTCCCTTTCCCCTACTCCCTCCTGGAGGGATATTTTGGCAGGGAATCGTAACCCTAGCCAGGGAGAAAAGCTCTCCTATGTTCCACCTGCCATGGAAAATGACTCGCTGAGGGTCAAGCTAGACAAGAAGGAGGTGGAATCCGAAGCTGAATTATGGGCAAACACCCTGGTCGGTTATGTCTTTGGTGATGCTCCATCTTATAGCCAGATTTGTGGGTATGTTCAAGCACATTGGAAAGAGGTTCCGTTGCCGCAGATAATCCTCCATGCTTCGGGATTCTTTTTATTCAAATTCAAATCTATGGAAGATGCAAATTTCATCCTTGGACAGCATTGGACATTCTTCAACAAACCCCTTGTCTTGAAGCTTTGGCATAGGAGGATGAAGATTGATAAGAATGAGATGCAGGTTGTCCCTCTTTGGATTAAATTTCCCAACCTGCCTCTAGAGTATTGGGGCAAATCTTCTTTGAGTCGTATAGCCAGTGCAGTAGGGAAGCCTCTCTGCACGGATGCTATCACCGTCTCCAAGGAACGTGTGTCATTCCCAAGGGTTCTTGTGGAGATTGATATAAAAAAACCACTCCTGGACTCGATGGTGATTGTTGATCCTGAGGGAGGGGAACTAGTTCAGGAAATTGATTATGACTGGAAGCCCATCTATTGCCATTTTTGTGACAGGTTCGGTCATGGTGCTTCCAATTGTAAGTATCACAGGGCTTCCAACAAGACCCCCAAGACTTCTGGCGAGGAATGGGTGATTGTTAGAGACCATAGGAAACGTAAAGAGAGTGAGCCGGTGAATGATGATGGTAGGGCAAGCGGCGGCGATGATGTGGTTAGTGGGCATCCCTCATATCCTCCTGCCCCTGCAGCCAGGGCTACCCCGCGAGATCCAGGCACTCAGAATGGTTCAGGGTCCGGTTCACAGGAACCTGTCCCCCCTGGGGTCCCTTTGGACCATCTCCCCCCCCCCATGAGCTGAGAGTCATCTCAAGGAACAGACCTGAATCGCAAGATCCAAGTTGCCCAGCTGGCGTTTCGGGATCCGTGCAGAAACAGTATGCTAGGAGAGGAGCCCTGCAATCCGATTCGGGTGGACATGATTAGCTCTTGGAATGTCCGTGGGTTGAATAAGACTTCCAAACACAAGGAAGTCAGCCTCTTTTGCAGAAGTAATTCGTTATCTTTAGTTAGCTTCCTCGAGACTAGAGTAAAAGAAAATAAATGTAGTAGGGTATTTAATAAAGTAAGGAGTGGTTGGAATCTTATACATAATTATTCCCAGCACCAAAATGGGAGGATTTGGGTCACCTGGGACCCATGTGTGTGGAAGGTCATAGCCATTAGCATGTGTGATCAAGCCATACTTTGTGAAGTCAATCACTTGATGGGGAATTATTCCTTCCATGTGGGTTTCGTTTATGCTTTGAATAGTGGTACTGCAAGGAGAAGGCTATGGAATTGGTTAAAACAGCACAGAGTTCTTGGCTCCCCTTGGATTCTTATGGGGGACTTCAATGTGGTCCTTTCTTATAGTGAGAAGTTCCAAGGCGACCTGCCGAATTCCACTGATATGAAAGATTTCCAGGAATGTTGTTTAGAGTTGGGTTTATCTGACTTGCAAGGCCAAGGAACGTTCTACACTTGGTCTAGCAAACGAGGGGGCACGAAGGAAGTCATGTGCAAATTGGACAGGGCCCTGGTTAACATGGAATGGCTGACATCTTTCCCCTCTTCTGTGGCGGAGTTCCTCAGTCCCCTGGTATCTGATCATAGCCCAGTAGTGGTTAATCTTCGGGTCTCTCCGTTCCAAGGTAAGAAGCCGTTTCGTTTCTTCCAATTCTGGACTGAAGATGAGGCTTTTTTACCCCTAGTGCGTTCGGTTTGGCATCAACCTTTGCAAGGGAACCCCCTGCTCAGAGTGTGCTCGAGACTCCAGATGCTCAAGATGGACCTCAAACAGCTGAATAAGGTAAAATATGGTGGTATCTCCCAGAAGGTTGCTGCGGTGCGTGAGGAGGTGTCTATTCTCCAGAAGAAACTTCTCTGTCACCCTCCCATTCCCCATCTCAGAGACCAGTTGAATAGTCTTGAGAGCAGGTATGCTCATCTGCTTCACTGTGAGGAGATGTTCCTCAGGCAAAAAGCATGTATTCAATGGCTCCGTTGTGGGGATTCAAATCACAAATTCTTCTATGCTAGAGTGAAGGAGAGACAAACGCGGAAAACTATTGCTTTTCTTAGAGGAGAGAATGGCAGGGAGATAAGGGGCACTCAGGAGATTCAAAAGGCTTTCAGTGACTATTAGAAGTAGCTTTTAGGCACAGTCTCTCTCCCTTTTGGAGCTCTGGACCCATCCGTTATGGATAGCACTTTATCTTATAAGCAACAGTTGGCTCTAAATGCTCCTGTTTCCAAAGAGAAGGTCCGAGCAGCTGTCTTCTCTGTTGGTGACACTAAGGCTCCAGGTGTAGATGGTTACTCAGCGGGTTTCTTCAAAAAGAGTTGGGATATTATTGGAGAGGAGTTATTCATGGCTATTAGAGATTTCTTCACTACCGGCTTCCTTCCTAGGAAGGTAAATATTACATCTCTTACCCTAGTCCCAAAAAAGCCTAACCCGCAACAGGTCACTGATTTTAGACCTATTGCTTGTTGCACCATGCTTTATAAGATCATATCGAAGATCCTTACACAGAGACTCCAAGGTATCTTGCCCTCAATCATCGATCATGCTCAATCTGCTTTCTTGAAGGGCCGAAGTATCGGTGAAAATGTGTTACTGGCTCATGAGTTGGTCAGGAAATATGCTCGAAGAGGAGTCTCCCCTAGATGCATGTTAAAGTTAGACCTCCAAAAAGCTTTTGACATGGTCATTTGGAGCTTTGTGAGGAACCTCCTGCTTCTATATGGCTTTCCTTATCAGTTTGTAAAGCTGATTACCGCTTGCTTGGAAACTATGGCCTTCTCCCTATCCTTTAATGGCATGCTATCTCCACCTTTTCAGGCGAAAAGAGGTTTGAGGCAGGGAGATCCCCTCTCCCCCTACTTATTTGTCCTTGTCATGGATTACCTGTCCAGATGCCTTAAACAATTATGGACAAATAATTCTTTCAAAGGCCATCCCAGATGTAGAGCTTTGAAGATAACCAACCTCAGCTTCGCAAATGATATCCTTTTATTCTGCCATGGTGATTTACTTAGTGTTAAGTGTCTTAAGGATGTCCTTAATCATTTCTCTGGGATCTCGGGGTTGATTCTAAACCCTCAGAAATGTACTGTCTATTTTGGTGGCGTGTCATCTAATGTTAAAGGAGCAATTATCGATCTTCTGGGGTTCCAGGAAGGTTCTCTTCCGATTACCCATCTTGGCCTTCCTCTAACCTCTTCGAGAATCTCAGCTAGCCTTCTCCAACCCATGTTGGAAAAGGCTACAGCCCGGCTTAGACACTAGAGTGCTATCTTTCTATCTTATGCGGGGAGACTTCAGCTTCTCAAGTCTGTTTTATTTAGTATACAGCTTTATTTCAGCCAAGTGATCCTCCTTCCAAGAAAGATCCTCCATCAGTTCGTGAGTCTCTGTCGAAACTTCCTTTGGTCAGGAAAGATACATGTCAAAAGACGAGCCCTGGTTTCATGGAAACAAATTTGTTCTCCCAAGGCTGAGGGTGGGCTTGGTTTCCTCAACCTGGAAATTTGGAATCAGTGTGCTTTGGGTAAGCTCCTTTGGAATATCGCTACTAAGAAGGATTCGCTGTGGGTGAAGTGGATTCATGCTGTGTACCTTAAGAATATAAATGTGTGGGAGTATAATCCCACTACTTATACTTCCTGGCTGTTTCAGAGAATCCTACTTGTGCGCCCTCAGCTACAAAGTTTTCTCCAGTCGCGGTGCTCAAATGGTTTTACTGATTATAGCATCAAAGCTGCTTATGAAGCTGTGCGCCCCAAACATGAAAACCAAAAGTGGACCCAGCTGGTGTGGAACTCCCTTAACTTGCCAAGACACAGCTTCCTTATTTGGCTGGCGTTCAGGGATAGATTGATGACTAAAGCAAAACTTCGGGAGATTGGTATGGATGTATCGGAGCAGTGTGTGTTCTGCCAACAGGATCTAGAAACCCGGGATCATTTGTTTATCCACTGCCCTATTACAACGGCTATATGGAGGAAAATTCGAAGATGTGCTGACAGAAGAGACCCTATTCAAGGATGGCAACAGGAGGTGCAATCATTGTTGAAAAGATCTAGACAAAATAGACAGAAAAAGCAGATCCTAGGAGCTCTTTTTTCATCTTATATTGCAAATGTATGGTATGAGAGGAACTTGAGGATCTTTGAAAACCGTAGTAGAGCTGTTGATAGTATTAGTCAAGCTATTGTCTTAACTGTAGCTAGACGTTTAATAAACCCACACCATAAGGCTAAATTCCAAAAGTGGGCTGGTCTTGTTGACTGTATGGTAGGTTGATATCTGGTTTGTAATATTTCTCCTTTTCACAAGCAATAAAATTTCTTACTTATCGAAAAAAAAATAAGGAGAATATTAATTATGGCTCTAAAAATAGTAAAAGAGTAATAATAACTCACCGAAAATTTTAATTCGGAAAAATGAAGAGAATACACCCAAATTATAGACTTCTTAAGGATGAAACTCCTCGCCAAGCATTAAAGAGAAGTTCGAAGAAATTCTTCAGCAGTATAACAATAAACAAAAAGCCGACAGCAGCAATCTGTTCATAAGAGGCAATCACAATTCTTGGTTTTCATAATACAACCCTGTTTGGGCTAAAATTATCGGGCTAAATTATCAATGGACTCCGTCTTACTGTAAAGGTGGCCCTCCATTCAGGTGACTACCTCCTTATAATGTTATTTGCATCAAGAAGAAAGCACCATCATAAGTGGAACACAAAACATAATATGCACCATCTAGTAAAGGTCACTTGTTCTTGAAAATTGTATTGAATCAAATTCTATACCAACATCATTGATGCAAATATGTTGAGATGGGAAACAGAAACAGCATCAGCAGGGTAAGAGAACTTACAGGGAGATCAGCAACAGCTTGACTAATGGCACTGCAAGCAGCTGCAGTTGCACCAGTTTGAACAGCATTCATTGATACATCAATGAGAAAGAAAAACACAGCAGGCATGGGGTCACGGACCTTCAATAATAGAAAGCAACAAAATTACATAATAAGAAAAAAGGAAAATTTAAAGAGTAAACAACCTAGGTCTGGTGAAATCTAGGGTAACAGAGATAGGTATAACTATTATGGTACACAACTGTAGCCATCAATATAAATTATCTGCATTAACAAGAATGAAACTGAATTATGACAGTATAGAACCAATATGTTTGCACAAACAGGTAGCTTACATGCAGGTTGCAGATGGGATTTGAGGAGAAAAACTGCCCCATCGGACATGGTAATCAATTTGTACATATAATTGGCACAAATTAATTGTATAAAATGCTTAAATGCAAGCAATCTATGTAATAAGAGGTCAAAAACTTCTGGGTACTGTGAATTTGGATTGCAAAAATATTAATGGGGATGACAAATACCAAAACCATATTGCATTTAAAATGTTTCAACATGTTACAACTATTGGAGCCCTACCTAAAAAGGAAGAGAAAAAGCACTAATAACAAAAAAGTGGGAAAGAATCTAGGACAATTCTAATTTAAAATTAAGTTGTCCCCTTTTGAGATACAATTTCAATGATAAGTAATGCGAATCAAATTTTGACGTCAAATCTTTTTCAATTGATATATGGCTAGCAAATTCCCATTTAAAGTTCCACACTAAATTCGCAAGTTTTGACAGAAAATATAATGTGAATGTGAGATCAAATAAATAAAATGAAATGGGGAACTTTCTTATAGTTCTTTAATCGGAATCCCTTGTTTGGATAACTAGGGGGTTTACAAAATTCTGAGGGAGTTTAAGAAGGAATTCGTCTCAACCCTAAATTCCCTTAATAAGCTATTTGCAAATTCCATCTAATAGGTGGAAATTTGAAAATTCTTCCAAGGAGGAATTATATATTATTACAAATAACAGGTAAATTTTTGGATTTTAGACTACCAGTAACCACCACAACCACCACTCACACCACTCATCCACAACTATCCTAGTCACCACCAGCACTCCACAGCCCACCAGTCCGCTACTACCACGCCACGTCACGCCACACCACCACCACCCCACCCCAAAAATCATCTACTACCAACCCACAACATCACCACCAGACTGCCACCACCTCCCACCACTATCACATCTCACAACTACGACCACTCACTACCACAACCATCACCCCTCTCAACAACCGCCACTCTCTTCACCAACAACCACCCACAACCATTCCACTCACCATCTCTAGTCTACTACCCTACATTATCAACGCCCCTTACACCACTCCCACCACATCACCATTCCCCACCCACCACCACAATCACCACTATAAGGGCCCAAAGTTAATGGCATGAGTTTCATCTCAAATTTGATTTTTCAAGAAGTTGGGCTAATTGTCAATTGGGGAATAAACATTTTTGAGTTTTCAATAAATTCAAACGTCCGTCATATGTTCAAAATAAATAAATGTGTTATTACAATAATATTATATTGCAAGGACATCATATTTAATATATTACGCATGTTAATATACAATCATACAAATTAGCATTTACCTTATACACTAATTAATTATAAATTGTTGTAATACACTAGAATTTATATTTTAAATTTTGATAATTAATTTCATTATTTATTATTTAATTTTGTTTAATAACTTTTAAAATTCATATTTAAACTTAACTTCATTTATTTAGCAACTAGTGATTATTAACTTTTACACGTACTAATATTTCTTAACTCTTTTATTTTTTATTACAATTTTAATTTTTATGTTTTGATTCATCTATTTAATTTAAGTTACCTATTTTATTTTAATAAAAAGAACATTTAAATGATAAATACATATAACGAAAAACAATCAAAGTAATAATTAATATATAAATAAATAAATAAATAACAGACAACAAATTATAAAATTATAAATTATAATTAAATTAAATAATTTACATATTTAAAGTAAGTCGTATAGATAATAAAACTAGGATGTAAGAGAACCATAATCAAAATATAAGTGAAAAAAAAAGATCAAATAAAATAAATGAATTTATTATTAATTTTTCTTCAAGTTTAAGGTAGTGGTTTATATATATAATATTTTTATTCTTATTAATTATATCTATTTTTTATTAGTTCACAATTTTTAATGCTATATTTAGTATTTAATTCCAAATTAATAAGATATGTAAAATAAAAATATGAGTAAAAATTATAAAATAATAAAAAATGAGCTAGAAAAGGTGAATGAAATTTTTAAAATAATTACTAAAGTTAATATCAAATGATAGTGTCTTACATAAATACTAATAGGAGTAATTGTATCATGCTCAAATACCAACGTTTCAAATACCATATGAAATGAATATGTACAAATTTTTAACGACAAATAGCATATTTATTCAAAAAAATACACATTTTTTTCATATGGCTTTCATTGATTAGAATAAATTCAAAAAGTTTTTATTGGAAACTTAAAAAGGTTTATTCCTCAAGTGGAACCAACAACCAACGTTTCTTGACTAAAAAATAGCTAAAATAAAACTAAAATAAGTCATTACATAAGTTCTACAATTCCCTTTCAAAATTCTATATAGACAAGAAACCCAAAGAAAGAATTTTGTAAATTCTCTATTTAAATTCTTTTCTACTTGCCTACCTAAACGAATAATATATATATCTGTGTGTGTGTGTGTGTAATTTTTTATAAAAAAATCACTCTAGAAATTGTTGCAATTTAGAAATCTTTTCTGAAGTTCTCCATGCAATTTTAAGGGGATTTCCAAAAGTTGGGAGCCTTTATATTCTAAGGCCCTAAGTCACGGTCTCAGCCAGTGTTTGAATTGCAAGTCAATCACATGCATGCAATATGCCCAGAGTTCAGGTAAAATGTCCTTGCTATTCTACATGACATGAAATGGCTTGCACTTTGAGATCAGAAAAATCAACACTAGAGATACTAAATTAACTAACCATGTAGTCCTTCGAAGCAACAAATTCAACTGTCCCGCGACACAACTCAGGCCTTTCATCAGCATCTCTTCGCCGACCATCAGGGCCTAAATTGCAGTGGTAGTCCCTTGGAGTTTCATCAGTAAAACCTGGAAAAAATATACAGATGGCAAAGGTGAATAGACACAAATTAACTTTTATGATTTTCTAAAGGGTATGATCCATCCATCCTCAATAGTGAACTTCAGGACTGGCTACGTTACAAGTATGCAACTTTTAAGATGTTTTGATACTAGCAGTAGCAGTAGCAGTAGTAGTAATATATATACATAAAAGCAGAAACCAAGTATCTATATACAAAAAAGCAGAAACCAAGTATAAAATAAAGAAAAAAATCTTCAGTAAGCAAGATCTAAGATGTCCGATCAATATCACATTTGTCCAACCAAGATCAAATCACTGAAAAAATGTCAACTCAAATATCTATTTTTTTGCCCGGTCAACTGTTATTTAATTTAATTAAAGGATTGAACATGGACCACCGCTTTAAGCCATATGATGACAGGTAAAAGAAAAAAACAGCTAAGATACAATATCATTATTTAATTTTCTTTTTTTGATGGTATAGAATATCAGATTAAAATAACATAAGTTCAATATTGACTAGGATGCTGCATTCACTTTATGATATTGACTGGTTCACTCTTTAGAGCCCATACAAAGGGATGTGCTCCAATTTAATACACTAGGAAAAGACTGCATATACAACAATGGATGTACAACTGAGGGTGTGTAGTAAGTAGTAACAGCAAGGGCATAAGTTGATCCAATATTTGAGAGAATGAACATATTATCATTTAGAAATTGATAAAGAATGCAGTTCAAATGAATTCTTACCGCAAAAGTTACAGATAAATCGCCTTCCCTGATCAATGAACTTCATGAAAGGATTTATGTAGCCTTTGCAACGAGAACAACGCACAGGACCACTTTCCCCAAAATTGACCAACTGTTGAGACAAGTCAAAGTACAATCAAGAAATATTAGAATATCAGCCATAGGGGAGGCTAAAAAATTGCCGCGCAATGTAGATTCAACCTCCAAATCTTTTTGCAAACTCGTAGCATTTACAGCACAAAAAGGCCTCTTAGCATATTGAGAAATTACAGCATTATACAAAGAAAACTCTATCACAAATGTTTTCCCATCATTATATTTTCCTATTTGGTCAAAATGAGTGCAACTAGAAGGAGGTTGAGACTTCACAGTTGAGTAAACACTAAGAATTTTCTTTGTTGGGAAAGTGGGATAATCAATCAAAAAACTCAGCCCTTTCTAAACAATCTACATATTAAATATCATCCAGAAGAGAGGAAAAGAGAGAAATAAGAAAGGGGGGAAACATATTTAACCATATAACAATATGAAATCAAAACCACTATCCATGCCATATCTTCGCCTGCAAAAATAATTTATTTCTACAAGAAAATAATATCATTTAGTCTGGATAGGTTTTGAAAGGAGGAGAGAGAGAGAGAATCTCTTTTGGGAAACTTTCTTGGAGTGGAGTGTCTCTATTTAAAAATTTATTAAGATGAAAAATGTAGGCGGAGTTTAAACTAAGAGTTGAGGCCGAGACTGTTAATCCACTTTCCTTCCATTGTATGATGACATAACCCTATGGGTTTCAAAGTACAATAATACTAGGATCTGATGAGTTTGTTCCAAAAGGGTGATTAATGAGCACCTCAGCTAAAAGGGTTCTACAGAAGAAGGGAAAGAGAAGGGACAGAGGGATGTTTTCCTTTAGCCATAATGTGGGGTATATTGGGAAGAAAAAGATAAAGAACAACAAGGGTTTTGAAGACAACAAAACTACTACTAGGAAGCTCAAAGATAACTTTGTATTGAATTTTATATATGCAAAAAAGCTAAGATCCAATTCTTTCACATGTTATTTCACATTGATAGGTGTGAAATATGTGCTTCAAATAGTGAACTTCTAAAGATTCAGTTTCTTGCATTTCAGCTGCTACCCATCAGCAACCATCTTTTGTAAAAATATATTTCTATATATATAGCGCAAAGAGCATACCAAGAAGAGGGTCTTTCAAAGTTTAGGAGCTAAGCTTATATTTCATATTGAATCTTTTCATCAGGTAAGATGTATTTCTTTAGATATAGCATCCTCAATTGCGTTAAGTATGTTTTTCAAAATGTAGAGCTGTCAAGATATTTATACATGAGTCTCAGGAGAGTAAACCTTTTCATCTATTTTTTCAACTGTAGGAGTCTTGGAGGAATCCAAGTAGGGTCTACAGTAACTCAACCGCAAAGCAAGGAGCGAAAGAGACAAGATAGTGAGTTCAAAAGCCTGCATAATACCTGGGAAGGCTTTCATATAGATTTCCTGCAATGACAGTTCTATAAAAAAACATATCTGTGTCCTTTAGAAACTTGTTATCTCCCTGAGTAAATAGGCAAGCATTTATTACCTACTTAATAGTATTAGTTTCATTTTGTTCCTATTAGTTTAAGTATTTTCATTAAAGTTTCTGTGAGACTGCATAGGTTTAAAATAATGGTGGTAATTAAGAAATAAAGTCACACCACTAAAGGACAGTATGGGGATGGCAACATAACATAAATACCAATTAAAGTCCAGGCATAGAAAAAGGGGCTATGAAATCATGATAAGAGTAACAACACTATTCTTCCGTTAGCTCAGCTTAAGGATCCTCATTAGCATTATAAACTCCGTGAAAAGGGAACTTCGCCATTATGTTCTCAAGTGCTATAGGGAAATACAGGTAATAAAATCATTGGAGATTGAGAAAATTAATACAAAATCAGAAAAGCGCATCAAGACCATATACAATCAACACTAGTTCTTGACTGCAGTCAGTTTCTATTAGGAGCCAAGAAAAAACTGGCATCGACTTGTGTAAAATAAGTACAGCAAGACATATTGTGATCAAATCTATTTATCCCACAGCAAACCACCGCTGACCACCTACCCAAAAAAATCATGAACAGGAAAAAATTTAGAGAACCAAAAAACTGAAGCTGGGAGCCAAAGCAGAGAACATTACAACGTACTTGAATGGGCTCTTCAGAAGGATGAGGAAGTGCTAATGGCTGAACCAACAAAGCCAACTGCATACCAGATGTCCCCAAAAGATCAGCAGTACATGGTATCTGTTGTATCCAGAAGAGACTTGAATATTCCAGATAAACACCCCGCAAATAAGCTTCAATACAAGTTCTGTCACACTTTCTATTACCTGATTGATTGTACACCTCATGTAACGAGGGCTGCAATTTCCAGTGTCACGAACAATAAAGTCAACCGTAGCAGGCTGCAGAAACACACAAAGGGACAGTGAATAATACTGAAAACAGACAGCCATATAAAATACGAAAACAGGTGAAGAGAACAAATATGGCAATAAAGATGGCACCAGAATTACAAATCCTAGGTACTGATTATAGGATGAAGATGTTAAAATTTACCGGAGGAGGAATAGCCTGGTTTCCTTGTCGAGTTTCATGGAAGATCACAGATGAGCTTGGGATAGGGCGAGGAATTTGATTGGGATCGATCTTTGTCCCCGTCATGGAGGTTCCTGTTTGACTCACAGCAGGCGGCATCGTAGCCATGGTTTGATTTGGTAATGGTGGTGGCATGCCAAACATCCGTGGCGCCTGTGCAGAACCAGCTCCAGGAACTACTGGAGGAGCCATCTGAAACATCTTTGAAATTCAGCATGAGGTATAATAGAAGTTTGAATATTGCACAAGTAGAAATCTAGCAAATGAGAACAGAAATTTAATATGGAAGACAACTTGACAAGTAACATAAATACACGAAGTAATTTGCCTACCAGAAAGGAGATGCACAAAAAAAAAAAAAAAAAAGGGCACAATAACAATAGATTCCACAGCGGATCAGTAGGAAAAAAATGACATTACAAGCATATTGGTTCTGGAGGCTTATACATGACGAACCAAGAACGGCCTTCTGGAACAAACTGACAATGAAGAACATGACAAGATCTTATTATCACTTCAAACCGCAGAATACCAAATAAAGAACACAGCTCCTGGATGTGCACTTTGAAAAAAACTTTGATAGGCAATAGGTGTCAAAACCACAAGGCTAGGTGTGATACAATCTCATACTAAACAAAACTACTATCAGTATACAGAAAATAAAAGAAGTCTGACTTGTTCCTGCAATTGGAGTCGGTCTCACTACCCCACAGCAGTCCCCTACTTCCTCAGTTCAAAAGTCAGTTTCCACAAATCATTCAGATAGATCAATTCCTCACCAATCAAACAACGGCTCTAGTATTATGAGATGGTTCCAGACACACAGGATTTGATTTTATAGCAAAACTGTGTATAGCAAAAGAATGAAAAAGAATTGCTGATACACAACTACTAGGACAATACTGATGCTGCAGCCGTTACAGGTACAAATGGTAAAGCTTGTCCCAATGCTCCATACTGGCAGCATGACTGAAAAACTCCAGCATAAAACCATTTGCCTCTAATCTCAATAAAAAGGGAAACAGTTTTAAGTCAATAAAATGCCAGCTTCAATTTTTCACATCACAGGATAATCCTTCTCTTCTCCCCTTTCTTTTCTTTTCCCCGCTCATTCCCAGGAAATAAAACGTGGTTGGGATCTAAATGCTGTGGCATCAGTGTCATATTGGATAAATTATATGTCACAGCATGATTTTTATTTTTATTTTTTCACAATAAATATCAGTAAATATTGCAAGTATAGTTGAATATTGGGAAATATTGGTCGAAACTCATCATACTGGCTGAAAAACATGTGATTTCATTTTAGCATCGCGTATCAAACATTTTGCACATCAGCATGCTGAAAATCCAATATACATCGGGCATATATGTTCTATCAGCCATATTTTAATACATGCTCAGTCCATCCTCTCCATTTTCAGACAGCCTAACGAGATATGACCATACAATTAAATAGCAGTCCTACTATAGCGTAGCAGCCGCTATTTTGGGTTGGCAGAGAAGCAAAATTACCGATACGCTACATTTTTAAAATTTCACATTTATCGGCCGATAAATCGGTATCACCAATAAATTGAAAAGTATCACCGATAAATCAAGATAAATCAGCAATTTATTGAGAATTCTTATATCTACTAAAAAAAGCATGCATGATAAATTTAAAAAAAAAAATCATTTACTATATATATCTTGGACTAAGTTACTATTGAATTATAATAAAGTATTACTATTTATTATCTTCACATTTACTATTAAATAACATATCTTTTTTCCTTCTAAGGTAAATTTAGGGTTATTAGGAAAATTTAGCATATAATGACTCACTTTAATACTTTTAATATAATACAAAATACTAGTTTATTGAATATTTATATTCAAATGATCAATAAATAATAATTAGAGTATATAGCGAAATAAAAATAAAAATTCACAACAACAACTGCGACACATAATTTATCGTTTGTGTCACTCTGACGACTGCAACCACAAATGCGACCTCGACCATGATTTAATTTCCTGGATATGACCCACAGAGTTGCCACAACCCTTTATACAATCCTGTAATTTGGCAGTCATTACAGAATATCTAAAGCTCAGTTTTAAACTTTCAAGTTACTATATTCAAAAAGCTTTAGCAATAACACTCCAACTAATGCAAAGGGAACTGCACTAACGAACTCAGATTCTTCATGGTAAATGTTACCTGGCAGTTTGTAGCACAAGAGAAGGTGCGTCCGTCAGTTTATTGATCAAACAAAGACCTTATAAGACACCAACAACACCAATTCCTAAGATTTGCATGTCAGCACATCATTCTTTACTTGCTCAGATATTTTATATCATTGTATAAGCACAATCATTTTAACTGTACTCTATCTCTCAATGCATCCATCTTTTCAAAATAAATTATGACAATTTGAGTAAAACCATAGGCCTTAAACATTCTACACATTCTCAGAAATGCAGTCTTGAGATGCCTTTACCACAGTTCTACACTTAAAGGAGCAGGAAGCAAACCAGGAAATCAAAAAAGTTTTGCAGATATTACTGTAATCACTTATCAACAGAAATGTTGTCATTCCTCATATATATGTCATTTTTATCATGATTGCAACTTGTAAACTCATTTTTTGTGCTGGAGATTGCTCCTAGAGCCATAGATATCAAGTTCCACCTAATCATGATCATTGAAATATACAACAGTTTAATTACTTTCATACAACTGAATCCACAAGTATTAGGTCTGTTTTCAGCAGCATAAAAATTCCAAAACTGGTTCAGAAATAAGCTATGCATTAAGGACATGTTTAAATTTATTCTTACAAGCAAACACATTAATATTTGATGAAAAAACATATTTTCAACAGGAAAAAAATGGATATCTACCTGGCGTTGTTGGGTCTGCCATGGCTGCAACCCATATGAGGCACTAGAGGGTGGCGGCCCATGTTGCTGTGCAATTGAATAAGGAGAAGTCGGCTGTGACAGAGGTGCTGAGGGAGGTAAATTTGTAGAATTAGCAACCTGACTTCCACGAAGAGATTGCATCATTGGAGCTTGAGGTGGAGCCCGAGGAGGGGGAGCAACAGGCGGAACACCAGCTAGGGGTTGTTGTGATACACCAGCAGTAGGAAAACGAGGCCCACTGGGCAATGCCCCTGATGCAAACATTGGGGATCCATTAGATACTTGTCCTGGTGCAGTAGGGAGAGGAGCAAGTGGACCAGTAGTCAAAGGTCTAGACAGAAAACCACCAGCACGAGCACTTGGAGTCTGTGTTGCAACTTCAGAACCAAGAAAGGCAGAAGATGCTGGGGGAGCTACAAGTCCACCAGGAGGCAAAGTCCTTGGAGGAGGTGGCCTTGATGAAAATGGTGGCTGACTTGCTAATGGACCAGAGGCAGGTCTACCAGGTGTAATATTTGGAGGCGCTGTACTTTGTGGAGGTCCAGCAGGAGGCGTTAAAGACCTGGGGACAACACCTGGAGGAGGTGGCCCTGGCCTATGAATGGGTGAGGGTCCAGGAAAATTAGCAGGTGGAGGCATAGCTGAAACAGTAAAAGGTGGTGTCTGGCCTGTCGGAGGTGGCCTAACTAGGCCTACCAAAGGCAATGAAGATGGAGGAGCATTTTGTGGCTGATTGATATGCAAATTCTGGAAATTCTGGGACAATGATACTCCTGGAGGAGGTGGTGGAGATGACTGCCTTGGTGCTCCTGGCGGTACAGGAGCGGACATTTTTCACCAATATAAGGACTTTATGTCAAGCAGAATTATGTTTGTACAGATTACAAATCCAACCTATCAAATAAGAGAATCAGTCAGTTTTATATTCTCATAAAGTAAAACAAAAACTGGAGGGGAGGGCATGTAATACAGAATACATGTCCAACAAAAAAGGCAAAGCCTAGCTCACACCAAACAAATCATACTTAAACATACTCATTCTCTTTGACATACTCATTCTCTTTTGTCTTTCTTTATTTCTATCATGTACCATCTGAATTCAAGTGAAGAAGAAGAAAGAAAATCAAAATGCAAATCCATTTTCAATAATATTCATAAGGGAACCTTCACAACCTGTTTGGCATAATGGAAATGAAAATTCATTCAGATCCAACCAAATAAGGTTTTCATTTCCATCTTTTGTGCTTGGGATAAAAGATGTAAACAAGAAATAGATTTTCATTTATTTCTCTTGGAGTTAGGTCTATTGAAACATAAACATAAGAATAAACTGGTCCTCGCCGAACTAAATGGTACCAGCTTAATGTCCTCTTGTGGATGACTCAGGCTTGGTTCCCATGTCTTGCATTGTTGCCCTTGCATGGGCAGTTGTTGGCTTAGGCCTTTGTTTGGTGGGTGTCTTGCCTATTGTCTTGTTCTGTAATAATGGAAATCGAGCTTTGACCCTCTTTTTCTTCAAAAGATGTATATAAATAAATACACTGCTACATTTTACGTTTTACAAGGTTATTCTATCCTCATTGCGTATCCTTGGATCATACAACATTTTTATTTATTCCTCATATTTACTCATCATACAAATACTACTGTTAGTATATTAATTAAAACAATATTTATATCTATATTAACAGCTTAACCTAAACTAATATTATCCATTAAAAAGAGAAGAAGAAAAATGGTGATTGAAATCCAAAAGATAGATAGACCTATATTTCATCAAACCACGAATGATTGAGGCTAGAACAAGATGCAGTTGATTAAAAGCTGAAAAGAAAATAAACAGATCACCCAGAGCGGACAACACCGGATATATGGGATTAGAACAAGCAGCACTGTGCAGAGGCAGCAGACTACACATGCAACTCCAACAACAACAGGTACCGCCTATGATGTGGAAGGAAGCAGAAGAATGGTGACAACAGAGGCTGCCAATGGCAGCAGAAGGAAGCAAATTGCATGAATTCCATCAAACGAGAACTACGGAAGTTGAAGAAACCCCTTATAACGAAATATCAGGGTAAGACAAATCCCGATCCAGATAATAAATCCTAATCTAACAAGCTCAATTAATGCTCAAACTCAGATCGATCAAAAACTCTCCGGGTCGCCAGATCATGGCAAACATTCAGCCAAGGGGGGGATCTTTTTCATGAAAATGGGATTACAAGTCCACAAATACAAAAGTAACAATCAATTCAGACTAAAACTACGCGACTTCGAAATAATTAGGAGGGGGAAAATTGCATATTTACGTACGTTTCGGAAGGTGAAAAACTCAGCACGAAGTTGAAGGCTCCTCTGCCCCGCCTTAATTAAATTAGAATTCTGAATCAATAGCAGACTTAGTAGAGCTCCTGTATCGGTGATGGATAAAAATGGCGTTTTTCAACAGATGAAGATCAATGGATCGATGGGCTACAAAAGTGAGCAGACCAGCAGTAGGAGGGACCTCGACTCTCGAGTCTCAGGACAAGAAAGAGCCAAACCGGGTGGCAGAATGCAAACGAGCCAGCTATTAGGAAAGAAAATAATTAGGGGAAAAAAAAGGCATTCAACCGTCGTTTAGTTATTACTCCCTCCGTTTTTTGTTTTTGTTTTTTTTTTAACTTCACGTTTTAACCTTCTTTTTTTTTGTTTAAAAATACTTGAGGTTCTAATTGATTTCTTTTGCGGTGCCCTTTACTCTTATCTATCTAGCCAAACAATTTTGATATAGGTGGGCAAAAACATTCATTGCTCCTAAAATGTTTGGCTTAATTCTCCAACTAATGCCATTCAATTTTCTCACAGTGTAAAGGTGTACATTCCATTTTATTAATAACTATATAAAATGCTAAACTTTTGGGGCTAGGAAAATTAATTTTGGAGTACTATTGAGCATGTCGATAACATTTGAATTGGTAGTAGTTGTTGATCAATTTCATCAATGATGAGATAATTAATTTTTTTAATACTCGTGTAAAGTGATAAAATGTCTAATATTCTCTTCATATAAAAAAAAAAAGAAGTCATTCTATCAGTAAACTTTTGTATCAAAAATAAAAATTAGAAATGTCAAAACCTATTTTTTATTTTTACCTTCATTTGTTTTCATTATATATATATTAAATGCTTTGTTATTTTTCAATGAATATTGTAAGTGTTATTTTAAGACTATTTTTATTAATTTCTTAAAAAGTGTAAAATTTAATATAATAAATTTTTAATACGGAATGAATATTATAACACATATGGGTAGGAAAATGCTGACTTGGTTATTGCCCATAAGTAGGGCTATAAATGAGTTGAGCTAGTTCAGTATTCGGCTCAGCTCGACTTATTAAAAACTCGGCTCGGCTAATTCGTTTAGTTAAATGAGTCGATCCCAAACCTCGCTTTTAGGCTCATTTATTAAACGAGCCGAGCCCAAATTCGAAAAAGCTCAACTTGGTTCATTTTTTGGCTTTGGCTCGTGAGCTCGGCTCAGCTCGGTTCGGCTCGTTCGTTTAGTTAAATGAGCTGAGCCTAAACATCATTTTAGGATCGTTTACAGCCCTACCCATGAGTCATTCTCCTCTCCAAATTTGATACCCTTGTTCTCTTCTTCCTTCCTCCTTGCATAGTGTCTCGTACGTTCTTTGATGGATAAAGTCAAATGTCACTTGCATGATATAGAAAAACCCTTTTATAATTCGATATGTTGAAAATATGCCTAGATCTATAATTGTAAGTTTATTATTTTTAGCTTAACTTGATTCTTAGTTACCATTTTATAATACTCCAAAATTAATGGTAGGTATTAAAGACTTGAAAGGATTAATAAAATTGCTTATATCAATAAAGTATACCTTTTTTTCTAAAAATTTATCATTAAATAACTTCATAGTTAAGCATGCTTAACCTGGAACAATTTAAGGATGGATAACCTTCTAGAAAAAAATGTATGATGTGTGTGAGTTGACAGAAAAGTATGTTCAAAAATATTTGTGCTCCAAGTAACTACTCGTATTTAGTGTACTAAGGTGTTACACATTTATTTGGTTGTTGCTTAATTTTAGTTGAATGAATCCCAGTCTTTGTCCAACTTACAACTAAACCCAATGGGAGTGATGACCAAAGGCACTCATTCTGGCAAGAGAGTGATAGCTTAGGTGCACCCAGCTAGGAATGCAAGCATCTAATGATGCTCCTGTTGAGCAACAAATGGTTGTGTCACTACTTCCCACCAAGAACGATAAAGTTTCATGCTACACCATATGAGGAATGGTAAAGCTTCACATTGCATGTTGCTAGGAGTGGCAGAGCTTGATGCTCCTGTTACTAAGGAACAACACCTTCGCATGTTGCCCCCCACATGGAGCACCTCTATGCCTTTTTTTCTTGCTCTATCTCTAGTTTTGGAAGATTGTTGGCTCTATTATAAAAATTCATACACATAAGTAGAATTTAGTTTTGGGTTTAGAATTTACTGATTGGTTCTTTCAAATTTCTAGTTTTGCTTTCTCTTTGTGACAACGAACACTTCATATCATTTTTCCATTGGTCAAACACAAGACATCACTGATGTCAATGGGGCAAATTATATGCGTAGTTGATTTTTAACCAATTTTGTTAGGTTAGAGGGGTTTGATTGATGTTGAAGGTAACTTTCATCAACTTAGATGCATTAACCTGAAAATTGTTCCTATTTTATATCGCCTTTGATAATGATATAGAACTAATTTATTTCATATACTCAAAACTCCTGATTTATTGAATATAATTATCAAGTTGAGCATAATTAAAGTATTTCTCATATTTAAATTCATATGAGACACAGATAGAGTTACCATTTTTATGCATCGTAGAAATTAAATAGAAGAAACTCTAGAACCATTCAACAAATATTACAAAAACTATTTACGAGAGGGATACAACCATGCTGAAAAGCTATGAAACATACTCCAAACAAGCTACACAACAAGCTCCTCATCATGATACTCTTACATTACCAAAATTCATAGATTATGCAGATCGTGTATCATTTACAATTGATACAATTATTCTATCATCATTGACTCATAAGGGTTAGTCATCATCTACAACTCATACATTATTTGAGAGTAGTTCTATATTACGTACTAGATAGAATTTTACAAAGGGTCAGTTATCCTCTAGTTTGCTATCATCCTCAAATTGCATGGTTGAACCTTCTGCCTTGACCCATGTAAAGTGGTCACCATCTATATATGAGGATGAAGGTTATTACAATGGTAATAGTGGTGAGGATGATTGTAACACCCCCAAATTCACTACTGAAAAATTTCGTTTAAAACGAAGGGTTTAGCGGAAGCGCACAATTTAAAACCATGAATTTAGGGGTATTACCGCCACACTTAGTACCGGACCGGTTCACTACTACCGTCCCGGTACCAAGTGCTAAGGCTAGATTCAAAGACTTGTGAAGTAAAACCAACAAAGCATAAGTGCATGATCAACATAAAACACCCAGGAAGTTAAGGTGCCAACAGCAGTTAAAATATCGTTAGGAATACAATTTAAGAATTCCACTCCAAAATACGAGCGTAACATAAATACGACTCAGAACATGATAGATGACAACGGAAATAACAAGACGTCCGGCCGGCTCACTCTCGGCCCCAACCAAAGTAGACTCAATACTCAGCCCCACCTGATGCCTCATAGGTGTCGTAGGCATCGAATACCAAATCTCCTACCTGCACAAGGTCAGAAGGGCTCTCTGCTCGTGGGAATGAGCAGCACCCATGAAACGGATGATCAGTACGCTACGTACTGAGTAAGGTAACAGATGAGCTAATGGCCAACACATAGCACACAAGACCCACATTCATTACACAAGTAATATACGATGACATGCATGAACAGATCTAGTCACTTTCTGATGTCTTATTCTGCATTCTCATTAATGAATTAAGTCCATTTCACGCATCCTTCAATAGTCCATGTGAGCACGGGGACCCCACTATTATAGCCGGTGGACCGGTAATAAAAACACAGGGCAGAACGCCTCTGACCACTATTCTAACCGGTGGACCGGACTGGCCCCGCCTCAACATGGTGTTCCACTGTAAGTGCTTAGTATTTTTCCCTGAATTAACTTACTTACTTTGGGTGTATTGAGCCGAGATCCCCCACTATTATAGCCGGTGGACCGGAAATAAACACACAGGGCAGAACGCCTCTGACCACTATTATAGCCGGTGGACCGGCACGAAACGCACAGGGCAGAACGCATCTGACCACTATTCTAACCGGTGGATCGGACTGGGCTCGGCTCAATAATCTTTCGCTTTACGTTATTAGTGTCTTATCCGTGTCTTATTGAATCACACAACACCCCTGACATGCATGCGGTTGATTCTCTACTTCTTCCCCTCTAGGGGGACCGTCCCATATTTTGAGACCCATACCTCTTCTCACTCCCGACATCCACCCCCTGTAGACTTAGGTAAAGTAGCATATAGTAAGACACAGACTCCAAGGATATAGGCCATCCCATCACATATGATGTCGCCTCCGCATGTTCTCATCCCTCTAGGGTTCCTCCTCGGATACCCTAATCGGACCTATGTGGCCCAACTCTTTCTTACTTACCCAAACACTACGTTATTCTCTATCTCGCACCTCATCCTTTATTAGGAAGTTCCCCAAATGTATTTCTTTATCTCCCAAGCTCACATGTGACCAACAAAACCCTAGTTGGCCACTCAAACCCTAATCGACCACGCCAACCCTAGTTGGCGGCACCAAACCCTGGCACTTTACTTCTTCAACAAGTAACCTCCCTTACACCCCAAAATCTCTTCTTCCATCTAGAAACCCTCACCCATCCTTTATATAAGTGAGTTCTCACTCTCAACCCCATACTCCATCCCTCATTGATCATTTCTCCCCTTGTACCCCTCAAAATGCTCATTTCCTCCCAAAAACCCTAATTGGAACCCTTAGGCACTCTTACACCGACCCACGTAAAATTTTGCACCCAAGTCTCCAATGGATCCATAACTTTGGCACTATCCTATCTACTTCCTAAATAAACTTTCCTCACGTAAGATTCATTCCCATGCAGACTTCCCAACACACTTACTCACAAAACCCTAATCAGGTCTCTTATACGCCAACTCACGCACTATTTTCATACCGAGTATCCAATCATTCTAAGACTCTCCATGACTCTTACTTACAACCCAAATTAACTTTTTCCACGCAAGGATCATGCCCATGCAAGGTCTAGTTCCCCCATGCAAACTTCCCAACGTCCACCTCCCCGTTGTTCTTTTATTATCATTTCATGCTACCCAAAACCCTAGCATGCATGTCCTAGAGGGCCATAACAAGTCACATCATCAACATCAACAACAAACATGGAACATGTCACACACGTATAATATAGGCACACACGCCATACCTCATGATCCATGCTGCGCTACACAAAACAGGTTACTCATAACACATGCATAATACACATCCACATGGCATACTCATCATTCATCAACATGGCATACTCATCATTGATCAACACATAATATTACACATAGCACAAGGCCATAGCTTCGTCCTTACTTAGGTAGGCACCGGGCTTGGAGCACGCTCCTCTAGCTCCTTAGGGCTTTGGTCGGGGTTACCTATAAAAAGGGAAAAATGCCAAGTATTAGTTTCCCTTCTAATTACTATAATTTCTCATGCTAATTTTAAGGTTAGGGTTTTTATCACTAAAAAGGGTTTTATACAAAACTAGGGTTTTTACCTTAGCATTAGTATACTAAATATTAGTAGTCAAAATATGTTTATTTCTAATACCTATTGTTACACTTATATTATTGAGCCCATTAGTTCCATTCTTATAATACTAGTGTTTACTAGTCATAGTAAAATAGTGATAATAATAATAATAATTATAATAAGACCACTAATAGTGACACTTATGTTTCAAGTAATAGAACTCTTGCATTTTTAAGATTAAGTCTAACAATGGTGTTGGGTTTGAAATAATAATATTATAAGGTCACAATATTTCAAGTAAATTATTCCTAAGGGTGATAATGATAATAGTAATAATGCTAATAATAATGATAATAATAGTAATAGTAACCATAATAACCCTAGCAATAATAATAACAATAACAATAACCTAGTATGGTTAAGTATTAATACTAATAACCTTAGTAAGGTAATAGAGATAATAATAATAATAGTAGGGTTGTTAATATTAACACTTATAAAATAAACTAAGGTTGAGAATAATAGGAGTTAGGGTTCCAAGAGATGTTTGTATGGTAAAAATGATAACTTTGATATCAGAAGTCACAATATTAGAAATGATAATAATAATAAAAGTAATAATAATAATAATAATATTAGTAATGAGTGTAATAATAATAATAATAGTAATAATAATAATAAGTGTGATAATACTAATATTAGGTATAAGCCACTATAGGTGGCATAAGAGAAGGGTTTTAGGGTTCAGGTGAGTGGAAGACCACCTGAGAACGGTGGTGGTCCGGCGGCGGCGCGAGGCGGCGGCGGCGGCGGCGATGGAGGAGGAGAAGAGAGAAAAGGTGGGGAAGAGTGGTTAGATGGGAGGAGGAAAAAGGAAGCTAAGTGTGGGGGAGGAGACAGCAGGGAGAGGGGAGTGGAATGAGGGTGGTGGCGTGAGCAGGGAGGCGGCGCGCAGCGGCGGACGCGGTGGCCGAGGGAGGAGGAAGGTGGTGGAAGTGGTGGAGGCCGGTGGAGAAGGGAGCAGGGGGTAAGGAGGGTATGGGCAGGTAGGGGAGGACCTGCTGGTCGCTTTGGGAGGTGGAGAAGGGGTTAATTACGGCGGAGGTGGCGGCAGCGGGCGGCGCAAGGCGGCGGTGGCGTTTTCGGGGTGGCACCTTCGCACGACTGTGGTGGCTCGTGCGGGGTAGGAACGGAGGCAGCGACGGTTTGGCTGCGTGGAGGGTGGTGCAAGGAAGGTTTTGGTGCGTGGAGGTGGTCGTGGCGGCTGCTAGAGGCGGCGGAAAGGGCGTCTGATCTGGCGGCGGCGAGGCAGGGTTTCGGCAAGGTCCAAGGGAAGGACTTGCCCTGGGCCGTTCGGGGAGGGGTATTTATAGGCGATTGAGGTGGGGAAAACGACGAACGGGAGAGGGATGGCACGCGGGGGCAGGTGCGGCAGGCTGCCGTTCGGCGGTGGCAGCCGATCGCAGGTCTATGGCTTGCAGGCCTATTTGGCTGTGTGCGAAAAAAAGAAAGAGAATCAAGACGCGTGGGGGCCAGGACAATTTTGCTGGGTCGATTTGGGAACGAAAGGGACTGGAATGGCAGGAGAAGGGCAGCCGGACGGCAGGGCTGTCAGCGGCGGCAGGCTGCGAGTTGCAGACCTGCGCGAGGAAGAAGACGACGGGCGGGGTAGGTTGGACCGGCGGTCCAGGGAAGAAAAGAGAGGGGAAGAAACCGGCCGGTCGGCAACGGTTATAATGTGTATAACTTCGACGCGTCGTTTCATTAATTATATGGTCGAAACGCGTCGTCGTGACGTTGGCTGGCAACGGATATAAGGTTCCATAATTGGGACGCGGCGCTTCGGCTTCCTCAGGGTTAAAACGCGTCGTTGCAGCCTCAGTGGACGAGGGCCAGCGCGCGGCGCTGGGCCGTGGAAGGGAGAAGGAGGATTTGGGCCAGGCGAGGCCCAATTCCGGCGAAACGTAGGAGAAAAAGAAAAAGAAGGAAAAGAAAAAGAAAAAGGAAAAAGGAAGATAAAAAGATGTATTTAGGGTTTTGGATTTTTTCATGAATTATTTAGAATATTTTTGGGTTATTTAGGGTATTAGTATTTTATAAAATATTAATTAAATTCCCTTTTTTACTTATTTTAGACCATTTTAGATAAATTCCCTTAACCTCCATGCTAATTAGGAAAAATACCCAAATTTCTTCCAATTAACTTCTTTATTATTTTCCTCTTAATATACCTTAATTAACTCTCTACATTTTAATAATTAAAATTGTATAATTAGTTTTCCTAATAATTCCTTATTAGGCCAAAATTTAGAAATTAGGATTTTGGGGTATTTCAATGATGATGTTAGTGAAAATGAATGATGCAGACAACTAGGGGATAAACGATACTTGATTGGACCATGTCATAGAGGTCTATGGATCCCCAATTTAATTCCAAGTTGTGGTGGGCATATTACATTAGATTTATGTTTCAAAAATGTTTTTTTTGGAAAATTTGTAAATTTATTTCTTATTTTCATTACTATAAAAAGAGCCATAGACAATAGCGGAAAATAAATATATAAATAAATAAGACAGTAGTAAAAAATGATTGTGTATATTACAACAGATTATAATATGTGCATCAATTCAAAACATAACAATCTATAACAAAATAAAAAATAGAAATGGCACCACATATGAGGTATTAATTGAAGTTTTTATTTAAGACATCTACGTTAGACTATAAATAAATGTTTTAAACCAAAATCATAGTATAATACCTCCTTTTTTTTCAATTTCATACACTTAAAAGTATATAGCAGTTTTGTGTGAATACTCGGCCATTATAAACTAAAACTGTAATCTCCCGAAATTTTAAAAGCCTATAATTTAATAAATAACTTTTATTTAGGATAAATTAGCCTTTAAATCTATTTAATTTAATTATTTTATGGATTTTGAGCATATAAAATTGGATATAATATTTAATAAATTAAAATAAATATTTTGTTATTTTATCATACTCTTTTTATTTAAATAAATTTTCAAACCATTATTTTACTAAAATTATTCTTTTTAAACCTTTATATTTTAATTATATTAAATTAAATTATTAAATAAATGTATTACCCAAAAATATTTTATTTTATTATTTTATAAATTAAACTATTTTATTTTACCCCATTTTCCTTTTTTTCTTTTTTCTTTTCCCTTTTCCTTCTCCTTTTTCTCCTTTTCTCCTTTCTTTCTTCTTCCTTTAGGCCGTCGGCCGACCTGCCTCTCTCCCCACCCTTGTGCCTGGGCCGCAGGCCCGCTTCCTCTCCTCCCTCTCCTTCTCCCTCACACGTCGCCGAACCCGTCCCTTTCCTTTCTTTTCTTTCCTTCTCCCCGACCAGGCTGGCCCAATGCCTCTTCCCCTACGTCGGCATGCACGCACGCACGCAGCCCCCTCCCCCTTCTTTCTTTTTTCTTCTTCCATTTTCCCTAGCGCCAAAACCCGACCACCTCCGCCATCTCCGCCACCCCACCTGCAACCCTCTCCCCTTACTGCATCTCCCTATCTCTCTCTCTCTCTCGTTGTTTTCCTGCCCTATCCCAGCCCCACCACCTCTCCCTATCCTTGCCCATACCCCTCTCTTTTCCTCCCTCTCCCTGCAACTCCCATTCCCCTACCACCCTACCACTGCCCTACCAAGCCACCCTATCCCCTCCTTTCTCTTCCTCTTTTTTTTTCTTCTTCCCTCCCTACCTCATCCTATCATTTTCTCGAGCCTCACATGCCTCCTTGACCCTCTTTTTCTTCCTTTCTTCTCCTCCCATCTCTCACCCTATTTTTGCTTCACAGCTCCGCTCCGCTGCTGCCACCGCCGCACTAGCCACCTACACCACCTCTATCACCCTCTACCTCTCCCCTGAACCATCATAGTACCCCTCGAGCCATCCCCTAGCCTCCTTCTTCCTCCCCTCTTCTTTTTCTCTTCTTTCCCTCCTTTCTTGGCAACCACCCTGCACCGCCTTGTCCTACCACCGTTCCACTGCCTTTTCCACCACCTGAGCTACCAAAGCAATCCCTACAACCCCCTCTACCACCCCAAACCTCCTTTAGTCAAAACCACCACCTGCATGCCTTCATTTTTCCCCTCTATTTTCCTTCCTCCTCAGCCCCTCCATCTCGACCCATTCGGCAGCCACCTTCGTGGCCTCGCTGCCGCCGCCGTCAACCCATCCTCGACCACCACCTACACCTCCTCTCCACCTCTGCACCATTCTCTCACCCTAAATCCTCCCCCATCCAACTTCTTTCCTAGCCCCAAACCACTAACCCGAGGATAACCATTTTTCCCTCCTTTTACCCACCTTCAAGCTCCTCCCCCTCATTTCTTTGCATGCAGCTCATGCTGGATGAGTAGTATAAGCTGCTGCATGCTTGGTTATTTTTTGTTTAATAAATTTTAAGGCATAATAATATTTTAAGTTAAGTATTTGATTAATTAAGTGTTATTAAGTCTTATGCTTGATTTTTCTTATTTTTAATATAATAAATCTTGATATTATTTTTAGGTATTGGTTTTGCTAATCAAAGCTTGAACCTTTAATTGAAATACTGATAAGGTTCATTTTTGTAGGAATTAAGGTAATCGTTAAACCCCACTTAAACGCATGGATTAACATATATTAGTACATTAGGATTTTTAATATGTTATTATGCTTAATATATGTTGTTTAATATAATATATGAAGTTTCTTATGTTGATTGGTAAAAAGGAAGCATGTTAGATTATATGTTATGTATGGAATTATTACTTAAGGTAAGAGTTTGGTTATTAATAGAAATGTTAAGTATTTATCCATGTTGTATTATGTTCATTAATGCATGGTTAATATTATTATGAGCCCTAGGGGTATTTTAGTAATATATCTTCTGCAAGAATATGGCCTAATATATGTAGGTGCTAATAAGTATTATATTAAATATAATAGTTGTGGATGAGGTATTAATATCAACATTTTATGTAGTGATGATAATTTAATATAAGTGGTGTAATAAGGGGAAAATGGTAATTTGTAATTAAAAGGGGTATTATGGTAATTTTGGAGACAAGGGTAAAATGGTAAATTTGTAAGTAAAAAGATAAAGTGGTAATTTTTGAGGTAAAGGGTAAAATGGTAATTTTGGAGGTAAGGGATAAAATGGTAATTTTGGAAGTAAAAAGGGTAAAGTGGTAATTTGTAAATGAAAAGGGGTAAATTGGTAATTTTGGAAGTAAGGGGTAAAATGATAATTTTGGAGGCAAGGGTAAAATGGTAATTTATAAGTGAAAAGGGCAAAATGATAATTTATAAATGAAAAATGGTAAAGTAGTAATTTGTAAATGAAAAGGGTAAATTGGTAATTTTAGATGCAAATGGTAAAATGGAAATTTGTAGGTGTAACTGTAAATGGGTAAAATGGTAATTTTATAAGTAAAGAGTAAAATGGTAATTTTAGATATAAATAGGTAAAATGGTAAATCGGTAAGTAAAAAGGTATTGTGGTAATTTTGTAATTAAAGGGAAAATGGTAATTTTATAATTAAATGGTAAAATGGTAATTTCATAATTAAAGGGCAAAATGGTAATTTTATAAGTGAAAGGGGTGTTATGGTAATTTTTGGAAGTTAAGGGGTAGAATGGTAATATTAAAAGTAATTTTGTAACTAAAAGGGTAAAGTGGAAATTGGAAATGAGTAACTTGGTAATTATAGTAATGGAGAAGGGTAATTTGGTAATTTAACCAACTAAAGGGTAATTTTGTAATTTTAATAATGGATAAGGGTAGTTTGGTAGTTATGATCACAGAAAATGATAGTTTGGTAATTATGATCACAGAGAAGGGCAATTTGGGTAATTTAACCAACTAGAGGGTAATTCGGTAATATGATAGTGGATAAGGGTAGTTTGGTAATTATAATAATAGAGAATAGTAATTTGGTAATTTAACCAACTAAAGGGTTAATTTGGTAATCGGGATAATGAAGAAGGGTAATTTGGTAATTTGACCAACTAAATGACAATTTGTTAATTATAATAAAGAAAAAAGGGCAAATTGGTAATCCAACCAACCAAATGGAAAATATATTAAGTGTAACAATTATTAAGGGGGGTTAGTGACCTAATAGGTATGGGGGATAACTTGGTAATCTAAATCGAGTAATGGGTAATTTGGTAATTATGCAACAAGGAGGGTAATATGGTAATTTGTCAAGTAAGGAAGGGATGACATATCAATTATATTAGTAAGGTATAAATGAGTAATTTGTATCCAACATGTCGTTGTGATTGTGGAATTTTGTAATATGACTCAAATAACGCTGAATAGCAAGGTAAGAGTATTTGATAATTAGTAAGTATCACGAGAACAAATCCTAATTCATAATTAGATGAGATTATGATGGCCTTAATAATTCATCCGTGTTACTTTGGATAATCATTAAATAAGAAATATCTAACGATATCAGAACGATTGAAAGTGAATAAGTACCTAATTGTTGTACTTTTGTAATCACCTTAATTGAGACACTAATACTTAAAGTGAAAAACCTTGAGATCGGGAATGGTAGCTCTTTAGGGGTTGCTACCCTAAAGACACAATTTAGCCCATGGTTATTCTGGTATTTGTTGGTGTGCCTTTGTGCCCCATCCAGGCCCTATATCTTACTCTATCTAGCTCTACAGACCTAGTTAGGGGGTATGCATACTTATGGATTAGGTGTCCTTGTCAATAGGGTACTGAGTTAGCTTTATGCACCAATACAACCAGGGTACCTTTGTGTCCCTCGGTTGATAGTTGAAGGGTACTGAGTAGCTCGTATGCACCAATGCGATTGGTGTACTTTTGTGTCTCGGGATCTTGATCTCCCCATCAAGGCAAATAAATGGAATTGGTGTGCTGATTAAAAAGGAAAAACACTATTCACGAAAGTGAAAGATTAATGAGTTGGGCCCAGTTAAATTATATTATGAGTACCAATCCACCGGATATAATAGTGGCCCAGGAGATTTTGCCCTGGATGATGTTTATGAGTACTGATCCACCAGATATAATAGTGGCCTAGGTGCGTGTTACCTTGGATGGTGTATATCTGTATACCAATCCACTGGCTACAATAGTGGAGGTCCCGAGCTCAATAAATTTGATTTAGTTGTAAATAAATTATGGAAAAATACTAATCACTTATAGTGGAACACCATGTGAATCGGGGCCAGACCGATCCACTGATGAATAATAGTGGCCAGGAGCGTTCTGCCCTAAAGACCGATCCACCGATAATAATAGTGGTCAGGAGCGTTCTGCCATGTATGTATTCCGGTCCACCAGCTATAATAGTAGGGTTCCCGCACTCACACGGATATTTATAATCCGATATAATTGATAATGGTGGACTAAGGGCTTCAGACCCAAAAGTATTGATTGTTCTCTATGGCCTATTAATATCTGATTGATTTGTTAAGTATGAGGATGTATGAATGTGGATATTAAGTGTTTACCTTTCATTATGTATGTATGTAGTATCATGTGTTGCATTGCGGGCCTACCGTTAAGTATGTTTTAAAAGGTTGCTCAGTATCGTAGTACTGAAGGGTTCCATTCGTGGGGCTCTTGCCTATTCAATGGGCAGCGTCCCTTGCAAGTCCTTTTCAGGTGCTATTCAAGTGGGCTATTGGAAAAGAGTGTAAGGTAGTATCTAGAATATCCTGGGAGTGTACTATTTCTCCTTTAAAATTTACGGTTTCAATGTATTTGTTAATTTGTAACCACCACTAGTGGATTTTTATTATTATATAGTGTTGTGTACGCTACTCTGATTTAAATATGTTTGAATTTCTCGTAAGTTGTACTTTTCTCTTTTAGCCTTAGCACTTGGTACTAGAACGGTAGGAGTGAACCAGTCTGGTACTAAGTGTGGTGGTAATATCCCCATAATTCACTTCTTATTTATTTTGCTTTCACTAATTATTTTAATAAAACGAAATTTTTTAGGAGTGAATTTTGGGGGTGTTACAAAAACTGTCATCCAATACCATCTTTTTGCCTCCAATTCATTTATGCTAAGGCATAGATGGTGGTTATAGTCGCCTGTAATTGTCATTTATAGTACCTTTAAAATAAATAACATGCTTCCTACACCATTCACAATTTCCTATACATAAAAACCTGCATACATTTTCAACTACTACACGAGCATTAGTGTTATGTATCTTATTTCATGATTTAAATTGTGTACCATATGTTTATAACAACTAGCCAACTCATAACATTTAGTATATGTATATTATACATCAACTAGCCACTTATAACACCAATCAATTTACATTATATTTTATATTTACATCATCTACTAATATGAATAATAAGAATAGAGCAAACAAGAGAATTTCCAAATAAGATAGAAAAAGATATACATTTTGGCAAAACATCGATCAAAACTAAATGTTATTGTTATCAACTTTATTTCTCCATTTCTCATGGGAATATCAAGAGCATTACTATGTAAAATGAAGATATCAAGGTAGATAGCAAAGGCTTTTTCTTGTGGAATCATGAGTTTTGCATCTTCATCGTAACTATCAAATGTCATGCCTGCATGAAACCATCAGTGTACTAAGTAGGCATTAAATGTTAACAAAGTATTGATAAAAAATATACGTCATTCACAAATAATATACAACTTCAAAAAGGTATATATTTTAAATTTCAAAAAATTAAAATGCCTTATATTATATTTACATGCATCACCTATCTACGTCTCTTTACATTGTAACATCTACCTTCCTTATATACAAAGTCTGATTCAAGTACATAAAAGCCTTCTTCGTGATCATCACACGTATAAACACCATTTGTAATATCATTAATAATAGATGAAGAATGTAGGTCCGTACTCAACACATTCTCTCCTACTATGCTATCATCTCATTTATTTACTAATAAGAACATGGGCCATCATTGATAAACTAGATCAGTACCATATAACACTTGTTTGGCTTATAAGACTAATATAAACAGGTCATTTGTATGACTAAGTCTAAAAATATCCATTGTAAAACTTTATCAACATTTTTAACTTGATCTAATTCTAAATTTTTGGTTCTCTTTATTTTATTTTAACCTAATCCCAATCCAAAAAAAAATATTGATAAAATTTAAGATTTATATTCCAAAAATTTAAACCTAAACCTAAAACCAAAAATTATCCTTTTCCATTTTTTTCTCTCATTTATTTCCCCTTTTTATTCTTTTTCCTTTTCTTCCATTCTCCACAGGCTACAACTAACCCAACCCAGCCCCTCTTTTCTTTCTTTATTCACTTTTCTTTCACTCTTGCCCTTACCCCATTTTTCCTCTCCCTAACTCTTTTCCTCTTCTGCCTAAAATAGAGCCTTACCTATGCCCCCTTGCACTTTGTCCTCCATTCCTCTTCTCAGCCATGCAACTGCCCCTTCATAGCCCTTGCCACTTGCTATGCACACTTCCAACCCCCTGCAAACCAAGCCCTACATCCTTTGCCATATCATTTCCCCCTACTCCTTCACACGCTAAACACCGTCTACCAATCGCCTCTCCCTCTTCCCTTCCTTTCTAGTTAGCCCTCCTTAGACTACATACACACAACACTCTTCCCCTTCCTCTCCTCTTCCCTTTCCTTTATTTTCTCCCTTACCATCAAAGAGATCCTATAGCCTCTCCTACTTTATTTTCTTCTCCTCACTACAATACTGTACGTCACTACTAGAAAAACTACCTCTATCATCACCCATCACCCTAGTAGATCTCCCTTCATTTTCCTTCCTTTCCTGTGCTTAACCCAACACCACCACAACACGTGTGCAATTTTTTAAATAGCAACAGTGCTCATGTAACCTATCAGGCCTTATATCACCACCTCCCTACCTTCTGTTCCTCCTATTTGCTTGATCAAGCCAACACCACCCTCACCACACCAAGACTCTCTCTTTTCCCTCCTTTCCTCCTTCTCGGTCGTCACCCTTTTCTTCAAACTAGATTTTCACCCATGCAATGTATGGAGATATTAATAAATGATGCCTATTAAACATCTTTTGATTTGGAAATAAAAATTTAACCTAATACTTGAACATACAATGTGAATTTAAAATATTTGTGATAAAATATTTATACATAACTGATAAAATTACATAATCAAATCTTTTCGAACACTTCTTCAAATGCAACATTTGTTGTTGTATTACTTTGATGAACATCATCATGACATATCAAAATTTTTAAACCTCTATGATTTGTGACTCGAAAAACCGCAACATATAATTGACCATGACAAAATACTAGTTTTTTTTAAAATAGACCAACATTACTAAAAGATTTACCTTGACTTTTATTGATTGTCATGGCATATGATACAATTATGGGAAATTATCTTCAATTAAACTTGAAAGGCAATCACGAGTCAGATGGCATTAAAGACATTCTTGGTAATAATACTCGATGACCAACATTATTTCCACCTAAAATCCTTGCTTCCAAGAAATGTAATCCAAGACGTGTGATGATCATATTCGTATCGTTGCATAAACCAATTGAAGGATCAATATTCCATAACAACATAACTGGTGTACCTACCTTCAAATTCAACACATGGTTTGGTAAACCTGAACACTTAATTCCATTTAGAAATTCTGGAGTGTGTAGATCTTGCAACAAATCGTTGTTTACATCTGATTTGCATGTTGTATCAGAACTAAAATAGGTTTTTTCTTTACCAGAGTTAATTGACAACATGTATTCATTGATGTACTCAACAATATTAAAAGTTGGTGCTAGTATAGATCTTCCTTCAAAATAAGCATCATCAGTGATACTTCCATTGTAGTCTGAATAAGTGCACTCCACAATAGCTGCAACTGGGTCTTCAAAATGTTTTATTAAAAGATCATATGGAATTTCTAATTTTGCATGACCATCATTAGTCCCTCCAATTGTTCCATCTCTTATGCTTGCAATCCATTCTGAAAATTGCTTCAACTCAGAACAGTCATCAACCGAGCTTAGTTTTTGTATCCTCGTGTTCTTTGTTAAACATAACACCTTACAAAATCTCCATAAGTACGAAGAGTTCATAGGTGCATGAATAATGTCTTGTCTACTACCTTTAGGAATGACTGGTAGTATTTGTCTAAAATCTCCACCTAGAACAACTGTCTGACCTCCGAATGGCTTCTCTAGGCTGAAGTCATTGGTGAACCGTAAAATATCTCTCATGGTTTCATCTAAGGCTTCAAAGCAATACCTCTGCATCATTGGTGCTTCATCCCAAATAATAAGCTTACACCTTATAATCAACTTAGCCAATGGACTGCCTTATTTAATGTTACATGTTGAATCTTCATTTGGATTTATAGGTAATTTGAAGCAAGAATGACTTGTCCTTCCGCTTGGTAATAAAATAGAAGCAACTCCACTTGATGCCACATTTAACACAATATCTCCTTTAGATCTTATAGATGCTGATAAAGTCCTCCATATAAATGTCTTTCTTGTACCTCTATATCCATAAACAAAGAACAATCCACCTACTTAAGAGTTGGTTGCCTCCATTACAGTGTCATACACGTGTCGCTATTCCGAGGTCATATTAGATAGAAGTATGTTGAGTTCTTCTTTCAATTTTAATCGATCATAACACATTTCATCACGCATCAATGTATTTCCTACTGTGTCAAAAAACTCATTCGGCGGGAATGACATTGATTCAAAATCTCGTAAGCTGTTACCACTTTTTTGCAACATAATTTCAATGTCTACCAACCCATAATTCTTGATGTCATCAATTTTCAAATGAAGTTCTATTAAAAAAAATATAGGAATATTATAAAGACATGGGATTTATGTTGTAAAATTAAAATTCAAAATTATAGATAATAAGAGTTTGATGAATAAATGAAGTTACCTTTGTGATGTAATCGTGAACGTTGTTTATATAAAATGCCACCGGTCAAGTAAATCCAACAATTATCCCAAACAACTTCTAGCCTTAGAAGTGACTCTGATGCCAATAATGTGGTAAATAATTTTCTTAAAGAAGATGCAGAAGCCCAATGACTTGCCTCAATAACACCATCAATGTATTCTTTATCATCATCTAACAAACCCAAGGTATAGCAAACATCACGATATGATGAATATTGTTCACCATTAATGCATCTTATTTCATCATAACTTATTGGTCCACAAATAACATTAAGACGACATCTTAAATAGTACAACTCACCAGTACCGGGAGGCACATAGAAAATGCGTCCAATTGAGAACCTCTTCTGCCTCGGTCTCCACTCTCTAATATACTTATCCCAAATGAATTTTGTTGGAAATTCTGTATAATTTAATTCCCTTACTTGTGGATATTGCTCATTTGACTTCATCTAAGCCATAAACATGCTTTGTTTGACTAATAACCGATCCACAACATCGTCGATTCGATCAAAGTCAGAGAAAATAACACTTTGTTGATTTGGAAGATGAAAGCCTAACCTTTCCACTAGTGGATCCCTAAATTGAATATCATATTTGAATATCCTCTATAATTCCTCACGTGATGATATATATCTACAGTCATAATACATCTGAACTTCGTCTGCATTTTTGGCTACTTCGTCTATCATTGTACTTTCATAGAAGGAGGCAATAACACCATCATGGCCTTTGCTGACATATTTAAATAAATACTTGATAGAGCCCAACTGGTACACCATTCGACATTAAGATGAGCACTATACTTTAGCAACAAATAATGATTGTGAGGAACAATAAATCTATTATCAAGGGGAACTCCCTTCTTCTCCATTGTTACCACATTATCTCGTCGCCTGTACACAAGATACCTATCATCATCAACAGTTGTTGTTTCAACAAATTTCTTGGGAAAATGCTTAGTACAACGACCATCCGACATGCAAGGCGAGTTCCTTCTAGTAGAACCACATGGTCCATGTACCATATATTCTTGAACTGCTTTGTAATATGCCGGATCAATGTTATTATCAGGAATTTCTGCTGAAATGATCTTGTCAATATCCTTAGCCGTTGGATACTTGTATTGCAACAAAAGAAATAATAATATATGAGCATGTGGCAAGGCACGCTTCTGGAATTCAATAGTATATATAACTGTAATTCGAAAAACAAATATAAGTATGTTAACAAAGCCAAACACAATTTAATGTGAATTAAAAGTGAAAAATCAAAACCAAAATCTTACTTGATTGAACTGTTCCAAATATCTTATTCTTTTGAAGATCTTTAATAAGACATTGCAACTTCAATTTAAAAACACGGCTAATAATGTACGGGCGATCATCAGCCTTAAGACCTCTTTTATCAACATAACGAACTATTTCCGGCCATTTCGGATTGTAGATAAACGTGATGAAAAGGTCAGGATAACCAACCCATCTACAAATCGCCATGGCATCTTAATAATTCTGGATCATATATCTAGCACCACCGGTAAATGATGAGGGTAAAATAACTAGTTTTCCCTATCTCACCCCTCAATATCGCATTTACTAGTCCACTATATAATTCACAATGCAATTGTTTCTAATGTAACTTAATGCATGTCAATCTAGAAGTCTAAACCATAGTATATGTATTAACAATAAATTGTTGCAGAAGCCGCATAGAGGACAGTATAATCGATAACTCGGACTCCCTATCATGAAGACGATGACAAAAATACTCTATTGGGCTTATATTGATTCGACCACTCTACTTACTTCCTTGATGACAGGTTAATGAGATATCTTCTCTAAAACCATCTTCACCATATGGAAAGAGTAGATGATATTGTAGCCCAAGATATGAAGCATGATGTTGGTTAATGCGCTTCAGCAAACCGGTTTTAGTTTCAACCAAAATATCTCTATCACCTAAAGATGCATCAAAGTCACCAACAATTAATCCAACCACTTCAGAAGCAGTAGGTATATTATGCCTTCTTCCATCACCGGTCCTTCTCCCAATCAACTTCAACTTCACATCTAAACAACCTCTTTTTCAATTTTTTTCTCTAACCATTCTAAATGATTTAACCAACACATTATTCTCATCAAGCATTTTCTTTAGGTCATAAACTATTTCTTTATGAAGATTGTGCAAGATTTCATTTCCCCTATACCAAAATTAGTTATAACATATTATTAGAGGATTTTACTTTAAACATGAATAATCAATAATCAATAAGAAATGAGAAATGGAAGTTATACAACTCACCTGACAGAGTTCGCTCTATTTTGAAGTTCATTCTCCGTGTCATAAATGTAAAGTTGAGCAAATTTAGGTGCTAAACCTTCATGTGGCAATAAGATTCCCATAAGATGATAATTTTAGCCATGTAATCTAAATATTGGAGGAGAGTTTCCATTGTTCAAACTCATATAAACTTTTCCTCCAATAGATGTGAAACATAACATATTATTGTAAGATCGGATATTTTGGAGATATTGTTTTCTTCAATCATTACGTAAAAATAATAGCTCATGCAACAATTTTGGAGGATTTCTCGCAGCTAGTAGTTGAACTTTTCCTTGCATACAACATAAAGAGTATTTTGGATTTTGAGATGAGTGACTTTTGCTCATTCGTTCTCCATACCAAAATAATGAATTACAAAAATTGCATGTATATATCAGATCTCCAATATCCAAATAATCTACACATTTAATAAACATAATGTCAAATAATAATGATTTGCATTTGTATATCAATTCATATTTAATTAATATTTGAAGATAAAATAACTAAATAAATATCATTGTACGTACTAGATGATGGTATTCCATTGTTGTCTTCTAATTCATTATCTATAAACAATTAGAATATGAGTCATTAAGTAACCTACCATTGTCTTATCTTTTTTCTACGTTGTAAATAATGTGAATACTATGACTAAGAAATGCTTATTAAATATTTTAAATGCTGACCTTCATTTAATTGCAACTGTTCACCTATGACGGAGGTATCAAAATCATTCATAAAATCTAATCCAACATTGTTGGATTTTAATAAATTGTTAATACCACTGTCATTTGATTCATGAGATGTGCGTATCGTATTGTTGTATGTGATTGAACTTTCCAAACTTGAACAATAGTTCATTCCACCGCTAGTGAACTCCAGTTTATAAGTACAACTTTTAGAGTTGCACGCTTTATTAAACATTGAGTAAAATAGTCAAACAATTATAATAGTTTAAGTATTGTATGAAAAATAGTTTCAATAACAAGGATAAATAAATTACCATTTGTAATGTCACTGAGTGGAGATAACAATCTCCGAGATTTGAAGGGATTGAATTTATAATTTGTAGCTGTATTTTTTTTAATTGTTGTCTTCTTTATAGTTGTATTCAAATTTCCTACATAGATGAATACATATAATATATACATATATAACAATGACTAAATTAAATGGTAATAAAAGAAAGAAGAACAATTAGTTTTTGTAACACACTATACTAACGAATGATTCTACTAAACTTTCTAAACATTGTTTCTGTATGAATGTAATAATGAAATTTTTTTTAAAAGCATAAATCATAGTTATGTTAGATTTTCTACAATATATCATATGTATAGTATGTTTTATTCATTGATTGCAACATGAAAAAACATTCAAAATGAATGTAGTTAAGTAAAATTAATATGTTAGTACTGCTAAACTTGATACCCCAAATACATGTTCTTAACATAGATAAATAATTTTAAAGTACATGTACGTATGTTAGGTTCAATAAAGTCACCGATAATGTGATTAAGTTTAATAATTAACATCAATAAATATAAAACAAATATTTCATATTACTTTCATTTGCATATTTGAATAATAAATAAAAAGCTAGACTAATTACAAAATAAAATTTAATTCCCAATTTTTATAAGACACTTGATATTCCTTTTTTGATTTTATTATATTTCTCAACATGGAATAAAATTCAAAATACATATACTTAAGTTAGATAAATAATTATAAATTAATTTTGTTATATTAAGATTCCATAATATCATAATAAATACGAATAAATGTAATGGTCAACATGATTGATATTAAATTTAATTATTAACATCAACAATATTAAATATAATTATTAAAAACAGTAAAGTCATTAAACTAAATGTCATGTCACAAATTTTTAACAGTATTTACATTTACATATTTGACATTTCAATAATAAAGTGAAATAATTAATAACTTAAAATTAAATTTTTAATTTTTTATAACAAACTTAATAGTCAATTATAATTTCATTACATTTACAAAGATGTAAAGAAATTCACAATACATGTACTAAAGTTAGATAAACAATTGTAAATTAAGTTCGTTATAATAAGATTCGATAATAGCATAATAAGTATGAAAAAAAGTTAATATTAACATCATTAATATTATATTTAATTATTAACACGAATAATATTATATTTAATCATTAACATAAAAAATGTGATTAAATTTAATGTCATATAAATTTTTTTTAATAGCTTTTACATTTACATATTTTATATTTCAATAATAAGGTGAAATAATTAATAACTTAAAAATAAATTTTTGCTTCTTTAAAACACACTTAATACATTTTTTTAATTTTATTACATTCACAAAGATGAAAAGAAATTCATATTACATGCAATTAAGTTACATAAATAATGGTAAACTAATTATGTTCTACTAATAATCTATAATATGCTAATAAATATGAATAAATATTATTATTAACATCACTAGTATTAGATTAAATTATTAACACGAATAATATTAAATTTAATTTTTAACATCAAACTCGTGATTAAATTGCATGTGATATATTAGGTTATATAATTAATAACCTAAAAATACATTATTACCTTCTTAAAACACACTTAACAGTCAAATTTAAATTCATTACATTTACCAAGATGAAAATAAATTCATATTACATGTACTTAAGTTTTGTCAATAATTGTAAATTAACTATGTTATACTAATATTCCATAGCATCATAATAAGTATGACTAAATTTTATTATTAACATCGTTAATAATAAATCTAATTAATAACACTAGTACTATTACATTAAATTTTTAACATAAAAAACATGATTAAATTGCATACCATATAAAAAAAAGTATATGTATTTATATTTACATAGTTTACATTTCAATAATAAGGTGAACTAATTAATAACTTAAAATAAAATTTAATATTTTATAATAAACTTAATAGTCAATTGTGATTTTATTACATTTACGAAGATGAAAAAAAATTAATAATACATGTACTTAAGTTAGGTAAATAATTGTAAATTAAGTTCGTTATAATAAGATTCCATAATATCATAATAAGTATGAATTTTTTTTAATATTAACATCATTAATATTAGATTTAATTATTAACACAAATAATATTATATTTAATTGTTAACATAAAAATGTGATTAAATTGAATGTCATATAAATTTTTTTTAATAGTTTTTACATTTACATATTTTACATTTCAATAATAAGGTGAACTAATTAATAACTTAAAAATAAATTTTTACTTCTTTAAAACACACTTAATACATTTTTTTCATTTAATTACATTCACAAAGATGAAAAGAAATTCATATTACATGCAATTAAGTTACATAAATAATGGTAAACTAATTATGTTCTACTAATAATCCATAATATGCTAATAAATATGAATAAATATTATTATTGATGTAACACCCCCAAAATTTACACATTTTTTTAACACAATACTTATAAATTAAAATCGTGAATTATGGGGATGCTACCGCCACACTTAGTACCAGACCGGTTCACTCTTATCGTTTCAATATCAAGTGCTAAGGCTGAGAAAATAACTCATAACATTATTAGATAATCCAAATTCATAAATACAGGAATCAAGTACGCATAAGTCTTTATACAATCCAAAATACGAGAGTTAGTTTTTTAGGGAAAAGAAATAACTACAATAATAAAATTGTTTCTAAAGTGCTCAACATGATTAAAAGAAAATAGGGATAAAAATCTCAATGGAAACCCGGCCACGCCACTCTGGAATGGATTCGGCCCAATCATCACTCGGCCCCATCTGATGTCCCATAGACATCAATCGCATCAAAATAAACATCTCCTACCTGCAGCAAGTTAGATGAGCCTTTTACTCGTGAGAATGAGCAGCACCATGAAACGGGTGATTAGTACGCTTCGTACTAAGTAAGGTAATCGAGCACTAAGGTCAGCATACAAAATTCACACAACCATTGCATAATAATAAAGGAGCATAGAGTTCAATCATAATAACACAAGGTAAAATAAATGCTCAGGTGAAATGCCATAATTCAATACAAATCAGATTATTTATTTTATCAAGCCTTTATCAAATTTATTTTCACACCATGCTCTTTATCAAGTTTATACGAGTACAAGAACTGCACTATTGTTGCCGGTGGATCGGTCTCCTGGGCACTTTTGGCTCCTAGCCACTATTCTAGCCGGTGGATCGGTCACTTAGGGTACATACCCTACCACTATTATATGCCAGTGGATTAGTCTGGCCCCTTCTCACACAGTGTTCTACTGTAAGTCATTAGTGTCTTCCTACATCTTAACAACATATATGGTTTGGTTTGTTGAACTCGGGATCCCCCACTATTTTAGTCGATGGATCGACCACTAGGGTAACATACCCTATCACTATTATGCCGGTGGATCGGTCTCAAGGCTACCGTAGTACTTGGCCACTATTTTGCTGGTGGATCGGCCTGGGCCCATATCAACATCTTCCACTTTACATAATTAATGTTTTAAGTGTCTTATTCGGATATCAATACCAAGACATGCAAGTCAAACTACTACCATGCTTACTCTTCAACTCGGGTTAACCACTCAAACCCTAGTTAACCCCCACCACTATAGTTACTTATAACATCCCCTAACACTCATGCAAACCCTAACTCCACATAAACCCTTATAACATCCCCTAACACTCATGCAAACCCTAACTCCACATAAACCCTATTCCCATGCAAACCCTAACTCCACGTAAACTCTACTTCTATGCAAACTCTAACTCCACCATGCAACTCTAAAACCACCATACAACATTCCATGCAAACTCTAACACCATGCAACCCATGCTAAACCCTAACACCATGTAGGCATTAGCTCCATGCAAGCCCAACACCATGCAAAACCCTAAAACCATGCAACATTAGTACCACATGCAAAACTCTAGTACCATACAACATTAATACAACCATGCAAAACCCTAGCACCATGCAACATTAATACCCCCATGTTGTTACACTCCTCTTCATTATTTTACCACCCTATCATGCATGTCTTAGGGCCACATAATACCATAATAATAGCACACTTATACACATAATTCTCATGCCACAAGTATTTACACAAAACATACCTCAACATCCATATCATGTCGTATTCATAACAATTATACAATATACATATGAAATACACTATAATTCATATCACATGGCGGACATAGTATAAAATCACATAATACACATATGGCCTTAGCACCCCTTACCTAAAATGCCACCGGTTTTGGAGCACGCTCCTATACCACTTGAGGACTTTGACTGGGCTCACCTATTATCGAAAAAGTACTGGAATTAGGTTCCCTCCTAAAAATACTATTAATTACTAACTTATCCTAAGACTTGGTTTTTAATTAAAATAATACTATACTAGAGTTAACTATACAAAATACTACTAAAATACTAATAATAATACTAATGTAATTTAAAACAAAAAGGTGATATAAGGGTTTCTACCCTTCACCAAAATAATATTAGTAAAGATAATAATAATAATAATAATAATAATAATAATAATAATAATAATAATAATTTTAATAATAACAAAATATTAGTGATAATAGTAATATTAATAGAAATCTTAATAATAATAATAATATAAGCCTTAAAATTACAAGGTGGGGTTTCGACCCTACCCCTAAATAATGAAATACTATTCAATAATAGTAATAATAATAATAATAACAAATATTACTTATAATAATATTAAAATAATAAAGATAATAATAATATTCTTATTAATAATAGTAAAAATAGTAATAATAATACTAAAAAGCATATGTACGAATACTAATAATAGAATTAAGGTCTCGGCCCTTTTAGAATAATTAACAATAATAATAAAAATAATTATACTACTACTAATAATAAGAATGGTAATAAAACATATAATAATTCAAATAATACCTAAAATTTGAAACTAATAAACCTAATTATTTTATTCCTACTCTCTACCCTGCAAAGAAAATTTAGCATTAGTATTACATCTAATAATAATAATTGAATAACCATTAAATTTTGAATAAAAATAGAATAAATTTAAATAAATATAAAAGAAGGGCTGAGAGGGTCTAGGGTTTCACCTTGAGTTGGTAGGGATGGGTGGCACCGACAGTGGTGCACGGAGGTGGCCGGAAAAGGAGTCTAAGAGGGAAAAAGATGAAGAAAAAGAGGGAAAGAGAAGGTGAAAATAGAAAATAAGGTTATGGTTCGGTGGAGGAGAATTAGAAGAAGTTTTTGGGCGGTGCAGAAGGCAATAGAAGTGGCGGATGTGGTGGCGGACGACGACTTAAAGGTTGCGGGATAAAGATTTTTGCGAGATGGACAAGAGATTTCGCATAGCTATGGCAGCTCGTGCGAGATGAATCGAAGGATGTGGAGAGCTTAGTTAGCTAGAGTGCAATGCAAGGAAGAATTTGGGATGCAGCGGTGGCGGTGAGGTTGGCTATCGGCGGCAGAAGGCTCGTTTGAAGTCAAGGTGGTGCACAGTTATCTCTTAGGGTTTTCGGGGAGGAAAAGTTTCAAAAATGCTCCAATCGAGGCTATTTATAGAGGTTAGAAGGAATGGTAGGGTTTTGGGGGTTGGCAGGAGGGAATTCTATGTAGGGTTTGGGGCATCCGAAGGCGGTAATAGGCTGGCAAAAGATTTGGTCGGGTTCGATCCTTTGAGAGAAAATAGGGAGAGAATAAGTGGGAGTTGAGGATAATCAATCATGCCAAGCTAATATGCGAATCAAGAGGGAGAAAAAGAAGGGGGAATTGGCCGGTCAAAACCCTCGTGGTCGGCGGTGCCATTTTCGGGGGTGGAGGTTGCAGGCTCGACGATAGAGGGGAAAGGAGGAAGAAGAAGGAAGGAGGGGAGGTGAACCGGTGGTCGGGAAGGAAAAGGAAAAGAGGAGAACCGAGCCAATCAGCGCTGATTATAAGCCTTTTAAATGAGATGCAGCGTCTCAGAGGAAATAACTCCAAAACGCATTGTTCAGATGCACGCATAAAGGGAACGGCGCTAGGCCGCGAGAGAAGGAAGGAAAAGAGGAAGAATTAGGTCGTGCTCAGGCCCAATCCAGCGGAAGAAAAAGAAAAAGAAGAAAAGAAAGGAAAAGGAAAAAGGAAAATTTAAGTGGTTTGGGGTTAAATAAATAAATTAGAATATTTTGGGTATTTAGAATAAAAAATATTTAAATAAAATAATATTAAATCTCCTTTTTAGACTATTTTAGGATTTTTTAAAAATATTTCTTTTAAATTCCTTTTTAATTAGCAAAAAGCCCAATTTTTCTTTTATAAAAATATTTATAAATTCTTATTAATATGCCCTAAATAAATCCTTCTTATTCCAAATAAAATAATAAATTAATTAATTCACTAACAAATCCTTATTTAAGTATATTTCCTAAAATAAATATTTTGGGGTATTTCCATTGACATCACTAATATTAGATTAAATTATTAACACAAATAATATTACATTTAATTTTTAACATCAAACTCGTGATTAAATTACATGTGATATATTAGGTTATATAATTAATAACCTAAAAATACATTATTACCTTCTTAAAACACACTTAATAGTCAATTTTAAATTCATTACATTTACCAAGATGAAAATAAATTCATATTACATGTACTTAAGTTAGGTCAATAATTATAAATTAACTATGTTATACTAATATTCCATAGTATCATAACAAGTATGACTAAATTTTATTATTAACACCGTTAATAATAAATCTAATTAATAACACTAGTACTATTAAATTTAATTTTTAACATAAAAAACGTGATTAAATTGCATGCCATATAAAAAAGTACATGTATTTGTATTTACATAATTTAAATTTCAATAATAAGGTGAACTACTTAATAACTTAAAAAAATAATATTTTAAAACAAACTTAATAGTCAATTGTATTTTTATTACATTTACGAACATGAAAAAAAAATTAATAATACATGTACTTAAGTTAGGTAAATAATTGTAAATTAAGTTCGTTATAATAAGATTCCATAATATCATAATAAGTATGAAAAAAATTTAATATTAACATCATTAATATTATATTTAATTATTAACATGAATAATATTCTATTTAATTGTTAACAAAAAAATGTGATTAAATTGAATGTCATAAAAAAAATTAATAGTTTTTACATTTACATATTTTACATTTCAAAAATAAGGTGAAATAATTATTAACTTAAAAATAAATTCTTACTTCTTTAAAACACATTTAATACATTTTTTTCATTTTATTACATTCACGAAGATGAAAAAAAATTCATATTACATGCAATTAAGTTACATAAATAATTGTAAACTAATTACGTTCTACTAATAATCCATAATATGCTAATAAATATGAATAAATATTATTATTGACATCATTAAAATTAGATTAAATTATTAACAAGAATAATATTACATTTAATTTTTAACGTCAAACTCGTGATTAAATTGCATATGATACATTAGGTTATATAATTAATAACCTAAAAATATATTATTACCTTTTTAAAACACACTTAATAGTCAATTTTAAGTTCATTACATTTGCCGAGATGAAAATAAATTCATATTACATATACTTAAGTTAGGTCAATAATTGTAAATTAAATATGTTATACTAATATTCCATAGTATCATAATAAGTATGACTGAATTTTATTATTAACATCGTTAATAATAAATCTAATTAATAACACCAGTACTATTACATTTAATTTTTAACATAAAAAACGTGATTAAATTGCATGCCATATAAAAAAAGTATAGGTATTTATATTTACATAGTTTACATTTCAATAATAAGGTGAACTGATTAATAACTTAAAAAATTTAATATTTTATAACAAACTTAATAGTCAATTGTGATTTTATTATATTTATGAAGATGAAAAAAAATTAATAATACATGCACTTAAGTTAAGTAAATAATTGTAAATTAAGTTCGTTATAATAAGATTCCATAATATCATAATAAGTATGAAAAAATATTAATATTAACATCATTAATATTAGATTTAATTATTAACACAAATAATATTATATTTAATTGTTAACAAATATGATTAGATTGAATGCCATATAAAAAAAATTTAATAGTTTTTACATTTACATATTATACATTTCAATAATAAGGTGAAATAATTAAAAACTTAAAAATAAATTCTTACTTCTTTAAAACACACTTAATACATTTTTTTCATTTTATTACATTCACGAAGATGAAAAGAAATTTATATTACATGCAATTAAGTTACATAAATAATTGTAAACTAATTATGTTATACTATTAATCCATAATATGCTAATAAATATGAATTGTTATTATTATTATTAACACCATTAAAAATAGATTAAATTATTAACACGAATAATATTACATTTAATTTTTAACATCAAACTCGTGATTAAATTGCATGTGATATATAAGGTTATATAATTAATAACTTAAAAATAGATTATTACCTTTTTAAAACACACTTAATAGTCAATTTTAAATTCATTTCATTTACCAAGATGAATATAAATTCATATTACATGTACTTAAGTTAGGTAAATAATTGTAAATTAACTATGTTATAATAAGATTCCATAAAATCATAATAAATATGATAAATTTAATTATTAATATCATTTCGTTTTTAGTTAAATAATTAATTCATAAGAAGTAAATTTTTAGTTTTTTATAACACACTTAAAAGTCAATTTTAATTCTATTAATTTGTTCAAGATGAAAAGAAATTCAAATACATGTACTTAAGCCGGGTAGACAATTGTAAATTAATTTAGTTATAAATTGTTTTATTAATGTCAATGGAATTGTTGTAAAATTCATCATTTCAAATAAATCAATATTCATAATATAATACGAAATGTGATTAAAATTAATTGTTACCATCAATAATATTAAATTTAATTAGTAACATCAATAATGTGATTAAATTGAATGTTATATATTCATTTACATATCTTATTTTTCAAGAATAAGGTGAATTAACTAGTAACGACTTACCTTAATACGTTCATAAATTTAACCTATACTTAAGTATGTATCTATTAATACCTTAATTACTACTTATTAAGTATACTTAAATGTACGTTTATTATTATCGCTACAGTAGCTGTCGGCAGACTGGTGACTCGCCCTTCATCGATACCATTCGTCAATCACTACCGTTGATTTCAAACAAACTTCAATCGTAGCCGTCCATACAATGCGGCACAGGTCGACCAAACAAACACAATACCGTGTAATCCTGGCCGTTCACTGGGTTCAGCAAAAATCCACCGTCCGATCTTATTGAATTCGGGAGTCTAACGAACAAAAACTGAGGTAATTTTAGCCGCTGATTTTGTACGGGCCGATTTACAACTGTTGATTAAAAAAGCAGAAAGAACGTATGTCCTTTCAACTTTATCGATACAAATGCCGCAATCCCGACCGTTGATTTTGAATGCAAAACCAATCGTGGCCATCCGTATTGTCGGCAATTCATCAACTGAATAAAAGCCGTCGATTTTGTACTGCTTAAATCTCAACCGTTGCCACTTTACCGACTTCATGATAGAATCAAAATCGTTCATTTATAAATAATATACAATCTCGATCGTTGATCGCATTAACTCTAACTATAAAGTCTAAATGCGAAAAAAATCCTATTATCTTTTATGCCGCTGCAACCTTTGCGAGCGGCCGTGGAGAGAAAATTCACTCCATTGTTGACTCTTCTACAACCCTCGAGATAATCTCTGACCTGCAATCTTCTCATTTGTTCCGTCCCTATCATTTAATATCATTTCTTTCAAATTTCCATTTTTAAACAACAATTTCCTTTCAACAAATTGAAAATTAGTTCAATCTTTTGCATAGTTGAAGTTTTCTAGACGAAAACATTCACGAAATTGGTAAGTATTTTCACTACTTCGTTTTCATATTCTCTGATTACTTATTATTTTGCCTTAAAATTCTAAAGATTTCTATTACATAATATTGCAGGTTTCTTATTTGACTTTTTTCGTGATGTCATCCAATAGTACTGATCACGAACTGATATACGCAACCATGTCGTCTGGAGGTAAGATTCTATCTATTACAACTCGATTATCAGTGTACATAATCTCAAATTTTGTTTTTTATTGTATGGTAAGTTTCAAAGATGCGTAGATCCGTCTCTTTATTGTACAACTTAATAGTGTCTCTGTTGTTCTAATACAGAAGTGCTTATTGAAATGATTCTTTAAAATAAAATGACTTCGAACTCAATGACAGTAATTATAATATCATACATACACCTAAAATCGAATAAATATTTGCTTCAAAAATTTAAAGATATATTTTTACTTCAGTTGTAAAACAATATTATTTACACTACTTGTTGTGTATATATTTTAAATATTTTACTTAAATTCAATTTTTTGTTTTCATGTCACGGTTCGTGGTATATCCAAACATTGAGCTTAATTCATGGTCACCGAGGTATATATCTACATCTACACTTAATTAGTTCTTTCAGTCTTTTCTGTTTTAACTAATTCTAATATTGCATGTAGGTAAGATATCATGGCTATTGATTTCATTTTTGTAAACTGGAATGGAGAAATAATCTTTGAGGTATAAAAATATTCCATGTTTTGGGAAATACTTTAAAAAATATATTTTAACAATTTTCGCTTGCGTCGGAAATAATTTATATTTTTATATCATGAAAAATCTATTTAACCTTTTTCCTTTGCATTGGAAATCTTTATTATTTTCATATCATGGTAATTTTATTTGCTTTTTGTTTGTCATGTCTTTCAAAATATATAAGTGTCTGACATTTTTGTTCAAATGCTATGGTTATTCGAATTTTTTACGATTATTGGTATGAATTGGTTAGTAATTTGCACTCATGTTAGATAAATAATTGAAAATTTGTATGGTTTCACTATATTTATAAATGGCAGAAAGATATCGTGGCTATTGAGGTATAAAAATAGTATATTTCATTTTTCTGAAGCATTTGAAAAATTGTCTGACAATTTTCACTTGCGTTGGAAATGTTTAATAATTTCATGTCATGAAAAGTCTATCAAACAATTATTATTTATGTTGGAAATGTTTAGAATTTTCATATCATGCTAATTTTATTTGTTGTTTCTTTGTGATGTCTATGCCAGTAACTAAGTGCCTTTAACATTTCTATTTAAATTTTATGATTTTCGGAAATTTATTTGACTATTGGTATGAATCACTAATTCGTACTTAGTTAGAAAAAAAATGAAAATTAGTATGGTATAATGATAATTATTACTGGAAAAAAAGATATAAATAAATTTCAATATTAAATAATTATCGTTGTTAAAATTTTATGGTTTCACTATACTTATAAATGGCAGAAAGATATCGTGGCTATTGAGGTATAAAAATAGTATATGTTGTTTTTGTGAAATATGTGAAAATATATGTCTAACAATTTTCATTTGCGTTGGAAATGTTTAATAATTTCATATCATGAACAATGTGTCAAATAATTATTATGTGTTGGAAATATTTAGAATTTTCATATCATGGTAATTTTATTTGCTGTTTCTTTGTGATGTCTACGCCAATAAATAAGTGTCTTTAACATTGTTGTTCAAATTTTATGATTTTCGGAAATTTTTTTGACTATTGGTATGAATCACTAATTCATACTTAAGTTACAGAATAAATGGAAATTAGTATGGTATAATGATAATTATTACTGGAAAAAAGATTTAAATAAATTTCAATATTGAATAATTATCACTGTTAAATTTTTATGATTATTGGTATAAATAGGTAAGTAAGTTGTACTTAACTTCGTTAAGTACTTATAAATTAATGTGGTATAATTATAATCATTAATGACAAAAAGATTTATTCAATGTAATTCCCATAAATAAATTTGCATAATAAAATTCGAACGAATTATAATATTCGGTAAGTAACATAACAAATTGTCATTTACGACTACTTAAATAACATAAAAAATGATTATTACTAATACATTAATCTATGCATTTTGAACGATGCCCTTAATATGGACCATTGATTTTTGGAGATTAATGGATGATAATACTTTAATACATTAATTTGCAATGTTGATTTTGGTAGAAATAAGAACGCCAGTCTCTATTCCTTGATCGCCAACATTGGTTAATCTTCTCTTTATTTCAAACGATATTAAATCCTAGCCATGCCTCAATTGCATTCTGACGAATTTGGTGATGCCATGGATCAATCAACCAAACACAATTTTGTGTAATCATGGTCGTTCTATGGCTTCAGCATAAATCCACTGTTTGTTCCAACTCATTTGTGTAGTTTGACGAACGAAATATGAGGACGTCCATTTTCGATCGTTGATTTTGTCCTCTAAACCTTATTGATAAACATGCCCCCTTCTCGACCCTTGATTTTGAATGAAAACAAATTGTCCTCTCTTTTGTTGGCATTTCATTAACTAAATAAAAGCCGTTGAATTTACAGACTTCATACCAACAGTTGCATCAGAAAAATTTGTTTGACTTCGATTGTATTATGTTAAATTAATATCCTAATATCAGAAAAAATATAGCTAATTTCATTATTTTACCATATTTCATAATAAAGTTATAATTTATACTAATAAAAACTAATAAAGAAATTCCATCTTCCGATTATCCGGCTATAATAGTGGGGGCTTTCGTACTCGCATGGATTTGATAAAAAAAAAGTATGGTGTAAATTGACTTCTGATCAGAGACTAATTAAGTAATTGAATTGGATTATATATGAGCCTTTGTACTCTTACTTGGATGGTCATATGTATTTATGTTATCATGTTGGTCTTATTGTAATACCCCGTATTTTTAAAACCAGATTTATTAAGTTTAATGATTTTATTACCGTTATTTGATGTAAACAATTAATTATTTTAATTTCGATTCGTTTTATGGATTTATCGACGATTTCGAATTCATAATTGAATGTAATTAATCATTTTCGGGAAGTAATATTTTATCGACGTTTTAATTAATTGAATGTAACATTTTCGGGAAGTTTAAATTAAAAATGTTTTTGGAGCTTATTTAATAGTTTCTTTTTGAAATTAATTTTCTTCTGTTTTATGCTTTTTAGTTTGCTGAAAACCGATTTCGGAAATTATTAAAATTAGTCTCGGTTTATTAGAATTTGACTTAAATATTTTATTATATGTTTTTAAATATTATTTTGGGGTCTTATAATGTATTTCAATAAATAGTATAAATTTTTACATTCGTTGCTAAATTCTTCGAAAAATATTTCCGAAATTCTTATATAATTTTTTATTAATTTTAAGCCTTGGATCCTTTCGAAATAATTTTTTTTAGATAAAATTCTTCAAATACAAATTTTTGATATTTAATATTTTATTTGATTCTTGTATTTGTAAAAAAAAAAAAACCAGCCTAACCCGTCGGACCCCCCTCTTTTCTTCCTTTTCTTTCTTCTCTTCCCTCCCTTATTTTCCCTTTCCCTGCTCCCGACCTCTACTACCCCAACCCTTGCTCCCTGTTCGCAAACCCTAGCTTCCCAGCCGCCTCCTTCTCCACCGGTCGCCACTGCGAACAGCTGCAGCCAGAGCTACAACCGCGAGTAGCAGCAGTAGCAGCGGCCGAACCAGCAGCAGCGGCGGAAACACAGTAGCAGCAACGCGCAGGTCGTGCCGCCGCCGCCGGTCACCGTCGACGCCTGCTGACCACCGGCGAGCCACCCCCAACCCCCGACGAAGCTTCCCCGGCCTTCCTTTACCCCGAATTATCGGTTTTTGTTTGGTATAATTTTCGAAAAACCCTAACCCTTGTTTTGATTAATTGGGTATGAATTAGCTTATAAAAAGCTAAATTGATTGTTTGATTATGTATATATGTGCTGTAAGACTGATTTGGATAGGTTAATTGTGTGGTTGTGTTGAGATATTGGAAAATTTGGATTTTTGGCCGGGTTATGCCCGAATTTTTTGAATCCGTCCGTTTTAGTGATTTCGGACAAATTGATTATACAATACGTTTTAAGATGTATCCAATGTCATTTTGGAACCGTTAATTTGAGAAATTTATGCAGGTTTTATTGGAACTTGATTCCTAGGTCAAATTTTGGGTGTAATAAAATTGGGTCGTATAATTGAGCCGTTTCGCTCAATTGATTTTATAATATTGTTTAAAATGTATTTAATTTTATATTGGAAGTGTTGATTTGTGAAAATTGTGCGTAATTGATCGGAATTGGATTTTTAGGTCAAAACTCCCGCGGGTTTAAATTGGTTTGGGTAATCGGGTTATTTTATTCAATTAACTATATAAATTACATTATAATATGTTTAATTACATTTTCGAACCGTCAATTGATATGTTTTGGCAATGATTGATCGAATTTGCGTTTCGGGCTCAAAAACCCTAATTGTGCTAAATTGCGTATTTCTTTTATTGGTTTTGAGCACTTGATTATTTGATATGTTATAAAATGTGTTTAATTGCATTTCTAAACATTTAATTTGATTAAATTTATAGAATTTTAACGAATTGTATTTTTGGGCTTAAAACCCTAAATTTTAAGTGAAATTATGAAATCGATTACTTGTATTGTTGTTTTTCTAAAATTGAATGCATAGAAATAGTTGAAATGGTATTAATTGCTTTCTAATACCTTTAATTTGAATTGATTAACTTGAATTACTTGAGTTTGTGTCGTGGGCTTTAAAACCCTAATTTTCGGGGATGATTTTATAAAATTGATTTTGCTATGTGTATTTTATCTAATCGAATTCTATCTTTGGGTTTTAAATCATTTAAATTCTGTTTTAACCTAATCGGTTTGGATTTGGTTTTATGTAAATGGTTAGGTTACCTATTTAGTTGTAAAACCTAATAAACAAGTTATTTTCGATAAATTAACTTATGATCGATTATTCTTTCTCGGGCTTTCCAAATTAAGTTGAAATGTCCCAAGTGATATTTGTATTAATCCGTTTTGATTTAGTTTTAACCTTAAATCTTAATAAAGCTATGCTTTTAAGTTCTAAGTTTTGGTCACATTTTCTAAGAATGATCATTTGGGTTGTTTGTGTTTATTTAATTAGAATACGTGAATTATTGATTTATAGAATAGTTTCTAATTTAGTTTTCGATTTCTATCGGATCTAGGAAAGCTTTCTCGTGGATCCATAAGCTAGTGATCTCTCTCCCTCTTATCTAGCTTAGCTAGCTACGGATCCAGGTAAGTCTCTACTTACCTCTACTTATGGGTGTTTAGTAAGGACGAAGCTATGACCTTGTGCTATGTGTAATATAATGTGTTGATGAATGATGAGTATGCCATGATAATGTGTATTATGCATGTGTTATGAATAACCCGTTTTGTGTAGCGCAACATGGATAATGAGGTATGATGTGTGTGTCTTACATTATATGAGTATGACATGTTCTATGTTGATATTTGATGTTGATGATGTGACATGATATGGCCCTCTAGGACATGCATGCTAGGGTTGGTAGCATGAAATGATAATAAAAGAACACGGGAAAGTGGACCTTTGGGAAGTTTGCATGGGGGGACTAGATCTTGCATGGGCGTGACCCTTATGTGGGATAAGTTAATTTGGGTTGTAAGTAAGAGTTGGGAGAGTCTAAGAGTGATTGGAGACTTGGGTGCAAAATTTTGTGTGGGTCGATGTAAGGGTGTCTAAGGGGCCTGATTAGGGTTTGAGAGAGAATGGGGAATTTGGAGGGTACAAGGGTAAAAGTGATCAAGGAAGGATGGGGTATTGGGTTGAGAGTGAGAATTCACTTATATAAAGGATGAGTATGGGTTTCTAAATGAGAGAAGAGGTTTTGGGGTGAAAGAGGGAGGTTACTTGTTGAGGAAGTAAAGTGCTAGGGTTTGGCATGGTCAACTAGGGGTTTGGATGGCCAATTGGGGCCTGTCGGTCACATGTGAACTAGGGAGATAAAGTATTACATTTGAGGAATTTTCTAATAAGAACGAGGTGCGAGATGGAGAACAAAGTGACGTTTAGGTAAGTACGAAAGAGTTGGGCCACATAGGTCCGATTAGGGCCTCCGAGGAGGAACCCTAGAGGGATGAGGACATGCGGAGTCGATATCACATGTGTTGGGATGGCCTATATCCTTGGGGTTTGTGTCTTACTATATGCTACTTTACCTAAGTCTACGGGGGGTGGATGTCGGGTGTGAGAAGAGGTATGAGTCTCAAAATATGGGACGGTCCCTCTGGAGGGGAAGAAGTAGAGTATCAACCGCATGCATGTCAACGGTGTGATGTGATTCAATAAGACACAGATAAGACATTAATTACGTAAAGCGAAAGATTATTGAGCCGAGCCCAGTCCGATCCATCGGTTAGAATAGTGGTCAGAGGCGTTCTACCCTGGGTGGTTATTTCCGGTCCACCGGCTATAATAGTGGTCAGAGGCGTTCTGCCCTGAGTGTTTATTCCGGTCCACCGGCTATAATAGTGGGGGATTCGGACTCGACAGACCCAAACGAATAAGTTAATCCACTGGGAAAATACTAAGTACTTACAGTGAAACACCATGTAAGTCGGGGCCAGTCTGGTCCACCGGTAAGAATAGTGGTCAGATGAGTTCTGCCCTGTGTGTTTATTTTTGGTCCACCGACTATAATAGTGGTCAGAGGTGTTCTGCCCTGAGTGTTGATTTCCGGTCCACCGGCTATAATAGTGGGGCTCCCGCACTTACATGGATTATTAAAGAATATGTGTGGAATGAACATATAATTAATGAGAATAAAGAATAAGTCTACTTGAACCATGACCAGCTTTTATTATCTGTATTACTACATACTACTTACGTGAGTATGCCACGTATTGAGTTTTAATAATATGGATTATTCCTACCTGAGGCGTATGAGCCACTTTACATCTCGGTTATACCACGCTTATATGTTAAATAGGATGTTACATATGTTTTATATGTTACTCTAGGTGTATGGTAAGATTTATGCTGTGGGTTGTGAATATGCATGATATTGTATCAACGTGTTGTACCCGGATTTAACATGCACTTGATGATATCTCTCCTATAAGATAGGGTAGTGGGACTTACTCAGTATTGGACCCGTACTGATACTACCTTTCAATTTTTTTTTCAGGAGTGAAATTTGGGGGTGTTACACTTATGCTCTATTATTATTCTGCATTATTTATGTACTGCTATGTGTTGGCCTTAGTGCTCGGTTATCTTACTCAGTACATAGTATACTGATTACCCCTTTCATGGGTGCTGCTCATTCCCACGAGTAGAAGACCCATCTGACTTACTGTAGGTAGGAGGTGTTTATTTTGATAATATCGATGTCTATGGGACATTAGGTGGGGCCGAGTGATGATTGGGCTGCATCAGTTATTAGAGTGACGTGGCCGACTTTCCATTGAGTTTATTATTACTATCTTGTTTACTTATGATTAGCGCTTCAGAAACAATTTTACTATTGTAGCTACTTCTTCTCCCTGAAAAACTAACTCTCGTATTTCGGATTGTATAAAGATTGATGCGCACCTAACTCCCGTATTTATGAATTTGAAGTATTATTAATATTATGAATTGTTTTCTTAGCCTTAGCACTTGGTATTAGAATGGTAGGAGTAAACCGATCTGGTAATAAGTGTGGCGGTAACATCCCCAGAATTTACGGTTTTAATTTATAAGTAGTGTTTTGTTTTAAAAAAAATGTTACAACAATCATAGGCAAAGGCTTGCAGCAAATTATAAACTAACATGTGGAAACTTGTAATTTTTTATTTGTATCAGATGATGTAATGTACATGTGTTGTATTTTCAAATAAAAAGTTATGATCTTGTTTTACAGTTTAAAGACACGTGTTATAGTAGTTTTGGAGGGAAAATATGTTGCAGTGTATTCTTCTTTTATATATAGCAAGAAGCTTGTAAATAAACATGTAAACAAGCTTGTAGATAGACCCATGAACGAGCTGAGTTTGAGTCGACTCACAAGCAAGTGAGCTGAGCCTACCATGGTTTAATCTCAACTCATTTATTAGACGAACCTAAAAATAAGGATCAAGCTAAATTGGTTTACTTAAATACATAAGCCAAACTAAACCCTTAACAAGTTAGCTTGTGAGCTGCCTCAGTTTGTCAATAACCCTAGAGTCAAGTATGGTTCTATATTATACATATTCGATGTTCTTGATGAGTTATACCTTATTTGAAATTATTTATTAAAAGTGATTATTCAAGATAATTAATTATTTTAGAAACTTTTTAGTATAAAAAGTTTTCAAAATAAATAATTATCTTGGATAACTACTTTTGATAAGTAGCTTCAAACATGGACTTAGTATGCGATTTCATTGCTAAAATCTATCAAAATATCTTATCCCCCTGCATATTGTTGTCATGTGACTAGGCCTTCAACTTTGTTTAATTTGTTATTTGTGGCACTTTCTCATGGAGCTGTCATTTGTTAATCTTGCATGTGGTGCTTACACATGTTCTCTCTGCCTAGGTGGTATCGTTACTAAAGGAGTGGTCATATCATTGTCTTATGATCACATACCATATTATATAAAGGGGCTTAAACATAATGCTTTATGAAGAGCAAGGGAAAGGATGACAAACTCTCATCAAGTGCCATATTTCCTATTTATATATAATTATTCCTTAGTTTTCCAAATAAGTTTATGTATAATTATGTCGTATTAGCTCTACTTTTTTAGAGCTATCAACCAATTCATTGAAATCCTCTATCTAGTGGTAGATATTTATTGAACCATTAGAGTAAGCCTTCAAATAATTTCAAAAGATTCTTTTTGTTGTTTTTTGGGGAAACCATAATGTTGGGAAAAATATTGAATAGTTCTCCTCGACTAGGTAAACAATAACTCCATTGATTAAGTATACAATTATAAATAAATGCAAGAATAGTTATCAAACATTAAAGAATGAGAGATGGGAGGGAGAAATGATAGACTTTTACTGAGCATAAAGATCTGGGAAAAATTGAGAGTTTGCAAGTTTACACACACACCTTCACAATGGGTGGAAGATGGCTTTTTATACCATCTCACTTATTTGGTTAGGACATGCAACCATCATTGATTGTCTTACTTATACACCTTTCTTCTAGACAAAAGGAAACATAAGTTACTACTTAATAATTGACTTTTATGCAAATGAGTACCAAGTCCCTTGTTACATGAGATTTCCTAGCCACCCCCTGACATCTAGTATTCACTCACTAATGACCGCGGGATATGGCTGTGGTTGTTGCCCCGGTAATCACACTTTGTTCGTGCCCTTGCTGACGACCCTGTGTGACACCCTTGACAGTTGCCCCATTGGTACACAATCCTTTGCCTAACGACCTAGCCAACGACCCTTATCCTTGGTTGTTACCCTTGGTTGATTGCTTCTAACCGACAACCCTACCAGCTACCGGTTGACAACCTTCTTTTCTATTGAGGAATCCCAACACATAGATGCATATAGTATTTTATAAGTGATGATCGTGAAAAAGAAGAATAATGTGGTTATTAGAACGATCCCTACCTTGTCCATTAACACTAGTAGACCAACACATTAACAAACCTTCCAATCTCCCTTTAGATGGAAAAATAAGGTAATTGTTGAAGCCTGAAGGGCATCACACCACAAGCAGGGTGGCTTCCTAGCAACATAATGTTTAGGAAAGAAAAATAAAAATGGTTTAGTGGATCTAATGAAATAATATAGAATTGTAATTGTCTTGGCAATTCCGAACCAGATCTATAATAGTAATATTAATAATAAAGGATGATAATTTTCTTATGATGTGGATCAAAGAGAATATTAGAATGAAGAGGATGATAAGTGCCCCATCTATCCACATAAATAATAGAACGTAGACGATCTTCACATTTGATAACTAATTTAACTGTAAGAGCATCCACAATGCTATACCTAAATTCGAGGTCCCAATTGTATAATCTAATCATTTTCTTTCTCATCTCTTATACTTTTATCAATTTACCTCAAATTTAATTCAATACTCTACAATCACCAACCTCAAATTTACAATACCCAATTACTTCTATCAATCACATCACCAACCATTTATACTTTCTATTATTTAACTTTTAATTTATATCAATCTATATATAATAATTAATATTTTTTCTACTACAATAATTTGTAAATTAATATTTTAAAATAATATTTGATTTCAATTAATTTTAAAATAACCTATTATAGTTTTTCTACTACAATAATAATAATTAAAAAATATTACAACAGAAATACAAATATAATATAATTAATAAAAATATTACAATGGAAATACAAATACAACAATATTATGAAAATATAAAAATAGAATTAAGGATTACAATAACATTACAAAATAAAAAACAGAAATACAATTTAAATAACATTATGAAAATATTACAACAAAAATAGAAATACAATAATATTACGAAAACATTGCAAAAATATATATAAGGATAAATATTACAATACATAAAAATATTACAATAGAAGTACTAAAACATAAGGTACGAAAATATGACATGAAAGTAGTAGAGTTAAGGATTCTCCATCGTTCTTCTCATTGCTGCGTCATACAAGATCTGATGATCTGCTTTTTCTTTTTCATTCATATTTGATGTGTCACGACAAATTATAGCCATGTCGAACTCTTTTTCCTTTAATTACCTTCGTTCAGCCCTATAAATCTGCTTATCTTCTGCCATTTTTTCTAATATCGCATTCCGTTTTCTAGCAATTTCCAGCAGCTCGTCGATATTTGATCCTTCGTCTTGTTTACTTTCTTTTGCCTTTCCCCTTGCTTTCCGTTTTGCTGCTTTCTGCCCTATAGATCGCTCCAACGGAAATTCCATCTCTGAAGTATTGGGGGTAGATGAATCATTGGATACACCCGAAGTTGAAACTTTTGTACGCTTTGATGTAGAAGCTTACCCAATTATACCCTCATTCATTACCATCTATTTTGGATGTTTTTTTACAAGTTTTCATACATGTTCACTACTAAATGGGCTATTATACCTTGTTATATATTCTTTGTGCGCATCTCTAATTATATCTATTTCGCTAACACCACTTTGATTACGTTGACAAATATGACTATAACAACCAATAAATCGATTAACATTTTTATTAATGTAAGAAAATCGATTCATTACTGTCTTTAGAGTTATCTGTGGTCCTCCACCGCGATATTCTTCAAAGTATGCCAGAATTTTTTTTCCAAAAATCCTTACATTTTTGCCCGTTCCCCTGAACCGAATCTTCGGAAAAATGTATCCATCCACTGAATAAAATTTCTTCTTCTTTATCCGTCCATTTATTATATGCTCGACTTGCAAACTCATTGGGAGATTCAACCCGTGTCTCTTTTTCGAACTGATTTTGCTTGGAAAATTCTGAAAATTCAGAATCATCAAGAGATGTGGCTAATGGAGAATTGAAATCGTGTTGTGGAAAATTTTGAATATATGGAAAATTACAATCAAATGGAATAGTGGTGTTTTGAGGTTGAAATAATTGGAAATTGGCATCATTTTGATAATATTGCATACTTGAAAAATTTAAATTTCGTGGATCTTGCAAATTTTGGACATTTGGGGAATTTATAATCGGATAATCTTGTGAATTTTGGATATTTTGGTTTGGAAGTTCTTTTGAGTTTGAATCATTTGGATTATCCAAAAGATTCAAAAAATTAAATCTAGTAGGATCCATTTTTAAAAATTAAATATAAGTAGAGAAATTAATAAAATAAATATAACGTAAGAAATTAATAAAAAAAATATAAATATAGAAATTATTAGAATAAAAGTAAATAGAGAAACTAATAAAATAAATATACGTACTTAAATTAATAAAACCAATATAACCAAAAAAATTAACCAAATAAATATAAATTTAGAAATATTGAAGATAAATGAATAAATTAAATATAAGTAGAGAAATTAATAACAAAAATATAACTAGAGAAATTAAAAAAATAACTAGAAGATGAGAAATTAATAATTAAAAAAAAATAAATATGACAAGCAAAATTTATAAAATATTAATAACTAGAGAAATGAATAGGATTAATTATGTAGAGAAATGAATATGAGAAAGAGAGATGAAATAGATGATATGAAAATATGGGCATAAATAATGTATTTATAGATACTTTTTTTTACCGTTATTATTAACGGTTATATTTTTTTTAATATGTTTTTTTTTTATTATAACGGTAATATTTAGGCTAAAAAAGTACCAAAAATAAGTTATGTCGGTATATAAACAGTAGTAGCAGTAACTTACAAACGGCGCGTGAATCACACGGACGCGCTTCAGACGGCTACATGACTCACATCGCCTGACATTTTTACTGTTGAAGCACACTTTTCTATTACTTGAATACAGATATTACCGACATCAGAAGCCTCCAAATTTTGAGGCAACCCAAATTTTGGGTCAGATTTTTTTCTTCTCCGGTGGTAGACTTAAATTTCGGGGGCCCCAAATTTGAGTTTGGGAAGCCCCGATGTAGTTGCTCTAAATGAATGATTTAACCAACCATAATGTCACCCGTCTTAATCAAGGGATTAGAAACAGACCAGAGAACTTTCACACGTGCAAAACGTGTGTAATTTGCTTCAAATTTTTTTGAATTGTAGGCATTTAAGACAAATGTTGTAGGTTTGAACCCACAAATCCGCATGCTAAAACAAAGAAATTGCTTTGCTGATGCTGACATGGTCGGTTCAGTTCTCAGGCTAGATAATAAGAAAGTGAACCAATAAACATAACATGGCCTTTTAATTGGTTCAGAACTTGAATGATAAGCCGAGGGCTGTCCTCACTAGAAGCTATTTATTAAATATCTGCTAGCAAAGTAGCAGGACAGAGGCTGAGAGCCTCTATATGCCTGCCATTCCCTTTTCCCTCAACATGCATGGTTTTCAAACACATGCTCTTCCCTCACAAGCGATTCATAATAATAAATAATTATATCAGAATCCACAACCAATCCTTCCGCATTTAGAACAAAAAATGTCGATGAATTAAATAATCACCAATACTCGCCACAAGAACAGCTTCCATCAACAAAATGATGGAACCTATTATTATCCCTTACGATAATAGTCCTCCCAGTACATTTCGACATAAACTTAATTGCATTATGACAGTCACCGCATATACGCAAGTTCTTCATAACCCGAATTGGCCTATCGCCAGGAAACGTAATCAAACAAAACGCAACCGCTAATCTCTCACTATGATACTTAATTAATTGATTCTTCTCATCACCATCTACTTTCTGTAACACAAAGCTAGTATCAGCAACATAACCCGCTTTCTCCATCTCCTCCCCTAATTCCTCCAATTTCCTGTAAATCTCCTTACTTCTCGGATGAGCCATATCCCTTGCGGTGAATAAATGAACTCTATTCCCTTCTTCAACCCAACTCAATCCTCTTTCTTTCTTCACGCCTCTATCCCTCAACACCATCCTAGCTTTAGCAGCATCTGTATATCTTCCAGCGGCAGCATAAGCATTAGATAATAATATATAAAGGCCTGGGCTAACGGCCCCTAACTCAGAGACCCTGTCTGCTGCATAGGCAGCTAACTCGGTGTCGCCGTGCAATCTACAGCCGATCAGTAATGCTCCCCAAACTGATTCAGTTGGAGCTATAGGCATTTCCTTTATGACTGAAAGTGCTTCCTGTAATTTTCCAGCACGGCCGAGTAAGTCTACTAGGGAACTATAATGCTGTGATCCTGGCTCTATACCATAGCTCTTCATTAAAGTGAAGTAACATTCGCCTTCTTTGACTAGACCGGCATGGCTACAGGCATAAAGGACGGATAAAAATGTGATGAAGTTGGGTTTATTTCCAGGAATCTTCTCCATTTGGTGGAATAAGTCTAATACCTTGGTTGTCTGGCCATGTTGAGCGCAAGCTATAAGCATCGCATTCCATGTTCCTAAATTCTTTACCGATGCTTCATTGAATACTCGATGAGCTCCATCTGCAAGCCCGCACTTGGAGTACAGGGCTATCAAAGAACTCCCCACGAAACATGAAGAATCATAGCTTGTCTTCAAGCAACGACCATGTATCTGCCTCCCTAATTCCAAAAGCGTGGAACTTGCACAAACATAAATAACGCTCGAAAAGGTGAAATCGTTTACGTCCAAATCATCCACCTCTAACGCTCGTTTAAACAATCTCAAGGCGTCCTCATTCTCACCACATTGAGCATACCCAGAAATCATTCCACTCCAAGACACAACATTTCTATCGGGCATTTCATCAAACACCTTCCTCGCATCCGTGATCTGCGAACATTTCGCATACATATCAACCATAGCGCTTCCCACAAACACATCGCCTTCATACCCAGTCTTGGCTACCAACCCGTGTATCGATCTACCCACATCAATCCTCATTAAAATTGCACAAGACTTGGTTGCACATGGGTAGATACGATCGTCTGGTCGGATGCCATGATGAAGCATGGTATGGAAGAACTCGAGTGCAAGTGAGGGAAGCTCGTTCTGGGCAAATGAAGAAATTATAGAGCTCCATGTAGTGCAAGATTTGAAGAGGGATTCCTCGAAGATTTGGCGGGAAAGATGGGGTAATTGACATTTGGAGTAGAAATTGAGTAAGTGATGGGAAACGATAGGGATGATCTGTTGCCCTGATTTGAGTAAGAGGGTATGAAGCTGAGTACCTTTGGAGAGGGACCGAGAGTGGGTTAGAGAGACGAGGAGGTGGCATATAGATCCGTAGTCATTATGATCAAAGTTGACAGAGTTGAGAATTAGGGGTTTACTATTGTTAGTAGGATTGTTATAGTGATTCTCTGTTGTTCTAACAGAGATCAAACGGGAGGCAGCAGAAGCAGACAGTAGAGGTTTTAAAAGCAGGTTGGAGAAGCGGTTTTGGAGGTGCAGCATTACGACTCGTCAGGTTTCCCACTTCACCATCACACCAGACATGTAGAAAGTACCTATATGAATGAATGAAGGAACGACGTCGTAGCAAATTCAAAAAATTATACTAACTATTAATAATTTTTAATATATATTAATAACTAGATTAAAAAATAATATTATGAATGTATTTTTATTATTATTAGGAAGTAAATAATAATAATAATAACGACGATCGCAGACCCGTCTTTGCCTGACACTTCCGTATTCGTTAGTGCCCTAATAAAGAGAGCAAGTGATTTCTGCACATTGGATTGAGGAAGTTAGAGAATTTTTTCCCGACTTTCTTCAATCGTTCTCGAAGCAAGGAAGGATGGAGGAAGAAACTGTTATATCTGAATCAAAAGAGGTTTCGATGGTATCGACGATGATTGGTCGAGCTATGAACACTCTGCTGAGTTGCCGTCCAAAGAAGCTAGAAAACGCCATTGCTCGTCTTAGTGAATCATCATCCACAAGCTCAGTTGGTATTATATTATCACGCAATTTCTACCGTATTTTGTGTTTTTGTTTTAGTCCGTCTTTAAACATGCAATTTGATTGTTTATGTTATGCTTGTGTAGGTTCTTTGGAGGAATCACTTTTTCTCTTGAACAATTATATCAGAGATGCGGCTGACAGAGAGGAACCATTGGATGAAGTTCTTGTTCCTATCATCCAACATGTAATTACTGCTATTTTTTTTAAAGCTTTCCGGTTCGAGTGTGTGTACGATATACCAAATTATTTCATGTCGATGATCATTATTTCTTAATACCTCACATTTATAATTCCTGTAGCGTAAAGTTTCATGCTTCATTTCATAATTATTCCTCTTTACAGTCATTGAAGTGCAAGGCGTCGAGAAGTGCCAATCAAGCTGTAGTTCTCTTAAATTGGCTTTTCCGAGATGATTTTCTATTCAAAGTTGTTGCTGAAGAACTTGTCAATATTATGCACAGAAAAGATGATCGTTATATTGCTCTTGGCTGGTGTATTCTTGTTTCTTCTATTGTAGATTATGAAACAACAATCGAATCGTATATGAAGAACGGTAAGTGTTTCATTTCTTTCCGTACTGAATTTATTTAACTGTATTTTTTTTTGCTGCAGTTTTATTTATTTATTGATTCATTCATTATTATAGCTCTTTAGAACTATGAGCTTCCAATATCGTTCTGCACAGTTGTAAGTTTTTCAATGAGCACGGTCATATATAATGAACTTTCTGTTGCCTGGATCACGAATAAAGAGTATTATAAAGTGGAAATTCGAGTATGAGTCCTAAGTATTTTTTTCCTCTCTGCTTTTGGCTTACTCTTATCTAAGCTTATTATCTAGTCTCAGTTTTAAAAGCAATATTAATGTTGAACATTTTCCTTTGATGTCATTTACTAAGTTTCTCGGTTTTGGCTTCTGAAAACCATTGCCTTAGAGCTAAGGATCAACCTTTGATGCTAGTGATGATTGACTGCTGATTTTGATCCTTGCCACTTTGCAGGTTTAAGTGAGAGGCATTATGCTCTAGTCAAGATCCTATCTTCAAGAATATCAAATCTTTTGCTTATTTTGCACAGCGGAAGGTATACCATGTGTCAGTTCTACTTCTATCAGATTATATATATATAGAGCTTATTAGAAATAAGCCATTTTTTCATCTTAAAGAGAGGAGCATTGCATCAATAATCGGTGCATTCTTGCAATCGTTTGCCCTCTATGCTTGCTTCATTTCACACATAATTGCTCATATGAATGCTACCTAGGGGTTCTCATTACCTTATTTTCAGATCAGCAAAAATGGGGGGAAAAAAATTAAGATCATCCCTCAAATAATCATAAAAACACCATAAATTTTTTCTGATAATTTTTTTTTTCCAGACCAAATCAGCAAAATTCAGGTGAATAGAGAGGGTGCTTAGTTATGGGGATGACTGTAACTTGATGCTCCTAAGTCGTTATGGCCTGTCTAAAGTAGCTTTCTATTACTATTTGCAATAATTCAGTATCTCCTGCACAGAACATGCTTTCAATGTACCCCTGCTGTTTTCAAAGTACTTGTTGCTTTACTGTGTAGATGGACAGTTTTTTTTTTTTTTTTTTTCCTGATCAGGTGCTGTTTCTTGAGTATACATTCTAGATGTTATCAAGAATGGGTGCATTGACTGGCATGTTATCACGGGCTTCTACGAAGCTCTTAGGAAAGCTGCTTGCTGTTTCCTTTATTTGCATTCATTCTTCTCTCTGACATGGGCATAGGGTGCATGCCTTCTCCAAAATCAGATATGGCATATATGTATTCATTTGTTTGTTACTATATCTCCCCCTCATGAGTATTTGGTCTTGTAGCATTTGGCTAGAGGGATTTGAGTTGCCCACTCGTCTTGCAGTGGCTGCTGCAGATTGTATTTTAATTCTCACTGGAGCGTTAACCAAGAAACGTATGTCTTCTGGATACCCAAAAGAGAGAAAATCATCCAGTCCTTATGCACGAAATAAGCCAGTTTATGTTCTTCATGAGAAGCAAGTAGAGATGAACAATACATCTTCGGCTATTGAAATGGAGTTACTGTTGTGGGAGCATATTGATGATCTGATTGTTCTTGTGCAGAAAGTGCATTCTGTACGTTCCTAACTCATTCTAGCTGCTGTATTAGTATTGCTTTCTGAGACCTGCTGATGGTGCTTCATTCATTTTTTTCTTTTTTTGTTTTTCTTTTTTTGCACAAACCTTGTAGTTGAATTTCATAATTGACTATCAATTTCTTGTTCTATGAGCTAAGCCTGGATTTCTCTCTTTTTGCACAGACCTTGTAGTTGGATTTCATATTAGGCGATCAATTGTTTGTTCTATGAGCCACGCCTGATTTATTTATTTATTTTCGTTTTGGGCACAAACCTTGTAGTTTAATTTCATATTTGGCAATTAATTGCTTGTTCTATGAGCCAAGCCTGAATTGCTACATCATCTTATGATTTGGTGAAGAAAATGATTAATATTATTGAAAAAGTTGGCCTGTGCACCTATCTGGAGTAAAATAAAAAAATAAAAATGGGCGTTTCAGATAGTACCTGAAGTTGTTTAAATGTGCTTGACTATCAAGAGGATTAAAAGATGTTATATTCTCAGCTTCATTTGGTGATTGCATTATGATTTGAAGTTTTACTTGTGATAATGGGAGTGCTACTTTGTGACCAAGCTATTAGGTGAAGTAGTAAAGTTAGTAGTTGAGCAAACACATTCGACTGGTGTAGATCTAGTCACTAAAATAGTTTCACTTTCTACGAAGGCTCTATTTGGTTCTAAGAAAGTTTTAAGGAAAGAAAATTGAAATTAAAATAATTTCTTTCAAACTTTCCTTAAAGAAAATCAAATACTTAATCTTTAACAATTTTATTCCTTACTATTTTTTATGTCATTATCTTATGGAAACAAAATACAAACAATTATTTTGCTTATCATTTTCTTTCTTTTCTTTAAAACGTTTCAAGAACCAAATGGAGCATAAAAGTTGTATACAAGTTTTTTCAGTTTCACTTGACAAGGTTTATTAATTTGAAAGTATCAAAGAGGGCACCTATCATCAACACTATTAAGTACATTTTCTTCAATATAGACAATTAAAATATTATTTAGACACGGCTATTATTTTTTTTTTCTGATGAGTAACCATCATTGAAATCCAGAAACTACAGCAGCAGCAGGAAAAAAAGGTTAAAAAATAAAAATTACAGGTGTGCATCACGAGAAACACAAGTAATTAGCTAACACACACTAGGATCTGCAGCAGGAAAACAAGTCTTCAAATAAACATAAACTTTGAGCTTTAACCCATATATTTCCTAATTGTTACAAACGTATGACAGCAAACAAAATTAAATCAAGATTGACATCAATTTAATAGAGGAAACATACTGACAAACAAAGCCAACTGCCAAAATCATAACAAAAATTCATATGTGCATAAATCCTTATAACAGTAATATACTGAGAGTAACACCCATCGCTGACAGTGAATTATGTGAGGGAGTATCCCGGTGTGTAAATCTGTCCTAGTTTTTACATCTTAGTCAATTTCCTTAAATGTTCAGATGCATCCTTCACCTCAATTAGTTGCACCTTTTTTGCCGTATACTCCCTCTGGTTTCATATAATAGACATTTTGAGTTGAGGCACAGGAATTAAGGAATAAAATTAACTTCCTAAATTACCCTTAGTAAGTAGTAAACTTTAGTATTCTACTGTAATTGTTGCTCCTATTAATTTCTCTTCTACTAATTCTAACTTTGTCAATTTTCTTTCCTTTTGTCCTTCCTTCTCTTATTCCATTTCTTTGTCTAGCGTTCATTCATCTTCCTCAAATTAAAATCTTTCTTCAACCGAACAAAATTTAAAATTTTGCACATGGAGCTGAATCTGCAACATTCACGACATCTAATATTATATATTAAGCGTGATGAAGACTTTAAAAGTTATCTATGGAATGGGATAAAACAAAGTCTGAAACAGCAGGTAACAAAATAAATTGACAAAAAAAGCTAGTAGCAAAACGTTACTAAAGGCAATGGTAGCAGAGTGAAGATTATTGTGAAAAGATAAAGGTAGTAGTGCATTAAGTAGTATGTGGAAGAGAAATGTAGAAATGTAACTATATTTAATGGTAAATTTTAAATAATTAAGATTAAAGGGTAAAACTAGAAAGATTGTCCAAAAGTTACACCGTAAATGTGAAATGACAATTATTTATAACTAAAATCAAATTTCTAAAGCAAAACTTATTTAAAACCAGAGGTAGTATTTTATAAATTATGAACCTGCATACACTGTACAGTATTCTTGAAGATGGGGTCTGCCATGCATACCTTGACTTAGATATAGATCGCATATATAAGGTTAGTTAGGACGTAACAATTTGGAAGCAAGATCATATAGGTCAATGAAGTCCAGAATAAGAAGTTGACATGCTTACATTCTGCCAAGTGCAGGAACATTATCATCTTGATTGAACCCTGTGGATTACATCAAAAGTGTTCGCAATGGATTCTTGTAACATCGAAAGTTCAAAACTGTCCTTACTTTTTACCACAATTTACTATTAAGTGTTTTTGGAAAAATAAAAGATAGTATTAAAGTACATACCCAAAAATGTCAATATGCATCTTTAGTTCAGCATATTATTTACCAAAAGGAGCCTAAGTCTGCATTCATCTACAGAATGTGATTTCGATACATAATTATTGATCTCCCACCCAAGAATTGTTTGGATATTACCATAAAATTAAGGTGGCAATATTATGCTTTTTCCTTATGTACAGTGGAGCAGAAAAAGCCAGCCTTTACACGTGAAAGGATCAGAGAAAGTACTCAAATGGTTACAGGAGTTGAAGAGCCTCAATAATTGCTTTCAGGATGAGTCAGGTCCTCTTCTTGTGCTAATCAAGGAGCAGATCTTATCCCCCCCTTACATCTTAACTTCCTTATCTTAATTTTCTTATTTCATTTGCAAATAGGCTCCAATGCCCTGAATCCTGGTGCTTCTCTTCTCTCTTCTTGTTGGAAGCATTACAGTCTTTTGTTGCGACTAGAAGATTGCAGAATTGCTCAACATTGTGATGACCTGATGAACCAATATTTATCTGGATTCCAGGTATGCGTCTCTGTTGCTGTGTTGCTGTGAGTTTGATTCTTGTATTATTGTTTGCTCTAGCATAGTTTCCCTTTCCATTTCCTAGATTTTGATTTCAGAAATAGAATTTCCTGGCATCCAGATTATACTGAATAATAATTTTTTTTTCCTCAGCATAACACATGATAAGGATAGCTTGACCAATGTGCATTGAATTTCATCAATGAATAGACTTGAATTCATCATTGGGTTGGCGGTTGGCCTAACTTTTTCATCTTGTCTTTATTTAAGTTTTGTAAAATGGATATTAAGACTCTAAAGCATTATACACTTTTCCTTCTTCATAAAAAGACCCGTGATTAGCACTATATTGCTATGACAAAGTGTATATCTAAACTTTTTGTTCTTTCTGATATTTGTGAAGAAGCTTGTTTGCATGCATTGAGAAAGATGGAGGATAACCTTGTTGGCACTCTTTTATATTTTGGTGTATCCTGAAGTTTGACCGAGCATTGTTGAATGGTTGTCAATAACTGGTGTAACACTTACTTGTTTAATACTTACTTGACTTGGTACTTGTTGGTTCATATACTTCCTTATGGTTACCTGTGCATGCATAATGATCACCATCATTCTTAAAAGTAACTGTTGTCGGATGGGACAGTTTACCCTTTTCTTTTGGGATATTACATGAACCACCCTTGTGTTTAGATGTTATGCGGCGTATAGCCCCAGTCTAATTATTATGACACCATGTTCTCCTAATATTGCACCAAATAACCTGTATTTATAATTGGCGATTAACTCTCCAGAATTTACAGGACAATTTCGCATGTTTGGGGCAAAATGTCCTTATTCTTATCCTCATCCTCAACACCTTCTCCCTTTGACCACTGCAGTGAATTTTCCATTGCCTATTCCTTATCCTTTTCTCCTTCCAACTTTTAGCCTTCTACTTCACAGTCCAGAAAAAAGAAGGAAAAAGGGATCATTAGTTAATCTCTATGTTGAGTTCAACCATCTGCAGTTTGAGCCTATTCTATTTCTACTCCTTAGCATCAACTCACAAAAGTTACGATTTCAAAAACAGTTTACCAAACCATAATGTTTCATTGAGCACATGGTATGCATACTCTTGTATTCATATATTTAAACAGTCCTTTTGTGGACAGATTTTGATATCCATATTTCATAGAAAGTTTCATAGCAAGTGTATCATTATGGTTTCCATGTCCAACACAAAGAGAAAGTTGCAGAAACAGAAACCTTATATTAAGAGGAGGAAGAAGAGTAGAAATTAGTGAAAATGATGCGAACCTCCATAGCTAAAACATCTGTATCAGCACAATAGGTTGTGAATGGTGGTTGTTCAGAGCCAACAAATCCAGTCATGGGTACTGGGTATTTGTAAGGAATGTCCATTCTGTCAAGTTCAGCTCAAATAAGCTCACTGGTCCCGAATTATTAATAAACCAATTCTGGAGTTTATGTATCTTCCTCTTAAACACTCAATAAACAAACTCTATTTACTGGCATGTTGAATGTAACTGATAGGAACTTGTGCTAAATCTCCACGTATTAGACATGGAATTGATGAAATTAGTGGTGGTAGAATTATGTGAAAAAGAGATGGGGAGGAGCCCATCTGAAGGATTAATTAGATTCTAAGTCATATTTTAGTTAGTGTATGTTGAAGTATGGTACAAAGATGAGGAAGGTCGATGAAAAAATTAGGTGATTGGTTAGAATTGAGGGAAAATGAGGATTTTGTTCAGTTGTGGTGCTGTGAACATGGTGGCAGTTCAAGATTAGCGGTCGGCGACCAACATTTCAATTTGGTTGCAAGAAGATTATGTTGACCGCTTACAAGATGTAGAGAGGTAGACCCAAGAAGAGATGGAGGGAGGTGATTAGGCAAAATTTGTCCTTACCGGGGCTTACTGAGGGCATGTCCATGGATAGGAAGGGGTGGCACATGAGTATTCACATGGCAGATGTTCTCTAGCATATGATTTGTATTGGTTCATGGACATCACTGGCTTTGCAGTTTCCCTGTGGCTAGTGTTGGTTTGTGGGTGATCTGGTCTGGTGTTGTGCTAGTTTGCTTGTTATTGGTGTTGGGATCCTGCTTGTTGTGTTTTTGTGCTATTGTGGCATTTGGTGGTTTAGGTTCAGTTCACTTTGAGTACCTCCCACTCTATTTATTTAGTTTTATTACTCTTTCGGTGTTTTTATTTTTATTAACACTATTTTTAGTATTCTTATTGCTTTGATGGATGTGAATTTATATTTGGGCCTATTCGTTTATGTTAACTTAATTATCCTTTATTTTGTCACTTGATTTGCTTTTCAACTTCTTATGTCCTTTCTAAATCGTTTTGTTGGGTTTATTGGGAACAGTTCATCACTAGCTGCCAAGCTAGTTGTGGTGAAATTGCGTACATCCAGACCTCCCATGGTTGGGAATTGTTGGTGGTTATGGTGTTTGGAGTTTGATTTTTTTTTTGGATGAGTAAGTAGCTTTACGAAGTATCAGATAGGTTTTTGAAGAATAAGGGATGTTCCTTAAATTTAGAATAAGACAAACAGGTTGGATCAAACAAGGGTGTAGATGATGAAGAAATATAGGAAGGTATATGTTGGAGGGTATATTTGGGTTTTACTAAATTAGTAAATGCTGTTGAGGTAATTTAGATAGACGGACAAAGTGTGCCTAAAATGTGAAAAGGCATATGCTGTGACAAAATTGGACCAGAGTATATGGTGACACTATTTCGTTCTATTTGGTGGAATATCCCTTCTCTAAAATTCTGTCCGGGGGTAGGGCGGTAGGTGCATGTTTCCAGAATTGCACAGAATTATGACATATTGTTTCTTTTGTGCCCTCACAGCAATATGTTTGGTATGCATCCTTCTTGCTGCATGTGCTTTTGTGTATTTTGATGTGTCCATGCTTGTGAAAGATTCACCTATGCTTTTCTTTCAGGTTAATTTCATTGATTGTTAATTGGCCGTAGTATAGCTCTATGCAGATGAAGGATCTAAGAAGTATTCAGCCAGTGAAGAGAGCAGTATAGAAACCAAGAAATTCTTTTTGAACTGTTTGGCCCTTTTATTGGGTCGTTCTAACTGCAAGAAGGTCTCAAGTTTAATTTCAGAATATGGATCACAAATATCAAGCATTCTTTTATCACAGGTAAATTAGCGTGTTTATTATTGTTGTGCGTTTTGTATGTACAAGGTGCTTCTCTCAGTTTGCTGACGAAGTACTACTTATTGCCATATCTTTCCAAGAGCTAGGCTGAAATTTGTTAATTGAGCAGATGCTGAAATCTGAAGCATTAGCTGAGGAAATCTATGAAGAAAAATAGAGCATATACATATTTTAACCCTGATGACAGAAATTTTAGTTACTTTTCAAATTTGACTTTAGAGTTTCTGTTGGATGATTGTTGCACTAATACTTCTTCCACACTTGAAGCTTTCTTGTTCAGATGAAGATGTGGTTGAGGGGGCAGTCTGCATCTTCAGATTATTTATACTTGAAACAGCCAAAAGTAATATTGGTAGCCTTGGAGAGATTGAAGCACTCTTGCCGTCTCTTTTGAATCTACTAGATGAGCGTGATGGTGCTGCTCGAGCTGCTGTTGTACTTGTTGCAGAATGCTGCTTGATGCAAGTTCCTTCTCCATTCCTATCTTACAGCTTAAATCTCTGTTTTATTGATGTTACCCAATCTTCTTATACTAGTTTATATCCAGATACAGGGACTCATGGTGCGTGCAAGAAGTCCTTAAGAAGCTTGACTCTGGAAGTGTACCCAAGAGGAGAAATGCTGTTGATGTCATTTCAGAACTTGTGCATATATCAGAAGATCCAGCTAAAGTCGCTTGTGATTCTACGTGGTACTTGATTCTTTCACCTATGTGAGCCCTTTGTCGTCCTGTAATTATATTTTTAACTAAACTCTCAATGGTGATTGTATCAGGAAAGACATTGCAAATCACTTGTTAGATCGCCTTGGAGATGAAGAGAATGTGATACGTAGACAGACAATCAAGTTGCTTCCTTTGATAGGTTGATTTTTGTATAGAACAATATTGATATTGTAATTGTTTATGTTATATCTAAATGGGTTCTCATATTTGAAGGTTTAGCCCTATGCTTTGCTGTTGCTGGACATTATGAAGTTGTCTAATTTGTTAAACATGTATTGTCCCTGGCTGCTTCCTTGCAGAAGTTTCCACATATTGTATACAATTAGATCAGTTGTGAAATGTGACATACTTATATCAAGTTTGTTTTGACTCAGAGCTTTGTTCATGTAACTGCTTTAATAAAAATCCTTCTTTTATCCTTGATTGTCCCATTGAAATAATCATACTGGGGTGATAAGTTGAGCCTTGCTGATGTGTGAATTTAGTCTTCTAAAATATTTATGACCAGAAAACACCATGCCATTGGCAGCAGTTCCTGCATTTATAAGAAAGAGACATCACATGGGGGCTAGTTGGTAACTTGAAGCATATGAAGTGTATCGTTAATACATAGGCTTAAATAATTGTAAATCTTGTTACTGATTCTTTTTATTTGATTGTAGGCTTTATTCAAATCTTCTTATTTGATTCTTTCTTCCTTCATTAGAATGAATTTTAAATTTCAGCTTTTGCGTTGCTCTTTGTTGGCACCTCTTTTCTTGTCAAATTGCAGGGCTTTGTTTCATGATGCATGTCTGTGCTGTTTTCTTATCAGTGTGTGCCATACTTCCATGTGTAATTCTAGTGCTTTAGTTTGATATATTGTATTTTTTCATGCCAGTGCCTAACTGCTAATGTAGTCAATCTTTAGTTTGTAATAACATATTTAGTCTCTTCTTGTTTTCTTTTATAACATGTCATGTCTGTGCGTCTAGTAGTCACTTATTCTGTGTGAAATCTCTGGAGATTGTCGTTAGCATAACTTTGGGATCCTAAAGGCTCGATTTCTGATACTGTAACATATTTTTTCCTTCACTGTTACAGATCCATCAATTGTCCTGCCTTGTTTAATGCGCCTGTCCTATTCATCTAATGAGACTATGAGCTCATCTGCTATTGCTGCATTAAGTGAAGTTCTCGGGCATCATAGCCAAAAAATTGAAGTTATCGACCTGTTCCTTGATTGCCTCAGGTATTTGATAATTCTAGCAGTTGACTGTGATTGCTACGCCTTGTTAAAAACAGTTCTTCATGGTGGGCTGGCTACTATGGAACTTCCATATCACAAGTTATTTGATTTACAACTCTGTAAGTTCGTTATGCTTTAAAATATGCTGTAATGATGTGCAAAACTCACCGAATAATGTCTGTTGCAGCAACCTCTGTCAAAGCGGGAATAAGCCCAAGGTATCAAGAGAAGCATCGGAAGGTATGCTGACTGCTGCTTTGACTTGATTTCACATGCTTTATGTCCTCTTATTGTGGCACACATAAGCATATGCTTTCACCTTGTCTGGCTATTAGAGAACAGAGTATAATTTCTAGGTTCTTACTGCATGTTTTTTTGCTTTACGTAAGTTTCTGTCTTCTGGAACATTTTCTTAACTTTTGATATTAGAGACGCAGACATAGCATATCAAATTATCAATGTCTTATGATGTGTCTTCATGTTTAGTATGCCTAGAAAATAAGTAGGGATGATGTCACAAATTTTTACCTGAATTTTCATTTCCTATGGCCTCATTGTCCTTTAAGAGATCTTTTCTGACTCAAGTTCACTGCAACTTGCTTTCAATATTGTATGGTCCTCTTCAAGTGTTAATGGCAGTGGAATACAAAATCCGCTTTGATAACTTCCTTCTCCATCATGCTGGGGAAGGGTGGACAGGATGGAATATAGAAACAAGCAAAGAGGAGCTTAGAGTCAAAATTTGATGGTGAAAATAGAAGTTTGGAATTCAGCCCTGCTTTGGAACCCCGAAACATTTAGGAAATGCTATTCTATGGCCCACAACTCATTGATATATGCTCTCATACTGCCACAGTCAAACAAGAACTTAAAAGTGATGGAGGATATTCAGGCATATCAACTTGGTAGCTCCTGGATGGGCAGACTTTGGGGTTGACCAGGCTTCCTTCGATAACTTCTGATCTTTTTGAGGATGTTAGGAAAGCATATTGTATGTTGAAATCTCAACATGGTGATATCCTGAATTACAAAATTAGAGACCTTTTGTCTTTACCCTTTCCTTAACGTTACTAATGTAGGATCTTCAAACTGCCTTTTCTATATTTCTTCTAACAATCAGAATTGTTTCCCCATTTCATTTGAAACTTCTTTATTTTCAACAAATGAAACCAACTCAGGAATCAACTTTAGGTTTTGTGGAATCCTAGAGGCATCTGTCTTGGATTCATGCATCTAAAAAGGTAGAGAAGTATCATTTTGACTAATGTTTTCTAACTGTTGGGATTTGCTTACTTGACACTTATATTTATTGTTTGTTGTTTCCTAGAATCATAGCATCTAATTGGTTGCACATCTCTTCTCCACTTGCATCTTGTTGGAGTTGCAGATGCCTCAAAAGTTGACATTGATCGGGTCCTCAGGTTGATTCCAGATTGGGCAAAGATGGTAAGCTTTTTCTGTAGCAGACATAGTAACTCACTGCATCCTTCCTAGCCATATAATTTAATAACATTGTGTGAAGAAGGTGGCCATTTCTATGTTGCTTTCTAAATCTATCTTCTGGAATCTTATGCAAAGTTGCGTATGCTTTAGATGGACATTAATTATGCACTGTAGATTGTAGTAAAGTTTCTGCTACTTTCTTGGCCTCCTGGAGATATTTTGCAGCATGCACCTTAGTCTGCCACTATATATGCTAAATTATCACTGGAGAACATGGAACCCTTTGCGTTTTGCCTCAGATTGTGTGTTTGTCACAGATGAGTGATGACCAACCATTGCCCTTGTGACCTTCATTTTGTGAAAGCTTTCACAGCTACAAATCTGCAGTGCAGCAATTTGTGTAATGTCAGGCAACAGTGGTGTTAATTGGGATTGAAGTTAATTGAAGTAAAATACAGAAATGGCCCATGGATTTGTGCTACCTCTGCTCCAGAGTGATTGAAAATGTTTATGGGATTCTAGGAGACATGAATTCCTACTTGAGATGTATCATATGTCTGTTATTGCTTTGGTCTGTTGCTGCTTTGTCCGGCTAGTTGGCATTTTTTGGGGTCACATAAAGTCTGAGCATGGGGTTGTGAATGGTTGCTCAGGTTTGCTTTTTTGTATCTATATCCTGTTGATGATTATCTGTAAAGTGTTTTAACAAGATTGAATTTCACTTTCTGATAAACCCTCTATTGGGATTTGGGGGTCTTGTTTGTGCAGCTGTTCTTGTGGTCCAGTGATTTAATTTTTGCATTGGTTACTACCATCTGTTGTAGCTTACATTTCATTTTTCTTGGCCAAAATAGGTACAAGATTGGAAAATGCTGATAGGACCAATGCTAGAGAAGGCATTTTCAGAACCATCAAATGCCACGATTATAAGATTTCTAAGTTATATAAGTGACCACCTAGCAGACGCCAGTGATCTTGTGATGTGTCGCATACTTTTGCAGGCTAAACGACTGAAGGAGTAAGTGTGTTGGTTTGCCTTCTTTTCCTTTTTCCTGATTGAACTCTGTTTAGTTCAGTGGCAACATATGTGCCACTATATTAATAAACCTTTGTGTTTCATCCCTTTCTCTTCACTTTCTTATGCAGTTTTGCCTACAGAATGTGGAAGTTGAGTGACATGCAGGAAAATTTATTTGCTTATTTTGTTATTATTATTTATTTCATAGTGTTAATAGATTCTGAGCAGTTATCCAAGTATAAGGCTCTTAAGGCTCTCTCTCTATTTTATTTATTAATTTGTTATTTTTTTTTGTCTTCTCCTTTTTGAATGAAGAATTGTGTTTGATTTTTATTCCATCTGTATAAGGATATCAAAGGAAAAATGTAATTTGTTTTATGTATCCTCCAAATTCTAGAAACATTGTGTGTGCCATTTGAGCCTGTAAGTGTATAGCAGAGATCCACTAGGTTTTAAATCTTTCTTCTTCTTCATTTTTTTTGGGGGGGGGGGGGTGTATGCCTTGTAACATTTTTTGGATTTTGTGATAGTTTATAACTGCCCAGGTGTGTTCTTAGATAAGAAATGATTTTAAGAATGGGTTTCTGCCTGCAAAATGTTGCTCAGTTGGCTGTAGGATTTTCTACATTGAAATATCACCTGAAAGTTTATCTGTGATCATAGCAGGACTTTACTTTTAGTTGACATGCAAAATTGTTTTGTTATGTACGTAATGTAAAATTTTGTCACAGGCCTGTGGAGTGGCCTTTCCGCTGTGTGGAATATCTTGTGGTTATTCTATGCTTTTATTCGTTGGTTTTGTGTGAGGGATCTATTTAATGATTCATGAAGTGGATATGTTTTGCACTTACGTGAGCTTTTTTATAATCATCCACAGGCTCAATTCAAGCTCCCTCCTGCTGTTGGTTTATCATGGTTCTTTGGATCTTTGATATGTGTGGTCTCTTATCTTATTATGTGTCTTTGTTTTATATCTGTGGATAATGCTTCGGTTTCTTGATTACTACACAAAATTGCCGGTGACTTAGGCTGGGTTAGGTAACCTTTACTTTTAGCATGTGCTTTTCTGCATACAAATGCTGGTGGCTTAATTACTATACTCTAGTGAGGTTCGAGGTGCCCCCCCCCTTATGTTTTGTTTTTCTTGACAATCCTGATGATATTCATATTTAGCTTAAGAAACGGACAATGATTAAATGGCTCTCTTTTTCTTTTTCTTTTTCTTTTGTTCTTCTCTCTCTCTCTCTCTCTCTCTCTCTCATTTATTTATTTATTTTTATCATGATGATGAGGTTGATATCTATACTGTCCATCTCTGTGCATGCTCACATCTGTGTTTAACATTGTTTATGCTTTTGACCTACAGAATTGACCCAAATATCTTCTCTAAAGGCCAGACCCATGTCCAAAAGGATGGTAGCAACTTTGGCCTGCAGAAGATGTTGTTTGATCGGCTCTCCCCATTGCTTTTAACGAGGCTTCTACCCTTGAGGGTTTTTGATGATCTAGACTCTGTTGTTATGTATGGTCAATTAGGTACAGAAGGCATTGTACTTGGTATGTTTATGACTTTATGCGATTCTGTGGCTTAAGTTTGCCAGCTGTCTACTTGTTTAATTCAACAGTTGTTTTTATGACGTATTCTTAAGTTCAATTTCTTAAGCTGTTCAAAGGGTTTCATGACTGTTGTTGTTTGCAAGAAATTATTTTATTTTAGATTAGTTTCTAACATGTACTTGCCTTTTATTTTACTAATTCAAAATGGGATTTGTTACATGATTTTTTCTCCAACATTCTGATCTATTATGGATCACATCCTCCGTTAATTCATGCTTGTCTGGCTCCCTCCTACTCATCTTTGATTTTTCTTTATCCCTCTGTATCCTGTCACATTTTCTCACTTGTACTTTTGACCATCTGCTCTCTTCAGCTCAAAAATGGTTACACTTTGTTTTACATTGTATATTTGTGTCTAATGTTTTTGTATTGCCATTCCTGCTAACCTTCACTGACTCAAAGATTTTGCTACAGCAGTACCTCCATGAACTTCAGGCTTAAGTATGCAATTTCATGCAACTTTCCTTTAAAATGGCACCTAGCTATGAAATTGGAATGAAAGAGTATACACATGGGTTTATGCAGAAACAAGTGTTGGGAAGCTGAATCTTTGAGTCTTGCACTTACACAGTGCATGGTGAAATTGTGGGCAGTTGTTACTGGACTCAGAAATAAGATGCATGGCTGCCTTTTCATTTTGTCCATTGGTGCTAGTTGTGTTATTTTAGTATGGGCATCTTATTTTTCATCAATTTTGTTAGTTAATTGACCATCCAATTTTGTTAACTTTATTTTGCACTTTGGCTGACCTTAAGTACGAATTAGGAACCTTTTATCTTTCTTGTCTTGAATCTTTTAAGACACTTAAGTTAGCTAGTCTAGCCAGTTCATCTATTTATCTACTTATTTACCCCTCTTGGCTCGTTTTTTGTATTTGATCATATATTTTAGCTTATGGTTATCCATTTTTATATATTATATGACAGTTATAACCTTCATTGGAAAGTAATATGACAATTAATGTATAGAAGAAGAAAGAGAAAAAGTAGGAGTAAAAAAGAAAAATAAGCATTTAACTTTTTTAAAACAACTTTTATTTTGAAACAAAAATTTTGAGCGAAAAAAACTTCCTTTCAGAAACGGAGGAAGTATTTTGTTATTTATTATTATTATTATGATGGTTATCTATACTTTTAATATTGTTGTTATTATTTTTAAAGACTACTATTTTTATTTGAAATCATTATTATGTTTTTACTAACATTATTACCCTATCTATTTCTATAGTTACAAATATTTGTTTGTTAAAAACCTTTTTTTTTTCTTTTGGATCTATTGGAGACAGTGTGTCATGGACACAGGCTAGTTGATGTGAGGTTGCATTTATCTAGACCTTCCTAAAATCTGCTTGTGGCAGGATTCATAATGGGTTGTAGTTGTTCTATACTATGGCAATGTAAACCATTCTGACAATGTTGGCTTGTATTGTGCTCTGATATCCTGAAATCCTTTTTCAGTTAAGGAAACTCTATTGACCACTTAACGACCACTATGCCATATAAGTGTGAGCCAATGATCTTTATTATGCCCCTCCTTCGAAAAGGATGGCAGAGTAAGGCACTTGTGAATTTAAATGGTGGCAATATCAGTTTCTGTCAATCTTATGTGTGAATGACACCATGAACGTACAATCAGTGAAACAGTGAAATTTAGTGATACACAATGACAAGCATATTTCTCATCATAGCTACTATTTTGTGTCTAAAATATATCAGCTTACCTATGGATATGAATTTTGGCTAATTGTAGTTGATAAGCATGAGTGTGTGGTTATTTTCCTTCTGAACATATCGGTTTCATTTTGGAATTGCAGGTCATGATAATTTAGATGTTGATAAACATGAGTGCGTGGCAGTATTCCTTCTGAACAGGTTCTCTTAGAAATGCATGGTTACTAAAACTTAAGTTGCATTGCCTTTCTTTAGCCTTTATTTTGTTCGTTATTCTTAAACAAAGCTAACATTTGCAGAGCATTTTGTCAATATGAGTTTGATGATGTCAGAAAGCTTGCTGCTGAACTCTGTGGCCGTATTCACCCCCTAGTATGTATTGAACTATATTTGTGCGAAAGATATGATAGATTATTCATATGATTACTTTAATGCAACTCTCTATGTTCTTGCCTGAATTCTCCTCCTCTCTGTATATGATTGGATTTCATGTTAAGAGGATTGCTTGTAATGTTCTCTTGATGCAAAAGCATGAAAACATTTAATAAAATATGTGGAATCAACATAATGTTGTTGACATGCAAATGTTATGGAATAAAAATTGCAAATATGTAAGAATAGAAGATCGATTGTGTACAATTTGAGTGCACATGTATATTTCTTCAGGTTTCTGTTGTAATCTGCATTATAGCCAGTTTATGAGGATAGCTAAAGTTGCTCTGTTTCTGAAAGAATCTAAGTGGGTGTACCTTTTCATATCAAAATCTGAGCAGCTTTCCATGCCATATTAGCTAGTTATTTTGCTTCATAGGCACTATGCAGAACTGATGGGTGTCATATAGTTTATGGTGCAGTTGTTGAGCACATCTCTTATGATTTCTGGCTTGTGATCTTCTGCAGTGTTACATTCTAAAATTGCAGGATAGATCTGTTCAAATAGATGATTTAGAAGATTCTTTGCTCTTTTTCTTATCTTTACTAACCTTGATAAAGGTTCATGAGAGATAACCTGCCTTCATATATATTTGAAAGCGTGATGAGAGATAACTTTGGATCTCTTAAAATATTCAAATTCTCAAAAACCACTGATTTTTTTTCCCCTTTATTCCAAAGTTCAGGTACAGCAGTTTACCTAAGTTACAGGCTGACAGCAGTTAATACTACTTGCTGTGAACCCTGGGCAAATAAATGAATTAAGTAAAGCTCCACAGTAAATAGATAACTAAAAATCCTTAGTAATCAACCTCTTTGTTTTGTCTGCCTGAGGAATTCATTTTGGCAATATTCCCTCTATTTCAAGGAGGAAGTCATTTTAGCAATTTGAGAAGACCAATAAAAGTAACCTTAATATAACTACTTTGCTGAAAACAGTAGAACAATTAACACAAAGATAATTAAAGAGAAAAAATATTGGTAAAAGTGGAATTTAGATATCGACTTTTTCAAAATGACTTTATTTTTTGAATAAAAATTTAGTCCTAAAATGACTTGCTTTTTGGAAGAGAGAGTAATTTGTAATATTATCTCGTCACAAGGAAAGCCATGTGGGCATAAAGCCTTAAAATATTACTGGGGCACATTTATGATTCTTGTCTTATACATATCTCAAAATGGAGGATGTTATGAATGTAGAAAGAAGATGTGCTTTCTTTTTTCTCTGTAGTCCCATTCTCTCTCTTTCATAATTATGTTATTTCTTTCATAGCAAAGTTTTGTTCTAAGTGGCTTATTTTTTCTAATAAATTATATACGAGGTTACTTTGTGGTCATATTTTTCCATGAATTTTTTTTGGGGTTAATTTATGTCATTTTTCAAACATATCTTTTCAAATTCCCCCCTCCCAATGTTACCTCATACCTAAATATGATTAATCGGTTTTCCATTGTAGATATTTTGTTATAAATAATTAATTGCAATTTCACATTTTTGACAAAAGAATTATTTTAACATCCACAAATTATGCAATACTAGTAAATGGTGAGATCCTTGTAAATTTTGAATTGAAAAATATTTCCTACCCAATATATTATAAATCATGATTATTTTTCCAATTTTAGTCTTCTTAAATTGGAAACAACCAGATTAGATACAACATTTTATTCTGTTTTATTTAATAACCCTTTGATAATATTTTTTTTACAAATGATGGTATATATAATTATCTCTCTATATTAGTATATTTAGCCTTTTATCATATTGTCAGGCAATAAAGCCATGGTTGCTATTGCGATGTTGTGATATTGGAAAGGATATTTTAGATGTTGCAGTTGTTGCGTGTTTTTTTATATTTTATTTCGCATCAAATGTCAACAAATGTTGCTGAATATCGGCAAATATCAATAAAATATCAGGATATAGCTGTCAAATTGTATCATATCAGGCGATATACATGTGATTTTATTCTTATGACATGTACCGTACTTTTTTCTTATTGGCAGGTGATAAAATTGATATATATTGGCATATTAGCAGATATTTGATTCCATGAGTAGTGTCCTAAGATGATTTCTGGATGTATACTTGTGTTATCTATGCCAGAGTCTTCAATGTTTATGATAGTATATTCGTAGTAATGTTTTTATATGCCAATATCTGTGCCTTTAATTATAGTTTCATATAATAATATGTTAAGATAGTGTACTTGTGTTGTGGATTGTTATCATCAGGTGTTTATGGTAGTAGTTTTATATGCATATATACATATTTCAATTACATGTAATAGTATTTGTATCTTATATTGTCTATATTATTATAATTATATATAGGAATTGGTGAAATAATTTTTTCCATAAATATGTATACAATATATTTAGTTGGTCAATGTTACACGACCTATTTCTATAATGCATTTCTACCATGTCCTTATTTAGTTGGTCAAATCTAGTCAACCGAAGATGTGTAGTTTTCAAATTTATTTTTCTCAATACTGATTTTGCCCTTGATTATTTATCATAAATACTGTTGGAAAATTGTGTAAACATTAAGCCTTTTAATGTCCATTCCTTAATTTGAATGACCTACTTTGTACAAGACAATGTTAGCAACCTAAATATAAAACTTATGAAATTAATCTAAATTAAAATTTTCCATATTTTATTTTGGCTGCTTGCAGCTTTGCATGTTGAATGTGGACAGCAGGAAAATGAGAATTTTTAAAATGTTCATTTTGAGAAATAGTATGTGGAAATGGACAACGGGGAAATGTTTCTCTGTTGGGAAAACGCTAGGTCAATGGAGTTTCTGTACAAATACTAATCAACACTCAGATGCTGCATGAGAAGCTTATTGAACAATATTTTTTTCTGTGATATATTATTGATTAGACGTGGCTTTTTGCGATGACAATTGGGCACTCATTAATATAGGACTATTTGTAATTATTCTTCTCAGTGCCTGCCTTGTTCTGAACTGGCTGTGCCTTTGTAGGTGCTGATTCCTGTTGCCTTCTCTCAGCTGGAACAAGCTGCAGAATCTAAAGATGTACTGAAGATCAAAGCTTGTCTGTTTTCAATTTGCACATCTCTTGCGGTAAAAACTCTCCAAGAAATGCTTACGTATACTTTCGTTGTTTCAGTTATGCTTGCATCCTAAGCTTGTGGCTCTTTTTTTACTCTGAAACTTCTGTTCTTTTTTGTAGTTGAGGGGCAGGAGTTCTGTTTCACATCCTTTGATGTCTAAGATTATAAAAGTACTGCAAACTATTCTCTTGTGGCCCTCAATGGGTGGCGATGAAGGTAATTATATAATGATACTTGGATATTTATTTTTCATTTTTCAATTTGGTTTGTTAATTCAAATAGCATGTACCATCCTAGTTTCCAGAGCACAGCATGGGTGCATCGACTGCCTTGCTTTGATGATATGTGCCGAGTTACAAGCATCAAAACCTCAGAAAACCTCATTTGTGGAGTGCCACATTGTAGGTAAGTCTACCGCTCAAGTGATTTCAAGGTTTGGAAAAAAATAAAAATAAATAAGAAACTAGAGGAATGCTATGGCTATTGACTGTAAATGTTTTTCCCAGCTCTTGGTTGCCGTGACAAACGTCTAAATTGTGTTCATTTATTCATGATCATGGCTGAGATGTATGTCTCTTCTTTTGCTGGCAATGTGCAGGGGATATGGACTCAAGAACTTCAGTTCTTGCTTTGGTAATAAATCATTTGACGAATGATAAAGATGAAATAGGTTGCCTCTCTGTGTTGGATGACAACTGGCCATCAAAGATATTGTACACTATACCATTTCGTCTTTGCATGGCTAATGTTCTTATTAGTGCTTGCCAAAAGATTTCTGACCCTGCTAAGAAGACTTTTGCTCAGAAGACTCTTCCACATCTCATTAATTCCATTCGGGTTAGTGTTATTTATAAGCTTTCTACTAGAGTTCAATTTGTCCTGAGTTGTGGATGTGAAAAGATACACTTCCGTCTATGCCTTTATACTGATCTCGAATGAATGCAGGTGATAACGGATGTGGAAATTAGAGCTGCTTGTGTTCAGGTTCTATTTTCTGCTGTGTATCATCTGAAGGCAGTGATTCTTCCCTATGCATCTAATCTTCTCAAACTTTCACTGGAATTACTCAGCGAAGGCTCTGAAAAGGTAATTATATCAATTATGTTCTACAGAAGCACCTGCAAATAATGGCCTGCTTAACTATAATATCTGGGCTTCATTTGGATAGAGTAGTTTTAGGAACAATCACACTTTAAAAAGAATGTACAAACTTCCTTGCTGTAAATACTCTGGATACTCTAAAATAGAACTCACAAACTTCTTTGATTTTTTAAAATTCTTAGTTTAATTTTTTTTATTCAAATTCATTATTTTTGTTGTCATCCAAATAATGGAATTATAGATAAATTTAAAAATGAATCATATAAGGATTCCATTATTTTTTTTTTCAATCCCTTAATTACTAAAGTACATCGCTTCATTGTTTGATAGAAGCTCCTTCAAATAATAGTACCTAGTAATTCAATGGTTTCAAGTCACACCATTGGGCTCCCCCTGCCTGTGTTCGGATTTTTCTGGTGCTCTCCTACTGCTTTTTTTGTTTTTTCCGAGTCCCTCTTCCTCATTCCCCTCTGCTTCTTGCTAGTTTTGGTTCTCTGCATCACAACTGTCTAACATAAATTGCATCCGGATTTTTCACTTATTTAGGAACAAGTTGCAGGAGCAAAACTGGTGGCATCCCTCATGGGTAGCGAGGATATTGTGGCTGAAAGCATTTCAGGCGGCCTGTGGGAAGCAAGATCAATTTTGTCTAGATTATCGCAGTCAGGTCCTTCAACAGAGTTGAGACAGTTGTGCGAGAAATTGCTTCTATGTTTAACCGCCCAGTAAATTGATTAGGCTGTTCAGATATTCTGTTTATAGTCGTCTTGTGGTAATCGCAACTTCTACTCCTCGAGCTGCCTCAATCCCTTTCTTTTTGATAGATATATCTACATGGCTGTATTTGTAAATTGCAGAACTAGATCCAGAGAAGATGGCTAGTGTTTTCATTCATGCTTATGTTACTTTTTCGATATTTAGAAATGATCTTTCGACATGATCAGACATTAGCCATATTTTTAGAGGTTGATTTTCTACGTTAATTATGACTGATAACGGCTTGATTCGGTCCTTGAAGGGGTGCGTTCACTTGTCTAACTGCAGTGGAATCAGAATAATTAGATTTTCAAGTATATTGGCTCCGTTCAATACTGAAATTATGTGTGATTAATCAAGGAATATTGAAGTACTATCTTTGTGAACTTCGGTTATGGTTTACAAGGGTTTCAGTATCACTCTATTAGGTCCGCCTGATGCCCACATAGGGATATTTACCTTTGGCTGGTAGACAAGGGGTGTCCTTGGGCGGAATATCTGAGCACTAGTCCAAATTGAGGGAAAATATGTTATTTAAGTTGGATGTGCTTTTGGTAGACGTATTATGTACTAGGAATGTAGCTTCTTGATCATTGATTTCGTTATCCTATATTTTACCATGTATGATGTTCATAGTCGACTTTCCTGGATCAGTTATCAGTGTGTAGTCTGAGGTCTAATTGGGGAACTTGATAGGAATGTATTCTGAATTCTTCTTGTACATACCGTATGCTCAAAAATTGAGTGTTGCTGCCACGGCTTTTCAGCCAAGGTGGTGCAAAGTGGATGATTGGGTTTGATTCCTGTTAAAATTGCGGCCCTTTAAATAAAGAAAAAGTGTTATTATGAACTGAGCAATTGTTTGTTTCTCTTTTGAATAATGGTTAGATCTTGTTTGGATCTCATGAGTCATGACCTAGTAAAAAGCTTCATAAACTTGGTTTATGCATGGCAACCAGATAACTAGCATTTTATCTTCTTCCTTTATAAAAAAGGTAATGGAGGATTTAAAATTCAATTACACTAACTTGGGATAACACTGTCTCAGCGTAACATCAACAAAGCAATCAAAATAAAGCTCATTACTAATTTGTGGAGGGGGTTGAGGAAGACATGTAGACCATTGTCTAGGTAATGACCCAGTGACCCAGCTTATCTGCCATGAAGTTGGTCCCTACAATCATGGCTTATAAAACAATTCACCTAATAGTGGACCCATAAGCAACGGAACAGTAGTGGTAGAATCACTCAAGATATGAACACACGTAATATCATGTTCTCTTACTTGAAGAAGTCCATAGTAGATAGCCAAGAGCTCCGATAACCACCATTACCTATCAAGCCAAAGAGCTATCTACCATAGTGGTCTCTAACCACACCTCCATAGGAAATAAAGCTTGGATTCCCAAGCATGCTTCCATCAACATTAAACTTGATGAACTCACCTCGGGGTGCCGTCTAACCCACGCTTCACATCTCACGATGAATATGAGGGGAAACAAGTTCTAGTACTTGCCAATCACATGCTCATCCTTCGCCAACTTGCAAATTTAGCCTGCTACTCTTTCTAGAGGAATAACAACACCTCAAAAAACACGTTGATTCCTAACTTGCCAAAGCTTCTCGATGGAAAGAACAAAGGTAGACAACCACATAGCGCTTTTTGAATTAAGAATTTGATTCTTCCTAAGATTGCTCAAAAGCCTTTGTTGGAGATGTACATTGAAAAAGTCATATGCATCACTTCCCATAGGGAAGCATACCGAGTAGCATTTGTTGCAGTCATAGTATCTTAGAACGTGGAGGAGTGACTCCTCGCCATGCCGGTCATAACTTTTATCATCGGTTAAATATCTTTGAGTTCACTTTAAATTTGTGAGGGGAGTCTCATGAGGTGCTAGCCACACACAGACACAGGTTCTCTATTGGACTTTCCACTGCTAAATATTCGCCCATTTTGATGTTTGAAGCACCATCGAATCCCTCTGAAGATGATAGACCGAAGAGATTGAAAACTTCCCATCATTACTTTTCCTTTTTTATTCTACACCGTTTCTTTTTTTGCCTTTTAATTTGCACCACACACATGTTGTATGGTCTGTTGGCAAGAAAATCACCACCACTAGCAGGAAAGGGTGTTAGTAAGCTAGAAATCTCAACTAGCACTCTGTTCAACAGTAAATGATTAATTTTAGCCCAGTTCAAGCTACCATAAAGAAGAAGATACTCCACAACCAAGCTAGCAAGATCTTGGGAGGGAGTAGTAGTAGCATGTAGGATCAATGACTTACTACTTACCTACCAATCAAGCTAAAAGCTCATAGACTTGCCATCTCATACCAACTATTTAACACCTCTATAGATGTTATCCATTGATACAAGAATTTTTCACCATAAGGGGAAATAAGAGGGGGGCAAGTAGCATGCAAAACAGACGACACATGTCTTAGATATTTTTCTTTCAGCATATGAACCTACAAATAATTCTTATCCTCTATGACATCCCACATTAAAAGGATAAACCTGGAAAGGTTCATACTAACAACATCCCTTAAACCCAAACCACAAGAATGCTTTGGTGAGTAAACACATCATAGTGTAATAAGTGTGGTTGGCATTTGTTAGCCAACCTTTCCTAAAGACTATTAAATCAGCCAAGCCATTGAGAGAATATGTAACATCCCAACTTTTCACTACTAATTTTTTGTTTTGTTTTAAAACATTTACAAAAGCAGAAATATGGAAAGTATATCTATAAAAAAAAAATGGGGTGCTACTGTAGTATCTAACATAAGATAGACACTACATTGTCTATCCTATGTTAGACACAGGACTGAGTATCCAACATAAGGAAATATAGTATGTGAATTAAAAAAAAAGCAATAACATTTAAGTTTTACCCAAGGACAAATCAATGCAAATGTAATACTCCAAAATTTTATAACATTTTAACATTAATTTATCAAAATTTTAACCTAATCTAAATTCTAAAGTTTGAGTTATTTTATTTTGTTATAGCCTAAACCCAACCCCAACAAATTTGTTACATAAAATTTTAGATTTACTTTCCAAAATTTAAACCTAAACCTAAATCTAAAATCTAAATCTAAAATTTTTATTTTTCCTTTTTCTTTTTCATTTTCATTTTCTCTTTTCTCTCTCCTTTCCCGGGCTGCATCTCCCAACCCAACCCACCTTTCTTTCTCCTTTCTTTTCTTTTCTCCTCTCCTCTCTCGACCTGTTCCAACCCATCCTACCTGGTCCCTTTTATTTTTGTTCTCTCTTTTTCTTTCCCATCCTATATTTCCCTTGTCTTCTTTGTCCTCTCCCTTTCCCTTTCCCCTTTTGGCCCAAATAGGGCCTTACTCATCCCCATGCTCGTCGTCCTCTCCTTCATTTGTCATCCATGCAACGCCACCCTACACCGTGCAAACACCAACCCCGCATAGACCCTATAACCCTACCCTGACACCAAACCCTATAGCCCTACCCCGAAACCAACACCTATACCCTTGCCACTTTCTTATCTACCGTGCACGCCGAGCCATGGCCATTTACCCTCTTTATATTCTCTCTCACCTAATCAACCATGTGTATATATATACCTGCACTCATGCATACCTCTCCTTTCCTTCTCTTCTTTTTTTGTCTCTTGTCATGATGCGCCCCATCCAACCAACTCTATTTTTCTTCTCCTCAAGAAGTTGTTGCCTGTCGGCGCCATAAATGTCACTCATATCGTCTCCCATCACCTTAGCTAAGCTCCCTTACTTTCCTCCTCCCCTATCGGTTAGATCCAACACTACCACACCACCTGTGCCACTTCTTCTCCATCACCCGTGCCCACACTACCTGCCATCTCTCATTGCCACTACCACCACCACAAAGGATTGGCACCCTACCTTCCTTTCCTCCTCTTGGCTTGCTCGACCCAACTCCACCTTCACCACACCAAGCCACTCTCTTTTCCCTCATTTCCCCTTTATTAGCCACTACCCTTTCCTTTGACCTAGACTGTTGTTGGCCACCACTTCCAACTTTGGCCGCCTCTTACATTCGACCACCACTACTCTGCCATCACCCTACCAACTCCACATCACTCCCTTGCCATTAGCCATCCTTGACTACCAACCACCAGCCCCCTAAGTTGCCATCATTGCCAGCCATGCCACCCATCACCACCACCGCTCTCCACTGCCAACTCCCGCTAGTCCCAACACCACCACCACCTCAACCCTTGCTGCCAACCGTTACTACATCCTTAACCACCACCATCACCACTTTTGGTTATCTATATTTTCTTCCCTCTTCCTTGCATTAGTTTTATTTTAGGTTAAATTCTAAATTGTGTAAATTCTTATTTATAGGTAATACTCCAGTGGTAGTGGAGGAGGAAGTATAGGTCTTGCATGCTTAGAGATTGGAGTCATTTTAGTAAGGATATATGTTGCACCTAGGACCTTTGTGTGTAATGTGTATTTTACATGATATTCCATGGTTGATATTATTATAATGTTTTCATTATGTTGATATTGTTATGATATGGTGATGTGTTATCAAACCTATGAAAATTGAGAATTCATGAAGAGCATGACCTTAAATGATATTGTGTGATAAATCTCGCTTGTAACCCTAAGTGTGATAATGTGACTTATGATATTTTAATATGGATTAAATAGGCATGTAAATTTTTCAAAGAATGTGTTTAAGTAGTATTATGAGGATATAATGGAAGTTGGGAACCCTTCATATTAGTATTCATCGATTGTTGTGAAAATAGATGCTTTAGCTTATCTAGGAGTATTTTGGTCAATATGGGTAAAAATGAGATCCTTGGTATTTTAATGTGTTAAATGGTTATTAAATATACCAAACACTTTGTATGGAATATTTAGAGTGATTATGAATGATTTAAGGCTAATAAAAGAGAAGAATGGCTAAAGTGAGAATAATTACCTTAAGGGTGGCTAAAGTGGGTGCATATCTTTCATTATCACTTTTAATATCATTCACCACAATCTACCTAAAAATTTATCAATATTTAACACATATATTGGACCATCATTTTTCAAAAAAAAAAAATCACCATTGACATAAGTATCTTTTACGAGTTATGCCCATAACTTTCACCACAATTAATAAAACAAAAATTATTACATTATAACTTTTTAAATTTTAACAATTATGTTTTTTATAATATACAAAATTTCGCCATCATTCTCAATATTTTTCATTATTATCTACTTCAAATTTCACCATCATTTCATGAAAATTTTCAACATTACTATAAATATATTTAACTAGTTATATACATATTTTTCATCACAGTCACATATATATTTCACCAAAGTTATATATATCTTTCACCATAACTATTTAAATTTAACATTTCCTTTACAAAATTCATTATTTCACCATCATTCTCAATATATTTTTACCATTATCTACCTAAAATTTTACCAACATTTAACATATTTTTCACCTTCATTTTCTTAAAAAAATCAACATTGGTCTAATTATATTTTACCAATTTGGATTCTTGTAGTATGGTATAATTTGCTCATTTTACCATTTTCCTCCACCATATTTTCTTGTGTATAAGTTGGAATTATTTTTATAAGATTATATTATTTAAATTGAGTTGTTTTTGTTGTGTATGCTACCTTGAATTAGGTACATTTGGTGTGTGAAGTGTGGATATCAAGTCTGGAAACAAAATACGCATGGGAAGGGCCTACATGGCTAGCTTGTGCAGATGAAGCACAATCGTGTAGGTGCATTTCACGTTTTACTGAGAGATGAAAAAGGCATAACCAACCCTTATAGAATAAGCACAACCATGTAAGTGTGTGCTCATTTTTCTGAGAGGAAGAAAGTGACACAACCAGACCATGCAAACTTGGAATTGCTATGCCACGAAACTTGATCTCAGTTTAGCTTATTTTTGTCATGTATTTTGGTATGCTTTTGGTTATCTTCATTCTTAATCCATTTAGAGTGTTTAAAAGAGAAGTTTTTAAGGTTTTGGGAGGTCTACTTACACCATAAATTATCTATTTGATTTTATTGATTCAGAGATTGATAATCTATTATAATCATCTATGATTTTTTAATTCCTTGATTGATTAATATACCAATCCATCTTTCTTCACTTGTGGACATAGATTAATTTGACCAAACCACATAAATCTTTGTGTCCTTGATTTACTTTTTGCTTTCTCAGTTGATTCAATTATTGGTTGTTAATCATTCTTTATTCATGTGACGATCCAAATCAAATTCTTGTTTGATTTGTTTCGCATTCCATAACCAGTGGTATCAAAGCCTAGTTTATTGGTATATGTTTTCTTTCTGATTTCCTGATGGTAACCAAATTTGATATTGATAAATTCAATAGGTTGATTAATTTTGGTGTGTGAAAATTAAAATGTAGGCAATTTTGGTTTAGTGTAGTCTACATACTACGTTAGATGGAAAGTTGAAGAAGCCAGTGACGATATCAGATGAACAATTGGATGAATTTGATTTGAAGGCTATGTCAGCAATCCTATTATTCTTGTCAAATGAAGTTCTCTACAAATTGCTAAGGAGATGACTGCTGCATGTCTTTGGCTAAAATTAGAGTCATTGTACATGACAAAAAATGTTACAAATTGTCTACTATTGTAGAGTAGACTACACGATATTTTTCTTTGGGAAGGTAGTCCTTTAAAGCCTCATTTGAATGAATCTTCATCAATTGTCATGGATTTATAGGGTGTTGATGAGGATTTTAGTGATGAGAATTTTGCTATTATTCTGCTATGTTCTTTACCACCATCATATGAGAGCTTTCTTGAAACTTTCTTATATGGTCGTGATAATTTGACTCTTGATGATGTTAGAGATGCCTTAGTGTAAAAAGATTTGATTGATACGCAGTTGGCATCAAAGTCTCTTGATTCTCCTAGTGATGGTTTATTTGTGTGTGGTAGAATCATAGAAAGAAGTTTTGGTTCTGGTTTAAGTGGTGGTAAGCAGAAGGGTTAATCTAAGTCTTGCTCAAATAAAAATAAGATTTGAAATTACTATCATAAGAAGGGCCATATAGAATTTGAATGTTGGAAGCTTAAGAAGAAGAACCAATGTAATTTAGATCATGACGATAATAAAAATCCTTTCGAAGCTAGTTTTGTGGGTGATAGTGGTGATCTTAATGTGTTAATTGCTACTACTGATATAATTAACTGTATTTTAGATTCTTGTTGCTATAACGATATGTGTCCTTACTCTGATTTATTTTTTACCTATGATTCCATTGATTGTGGAAAAGTACTGATGGGCAATAATGTTATATGTAAGTTTTTTAGAATTGGTACTATTAGAATCAAGATGAATGATGGATTGATCAGAACTTTATCAAATGTCTAGGATATTCCTGATCTTAAAAATAATCTTATCTCTTTGGGCACTCTTGATGCTAATGGCTACACGTTTTTAGATATAGGTGGAGCTATGGATATCAGTTGTGGCACCTTGGTCCTTATGAAGGGCAATAATGTTGGTAGTTTATATGTTTTACAGGGAAGTACCACGACTATATTTGCATTTATATCATTATCTTCAACACTATCTGACATTGATGTCATTATATTGTGGCATATGAGACTTGTTCATATGGAAGAGAAAGGCATGGTGTCTTTGAGTAAGAGATGACTTTTATGTGGACAGGGGGTGAGAAAATTATAATTTTATGAGTATTCAGCTTCAATACAAAAACTCAAAGTGGCAACTGACAGCTTGACTATGTTCATTTTGACTTGTGGGGTCATTCATTAGTTTCTTCTCATAGTGGTGCTAGGTATTTACTAGCATTTATAGGTGATTAATCCACAAAGGTTTGGGTTTATTTTCTCAAGTATAAGAATGATGTATTTAATGCATTTGTTGATTGGAAGACTATGATTGAAAAAAAACTGATCAATCATATTAAAGTTCTTCGAACAGATAATGGTTTGGAGTTGTTGAGAAGGTCTTTAGTGAGTTTTACAAGAATAATGGGATTGTTCATCACCATACTTACATTGGTAGGCTATAACAAAATGGTGCTGCTGATAGGACTCTTATTGAGAGAGCTCGATGTATGCTTTTAAATGTTGGTTTGAGGAAGATTTTTTGGGCAAAAGCTATTTCTACCTCATGTTTATTGGTGAATTTATCTATTCATTCATCCCTTAATTTGAAGACTCCCAAAGAGGTATGGCATGGAAGACCTTTTGATTATTCAATTTTGAGATTTTTTTGGTTGTTCGGCTTATATGTATGTGAATTAAGGGAACTTGGATTATAGGGCCAAGAAGTATGTTTTCTTGGGCTATGGCTTGGGTGTTAAGGCATATCAACTTTGGAATCCTAAATATAGGAAAGTTGTTATAATAGGAGATGTAACATTTGATGAATCTGCTATGTTAACTCCCAAAAGGGACGTTTTAGTTCAAAATGATTTAGATTCATTATAGGGTGGTGAGAAAGAGGTAGAGCATGTTTTAGTTGATCTAGTTGTTCTTGGTTCACCATCTCTAGTAGAGAGTTCTAGTGTTTCACATGCTTAATCTCATCCAGCTCCACATTCTATTGGTAGAGGTAGACAAAGAAGATATATCAAACCAACTCAAAGGTTTGTTGCTAGTTAGGTGGGGGCTGCTAGTGATCCCATTTCGTATAATGAAGCTATTTCATATCCAGATTGTGATTAGTGGATGGTTGCAAAGCAGCAAGAGATGGAGTCATTACACTACAACACGACTTGGGTTTTAGTTGATGCACCTCCAAGAAAGCAGATTTTTGGGTGCAAATTGGTGTTCAAGGAGAAGGATGGCTCTCAAGGCTTCATAAATCCTTGACATAAGGCTAGAGTTGTTGCTCAAGGATTCAGTCAGGATGACGGTGATTTTCATGAAGTATTTTCTTAATTTTTGAAGCACGCTTCTATTTGTATCCTACTAGATTTGGTGGCTCATGATGATTTGGAGCTAGAACAACTTGATGTCAATACAACGTTCCTACATGGGGAACTTGAAGAAGATATTTATATACAACAACCCAAGGGGTTTGCAGTTGAAGGGAAGGAAGATAAGGTGTTTCTATTGAAAAAGTCCTTATATGGGTTGAAACAACCTGTTTGACAGCGGTATAAACACTTTAATTTATTTATGGTTACTCATGGGTATGTTCGTAGTAACCATGATAGTTGTGTTTATTTCTGAAAGTTATCTGATGTTTCCATCATCTATTTGTTATTGTATGTTAATGACATGCTCATTGCATGTAAGAACAATTGAGAGATTTAGAAGTCGAAGACACTCTTAAATAGTGAGTTTGAAATGAAGGATCTCAGTGTTGTAAAAAAGATCCTTAGTGTGGAGATACATAGAGATAAACCTTCTGGGAATTTTTATCTTAGTAAGAAGCGGTAGATTGAAAAGGTCTTGGTGCATTTTGCTATGCAAGATGCAAAACATATGTCTACTCCTTTGGCTACTCATTTCAAACTTTCAGCTGACTTGTCACAGAAGACTACTGAGGAGAAACAATACATGGCGATAGTTCCTTATACAAGTGCAATAGGTAGCATCATATATGCTATGCTTTTTACTCATCCAGATATTACTCAAGCAATCGGTATTATCAACAGATACATGTATTCTCTAATAAAGAGACTTTGAGATGCGGTGAAATGGATACTTAGGTATCTTCAAGGTATATCTGATGTTTGCTTAAAGTTTGATAGGGTAAATATTGGGCTTGTTGGTTACTATAATTCTAATTTTGCTAGAGACCTTGATAACAAAAAGTTAACTTTAGGTTATATTTTATATTTTTATGGAATTATAATTAGTTTGCAAGCATGTTTGTAAGATTTGGTAGCGTTGTCAACTACAGAGGCTAAATACATGTCTCTTATAAAGGATCTTAAGGAAGTTAAGTGGCTTAGTGAGTTAGTCTATGAACTCACATCCATTGATGATTCAGTAAATATTGTTATGTATTGTGATAATCAGAGTGCAATTCATTTAGCACATAATCAGATTATTTATCACAAGAGAACTAAGCACATTAATGTGAAGTTTTATTTCATATGTGGTGTAGTTGTTAAGGATGAAGTGTTGTCGGAGAAGATTGATACTATTAAGAATGGGGATGATATGTTAACAAAGCCATTGCCATTAGCTAAGTTCACCTTTTATGAGAAATTGGTGGGTCCTGTTGGAAGATGAACTTTGTGCTCTTATGGGAGAGAAGAGATGTTTCTATTATGGTTTGGTTTCGGAGATTTTAATTCAAGTTAAAGGTGGAGATTCTTGTGTATGTTGCCTTGAATTAGATGCATTTGGTGTGTGGAGTGTGCACATCAAATTTGGAAATAAAATATGCATGGGAAGGGCTTGCACGGCTAGCCTACGTAAATGCAACATGGTTGTACAAGTGTGTTGCACATTTTGCTGAGAGAAGGAAAGAGGTACGACCAACTTGCGCAGAATCAACATAGTCGTGCGACTGTGTGCTCATTTTGCCGAGAAGACGAAAGTGGCATAGCCATGCTATGCGGACTTGTCATGATTGTACCGCGAGACATGATCTTGTTTTTAGCTTGTTTTTGTTGTGCATTTTGGTATGCTTTTTGTTATCTTTATTCTGAACCCATTGAGAGTGTCTGAGAGAGAAGTTTCTAGAATTTTAGAAGATCCACTTACACCATTAATTATCAATTTAATTTAATTGATTCAGAGATTGAAAATTAATTGTAATTATTTTTGATTTTATAATATTTTGATTGATTTCCATCTCTCTTCGCTCATGAATGTAGATAACTATGACCAAACTATGTAAATCTTTATGAACTTAATTTACTTTATGCTTTTATAAATTGATTCAATTATTGATTGCCAATCATTCTCTATTTGTATGATTATTCGGATATAATTCTTATTTGATTTGTTCTGCGGTCCGTAATAGTTTATAATATTATTAAAGGAGACAAATTCATATATAGTTAAAATTAAAAAAATGGCTTTAAATTTATCACTAATACTGATAGTAAACGATTGAACTTTATGCTATAAACATCACAGAAGGTCCATGTAAATCTCGACACACTGTATGTCGACGTAAGTCGAGAAACATTTGTTTGCAGTTGCAACAGGACAAACACAAGAAAGGAAGGATGAGTGCCCGACGTGGGCGACGGTAGCATACAGTCAGATAGCTCGAAGATGCTGTACTGGGCATCCAAATCTACCGTGTATAAAATATGGTCAAAGTGTTAATTAAACTATACCAAGTTATAATTTTATAATTTGATTGGATTAATAGTTAAAAAAATATAATTTGGTTTGGTTATGGATTAAAGGGACCAAAATTTTGGTTAATCAATTATTCACCATTTAACTATATTACACACACAGACACATATGTATGTATGTATATATAATCTTTTATAATATGTATTGTTGCAGATTTATTGTATATATTTAATAATTGACTATATTAGATTATTATAGATCTAGTAGTTTGTAGATAATTTAAAACCACAATGGTTTGTAGCTTGATAGTTAGATATATCTGAGTTTTTTTTCTTAATTTGTTTTTTTGAATGGTAGAGATATATCGATATCTCCAACAACTAATTTTCAACCCTAGTTTTTAAAAAGTATTACTATATTTAGTAAATTTACTTTCAAAGTATAGTAAAACAATTTATAATAATAACCAACGACTATCATTCCTTCATACGTATCCTAAGCAGGCACCAATAATTTTTTGTTCTTTTTAAATTTTAACCACTAACCATATCAAACTAAAATATAAAATTATGATTTTATTTGGTTAAATTAATTTTAAAATATAGTTTAATTTGGTTAAGGAAAAAATTAACCATAAAACATAATTTGATTTAATTAAAAGAGTTAACCATCCTTAACAAAACTACGTGCACCCGTACCGCTAGGGTTGACAAAAGTTAACCCGACCCGACATAATCTGAAAAATTTATTAATCTGACCTGATTTAATTTCGACCTAAACTGAACCCAACCCATAACCCTTTATCAACTCGGCCTGTTATCAACCTGACGCACTATTACCAACCGGTTATCAACCCAATCCGACATCAATCTGACTTGATAAAACTAAATTCGATATTAACTAATTTTTATTATAAAAAATACACATCTTATTATTCATTTAAATTTTTTTAAAATATATTATTTTTATAAATTTTACTTTTTTTTTTCTTTTATCTTGGATATACTTATTCACCAACCATATTTTAATTTTTCTAACTTTTTTTTATAAAAAATCAACACTGAAAAGTCATGATAATAAACAAATAGCATATAATAACATATTTTTAATCACATACCTTTATGAATTCAAATTTAATACTTGCTAACAAAGTCAATGAGATAGATTAATTTTGATTGTTAATGTCTAATTTGATCCAAATTTAAAGTGATATGATTTGAGATTAGTTCGACCCGAATCTAACCCAACCCATTTAAACCTAGAAAGATCTGATTTGTCAAGTTAATCCAAATCCGACCCGTCAAATTATTTGGTGAATTGCATGGAATGATTAACTATTATATATTAGAATAATAGAATACATATCATAAATAGGAATAAAAATCAATATTTTTCCACAAATACAATTGCTATTTCTATATTTTTTCAGTTAAATAACAATGTCACTAATATAAAACGTACGAGATGAAATAAATAAGTTTTGTATACAAATAATTTCTATCATCATTAATTACTATCATTATTAATTATCATCATAATTTGTTACTATATATTACTCCCTCCGTATTTAAAAAAGTGTTATAGTGAATTTTGAAAATAAAATTTGACCATTAATTTTTCTTAACGTATAACATAGACATATATAATTATTACATTAGAATTATTTTTTATAATATTTTTAATAAAATAAAAAGATATTAAGAATTAAATTTTATCATTAAAGCACGTGGTGATAATCATTTAAATACGAAGGAAATACTATGTTCATAACTATTTCCTATATTCCTAATTATGGGTATCCAATCAATTATTCTCCTATTCATGTCCAAAATTTCTATTTAAAACATGGAGTTTTAAATAAGTGAATCGTAACTAATACTTATATATTATATTATATTGTAATAAAGAAATTAATCATTAATCTCATTTGTTAAATGCTATTTTCTTTCTCTAAAGTTTCTTTAGGTTTTAATTGGTTCTTGGAAATGAAAATATTTATTATGTTTGGTTTATTTAAGAAAATAAAATGATAATACTAAGGAATAAAATTATTGAAGATAATATATTTGATTTTCCTCACAACTATTTAATAAAAGGATGGAACTATTTTTTTTTGTATATTTTCTTTCCTTAAATTTTCAAAAATCATATATAGCCAAAAGTATACAATGCCCTCAAGATACATTAACTAAAATTTTCCACCGTAATGTATAAAATATGCCCAAATTTTATTTCATGAAAAATATCATAGTAATATAATTTTATTATCGTAAATTTCTCTCATATTTATTAATATGTGTTTTATGTGTGAAGTTTTTTTTTTTTTTTTTTATAAAATCATATTTGGTATTTTTAAAATAGAAAGGGTATAGCCTATGTTGGTATTGAGAAAATGTCATCATAACTTTTATTATTATTTATTATTGAATTTTTTCGTTATCATTTGTTCCCAATATATATAGAAAGAAAAATATTGACATAATAACAATACAATTGTTAGATTTCTCATTACAATTTGAGGATATCATATATATAATTCACCCATGTATTGATCGAAAACTAATTATTATAACAAAATATAGGTTTGTGAATCTTATTTTGAGAATATTTTTTATATAATGTAAGTAAAATATTCACACTATATTTTACAAATATTGTATATATTTTTCCAAATAAACTTAGTTAATGAAAAACATACACTCAATAAAGGTAAAATCGAATGATTAGTATGATGATATTTTTACATCTATTTTATTAGTTAGGACAAATTTATTATGTAATATGTAATAACATAATATATAATTTACTATATTTTAACTTTTACGTTAATATCTACATTTTACTATATTTTACCTTTTAACTTAATTTATCAAAAAATGCAAATGTAACTAACATTTTAACTTAATAAATAAGAAAATATAGTAAATTACATATTATGCTATTTTTCACTCTATTTTTCATTAAGGTTCACAACTTTTATAATTTAGGTAACTTATTAAATAAATAGTGCCAATTATACCTTGGGTTATTAAATATCCAAACATCATTAGTTGACTTTGCATTGATAGAAAAATGTTTCACAACTTAATTATACCTTTAAAATATTAGTGTGAAAGAAAAATATTCCAGTCATCAATGCTATATCTTTATTGTGTTAAATACTCTAAATATGTCATTGAAAGTTTTTGATAGGTGATGTACTATCAATTTGCACATTTATACTATAAATGTTGAATGATAATAGTAAGTGATGAAAATATTTAACTAGGATAACTAATATTCTATAGATACCGAATACTGATAATATTGTAACTTATTGATAAGAAATATCAAGCTTACATAATTTTATTTTCATTGTTAAATAATGATATAATAAAACAAACAATACATTATTAAAATAACTAATACACCACCAATATTATATAAAAATACTATTATAAATTATAATCAAAGGCTCCTATGTGTTTAAATTTACAAAATTGAGATTTCTAACTTAATATTGGTGTTGATTGTTGAATAATAATATTAATGTGGTTTATTATATCGATCTTATAGATTGATCTTATTGATGCCAAAATAGTGATATTATGCAATCAAAAATGCAAAACTAAGATACCTAATATACTATAAATGCTAATTATTACTACTACTATATATAATATACTAATCTTATAAAGTTATTTTTTATAATAGTAATGAGAATTATGGAAGAAATAATTAACTATAAGATTTTTTTATTTATTTCAATAATTAAGCATGCTATATATATATATAATTGGTTTTAATTGGTTAATTTTTTTTAGTATCGGTCGATTCTTTAATTTATATATGACATACCTCAACTTGAAATATGAAAAATGTTGTGAATATTAGTCTTTTGATGCGTATTATATAACTGAAATGACCTAAGTCGTACAAACTTTTAAAAATCTTAGTTGATATTAAACCTACAAAATCGACCTTATTAAAAAAATTTCCAAAAAATATTGACTTGGAAATTCCTCCTCCTTTCTCCTTTAAAAGATGACTCCATCTCTATGTCATATTGTCCGCAAGTCATTATATTTCAAGTTGTCTTAAGATATTTACAAGATAGTAAATAATTTTAATTTCTTTATGTGCTTCTACAGATTCAAGGTTCTTAAACATACTACATACAACTTATTTTTCTAAAAAAAAGAAAAAGGAAACTCATCTTAACTATCTAATAACAATAGAAAATATAATTATCTAAAAATATTTATCTAAATTCTCATAATCTACCTTCTTCTCAATCAATAAAGCCACCATATATTTATTTTCCATCTTTCTCAAAAATTACTATCCATAATCAATCACTATCTATATCTATATTCTACAAATTTCTGATTACTTGCAATACTAATTAATTACTATACCTTACATATAATTGAAATTTTAATTTTGCAATATATACAGTGTTACTTTTATTTATTTGAGCATACCAATTTAAAATGATGAAATATTGAAATTACATTATTTTTATTATTAATTAAAATTAAACTTATTATACTACTACTATCTACCTAAAATCATCACGCGTGTCGCACGTACTTAAACTTATGGGGCAGAAGGATTAATCAATTTCAACAAAGGAAGAATAAATAAAGGAAATGAATATATATTGATAAATAATTTCCCCCCTAAAAGAAACAGCTTTGTTATTTACAGCGCTATGCTCATAGGCTTACGACCAGGTAATCTATTATTTCTGCAAAATGGAAATCAGTTAAAAGTAGAAGATAAATTTCGGCATTATAAAAATTTAAGTATTATTAACAGGGAGGAGCCAGGTTTTTCGTTTTTTAATTGACTTCATCCACCAAAATATATGTGAATCGACAAAAATCAATTTAAAATTAAGTTTTCATTTTCTCATGGACCTAAAGTCTCAGTACTGGTGTAGCATAACTTCACACATTTTTTTTTTTTTTTTTATTATTAGGAATTTTTCATAAACATCTTTTTCACCAGGGAAAAAAAAAAAAAAGAGACAGAGAAAAAGAAAGAGAAAAAATCAAAACCCCGACTCTTCACAAAATGTAAGTGCACTATTCAAGTATTCAACCGATCCTTCGAAAACAACAGCTATCCCTCCTTCCCTCCTCTCTGGCATCTACTTTTTCAGAAATTTTGACCTCTCCCTCCCTCCCTCGTCTCTATCTGCCCGCCTCCTCTCTGAAAATGAATAGAAATTACGAAAAATAAGAGAGTCCGGACCTTTTAATACTCCATACCCGGTCCTAGCAGATGGCCCTTCTCGATTAAATCCTTTCTTCCGGTGACTAGATGAAGATTTATGCAACACATCACTTACTCTGCTCTCCCTTCATGTGCGGTTCGGCAAAATCCAGATTTCCTTTTGAAATTTAACGATTACGCCCCCAAACATTACAATTGCTGCCATTTTTGTCCTGAGGAAGTGTACGTGGAAGGAAGAGAAGGAGAGAGAAGAAAAAAGAGAGAAATTATTGATTCCTGCTTGCAAAACACAATCGGACATTGTAGATCGACCACACGGATCTTCTTCAATCATTCTATCTGGCTGGCTACTCAAAAAAAGAGAAGGAAAAAAGAAAAGAAAAGAAAAACGCCGCCCGCCAACACTAAAAAGGAGAGAAGAACAAAATGTTGCAGCTATTCTTTGCGGTGGCCTTTTCGGCGGTGCCACTGACTCTATACATACCGCCAATCCGGAGCTTAAATTTGTTTGTAGAGACGATCGAAGATTCATTGCGTCATTTCATGGCTTACGCAAGGAGAGCTCGTGGTAGGATTGAATTAGCATTCTCCCGATTAGTCTCTCGCTTCTTTCGCCGTTTCAGAAGGTGATAAATATTCAAGATTAAATTCTAAATTTCTAGTAATTGTAAAATAGATTATTAGATTTTTAATTATCCAAAATTGTTGTGTTTAACTTTATTTATTTTTTTGTCTGCTTAAAGGGCAAAGCCCTGAACCTTTTCTTTCTTCCTTTTTCTTTTAAGCAATTGGGCTTGCCCGATTTTGGGGTGGTTTTGGATTGTGGGTTGCTAATGATGGATATGAACTGCGTTATTGGTTACTTGATACAATTATTGTTGATGTTGTTGAGTTTGGTGGATTGAGAATGAGATATATAAGAAACTTTTGGACGAGCTCTCCTTTTTATATCTTGAGTGATCATGAACTTCTTATCATCCTTGAGTTGCATCTTTCTCTTCCCTTAATTTGTAGTAAAACAGAAAGAGTGGACTGGTTTTTACAGCTTTAATTACATCAGAACTTGTTCTTTCTTAAATTTGGAGAATATTTGTTTGCCGAAGATCAACATTGACGATATAAGGTTTTGGGAGTGTACTAGTAACAATAATCCATGTGATCCTTTTGTCCCCACCCTTACCTACCCCCTTCATGCCTGTATTTGAACAGATAAATTTGTCGAAAATGAGGCTAGTAGGACTAGGAGTTGATACGGAGCCGCGCTGCGTAAACGTGCTTTCAGTCTTCCACAGTAATGAATCGACTTCACTTGATTACCTTAACGCCAGGACATGTACATTCTAAAACATATACAATGGCTCCGATTCAAGTTCTCGACATGTTCCACTATGTTAGTGGTATGTCAAAGCACCATAATAGCTTCTCAATCTGTTTGGTGAATGTCTTAGGATGTCGTGGTCAGTGACCCAAAATTGCATACGGTTGTTACTGAGGTACGGCTCGCAGATGATAACATAATAATATCATGGGTGATGCGAATAACCTCCACTTTTTTATATATGAAACTTCTCATAAAAAAATTATAATGACTTTAATTCTTTCATATAACTGATAGTTCCAGACAGACTTGGGTTTATCTTTTTAGGCTCTATTTTTTAAAGTTTATTTTTGCTAATATGATTTTATTTGAACTAATTTGATTGATGCCAATATGAATCTGATTTGACCTAATTAGTAATGATGAAAATAGTAATAATTATAATTAATGTACTAATATATATCATTTTTGTAATATTCTAAATAATAATAATAATAACAACAATAATTATGATGATAATAATGATAATTATAATGAAATTCATTATAATAATTATATTAATATAATAAATATAATAAATAATAATAATAATTAAAATTATAATATTTATATTAAGAATAATATTAATCATAATTAAAAAAATACATATTGTTAGTACTAATTATTTTATAAACAATTTTTAAAATTGTTAAATTAATAATAATAAAATTATTATTATTATTGTCATCATTTTTTTCATATAATTAAATTAATAATATAATTAACTATTTATAGTACTATTTTTATTATTTAATAAACTACTATTACAATTATCATTATTAAATATTAATATTATGATTATTCATTACTATGATTTATTATTATTATTAAATGAATGTTAATATTCTGAATTATTGTTATTTAGACTATTAAAATAATTAAGATTTTGATTATTATTATTAATAATCAATATTGAAAAAAAATGTTATTATTATTGTTACTATCATCATCATCATCATCATCATCATCATCATCATCATCATCATCATCATCATCATCATCATCATCATCATCATCTAATAAATAATATCAAGTACTAAAAATATTATTAATTAGTGATCATTTTTTTTAAAAAAAATTATTAATTAGTTATATCACTATTACTATTATTAATAATAATAACAATATTAATAATATTATCATTAATATTATTTTCTGAAAATTAATATTACATAATAATCTAGCTTAATAAAACACATAATTATAATAATAATATTTTAAAAAATATATTAGTCATAATTATTAATAAATAAACAAATAAATAAATTGCCTAATAGTAATTATTTCATAACAATACTATTATGTCATAGTATTAAATGTAATAATAATAATATCATTATATTAATTAATATTAATATTATTTATTATTATGAATATCATTTTTATTAATAATAATATTATTTATATTATTAAATTAATATTAGTATCATTTATGCTTTAATATTAGTCTACAAAATATTTATTATTATTATTAAATTAATTTTTTTATTAATAATTAATAATAATATTATTAATAGATATTATTATTTACATTGTTAAATTAATTATTTCTAATGTTAATTAGTATTATTAATGGGATTGCTATTAATTATAAATTATTAGTTTCATTGTTACATAAGTATCCTTAACAGTAATTCTTGAAATCATTATTGCTAATTATTTTGTAATATTATCAAATTAATTGTTATTATTATTACTTATTTATTATAAAGAATATAATTATTTATATTATTAAGTTAATTATTGTTAAAATAATTATTAATAATAACTATCATTATGTTTAAAATATTATACATTCTTATTATTAATATTAATAATCTTCTAATTATTATTTTAAAGTTATTGAATTAAAATTAAAATTATTAATTATTATATTAATCTAATATGATATTATTAGTGTTGATTTCATTTTATTTGACTGATTCTAATATAATCTAATCTTATTTGATCTAATAAGCTATAAAAATAAATTTTAGAAAAAGGGTCTTATTTGTAGGGAAGGGGGTGTGGAGCATTACCCTAAACACAAAGGTTGTTTGATCCCAATAAGGCTTTGACTAAGGATATAGGAGGAGTTTTACTTTGCACTCAAGCCAAGAGCTACCCAACCACTGGGCTAATCTTGGGAGGTTAACGAGATGTTTAATTGCTTAGGGTGTGTCTAACTAATCTTGTTATTTTTATGTTATCTAATAATATAGGCTTCAAATTCTTTATTTTACCTATTATTTTCGTTTCCTTATCATCTTATTATATTCAATTTAGTATTACTTCATAAATTGGTCCTATTAATTTTAACTAAATATCAAAATAATTACACGATTTACTTTTATTACAAATATGCCATTCATCAATTCATATAATAAATGCTTGAAATTGTTATTTCAAATCAATTTATTTTAGTTTAGATAAGTTGCCAAATGATTTATTACTTTAGGCACATTCATATATAATTACTTTGTGTTTACCAAACATCCTAAATTAATACATTAGATTAGTTTTAAATTAGACGTTTAAGTTATTGAAACCAACCATTAGTGTGTTATCTATCATCGAGATTTCAAATTACTGTTAGCCTCATATTGCAAGTAGTATACACACCAGCTAATACTTCATACACTTAGCCTCATACAACATATGCTTGGGTTGGGTGGTTTTATCTCACCTGAAAAGTTGGAAAAAATAAATAAATTTAAGAATGCCCTTAAGGAATACTATGTGAAATCAATCATCTCCCCATGGCACATACATTCATATGTGGTTTCATTTATGCATATAATGAAGGTTGAGGGAAGAAAGGATTTATGGGAATAACTCCTCAGTTATAGCCCATCAAACAAACTAGTGATTTTAATGGGTGATTTGATCTCTAGTAATATCTTCCAACATTTGAACACACTAAACACATCATTCTTATTTTTAGAAATGAACCCATACCTTCCTAGAGAGGTCATCAATGAAATTCTGCAAGTGCCATGAACCACCTTTGAAAACTACCATTGCAAGATCCCACAAATCTAAATGGATATAATGAAGAGGTGTCTTTATACTATATTTAGCTGGTAAAAAACTAACCTATTTTTTTCTTCCCAAACACACATTGTTCACATAAATTCATAGTACTTTTGCTTTGTCCATCTAGTAACCCTCTCTTGGATTTAGTCAAACCTTTGACACTTATGTATCCTAGTCTCATGTGTCAAGGTCTCATAACATATGAGTCAACCATACTTGTTGATGTCACTGCAGTTGCAACATCAATAGTGCAACTAACCATCTCATACATCACCAAGCATTTGTCTATTCATCACCGCAAGAGCCCTTTTTTAACACTTCAAAATTTAGTTAACCCTAATCCTGAGTAATTAATATCATAACCTAATTCTAATATCAAAAAATTAATATTTCTATCTTACCCTAACTCACTAATCCTAAATCTTCACCTAACCTTAATTTTTATTTCGGGTTATTAATATCATTTCTAACCTAAACCTAATATCATATAATCATTTAATTTAATTATCCTAATAACCTAACCTAATTTATTTTAACCTAAATCTAAATCTAAACCCACCATTTTCTTTTTTCCTTTTTCTTTTCTTCTCCTTTCCTAATTTTATTTTATTTATTCCCTGCCGATCACCTCTCCTATCCTCTTCTCTTCTTCTTGGATGCATGTCTTCCCTAATAAGCCTACCCTCCACCCCCATCAACTCTCCCTTTTTTAGCTTTAGGGTTGGGGTTGAATTTTATTGTCCAATCACGTCACCTCTCATCTCCCTTTTCCTATGCATGTGTGTATATAAGACACATTTAATTCCTTCATCTACCCCTTCTCTCTCTCCGTTATTCTGTCAAAATATTGGGCTCCAAACACAGCTTTCCCTCTCCTAGCCGTCACCAAAACCGCCGAGGATTACCCCCACCAATGAGCCCAACTGAGGCATCAACACCTCCACCGACAACATTTTCCATTACCTCACCCCTAACACTAGCCACCTTTAACATTACCTCACCCCAAGAATTGGCCAAAACCACCACAACATGCCCCCAAGCATGGGTAGAACCCACCATTGCTAACCCCTTTCATTTGGCGTTTTCACCAAACCAAACACGTAATACCTACACTAATAACCACTGCAACCCACCACTAACTTTTGGCCATTTCCACTGTAGCCTACCACATTCCTTTGGCCAAAACCACCAGTCCTTACCACCCCCTTTGGCCAAACCTATCGTTGTCACCCACCTTATTTTCTCTATTCAATCAAACCCCCCTTTGTTGCACACAAGTTGGCCGAGACTCCTTCTAACCTCCGTTTGGTTTTTCCACTCTTTCACCCTTCAATTTCTTTAACATCTCATTAATTATATCATTAATTCTAATTATATTTTGTTAATTGTTCTTAGGTGATACTTCGGAGGTCCCAAAAGAGACCTAATAGGATAAGGGTGCTTAGAGACCGGAGCCTTTTTCGTAAGGATACTAGTTGATGTTTTGGGGTGTTTGTGTTAAATGATTACACGACTATGTGTATTATCATGATATTGGTATATTATGGTTAAATATATGTTGTTAATGATATGATATGATAATATGGATTATGTGATAGAAAGAGAGTATGAATAATGTAAGATATGCTAATATGACGTTATTATGCTAGGTTGTATTTTTGTGGATGAATATAATTTGTGGAAGTATAGTATGGGCCTAATAGATTATGATAAGTGGGAAATAATAATATTTAATATGTATGATAATAAATGGAGAGTTTGAATTTAATGCTAATGAGGATATAAGATTTTAGTAAAATAAAGGCTTTTAGCTATCTATAAGGGTATTTTGGTAAATAGGAGATAATATGAGAATTTTGGTATTTTAACATGTTTGGAGTATTAAAAATATACTAATAATATCATATGGAGTTATTGGATTGATTATAACTGTCATAAGCTCCCCAAAATGAGAAAATTATCTAAATTGGGAATAATAACCTTAAAACATTAATCTTATTATCACATATATAAAATGTTAGAGTTAGACCACAAATTTTGGATATTTTGTTAAAATTGAAATTTTAGGAATGCATATTAAATTTGGTAATTTTATAAGCCTTATGTAAATAGTTAGGACTTACTTGTAAAATTAGGATTTTGGAAGCTTTATAAATAGTAACTTTTGAGAAAGAGCTATGATCACACGTGTAAGACGTGAGATTTAGACCTTAAATTTATGGTATAATAATAATAACAATAATAACAATAATAACAATAACAATAACAATAATAATAATAATAATAATAATAATAATAATAATAATAATAATAATAATAATAATAATAATAATAATAATAATAATAATAATAATAATAATTGAGGAATATATGCTAAATTTGGTGGGTAAATGATCAATATGGGAGAAGTTATGTTGAAAGTGTGAATTTAGGGCTTCTATAGAAAAATGAGCATCTTAACCTTTGAGACAGTCTTGTTAACTGTATGTTGATGTATTTCTTGCCTTAATTAAGTTTTGTACTCTTCAAACTAATCATGAATAAGACATTAATCATTTAATGTAAAAGATCACGTGAGTCAGGCCAAGGTGATGTTTTCATTTACATTTCATCGGATAATAATAGTAGCTCGAGATCATTTTACCTTGAGGAGGTGATGTTTTTAGATCCCTTTCATCAGATGATAATAGTGGTTTAGGTTTGTTGTCCTTGAGAACTTTCTTTAGTCCATTCTACCAGATTAGGAATAGTAAGGTTCCTTAATTTAAAGTAAATAAAATAATAAAATTAGTTATATCTAATAAAGAGGCTTGGATCAATATTTACCTTATGATACTTTTCGTAAATTTTATGTGTACTTATCATCTATTATGCGTGTATTTATTTATCTATATCCATGATTAGATAGTATTATTACCTCGCTCAGTACGTAGCGTACTGACCATATTTTTTATTGGTGTTGTTCATTCCCATGAGTAGAAGACCCTAATGCTTTTTTTGTAGGTCTTTGAGGACCAATTAGATGAGTTTGTCATTTTTGATGTATTATGTGAGGGGGAGTGCCTTTTATCTATACTAGGTGTTTGAAAAAAGAGTTATGTTTTCTGGATGTTGTTTTTTCTCGATTACCTTTTTGGATTATTTGATCTATGGAATCCTATATTTATATTCTATTATTTTAATATAGGGTTAATCTCTAGACTTGTATTTGTAATTATAAAAGCTTCTATCTCATTTCTAATTACATTGTTTTACTATGAATGGTTTTAACAAGACTTATGTCAATTATGATAGTAACAATCAGTATTTTGATTATATGCTTCCTTTGTAAGTCAATTTTTTTTAGTAAAATTTGGGGTGTTACAAGTTCATATTAAAGATTTTGGCTTTGATTACTACGTTTTGAAATTTGGTTTTCAAAAAATTCCCTCATTTGATTTCATCAGCCTATTTCATAATTTTAGAAAAATTTGATTTAAAAAAAAACTTGAATCAATTTGTGAGGAATCTAGAATAGGTAACCTAGGTGGCCCTTGAATATGATTATGTGTATTATGTGTTAGTAAGCTAAGAATATTTTTCCTAACATATTTTTTAATTTACAACTAGTTTGTTATGTCACTTAATGGCCATGTTGGTCATTTGGAAAAGACCTTCGAGGCATTCATTGAGTTCGTTAGATGCTTACCTTAGGCCCAGCCACCACCTTTGCATTACCTACAAGAGGGTATCAAAGAATACTGACTTCAGAGGGTTATGGGATATCACCCCTAACCTACACTAGTGACAAGGACCTAGTCATCCTAGAGGAATGGATTTGGGACATGGATAGAATGTTTGAGGCAGTTAACTAGCCATCTGCTCAAAAGGCGAGTATTGTAGCTTTCTTCTTACGATGAGTCGCCAACACCTGATAGGTGGTTCATCGTGATCTGGGAGGGCTGTAGATATCTTGGGAAGACTTTAAGGTGGCAATTGGTGCTAAGTTTTACCCTGAGAGTCTTAAGAGTTATAAGCTAATGAAATTCATGCAACTGACTTAAGGGAGTTTGACTTTGAAGTAATTCCACTCCCGGTTTATTGAGTTGCTGATGTTCGCACTAGGGATCCCAACTATTGAGTTAACAAAGGTGGTTTACTAGCTTGAGCAGGAGATCCACTTTAGCATTCGCTAGATGATGGGTGCTGTGTCTTTTCAAGACTTGTCCACGTTTTACAAGAGTGCTTGTATCGCCACTACATTGGTTCAAGAGTAGGTTACCATTTTGGGTAAGAGGAATTTTGAAGCATAAGGTTCTTAAGACATAATCTAGTTCTAGGGAAGCAAACCTCTAGGATTTCAACAACAGGGTTAGATCTAGCCTCAAGGAGGTTATTTCCAACACCAGGATTAAACAAACAGTTAGAGAAGATTTTTAAGTTAGCTAAGGAACTTCTTGTGTCGATTATGCGGTCAACATCATATAGGGAGAGACTATTAGGAGTACTCCTATTCAATGCAAGACGTGTGGTTAGAGGGGCCACCGGTTATATGAGTGCTAGTGTTAGTAGGGCTAGCATCAATAGTAGAGACCATTGATACTATAGTAGCATGCCATTTAGCAGCGATCCTACCAGCCACAACAATAGTAGCAGAGGGCACCTACCTCAGCCATTGGCTAGCTTAGGGAGGCTAAGGGGAGACCGTAGGGGCCTCTCCCATTTTCTCAGGGAGGTGGAAAAACCCAGGGTTCCAAAGGATATCATGGAGGATACCAAGTAGGATAGTTAGGACTTAGGAGGGAATCTAAATATCATCAACCTGGCAGAGATTGATATGCAGTTGGATGTGGTTACTGATACGTTCTCCATCATCTCACTACCAGTTTATGTATTGTTTGATTTGGGGGGCATCTCCATCCTTTGTGTCTACTACATTTATTGCTAGAGATAATTTTTTTTCCATGTTCTTCTATGTCTACTTCTGTTATGTTGCCTTCTAGGGATAGATTGGACCGTACTAGGCTCTATTCGGATGTGACCATAGAGATAGGTGGGGTAAAATTCCTATTAAACCTAGTTGAGATGGACCTTTAAGATTTTGATACTATCCTTGGGATGGATATGTTGGGGGAGGTACAAGATGATGATAGACTTTGCCTAGGATTGAGGCATGTTGTGAGGACTTTAGGATGCTAGGGTCTCTTAATGGGGATGCAAGCCTAGACCTATAACGAAAGTCATATTTTCTCATAGATTGTATTCCTTGGTGCAAAGAGGTTACCCTATGTATTTGTGTGGGATTTAGGAGGAAAACAAGGTCATGTCAGCATTAGAGGATATTTTATTTGTTTGAGAGTTCCAGACGTGTTTTCTGAGGAGATTCCAAGCATGCCACTAGTACGTGAGATAGACTCCACTATTGAGTTTGAGTTGTTACCGAGGTCTGAGCCTGTCTTAATGGTGCCTTACTAGATGACAATGGTTGATTTAAGGGATTTGAAGGAATGATTGGTGGACTTGTTGGCTCACGGGTATATTTGCACGAATGTGTCTTTATAGGGAGCACAAGTTTTGTTTGTGATGAAGAAGGATGATAGTCTTTCTCCGTGCATCAATTTTTGATGTTTGAACTAATTGACGATGAAGAACTACTATTTGCTTTCGAGGATCAATGATTTGTTTAACTAGCTTCGGGGTGCTTAGATCTTCTTAAAGATTAACTTGAGGTCAAAATATCATTAGTTGCGCATTGCTGAGGCAGAAATCATGAAGACAAACTTAGGACATGGTACGAGTACTATGAGTTTATGATGATGCCTTTTGGGCTCACCAATGTTCCCTCGTATTTTCAGATTTGATGATGAGGAATTTTTAGCCGTTCCATGATTAGTTTTTTGTGGTCTTTGTATATGATATTTTGGTTTACTCTTAGAGTAGAGAAGAGCATGAGCAGCACTAGCATACATTATTTCCACTCCTTAGAGAGCATAAGCTATATGCCAAGCTCTCTAAGTGCGAGTTTTATCTTTGGAAGGTTGCATTTTTGGGTCATGTAGTGTCAGTAGTGATTGAGTGGAAGGCACCCACTAACGTCCGTAAGGTACATAAATTTTAAGTTTAGCCAGTTACTACAAACACTTTGTTCAGGACTTCTCAAAGGTAGCGCATCCTTTGACAAAACTCGTGAAGAAAACATCTAGGTTTTAGTGGGATGATGTTTGTGATGGAGCATTCAAGGATTTAAAGCAGCGTTTGAATACAATTTTGGTTTTGACTCTACCATATGGATTAGATGAGTTTAAAGTTTACAATGATGTGTTGAAGAATAGACTAGGTTGTGGTTTGATGTAGTATGGTAAGGTTGTGGCCTACGCTTCTAGTTATTGGAAATAACATGATCAAAATTACCTGATGCATGACTTGGAGTTGGTAACAATTGTTTTCACACTAAAGATTTGGAGGTATTATCTGTATAGAACTCAATGTAGATTCTACAACTACCATAAGAGCCTCAAGTATATATTCACTCAGAAGGAGTTGAATATAAGGCAGAAGAGATGTTTAGATTTGGTAAAGGGCTATGCTATTGAGTTGACCTAACACGAGGGTAAGGCCAATGTCATTACATATGTCTTGAGTAGGAAGACGTCACATTATTTGAGTTCTATTGTGGTATGTAGTTGGTTTCTAAAGTAGCTTGGTTAGGTGGGGATAGAGATGATACACTATGGTGACTTAGAGATCCATATGAGTACATTGATGATTACACTAATAGTTTTTTATGAGATCTAAGGGGGATAGTCTCAGGATGTTAAGATTGAGAGGATTTGGTAGAAGATTTAGAATATTTGAGCTAAGGGTTTTCAAATTCACGAAGATGGTAACATTCACTACAAGGGTCTATGATGCATACTTCAAAGTTGCGCTGATCTGAAGGGCAAGGTTTTAGAGGAAGGTCACTGTAGTCTGTATTCTGTCTACCTAAGAGGAGATAAGTTTTATAAGAATCTAAAAAGAATCTATTGGTGGCATCTCATGAAGCGAGAGGTAGTGGAGTTTTTGTTGAGATGTCTGACCTTCCAGAAGGTCAATATCAAGCATTAGTGTTATGTGTGGTTGGTTTAGCCTTTAGATGTTTCGATGTGGAAGTGAGGTTCCTTCTTGATGGAATTTGTGAGTGGGCTCCGAGGACTCACAATGGGTGCAACACGTTTTGGTTTATCATGGACAACTTGACTAAGTTAGCAATGTGCATGCCAATGAAGTCGACTTTGAGTAAGGATTAGCTGGCTGATGCATATTTGAGATCTATGGTGAGTAGGCACAATACACCTACTGACATAGTCTTTAATCAGGATTTGAGATTGAGGATGAGCACTACCTTCCACCCATCTACGGATGGGAAGAGAGAGAGGATCATTCATACACTCAAGGATATGCTATGAGCTTGTGTTTTGGATTTTCAAGGTAGTTAGGAAGATCATTTACATTTGGTTGAGTTCTCATATACTAACATTTATCATGCTATCATAAGAATGACATCCTTTGAGGAACTATATTAATATAAGTGTTAGAAATCCTTGTGTTGGAGCGACATCAGTAAGACAGTTGTACTTAGACCAGATATGATTGAGGTGATGACTCAGCATGTTCGGTTGATGTAAGACAGGATGAGAGCACCATAGAGTTGTTAGAAAATCTATGTTGATTAGAGGCACTATAGTGATGAATTTGTGTAGGGGGATAGGGTTTTATTGAGGGTTTCACCCACCAATGGTGTGAAGGATTTAAACCACCAAGGGGGTGTAGAGATTTTGTCGGAAGGGTAAGATGAGTTCGAGGTACATTGGTCCTTATGAGATTCTTTTTAGGGTTGGTAAGGTTGCACACCGATTATCTGTTCGACGAGAGTTAGCCCAAGTTCATGATGCCTTCCACAACTTCTAGATGAGGAAGTAAATCACACATCCATCCCCAGTTATTATGCCAGAAGAGATAAAGCTCGATGATTCTTTGTCCTATGAGGAGAGGTTTTTATGGATTCTCAACACCAAGATTTGACAAACTTGAAAGAGATCATTCATGCTTGTGAAGATTCTTTGGATCCAACATGGAGATGAGGAGGTGACTTGGGAGACTGAGAAGGATGTGTGCGATTTACATCCTGAGATCTTTGGCCAAGGTGTGTTAGGTTTGGGGGTTCTCTCTCTTTTAATGGCATACTCTCTAGTAGTATAGTAGCAACCCTGGTAGCGTTAACTACCGAGATCATCTTCCTTACATCTTTTTTTTTTCTCTTTTTCCCCAACCTTGAATTCAAGGAAAAGTCTCTTTCAAGGGGGTAGTGATGTAATACCCTAAATTTTAGCTAACCCTAATCCTAAGTAATTAATATTGTAACTAAATTCTCATTATAGAAAATTTATATTTCTATCTTACTCTAACTCCCTTATCTAAAATCTTAGCCTAATTCTAACGGGTTATTAATATATTTTCTAACCTAAATATAATATTGTATAATCATTTAATTTAATTATCCTAATACCCTAACCTAATTTATTTTAACCTAAACCTAAATCTAAACCCACCTTTTTCTTTTCCCCTTTTTATTTCCTCTTATTTCCTTATTTTATTTTATTTCTCCCCTGCCGATCACCTCTCCTCTAATCTTCTCTTCTCTTCTTCTTATGTGCACGTCTTTCCTACTAAGCCTATCCCTCTACTACCCATCAAGTCACCCTTCCTCATTTCTAGGGTTGGGGGGTTAAATTTTGTTGATCAATCACCTCATCTATTCTCTCTTTTCCTACATGCATGTGTGTGTATAGGGCATATTTAATGCCTATATTTTCCCCTTCTCTCTCCATTATTTTATCAAAATATTGAACCCCAAACAAAGCTTTTCCCTCCTTTTCCTCTCCCAGTTGTCGCTTAAACTACCCAAAACCACCCCCATCATTGAGCCTAGCTGAGGCATCAACACCTCTACTGGTAACATTTTCCATTGCCTCATACCTATAATCAACCACCTATTCCATTAACTCACCCCAAGCACTGGCCAAAACTACCATAACCTACCCGCAAACATTGGATAAACCCACCATTTCTACCACTTTCCATTTAGCCATATTCACTGAGCCAAACACATACTACCTACGCCAACAACCACCAAAACCCACCACTACCTTTATGCCATTTATACCATATTCCTTCAGGCAAAATCATTAGTCCTCATCACCCCCTTCGGTCAAAACTACCGTTTCCACCGACCTTATTTCCCCCTTCAATCGATTCCCTCCTTTATTGCGCACAAGTTGACTGAGACTCCTTTGATCCTTTGTTTGGTTTTCCCCACTCTTTTTACCTTCCATTGATTCAAATATACTTAATTATATCATTAATTCTAATTATGTTTTGTTAATTTTTCTTAGGTGATAAAGGTCCTAGAAGACATAGGATAAAATAAGCATTCTTAGATACTGCAGACATTTTCATAAGGATACTAGTCGATGTTTTATGTTTTTTTTTGTGTTAAATGCTTGCATGGATATTTATATTATCATTGTATTGTTATTATATGGCTAAATATATGATTTTAATGATATGATATGATAATATGGATTATGTGATAGAAAAAGAGTATGAGTAACACAAGGTGTGCTAATATGACGTTACTACATTAGGTTGTATTTTTATGTATGAGTATAATTTGTGAAAGTATAGTATAGGAATAATATATTATGATAATTGGAAAATAAGTATATTCAATATGTATGATGGAGAATGAAGGCTTTGAAAATAATATTCAGGATAGAAGATTTTCATAAAATAAGGGCTTTTAGCTATCTATAATGATATTTTGGTCAATAGGAGCTAATATGATAATTTTAGTATTTTAACATATTTGGAGTATTAAAAATATACTAATAATATTATTTGGATTTATTGAAGTGATTATGAATGTTGTAAGTTGTGACTTATAGGTGAAATTAGAATTTTGGGAGCTTTGTGAGTAGTAACTTTTAAAAAAGAGCTATTACTGCATGTATAAAACGTGAGAGTTGGACCTTTAATTTTGGGTATGTTAATAATAATAATATTTTACAAATATATACTAAATTTAGTGGGTAAATGATCAATATAGGAGAAGTTATGCCTAAAGTGTAAATTTAAGGTTTTTGGGAAAAAATGAGCATCTGAACCATTGAGATGGTCTTGTTCTCTATATGTTGATGTATTGATTGCCTTAATTATATTTTTGACTCATAAAATCAATAATTCATAAGATATTAATCATTTAAAATAAAATATCATGCGAGTTGGGCCAAGGTGATATTTTCATATCCATTCCACTTGATGATAATAGTAGGTAGAGAGTGTTTTTCCCTAAGGAGGCGATGTTTCTAGATCCATTTCACTAGATGATAATAATGGAATTGGTGTGTTGTCCCTAATAAGTTTCTTTATTTTGTTCCACTAGATTAAAAATATTGGGGTTCTTGAACTCATAGTAATTAAAATAATGAAAATGGTTATATCTATTAAAGATTCCTGGATCAGTATTTACCTTATGAGACTTTTCATAAGTTGTATTTGTAGTGATCATCTATTATGAGTGTATGTATTTATCTATATACCTGATTCAGTAGAATTATTACCTTGGTCAGTACCTAGTGTATTAACAATCATTTTCATGAGTGCTGCTCAGTCCCACGAGCAAAAGACCCTGATGCTTTTGTGTAGGTCTTCAAGGACCAACTAGATGAGTTTGCTGCTTTTGATGCAATATATGGAGAGGAGTGAATTTTATTTGTATTGGATATTTGGGCAGAGAGTTATGTTATTTGGATGATAGGTTTAGCCGGATACCTTTTTTGACTATTTGATTTATGGTATCCTCTAGTTTGTATTATGTTATTATAAATCGGAGTTAATCTCTAGACTTCTATTTGTATTTATACAATCTTCTCTCTCATTTCTCATTAACTTGTTTTACTATGTATAGTTTTAGCCTTGTGATTGATGTAACAATGGTTTGGTAAACCACACTTATGTTAATTATAGCGGTAACACCCAATATTTTTATTTTATGCTTCCACTGTAAATGAAAATTTTTTAGTATTAGAATTTAGATTTTACACTCTTTTGTAATCCTCATTATGCCCTCATTGTGCCATCTATGGTAACACAATAATACCAATTAAAATCTAAGGAACATAGTGAAATATGGATCATGGTCATATTTGGGACATGTCAAACATTGAATAGTGACCTAACCTTAACATCATGCATCCTAACCTTCACATTGCCAATTCTAGCAACCTTGCACCAAAAATTATTATCCATCAGTTAAACTCTTACTCGAGTCATCTTGTAAGTCAGAAACCACTTCTGATTGGGACAAATATGGTAGGACTTTTATTGTCACTAGACTCATGCTCTTGAGTTCTTCCCTAATTATATGCTCATCACTTTGAGAGTCCCAAGGAATTTCTCCATTCAACTAATGCTCAATTAGTTCTTATTGTAATAGGAAAATATTGACATCACCAATAACTAACTCATATTTTCCATACAACATTGTCTCACACAAATGCTTATAATCTACAGGTAAAGACCATAAGAACATTATATCCAAGTCATCATCATCAAGCAGACCATATATGCTTAGTAAATCCACAAGTATAGAATCAAACTCATCAAGATATAATTTCAAGGATTGACCCTCACCTAATTTGAGGATATGAAGTTGAATCGCCAAATATAGATGCTTTATAACCAGTTTCATTATATACAAGGAATCTAGATTTAGCTACAAGGTGGAAACAATTAGTTCTTTGGATACTTGCTGTAGGAATTGTTTGACAGACACAATTCTATGGTTGAGAGAGACTTTAGATCAATCTCATCAAATCTCTCTTTCTTCTTCAATCTTGGCTTGTTAGATTCTTATACAGACCCTCCTCTAACTCATTTTAGATCAAGATCACTCACATATATAATTTTCATAACCCTAAATTGACCGAGTAATCTAATTTATCAATATCAAATCTTGTGGACGAAATCCTGATTCTAATAGATCATAAAAAAAAAATACCATGTTACTAATTTTTTTATTTATAAAAATTCACATATGTGAATGCTCATGATCATATCTACAAATAAATTAGGAAACCTAAGATCCGAAAGAGAAATCTATAACACCGTCAAATTTTAAATATGAAAATTTCATTTTGAAGGCAATGCAGAAGCATATTAAATATAAAACTAGGGGATTCCACCGCCATATCAACCATAAGAGATTTGTGATCATCACCTAACACTTATTTGGTGTAAGGAAAACTTGAACGATGAATAAAAGAATTCATACGCTAACAATATAACTTTATAAACATTATGATAATAATATATATGAGAGGGATATTTACAAAATCTGAATACAGGAATAAAAGTTAAGAGTTTAAATAACCGAGAAGAACAAAAACATCCCAACATAGTGGATAAAATAAATCTAAGCCAATTAGCTTAAATCTCAACTACACATAACTTTAAATCTAGATCCCTAAGTAATGGATAGATACTGGAAAAAGGTTTCATCTTCAACATACTCTAGCTGATCATCATAACCTTGCAAATCATCCTCTATGTACAGGAATTAAAGCCATGTCATCACAATGACCACAAAAATGTAGTATCAGTACAATGGAGTATTAGTAAAATAAACTACCTAAAACATAGTAAGGGCTCATGTTGCACATTGAGGTCACATAATATCATGATACAGGACATACTTAAATATTATAACTTCTAAACTTAGGATTAGAATATAATAAAGCATGCTTTCATAAGAATCATGGAACAGATAATCATGCATATCATGCATTAGATTCACAATGAAGAAATCATATTATTGAACCTCCATTTAGTGATCACATAATTTCAAATTATTAAGATGTTTGGTTTGATCTCACTTAGTTCTCCACCATTAATAAAAGTCATGGAAACATAACCCACATAATGGGATACCAAACCCACCTCACATGGTCATAATACATTAAGGGGGATTTATTTGGGGATACTACACCACCACACCTTGAGTGCACCTGCTGTGAGGGCTAACACAAATTATGATACTACACCCATCACACATGGTCAGAGTACATCGAGGAGGCTTGTGCTTGGATATCTCACCCATTGCATGTAACATCCCAAAATTTACTACTATTTTTTTATTTTAGTGGAAGCATAATATCTAGATAATGGGGTGTTATCGTTATACTTGATATAATTATAGCTTATCATACTATCCTTACATCAAATATAAGGAAAAAAATTTAGAAATGAAGATATGATAAGTAAAGAACAAGAGGAATTTTCATAAACTTACATAATAGTTGGATATTAACTTCAAGTACAACATAAACAAAATAGAACAAAAAATGATCCATTAGAATTAATAGTTCAAAAGGTATCTAGATAAAAACTAGATACTTGACACCATCAACTCTACGCCCAAACCCCCATAGATAAAAGTAATCACTCCTCCATAAGTAGTGCATCATAAGTAGTGAAATCATCAATAGAGTTTTAAGTAATGTACACATCAAAACCTAGTTCATTTGTTAGTGGAAATAAGGAATAATCATGAAAAGGATGATTATTCTACTACGTATTGATTAAGATAATAATATAGTAATAAGAGAGGGATTGTGTACACATGAGATCAAATTAAATGACTAATCATGCACATTAATTAAAAACATAAGAGGGTTTTGAAAAGAAATTGAAATATTTTCAAGATAGATGATTATACGTTTCCATTTATTAACTTTCTCTAGTTTAGGGGCCCCACTATTTATGATTGGTTAAATGGTATCAACAATATACAAGTATAAGACACAATACTCTTAAATATTATTCTCGTTTGGTGGAATAGACTGGTACTACACTAGGACACAAAACTCCTAATCACTATTCTCATTAGGTGGAATGGATTGGTATAACTAGTCCTAAATTGGGTTATCTTTTACTTTAAATATTAATGTTTTATTAAATTGTTGGTTATCTTGATAATGTCATATAAGCTTATCATATATATACAAGGAACATCGAATTTCAACCTCCAATATATATCATGATTTTAAAGCTTAACCTTAGTTACCATTCATTCTTTGTAACTCAATTAAAATAATAGATCATGCCAACATGATAGAGTCGTAAGATAAAGCACAACCAAGAAATAATACATCTAACTCATGCTTTCATGACAAGTTCATTTTCTAGAACACTATACAATAATATCATGGTATGACACCAATAACATGAATGGCATAATATTACATATCATTTACACATAGAATCAAATCCCTATTATAAGACATGTATCCTTATCTAAATTTCACTGATCTCTAAGAAATAATAACAATAAGGCTCCTCCTCCAAGACCACCTAAGAATCACCTAAAAACCAAGAAGAACCTAAGGTTAGAATGCATGAAAAAAATAAGGGTTGGTAAGGTAAGAGGAGAAAGGGAGAAGGGAGGAAGAGACAGAAAGGGCTAGCTAAGAATACTAAAAAAGAATAAGTGTGCTTCTTGTAATGATTGACTGAAACTAAGAGGAAATGAACTGGCTTGGCTAAGTCCAGGGGAAAAAATAAGTTAGGGCAACTCTTACTCCTGATTGAGAGTTGAGGGAGAGTAAATAATGAACTTGCCCGGTAAGATAACCAAGACCAAGGGAGAAATTCACCTATTAGTGAGTTGACCAACTCGATTTGTTCACTCACTTAATGAGTTTAACCCACTCAACAAGACTAGACAAGAATGAGGAAAACAACACAACTTGGCTGAGAAGGAGTAAAAGAGAAAACAACAGAGGGTAATTAAATTAAAATTAGTAGCAATGGCTGCATTGGACGAGTGAAGAGAAATGGAGTGGAGTTGTAGGAGGTTTATTGGTGCTTTGTTGGGTGATTTGTGAAGGGTAAGGATAATGAAACTGATGATGATATCGATGATAGCAATGCTGAAGATGATAGGTAGGAAGGTGGTATAAAAGATGCTCAAAGATCGGGGAAGATTTTAGATGAGAAAGAAAAGAGTTATGGTTGGCTTGCAATTAATGCCTAAGAGAGAGGGGGTGAGAGGTTTATATGGTTGGTTGCATGAGGGAAGGATGTCTTGTTAAGGCTCAGGGGATAAGGTTAAGAAATAAGGATGGGTGTAGAAAACAATGATAGTAGATATGAGGATTGGTTACATGGAAGATCATTAAAAATAGGGGTGAAATGATGCTGGAGTGAGAGTTTGGTTAAAGTTGGAAATTTTTTTGGTGTAAATAATCAAATTGAGCACAATCGGTTGGCATGGGGCCAAGCAGGAAAGAGAAAAGTAAGAAAGAAAGAATAAAAAAGGGGAAAGGAAAAAGGAAAATGGTGGCAAGGTTTAGTGTTAGAATTAAAAATTAGGAATAAAGGATTAATGTATTAATTATTTAAAATTAAGTTAGATTAAAATTGAGGGTATTGCATCACACCACGAGAGCATATGCCTTGAGGGATACACAAAAGTTAGGATACCACATCGATGAGCATACGAAGTGCTAGGACAATTGTACTGGGATACCTCAGCCATCTTACTTATATATTATGGCCATGGCAACCTATTACATTACTATTCTATACCTCAAAGATATGTACATACCCTTACTAATCACAAATCAGTAGAGAAGGAAATATGTACCAATTGAAAAGATAAAGAGATAGGATGACCTACCTTTTAACCCTTGGTCAGCTACCTTGAGAGTTAGAGAAAAAAGGCTCGAACAAAATCTTATTTTTATGTTAATATTTATTAAGAGATATTACAAATCACAACTCAATTCCGTTAATAACCAATAGGTTGTTTAGTGATAACACCAAACTTAATCATACAATGCATCCACTTCACACCATATTCCTCATTTAATTTTTCTCAATTCCAATTATGCATAGCTAAAATCCTAATTGTAATTTTACAAATTAATTAACAAGTTAAGGTAGAATTCTAAAATAAAGACAATTAATTAATAGATAACACAATTAATTTAAGTGGAACCAATCAATCGGTCCTTAGGACTAGCCTACAAATTTGGGTGAACTAGACCCGCATGAAAATAAATACACAACAAAGCCAATTAATTGGTTAGTCTGATAGATAGATTATTTGTAGGAATCAATTGATGGGTTTGAATGGGCCAACTGATGCATTTAGGACAAGACCAAACCACTATTATCACACAAATAACTAGTGTATGGGTCGGTAAAATTGATTAATTATTCACAAAACCAATTGATAGGTTTCTCAAACCAATCAAATGATCATGCAAGCTATTCGATGTGTCCATCAGATGATGAACTATCAATACAAAATAGTCGATGGGTTAAACCAACCATTCATCTTGTCTAGGGAAAATAATGAACATAAACAGAGAAACCACACCGAACAAAATCACATACTTTTCATAGTATTCCTATCATGCTCCTATTCTATAAAACATATGAAAAGACACTATACAACTAAATTACATGGATACATGGTAGGAAAAATGGAAGAACATCATGCTCATGAAAAAAGCACCAAGCTCATGTTGAATATCAAAATACTAAAAAACCCTTAGTCATATTAGAGATATGCATGTCTTACCTCCAAGCAATGTCTTTTAGCACAAAAATACTCCTAAATTGATGGTCTCTACTAAGACTCTTGAATTCATAAGGGAACCAAGCATCACATCAATAAAAATCCTTTTCTAAAATCTATTAAAATGAAATTAGATGAAGGAAAAAGAAGAAGCATATACATCAACCTTTTATTAAGAACAAATTTCAAGGAGAAAAGTAGCTATGACCTTTAACCTTTCTCTACACCTTAATATTTCCTTGTTTAAAAGAAACAAAGCTAAGCTAATGATAAGATTAGGGGAAGAGGAAAGAATAAATGATCAACTAAATAAGGGAATCTAATAGGTAATACTCTATTTTTTTTTTCCTCAGTAGAAAAAAAAAGAGAATGAAAATGGGGGAAATGGAAACCAGTTAGAACATTAATCTAAAGGAAAGGGAGAAATTGAGCAAGTTTTGAAGGCTAATGTTTAAATGAATCAAAAAATGGATTTTAAAGGAGTTGGGTTTGAGACTTCAAAGGAACCAAAGTGTAAGAAGATGAATGATGAGGATGAGAGATATGGAGTAAATTAAGGTGATGGTAGGGGTAGGTTGTAATACCCCAAATTCTATATAATCTTCATCTTGAGTGATTAATATATTAACCTAATTCTAATCTCAAGAAATTAATATTTCTACCTCACCTTAATTCCTTGATCCTAAATCTAAACTTAATCTTAATATTTATTTTAGGTCATATTAATATTTTTTAACCTAAACCTAAACCCGAATGGTTGATAACTAATTTTACTCTAATTTTCTAATACAAATTATTTTAACCATATTATAATCCTAACCCTAAACTTATTTTCATTTTATCCTTTTTCCTTTTTCTCCATCTCCTTTTCTTTTCCCCTTTATTTTTCTCCTTCTCTACTTTCTTCTTCTTATTTTTCCTCCTCTTCCTACATGTTCCTTTTTCTCTTTACCATTTCCTATTTATCATACTTACAACCTAAACCCACCTATCCTACCCTCATCACCACCACTGTCACCTCCCACATCTGAAGGGCTATGTTCATTGAAACATTTGCCCTAAAATTTCCATTAATCCTCTCCTTTGCACTCACTTCCTTGCTTATCTTCTCTTGAAAATTTTCTATCTCAAGGGCTTCTATTTTCTTTGAACCAATATGTTTTTATAAAATAAAAAAAAGTGAAAATTGGGAAGGTGAAAACCATAGCTTCTTTAGGTGGTTGCACCCTCCAATGGCCCCTAGTGAATATAGCCAAAACTGAGGATTTGGTTATTCTTTTTGGCGGTTGAGTATGGAGTTGATTATGATGTGGATAAATTTTTTTTGGGAGTAATATTCTAGTATTAATAGGGTATAAATGTCATTCGACTATACTGAGTTGTAGATTCTCCTCATACCACCCCTGCATATGCTTTACTACAGATTGAGTAATGGCTTCCAAGTCTATGAGTTGACATGAGAGTACAAGTAACACTATCATTTCAAAGGATATTCATAATATTTTCAAATGAAGTTCATGCTATTCATGCGAAAGTTCAAAGGAAAAATTGTTAGGAGCATACCCTATAACTTCCATATTCAGTAAGAGTCATACAAAAAAGTATACTCATAGGGTTCTTTAATCCACACAAGTGAACTCATATTAGCTTCCCTAAAGTGAAGCCCTTTCTCTCCTTAAGAAACTTTGTGATAGAAACAATGATATGCACATAAGTATTTTTGACATAGAAATAATGAAGTAATTCTTAGCCCTCAATCATGTTGACCCAAAAAGTTAACAAACTTGAAAATTTCCCTCATATATATGAAATATGCTAAAAGGGTCAACATTGTGTGTGTGTGGAAAGAAATTATTATGATTTATCTTCATGTCACCCTACTGCACCTTATAGAATCCTTAATTTATTTGTGAAACTAGGCATTATACTCTAGATTACATTAGTTAGCCTGCCTATCTTGTAGAGTAGTACAAAGTTTGAGGCTTGTTTTTTAAACATGACATGGAAATAGGGCTTACATAGGATATTAGGATCTTTTGATGCGAGTGCACATCTAGTTCTTAGACAAGTACCCTTTGTTACTTCACCTTAACACCTATTCTATAAGTTTTCGAGCAAGCTTGTCACCCTACTATACTGTTTGACGTAAGTGCACACATGGTCCTTATTTAGGTGTCCCCGGTTACTAGGTTTTTCGGGCATAGAAGCTCCATATTATACAATCATTGCTATGTATTTTTCTCATTAATAGATAATATTTTGTTTTTTAGTGTTATTTTCCTAAAACTTATTTGATACCACTCATGCAAGATAGTTAATTGTAGGCTTCCTACCACTTTCTATTAAGAATACCTTAATCACCTGATCATTCACCTATGTGCTAGGTCTAATGAAAAATTCACGGAGACAATCCTAAGTTCCTTGTGCTCAAAATGCCTGAATACTAATAGTGTTAACAAGTTTCGACATATGCTAGGCAACAAAAGCAATTTTGACAAATTTTTTGCCTATAAGGTCAACATATTTCATAAGGCCTCATTGAATTAACTTGATTATTTCACAATCAAGTAATTAGGTTGAAAACATGTTTATACCATTAAATGTGAGGGAATCAACAATATGCATAAGTAATTGGGTGAGGGATGATTCGTCGGTTGAACACTTAGTTAAGCAAGGTGAGTAATGGAGCTACCTTGTTTGCTGAATCGGTCATAGTAGTCATCATGACAAGCTTTAAATAGATTATGATAGGGAAGAATTTTGAGCCAAGCTTGTGGTAGGAAGAGTATTGCTGTTCGGGCAACCAACTAGTGTCCCAAGAGAAACATCATAAGTTACTGTAGTATACCCTATGAATGTCTTAGGTTTAACCTTAGGTATGGTCGTATGACCTACTTCTACCAACCTTGCAAGATTCACCATGCATACGTCTCTCTTAGAAACTTCTATCACATCTTCATTTGTTTGGTTGTCAACCAGGTGATCAACTGTACATTCCTTCTATAAATTGGGTACATGGGTTACTTTGTCTTTATGACCAAACTTTGCAAACTTGCCTAAAAACTCATCCACTACCAGCTCTTTCGAGCAACACTTCCTATCCTCCATAGAAGGTATGACTCATATAGTTACTTTTGGTTTGATGACCCCAATCTCTGGATCAAACAAGCCAACATACTATAATGTCTTCATAAGTTTGGTGACTGTAGTATTGGCCTCTGATAAAGTGAATATTTTCTATATCTTCACCTTGCTTTACCTTTATTTTAAGATTTTATTTGGTTTGTAATATGTATTTTATTGTGTTTTAAGTCTATTATTCGCTCTACTATTCGTTTGGTATTTTTTTTTCAAAGATTTTCTTAAGAACACACAAATCCAAGAAAGTAATGTATGTATTCAGCGTAAAAGACCAATTATGAAAGGCATTGAAGGAAGATAAATCAACTTAGCATGCTCATGGAGGAGTTTAGGAAGTCAAAGAGCTGAAAATAAGCTAAGAAGGTCAAAATAGGCAAGGAAATTATGTTGCACAACCAGCTGCATAGTCTTAAAACGCTAATGCAGCTAGCATTTGAAGAACAATGTATCTCATGGGCAGGCTATGAATATCTTACACAGCCGTGTGCCAGGTTGAAGCCAAGAATGCTGTATGACTAGGGTATACAAATCTTGCATGATCGTGCAGGAGTTGAGTGTGCTAGTTCGAGACCTAGATTGCTGCACGATAGTGCAGCAGTTGTTACCCCACGATCATCGTATGTGGCATAGATTGTGTTATGGGTAGTTTCTAGGGGATTCTTCAGGGGCTTCTTGGGGAATTTTTTGGGTAGATTTTAGAGGAATTTTCCCTCTCTTTCCCAAGAAAAATGTCATGTAACATGTCTTGAATTCTTTAGTTTTAATTTATAAATTTAAGTACAAGTTTCGTGTATGATTAACTCGAAATCAACTATGTTCTTCTTTGATTTATGGTTAATTCAATCCATTCTCTTCTTTGTAAATTTTTATACTGTCATTATATTTGATATGCAATTTACATTGTTTATATTTCATTGTAATCATGGTTGAGTAATCCTTTTTCTTGGATTGAATTAGGTCATTTTTGATATTAATATAATGAATTAATATATATGTTGTATGTTTAGTTCATACGTGCTATTTCATGTGTTAAGATTAACTGTTTTAAGTTAGATTTGATGGAATCTGATCTTTTTAGATATTTTTTTTTTACAAATAATAGGTTGAAATCATTATCAAAAATTAACATATGAATGGGAATTCAAGCGATCACAAAAGTAGTTGTTTGGTTCTTAGGCACTATAGAATTGGTGGTACTTAATGGGTTTAATTTAATTTGTTAGTCATGAAAGTAGTCAACAAATTATATTAAATATGTTTTTTGACCTTTAAAGAGGATAATGAGTATATTTAGACCTATTGTTCATAGCCATTGAATTAAACTACAACATAGCATTATTTTATTGTCAACTACCAATTTAGAGGACGAAGTTCAATCCTAGGCTTTATATTTATCATTTTAGAGTTTACATTTAGTTAGTCCTTATATTTATTTTCACTACCTATCTGCATATTCTCACTCTATAATTATCTAGATAGCTAAAATGATGAAGTTTGGTACTCAATTATAAAGTCCTTGTGGGATACAATTTTGAAGTGCTACAACGAATCTATGTACTTGCGGATTGGCATCATCAAGTTTTTGATTATACTTTCATTAGGATTTCCATATCCTTCCTTACTACATTTAGGAATGGCTCCAAACCTAAAAGATTACATTATGGAACCAGAGGTGATGTTTTAGCTTTTGGAGTTGCACCAGGTGAGAAAAGAAATTATTAATGCCAAACTGATTGATTAAATGATAGCAAGAAAATTCTTCTTCATCGAACGATGGGGAAATTTTAGTCGGGCACATAGTCCTGACTAAGGTAGGGTAGAAAATTGGACCTTGTGACTTTATGGCCACCAGCTCGAGGTTGTCTTAGATGATGTGACTAACATCGATGTTTTTCCCTGTGAGGACATAGTAGGTTAGAAGGAGACTCCGAAGGAAGTGATACTAAAATTTCACCTAGAGGAGCCATTGCAAGTGGTCACAGTGGTGAGTACCACCTGTGGTAACTCTCCACTTTGTGCCAAGATTTATGCATGTTGGTAGAATTTCTATCGCTAATTCATTTGTAGGGATGTGTAGCAATTCAGAGTACTCGTTAATGTCAACAAAAAGGAGGCCATATAGATTGTTAATGGTAGTGTCTAGATAGGATACTAAATTTTTTTGCCTCAAAATAGTTTTTTTCTCTTTGTATCCAAATTATAAAAAAGTTAAAGCACTACCAAGGGAGAAAAACTCATTTGGATGATGACAAAAGGTGTCCTAGTGGTGTAGGTTGATTGGGTTAACAAGATACCGGAGGAGTTTAGAAGTGTGAAACCACATTCAAAGTAGAACTTTCTGGTGGTAAGAGAGTTGAAATGCTTTTGAGCATAGTCAAAGTGGAAAATAATCAAGGATTTGGAGGTTTGTTTTGTGCAATTTGTTGGAGGAGTGGATGAATTGATTTCCTCATCACATTCGATGTGCATAGAGGAAGAAGGGGCTAGCCATTTTTTTTAGTATGAGGGTTTCTTCTGAGGTTAAGGATTTTTTGCAGCAGCTTTAGCGGCTGTTCGACTGGTTTGTCAAGTCATGGTGGGAGTAGAAATGTTAGGAGAGGAGGAAATGGGAATGGACACACGAAAGGGAGTAAGTTCTTTTGTGGTGGTGATAAGGACAATTTGAGTGTGTTTGGATAAAGGGGATGAAATGGGTTAATCGTGTGGCTTAGTAAGATAGGTGACACATTTTTAAAAGCTATGAGGGGATAAAGACGGATGGACTTTGACATACAACATTGGGAATGTACCTTCATAATGACTAGTCATCTGACCTAATATACGAAGATTATCATGCATATGTGAAAATATTCTTTGAGTACTCCATTTGCCACGTGGTTCATGATTCCCACCTAAGTCTTTTACCTACTTAGCTTCTTGGAAAGAAAAAAATTACATTATCAAGAGGTGGATATAGCAAAAATTGATTGTACAAGGGAAAAATCTTAGAAAAATACAAAGAAAAAAATTAAAATAAAGGAGATAAAACATAGGCCGCCTCCTAGGAGCAAACTATTTAATGTCCTCGGCCTGATAACCTATTATAGCCCCATGAGTTTTATGGAGAAAATTGCTTAGACTTCCCTATTGATATTTTTAGCTCGTTATGGTTTTACTCATTGTCCATTAAATTTAAAAGCCCCTTTAGTTTTCTAATATTTCAACTCCACAACTCCGTAGGGGTAAATCTTGACAAATTCATAGTGTAACACCCCCAAATTTACTACTGAAAAATTTCGTTTAAATCAAAAGTCTTAGCGGAAGCAAGATAATTAAAGACCGTAAACTCAGGGGTATTACCGCCACACTTAGTACCAGACCGGTTCATTCCTACCGCTCCGATACTAAGTGCTAAGGCTAAGCTAAACCATCGCCAAAACATAAGTACGTAGTTAACATAGGTCATTCACGAAAACACGAGTCAACATCAGTTAGGGTATCGTTTAGGAATACAACTTAGAGTATGGTCTAAGATTACAACTTAAAAACGCGAATCACAAAACATAAAGCGTAGAATGAAATACAGTTAAATATAGAAAATACGAAGTCTAAAGGTAGCAACGGGATCCGGCCAACTCGTTCTCGATCCCCAAGCCAGGTTAGGCTCAACGCTCTGCCCCACCCGATGCCTCATAGGTATCATAGGCATCGAAAACATGGTCTCCTACCTGCACAAGATTAGAGGGATCTTCTGCTCGTGGGAATGAGCAGCACCCATGAAACGGGTGATCAGTACGCTACGTACTGAGTAAGGTAACAGACGCGCTAAGGCCCACACACAAAGATACATAACATAGAAGACATAGCATAGATGCGTAGATAGAATGCGATAACACATATAAACACACAGGTTACGAACTAGATATCATTTTTCTTTTATCAGGTCTCTGATTAAAATCGATCATCGTCTTATCCAGACCATGTGAGTGCGGGAACCCCACTATTATAGCCGGTGGAACGGTCGCGAGGGTAAGATACCCTGCCACTATTATAGCCGGTGGACCGGTCTGGCTCCAACTCACAAGGTATTCCACTGTAACCATTTATATTTTTCCCATGACTTATCACTTTTACCTTTCGAGTTTGTTGAGCACGAAATCCCCCACTATTATAGCCGGTGGAACGGTCGCGAGGGCTTATGCCCTGCCACTATTATAGCCGGTGGAACGGTCGCGAGGGTAAGATACCCTGCCACTATTATAGCCGGTGGACCGGTCTGGGTTCGGCTCAACATCTTTCTCTGTAAGTCGTTAGTGTCTTAATGTATCTTATTCGAGGGCATATCTTTTGTCATGCATGGCCATAGATCTCAACACATCACATCAAGACTGAAGACATAATCGTACTATCACATGCTAATGAGAACACAAGTACACGTCTTGTTTCCAAGCCACATTACCCACGGAACAAGTAAGATAACGACATTTTAAACACAACACAGAATTCATATAAGACATCCACGACACATAGGGTACATGTCACACATCCAGTCTTAGCTATATCCCTGCTCGGTTCAGGTTACTGAGCTATCTTCTACGCTTATATTAGGCCACTAACACCCTTTGTAATTAACACACTTCTCGCATCGGAAACCTGAATCATGACCCTCAACTCAACTCTCCCACATACATCACTCTTCCTCATTTATTCTTATTAATTTCTTTTTTTCCCATTCTTAAGTTAGGGTTTCTTTCCCAAACCCTAGTTGGTCCCTATGTACCCTTATTTTATCCCACGTACTATTTTTCATCCCGAGCCTCCAAACTCCCAAACAAACTTTCCATTACCTTCCCTACGCCCCAAAGTAACTTTCCATACGTAAGGTTCGCCCCCATGCGGACCTTAACCACCCCATGCAAACCCTAACACTTCCACCATGCCAACTCTATCATTCCCATGCAAACCCTAGTTTCCCCCAGGCAACTTTACTTTCTTCCACTCTCCTATTTATTTAATTCCCCCTTTTCCCATCCGTTTACTAATCATAAATTGCCTAGGTCATTCTTACCTGCGTTAGCCGACGTACTTCCCTTTGGTTATCCTATTCACTTATTTTTCTCTGTCAAGCCCCCACTCCACAACTCCTCATCAAAACTCCTAGCATGCAGGTCACATCACACCACACCATCCTTGTCCCATACCATATTAGTACATATAAACAAGAGTACGAGAACGTACCTCGGTTCCAAGCTGCACTACATAAATACACAGATAATATACAGATTATGGCACACAACCGCATAAGGCATACAAGACAGGTAAAACATGCAATACACACAGATGGCCTTAGCCTCATCCTTACCTAGCACGACACCGGTCTTGGATCACGCTCCTACTCCTCTGGGTGTCGACTTGACTCGCCTATAAGAGGGAAAACTGGGGTTACTCTTCCTCCGACCAAAACACTATTCTTTTCTATCCTACCCCTATTCTTTACCTTACCATTAGAGCTAAGAATAGTAATATTACTTTTATAAGTGAAGTATGGTCAATATTCTCAAAGTAGTTAATCAAGCTACTACTAATAAAAGTAGCTACAATAATTTTAAGTAGTTTAATAATATTTATTATTAATGGTAGTAGTTCAATGTTACTAATAATAATGATAGTACTAATAATAATAGTAGTAGTAGTAGTAGTAATAATAATAATAATAATAATAATAATAATAATAATAATAATAATAATAATAATAATAATAATAATAATAATAATAATAATAATAATAATAGTAATACTAGCAATAATAATAGCGATCATGATGTTAAAATAAAATACTAAAGTTATGGGCCACTAGTATTAGTAAGACCAATAGTTATAAATGTTTCAAGGTTAGGTGTAATAATAATAATAATAATAATAACAACAACAACAACAACAACAATAATAATAATAATAATAATAATAATAATAACAATAGTAATAATAATACCAATAGTAATAATAATAATGATAAGGGTAATAATAATAATGATAATATTAATAATACTAATAATAATATTAATAGTGATAATAATAATAATAATAGTAAGAATAATATTAATTATGCTACTAAAATAATTAGCACTTATATAATAAAGGTTTAGGGGTGGGGAGTTTAGAGAACTACCTAGGGTGTGGGTGGCACAGGTGGCGGCGCACGGCTCAAGGTGGCCGCGGCGGCGGCGGCGGCGTAGGGGGAGAAAGAGGGTAGAGAGGTGGTGGAGGGGAAAGGAAGGAAACGGAGGGGTTGGCAGGGGAAATAGAGGGTCTAGGGAGGTTGGGGAAGTTCCCTTGGTGGTTTTGGGAGGCAGAGGAGGCGCTGGGAGTGGCGGTACGGCGGTGGGTGGCAGTGCGAAGGGTGGCGGGGTTCGAGGTTGGCTTGGTCGGGAAGGGCACTTCGCACGCTTGGGGCGGCACGTGCAGGGTAAATCGAGGGCTGAGGGAGGCTTGGGTAGGTGGAGGGTGCTGCAGGGAAGAATTTATGGGGTGGATTGAGCGGCGGAGATGGGCGGCGGCGACGGGACAGAGGTCTAAAGAGGGGGCGGCACAATGGTGATTTCTGGGCTTAATCTTCGAAAGAGCCCGATGCTGGGGCTCGTGGGGTATTTATAGGCTCGAATTGGGGGCAAAAATTGAGAGAGCAGAGGGAGGCACGGGCAGGCGGAAATTCGACACGCCGGCTGTCGGTGGCAGGCGGCGCTGGTCTGCCATGGCAGACCTGTGTTTCGGTCGGGAAAAAGGAAGAGGGCAGGTGCAGGCCTGTGTGAGGTGTTGGGGTGTCAGCCTATCGGAGAAAGCTGGCTGGAAGGTCAGAGAGAGAGGGAGGCGGCGTGCAGGCGGCGCAGACAGTTGGTCGGCGCAGTGGGGGGCTGGGCGGCGATTTGCAGCGGCACGGGAGGAAGAAGGAAGGGGAAAGGGCTGGACCGGCGGTCCGGGAAGAAAGAAATAAAAGAGGGGGAGACTGGCCGGTTCGGTAACGGTCAGAAGACCCTACCAAAACACGGCGTTTTGGGCGAGTTATGGACAAAATGCGGCGTCGAGCATAGTTGGAGGTAACAGTTAATTCATTTATCGGGGCTGAGCGTTTCGGCGGAATGGGGGGCGAAACGCTGTGTTTCACTGTGCGAGGGCGGGCCGAACGGCACTGGGCCACGGGAAGGAGGAAAGGAAAGGGGAGTTGGGCCGCGGGCTAGCCCAACGGGCGAGAAGAGGGGGGGGGGGCGGAGAAAAAGGAAAAAAAGGAAGAAAGAGGGGGGAAAATTTATTTATTTTATTTTATTTTAGTATTTTATTTTGTATAAATATTTAGGGTATTTACTTTAGGTACTTAGAGTAAGAATATTTAAATAATTAAATAAAATATTTACCCTCCTTTTTAGGCTAATTTAGGCCCAAAATTATATATAAATATTTGTATAAAAAATACCCTTGTAATTTATCTCAAAATTCCTATTAGCTTGCCCTACAAAATCCTTTTTAATTTATAAAGAGTAATATATTAAATAAATTTCCCAATAATCCTTATTAAATAACTTATTTCCCAAAATAATTAATTCTAGGGTATTTCACATAGGGTCTAGACCACCTTGATTTTAATTTCCTTAGGAACGATTTCAACGGTGAGTTGTAGAGCAAAGCTAGCTACCCATGATAAATTTTTTTTGGTTTAATATGTTGGTCGTGAAACCTTTTAGTCTTTTCTTTATACAACTATGCAATATCATATGAAGCATTCAGTGGCTCCTTTGGTTCATTCAACTATAACTTATGTGCCTCTCCTATAATAGATATATCAAAGTTGACTGCCTTAAGTGCCTAATAAAATTTGTGTTCAAGTTCAACGGGTAGGTGAAGAGCCTTTTGAAATACAATCCTATAAAGTGAGATACTCAAGGCTGTATTAAAGGTTGTCATATATGCCCAAAGTGCATCTTCTAACTTGACATACCAGTCCTTTCTATTAGGGCTGACCAGTTTCTCTAAAAGTCTCTTACTTTCCCTTTTAGAAAGTTTAGCTTGGCCAATTGACTATGGGTGATAAACTCCAACTACTCTGTGATGAATCCCATATTTGTGCAAAAGTTATTCGAATAGCTTATTGCATAAATGAGTACCACCATTACTAATTGTTGATGTAAAAGTCCCAAATCTTGTGAAAATATTCGTTTTGAGGAAATGGGTTACTACTTGGCATCATTTATTAGCAATGCATCAGATTCTATCTAGTTAGATACATAACCTATTGCTACTAGAATATATTTGTTGCTAAAGGAGGATGGTAATGGGCCCATGAAGTTAATCCCCCAAACATCAAATAATTCTATCTCTCATATACCTGTTGATGGCATTTCATTTTTTTTAATAATATGTTCCTAGTTTGTTGGCATTGCTCACAATTTTGGACTTCAATTTTGGCATCCTTGAATACAGTGGGCTAATAAAACCCACTTTGAAGAACCTTTGCTACTATGCATATCCCTCTAAAATGACCTCCATAGGATGCATGATGAAAAGCGACCTAAATCTCCTTTACCGCCTCTTCACTCACACATCTTCTTATTAACCCATCTAAGCATTCTCAAATCAAGAATGGTTTGTCCCAATAGTAATATTTGACATCATGAAAGATTTTCTTCTTAATGAGATTTGTCAAGGGGATGTTCTTTACATGCCAAATAGTTAGCAATATCTGTATGCTAGAGTGGTTGGCCCTACCTGACTGTTATCAGTTGTTTATTGGGGAAGTTCTTCTTAATCTGAACTTGTTTGCGCTCTTCAGTGTATCCTTCTAATGTGGATTAATGATCTACAATTTGATTATGTTTACCATATTGATCCTTAATTTTGACATCAAACTCCTACAAAATTAGGATCCATCTTAGTAAAAAAGGTGTGGCTTCCTTTTTAGTAAGTAAGAATCAAATAGTAGCATGGTCAGTATAAACAATCACTTTAGTTCCTAGGAGATAATATCAAAATTTATCAAATGCAAACACTACTACCAGCAATTCTTTCTCAGTAATCGTGTTGCTCAATTGAGCCTTATTAAGTATCTTACTTGCATAGTGAGTTCTAGAAAACACCTTGTTTTTCTGCTATACATAATTTCAAAAGGTAAGGTATAGTCAAGTCATATGATAATAGGGGATTTGGTGAGTGCCAACTTGATTTACTGAAACATTTCCCTATATAACTTATATACTCAAAGTTTCTATCATATTGTAGCAACTGACAAAGGGGTTTAGAAAATTTTGAAAAATTCTTAATAAATCTGTAGAAAATACTATATGTCCTAAAAAGCTTTTCACGCCTTTGACAGTGGTCAGAGGGGTTACTTTTTCAATAACCTTAATTTTTGCTCTGTTGACCTCCAATCCTTTGGGAGAGACCCTATGTCCTGGAACAACTCTATCTTGAACTATAAAATGACATTTTTCCTAATTGAAGACTAAATTAATCTCTTTACATCTTATCAACACTCTCTCTAGATTTGTTAGGCAATAATCAAATTTGTCACCAAAAATAGAGAAGTCATCCATACAAATTTCTATAGTCTCTTCTAGAATGTCTATGAATATGGCCATCATGTATAGTTGAAAAGTTGTAGGGACATTACAAGGGCCAAAGGTAGTTTGAGAAAAGATAAATGTGCCATAGAGGCATGTGAATATGGTTTTATGTTGATCTTCTAATGAAATGGATATTTGGTTGTAACCTAAGTATCCATCCAAAAAGTAATAAAAAGTTGTCCCTTCCAATTTATCAAGAATTTGATAAATGGAGGAAATGAGGAAACAATATTTTTGGTTGGCTTTATTGAGTTTCCTATAGTCCATGCAAATAAGCCACCCTATGAATGCCCTTTTTGGGATTGATTTATGTTTTAGAGTTTGAATGACAATCATACCATATATCTTTGGGACATATTAGACAGGGTTTACCCAATTAATGTCAAATATAACATAGATAATTATTACATTGATCCATTTGATAACATTTTTTCCTTACCTCCTTCATTGCTAGGTTGAGTTTTCTTTGTTGTTCGACAGATAAAATTAAAGAATCCTCTATCAAAACCATGCATATGCATAATGTTGGGTTGATTCCCTAGATACCTACCATAGTCCATCTTACTAGCTTTTGTGTTTCTAGAGCAAGTAGATTATTTGTTCCTATTGAGATTTAGGATAGGTAGACAAAATAATAACTGGTAGGGTGTCTTCCTTACCTAAATATGCATATTTTAAATGATCTGGTAAGGATTTGAGTTCTAGCTTGGGAGGCTATATAATTGACAATTTGATTGGCTATAATTCTCTATTATTAGGCCAAGAGGCTCCTAAGGTGTTGAGTAATTGATCCAACTGCACCCTACCACTTCCCTGTTATCGTGTTTAGGGGAGTAATAGGTAGGGTAACTGCTAGTTAAGTGATTTATCTCAAATAACCAAGATTCCTCATTAGGTGTATCTGCACCCAACTTATCAAAGATAACCAACTCAACACTATCACTTCATGAACATTCATATAGGTCCTCTTTTGATAGTTTTATTAAGTTAAAAACATTAAAATTTGTCTACTTCTTGTGAACCCTCATTGTTAGTTCCCCTTTCTACACATACATTTAAAGTTTGATGTATGGTATGTTGAGCTTTAAACATGTATAGGAATAGTTCTGAATGATTTAAGCTTTGTATGCTCTAGAGGTATTTTTGTCTTTTCACATAAATTCTATTATTTTCTACCATGTATGAATAGTATGTGCTCTATCATGTTTGGTATAAAAGCATGTGAAATATGTAATGGTAGATATGCATGATTAGTGTTTCATGAGCTAATGGTAATTTTGTCACTTTTAAACATTTTTAGAATTATAAATTTATGTTAAAGTGAATATTTTAATATGATTTAACAATGCCATGAAGTTTATTTAGTTCTAAGAGATTTTTATTTTAAAGTATACATTTAATGAGTAAATAACATATAAGGAAATTTGTCGATTTATGACTAAAATGTGCCTAAGTGTGCATAATTGGACATATGATACCCTTAGTGGATTATTTGGTCTACCTAAGTGTTGAATTTAACCTTTTATTAGCTTCTTGATCTTAGGGTTGACATGAATAATATGAATCAAAGAAAATGTGATTTATTATAAGAATTTATTTTATGTGCGGATTACATGATAATTGTGATAATGAAATAAAATACGAATATGTAAAGCGAAAGACCTTACGTTTGGAAATGATTTATATTTTAGGGTTAGCTACCTTAGAGAGAAGGTAGGTTTAACACTCGCAACAATTTATGAATAATTTTTTTTTCTTTAAAATGACTTTGTGGAAGATAAAACACAAAACTCAGAGGTTTTACACAATATTCAATATAGAAGAGGTACATCTTATAATTAATATATATTGGGTATAAGGAAAAAGTAACATCATACCCATAAATTAGGAGTGGGAAATGTTTTATCCCACCATGATACAAGATACAAAATAGATAAAATGGAACACAAATAATGAAAATAAAGGACATAAAAGTTCTAAGAAAAAGATTTTGGATAACAACATTCTTGAACAAAGTAGATAACACTCACTTCAAACTACAAAACTAAAAAACCGAATTAACATGTACCATCAAAATATTCCTACAAAGTCACAACTACCCATAGATTAGGCAGGAAGCCATGAAAAGAAACCCATTAGTGTAATGATATTGTGGTCCTAGGGAGCACATAGAAGTTATCATATGAGTAACAGGCAAAAAGCACACTAAATGAGACATACGATAGTAGGAATGATAATACACGTGATATCACAACCATCACCAAGATTATGTTCTCAATTTAAAATTATTTTTAACTGCATACAAATTTAATAAGTGATTATGATCATTTAGATGATTTTGTGATTATGATCATTTAGATTATTTTGTTATGTTGAGTTTGGGGACCCTATTATTCTCGTTAAATGAAGGATAATTTGGTAATTTATTAAACCTTAAGGGTAATTTGGTAATTTTCACAAGTATAAAAGGTAATTTGGTAGTGTAACCAAATGGAAGGATAATTTAACCAATTCAAAGGGTAATTTGGTAAATTAACAAGTATTAATTGTAAAGCTTTGTAATTTAATAAGGATGGAAGGTAAATTGGTAGTTTAATAAATATAAAGGGGTATTTTGGTAATTATACAAGTATGAAGGGTAATCTGGTAATTTGTCAAGTAAAAAGGGGTAACTTTGTAGCTTTACAAACAAGAGAGGTATTCCAATAATTTTGTAAGTATGAAGGGGTAAATTAGTAAATTACATGTAATATGCCACTAGATTAAGTAGGCCTCCATAATAAGACATAATGGATACTAAATAATAGGATAAGAATTTATGGCTTTAGTATCATTTGTTTCAGTATAAACAAGTATATTATAAGAATAAGGGTATTTTGATAAATTGGTGAATATCAAAAGGATATGGTATGACAAAAGGTTGAATGGATAATTAAGGGTGTGATATAATGTTTATCTCTTAGTCATGCACGAGGTGCCTTAATTATTAATTATACATGGAAATGTGTGTTGGATGTGATAGAATTACATGTTAGGGTTTAAGCGTTCCATGATCCTTCGATGTAGACTACTAGATCCATGACCATATCATAATTATGATATGCTAACCCTTTATGGCATGTGAATAAATGGAAATGAATTTTGAAATAAAAATGGATGATAAAAGAATGGCCTTAGTGGTTTGTTTAAGTTAACATAGATAACCATATGAATAAGGATTACTTTATAATAATACAAAAAATGGAAAATGATTTAGTATATGATTGTGTGGTTTACGTGTTCACCTAAATTAAGATGTTAATAATTAAAGTGGAAGACCTCATGATTGGAAATGGTGGCTTTTTAGAGGTCGCTACCCTAAAGATATGGTTTAGAATATGATTGTTCTAGATTTTGCTAGCGTGCCTTAGTGCCCCAGCAAGGCCCTACATCTTACTCTATCTAACACTATGGACCTATTTAGGAGGTATGCATACTTATGGATTAGGTGTCCTTGTCAGTAGAGTACTATGTGTGCTTGTGCACCAGTGCGACTAGGGTACTTTTGCATCCCTGGGTTGATGGTTTGAGGGTACTATGTTGCTTGTCTACACTAATATGATCGGTGTACCTTTGTGTCTCTAGGTGCGTGATCTCCCCCTCATCCAAGTTAAATAAATGGGTCTAGTTGTGTTAGTTAAATGGAAAATACTAGTCATTTATAGTGAAAGATTATTGAGCCGGGCCCAGACCTATCCACCCCGTGATAATAGTGGCCAGGTCCATTATGCCCTAGAGACCCATCTATTGGCAAATAATAGTGGTCAGGTGCATGTTGCCCTAGGGGTTTTAGGTCCATTATTTATAATAGTCGGGGACTCAAACTTAATAAACCAAACCTTGGATGGTAATAAATCATGGGAAGATACTAATCACTTATAATGGAACACCATATGAGTTGGGGCCATACTGATCCACTGTGATTATTGTGGTCAAGATCCTTCTTCCTTGGAGATCAGTCCAGGAGTAAATAATAGTGGCCAGTGTGTGTCACCCTTGATTTTTTCAATCTACCGGCTATAATAATGGGGTTCTAGTACTCACATGGATATAATTTGAGAGATGATGTTGAATAATTATTGATTGATGGCTTAAGACTAGAAGTTTTTATTTCACCTTTATGAATTATGGATATAATATAAGTGCGGCCTTGGTGTCCGTCACTCTTGGCAAGTGATGCAACTGCTAAGTAAATATCCTATTGTATTTTGTGTTGCTTTGTGTTTTGGCTTTTATTTTGATGTAAATATCTCTATTCTCATGTATGATATTATCTTTATTTTTTTAAAAAATAAGGAATATTATATCATCATGAAAAATTACATACCAGTCTATAGAATTGATCTATTTGACCCAATAAACCACTAAACTTAGTACTCTTACTAGAGTTATTACAAATATAAGACATAACCAAGGAATTTGAGAAGCTATCCTTTTCAAATCCCACCTAACATTTGAGAAAATGCATGCATTCCTAGCTTTCCAAATCTCATAAAAGGTTATAGCATAAAAACCCCATCTAAATTGTGCTTTAATTACGCCTCTGCCTTATGTACTAGACATAGATCATAATAAGGTCTGCCATGATATATGCCATGATCTTAATATTGTCTTTACTTTTGTTTACGTATTATGTGTTGCATGTGAGCCTTGCCTTTCAGTTTCGTATAAAGGGTTACTCAGTACCATAGTACTAAAAGGTTATGTTTATGGGCCTCTGCATATTCAATGAGTAGTGTCCTTTGCAGGTTAGTTGCAAGTGCTATTCAAGCTATTTTAGGGTAAGAGTATGAGGATTATCTAGGAAGATTTCAGGGTCTCTCTTTCCACCTTTCTAATTCCTCATTAAATTATTTTACTCTTGTAACCACTAATAGTGGGTTTATATCTTTTATAATGCCTTTAACGTGCTACTATGATTTAAATTGAAGTTTAATTTGTGTAAACTGTGTTATGTTCCTTTAGCCTTAGCACTTGGTACTGAAATGGTAGGAAAAAATTGGACTAGTACTAAGTGTAACGGTAATATCCCTAAAATTTATGGCATTTGATTATTCTAATTTTTAGCTAAGATGAATTTTTTCAGTAAAAATTTTTAGTGATAAATTTTAGGGGTATTACAGAGATCATAGGGGTCTCACAAATTTCCCTAGGGAGAAGGATAGAGCTTCAGTTCTGAAGGGTATCATAAGGATATTGGGGAGGACATTCAGGTAGGCACCTAAATTTCATAAGGTAGGAAAATGATGATCAAGAACTACATGTACTTATCAATATGTTTTCCATCCTCTCATTACTAGTTTATATGTTATTTGAGTTGGGTGCATCTTTGTCGTTCATATCTAACAATTTTGTTAATGGATCTACTTTAACTTTATTTGCTAGTATCTCTATATATGTGGTTTTACTCTTTGGGGATAGGTTGGATTGCACTAAACTTTACTTAGATGTGACCTTAGAGATAGGAGAGGTAGAATTTCTAATGGAATTTACTAAGATGGATCTATGGGAATTTGATGTTATCCATGGGATTAATATGTTAAGGAGGTATTGGGCCATGATAGATTGTGCTTAAGAGTGGGTTATGTTGTTGGAAACTTAGGCTGCTAGGGTGTCTTATAGTAGATGTAAGTCTAGGCCTATGACGAAGGTTTTATTTCCCCATATGTTGTATTTCTTGGTGTAGAGAGGTTATCTTACATATTTAAGTGAATTTAGGAGCTAAACTAGGATTTTTTAGCATTAGAGGATGTTCTAATTTCTCATGATTTTCCTAAAGTGTTTCCAGATAAGAAATCTAGTATGCTACTAGTACATGAGATAGACTTAACAATCAAGCTAGTATCGAGGGTAGAGAAAATTTTGATGGTATCCTACCAAAGGGTGATGGTGGGGTTGTGAGAGTTAAACCTATAACTAGAGGAGTTATTAGCTAATAGGTGCTCCCACCCAAGTGTGTCTCCATGGGGGGTACCAATTATCTTTGTGAAGAAGAAGGACATGAGTCTCTACTTGTGCATAGAATATTGAGGTCTAAATTAGCCGATAATATAGAACTAGTATCCATTTTTTTAGTATTGATGACCTTTTTTTTTATCATCTTAATGGTGCTTTGATCTTCTCAAAGATTGTCTTGAGATCATGATATCATTAGCAATGCATTGTAGATACTGACATCATGAAGATAACATTTAGGACATAGTATATGGGCTATGAGTTCACGATGATCCCATTTGGGTTCACTAATGTACCAGCCATATTTATGGACATGATGATGTGGATCTTTTATTTGTTCTTGGATTAGTTTGTTGTGGTCTTCCTATATAAAACTTTTGTATACTCTTCAAGTGGAGAGGAGTATGAGCTGTATCTTTGCGTGATTTTGTCCCTTCTTAGAGAGCATAAGCTATATGCCAAAATTTCCAAGTGCCACTTTTGGCTTTGAGAGGGTACTTTTTTAGGTTGTGTTGGTTTAGTAGAAGGATTCATCATGGATCTAAGAAAGATTTTACCAGTCGATGAGTGGAAGGGAGACACTAATTTTCCTAAGGTTTGGATTTTCCTAGGTTTGGCTAGGTACTATAGGCTCTTTGTTTAGGAATTATCAAAGGTAGCTCATCCTTAATGAACCTTTCAAGGAAGACTACCAAATTTTAGTGGGATGATGCATGTAAAGGAAAATTTTAAGAGTTGAAACATCATCCGACTATAACATCAGTTTTGACTGAGCCATCAGAATTAGATTAAATTGGGTATTATATTGATGTGGCATGGTAAGGTAGATGCTAATGCTTCTTGTTGGTTAAAGTAGTATGAGGAGAACTACCCGACACATGATATGGAGTTGGCCATAGTTGTATTTTCATTGAAGATTTAAAGGCACTATCTATATGGGACTCAATACAGACTCTTTACCAATCATAAATGCCACAATTATATATTCATCGAGAAGTTAAATATGAGGTAGAGATGGCTAGAGTTGGTTAATAACTAAAATATTAAGTTGACCTACCATGAGGGTAAGTCCAATGTTGTTGCAAATTCCTTAAGTATAAAGACATCACACTCCTTGTGTTCTTATGTGGTGGATAATGGGTTGCATAATGAGCTTAATTAGATGGGTAGATAATTCATAATTAATTAATTCCCAATCCCAAATACATAGTAAATGGTAAGTAGGAATCGAACCTACAAGAAATGGTTTAAAATCAAGAATTCTATGATTAATGCCAAAACCCCAGTTGTTTAAAAGCATTGATTTCTATCCCTAAATTCTATACTATTGAAAGGTAAATAAATTTTGTACTCACTAATGAACGAATAAGGAAGGGTGATAATCAATTATGGATTTAGGTTATCAAATAATTATCTAGAAGAGATGTATTTTAATTCCTCTAATGTTGACCTATGAAAACTCAAAATAATTCATTTCCTTGCTTTCCTTCCATTCAAATAAATTGATGAAGCTCTCTATTTATCATCCTACCAGTTAATAACCTAGGCTAAGAATACTAGATTCAATTAATGGAAGCATTACGAACAAAAAGTGATCAACTACAACCATAATCACACAAACTCAAATCATGTAATTATATGAATTAATAGACAAGATTAATGATTAAACCTTTTTCTACTCTAGTGATGATAATTAAAAAACACGTATTCATTCTTGCATCCTAGATTTGATTAGAATTTAGAATAATGAGGTGATAACTCTAATTAGTGTAAACTTGTATTCTACGATACAAAATCTGATGCAGGAGCATCCAATGAACATAATGATTGTCATGTTCATTCTAATCCTCAAAGTAAGGAAGATTATTTAGCTTTATTAATGTTGGAGATTAACATGTTAAATATTCTTGATAATTCTTATATGCTTGACATTGAAAACCATTCAAGTTATTCTTGTAGGTATGTTACATATTTGCAAGAAGATGATGTTCATACACATTAATGTGTACAAGTATTCCAAAGAATGCAAGGCTATGACATACATGGGATGATACATTACAATAAGAGATAAAGTGATGATATTCATTATTTGTATAAACTTGTTGTAAACCCTAACCCTAAGTATTTTTTATGTAAGTTAGGGTATTGCTATAATTTCATGAATATATCTTAGTCAATTGTATAACTTTGTAATATTAATCCTTGTTATCATTTAACCAATGATATTATGCTTTGGATCAAGGTTAATATGGGCTTAATTCAACCATGATTAATGGGTTGGACTAGGTAAGGATACTCGGCTGGTAAAGCTAGTTCACCACCGAGCTTTCCTTCTCCTATATATACGTCCTTTGTGCGCAGCATTGTATGAAGATTATTGAATGATAATTTTGATCAAACTTTGAGAAAGTTAGCTAAATTCTAATCCTCCATTTTGGGTCTATATTTAGCAAGAAAAATCAGGGATTAATCCTTCCTCAAATCTATCTTCAAGTTGACTTTTTTGAAGGTCTTCAAATTTGTCGAAACATCCTTCACTTGTATCTTCAAGTTCTTCACCTATAATCCATCAATTCAATTAATTTCTTTTGCATTAGATCATGGGTGAAATATTCTAATACAAATTTCAATCCAACCTTCCATTAGTTTGATAAAAACCACATCATTTTTGGTATCAAAGCTTCATTTGTTTGAAGCTAATTCTGCAGACCTGAAGAATGCGTGTGTGTTCTTGCACCAAGATATCCATGGATACTCCACCATTTCTTTGAATTCTTGATCTTTGATGAAATTATTTAATTTTTATTGAATTTCTTACTCTAATTTCTTGTAATATTGCAATTTCTCCCAACTTTCCACATAAAATACTGACAGAATTTAAACTCCCTCAATGCCCAGTTTAGTTCGTTTCTTTGTAATGCTTGTTTGTGCCTCTCAAGCACTTGGTTTTGATTTTATTCTACTCTCCATTAGTTTGTGATAAAGTTTAAAACAAATCCTTTCTAGTTCTCTTCGTGCAAGCAAGTAGAAAGGCACCATAGTGTTCGACACCTTGGACAGCTCCTAATCACCCGAGACTGACCTAGAACTTGTAGACCCTATTTTTGATTCATCTCTCATAAATTTCTCTTAAGAAATTAGTCCATTATCTACCTCTGGATATCCTATACATTTTATATGAAGACTTCAACATGAATCTCCCACTGGAAGACAAGATTTTGTTGAAAACACAGAAACATGTTCTATGATTTTATGTGAGTCAATTTCACATCTATTATTACTAACCTTTCATTGTTTGTGTGTACCAGCGTGTAGTGCATATTCCTGGGGCTAAAATATCTCCTTTGTGCCTAGATAAAGACTGCAAGTAGTGTTTGATATTCGTTTTATAATTAGCAATTGGTTTGTGCTTTATTTGGTTGTAAGTAAAACAAATCCATCACCTATACTTGTGGAAGATATATTGTGTGCAATAAGTATAGTTGTGTGTCAACTTTCACCATGGTTAGTGAAGAGGTGCGTGCCCTGGTAGAGTCCATCAAAAGCCTCACCACATGCATGGATTTCCAATTACAAACTCAAAACACACTGCAACATCAAATCCAAAGTGTGGAAGCAAAGTTGGCCGACCAAGAGAGGTGTGAACCATGGCAAACTCGAATGGAAACCACACATGATAGTGTGGAAGGGAGAATGAAGCCTATGTACCATGCCGAGAGTGGACATGGAAATTTTAATGTTTCTCATCATGAAGATGGAGAAGGGGAGGAAAAGTCTTTTGGCTTAAGCAACCAAAGAAGAGCACCTACATTCCAGGTATTAAACTTGACCTTCTTGAATTTTATGGTGATTTGAATGTGGAGTCATTTTTTGAATGGTTGCATGAGATTGAGTCTATTTTTGAGTTTAGAGAATATGATGATGATAAAAAGTGCAAATTATCTACTCTAAAGTTCAAAACGTTTGCTCGAATTTGGTATGATAAATTAAAATGAACAAGAGAAAGACAAGAGAAGTCTAAAATAAAAACATGGGAAAAACTTAAAAAGCACTGAAGGAAGAATTTTGTTTTTATCAAGGAAATACATGAAGTTAGCATAGCGGGACATTTTGGTATACATAAAACTATGGAATTATTACAAGAAAATTTCTATCGGCCAAGAATGGCTAACCATGTGCAAGCCATGATAAGTAGATGTTCTACGTGTCAAACAAGTAAAAGTCACTTTCATAAAGGCTTATACATACCTTTATCCATTCCTGATAAACCATGGGAAGGAGATAGTATGGACTTTATCCTAGGGTTACTGAGAATGCAACGTGGTAAAGATTTTATTCTTGTGGTAGTAGATCGTTTTTCTAAAATGACTTATTTTATTCCATGTAATAAAACCGATGATGCCACATATGTTGTTGACTTGTATTTTAGAGAAATTTTCAAACTTCATGGAATACGTAAAAGCATAGTTTCTGATCGGGATGTCAAGTTTATGAGTTATTTTTGGAAAACTTTATGGCATATGCTTGGTACTAAATTGTTATTTAGCACTTCACATCACCCCCAAACTGATGGTCAAACTGAGGTAACTAATAGAACTCTTGGTACATTATTAAGAGGTTTAGTTAATAAAAGTAAAAAAGATTGGGATGTTAAGTTAGCTTATGCAGAGTTTGCTTATAATTGTAGTCCTTCTAGTACTACTCAAAATAGTCCTTTTGAGGTGGTGTATGGTGTGAATCCTAACATGCCTATTAATATGATTCCGTTGAAAAAAGGTGAAATGCAAAACTATAAGGCTAAAGATAGAATACAACTTTTTCAACAACTTCATGAGAAAATCAAAAATAATATTGAAAACTCCAATGCCAAGTATAAATCTTAAGCAAATAAGCATAGAAACTCTTATGTGTTTTCTCCTGGTGACTTAGTTTGGTTTCATTTGCGTAAAGAAAGATTTCCTAATTTACGTAAACATAAACTAATGCAAAGAGCCGATGGTCCATTTAAAATACTTAGGAAGTTTGGAGATAATGCTTATGAACTTTAACTTCAAGATTCTTATAGTGGAATTTCAAGAAATTTTAATGTTGGTGATTTGTCTCCTTATTATTCTGATGAAAATTTGAGGGCAAATTATTCTCATCTTGGGAAGTATGATGTAGGAGCATCCAACGAACATAATTATTTTAATTTTCATTCTAATCCTTAAGGTAAGGAAGATGATTTAGCTTTCTTAATGTTGGAGCCTATCATGTTAAATATTCTTGATAATTCTTATATGCTTGACATTGAAAATCATTCAAGTTATTCTTGTAGGTATGCTACATATTTGCAAGAAGATGATGTTGTAGAATGGCTATAAGTAGCCATAGAAGGTACGATTATGGATATTGAAGTTGAATATCAATATTGAGGTTGAATACAACTTGAATTATGTGTGAGTTTAATTCAAGTTAATCGAATCTATGTGAATGATTTAGCTTGAGAGTTTTAGTCTCTTTGTTTGTGTGAATTAGAGGTTAATTCATATCTATACTCTCCATAATCCATATTTTTCCAGCCATAATTATCATCTAAACTTGACTAAAATTCAAAGCTAAGTGAATCCCTAATTCAAAACCCTAAACTACTATTCAAAACCCTAAGCCCTTCCATCTGAACCAAACATCAACTTAGCCCTTCTATTCAAACTAAACCCTAACCCTAACCCTTAACCACGACCTCATCTTCCATCTAAAATCTAACATTCCAATCTTATCACCATCTACAAATTGTTGTCGAATACATATCATAATTATTTCACACCATTCGAACCATCATCACCAAATCATCTCCACTTTGGTCCAACACATATTCAACCTTCACTCACTATAGTTGAATGTTATCTCATCCATATCTCATTTTCAAAGATTTTTTTAATTATTATCAATAAAATCAAACCATATTATGATCAATTTGAGAATCCCATCCTCCCACACACATTAATTTTTGTATCTAAGCTATAGGTTGGTGGTATTGCAATTAAGATTCAATCATTCTTTTAACATCCTTCAAGAGGGTTTCTTATCTTCAAGAATCTCCAATAATTCATCAAGGACATACGAAAGGGCTGAGCACTTAGGGGTATGTTTGGGAGAGTAATAATTAGTTTGTAAGGAGGAAGGATGGAGAAGCAAGGAGAGGACTTGAGGGATATTTTCAAGATCGTGATGGATGAAGTCAAGAAGGTTAAATTACACGTGGGGAGAATAGAAGCTTCCTAAGCCCATGAGTCCCATGTGCAGCCAAAAAATAGAAGGGAACATGTAGAGGAAGGGTATGTGAGAAGGGAACAAAATCAGGTGGAAGCAGAAGAAGAGAGTCCACAAAATTATGTAAGACCAAGTGACACCTTGAGAAAAACTTATGACAACATGGAAAAGGGAATCCGCTTTGATATTCATGAATTTGAAGGTAATCTCAACCCATAATCTTTCCTCAAATGGTTGTAAATCGTTGATTCTATTTTTGCGTATAAGGAAATTGATGATGAAAAATGGTGTTGAATAGCGATATTAAAGTTTAAAAAATTTTCTAGAGTATGGTATGCTAATTTAAAATGGAGAAGGGAAAGAGAAGGAAAATCAAAGATTAGGTCATCAAAAAAATTAAAGAAACAATTGAAGAAGAAATTTGTGCCTCGGGAATATGAGCTAGCAAATTTTATTAAAATGACTGCATTGAGGTAAAGGTTACTTGGATTTGAAGATTACATTCAAGAGTTTAAAATGTTAGCTCTAATATGTGATGTCCAAGAATGAGAAGAACAAAGGTGTGTATGATTCATCGGGGGTTTAAACATGAATCTTTAGAAGAAGGTAGAGGTGTACCTGATAGATGAGATTTATAGATTATTTTTATGCTTAAAAATATCATTTATCTCTCATTAATTCTATTAGATTTAATCTTTTCGTCGAGTTTTACTCCTTTGAATAGATTTTACAGGAAAGAAAAAAATTGAAGAAATTCAAGAAGAAGTCAATGAAAAGAAGAAATCAAGTAGAGAACACATCAAGAAATGTTGAATCAAGGAGAGAGATGTTGGAAAGGGAACAAATACATCCAGAGAAGCTAGGCTGAAACTTTCAAAGGAATTGAGAAGAAGGATAAAAAACACGGCACCCCCGTGTTTTATAAACAAGGGTCGTGTTAATTTTCTCGAGCATCGATCTTTAAATCCTTGTTGGCAGAATAGTTGGATGAAAACACGGACTGTGTTTTCATTTAAAAATTTGTAACTGTCCGCGTGACCTGTTTCTGATATATTTTCTATCTAAAAATAGGTTTGGGGACACGAAAAAACAGAGATCGAAAACAATTGGGATGTATTTTTCTTCCTTTATTCCTCTAGAATATACATGTAATGCACAATTCCAACTTTTTGATCTTCTTGAATTCTATTAATGATTTGACAATCTGCACTTCAATTGATAAGTCTTCTCTATTCCTTTATGAATTTTAGTATCTTCATTTTTGTTAAATCTAAGTAGGTTATTTGTAATTTTACTTGTGTTCACTATATTATCATCTAATTGTATCAATAGTATATTTCGTGAATGTGTTGTTGTTATTAATTTTCAAGATTTGTATGTTATTGTGTGAATTGTAAATATGCAGAAATTTGAGTAATTTGAACAGGGTAGGATGATTTGAGGATGGAATTATATCCTAATTACCATTTCATATTTTAAATGTTTGATTCTAGATAAAGTTTAATTGAATTAATGGATGGAATTGAATGATTCCGTATCATAGATTAAGATTTTTGAACTAATTAGATTGATCACCTAATTAGTTTAGAACTTAATCTTTGCTAAGACTATGAAATTAACCCGTATTTGTTAATTAATTTGTCTATGCTAGCAAGAAGATTAATTATTAATCTTATCCATTAATTCGTGCAATTGCATAATCCGAGCCTATGTGATTATGGTCGTAGTTGGCTACTTTCCGTTCATAATGCTACCATTAATTGAATCTAGCGTTCGCAACCTAGGTTATTAAATGGTTAGAAAATAAATTGAGAGCATATTCAATTTATTAAGGTTGAGAGGAAGCAAAGGAACTTGTTATTATGAACTTCCTAAGTCAACATTAAATTGTTTAGAATCATTCTTCTTATTTGAATGTTTGGTATTTTAATTCCATCATCAATTCATTCCTCCCCTATTTTTCAATTAGTGATTAAGATTTAGTACAATTAAATTTAGTATTAGAATCAATGAAATTGTATAAATGGGGTTATAACATCAATAGCAAAATTAGTGATTAAAATGTCATTCCTTGTGGGTTCGACTCCTTGCCATATACTACGTATTTGGGAGTTAGGATTTCTTTATTAATTTTTTTGTACACACGACAGTGTATCAGTACCTTTATGAAGTGGTTGAAGACCTAGCCAAGTAAGACATCAAGTTTGAGAAAGGACAGATGCACCAAGTAAGTCAACCAATGTTCCATATGGTTTGACTTTTGAGGGTGTGTCGAAGCCATCAATTTATCAATCCACAAATCAAGACAATGCTATAAGGTTCACTTGTGAAGAAAAGGACAAGGATCAAGTCATTGATATGGGGAATAAACAATTCTTCAAATGTAGAGGTTATGGACACTTTTCTTAGGATTATCCAAATAAAAGGGATTAAATTTGAATGAGATAGAAAATATAAAGGCTTGTGAAGAGAATGAAGACTTCAAAGAGGAAAGTGATAGCTTGAAGGACGGTTTGGAAGAGGGCCAAATGGATTGCTATGTGTTGAAAACGCTACTACAAATATAAAAACAACCTTTACTTACTCAACGGGAGAAGATTTCATAGGTTAAGTGTAGAGTTGGTGATAAAGTGTGTGAAGCCATCATTGATAGTGGCTTATGCACTAATGTTGCTAGTGAGAAGATGGTGAACAAGATCAGTTAGAGATCGTGGGTCATATAAGACCATATTCACTCTAATGGCTCAACAAAGACAAAGGCGTAAGGGTAACCAAACAAACTCTTATTACTTTTAATATTGGAAATTATTTTGTTGAGATTTTATGTGATATTCTGCCTATGGATGCTTGTCACATTTTGTTAGGGAGCCCATGGAAATTTTATAGGAAGGTTGTGCATGATGGGTTCCTTAATGAGTATGTGGAATGCAAGGGTCCAAAAAAGTTTAGACTAAAACCTAATCTCAATGGGGAGGATTCAGTTTTGAGGAATGAAAGGGAAGAAAAAAAAGGAGGATGTCGAGTGTAAGAGGGAAAGAAAATATAGTAACATGGAGTTGTTGATCCTTAGGGAGTGTGAGATGAATGAAGTAATTAAAGATGAGGATAAATGCTATGCATTAGTGGTAAAAAGAGGTTTAATGATGGGAGAATGCTAACATAGATCCAACGTTGTAACAAGTGTTGAAAGAGTGTGCTGATGTTTTTCCTAAAGAGTTACCAAGTGGGCTACATCCTTTGATGGGTATTGAGAATGCTATTGATCTTATGATAGGAGTTCCATTACCAAAAAAACCAGCTTAAAGATGCAATGTGGAGGTGGATAAGGAGCTACAGAAACAATTTCAATAGTTTTTATACTTAGGTTATATTCGGTAGAGTATGAATCCATGAGGGGTTTAAATTTTGTTGGTTCGTACAAAGGATGGTAGATGGAGGATGTGTATTGATTTGAGGGTAATTAACAACATCAAATTCAAGTAAATATTTTCAATTCCATGATTGGATGACATGTTAGATGAGTTGCATGGTGCGAAGGTGTTCTCAAATATTGATCTTAGAATTAGTTATCATCAAATGAGGATAAGGGAAGGGGGCGAGTGAAAGATAGCTTTCAAGACTAAGTATTGGTTGTATAAGTTGTTTGTGATGCCATTTAGGCTATTTAAAGAAACAAGTTCCTTCATGAGATGGATAACTAAGGTACTTAAACCCTTTCTTGGAGTCTTTGTTATTGTTTACCTCAATGTTATCTTATTATATAGTAAAAGTGAGTCTGAGCACATATGAGACTGTTGGAATCTATTGAGATCATGAACCTTGATGGAAAGGTGTTGAGTCAAAAGGTAGTTTATGAATGGAGGCCTGCATTTTATGCTAGATGTAGTGAATCTGGAAATTCAATGGAGAATTGTAGAAAGGCTAAAGAGTTTCTTAAATAGCCACCTTCGATTCTTAAATAGAATGAGGATAACCCTGTGGCTGGTGGGGAGAGACAAAAGTGGAGAAAGGTTTAAAGGGAGTCATCACAACATTTAGTATAGAAGGAGAATTGTGTACCAAATAATAGCTTAAATGTAAATTCTTCATCTTCTGCTGTAGGGAAGAATTGCATGGTGCAAATAGGTAACATATTTGATTGCCTATGAGAAGGTGGAAATGGGGAATTTCCTAGTCCTGATCAAAAAAGAGAAAAACGTAATAATTTGACTGATGACTCTGTCATACTAAATTCCCTATTAGATCATATTCATCATGGGGGTTTGGAATGTACGGGGCTTGAATAAGCCTTATAAACAAAAGGAATTGAAGCACTAGTTATCAGTGCATAAAGTGTCCTTATGGGGCTGGTTGAAACTAGGATTGAAAGTAATAAGGCTGATAAGGCTTGTCATAGGTTAGGGCATAAATGGATGTGGCTAAGCAATTATGATCATCATCTGAATGGTAGGATATGGTGTATTTGGATAAGTCTGCATGGGATCTACATCTTCTTGTGAGATGTGAATAGGCTGTACATGTATCAATAACTGGAGTGAATTCTAATATTCAATTTTATGCTACTTTCATCTATGCTTTAAATGCTGGGGATAATAGGAAAAGGCTGTGGAGTTGGTTCTATGAGCATAAGGTTGATAGAGAGCCTTGGATTATTTTGGGAGACTTTAATGTTGTCTTATAGGATGATGAGAAGTTTCAAGGCAATGTTGTGAACTTGAATGATTTTAATGATGCTAATGATGCTAGAGAATGCTTTTATTCTCTTATGGTTCATGATTTGGGTTTCTCAGGACTAAAATTTACTTGGTCCAATAAGTTTTTGGGTGAGAATAGAATCATGGACAAATTAGATAGGGTTTTGGTCAATTTGCATTAGTCCTCTTGTTTTCCATCCTCAAGGGCTGAGTTTTTGGATCCTTTATTTTCTGATTATAGCCTAGCTTTGGTGAATGTCTTTACAAGGACTTTACAGTTCAAGAGATAATTTAAATTTTTTGATATGTGGACTCTTGATCCAGAGTTTCTTCCTTTGGTTTCTATATGGGGACAACTTGTTGCTGGATTTGCTGCTAGGAAATTTAAGAGCAGGCTTAGGGAGGTGAAGTTCAGATTGAAGCACTTTAATTGGTCTAAGTTTGGTGGTATTTCCACTAGGGTGCAGGAGATGAGAAGAATACTAAGCATGATTCATTCATATCTTGATTTGAAACCTCAGAATTTTGAATTACAGAAGGAGGAAAGGAAATTCTTAAAAAAGTATGAACATTATACATTATGTGAAAAGAGTTTTTTTAAGTAGAAGTTAGGCATTAAGTGGCTTAATCTAGGAGATTAAAATTCTCATTTTTTCTTCTTAGTGATAAAGGCTAGATAGATGAAGAGTATGGTGCACAGGATTAAAGGCAGTGATGGCCATTGGATTTCTACTGTAGAGGAGATTAATCAAACCTTTTTATTCTATTATAAAGAGTTCTTGGGCACTGTTAGCCCTACTACTAGCACCACTTTAGAGGATTATTTGCAGCTGGGATCAACTATGTCTATGGAACATCAGTAGATGTTATATAGGCCTTTTTTCAATAAAGAGGTCAAGGATGCTTTGTAGTTTACTGGTTAGTATAAAGCTCCTGATCTAGAGGTCTTCACAGCTGGGTTTTTTAAGGCTGCATGGTCTTTTCTGGGTGATGATATGTGGCAGTTGATGAAGAATATTTTCCAAACAGTAGTGGTTCCTACTTTCTTAAGCCAAACTAAGCTTTCTCTTATTCCCAAATGTGCAGGAGCTCAATGTGTGATAGACTTTATACTTATTGCTTGTTTCAATGTTCTATATAAGGTTATGGTCAAGATCCTAGCTAGTAGGTTGCAACATATTCTACCCTCATTAATTCATGGATCTGAGACTGGGTTTCTCAAAGGAAGGCTTATTGGGGATAATATTTTGATGGCTCATGAGCTGATTCACTTATATAAAAGGAAGAATACATCACAAAGTTGTATGCTTAAGGTGGATATAAGGAAGGCTTATGATTCTTTTAGTTGGTGTTTTTTGGAGAATGTGTTGCTTGGGTATTTTCCTCTACATGTGGTCAGGCTTCTTATGGCCTATGTTACAACTGTTTCTTACTTCTTATCTATCAACAATGGTGTGTTGGATCCTTTTCAGAGAAAAGGAGGCTTAAGGCAAGGAGATCCTTTGTCTCCTTACCTTTTTGTTATAGCAATAGAATATTTGAGTAGGATGGTGCATTCTCTATGGCTGAAGGTAAAGTTCCATGGCCATCCCAAGTGTGAAAGGTTGAGAATTATCAATTTGGCATTTGTAGATGGCATTTTGGTATTTTGCAAGGCTAATATAGCTTCCATGCTAGCTATTAAGGAATTTTCTAAGATTTTAGTCCAGTATCAAGCCTTCATATAAGTCCAGAAGAGTTCTATTTTCTTTTTTGGTATTTCATATGATTTAAAATATTTAATCTTATCCCATCTGCAATTTGAAGAGGGGAGGTTCCCTCTCAAATATCTAGGGGTCCCTTTGGATGCTTCTAAACTTAAAACTGTTGATATGCCTTTTTTGATACAGAAGGTGAAGGGAAGATTACAATATTGGTCCAATAGATTGCTTTCTTATGCAGGGAGGTTGTAATTGCTGAACTCTATGATTTTTGGCATAAAAATGTTTTGGAGTCAGATGTTCCTCTATCCTAAAAAAACTTTTGGTGTAGATTATAGCACGGTGTTGATCCTTTCTTTTGATAGGGAAGGCTACACCTAGCAAAAGAGCTCTTCTTGCATGGAAATTTGTTTGTCTTCTTAAGAAGGAAGGGGTTCTTGGTATTGTTGATATGCATTCATGGAACTTAGCTATAATGGGGAAACATCTTTGGAATGTGTGTAAGAAAAAGGATTCTTTACAGATTAAATGGATCCATACCTATTATATTAAGCCGCAGGTGGTTTCTTCTTGGAATCTTCCAAGCACTGCCTCTTGGATTCTGCAAAGCATTTTTACATTAAGGCCATTGCTACTTCCAGGGTTTCAGCAAACGTAGACTATCTCAACTTATAAAATTTATGAGATATATGATTACATAAGGTTTAAAGCAACAAAAGTGACTTGGCAGAGGATAGTGTGGTGTAACCCTGCTTCACCAAAGCATAAATTTATTTTTTGGCTTGCAGCACAGTCTAAGCTCCTTACAAAGGACCTTATAGCTAAATTTTCTTCTTCAATGGACTTACAATGTTGTTTCTATCAGCATTGAGGAAGAAAATTGTTGGTGCAATGTCCTATTATGAAGTAGATTTGGCTCTCTATTAGAGATATTTTTGGTGAAAGAAGGTTTCCTTCTTCTTGGCCTGCTATGTTAAGAGCTTTATCTTACTCTTGAGATAGAGGGGTCACTAAGTCCCAATTCAAGTGTTCTTTTTATACTATCAGCCTGTATGAGTTTTGGAAAGCTAGGAATGCTCTTCTTTTCTCGGGTATTAGGTGGAACATGAAAATGATTGTTTTCCAAAATATAATTTTGTTTTTCCTCTATTTGTAATCATTCTAGTAGAAGTTCTAAGTTCGAGGGTTATGTAGGTTATATAGATCATTTCTATAGACTTGGTTGTAAATTTTCATAATGCTATAATATCTCACTTTCTTTAAAAAAAATATTTTTTCTTAAAAATAATACAAATAATTCAGCCTTTTCCCTCCCCCTCTAATATGTAGTTAATCTGTCTTTTATGCTTGCTCTATATCAATTTAGAAAATAGTGGGACATCATGGGAGAAAAATCATGCATTGTGATATTAACCATTAGCCACATGGTCGTGCATGGCTACATCTACTGGCCATAAAACTTTTCAACTCTCAACAAAATAGACATGCATGGGTGTGTAAGGGTGTGCTACAGTCGTGCAAGAAAATACTGGTTAGGACATTGTTCAATAGTTGCATGGCTATGCAAGGTTGCACTATGTGTCCATGTAACTTTCATTCTCTCAACATAAGGATATTTGTAGTTACACGGCTGTGTAAGGTTGCGTTGGTTGGTCGTGCAACACCCAATTATTCTTCCTCTTGATTCCTCTTATCCTCTTTTCAACACTTTAACCTTCTTCACTTATCTAAAGACATGTATTGTTGATTTTCTTCACTCAAGACCTTCCATAATTGAAAATTTTATTGGCTCCATGTATCATTTCCTTAGATCATTATGTTTGAGTAAAATTTCCTAAAATATATTATCAAGAAAGTAGTAAAAAAAATGAGAGGCCAAACAAGAATACAAAAATGTAGGGAAAGAAAGATAAAAATATGGAAAAAATTTAATTTATCAACTCCCTCTTACTTACTCTTTGCTTTTCCTCAAGCAAAACCCTTAACAGCAAAAGTGAAAAGAAATATAGAACAAAACGAGATTAAAGCCTTAGATGATAGAACATACTACACGGGTAAGAAAAAAAATGCTAAGTAGACCCATATTGTGAGCATTATTTTTAAGAAAATGAACATAATGTTGTGAAAACTCTTGAATCTTAACTCCCAAATCAATAGTAGCATGACACTCTAAGAAGGTTTAGGATTGTGGAGATACTCATCTTTAGGAGACAAGGATTAATAGAGAAGTAGACTTCCTCGATTTAGGTAAGTATAAGCTCTTGATGCTCATGTAGATTTCTCTCAAAATTCTCTCTACTAATTGTGATCAACCATAGGCTTTCATATACTCTCATTCTTCGCCACTTAAAGATGCTATGAAACATAAAAATCATAAGGTCTTATTGAAGGTGTAATGGGGATAGGGTAAAAGGTAAGACAAGTCTAGGATTGTAGCTAATGACACAAAAATAAATGGAGAGATAGGTAGAAAAATATTTATTAGAATCTAATATTAGGAATATGTTACCATACCCCAAATTAAACCAACCTAGACCTTTTCCATCAATTCATCCCTTCCTACTTGAATCATGTCATTAAATTGCCCACATCTCAATGCCAAAACTTATATTCTTTTCTTCTTCTTCTTCTTCTTCTTCTTCTTTTCCTCTCTCTCTCTCTCTTATTATAATTATTATTTCCATTTTTTTTAAATTAAAAAATAAAAAAGAGAGGAACACAAAAAAGAGTGGGGCTATATTTCTAGTCATTTTCTAAGCACGAAAATTGACCAAATTCTTTGTTACCTTCCCATGCTTATCCCTATCCTTCCTTCATTCAAATGCGTGGAAGAGTTATCACTCCTTAGTTTTCGGACAAGGGCTAGGTAATAACTAGGAAATATGCACACCAATGTAGGTTTTTGATTGAATAATTAGGTTCTAGTCTCAAAGTAGTTAAGCAAAAGGATTGAATGCCATTTGGTAGATTGTTTTTCTAATGTAGCTAAGAAAAGAAAATATGTGCCTTAATTACCTTAATGTATGCATAAGTCATATTTGACCTTGAAGAGAATTCATACAATTTCTATTTGCACACATCAGGGGAGAATACACACAATCAAGAATCAATAAGACTGTAAAAATGATGGACAGTCTATAAGGCTCAAGATCTCACTCATTCTTCTACTACTAACTCTATTTCCCATTTCTTGGTCTAGATGAGTAAATCAACAAAGATGAACCTCTATAGTGCTAAAGTAATAAATATTTTGAGAGTCTATCAATTAGAGAGTTCACACTTACAAATATTTCAAAACCTTTTCGATTATACTTGCTTCGATCTATAAGTCTCACTACTATATGATTAACCTATGTACAATGTTCTATCAAAGTTTCATCATTAACTTATCGTTTCCCAATTTTTTTCTCCATTTTTTCAAAAAAGAACACCAAACAAAAAATACAAATGAAACAAAAAAATAATATAAAGAAAGCAAGAAAAAGAAAAAAACACACAAGCGAATAGGAAAAGAAAGAAAAGCAATGAAAATGGCAAGTTACAAGAAAAGAATAATCCCCTCCATTCTTAGATAATAAATTGTCCTCAATATGAGGGTAAAAAGGGGAAAGGGAAATAAGTGCACTCATTATAGGGGCTGTAGGTGTTTGAAACCATGCACAAGATGTAGGGATGTAAATAGCGTGCATTTTATTCAATACCCAATGAATATTATCCTGTGGATATATAAATGGATATAGGGAAGGAGGAAAAAAATCTATTAGGTTTGGGTATAGATAGGAGTAACAGGTCTCTATATCTGTACCCACATCCATTTATGTATCTGTACCTACCTCCATATACCTGATATAAAATTATTTTTTTACCCTTCATATATATAACATAATTAATATATTTCTTTAGGTTATAATAGTAATTATGTTAGAATCCTAATACTCTATTAAACCTAAATTAGATAATTATTTTAAATTATTTTTTAAATATATTTTTGATACATTAAAAAATGTATATAATAAAAACTTCAAACACTTGAGTTAATACCATTGACCTCATACCCTCACTTGTCACTATCACTCCCCTCTTTGCTTTCCCTCTCGATTTTTGAATTTATTGTCCCCATCCTTACCATTCAGTCCCTTAACTCCATCTACACTCCACATAATCCTCTCTTTCAGTCTTCTCTCTTGTGTGCCCCCTTGCCACCTCATGGCCTCGTCCTTAATCCTAATCTTCAACAGTAGAGCAGCTCAACCTCCTCTAGCCATCCACTCCAATGACCTATGAGTCTCATTATACACCCACACTGCCAAGGCACAAATACACTATATCAACCTTCATTGTGATGATTCATCATTGTCTCTTCTCACCTTAATCACCTTGATCCTTCAACGAGCTAGACTCTCCTAGTTAGCAACCACCATGTGTAGCTCTTGCTTGTCACCTAAACCCTCTGAGTTCTGTTGACCGTTTCTTGATTGACCCTTGTCACCTCCCAATGTCCCCAACTCCAACCATTTCTCCTTATCCCATTAGTTGCCCTGTATTGTAAGTTGTTCATTTGTCCTCTCCTTGCCCTTTTTTGTTCGAACCATTTCTATATGTGTTTGTGTGTGTAACCTATGTTGCCATTATTTCAGCATTGTAGAGTTATAGTTGGCAGTTACAACTAGCCAACCCCTTTTCTAACTCTGTTCCATTTGTACTCTACCTTACATTTGGTAAATGGTTCATCCTTTACCCTACATTGGGGGTTTATTTTCATTTGAAGCTTACTTAAAAAATTCTAATTAGCTTGGTAAGTGATATTAGGTAATAGGAATACATAATATGTTTATCCCTTTTGGGAGCCTTGCTAAAGCTTTATCCATTTTCAAGAATGGATTTGTTTAATTAGCTAATCTTATTATGTTTTAATTAGTTAATTATATCTTTGTTTAAAAATTTTGTCATTTTGATGATTCGTGTGTCTAAAATGGTTTATGGTTCACTTATAGTTGTTTTGACTACTAATTAGGTTATGCAATTTTTATTCGCTTATGATTCTATTGTATACTTGTAGTTCATGTATATAGTTATTTTTCTTGTTATTTCAGTTTCATTATTAGTTACTAAAAATGGTTGTGGGTGTGATTATGTTATGAGGTTTGAACTATTTCAGATAATTAGGTAATTAAGTTTTGAGATTTGAATTGAAAATGAAATATCTAGTATTTGAGATCTAGAAATCAAACAAAGGAAAAAAAATTATAACTTATAAAATGATTGGTTGAAGATATTTTTATCCTACAAATGAAAATAATGAATAGTTTGATGGCATAACTACAATTATAATTTTGTTTTTTTTGTTATGTAATGTTTTGGATTATTAATTGGTTTGATGTCATCAAGTAGCAAACCTAATATTGATTCATAAAGTCTACACCATATTCATCTGGCTCATCTAGTAACCCTACAACTAGTGAATCATCAACCAATGACGAGGATGTAGAAGAAGTGTATCCATTTTCTTTAGTGAAAAAAAGGGAAAGAAAACTTTAGTTTTTGGGAACACTTCAAGATGGTAGAAATTAATGGTGTGGAAAATGAAACTTATAAAGGTTGTAATGAGAGTTTGATCGGTGATCCGAAAAGTGGTAATTCTCATTTTCATGATCACATCAAGAAATGCATACGTTTAAAGCTATATGAGGGCTAGGACAAACTAAGTTGAGTTTTGATCAGAAGGGGGATGGAAAACATAAGCTTATGGTTGTGGAATTTAATCAGAAATTGCAAGGTGGGAGTTATGTAATATGGTAGTCATGCATAAGTATCCACATTGTATAGTGGAACTTGAAGGTTTTAGAAGATATTCGATGACTCTTCAACAATCCTTTAAAATGATTTCAAGGAGCACTTTGCAAAGTGATATTTTCAAGTTGTTTGAATAAGAAAAATACAAAATAATGCCATTTTGACTAGTAATAAGAGTCAAGTTTCAATTAAAAAAGATATGTGGACATCTTAAAATCATAAAAAGGGTTTCATGGTTATAAAAATTCACTGAGTTGATAATCATTAGACCTTGCAAAGTCAAATAAACAGGCATACTAAATTCATATTCATCGGTAGTTCTTTGGTCAATTTGTTGTATCATTATTTTTTGGTTTATTTGTTGCATCATTATTTTTTGTTGAAGGTTAGTTGAAGGTCTTGTGTGATGTTTTGGTTAGTTGTTTGATGGCATGGAATATTGTTTCAAAACTCACTACATTGACTATTGATAATTATACCACCAATGATGCTTTGATTGGAGATTTTATAAATAGGTTTGAGTCAAAATGTATTTTTATTGTGTGGAAATATTTTCATATGTGTTGTGATGCTCATGTTCTTAATATTATTGTTAGATATGGTATGGGTATCATTCAAAAGGCTATTGAGAACATACATGAGAGTGTGATGTATTGGCAAGCCACACAGAAAAGTTTATGGAGGTTTGTTATCAAAAAGAAATTCCGTATAGTAGAGTCTTAACATATGCTTGTAGGAAAAGATGGAGTTCTACATTTTTTATGTTTTATGTTACTTTAATGTATGAAGATGTGTTTGTTTTCTTGGAATAGTTGGAATCTAATTTTAATTGTTGTCCTATAGGTGATGAATGGAATTTAGCTTGATTTATTTGTGAGAGATTGTCATTATTTTATGATGTCACTCTGATGTTTTCTGGGAATAAATATCTCACTGCTATTTTATAATTTCTCAAAGTTTGTGAGGTTAGAATGTCCTTAATTGAATTGTGTCTTAATCAAGATGAAATTATTGGTGGCATGTCAATAAAAATTTTAGATAAATTTGACAAATATTAGGGTGTGATACATGAAATAATGGTAATGGCAACTATTTTGGATCTAAGGTATAAATTGAAGTTGCTAGAGTGTTATTATTTTATCATTTATGGGAGCACCTATGGTGAAAAGGTAGATAATATTCGTAAAATATGTTATGAAATGTTTTCTAACTATGAGAAGTACAAGCCTACGGAGAGAAGTTCATTAATATCACGTGATTTTGATGTTCTTTGTCAAAGTTGTAATTCATGTATTGGAAGTGTGACTTTGGGTTCTAAATTCTCCCTTAAGTTTCATTATAACGAGTGGTTGGAAAAATAGTATATGTCTAGTGCAACAAAAAAGATTGCAATATAATATTATTTAGAGGAGCCTATAATGCCATAGATAGATGACTTTGATGTGTTACTATAGTGGAAGATAAATACCAAGTATTCAATTTTGTGAACAATGGCAAGGGGCATACTTACCATCCCTATTTCCTCAGTTTCTTATGAGTCAAGTTTTAGCACTAATGGAAGATTTATAAGTTGTCATTACAACTAATTACACCCAAATACTTTATAAGCATTAATGTGTTGTAGAGATTAGCTTTGGGATGCTATAAGGGATGAAGCTAATATTTTTTTACCATTAATGTTTAAATAATTATAATATATCTATTTTTATATTTATTTAATTCTAATATTATAATTTTTTTTTATTTTTGTTAGATAATGAGTGTACCACAAACTCATCTTATTATAGTTTTACCTTAAAAAATGAGGAATCTGACTCGGATGTTAGTGAGTGTGATGTAAAACTTATTATAAATATTATTAATGATTAAAGTATTTGATCATAATTAATTATTTTAAAATTTTTTATTTTTTCATTATTTTTTTTATGGATGCATACGCTACGAAGCTTGGAGACGGAAAAGCTAATTAGTATTTTGGAATTTTCAGAGCTCAACACTAAAAACTTCATCTTCATGTTATTTTTAGCTAATCAAAGTTATATTATTATGCTTTAGTACTTATTGGCTTCAATTTTAATTGTGGAAGTATTATATTTATATGCACAAATATTATTAGCTATGGTATTTTTGAACTAAACTTGTATTATTAGTTCTTGTTTGATTGTTTGCTTAGATTGCTGTTAAAGTGATGGGTTATTTAAATGAAATTATAGATTTTGGTGTATGATAAGTTATTTGAAATGTTGAATTAATTAAAATTTTAAATAGGTAACACATTTATTTGTTAGGTAACATATTTATCCGTTGGGTAATGGCTTTACCCATTAGGTAATATCTATTGAGTAATTTAAGTATATAACAGATTATCCGTTGGGTAACATATCTAGATACAGATATATTATCAAATATCCATTTGGATACGAGTATAAATTTAGGTTAAAAATATTTATTGAGTATAGGTATTATGGTACCAGCCTCAAACCTGATCCATTTACATCCCTAGCGAGATGCCATTGATACATTTGCTATATCATGGACTTCATTTGGTTTATGGGAGTGACGAATTCCCTAAGGCTAAAAATTTTGGCCTCTAGCGTATTAAAGTGCGCATCGATCCATTGAAACTGGGCATCATAAGATGTGACATACGAAGAAGAAGGACCCAGAGTTGTGTCAAAGGATGGGGTGGTGGAATAGGAAGTAATGGTGAAGCAGGTCCTTCATCGGTGGCATTAGGTTGCTCTTCCTTAAGGGGGAACATGTTGACCAAGGTGGGATGTGGCTTGAGAAGGTAACCAGTTGGCATCTTCATTACCAATTAGAGTGGCAAAAGCTTTATTGGTTAATTGATACCATGCCTCCTAGTTGTAGTAGAGTTGATACTACAACCTATCTTGCATAATGAGATTCATGTTTATGCAAGTTGCTATACCTAGATATGTTTTTGGGAGGTTAATTGAGATATGCTCGATGTCATATCCAAGTCGTCAGGTGATGTACATTATAATTCCTCCAATAACGATATCACCAATAATGTTAGTGCTAACATTACTTAAGTGATGCACTAGATAATACCCTCCATAGAGGCCAGCATCCTAGAGCATATAATAGAGAGCTCATAGCTATAGCTTTTGTAAATTCCCTTGGCTTTCACCCCGTCCAAAAAGTGTCCTATCCAACAGCCGTTGGACATACCATAGAGTAGGATTGTAGATCAAAGAGGCCTTAGCATGATGTCTACTATAAGGCCAAGCAGCATAACCCTCCTTTAGCAATGATATTTGGGCTCAAAATGCCTGAGGATCCTAGAAATGGCAATCCTCAGGGAAAATGCTCAACTGTACACAGAAAATGAAGTAATTTGGAGAATTATGTCAACGACATAGTATGAGACTCATGGAAGAGTATAAAGGACACATTCCCTGATTCACTTGAAAGTGAATAAACTAAGGAAATCAAGGGTGAGTCCCTTACGCATATGTTCAACATGAATAAAGAAGTCAGAGACACTACCTCTAGTAATCAAATACTCAACATCACCTCAAATCCCTGACTTCTTACGACACATCCAATCAATATATCAAGTCGACATTATGTTTCGAGAAGCTATGGCCCCATAATGCTCTTGGTGAACAGAGTAGGAAAATATGATGCCATAGGGAATGGGCAGTTGAGTATTTGATTTTCTACCTCTTCCATGAGATTGTCATTATGGTTGTTGCAATGATTCTCTTTTGGTTCCTGCAGCAGTTGACTTGGCATGCTTTTTTGATGCCATTCGTGAGAAAAACCTAAAGATCTTGAAACTAATATACCAAGTATCAAGAGTTATGCAATAAAAATAGGTAATATAAGTTCCAAATTTGTAATTAGGATACACAAAATAGAAATAAACTAAGTAATTAGAGGGGAATGGGAATTAAATTGTAATTAAGTATAAATTATATAATGCATGGGTGAATTGTGTGGAGTGTGCATTGGTAGTGATTGTGGTGCATGGGTGGTGTGGTGTAAGGTAGTGGTACACGGTTGTATGGTTGTGCATGATGGAATTCTGTTGTGTATGATGAAGAGGGTGCATAGTTGATATTTTGAGAGGGTGTAGAGTAGGGGTGTATGGTTGTGCACTAATGGTATGATTATGTGGTTGAAATTCCACAAGCAATGTTATAGTAAATGGTTGAAGTTACTGTGGGGTGCTTTGTTAGAGTAGTGGAGTCGTTGTTATGGTGCATGTTTAGGTGGTTGTGTGGTGATTTTTAAGGGTAGTGTCATGGTTGAATTGTGTAGAGGAGTGGTGTACAACAAGGGACATGCACAGGTTATGGAAAAAGTGTAATGGTGGCTAGATCTGTGTGCTAGTGGTGCTATGGCTAAGGGTGTGGTTGTGCAAAGGAGTAGTGATGGAGAATGGTAGATTATTGCTGGTCGTGTTTCGACTATGGTAGTTTTGGGTTTGGATACATTGAACAAGACGAAATGAAGGTAAATGAGGGATGTGTAGAATGCAAGTCTAGGCATACATAGTATGTATAAGCTCTTTCATAAGGCCATACGAGAAAATTGCTCTCGCAAATTAAGGGAATGAAGAGGTAGAGTAGTACTGGTATAGAGGTATAACCATGTCCATTTAGCACAACTCGACCATGTGCGATTTCTAGTCTCACGGAATTAAGGGAGAATGTCACAAGGTCCTATGTCAGGCCATGCCTTGGTCGTACAATACTCAGTTTTGAGATTTCTTTTCCCTAGGGTTGCACGACCATGAGTCAGGCTATGCCTAGGTCGTGCAACACCCATTTCATCTTATTTTTGGTTTATTTTTCCATGAACTTGATTATTCTTCCCTAACTTTCTCCTCCATGAATTGTATCATAATATGAATTTCCAAAACAATACAAAAAAAAAGGAAAAGTAAAAGAAAAAAGTGAAAAGAGAACATAGAAAAAGAAGAGAAACAAAAGAAAAAGCACAAAAAAAAACTTTGGTTTCCTCCTAAAGAACACTTGTTTAAGGTCTTTAGCTAGACCACAATCACTTTAAATTGAAAGTGGATCTAGGAGACCGAGTGTGCTCATTTTTTCTACTAGAGAACTAGTAATTTAAGGCTTCAATCTTTGACCATTAACCTTGAAAATTCCTGTGGACTCGCTCCAGATATCGACAACCCCAAATGGATATACCTTTTGAATATCAAATGGCCTCAACCATCTAGAATGAAGAATTCCCAAAAAAATCTTAAGCCATGAATTAAAAAGGAGCACATAATCTCCTTCATGAAATTACCATCGAATAATATGCCTATCATGCCACTTATTGGTTCACTCCTTTTATATTCATACATTATCATAGGTATCTAATTGCAGCTCATCAAGACCGTTCAGTTAGATTTTCCTCCTTTCTCTGGCGGCTTTAATATCATAATTGTTCGCTTTTATTACCCAAAATGCCTTGCGCTCAACTTCAATGGGTAGATGAAAGGATTTTCCATATACCAATGTGAAAGGTGTCATTCCAATTGGTGTCTTGTAAGCAGTTTGGTAAGCCCATAGAGCATCACTCAACCTCATTATACGATCTTTTCATGTGCATGACACCATTTTCTCAAGGATCCCCTTTATATCATGATTGATAATTTCCACTTGTCTACTCATTTAGGGATTGCACATTGGGGCATTTTATGAGTAATACCATATTTCTTTAGAAGTGTGTTGAGAAGTACATTGGTCAATTGGGAACCACCATCACTAACAATTACCTTAGGAACACCAAACCTTAGAAATATCCCTTTCTGGAATAGTTAGACCACAACCTTGGCATCATTGGTTAGAGATACCACTACATCAGCCCATTTTGAGACAAAATCCACAAAAACTAGAATAAACTTGTTGTTATAAGAAGATGGGAAGGATCCCATGAAGTGAATTCCCAAAACATTAAATAGCTTAACCTAGGCATTCTTTTCTTCTCCATATGTTACTAGTCCTTTGGCATCAATTACATGAAGTAACATATTATCAAACATCTTTGACAAGGTTGGGCCAATATAAACCCACTTGGAGAACCTTTGAAGCTATTTTGAAAGTGCTAGTATGACCCCCATATGGTGAAGAATGATAATGAGCAATGACACTTCTAACTTCCTCTTCAAGCATACATCTTTTATAGACCTCATTTGCACTTTTCTTGTAAATTTTAGGATCATACCAATAGTATTACTTGATATCTGAGGAGAACTTCCTTTTTTTCTAATAGGACAAATCTGGTGGTAGCACCCCACATGCTTTATAAATAATAAAATTGGCAAACTAAGGGGCTGACAAACTTCTGACGGCTAAAAGATTATCATTAATAGGAGAATCATCTTGTTTACCTCCCTCCATGTCCTATGTTAATCAAGAGAGATGATTAGCACTACATTCTTATATCCCATTTTATCCTAAATTTTGAGATCAAACTCTTGGAGTAGAAGGATCCGTCTTATCAAACATGGCTTCGTGTCCTTCTTTGTCAACAAATACTTAAGGGTTGCATATTCTGTGAAGACAATAATCTTTGATCCTACTAACTATGATAAAAATTTATCCAATGCAAACACAATGGCCATGATCTCTTTCTCAATTACAGTGTTGTTAACTTGGGCGTCATCAAGGGTTCGATTGGAATAGTAAATAGCATATCCTTTTCCATCTTTTCCCTATCCAAGGACCTCTCCCACTGTATAGTCATTCGCGTCACTCATAAACTTGAATGGAATGTTCCAATCAGGAGGTTGCATCATTAGGATAGTTTCCAATGCCTATTTTAACTTATTAAAATAATCCAAACACAATTGGTTAATATCAAAAGGCATATTTTTGATAAATAATTGAGTTAAAGGTTTAATAATTTTTGAAAAATCCTTAATGAATTACTGATAGAAACCAGTGTGTCCCAATAAGATGCACAAACCTCTAACAAAAGTCACAGGTGGCATCTTTTCAATAATGTCAAATTTCACCTTATCTACTGTAATGCCCTAACTAGAGACTACGTGACTGAGAAAAATCTCTTCTTGTACCATAAATTGGCACTTCTCCTAATTAAGAATGAGATTCACTTCCTTTAATCTCTCTAAAACCTTAGAATGATTTCTCAAACTATTATCAAAGTTGTACCATAGACAAAAAATCATCCATAAAAACATCCATTATGTCTTCGATAAAGTAACAAAAAAAATAGACATCATACATTGTTGAAAGGTGGTAGGAGCATTAAATAGGCCAAAAGGCACCCTTTGATAGGAAAAGGTATCGGAGGGACATGTATATATAGTCTTTTCCTGATCGGCCGGGGGGATTTGGAAAAATCCTAAAAACCCATCTAAGTAACAAAAATAAGAATGATGAGCCAACCTTTCTAAAAATTAATTGAAAAATGGTGTAGGAAAAGGATACTTATGAGTGGACTTATTTAATTTCTTATAGTCTATACACATTCGCCACCTTGTGATGGTTTTGTTGGGATTAATTCATTTTTCTCATTCTTAAGGATCATTATTCCTCCCTTTTTAGGTACTACTTACACTAGGCTCAACCACTAACTATCTGAAATAGGGTAGATTAATCCCACATCAAGTAGCTTAAGGACCTCTTTTCTCACTAATTCTTTTATATTAGTGTTCAATATCATTTGATGTTCAACAAAGGGCTTATACCCGTCATCTAAAATAATTTGATGCATATAAATGGAAGGATTCATGCCTTTAAGATCATCTATGGTATAACTAATGGCTTTTCGATATAGCTTAAGAATTCTAAAAAGTGTTTCAATTTCTACCTTAATTAGGATACCATTAACAATGATTGGGCATTTAGAATCAGAGTCAATAAATTCATACCTCAACGAAGAAGGGAGGGGTGTTAACTCCACCATAGGTGTTACCTTTTTCTTTAGGACATGAATGCTTGATTCCATTATAGGAATTTTTGTCTTTTCCTTTTCTTGTGGAAAAATAGGAAATTCCTTCAACATCTTGGCAAAACCAATGATTTCAATATTTTCATCACTAGGTAATCCACTTCTCATCAAGCACTCATTAGAGGGTCACTTAGTAAGTGTTTAACAAGATCCTCGTTCGCCACCTTGGAAATCAAATCTATCATGTAAGAGTTACCAATTGGAGAGAATTTCATAGCATTAGATAAATCAAACTCCACCTTCTTACTCCCAACATTTAAAGAAAGCCTCCCATTTTTAACATCAATGATGACTCCAGCAATAGCTAGGAATGGCCTACCTAGAATGATAGGATTTTGACATTCTTCCTCAACTTTGTAGAATAACAAAGTAAAATAATATGAAAAACTTACCAACATTAATGGACACATCCTCCAAAATACCTGCCGGACGTCTTACTAATCGATCAGTCAACTGTAGGGGGGTGGTGGTGGGCTTTACATCTATCATTTGCAACTTGTCACACACCGACAGTGGCATTAGACTTACACTTGCACCCAAATCACAGAATGCATGATTAATGGAAATATTACCAGTAATGTATGGAATAGAAATGGAATTGGGGTCTTTTAACTTAGGAGGTAACTTATTTTGGATAATAGAACTACACTCCTCTATAAGAGAGACCATTTCATATTCCTCTAACTTCCTCTTGTTGGACAAAATCTCCTTAAAAGAATTAGCATATGAGGGCATTTGAGAAATTGCTTTAATAAAGGGAATGTTAATATAAAATTTTTTAATATATCCAAAAATTTCCCAAATTTCTTTTCAAGTTTAGCCTTTGCTAACCTTTGAGGGAAGGGTAGGGGGAGGCTTATAGGGTATAGTTGGAACTTATTTTTCAACTTTTTCTTTTTGACTATTAGTTTTTTCCTCATCATTTATTAGGTTCTCAACAGCATTGTTTGAATTCTCATCACTCTCCTTCATCCTAGGATCTTCTATGCCCTTCCCACTCCTTAATGTTATGGCATTCACTCAATTTTAAGAGCTTATTTTGGGTTACCCAAAAAATGTCTTAAAAGGTCTAGAAGATGAGCTAGCTTGTTGGGTTGTTTGTGTGATTTTGTTTTCTAGCATCTTGTTATGTATAGTTAATGAATCAACCTTGTAAGGTAGATTTTTAATTTCATCACTCATGGTTCTATTCAAGTGTCTAAACTCATCCATTTGTTTCTTAAATTCTTCATTATGTTTAGTTTGTGATATCACAAAATTACCCATTAATGTTTCCAAGTTAGACTTTTGGTCAGGAGGGTAGGTGGAGGATTTCTATTAAAAAATTTGGATGATTCCTCCACCTAGGTTAAAAGTGTTGGAAAAAGGATCCCCTTTTTGATTAAAATTGTTCACAAAATTAGTATGCTCATTAACACTCAATTTAGGGAAAATTATGTTCCAACTTGACACTCTATGGTATTATGACCAATAATTCCACATATTTCACATGATTCTTGTTTAGGATGAGATGATAAGGCATTAACATTTAATTTGTAAAATCATTGGAACAAAGTGTCTACCTCAGATGAAAGATGGTCAAGTGCATCAACATCATACATCCTGCTCTTTTTGGGTAAAGAGTAGTCACTCAACCAATGAAAATTATTTTGAGTCGTTGTGTCTATCAAACACTTTGGTTCATTAGTGGGCCTTTGGCTATAACATCAATAGTCATCCTTATGTTGTAAAGAAGACCATTGTAGAATGTATGGACAATTAACTAATCCTTCAGTCCATGATGTGGGCACATCCTCAAGAAGTCTCCATACCTCTCCCCAACGTCATATAATTATTCCCCTTCTTTCCGCGTAAAGGTTGTTATTTGATCCCTTAATTGATCCATTTTTCTTAGAGGAAAATACTTACAAGGAATGCTTGTGTGAGTTGTCCCAAGTAGGGATGGATTTGGGAGGGAGTGATTGTAACCAAGACCTTGCCTTGTCCTGTAATGATAAAGGGAATAACCTTAGCTTGATAGCATCATCCAAGACTCCATTAATCTTCAATGAATTATAGTACTCTAGGAAGATTGAAATGTGCAAATTTAGATCTTTTGTTGGGCTACCATCAAATTCATTTTGCTTCACCATATTAAGGAGCACAGGTTTCAACTCAAAATTATTGGCAATGACCTTTTGCTTCCCAATACTAGACTACATTCTATAGGCTTTATAATATGTAAACTCCCTATGAGAGCAATTATTCTAGTCTCCACCATTTGTGTAAGCCATGACTATAGAACTTGTGCTTGCTTTTGTCTTATGTACCTAAATTCTTAATTCACTAATAGCAGGAAAGAAAAGTGCAAAACCAAAGGAAGTTAAATAAAGAAAAATCTAGTATAGACTATTAACAAAAGAATCAATATTATTTTGCTAAAGGCCTTGGCTATAGTGCCAAGAACTTGATGGTTGCTAACCCATAAGTGCACGTCTGAGGTGTAGCATGTCGAGGCCGTACCCATAGGGACTTTACAATTAATTACCAACTTTTTTTTTTATATTTTAGCTATCTTGATTGTTATAAAAGGGAAAATCATGATAATTAATAAATTGACTAGTAAATTATAGATGTTGAAATTACCTAGGAATAAACATCGGTCTCATTTTCAGTAATAAAAAATAAATCATTAATATGTCATATTAGAGTTTACGATTATTGTGAAAAATTAGTCAATTGTAATTCACTAGCCTCTTTCAAGGTCTAGGAACATACCTAATCAAATTTATTGTCTATTTTTGTGACTAATAAATTAGATTAATCTATTAAACACCACCGATTAAATAGTCCCAAAGAATCAATTGTCTATTTTTGTGTCATACCAAATAGAGTCTAATTAAATGCTAGAAAAGAGAATTCCTCACTCATGACTTGAATAATATGCAAATAATAAATGTAATTGATATACATATTGTAGAAATAATAAATAATGACAAAGATATAAAAATATTAAACTGTATATTAAAGATAAAATTAATTATTTATAGAGTTGTGATACACCTTTACATTCTTGATTGAAGAACCCAAATTAGGAAAAAAAAATCAAAGGTAAATTACAATAAATTATTTTGTCTTGAGAATTTTACAAATAATTCAGCTTTTTTCCTCCCCTTTTAATCTATCTTTAACCTCTCTTTTATACTTCTTGTATATTGATGCAAAAAATAGTGGGATATCATGGGAGAAAAATCATGCACTGTGCTAGTAATTGTTGGCTACACAACCATGCAAGACTACATCTACTGGTCGTGCAGCTTTTCAAATCTTGGAAAAATTAACATGCACGGGTGTGCAAGGGTGTGTTGCAGTTGTGTAAGGAAGTATCATGAAGGATGATGCTTGATAGTTGCGTGGCTATGTAAGGTTGCACTGGTGTTCGTGAAACTTTCATTCTCTTGACATAAGGATATTTAGAGTTGCACTGGTGTACATGGTTACACTAGCTGGCTGTGTAACACCTAATTCTTCTTCCCCTTGCTTCCTTTGCTCCTCTTTTCAACTCTTTTACCCTCTTCACTTCTCTGAAGACATGTGACGTTGATTTTCTTCACTCAAGGTCTTCTATGACTAATTATTTTATTAGCTCCATTCACCATTTCCTTGGATCAATGAGTTTGAGGGAAAATTCCTAAAAATTATTATAAAAAAGTAGTAACATAAATAAGAGGCCAAACAAGACTACAACAATGAAAGGAAAGCAGGATAAAAATATGGAAAAAATTTTGTTTATCACATATGCTTATGTACCTTGTCCCTTTGAGGGAGGAAATAATAAGGAGTACAATATCCTTCTTAACGAATCCTTCTCTTAAGCTCAACACATCCCTATGGTACACACCACTGGCCATAATATTTTATACTACGGTCCTCAAAGATTAGGAGGCCTCTAGCTCTGCCTCATGCAATAATATATTGGATTCTCTCAAGCTTAACATCACCTAGTTTTTTTAGCTCAAATCTCCTTGAAGATTGAAGGTCTAATGGTGAGTGCAATCATTCTTGCAACTAAACTACTAGCGATGATTTGTTCAATCTCCAACTTTATGATTTCTCAACAAAAATGATATAATAACATGATCATGTCCAACGAATGTGACATATTTTAGCCCACCACATTGGTCATACCCTTATGATTGTGTCCAAAGAATATGACATATTTAGCCTACCACATTGGTTGTACTCTTATGGTTGGTTAATCCTGAGTCATAATCCGTGACCAATTCCAACCATCAAAGTTGTCTCAAATTCAACCCCTATTGTGTGAAGATGTACTTAAGGAACTTATGGTTTGTGTAAAACTTGCACAAAACTCCATATATATAATGCCTCCAAAATGTTAAGGGAAAATACTACCACAATAAGTTCTAAGTTATACATTTGGTAGTTTTATTCATGTTACTTCAGTTGTTAAGAAGCATATGCCACTAATCTTCCATGTTGCATCAACATGTAACCCAAACCATGCTTGGGAGCATCACTATACTCCTCAAAACCATCCTACCCACTCGATAATGTCAGTATAGGGATCAAGTTAAATGCTTCCTCAACTTCTCAAAAGCTTCACCAAACCATTCATCCCACTAAAAATGCATAGCCTTCTTTAGTAAATGATTCAACAGTCGTATTGTCTTGGAGAAGTCTATCACAAACCAACCATAGTAACTGGCTAATCGTAGAAAAATTTTCACCTCCTTGATAGACATAAGTGTTGGTCATTTAGAAACTGCTTGAATCTTGGAAGGATCCACTATCATTCCTTCCTTTAAGATTACATGTCCAAGAAAAGACACAAGGTCTAGCTAGAACTTGCACTTTGAGAGTTTGGTGTATAGCTAGTGTGATCTCAGTAATGCCTAAGTCTACTTGAAATGCTGCTTATGCATCTCTCGATTGTTAGAGTACATGAGGATGTCATTGATGAACACTATGATGAACATGTCTAAGAATGGATGGAATATCTTGTTCTTAAGGGACATGAAAGCTGTTGGTGCATTAGTGAGTCAGAAAGGCATTACTGTTACTCATAATGGATATACCTTATCCAAAAACTAGTCTTAGGGATATCTTGTTCCACTATACTCATTTGATGGTGGATTAAATGAAGATCAATCTTAGAGAACACATTGGCTCCCTTAACTTGATCGAATAGGCCATCGATCCTTGGTAACGGATAACAGTTCTTTATCGTCACATAGTTCAAACCTCAGTAGCTGATGCATAATGTAATCCCCCAAAATTTTAGAAAACTCATAATTTAATAAATAGTTTTGTTTGAAATAAATTAGCTTTTAAAATTATTTAGTTTAATTATTATATGGACTTTCGAGTACATAAATGTGGATAGGAATATTTAATAAATTAAAAATAAATATTTTGTTATTTTACCATATTATTTTTACTTAAATAATTTTCCAAACTAATATTTTACTAAAATTATCCTTTTTGAACCAATATATTGAATTATATTGAATCAAATTATTAAATTAAATAATTTACCAAAATATTATATTTTATTATTTTCTAAATTAAATTACATTATTTTTCTCTATTTTCTATTTTCCCTTCTTTTTTTTTCTTTTCCTTCTCCTTTTCTCCTTTCCTCCTTCCTTTCTTTTTTCTTTTTTTTTTCTTCTTTTCCTGGCTCGGGCTGCCAGGCTGCCTTCTCCTCCTTACGCTTGGGCCAGCGGCCCATCCTTTTCCTCACCCCAGCCACGCACAGCCCAAACCCCCTCTTCTTTTTTTTTTCCTTTCTTCCCTTCACCCTAGACCGGCCAGCTTTTTTTTTCTTTTCCCTGTGCTGGACTGGTCTGGCCTCCCTCCCTCCCTCTCCCTTCTTTCTTTCTTCTTCGATCACCCTGAGACCCCGATAAGTCCTTATCGCCAGACCTGCCGCCATGCCCGACCACCGAGACGCCGGTCACCGCCCCTGCACTGCCACTACCTGCAACACACTCTCCCTCTCTCTCTCTCTCTCCCCTGTATTTTTTTAGTAAATTGGAATTGGGAAGCCATGCACCCTGTCTCGTATGGCTCCCCTTACCCTTCTTTGTCAACCTCCCCTGCCACCCTACGACACCCTGCCACCCTAGACACTATCGCTGATCAGCCCCTGCCCCCTCTCTTCTCCCTCTTCTTTTTCTTCTCCCCTTCATCCATTTTCTGCCTATCATTCCGAGCTCTTTACCCCGCGATCCTCCCTTCTCTCTCATTTTCTTCCTCTCCTATTTCCACCCTATTTTTGTGTCACCACCACTGTCTGTTGCTCCTGCCGCCTCACCAACCCCTTGCACCGCTCCCTGCCACCCTCCACCTTAGGCTTGTGCCACCACAACGTCCCTCCCGAGCCATCCCGCAGCCCTCTTCCTCCCCTCTTCTTTTTCTCCCTATTTTTCACCCTTCTCGACAACCCACCTGTAACGCTGCCAATCGCGCCTATTTCGCCACCCAAGCCACCATTCAAGGCCTTGCAACCCCCTCTACCACCACCATGCCTTAGTTGGTCAAAAACAACCCTTGCATCCCTCCATTTTTCCCTCCACTTTTCCTTCCTTCTCATCCCTTCCACCTCGACCCACTTCAGCAGCCACCTTCGCCACCTCACCGCCGCCGCCTCAGCCGCCCTTGTTCGCCAACAACCCATCCCCAGCATCCACCTACACCCCCTCTTCACTCCTGCACCATCCCCTTGCCTCCAAACCTCCCCCATCTACCTTCTTTCCTAGCCCAAATACCCTAACCCAAAAATAACCATCTTTTCTCCTATCACCCCCTCTTCGAGCCCTTTTTCCTTTTATTTTTGCATGCAGCTCATGCTGCATATGCAACATAAGTTCCTGCATTATTTGACCATTTTTATTAAAATCTTTAAGGTATGATAATATTTAAATTAATTATTTCCTTAAGCAAAATTTATAAAGTCTTATATCTTGATTTTCTTATTTCTAATAAATATTGATATTATTTTTAGGTATTGGTTTTTCTAATCAAAGCTTGAATCTTTAACCGGGATACCAGTAAGGTTCAATTTTTGTGGGATCTAAGGTAATCATTAAACCCCACTTAAACGCATGATAAACGTATGTTTACACATTAGGAATTTTAATATGTTATTATGGTTGATATATGGTTGTTAATATAAATTATATGTTTGCTCGTATTCTTTAATAAAAAGGAAAATATGCTCTTTTATGTGATATGTGTGGAAATGTGGTCTAAGGGAAGAATTTGATTATTAATGAAATTGTTAATTACTTATCCTTGTTATTTTATGTTATTGTGACTATGTATGCATGAATAATATTATTGTTATCCGTAGGGGTATTTTGTAGTATTTCTTGTGTTGGATTATGGCCTAATATGTGCAGGTGCTAATATGTATTATGTTAAAATATAATAGTTGGTGGAGTTAGATATTGTTAATGGAGTGATAATATTATCATTCCATGTGGAAATGATAATTTGATAAATGTGGGGTAATAAAGGGAGTAAAGTGACAATTTTGAAGGAAAAGGGACATATGGTAATTTTACAAGTGAAAAGGGGTATTGTGGTAACTATGGAAGTTAGGGGTATTATGGTAATTTTATGAGTAAAGGAAAAGATGGTAATTTTTTCAAGTAAAGGGGCGTTATGGTAATTTTAGAGGTAGAGGGGTAAAATAGTAATTTTATAATTAAATGATAATATGGTAATTTTATAAGTGAATGACGAAATTTTAATTTTATAAGTAAGGAGTATTACGGTAATTTGGGAGTAAAGGGGTAATATGGTAATTTTAGAAAAGAAGGGAAAAATGGTAATTTTGTAAGGAAAGAGTATTATGGTAATTTTGGATGTAAAAGGGTAAAATAGTAATTTGTAAAGTAAAAGGAGTGTTATGGTAATTTTATAAGTAAAAGGGGTATTGTGGTAATTTTGTAAATAAAAGGATTTTATGGTAATTTTGAAGTAAGGGGTAGAAGGGTAATTTTGTAAATTAAAAGGATATTTATGGCACACTCGGGAGTAAGGAGTAACTTGGTAATAACGATAATGACGAAGGATAAGTTGGTAATTAAATTATGATTATAAAAGGGGGATTGGATAATTATGATAATATAGAAGGGTAATTTGGCAAATTAACCAATAAAAGGGCGTTATAGTAATTTTAATAATGGAGAAGTGCAATATAGTAATTATAAGAATAAAGAAGGGTAAATTAATAATTCTAAATATGGAGAAGGGCAAATTAATAATTATAAATATGGAGAAGGGTAAATTAATAATTATAAATATGGAGAAGGGTAAATTAATAATTATAAATATGGAGAAGGGTAAATTGGTAATTATAAATGTGAAGAAGGGTAAATTAATAATTGTAATTATGAAGAAGGGTAATTTAGGATTTATAATAATTGAAAAGGGTAAAATGGCAATTATAATAATTGAAAGGGGTAAAATGGTAATTATGATAAAGGAGAAGGGCAATTTGGTAATTTATCCAACTAAAGGGGCAGTTTGGTAATTTAACTGACTAAAGGGTAAATTGGTAATTATTTAACCAATTAAAGGGGCAAGGTAGTAATCATGATAATGAAGGAGAGTAATTTGGTAACTTATTCAACTCAAGGGCAATTTAGTAATTATAACAAAGGAGAAGGGCAATTTGGTAATCTAACCAACCAAAAGGGAAATATGTTAAGGTTAACAATTATGAAGGATGAATGGTGATCTAAAAAGCGTAGAAGGTAACTTAGTAACATAAACCAAGCAAGGGGTAATTTGATAATTATGCAACCTTAAGGGTAATATGGTAATTTGTCAAGTAAGGAAGGGATGACTTAGCAATTATATAAGTAAGGAGTAAACGAGTAATTTGTACCTAACATGTTGTTGTGATTGTGGAATTTTATAATATGACTCAAATAACGTTGATTAGTAAGATAAGAGCATTTGATAATTAGTAAGTATTACGAGAACGGATCCTAATTCGGAATTATATGAGATTATGATGGCCTTAATGATTGCTCCATGTTATCTTGGATAACCGCCTGAATAAGAAATGACTAATGATATCAGAACGATCAAAAGTGAATAAGTATCTGATTATTGTGCCTTTTGTGATCACCTTAATTAAGACACTAATACTTAAAGTGAAAGACCTCGAGATCGGGAATGGTGACTCTTTAGGGGTCGCTACCCTAAAGACATGGTTTAGTCCACGATTATTCTGGTATTTGCTGGTGTGCCTTTGTGCCCCAGCCAGGTCCTATATCTTACTCTATCTAGCTCTACGGACCTAGTTAGGGGGTATGAATACTTATGGATTAGGTGTCCTTGTCGGTAGGGTACTGAGTAGCTTTATGCACCAGTACGACCAGGGTACCTTTGCGTCCTTGGGTTCGTGGTTGAAGGGTGCTGAGTAGCTTATATGCACCAGCACGACCGGCGTACCTTTGTGTCCCGGGTTCTTGATCTCCCATCCGAGCAAATAAATGGATTTGTTGTGTTGATTAAAGAAAGGAAAAATACTAATCATGAAAGTGAAAGATTATGAGCCGGGCCCAGTTGAATTATGATATTGATTACCGATCCACCGGTTATAATAGTGGCCCAGGAGTGTGTTGCCCTAGCAAGTGATTATGAGTACCGATCCACCGGATATAATAGCGGCCCAGGAGCATGTTGCCCTGGATAATGTTGATGTATATTCCGATCCACCGGCAATAATAGTGGGGGTCCCGAGCTCAATAAAACCAGTTATGTATGTGAATAAAGTTATGGGAAAATACTAATCACTTATAGTGGAACACCATGTGAGTCAGGGCCAGACCGGTCCACCGGCAAATAATAGTGGCCAGGAGCGTTTTGCCTTAGAGACCGATCCACCGACATATAATAGTGGTTAGGTGCGTTCTGTCCTATAAGTGACCGATCCACCGGTATAAATTATGAGATTGAATGAATAATGATGGACTAATGGCTTAAGGCCCAAATATATTGATTTTGCACTATGACATGGCTTAAGGCCGAAAGTATTGATTGTTCATAACTACCTATTGATATCTGATGTGATTGTTAATTATATGAATGTTATATATACACATCTCGTTATATATGCATGTGGTTTTGTATTATGTGTGACATTACGGGCGTGCTTTTAAGTGTTACTTTAAAGGGTTACTCAGTACCGTAGTACTGAAGGGTTCCATTCGTGGGGCCCCTGCCTATTCAATGGGCAGTGTCCCTTGCAGGTCCAATTTCAGGTGCTACTCAAGTGGACAACGGGAAAGAGCGTAAGGATTATCCAGACTCTTAGGGTTTTCCCTTTAAATTTATTCCTTGTTCTTGTAACCACCATTGGTGGAATCTATTCTTATAAAGTATTCATTTGCGTAACTCTGATTAATAATGATTTGAATTTCTAGCAATTGATATTTTATTCTTTAGCCTTAGCACTTGGTACTGGAGTGGTATGAGTGAACCCGTCTGGTACTGAAATTTTTCACTATTTTATATTTTGCTTCCGCTATTTGTTTTAAATAAAACGAAATTTTTCAGTAGTGAATTTTGGGGGTGTTACACATAATCTCAAACTATCATCTTTCTTTCTCATAAATAGAACTAGTGCTACCCATAACAATATGCTTGGTCAATTATAGCACTTCTCCAAAAGTTCGTCAAATTGAGCCTTGAGTTTTTTCATCTTTATAGGTGCCATACGGTATAGGGCCTTAGATACTAGTTTTATCTTTGTCAACATGTATATGGTGAACTCAACTTCTCTAATGGCTGACATTTCTAGGATATCCTTAGGGAATACATACTCGCGGACTACCTCTATCTACGCTAGTGGATCCTTAGTTGCTCTGGTGATTTAGACACTACACAGGTAGAGAAAATGCCTTATACAAATAAAATTACTCATCCCAATTGCCGACACGATCTTTATAGAGTGATTAGGCTCACACTTTCGATACAAAATCCTAATACCTTTTGGTACTTATAGAACCAATAATTCTTGTGTGAAATTGATCAAAATTTGGTACTTCCCCAACATATCCTTCCTAACGATCACATAGAAATCATGCAAATCAAGTTCTATGAGTTCTAATAGAAATTATTTTCCCCAAAATACCAAAGTAACTCCTTTATAGAACTTAGGGTATGCAATCATATCCTTAGAAGGTAATAAAATAGAAGTGGAAATACTGTTGGAGGAAGATAAGGTAGCTCTAGCTACAAATGAGGATGACATAAAGTAGTGCAACACACCAGAGTCAAACAACACATATGTTGGAAAAATAGTGACAGTAAGCATACCGGTTACTACACCGGCCTAACTCTCTGCCTCTCCCAGGCTCATCATGTTCAGGCATCCTTTTGAAGGAACATTTGAGCACTAGATGATCCTTGTATTTATTAGAAAGGGAGAGGCCTCTAACCTCTAGGGTGGGTAATTTAACTAGTGATACTAACTAGCGATGGAGAAACTATTTGAGTGTGTGGATTTAGTCATTAAATAGATCAGGTACTCTATGCTCTAAGCTAGATCCTCTGGATGCTTCCATCCCTAACTCGACACTTATAATATTTGTGCCCCACCATGCCACATCCACTTTACGTCATCCTGTTGCCTCATTAGTTGACCCCAGGTGATTTGTTCCGTGTCACTTACAGTGGTAGTGGCTTCCCTCAACACGACTCCCAAACAAACCTCTATCTTAGGGTACTAACCCTATGCTCTTGCCATATCCAGCGGCAAGATTAATCCTAAAAGGTCTTATTTTTCTTACTGGGATTCTAGTGACCCTCGAACTTCCTCTTAGTCCTTGACTAAGCACTTCAGGATTGGATTGTTCAAGATTCCTCCAAAGCATGCTCATACATCCCTACTATTAGACCCCTTTTTGTGTTGCACTTGAATTTCCCTTTGGTTAGTTCTTGGGAAGCCAAGGGATAGAGGCATGCCACAAGGTTGTGTAGTGCACTATGAAATGATTAATGTCTTAAAGAGTGCTAAGCCAATGGATCAAGAAGAGCCTAATGCCATAGGCCTTTTAACTTAGTGTTAGAACACCTTATACTTAAGCTCTAACTAAGCACTAGGCACTTAGGGGTGTGTTTTGAGGAAATTTAGAGTTGGAGGCTCTAGTATGAAAACTCATATAGTTTCATGTTTACTCCTACAATTCCTAGAAAGATAAAACAAAAAGTCCTTATAGGGGAAGCTATACTCTCTTAAGGTTGGTTAGAAGGATGGGGGCACAGGACACCCTAAGGGACTTGGACATAGTCTTGGACCTATGCCTAATAGCTTAGTGTGGCCTATGAATATTTCGTAGGTATAAGGCAAAGGGATGCTCAGTGGCCCTAAAGACATAAATTCCACATGGCATCGATAAGCCCAGTGTTGGGCCCTTAGAGGTCTTGGGAAGAGTCGCTCTAGTTAGATTTTGGAGGGAATTATCTTAGTTCCCTTTCCTTGATCCTATACGAAATTTGAAAGGCGACAATTTCCTATAGAAATGCTTGGTTGGTGAACCTAGAGAAACCCTAAAGACCCTTGAGTAGATAGAACACACACTTGAGTAGGGATTTCCCATGGGAATGGTTGGTAACCGCCACCTTAAATGAAGAGGCACGAGTGGATTGGAGTAAAAGGTCCTCTAAGGATGCAATGGTTGGTAATGCTTTGGCCCTAAGAGGCACCAAAGGCATGAAATGGCTTGATCCCTGAACTCGAAAGGGTTCCACAGACACCTATTAACTAGGGGCTGCAATGGTTCAGATGAAGAGGCATATTTTTGATTTCGAATGGTCCTAAATATATAGATTGCCAAGAAATTGCTACTGAATAGGCACGACCATTCAAAGGGGTGCAACCCTAGACCACAACGGTGTTGTGATCTCCTATAAATACCTCTCCCAGAAGATACAAAAGGCATTCAGACCTTGCTTGAGCATTCTAAGCATTATTCACACATTTGTATTTTGTTGTAACTTTAGAGAAGAGCATTTATAAAGATTTATTAGGTCTTTCTTGTTCGGTCCTAGTTTCCTTTATTCTGTATTAAGTTCTAATTGGTCATTTACATATGCTAATAGTTAGAATCAAGTTCTAAAGCCATCATAATGCAAATCAAAATAAAAATTCAACCCTCAAAATTATGATATGACAGTTTGATATCATAGCGGGTTAATAAATGGCAACTGAATCTAATGCTGCTACTACTTACGATCGAACAAGAAAGAAAATGAGTTCCACAAATAAAAATAACTTGAGGATAGCTCCAATTAATCCATTTCTTGGTATACCCCAACTGAGGGATGAAAATGGGGAGGAAACCCCTGGTTTTTGTGCAATCAAGGCACTCATAGAGTAGGAATAAAGGCTTTGAAAATAATTATGAGAAAGAGTAAATGCTTCTAATGTAATTAGAGATAATAATGAGTCCCAATCTAATGATATGTAAGATCTAACGGTTGAGGTAGCAGCCTTTAGAAACCAATTGCAAAGAGAGCATAATGGAAATGGGCATCAAATTTCATCTGTAAAAGTCCTTAAACCGAAAACATTCAATGGTATTCAGGACTTAAAGGTTTTGAAAAAATTTGTATGGAATCTCAAATAATACTTCCATGCTACTAGAATTTGAGATAGTGAAAATTTTTAATGGCATCAATGTATTTTGTGGGAGATGCTAAACACTGGTGGAGAACCCAAAGGGATGAAGAGTTGAATGGTGAATGCCCACATATCAAGACTTGAGAAGTATTAGAGACTCAATTGCGAGTTCAATTCCTTCATAACAATTCCTCATGGCTTCTAGAGAGGCACTCAAGGATTTGAAACCAACTGGGTTTGTTTGGGAGTACATAAAGGCTTTTATTATCTTAATGCTGGATATTAAGAATATAGGAGGAAAGGATAAGTTATTCAAAATCATGAAGGGACTAAAAAATTAGGCTCAATTGGAGCTTATACAAAAACGAGTTAGAGATATCTCAACTACTATGGCCACGGGAGAATCCTTAATAAAATTTAAGGCCATCGGACCTTTGATGAATGTCATACCCCATAGGAATAGAAGAAGAAGAAGAAGAAGAAGAAGAAGAAGAAGAAGAAGAAGAAGAAGAAGAAGAAGAAGAAGAAGAAGAAGAAGAAGAAGAAGAAGAAGAAGAAGAAGAAGAAGAAGAAGAAGAAGAAGAAGAAGAAGAAGAAGAAGAAGAAGAAGAAGAAGAAGAAGAAGAAGAAGAAGAAGAAGGTATTTCAAAAAGGTAAAAGCCAAAGTCTCCTACCCCTAAACAAAGGGGGCCTCAATCAAAAAGGCTTAGACAGACTGATGACTCATTTGTGGAGGCTCCCATTTTGCTTGAGAATGTCATGAAAGGAAAACAATTTGTTACCTTAGTTATGGAATCTAGGTTAAAGGAGGATAAAGAGGAGGCATAATTAAACCCTTTACACCTCCTTAACGCATTTTCAATGGATCAACCTGAACCCAAGTAAGGGTTAATGTACATTAATGTTTTCGTAAGTGGGTAGGATATTATAGCTATGGTAGATACCAAGGTGACCCAAAATTTCATCAATAACAAAACTGTGTGGAGGAATGGTATCAAACTAGTATCATTTCAGCATCAACTAAAGATAGTAAACTCTTGTGCTCGATCGTCCTGCAAAAAGGCATAGATAAGAATGTGGATATTTGCATCTAGAGTTGGATGTGTACTTGAAAATTATTGGTAGCTTGATGCGGCAGCATCCACCTAATTTTAATTTTAGATAAAAAATATTATAATGATGTTAGTTAAATTCTTAAACATATTCCTAAGGTTTTATTTGAACTTGAATCGAAAGGAGTTTGAGCATAAATTTTAATCAAGCAAAAGCCATGTTACAAATGTTGAGATAGTCTTGCATCAAGGAGGTGCCAAATGTCTAGCCATGAAACAACAAGTGATAGTCATCAACTAGCCAACTTTTTCTTAGGTTATTTGTGGCTTGAATATGACTTGAAAATCTATGCAAGTCTCGGCCAAACAACCAGCCAACAACACCTATACAACACCAATTTTTGAGACTCATAAGCATGCAACCCTTCCTTTCTCCAATAGATTTTTGGAGTTAAGTTTGGTGATTTACAAAAAATTAATTAGAATTAATTAAGGTTATTTAATTTCCTAAAAAGAATCCATAACAGCTGGCTAAAATGGGTCTTGGGGAAGGGTTACTTTTCCATTTAATTAAGCATAGGCATACGTAATGTACTAGCCTTCCTTTTTTTTTTGTAATTTATGTTTCCTAAGTCCTATTAATTATTTATAAACCTAATTTAGTAGTTAATGCATGGGGAAAGGTTGTGCAAGGCTTGAAAATCAACCCCCCATGTTGATTGTTTGAGTGAGTTTCTACTATAGTTAACATGCATTAGAGTAGTGTTTAGTTAAGTTGAACTCCTATGGTTACCTAAGGGTTAGTTGTAATTTCTCTCAATGTATTACACTCTTATATGGGTGTAAAATAAATGAAAGAGGAAACCATTGATTGTGTATTCTGTAAAGAAGGTCATGTACCTTTTGTTCCCCAACAAAAATAGTGCATGGTTTGTTGCATCTGAAAAATCTTACAATCTTTAACATAAGAGTTGATACCTTAAGTGGTGATTGTAAGTATTTGATTTCAAGAGCTTCTTGAATATCAAATCCTTTCTGCCATCTCATATCCTCTTCTATTTTCTATTTTTTTGGAGCTAATCCTTGGTTTCACCATCAACTCTTAGCAAGACCCAAGTTGTTTAGCATTTTTATGCATCACAATTTCTCTTAATGATTTTAAATTGGTATTAGAAAAGAAGTTCTTCATATGGGCTAAGGTGGCTGAAATTCCCCACTTAGATGGAATCATGATCAATGATGAGAAGCAACCCTACTTTGTAAAGGCTCTGAGTCACATCCTAGTAAAAGAAAATAGGAAGAAAGTTAGCTTGTTATCAGCCGTGAAAGTTAAAAAGCAAGCCTGGAAAGGTTAGGACACCTATTTGGCTACCTTAATAGAGATCAAAGAGGATCGATTCATGGAGGTATTGGATATAGTTGTTGGAATACTAGAGGAATTCAAAGATATCATGCCCCTAGAATTACCAAAGACTCTACCACCACGAAGAGCGGTAGATCATCAAATCGAGTTGAAATAAGGTGATAGACTCCCATCTAGACCACCCTATCACATGGGTTCCTTTGAGTTGGTGGAATTAAAGAGGAAATTTAATGAGTTGTTAGAGTCAGCGATGATTCAACCTTCAAGAGCCCTTTATGGTGCACTCATTCTCTTATAAAGAAAATAAGATTGATCTATTTAGATGTGCATTGATTATCGAGCTCTCAATAAAGTTATGATAAAAAATGAGTATCTAATTCCTCGAGTTGATGATCTATTTGATTGATTATCCAATGCTACCTACTTTAACATGTTGGAATTGTACTCTAGTTATTGGCAAATTCATACTACAGAAGGTGATGAAGGAAAAAAAAACCTATGTTACTAGTTATGGTTCTGATGAAATTATTGTAATGCCCTTTAGGCTTACCAATGCTCTAGATACCTTTTGTAATATGATGAACAATGTGTTTTATGAATATATCTATAAGTTATTGGTTATGTATTTAGATGACACTATCATATACAATAAGATGCTAGAGGAACATTTTAAGCATTTAACCGAGGTGTTTTGCAAATTAAGAGAGCACCAACTATGTATAAAGAAAGAAAAGTGTGAGTTTTCCCAAATTGAATTGATTTCTTTAGGGACATATGATTTGCCAAGGATTGGTTCAAATGGATAAGGATAAAGTGTAGGTAATAGTTGATTAGACTGCACCCACTAAAGTCATAGAGATTTGGTTATTTCTTAGATTATCTAATTATTATCAGAAGTTCATTTAGGGGTACACAAGGAAGGTTACGGCATTAACTGACCTACTCAAAAAGGAGAAGAAATGGGAATGGTCCCTTGTATGCCAAAAGGCCTATGTAAATCTCAAAATATTAGTGGCTTCCAGAACCCATTCTTAGGTTACTAGAGTTTGACAAACCCTTTGAGTTACACACAGATTCATTAGATCAAGCCATCAAGGGAGTACTTGTGTAAGATGGCCATCTAGTGGCATTCGGTAGTTGAAAATTGAAGGATGCAGAAAAAAGGTATTATGCACGTGAGAAGGAGATGCTTGCTGTGGTCCATTATATTAATCTTTGACTTCACTATCTATTAGGAACCTAATTTGTGGTGAAGATGGATAATCTACGCAACACTTACTTTCAAACACAGAAGAAATTGTTTCCAAAGTAGACCCATTCCTACTACAGGAGTACAACTTTACTTAGGAACACCAAGCAATGAGACATAATTCTATCCTATATCCCTTAAGCCGAAGGTGTATAGCTATGTTTGCCACTCTTCTAAGAATTGAGATTGATTTTGTGGCAAATATTAAGGAAGAGTCCCAAAATGATAAATGGTATGGGAATATGATACAATAAGTCAGAGATGGGATCACTCATCTATTTTGGGTGGAAGATGAACTTTTGTTCACCAAGGACCAATGCTCATATGTTCCATTAGGGAAGATTAGTTTGAAACTTCTTTCATATGTGCATGATTCTCAATGGAGAGGACACCCTTGAAGGGAGAGGACCTTAGCCCTCCTAAGTAGGAGTTAATTTTGGCTAAAAATGGATCTATATTTTTAAAGCTATGTGAAATATTTCTTTCTTTGCCAACAAGAAAAGTTGGAAACACAAATGGCTACAAGTTTGTTACATCCCTTACCGGTCCCAAAACACCCTTGGAAAAGTGTGTCTATGGATTTTATCATTGGGTTTCTAAATGTTAAAGGCTACCAATTGGTGATGGTAGTTGTGGATAAATTCCTTAAATATGCCATATTTATGTAGCCTCAGTTATTCTATAAACATATGGTGAAGTATTTTCGGTTACCTAAAGATATAATCAGTGATCGTGATACGAGATTTACCAGAATATTCTGGACTTCTCTTTTCAATATCATCGATACTTAACTGAAGTCTTCTACTGCAAAAAACCCTAAAACTAATGGGTAAATGGAGTGTATTAATGCTTTACTTGATGAGTATATCCGGAATTAAGTGAGATCATCTCAAAGAAATTGGTTATAGTTATTAGATTTTGCATAATTTTGTTACAATTTCAATTGGAGCAGTACAACAGGCTTTAGTCCTTTTGAGTTAGCCATGGGATGGAAACCATTGACTCTTCATGAGATTGTTAAACAAAAATCAAGGGATTCATGTCTGAAAACATAGAGATTTGTCCTTGACAGATAATAAATGCTGGTTGAGGCTAAGGATAGTCTTCTAAAGACATCCCATCGGATGAAGAAATATGTTGATCAACATTAACGCCCTTTAGAATTTCAAATTGGGGACGAGGTCTTATTGAAACTCACACCCCAAATTTAGAAAAGGATTAAGAAAAAAAATAGTTCACTAGAGTCTAGTTTCTCAATATGATGGTCCTTTCAAGTAATGAAGAGAGTTGGTCTAGTGGTATACCATTTGGAGTTGTCCACATGATTAAAGGTACGCCAAACTTGCCATGTTAGTTTCCTTAAACCTTATATTCAAGATGCTATAGGGATGCATTCTTTGAGAAGATGTGATCCTTTGACTATAAGGAAACAATATGATAAAAAGGTAGAGAAGATGCTTAATCGAAAAGTAATGGGCTAATGTAAGAAAAATTGACGGACTGACTTCTTGGTTCTATAGAAGAACCTCCTTATATCAAAGGAGTCATGGGAACTCAATACAACACTTTTGTAATTCAAAGATAAGATCAAGCAATTCTTGGACTCCTTTCCAAGGGTGGAAGGGGAACGGGTGGGGGATGTTTGTTAGACCCCGTTTTGGGAAGCACTTGACTTTCCTGTGGATAGGTGCTCTAGAAGCTAAGTTATGGAGGCATACCACAAGGTTGTGTAGTGCACTATAACAAGCATAATTTCTTAAAAAGGGCTAAGTCAATAGAATGAGCAATGCCTAAGGCCAAGGGCTTCTAACTTCGCATAAGAATACCTTATATTTAAGCCTTAACCATGTGTTGGGCACCTAGGGGTGTGTTTTGAGAAAATATAGAGCCCAGTTCTGTAGTATAAAACTCACCCAGTCCCATGTTTACTTCTACTAGACCTAGAAATACAAGAAGCAGTCTATAAGGGGAGGTATACTCCCTCAAGGTTGGCTAGACGGATGGGGGCGATGGGCACCCTAGGGGACTTGGAAACGGTCTTGGACCTATGTCTAAAGGATTCGTCTGGCTTACAAATATTTAATAGGTATGAGGCAAGGGTGCGCACAATGTTCCCAAAGACATAAAGGCCATAAGGCCTCGACAGGCCCAGCATTGGGCATTATAAGGCATGGGAAGAGTTGTGCCGGTTGGATTTTGGAGGGAATTAGCTCGGTGCCCTTTCTTAGATCCTATAAAAAATTTGAAAGGTGATAGTAAGCTATGAATAGGCATGGATGGAAAACCTAGAGACACCCTAGAGACCCTTAGTAGGGGTTTTCCATGTGAATGGTTGGCAACCGCCACCCAAAATGAACAGGTATGAGTGCGTTAGCGTGAAAAGTCCTTTCAGAACATGATGGTGGGTAAGGCTTTGGCCCTAGTAGAAGCCAAATATTTGAAAAGGCTTATACTTGAACATAAAAGGGATCTAGAGATACCTTTTGGCCAAGGATCATGATGGTTCACATGAAGAGGCACGTCCATGATTTCAAAGGGTCTTGAATATATAGATTGGTGGAAATTTGCTATTGAACAACCATCAAACTTAAAAGGGGTGCAAACCTAGACCACAAGGTTGTCGTGGTCTCCTTTAATTAGCCCTTCTAAGGTAGGTAAAAGGCATTCATCCTTTGCTTGATCATTTTAAGCATTATTCACACATTTGTAATTTGTTGTAAATTCAAAGAAGAGCACTAATAAAGATTGATTGGTTCTTTCTGATTCGTTCCTATATTCCTTTATTCCATATTGATTTTTTTTGGTGTTTTACATATGATGAGATAGATTAGCTGGTTAAAGCAAGTTCTGACATCATCATAGTGCAAAAAAAAAAAAAAATTTAACCTTTAAAATTGTGTTGTGACACCTACCATGTCCAATGGAGTAACTCTCAATAATAGCTCCTAATATTTTATCCCCAAACCAATATTTTAGCAGTGGACTTGAATTAATTCATTGGCCTCCACTTCTAGAGTAAATTGGACCAATTCCATGAATCATTTGCAGTAATCCTCAATTGACATATCCCCTTGTTGAATAGCCATAAAATTGTCATGCTTGGTCATTCAGAGGTGAGTCAAGCAAAAGTGGGGACTAAGCGCTTCCAAGAATGGTCCCCATCCCATAGGTTCTTCATCCATATGTTGGATGCTCCTCAACCATGTGTCTGACCTTCATCTCAAGTAGTGCACCGCCATATCCACCCTTTAATCCACAAGACAACAACAGATGGTGAAGGTTTCCTCTATATCCCTAACCCATTTCTCCATGATGATAGGGTCTTCCTAGCCCTTAATGATCAATGGGTGATGATTTCCAAAAATTCTAAGCTAATTCTCCATAACCAATACTAGTGGTGCTTGAATCTAGTCTTCCACGTGGGCTCCAATAGTCTCCATAATGCCTTAATGTGCTCATAACGGCGGTTAGTGACCATCGATTCCTAAAGAATAGAAGTAATTAGGCATTAAATTCAATCGGCCAAGTACCAAGACTCACACAACAAGTTATCATTGAGGTTATCTACTACAAATTCCCAACCCACTCTCACTCATAGACATTTTGGGTTAAAAAATACTTAGACATGCTGGAAAATCATAGAGAAAAGATTTCAATCAAGGATGATACCATCCTATTATATCAGCCTAAAAATCATTGAAAATGACACATTTTTAAGAAAATGGTCTAATAAAAATCATATGGTGTCATCTTAAAAATTATTAAAAGTGGAGAATCTTTAAGAAAGCTTGATAAAACATGGGGTATCAGCTAAAGTATTTTTTAAAGCGATGTGTTTTTAAGAAAAATTTCAGATACAAACACATCTATTCTTCACTAAACAATGAGGAAGCAAAAAAATACTATACACGCTTCAGAAAAATAATGTGTTACTATCGTATCTAACACATGATAGACATCTACCACCTATCCCATATTAGATACAAGGCAAAATCAAACAATCCAATTTAAAATAGAGTACGCAAACTTAATTACATAGATATTTAAAAGATAGTTTACATCAAGGAACTCAATGGTTCCTGACCAAGTAAAATACAGGAAGACTATTAAGTTAAGAATATAGGACCTTATTAAAATGAGATTAAGGCATGAATCCTAAACCATGGTCCATCACATAAAGCATAAAATCCTCTGGATATCCATGCTTTCAAGCTAAATTCAAGCTAAGGTAAAAACCTACACATAGCCCCAACTCAGGGGAATTAGCAGGTGACTGAGCAAATGGGCACATCTGTACACTACGTACTAAATAAGCTAAGTTACCTCCTTAATAGAAATCACAAGTATGCAAGATTATATCATAACATGGATATGATATTTAATATGCATAATACTAATCCTATATATATAAATGTTGTAATGCATCAGGATATAAAATCATGCACAATGCAAGCAACTCATAATGTATCATGCTTATCTTTATAGATTAATAACATAGATAATCATACATGTACTAGGAAGATTAGTCCAAATAACCACTAGTGTTTGTTTTCCCACTTGCTTAACCGATTAGATTATACAATTTCCTTATCCTTGTATTGATATAGGTCGACATCTAGTCAATCATTCCAATTATTAACTAGTTAGTTATTTAAGTTATTATCCAAGTGTTCATTTCAAATTTTACTCTTTTTATCATCCAAACCATTATTCCCATCATTATCCAATTATTTTTCACCCACTTATTCATCATCTAGTAAATTTTGAGGTGTTACAAAAGATCCTATAGAATACAACGATAGAGGTACCTTTTGGATAGGAATGCGTTACTAAATGATTGCGCTAGGCAAATTCAAAGTCAGCCCTAGATGCATCATTCAAATTTTATAAAATTAGGAAAGTTGGCTATTAGGAACAATTCTTAGATGGTCTTATTAAAATCTATCTTTTTAAAATTTTCAAATGATTTATACATAATAATATTATTTTTCTGCTTCTTTTAATTAATAAGGGGTATGCAAAAAATGATCAAATATTATATAAATAACAATAACATAAATCTATAATAATATAAAAAAAAATAGAAAGACAAATTTATACTTAAAATCTCTAATATTCAGGATATAATTTTTATTACTAAATCAAATATTTTTTGGTACAATATTACAATATTTATCGCATATAAATTAGTAGAATTGACTAGAAAGAAAAGAAAAAGGGACATAATTCAAACCTGTAAATAATTAAATATGAACTCAACTTATTCTTAAATGATTAAAACCAAAAATGACCAAACCAAATCCAATTTGAAAAAACATAGAAAGTATTATAATAGTTGAAGTCGAGAAGAGAAAAGAAATAGAATAAAGAGGTAATAAGAGAGACTTCAGCATTTGATCTATTATATATGACTAATACACATATATATTGGCTTTTAAATGGACCTATATGGGATGGGTATGTCTACATTTATAAGACTCCTCATTAGACGTACAATACTTGATGTAGGAGCAAACACTAAATAAATAGCTTTCATAATTATAGTATCAACTATTCTTCATTTGGAAAGTGTTTTGCGCAAATTTGACAACCAAAGGATGGCATTCAAGGAGCGAGTGACCACGTGCATGGGGAGTTTATTAGAAAGATTTTTTTAGCATTATTCAATAACTTGGCTAATTTATTAATTAAATAGTAAAGTAAGGGAATAAAGTTAGCATAAGGTAGCATAAAGTTAGTATAAAAGTATCATAATATCTTTTAGCTTAGAATCTTTTGAATTATGCTTTAACTAGTGGTAGAAGTCTATAATATGCATGAGTGTCAAGAATATTGATCATGGAATGAAGAATTGAATTGATATTGAAGATCAACATTGAATGAATTCTGTGTGAGTTCAAACTCAAGCAAATTGAATAAGTGTGAACGGTTTAGCTTGAAAATTTTAATCTCTTTATCTATGTAAATTAGAGATTAAGCCATATCTTTTCTACTATTCTTAATCCATATTTTTTTTGCCATAATTATTATCAAAATCCTACTCTAATTCGTGGTCAATCAAATCCCTAATTCTGTATACACAGCCAAAATCCTAAACCATCCATTCGAAACCCTAAATAATCCATACCAACCAAACCAAACGCCACCTTATTCCCTCTTTTTGAACAAAACCCAAACCCTAAACATAAACCACAATTCTAACCATCATCTAAACCCTAACTTTCAAAATAAAATAGCACCATAAATCCATCATCACATACAGATGCTAATTAGTATATTCCATTCGAACCATCATCATTGTTAAACCATCATAATTGAATCATCATCATCACTCTTCTACCATATTCGAACCACCATCATCCTTATTTCATCATCTTCAAAGCTTCAATATCTTAATTCATCATCAACAAGCCTTTATCACAATATCTAAACTCCATTCAAACCATAATCCCACACAATTAAGAATAACAACCTCACACACACATCACTACTAATACTGTCTCATTTAAAACCTTACTAGGAAAACCTAGTGGGTTAAAAACCATAGTTAATGAAAAGAGTGCAACAATACTCCCTCTGAATATAAATAAATTCTATTAGACATTGCATTCCAATGCCGTGTATGAGTTGTTTGAATATCCTTGTTGGCAAGGACTTTGCTAATAGGTCCATTATATTTTAGTTGGATCAAATTTGGTGAACTTCAATTTTCCTTTCCTTTGAAGCTTTGATTGAAAAGAATTTTGGTGATATGTGCTTGATTTCATCACTTTTAAGGTATCCCTCCTTGATTTATGAAATATAAGATGCATTATCTTCATATATCACTATAGGATCTTTTTTATTTTCTTCCAATATGCATGATCCATGTATATGGTTTATTAATGATCTGATCCATACACATTCTTGTCCTGTTTCATATAATACAATCAACTCTACATGGTTCAACGAAGTGGCTACTATAGCCTGTTTTGTTGAACGCTAGGAAATGGTAGTTCCACCATGTAAAAAGACAACCTAATTGAGATATGGCTTTATGTGGGTTGGATAGATAACCTGCATTGAAATAGCCAATAAACCGGACAAGTCTTCCTTCCTCGTTTCCTTTGTATAATAATCCCATATAACGTTTTTCAAATAAATAATGAAGGGCTTGTTTTACACCACTCTAATGCCTTTATGTAGGTGCTGAACTATATCTTGATAGCAAATTCACTACAAATGATAGGTTAGGTTGGATATTATTAGCAAGATATAGTAAAGCACCAATAGCACTTAGATATGGTATTTCAAGACCAAGTAATTTTTTTCATTAATTTCCTAAGGAAGGAATGGGTCTTTATCAACATTGAGTGATTGAACTGCCATTGGTATACACAATGGATTTGCTTTATCCATATTAGAGTGCTTTCAAACCTTTTTAATGTAGTTTGATTCATGGATAAAAATACCATCCTTAGTATGTTCGAACTGAAGTCTGAGGTAATACTTGGCAGCTCCCAAGTCTTTCATTTCAAACACTTCTTTTAGGTAATTCACTACTTTTCATATCTATTTAAGAGTTCATATGATATTTAGACCATCAACATAGATAGTGATGATTACAAAATGTAACTTTACCCTCTTAATAAATAGTCCTGGACTAATGGGATCATTCCCATACCGTTCTTTGTGTAAGTACACACTAAGACAGTTATTAGAGATGGAAAAAGGTGACCTGACTTGTAGACCCAAACCAACCTACACAAAACCCAACTTAACATAACTTGATAAATTCATCAACCCGACCTAACTCAAGCTGACTTGACTCGATGCTGACCCAAATATAAGTGACCCAACCTAACTTCAACTCATAACCTGACATCAACTTGACTTGTTATGAACCCGACCCACCACCAACCTCACTGATTATCAACCCAACCCAACCTGAATCGACAAACCAAATTTGATATTAATGAATTATGATAATTAAAAAAATACACGTCTTATTATTTGTTTAAAGATTTTAAAAATGTATTATTATTTAAATTTTATTTATTTTTCTTACTTTTATTGTGAACTTACTTATTCCCCAATGGTATTCTAATTCTATCATTTTTTTTGAGTAAAAATATAACATTATAAAGGCATAAAAATAAACAAATCACAATTAATAAAATATTATTAATCACATGCTTAAATAAAGTTAAACTTAATGCTTTCTTACAAGGTTAATATTCAAGATTAATTTTAGTGGTCAATGTCTGATTTGACCCAAATTTAAAGTGATTTGATATAGGATTAGCTCAACCTAAACGCAACTCGACCCATCAAGACATAAAAAGATCTAATTCATTACATTAACCCAATCCTAACACGTCAAATTAATTTGAATATGAAATCATCCGAATATAAACATGCTCAGCCGAATCCTAACCTGATAGGAATGTAAATGGGGCAGGTTCAATGTAGGTACACCCATACCTGTATTCGTGCATGTACCTAAATTTATACCCATACCTGAACGGGTATCCACTCACATATCTTTTTTTTAAATAAAAATTATATATTAATCATGAAGAAGAGGTACAACCCAAGCTATAGAATTGATCTACTATACCTAAGAAACCACTAAATTTTGCACTATGTGCAGAATGGTTACAAATAGCTAACATAACTAAAGAGATTTGATAGACTATCCTTTGTAAGTTCACACTAACATTTGTGAAGATGCAAGCATTTCGGGCTTTCCACACTTCATATATGCTGATAACATAAAAATATTTCTTGAATTGCATCTTAGCAACACCTCTGGTTTGAGAAAAAACTAAGCTTTTCATCAAGGTCTGCCAAGAATAATGCCTTCTTGATTCCTTGAACACCTTCCTAATTGTTTCCCCGATTTGTTGCAAGCCTTGATAGTGGAAGAGGGTATGACTGAGAGTTTCCTGCCGAGTGCAAAAACAACATTGCAAAGGAATTCCAAGAATAAATTTTCCCATTAGATCTTTAGTGGGAAGTCTTCAGTGTGTAACCAGCCATGCAATAAATTTATGTTTAGGAGGAGATGGTTTGGACCAAATGGATTTCCACCAGTATACTTTAGGATCTTGGGGTCGAATCAGGTCATAGACTATAGAAATACTGTAAGTATCCTGTGATTGAAGCTGCTGGAAAACTGGACTAAGCTTAGGTCTTAAACTAATGAGTTTGACAAAGATCCAGGAGGCTGTGCATGGTAGTGTAAAGTTTGTGACTGTGTAACACCCCAAAATTCCCTAATTATTTTTAAAGCGGAAGCAATTAAAATAAAATCACTTAAAACCGGTGAATTTTGGGAATGTTACCGCCACACTTAGTACCAAACCGGTTCTCTCCGACCGTTTCAGTACCAAGTGCTAAGGCTAAAGAAAGGAATAACAATCATTTATAAATCAAGACAAACCAAAGCAATAAATGGTTGTAACACAAAATCAGAGTACGCGTGAAGAATCACGAATCACATAGAAACCAGAGTGCGAATTCAAAATTAGTCCTCGAAGGGCATAATCTTACAATCGATAAAATGTTCATTTAAAATACTCAATCGAGTAATAAGTCATAGGCGGTAAATTCAATACACCAGAAATAACATAATGAAATAAAATTACGTGAAGAGAAAATATGGCCACGAAACTCTCGAACTTGAACCAAATCACTCAGCCCCGACTGGTGTTTCGCCCACCTGCACAAGTTCAGAAGGGCACACTACTCGTGGGAATGAGCAGCACCCATGAAAAGGGTGATCAGTACGCTACGTACTGAGTAAGGTAACCGAGCACTAAGGCCACACATAAGCACCTAAAATCATGTATAAGAATAAAAGATCATAAAGACCATCATCATATCATCATATCGACCAATCATTCAGGTACATACATAAAGGCCCAATCATAGTCCAAATTAATTACTTAATTAATCTTTATCGAAATTCGATTCACACCATGCCTTTTATATCAAATCCATGCGAGTACGGAAGCCCCCACTATTATAGCCGGTGGATCGGAGGCGCATAGGGTATCATACCCTAACCACTATTATAGCCGGTGGATCGGATACACATAGGACTACGCGTCCTAACCACTATTCCTAACCGGTGGATCGGTTGGCTCCGGCACGCATGGTGTTCCACTGTAAGTAATTAGTATCTTTTAGGCATTTTAGCAAAACTCTGGTTTGCGGTTGTTGAGCTCGGGAACCCCCACTATTATAACCAGTGGATCGGTTTACGCATAGAGCATCTTGCTCTAACCACTATTATAACCGGTGGATCGGTCACACATAGGGTAAAAACCCTAACCACTATTCCGAACCGGTGGATCGGTTGGTCCCGTCTCAACGATCTTCCACTTTAAATAATTAGTGTCTTAAGTATCTTATTCAAAAGTTTCCACCATGCACAAGCACGAATCATAAATCATAAATTCCACATTCATCATCATACTTTATTCACCAATTACACACATGCTACCACCAAACCCTAGACATGCATGGATCGCTCCCTTTACACTTATCCTCCAATTCTACTTCACATCTCACTCTAGGGTTTTATCCCGAAACCCTAATTTAGGCGTTAACATCCCCTCTTACTCCACCTCACATCACCCAAATCATTTTAACACTCCACACATCACAAATCATTGATTCCATTCTCATAATTACACCTTAATCACCAAAAACACATGCTACAACAAAAACCTTAAGCAGCCACATCAAACCCTATTCAACCACCACAAACCATAATCAACCACTCCAAACCTTATTTAACCATAACAACCATAATTAGCCATTCCAAACCTTAATTAACCACAACAAACCATAATTAATCATTCCATACACTAATTCAATCTCCTCCGTGCCCTTAATTTGCTCCACGTGCTATTTTTCATCCTAAGTGCTCAAACACCCAAACAACACTTACATTACCTTCCTTACATCCCAAATTAACTTTCCACACGTGAATTTCATATCCATGCAGACATTAATCTCCCCATACAAACCTTCGAACCTTTTTCATGCAAACCCTAAAATTCCATGTGAAACCCTAATTTCAACCATGCAAACCCTAATACCGCCATCCAACCATCAATACCAACATGTAAACCCTAATACCGCCATCCAACCATCAATACCAACATGTAAACCCTTATACCACCAAACAACTTTAATTACCACCATACAAACCTTAGTAACATCATACAAACCCTAAATTCAATCCACATAACCCAAAGAGTCATTCATACCAAACCCTAGATTCAAACCATATAAAACCCAAAGATTCATCCATACAAAACCCTACATTCAACCATATTAAACCCAAAGATTCAAATCATATAAAACCCAAAGATTTGTCCACATAATGCAATTGATTAGATTCTCCCCTTTCATAACCACAAATTATATTCCCATACAAGACTATAAGTTAGATTCTTCCACATAAAATCATAAATTAGAATCTCCCAAGCAAGACCATAATTTGGATTAATTGGATTCCCCCAAACAAATCATAAATTAGATTCTCCCAATCAAATCATAAATTAGGTTCTCCCATATAATGTCATAAATTACATTCTCCCCAAATAACGTCTAACAAACAATAAATTCAATTCTCCCATATAACATCATAAATTATATTGTCTCCCACAAAACCATACAAAACCATAAATTATATTCTCCATACAAAACCTCAAAAATCATAAATCAGATTCTCATACACGAAACCCTAAAATTCTCCATTTTATTCCTTTACTCATAAATCAATGGAATACTTAGGTCAGCTCACATCCCTTAATCAACTTATTTCTCCATCCTCCTTTTTCATCCTTTCTCCCACATAAAATCATATCAACATCCTCACATGCATGTCTTATAGGGTCATACACAAATAATACACATGCCATACAAGAACATACTTCAACTCCATGTCATATCATATACAGAATAATTAATAATCACAAACATAGAATGCATAGCATACGAGGCACACAATGCACATTGGCACATAAAAGGCCTTAGCACCCCTTACCTAAAACGACACCGGTCTTGGAGCACGCTCCTACGCCTCCTTAGGGCTTTGACCAAATACAATCATACTAATAAAATAACTTTAACAAAATTCTAACTTTCATAAAAACATAAAAATAATAGAGATATTATAACCCTTGATAATATAGGGTTAAAGACTTTACCCTAATAATAATAATGATACTAATATAATAATATCAAGGATAATAAAACTAATATCCATGAGAATATAAATAATAAAAATAATAATATTAATAATAACCATAATAACATTAATAAAAATACTAATGGTAAAATATTTGTAATAATAATAATGATAATACTAATAATAATACTAATAATAAGCTTTAAAATTTAAAGTGGAGTGTCGACCCTACTTATAACTAATGACTTACCATTTATTTAATATTAAAAATAAAATTAATAACATATATAATAATATTGAAATAATAAAGATAATGATAATATTATTATTAATGGTTATAAGAACAATAGAATAATAATACTCAAATAAATAAGTGCAAAAGTTAATACAAAATTAGGGCCTAATATTTTCCACAATAAATAATAAAATGTTAATAATAATTATTCTAATAATTATAATATTAATAATAATAAGAAGAAGAATGATAATAATCCCATAATAATTCAATTAATAACTTAAACTTCAAAACTAACAATAAAATTATTTTATCACCAATCTCCATCCTGCAAGTACAATTCAGCATAAATTTTACATCAAATAATAATAAAACATATTAAGAATATAAATATGAAGAATAATAATAATGGTCTTTATATGCAAATAATTGAAATAAATTAAATCAAGGCTTATAATAAAATGGAAAATGGTTGAGAGGGTCTAGGGTTCAACCTTAAGCTGGTGGGGATAGGCGGCACCGGCGGTGGTTCACGGCGGCGGCGGCGGCGGCCGGAAAAATAGAAGAACAAAGAGAAAGATGGATGTTGGGAAAAAGATAGGGAGAATTGAGGTGGTATAAGAGGTGTTTATTGTTTCCCAGGAGGAGAGGGAGAAAATGATGGTGGTGGTGCAGCCATAGGTGGCGGCGCACGGCGGCGGAAGGCGGTTTAAGGCTTTCTGGGTAAAAATTCAGGCGAGAGAAGAAGTCAACTTGGCACAGCTATGTAAGCCAGTACAAGAAGAATCGAGGAATTTGAGCAACGTAGTTAGCTAGAGGAAAATGCAGAGAAGAAAATGAAAGGTTTCGGTGGCACTGAGATTGGCTAACGGAGGCGGAAGAGGCGTCTAAAGTTTTGTTGGCGGCAGCTCGGGCCGAGGGTTTTTCGGGGAAGAAAAACTCTAGAAACTCCTATAACAAGGCTATTTATAGATGATGGATGGGATAATGAGGGGCTGGAGGTCGACATGGAAGTGTTAAATGCAAGAATTTGGGTGGCCGGTGGCAGAAAATGGTCGGGCCATCGTTTGGTTGGATTCGAAGTTTCGCAACGTTGGGGAGCGGAAACGGGAGAGATTTAACGCACGAAAATTATTCCAATTTATTTCTGGAGTTAATAGGAAGGCAATGAGACAAGAAACGGCCGGTATTAATCACCGTAGCCGGAGATGCCATTGACGGGGTCGAAGGAGCAGCAGCGTCGACGGAGGAGAAGGGAGGAAGAAGGAAGAAGGAAGGGAGGCGGCCGGTCGGCCGGGGAAAGAAAGAAAAAGGGGAGAACCGGGCCGGTTCGCGCACGGTCGAGGAGGCGTTAAATGAAATGACGAGCTTCAGCTTAAAAGAAGTTAAAACGCGGCGCGGCATGGGGCGGAAGAAGGGCGACGGGCGCGAGGGGTAACGGATTAAATGGAACGACGAGTTTCGGCGACAAACGGAACAAAACGCGGCGGTGAGTTGGCAGAAGAAACAGTCGCGCGGGCTGGGCCGAAGTAGGAAGAAGAAAAGAAAAGAAGAACTGGGCCGCGCCAGGCCCAGTCGGGGAGAAGAAGAGGAAAAAGAAAAAGAAAGAAAAAGGAAGAAAAAGGTAAGGAAAAAGGAAGAAAGAAAAAGAAAAAGGGAAAAAGGAAAGGAGAAAAATTTTAGATTAGGGCTAATTAAATTAATCTGAATATTTAGAATATTTAAAAATAATAATATTCAAATAAAATAATATTTAAATTCCTTTTTAGGCTAAAATAGGATTTTTAATAAATTTTCCATAAATTCCATTTTAATTAGCAAAACACCCTATTTTTCTTCCATTAACTTATTTATAAAAACAATATCAATCTAAAACTATTTTCCCATTCTTATTTTAAATAAAATAATTTATTTAATTAATTTCTAAAATAACATATTTAACTATCCAAAATACCAAAATTTCTCTAATAAAAATACTTACAAAATTCTTCTTAATTTTTCCAATGAATTCCTTTTTATTTTAATAAAATTAATTTATTTAAATAATTTTTCCAATAAAATATCATTTAAATATAATTTATAAAATTAGAAATTTTTGGGGCATTTCAGACAGTCTGCTCTTTAATGAAATAAGTATGAATCCATTTGATCCATAAGGAATTCTTATCCTTATAAAGATTCTATAGATGCTTGCCAACTAGAGCTGTATTCCAAGCACCTAAATCAATTAATCCCAAACCTCCTTCCCTTTTAGGCAAACATACCATTTTCCAGGAGACAAGAGCTCTTTTGCTTGAGGATGCTTTCCTTGTCCACAGAAAACCTCTGCAAAGACTAATGATCTTCAGTAATAATTTTTTGGGAAGAAAAAACAATTGACTCTAATACATTGTAATACCGAAGATCACATACTTCAATAATTGCAATCTGCCAGCGTAAGAAAGCAATTTATTTGCCCAGTGTTGTAATTTTTTTTTGTGATTTTTTGTATTAAGGACTGCATATCAGCTGTTTTCAATTTTGAAGCATCCAAAGGAACACCCAAATACTTAAAAGGCAACCTCCCTTCCTGAAATTGAAGCTGTGACAAAATAGCCCCTTTCACCTCCTGAGAAACTCCACCAAAATAGATAAAACTTTTCTCAGGATTAATAGATAAACCAGAGGCAGTAGCAAAATCTTGGAGCATAGAGTTAATAGCAGTGACAGAAGATAGATCACCCCTGCAGAACAAAAGTAGATCATCTGCAAAAGCAAGATTGATGATCTTCAATTTTTTACACTTGGGATGTCCATGGAAACCTTCATTCAGCCAAAGGGTTTGTAACATCCTACTAACATATTCCATCACAATCACAAACAAGTAAGGGGATAAAGGATCTCCCTGTCTAAGGCCTTTTCTTCCCTTAAATGGAGTCAACAAATTGTTATTAATGCACAGAGTATAGCTGACATTGGAGACACAAGCCATAAGCAATTTGACAAAATGGACAGGGAAATGCAAACCTAGCAGCATATTTTCCAGAAAAGTCCAATTGACTGAATCATAAGCCTTCTTGATATCCACTTTAAGCATGCACCTTGGTGAAGCATTTTTTCTTTTGTATAAATGAATAAGCTCATGAGATAATAAAACATTATCTCCAATATACCTACCCTTAACAAATCCAGCTTGAGATGCATGAATGATGGATGGTAAAATTGGTTGCAACCTATTAGCTAAAACCTTAACTAAAATTTTATAAACCACATTGCAACAAGCAATTGGCCTAAAATCATAGACATTGACAACTCCTTCTCCTTTAGGGATAAGAATTAATTTTGTTGCAGCAAGGCTTCCTGGTAAAGAAGCAGTCTGAAAAATATGCACAATCAATCTCCATAAGCTTACCCCCAGAATAAACCAAGAAGCCTTGAAGAAACTTGAGGTAAAACCATCAGAACTTGGGGCCTTATATTGGCCAATAGACCATAGAGATTCCTTTACCTCTTGCAGAGAAATAGGTTTAAGCAGCTGATGTTGATGATCCATAGAGACTAGAGGCCCCTGCAAAAAAATATTATCTGAAGTGCTCCCAGTGGCTTCACTGTCTGCTCCCAACAAATTTTGATAAAAAGAAAGAAATGCTTGATTTATCCCATCTGAATCAAAAATACATTGACCACTATTATCTTGAATTCTTCTTATCACACTATGCATCTGCCTGACCTTCATAATTGAAAAAAAGAAGTGTGAATTGGAATCCCCCAAATTCAACCATTTTATACCATATTTCTGCTTGAGGAAACTCTCTTCACAAAGGACATAATGCTGATAAAGCTTCAAATATTTCTTTTCCTCCTCCTGCAAAGTCAAATTATTAGGAAAGGAATCAAGCTCAGCCTGGATCTTATTCAGCTTTTGCCTTGCCTCCTGGACTCGAGTGGAAATGCCTCCAAAATGCTCCTTATTAAAAAATTTTAGCCTAGCCTTGATATCTCTTAGCTTTGTAAAGAAAATACCCTGAACAGACCCAGAAACAGGTCTCTCCCATACAAAAGCCACCAAAGTAAGAAACCAAGGGTCCAAGGTCCACATATCAAAAAATTTGAACTGCCTCCTGGATCCACAAGCAGACCTCTCTTCTAAATGCACTAAAGCAGGGCTCTGATCATAGAAAAGAGTATCTAAAAACTGCACAGAAGAGTTTTGGATATTAATAGTCCAGGGCATATTGACCAAGACCCTATCCAATTTAGCCATAATTCGATTCTCACCCAAAATCCTATTGGACCAAGTAAACTCCAGACCTGTGTTGCTCAAATCATACACCATTAGAGAGTTTAAACACTCCCTAGCATCTTCTACATCATTAAGATTAATGGAATTACCTTGGAATTTCTCCTCTAGCTTCAATACCACATTGAAGTCCCCAAGAATAATCCAGGGATCTCTTTCAATTTTATTGTCCTGCAGCCACTGCCAGAAACCCTTCCTACTAATACCATCATTAAAAGCATAAACAAAAGTAATAAAAAACTTTACATTGGAAAAAATTCCTATCACAACTAGCTGCATGGCCTGTCCACAACTTGCCATTCTCTGAACCTGCCACACCTTTTTATCCCAAATGCACCAAATCCTACCATTTGAGTGATCCTCATAATTTCTAAATCTCTCCCATTGAGGACCAAGCCTGTCACAAACCTTACCAGCATTTTCTTTTTTGACTTTGGTTTCCACCAATCCCATCAAGGAAACCTTGTGCACTAATAAGCAGTGCCTCAGTTCTTTTTGTTTGTAGGTTTTATTCAAACCCCGAACATTCCATGCCCCTATCATGGACTTGTTCTAATAAAGAATGTACAAATAGAGGTTCCTCATCCTGTGGAATACTGGGCTGTTGCACAGAACTAGGAAGGATTAACCTGTCATCTGAATCTTCTTGGAAACATTGGAATCTGTTAGCTGTGTGCATCCTATCATTAGTCCTGGTTTCCTTAGGACTAGAAACATGATTAGTTCTACCCACCTGTCTGTCATTCAAATGTTCAGGTTGACAACCATTTCTGATATCATTATCAGCAATAATCTCCTTATGACTATTGGCAGCATCCTCTGGAATCTTCTTCTGCACAATATTCCTGACAATCTTCCTCCATTGCTGAAATCCTTCTTGATGGGAAGACCTCTCCTTTGAGACCCCCTCTAGAGGATTAGACTGTCTGTGGCCCTCATTGACTCTTTTGCAGAACTGAGTGGAATGACCAGACTCATTACATTTAGCACAGAAGGGAGGCTTCCATTCAAAAATAATCTTCTGCACTATAATATCACCATCAAGGTCTAGTATTTCGATAGATTCCACCAACTTCTTTGAGACATCCACTTCTACAAGCATTCTTGCATAAGATATTCTTTCACCAGAAGAAGTAACTCCATCTAAGAATAATGGTCTTCCTACCGCACTACCAATTCTACTCAAAGAATCAACATCCCAATAATCTACAGGTAAATTCACAAGTTTGATCCATAATGGCATAAACTGAAACTTCTCCTTTGAGAATTGAAATTTTCTATGCCATTCCTTCAAAATAAATGGCCGATTGAGAAACAAACAATATGGCCTTGAAAGAACCCAATCTCTATCTTCCTGAGATTGGAACTTAAAAACTATAAAACCCTGATCATGCATCAATATTTTAGGCTGCTGCACTCCTGACCAAAGATTCCTAACATAGGTTTCCATTTGTCTCAAGGATGGTAGATAACCAATGACATAGACCACAACTACCTACTTCCAATTAGAACAATTTGAATCCACCTTCTTCCTTTGCAAATTGACACGAATGTTATTCCCAGCAAACGTGGGCGGCACATAGGTTAACTTGGATCCTCTTTCTTGCAGCCTATTACCAGCCAGTTTATCCTTCCATGAAACCTCCATAATCTCTGGCCCTTTATGAAGATCAATTGTGTCGTTATGAATATTCACCACCTGATCATTCTCAGCATCATTCTTTTCTAAAAGGGAGCCCTCGCACCCGGCAGAAGGAGTAACCAACCCTGTGGTTTCATTAGAATTTTGATCGACATCCCCCTCTACATGATCCATGCATGCCAGACTAGGGTTAATCTCGAAAGGCACTTGCGCAACCCTACTCTTCCCTAAACCACCAATACCGTCTGTCGAAGCCTCACTAGAAGATGAAATCCCTCCACCTTTAGCCGTCTCCTTCTTGGCCGTTGAAGCAGCCCTCCTCGTTCTTTCCATGAGCGAAGAGAGAGGAGAGAGCCTAGGGTTTTCTTTATCAGAATTAGCACATATTTTCCACTCACATATCCATATCGATATCTATTAGATATTTTTTACCTGACAAAAACTCCATTTATACATTAATGGATATTACCCAATAGATAAACCCTTTAATTGTTAATCCAAATGAAAAAAGTTAACCTTAATTTATAGTATATTCATTTTAAAATTAAGGGTAAAAGGATAATTATATATTGTATATACATTTATGGATATGGATACTAATATGGACATGGGTACAGATATTGATATCCTATACTCGTATCCAATGGGTATTTTTTCCATCGTACATATCCGTTTAAGTATTCGACAGATAAACCCATCATATTTTGGGTAAAATCCACTTTGTTTAATCCGTATACCCAACAAGCTAACCGAAAATAATTCGAACCTAACCCAACTCGACCCTAAATTATCTTAACCTAAACCCGACCTATCCTAGTAAATTAATTTGATACAACCCAAATTTGCAATGATCCAAACCCAACTCAATCCAAAAAATAAGGCAACCAAAATGACCTGAACTAAAAATGACTTAACCTGACCTACAACCAACCTGTAAAGAAAATAACCTATAAAAAACCCGACTCGAGAACAACCCAACCCACTATAACTCAACCCAAATCTGACCCTTCCAACTAGATTGCCACCTATAGCGGCTATACCACATTCGTCCGAACTGTTTAAGTCCTTATATAGATATCTATAATTTGATTGAGTACCTATGGCGAGGATGTGATTTACCTACTTCAAGAATTTTTAATCATTCTATGATCCTCATATAGATATCAGTATCCAAAAAGATATGTTGTGACTACATCTGTAAGATGCATTTGCAATCTTTGAGATAGTGCTAAGCTGCCTAGAAATTTGAGTGTGATTGCATCCACAACTGTTGAATAGGTTTGTGTGAAATCAACTCCTAGTTTTTGGGTGAATCCTTGTACCACCAATCTGGATTTATACCATAAAAATTCATTTTTCTCATTTCATTTTCATACGAATACTCACTTATAGCCAACTCGTTTGACACCTTCAGGCATTGGAAAGATAGTTCCAACAACTTCTCGCTTGTTTAGCAAATTCAACTCCACTTTTATATCTTCTTTCCAAATTTACCAATCATTTATATGTTGACATTCCTCAATAGATTAAGGTTCATTATCATTTACGTCTATAACACCAGCAACAACACTATATATAAAAACATCATCAATGACAGTCTCATATCTATACCATCCAATTCAAGTGTTGACATAATTGATTGATATTTCATAGTTATTATCAATCTTATCATTGTCTTTGTCATTATGATCTTTTGATAAGATCTCTTTTTTTTCTTTCAAGGATTAGAATCTTTTGAGCCAAGTGGTCTACCACACTTTTGGCATACTTGTGACTAGGGCTGTTGACGAACCGAATCAAGCCGAACCTTCCCTGGCTCGATTCGGCTCGTTAAATTTTTTGGAAGGCTCGAGTTCGGCTCGAGCTCGAATCGAGTCAAGTATTTGAGGCTTGAGTTCGGCTCGAAAAAAGCTCGCGAGCTATTCGACTTGGTTTGTTAATTGAAAACAAACCAAATAGGCTCGGTTCGTTAGGCTCGGCTCGTGGCTCGATTTGTGGCTCGGTTTGGCTCGGTTCGTTTAATTTTAAACAAGCCAAACCGGCTCGGTTTGGTCGGCTCGATTCGAGCTCGATTTGGTCGGCTCGATTCGAGCTCGATTTGGTTGGCTCGATTTGTTCGGCTCGTTTATTAGAAAATTTAGCCGATTAAACCTGTAACTTTCAACAAAAATTAAATATCAAATAAAGACCTGTTTGGCTTAATTATAAATACTAAAATAAGACCATAGACCATACAATATCAAATCATTCATACAAAATATTCAAAGATTGTGCCTTCAAATATCATAATTCAACCCTGCATGCTTTTACAAAATAAAATATTCTTCAATCCTTAATTCTGAATTCCAATATCCAGAATTATAGCAAATTTGCAACCTTCATCTCATCCAATCCATCATAATTCATAAGCACTTCTACACCGAATCTCAAAATATGGCACCAAAATCCACCAACCTTCATATCTGCAAGGATAATTTTATGAATAAATAAGAGAACTAGATTACTAATAGTTATTTGAGAAAGACTTCATTTTTGATAAACTTCAACAAATATAACATATGCAGCTTTTAAGAATAACGTAATAACAAAATTGTTCATCATAACACCAAATAAGAAAGTAATAATGCTATTGCTCAATTTAAAAACATAAAATTAAACAAAATATTTATAAAATAATGTAGTAGAAAAGAATCAAAAGATGCTGCTAGCTAGTAGCTACTGACCAAGTGTTTTATTGATATTTTCAATTACAAGAGCTTGAAAACATCTCCAAACATCTCCAACCTGAAATTTCAAATACAACACTTGTAACTTCCAAAGAGGAATACAGTTAAACAAGATAAAACCCGATAGATCAAATTCCGGATTGCTTACTCTCTCAAGCCAAGCATTTCACCCAAATACAATTAGGATCATTTCAACTACTTCTATAAATTTAATTTTAGAAAACAACTATACAATAACCAATTTCATAATCTCACTTGAAATCTAGGGTTTTAGGCCCAAAAATACAATTCGGTTGAATTCTATTAATTTAATCAAATTGAATGTTTAGAAATGTAATTAAACACATTTTATAACATATCAAATAATCAATAGCTCAAAACCAATAAAATAAATACACAATTGAGCACAATTAGGGTTTTTAAGCCCGGAACGCAAATCCGATCAATTCTTGCTAGAATATATGAATTAACGATTCGAAAATGTAATTAAATGTATTATAATGTAAATTATATAGTCAATTGAATAAAACAACCCGACTACACAATCCAATTTAATCTCGTAAGAGTTTTGACCTAAAAATCCAATTCCAATCAATTACACACAATTTGCCCAAATCAACACTTCCAATATGAAATTAAATACATTTCAAATGATATTATAAAATCAATTGAGCGGAACAACTCATTTATATGACCTAATTTCATTACATCCGAATTTTGACCTAGGAATAAAATTTCGATAAAACCTGCGTAAATTTCTCAAATTGACAATTCTAATATGAAATTGGATACATTTTAAAACATACTATATAATCAATTTACCTAAAATAGCTAAATCGGACGAATCCGAAAAATTCGGGCATAACCTAACCAAAAATCCAATTTTTCCAAAATTCCAGCATAACCATATAATTAACTATCCAAATCATTCCCGCAGCACATATATACACAACCAAATCATTAATTTAGCTTATCAAAAGCTAAAACATACTCAATTACACAAATTAATATTAGGGTTTTTCAGAAAATTATACCACACGAAAATCAACGATTCGAGTCAAGCGAAGGCCGGGGAAGCTTCGTCGGAAGCTGGGGGTGGCTCGCCGGTGGTCAGACCTTCTCGCCGGAGCCGAACGGTGGCGCAACCAGCGCGGCACGTCGCTGTCAGCTGCTGCTGTCGCGCTCTGCTGCCGCCCGCTGGTGATGTGCCGTGTGCATCGCTCGGGGAGACAGGGACTCGAGACGAGAGTCGAGAGTCGGGGGGGAGTGGCCGAGTGGGACTGGCCGCCTCGACTGGGGGTCGGGACTCGGGACTCGGGGACGAGGACGACCAGTGGTGACTGGTGACGAGGACTCGATTCACAGAAGAGAAGAAGCACAGTGACGAGTCGTAATCTGAAATGGGCGACGGGGACTTGGGGAGTGGGCCGAGTGAGGACGGGAATTCAAAACAAAAAATCCCGCTCCAGTGCTACTGAATTGGCTTGAAAGCCCCGCCCAGTTCGTCGTGCCCTGTTCCAACGATACAACGGTCCAACCGGTTAAATTATAAAAATTATTTTTATGAAATAAAAAATTTATAAGAATTATTTTTATTAAAAAAAAGACTTAAATTATGATAATTATTTGTAAAAAAAATAATTAGTTCTTTTTAACTTTATTTCATATTTATATATATTCTCAAAATTTATTTGATAAACGAGCAAACGAGCCGATTTCGAGTCGGGTTCGAATCAAGCCGGTTTGCGAGCTAACGAGTTGAGTCAACCTAGGCTTGAGTTTGGCTTGTTAAGTAAACGAGCCTAAGATCGAGGCTTGGATTTGATTTGTTTATCTAATCAAGCGAGCCGAGTCGAGCCGGCTCGCGAGCCGGCTTGATTTGTCAACAACCCTACTTGTGACTTACTTTCTATTTGTTAGGAAGAAGGTTCTATGATGAATTATATACTAGCTAGAGCATTTTCAGCTGGTATATGTGAATTTGTCACATTTTTGGCATTGGTAAACACGTCAGATAGTTTATTAGCTACGTATTATAAGTGGATGATCATTTGAATTTCAATTTTACTTTGATTTGTAATAGAATCTAAAATTTTCATGGAGGTGGTATTCCATGTAATATCTTTTTTAGCAATCCACTTTTCGTCTCCCCCTAAGGCTGAGGTGGTATTCCATGTAACATATTTTTTAGCAATTGGCTTTTCTTCTCCCCCTATGTCTGGGAAACCTATTTCATTAAAGGTATAGTCTAAGTACTTAGTTGTGAACAAATCCCTTGCCTTTAGTTCTAGGTACTATATAATAGAAGGGAATTCATAGCTGGCATAAATTTTTAGCCTTCTCTATGACCCTATTTATTATCATTGTGGGGGAGGAATAAATACATACACTACAAATTCAAAAAGTTTTAAGTGTGAGATGTTAGGTTATCTTTTAAATATAAGTTGCAGTAGGGAGTATTCATGATATGCGGCTGGTCTAAATTGAAATAATTTGGCAGCATGTAGAATTACATATTCCCATCCTATGGGGGTTAATTTAGACCCCATTAATGATGGTTAAGCTATCATTTCTAACTGCTTAATCAATGACTCTGCTAGGCCATTTTGAGTATGGATGTGAGCTACTGAATGCTTCACTGTGTTCCTAATTGATTGATAATAGTCATAAAAACTTTGGGTTATAAATTTCCCTTCATTGTCTGAAATGACTTTCTTGATTTGATAATTGGGGAAATGATCCCTCAATTTAATTATTTGGGCTAAAAGCCTTGTAAATGCAACATTCCTTGTTGACATTAAGCTTACATGTGACCATCAAGTTGATGCATCAAATAACACTATAAAAAATCTTAATGGTCCACATGGCAACATTATGGGCCCACATATATCTCCTTGAATGCATTCAAGAAACATAGGAGATTCTATGTTTACTTTTGTTATAGATAGCCTTGTTATGATTTTTCCAAGAGAACAAGTCATGCATGTAAGGTCACCCATTGGAAGAATTTTCATATTATTTAGTGGGAGTCCATGCGATATTACAATGATTTTGCAGATAATTATTTCACCTGGGTGACCAGGTCTTTTGTGCCACAAAGTAAATGCCCTTTTGTTAGCTACCTTCTAGGTAGTAACGTTGTGCTACTCAATAAGGTTTATCAGTGTTCCATATAAGCTAAACATACATACTGACATGTTTTCTTAGATTTCCTTTTGGCCAGTCTTATAAGATGTCAAGTAAAGATATTAAGCACCATCTTTACATATGGTTTTTACATGGTAACAAGTTTTTTGAATATCTTAAACATAAGTAAGCTTCTTTATGACTTCCTTAAAAACAATGTATTTTTTTTTGTCTAATCTTGTTCCTTCAGGGAGCAATATAGAGGCTCTTTTGGAGCCTTCTATCATACTAGCAATGCCACATATGGTGGTAATATTATTTTCCCCTTTTTATAGTAATAAAGAATTTATTATTTTTAAGAATTGTATGTGTAGTGGAACTACCCACAAGACACATGTCTCTGCTGTTGAACTTGATAGTTCCATGATCCATTATATAAATAAAAAATAAATTAGAATATGAATAAATAGAATAATTGTAATGAAATATTTTATTCATACAATTAGAAGATTACAAGATAAAAAGATAAAAATGGAACATAAATAAATAAATAAAATTCCATGAATTAATAAAAAAGGAAAAATATTTTAATCTAATAGAATATGGGTTATAAAGAAGGAAAGAAGGAAACTAATCAAAGAAATCTCCACTTAATCCTTGAATATCATGAAAATGTAATATGATATTTGGAATATCCTTGTTTTGATCCTTATTATATTGCTGAAAATCTGATGTTGAAGGTAGGTAATTTTTTAGCTTTTGGTTTTGCATAGGATTATCTCCCCACCCTTGTCTTTAATTGAATCTTGGTATAATTTTACCATGTGTGGGGGAGTGCGGCAGGTATGTGACCAATATCCTATTGCATCAAAAAAATGACAATTACTGTCAGTTTGAATTATGGGTTTTCTTAGTAGATAAATAATTGTTGACTTTCCTCCTTTATTTATTTAGATATCAGGACTAATCTATGTGTTTTCAGGCCCATGACCACAACCACGATCACAACCACATCTATTTTTGCGCCCTCTTTAGGAGGAGGTAGCACTTGCTTCGAGGAATGTTACATGAGATTTAGGTAGTCGTGCAAAACCAGTGGGTCATGCCTGATGGTTTCAAAAGCAATTGATTGTTTTCTTTAGCTAAAATCAAGCAGGAAATCAAATCAACATAAATTGTGAACTTGCGCTCTCTATATTGCTGTTAGAGTACCATGTTCTCAGCATGGAATGCAGAAAAAGTATTTTTTCAACATTTCATCATTAGTGATTGTTTTTCCACGTAGTATTAATTTAGAGATAATTTTAAACAAATCTGATTTATATTCATTGACAAGTTTATAGTCCTACAACCTCAAGTGCATCCATTCATATCTTGCACGAGGGAGGATAACTTTTCCATAATTTCACTCGACTTTTAACAGTCAAATACTAATTTTTGAGGCTCTCATTCAAGTGATGGAGCAATAAGATCATTACCTTTGCATAGTCTTGCTAGGACAGTTTTGTGCCTTCTTTTATCATTTCACCTAAGCCATGACTAGCTTGTTGGAGCTCTACATCTAGCATCCATGATAGACAATTGTTTCTAGTCACATCTAGTGCAGTAAATTCTAATTTTGTAAGGTTGGACATTTCTTTTGCTAGCTATGGAAAAAATACATGACATAAATTATGAGAAATGAAAAAGTATATATATATAAATTACATACAAAATACACTAAAATATTCAATAATTTCAATCTTCTAAATTAAATTATATATGGGTTTTCAAACCCTTTAATTTATTTAATATGCACGATTGAATTACATGTAGGTCATCACAACCTAGGATTCAATCTTCAAGATTGAAAAATATTTTTACCTTTAGGACCTCAAAATTCAATCTTCAAGATTAAATTATATATAGGTCGTCAGAACTATTCAATCTTTTGGATTAAATTATATATAAGTTTTTGGGACCTTTAATTCAATCTTCAGGATTTAATTGCATATATGTCCTTAGGATCATTCAATCTTCTAGATTGAATTATATGTATAGTTCTTAGGACTTTTAATTCAATGTTTAGGATTGAATTGTATATAAATCTTCAAGACCTTGAATTTATGTAAAAGATTATAAATTAATGGCACACATACATATAATAATAATAATAATAATAATAATAATAATAATAATAATAATAATAATAATAATAATAATAATAATAATAAAATAGATCACACAATTATAAATAATAAGATGATATATAATTTTAACAACTGAAATACATTAACAAGAATAAATAGTACTATTGCAAATAATCATGGATACTATTATTGCAGAGAATCAAATGCACGTGTAAAGAAAGAGATACTAAAATATTGATATTCAATAATATATGAAATAAAAACATGTCTGTGGAAGAACTAAAATCTAATAAATAATCAAACTAAATTACCGTTAATGATTACCTAGGATAATTTCGTACCGATAACATATTATAATAGTAGAAATCAAGAAAAGAAAATAAATAGAAAAAAAAAAGATAATCAAAATACTTCAACCTTTATTTTATTATTTATAATTAATATACATATATACCTGAACTTATATGGACCAGGTAAAGTAAATAATTAACGAGGCCCGAAAAAAACGTGAACCAAAACAACCTATATGAGATGACCGACGCCTGTAAAGCCATCTGGCCGTACCTGGCCTGATCCAAAAATAATCAACTACCGAAGTTCACCTGAGTGAACCGCAGATATAAAGCTTGTGGGGGTTCGATGGTTTCTCGACAGCTCTCAGATAAAAGCAAGGACCCGTGGCCCGAAATGAATTTTATTGAGTACAGGCTGTACAGCTTACTTCACGGAAATTTATTCGAAAAACAACCCCAGAGTAATTGAGTCCACACTTATGGCTAGCAAGTTTACACCACCGAAAACAGAAACGAACACACAATTTTAATGCTTGACATTTATGCCTTATTTGAAATTATTTATCAAAAATAATTAATTATTTATTTTAAAAACTTTTAAATTAAATAATTTAAAAAAAATTAATAATCTTAGTTAACTATTTTTAACGAGTAGATTCAAACATAGACTTATTCATCGACCTATGTTCGTTATTGACGCATGCCGCTGAGAGTTATATATAAATAATTACGATCTAGTTATCGGCTCCTACCAGCTTGATTCTACTGTTACCCTCCTTGATACGGAACTGCTTCCCCAAGCCTAAATTCATCATGAGCATCCAGACAATGGTAACAAGTTGTCCACCTTTGCCAAGTGATGCAGCGTGTACATATCCTCTGCAATTAACAGCAGCATAACACAGCATCTCCACCCAGACACTGCAGATGAGCTCCCATTTATTAACCTCCTGAGGAATATCTTTCTGTAACGTCCTTGCCAGCTTATATCCATCGAATAGCACTGACTTGCTCCTGTCTCCCTTTGCTTTACTGGGTTTAATCGAAGGCTCCACATCCCAGAGATTCTTGATAAAGAAACGGAGTCGTTCCTTCTCATCTTCTTGGTGCAGCCGCCTCAACCTCTGAAGTGGTGACTTCGGCTTATCCGGCCCGAACAAGCTATTCATGAAAGCTTCGGCCTCGGCAACCGTATCCCGAAACCTGATCCGAGCAATCGATGACACTTCAGCCATTATTTTTGGCTCCCGTAGCAAGAGATGGAGCATGTAATCTGACAGGACTTTGCTCATTTCACGCGCCCATTCTTCTTTATAGTCTCCAGCAGTATCCCCATTGTCATGATCGTCGTTGTGCTGCCCCGGTAAAATGTCAAATGTTTCACCAACGTAGCAAAGATCGGTCGCGATGTGCCAAAGGATGAGGCTCTCATCATACTCAACTTCACTAACCCAATCGCTCAACAGCTTACTGCAGTTGAAGCGGTCGTTTGTGAAATACTGTTCGAGAACCCACTGCCCCCATTTCCAGTGAATTTCCTTTGAATTTTTCTCTCCCGCCTTTTGAGCCTTGAACTGAAGCTCCTGAAAGATCCGGTCTCTTAGTTCGTTGTGGAACTTTCGGGGAGGGGTGACTTCCTTAAAATCATCTCTGATGTCCATAATACCCATAATATCGGACAGCTTGTCCCACAACTGATTTCCAAGGAGGCAGCTGTCTATCAAGTTGTGTTGCTGAACGGATTCCGACCATCGTCTTGAGAGGATCCGAGGAGCCCTCTTGGTCAGGTACTTATGAGCATAATCTTTTGGTGTATATATTGCCCCGCCGATCCTTACCATGCAGCCTCCAAGGGTGGTTGGACTCCCTTTCTCTTCGTTCATCTTGGCCAGAGCAGTCATCCAATTGGATGATATGAACATACAGTAGGATACTACATCAAGGGCAATGGCACCAAACAGCAAGATATTCGTGATCTTGACATCATTAGGGCTGAAATTCTTGCTCATCTTATGCTTGAAAAACCATAGCCCAAATGTAAAGACAACCAACGTGGAGTATAAAACCCGGAAAAAGAATCCTAGTTTCGCCCGGTCATGGATGATGGCCCACTTTGTGTAAAGGACTTCATAGAGGAAGTTGAGCTCAATCTCCACGACCGTGAAAGCCCTCTCTGCGTCTAGCCGCAGGAGGTACTCTCGGCTCTCCTGTGACTCAGGGAGGCTGAATATGAGGTCTGCAATGAGTCCCCTGAACTTCATGTAGTAACAGTATGCATTTCGAACCATCTCCTTGCTGATTTCCCTTTCTTTCTTATGATCAGAATTTTCCTGTCTCGGGTACTTGAACGGTTTATGAGGCTCGATGACGGGTGTAGGTCTGAAGGTCGTCAATGTTTCATTCCTCGTCTTGTACTCCTCCATAAGCTTGGCATAATTAGGCCCTGGGTCGGGTTTTTGTAGCAAGGTGTTACTTATCTTTTTGAAGCTGGCGCGATGAAGAGATCTTATTCTCTCCGAGTACTTGATGATTCCGGCTAGGAACATCAATATTGTTGGCAACAGCAGCTCATTATTAGGGAGTGATCTATAGAAGACTATCCCAGTTGAAACAAGCTGACCTAGGAGCTTGAGGAGATGGCGCGCCCACAGCTCATTATCTTCCAAAGCTACGGCGGTGATGGTGTCAGGACCGCCAAGATGGACCAGCAGGAAGGGAGACCAGAATACCATAACGTCATTGATTTTGTTGCCAAAGCCATGATTAGGACGGGAACTTTGGGTGTTGGAGATCAGACCGACAGCAAAGAGTGCAGTCCAGTCGGCCACTAGGTAGGTTAACCAGACCATACCGTATATCTTCATGCTGTTGCTCCGTTTTCTGACAGGTGCAATGAAAAGCAGGACGGATTGGAGGAAGAGACTTAAGAGAACAAGGCATCGAACATCCCAACTGGCCCATAGCCGCTGGATTTTTGCAAACAATTTGAGGCCCATCGTTGTTATTACTATTATTTTCCTGATCTGCTGCGGTGCAGCTTCGTTATCCCAAAGAACCTGGCTGTAATGCTTGGATGGATAGGTTCAGTGTTTATGTCAGTGTTAAACTCTCACCTTTATATATCCTCCATTCGCTTCTTTTCTTGCTCTGCACTGTAATTGGTGGCGTGAGCTACTTAGCTTTGCATAATATACCATCCATCTTGGGTCCACGGTTGGGTACAGTAATTAAGCAAGGACGATTTTTTTAAGCTAAGAATCTAGTTCTCTCTTCCTTTTGACAACTCGCCTATGTTATAATTTTGACGCGAGCACCCTTCAGAGGTGTTCAATAGGTTCGGTCACTAATATAACCCAATCAAGGTTTATGAGTTACGATAGATTAGTATTTAATAAAATTTCACATGAATTAATTCACGGTGATTTATTAACTAAAATTTTTTAGTTCATAATTTCCCATGAGTTAATAAATATTACCATTATTATACTAAAATTATTACCTCAACAATGTTATTTTAACTAATCTCGGATGGATCGTTTTTATTTACACCTTTTCAAATCCAACCGATGTTGTCTAATCTCTCAGACTTTATCTTCTACTAAACCAACTTCATTTGGCCCCACCCTTGCCAGATCTAACCTAACGCTGATACAACTTCACCTAACTCCATTTGGACCTACCCTACTAAGACCCAACATCGTCTATGTCTATCTTGATCCAACTTAATTTCATTTGATCTCAAAATTAATTAAACCTAAGTTAGCTCGGCTCAAACCTTATCCTACCCATTAAGTTAAACCAAAACTATCCTAACTAGACCCAAACTAACAAATTAACCTAATACAACATGAATTTGCAAGACCTTTAAAATGAGCCGACCAATAAAATAACTATGATCCAAACCTTAAATGACATAGCATTACCCAACCCATAAACAAAACCCAAAACAATTGGTAAATATGAAATGGAATGGTTCTGCTCCAATTGCAGAGCCCTAAAATGGAATACAGACGGGTCAGTGAATGGAGAATCTTAAAAGGCAGCAGTCGGAGGTGTGCTGAGGGACTAGAAATGATCCTTCACATGTGTATTCTCATGGCCCACTGATTATGCAGAGATCAATATAGTGGAGATCAAAGCCATTTACTATGCCATCAAATTAGTTTCCTCGAAAGAATGGTTAAAACATTTAGACCTTATAGTTGAGATTCACTCAAAAAACATTGAAACCTAGTGCAATTCAGACTCTAGGGGACCTTAGGCTAGTCAACAACAACTCAACTGCATCAGGCTAGCAAGATTACCATGGACTAGGCTTACAATCATCCATAAATCATGGATTTCCAATGGAGTAGCAGACACACTAGCTAAGCAGGGACTACTTAAACACGTGGGATTTTGTGCATGGTTATAGTCACACTGCATGTAGGAGTCTCACTTCTTTTGTACTCTCTAAGCCATAATCATAATGGAAAAACTTTATTTGCTTTAGTTACAATACACACATGGGGTTGAACCTCGGCCGGGGAGTCGTAGCACACTTGTTTGCTTTATGCCTACCAAAAAATTCTAGTTGGGGAATTTCATGCTCTACTAAATACATTGTATAGGGATCAAGTAAATGGTTCATATGCTTTAGTGGCCTAATTTGTTCGCTTTAGCCGAAAGAGTTTGGTAGTTGTTTATATTTCTTTCTCAAGGGTGTTAACCATTGTGGTAAGAGATTTCTAGGTTATATAGATGTCCTCTTAGTAGAGAGTGAAGTAATGGAAGTATGATAATCTTGTATCTGGATTTTTCCTAGACAAAGGATTAGCAAGTACCTCCAAACCCTTCATAGAAGGAGGGATGGTGCTCACCATGGTGACTGTGTGGCAATTCTTTTTTTTCTAAATGGCTTTATAAATTTCTAATTCTCAAAAAAGAAAAAAAATATTGGTTTATTTGATTTAGATTTTAATTTTTAATACATTGGAATCTTGTAACGATTCATAGGACCATTTTAATGCAACTAGCTGCACCACTGCTCCTCTCTCCACCACAGGTTCACCTTAGCCCACAATTGGCCTTACTTTCTTCTACCACTAAGATATCTTTGCACCACCACTGATGTCACTTTGCTGCAATTTAGATTGTCTCTCTCTAAGATGGTTGTGCTATGGAAGTTTTGTTTTTTACACTCAGGCAGAATGCAAGACTAATTTTGGGATAACTTAGCTGCACAAATTAATTAATTAAAAGAAACTTAGAAGTGAAACACAAAAGAAATTTGGTGCATATTGACATATGATTCAAGTATTTTAACTTGTGAAGTCCTCACGTGAATAAATTTATTTCTATTCTTTGTATTAAAAGAAGTATACATTTTCATACTAATTGTAGCCTAGTATTTAACTAAATTGTAGTTTAATCTTCTAACCATATAATATACTGTTAGCTTTTATACATTACATATTAACATCCTTGTAAACTAGTATGTATAGCTTAAATTTATTTAATTATTAATTATCGCCTTTGTCACAAGGTAGAGAAAGAGATGAAATTTATTTAATTATTATTTGTTTGCCTTGGTTGCATGGTTCAGAACAAGATGGAAAATATTGTACTAGCTAAACGAGATGGAATATTAAGTATTGATTTACTTGGCAAAATTTTATCTGACGTTGAAGAAGTATAGAAATTATATAATGAATATGCATATAAAGTTGGCTTTTCAATACTTAGAGGTAATGATACTCTTGTAAGACAAAAGCCATTGTTCAAAAATAATTATAACGTTGCTGCTTGGCTAGGAGAGAGAAGAAAGGGACTAAGGGGATAAATTTGGAACACAGCTTTCTATATAATAACGGTAACTATATGGGAGTTCAAAAATAAGATAGTGTTTGATAACCAGCAAGTTTATATAAGGTAGATGATCATGCTTATCAAATCAAGAATTGGATTTTGGATCATGAATCAAAAAATAGAGTTTCATACAGAATTAAGGAGGTGGTTTATAATGTGTAGGCTTTCTTGTGATTAAGGTTATTAATAGGGAATGGTTCTTTGGTTCCCTAGTTTTTTCTATTGTGGTAGATCTTTTTATCCTCACTCATTTATCAAAAAAAAAATAAAAATAAAAATAAAATCTAGGCTTCAAAGATGATATATATCCTATGGAGGAAGTTTGATACATGACACAAGATGTTCGGACAGGAATGTAGAGCCATGATCCCATTTGCTTTTGAGAATGATTCTAAAAGTTATTCATCATGTGAAAAACCACAACTATTATCTTGCAAATCCCAAAGAACAAAATCTCTTAAAATCACATGTTAACTTCAACATTGATAAAGTAGGTGTTATTCACACTTTCAAGAAAGCTCGTGTATAACCCTCAAAATATACGAACTAAAAAAAATTTATTTTAAGAAGTTAATTGTGGATGTCAAAATGATAAAACACAGGGAGTATTATAGCGTATCCAACATAAAAAGGCACTCCTATATCTAATTTATGTTGAGTACAATACAAATGCAACATCATACCAAGGAATTAGGAGTGGAAAGAACTTGATCCTGACATGATACAATATATAAAATAGAGAGAAGATAACATGTATAATGAAAATAGATGACATAAAAGTCTAACAAGATAGATAGAGAGAGATATTTTAGATAATAATACTCTAAATCAACTCAGTTAACACTCACCGCAAGCAACATAAGGAAGCACTGAATCAGCAAGTGCCATTCAAAATATACTCGTAGAGCTACAATTTCCTATTGAATAATCGAGGACCATGAAATAAAACTTATCAGTACAACAGTATCAAGTAAACCACTATATAGTACTAAGCATGTGAATGTTACATAGAGCACATAGAAAGTATCACAAGATGAACATGGCGTAAACCCATTAAATAACACACAAGATAGAGAGAATGATAATATACGCCATATCATAACCATCACCAAGGCTATGTTCTCAACATATTATTCTTGTTGAGTTCAAAATTGAGTTCAGGTATTATTATTCTTGTATGATGAAATAAATAGGTAGAACTCCTAGGATAAAATTCTCCTAACAACTATTCTCATCTAGTGGAATGACCTAAAATAACTCCTAAGGCAAAACACTCTTGACCACTATTCCCATCCAATAGAATAGAAATTTACAACTCTAAAGGCAAACTACTTTTAGCTAATATTCTCTTTTGGTATAATAGACCAATATAACTTCCAAGGTATAAAGCTCCTAGATACTATTATCATCTGGTAGAATGGAAAATTTCAACTCTGTCCTAACTTACATGATTTTTCACTTTAATATTAATGTTTCATTAAACATCATAGCCAACATAATCCATATCACTACAACCAAAGGTAGTGGAAAAGGCGACTATTGAGCTACCAATCAAAACCCATTAACAACCAATCAATATTTACTTCCATTTTATTTACTCGAGGAGATACATAAGATAGATTAAAGATATATAAATTACTCTATTCATACTAGTGTATAAGGGCAGCATAATACCCACTAACCATACAATCTGGAGACATATAAAGTATACTGGTTATACTAGCGCACTAATGCTAACACTGTACCTTCCAATCTAGGTCACTTAATCCTTAAGTATCGATGCCCCTCTAGGGCTCGTAAGTGTAATACCCTAAATTTAGTTTAAACTTAATTCTAGGATTAGTATCTTAACCCTTTTCTATTCCTTTAATCCTAACTCTAACTCTAAATACCCTTCTCTTTTTCTCTTTTCTCTTTTCTTTCTTTTCCTCTAGTCCTCCTCTTTCTCCCATGTGGTATTAACTTTACCTAATTGATTTGTTTTGGTTTGGTTAAACAAATAAAATTCTCCCCAGTTGCATCCAACTCAATTGTCATCACCCTCCTTGTTTTCATGTTGTACACCACTATTCCATCCCTATTTCTCCTGCCCCTATTTTTTGTGTCCTAGTCTTACCACCTGACTTTACATCCCCATATCCTTATGCCATTCTTTTCACACCAATTAGCCATATATAACCCCTCTCTTACTCTTGATCATTTATTACTAACCATTAATATTCTTTCTTGTCATTTTTTACTCTAAAATTCTCTCCCTTACTAACGATCAATTCCTCCTCGAACTCCCTTCAAAATGTTAGCATTCTTCATAATCTTCACCACCACCACTTTCAGCTCAATTCATCTAGCCAAACACACCTAGCTTCTTTAATGCCTAACCTTCTCGATTATTCTAGCCATTTGAGTGAATTCTTTATATAGTCGAGCCTCCCATGCTTCCCTTGTCTTACTAAGCTTTTGATGTCCTTTATCAATCTTGTGCTATCCTTTTTTGAGATTATGGTTGTCTTTGCTGAGATTATGTTATCCTTTGTCATTTTAAGTATGCATATGACAATTAAGGGATAATGAACAACTCTAATAAGATATTAATACCTAAAAGAGAAATATTTTTTTATTTAGGATTGATTATACTTTATGTTCCACCACATAAGAATAGTAGCCAAAAGATTTATGTCCTATGATTGTACTTGTTTATTTATGTAGGGAAATTAGTTCAACAAAAATGAATTTTTAGGACCTGATCTAACAAACAATTGTTTAGTTACAAGATCTAATTGAGATAACAATCAGAACATAATAAAATTGTAACTCTAGGTCATTGTGATTAAGTAGGGTTGGAGTAGCTAATTGTGATTTGTTGAGGATAATTAAGGTTTGGGATGGCTAAGTATGGTTGTTATGGTCAAATAGGGTTAAGAGTGGTTAACCACGGTTTGGTGTGGACAATTAGGGTTGGTTATGGCTGCTTAGAGTTGTTTGGTGTTATCATGTGTATTTATTGATTAAAGTATAGTTATGAATGTGGAATTTTATTAATTGTGATGTGTAAAGTATAAAGAGAATGATTTATGCATATCAAGGGTGAAAATCTTTTGAATAAGATATGTTAAGACACTAACCAATTATAGAGAAAGATGTTGAGCCGGACCCAGACCGGTCCACCGGCAAATAATAGTGGCAGGGTATGTTACCCTTGTGACCGGTTCACCGACTATAATAGTGGCAGGGCATGGCCCTTGTGACCGTTCCACCGGCTATATTAGTGGGGTTCCCACACTCACATGGACTGATAAAGACTATGATGTGAATCGATTATAATTATCAGAGATCCGATGAAAAAGTTGTTTGGTTCGTAACCGGTATTGTTTATCTGTGTTATTGCATGCTATCTACGTAATTATGCTCTGTCTGCTATATCATGTATCTTTGTGTGTGGGGGCCTTAGTGCGTATGTTACCTTACCACTACGTAGCGTACTGATCACCCGTTTCATGGGTGCTGCTCATTCCCATGAGCAGAAGACCCGTTTGAGCTTGTACAGGTAGGAGATGATGTCTTCGATGCCTACGACACTTACGAGGCATTAGATGGGGCTGAGCGTTGAGCCTAAACCTCACTTGGTTTATCATTTTAGTTGTGTTTGTACTATGCTTTATGTTTTAAAACTCTAATCACATACTCCTTGGTTCATAAACCTAAATTACACTCTGATTTCTATATGACTTGCATTTTATTAATGATTCGTGTTTAATGTTAACTTTATTTAGCCTTAGCACTTAGTACTGGAGCGGTAGGAGTGAACCGGTTTGGTACTAAGTGTGGCGGTAATGCCCCCGAATTTACGGTTTTATCTTTTCGCTTCCGCTAAACCTTTTTAATTAAACGAAATTTTTCAGTAGTAAATTTGGGGGTGTTACACTAACAGAATACAAGAGGAGAGGGTTTGGACTGAGGTTGATGGCATACCACAACACACTAGGGATTCACATAAATCTATTCATAAAAGTACATAGCCGACACAAATGAATGGTAGAAAATAGGAAAAATACAATTCTTATTTACAAACATGGGGCACCCATATTTTTTTGCCATAACTCTTGAATTTTACCAAAATAACACTGGATCTAGTATGCTAAGAAAAAATGGATTGCGTTAACAAACACATGCCTATCTTTTCTTAATCTCTTTTTGGCTTCAAAATTCTCTAAACACCTGCATGTGTTGATCCATGATAGGTTATACACATAAATACAAATGATGATTTCACAATTTCTACCTTCACATAGTATTTGTAACAATAAGCAAAAGGATAACAAAAGATCATCATAAACCCCTAGGCTGGAAAAACCCCTCATGGTAAATAAATAAGAGTAAATAATGGCTTTGTTAGCATATATACTAGATCAACCTTAGAAGTAACTCCTTATGTCATCCCAACTTCACAATCTAACACTAACAACTCTAATCGTAGCCAACCACACAACCTTAGAAGCTTTAAGTCCGAACACTATTAAACTAGTGCACCTTTAACCATTAGGATCATAATTAATATTAGAGGAACCTGTCAACAACACATATTCAATATAAGTTGATATTGCATGCACCAAGTACTTCAAAATTTATACCACACCTAACCAAGGTGTCCTCAAGGGATTCACCATACACATGTTCATTACATGAGTAATATAATGATTTATACTAATCATATCATACATCAAGCATCTCACACCTATAGAGTATGACCTAGTGAATAAGCAACCAAACACAATCCCTTTGAATTTGGGCACATCCACGGTCTTTAGCTTGTTCTTCTCAGACATAAATTTTATGGTCAATAGTATAACATAGACACACAATAAAATAATAACCAATGAAGCATCAAATACCAATATTTAAGTCCATTGAAGAGACTACATATCTTTAGGTGCAACAACTAAATACCATAAAGCAGAATAAACCTCTAAAATAACATTTGTGTCTAACAATATCTCTAATATACCAATACTACTACCCATAGTATACAAAACATAACCAATGCAGCCTAAAGGAACATCCACTTGCTCCACATGCTACCTAGATTCCTCTTCACTAGAATAGTCTGTACCATTTAGATCAAAAACAATCTCTACCCTATCTAAAGGGCCTAGGAGACTCTCCTACTCCACCTTCTTTCCCATAAAGAATTCAAACTCTCAGAAAGTAATAGATCTAGATGTAACTAGGTCACAAATAAGGACCCCCTAGTCATTCTAATGATATTCTTATGTCCCAATTGAATCAACCCAATACTACTAATATCTAAGTCACACACTCTCAATGTTGTTTAACTTCATCCTAAATAGTTATGCCAATAAGATTATACAATATCCTAACCTACCTGCTAACAATTACCACCACAACCCCTTTAGCAACCTTTAATGTGCCATTCTCAATGACACACCTATATCCTTTGGTATCTAAGGATGATAACGACATCAAGCTCGTGGTTATCTCAAAAACATGAGGAACACTAGACATTGTTCTAACCTTGCTATCATGCATCCTCACCCTCACACTTCTAATCCAAGCAACTCTACACTTCGCACCATTTCCCAAGACAATAACTCCACCTGAAATAGTAGCTGACACGCAATTTAAACCCTCTTGTTGTCAATTGTAGCACTGGTAAATAAGGGTATCGTTCTAGTTGGGGATTGAGAGGGCTCAATTTTATCTAACTAGCTTAAACTATAAATAAAAATAAATTAAAACACTAAATAACCTAAAATAAATAAATAAGAAAATAAAATACTAATGGGGGTTTATAAAAATAATAATAAAAGGAATAAATAAAATAAAATAATAATGAAAATAATGGGAAACCGCAGATATGAGAAATATGTTAGGGAAATAAAAATCCACCACTTGATTAGGTCAAAATATAATATTTATTTCTAAGTCATCTTTTAATCGTGAAAAAGAGATCGACCAAGTTGCACACCAAACGCAGGTCCATACACCTTATATTACTTCCCTTAATTAATTAATAAGACCATGTGCCTATATTAACCCTATTAAATACTAGTAGTATAGCAGCAACAAGCGGCTCCTATATTTAACTAGATTTAATGCATTAAGTGTAAGTGAAAGGCTGTCAATCTAATTACCCAGACTAGTACAAAACGTATGTCTAGCTGTATTTCCTATCCTTGACCCACACGTATCGAAACGTTTTACTACTTCGGTTAGAATCACAAAATGATTAGGTGAATTATTATCTAACCTAGCTGCAATTTATACATATAAATTCTAGTATATTTAGATGGCCACCTCGTAGGCAAATAATCCTACATAGTGTCACTTATGAGGAACCATAACAAGGCATGCACCAAATAAACTATACTTGACAGAATCATACATATAAACGATAGCAATTAATATAGAGTCAAGAAATAATCTCACAAAACAAAGAAAATAAAATTATAATTCAAATCCTAATCTAGGGTTTCAATTTATTCCCTAACAATAAATAATTAGCCACTCATAATTAAAGAATTAACTACATAGAAATATATATCTAAAATATAAATTAAAAATAAGAGAAAGAAATAACCGGAATTAATTTTAGATAAAAGATCAAGAATTTATTCAGATAAAAATTAATTTTATCTAAAATAAATTCTTACTATTTTAAAATCTTTCTCTAATTTTTCTTCCTTCTTTGCCTTGAATTTCCGTACCAAATTCTTTTTCTTTTTCTTTTTCTTCGCTGGCGGCTGACGGCTGACAGAGCTGTGCTGCCTCAGACCCCGTGCGGCTTTGCGTCGCCAGACATGCGGCATGTTCCTTCTCGCCCTACGACTCTCCTCAGCGTCGTCCGAGCCTGTGAAGGCTCTCCTCCAGACGTGCCCTTCTGCTTTTCTCCCCCTCTTTGCCGTACACCTCTACTTCCTTTTATTTTCGTCAGACCCCCTTTCCACGTCAGCCCTCATTGCGGCTGACTCTCCTTTTTTGTGTCGCTGAATTCTCTTCTTTCCATGTCAGCCCTTACAGCTGACTTTTCTTCGTCGTTCTGTGCACTGCGTTCTTGGTGGCTCGTTTGGGTTCGTCTGTTTGTTCTTTAAAAAAAGAAATCTTTTTTTCTTTTTTCTTTTTTTTTTTTAATTTTCTTTTATTTAAAAATAAAACCTGCAAGAAAAAATTCAATAAATATTAATAAATCATATTTTGTTATACATTTACTTAATTTATACCATTTTACCTCAAATAATAATATTTATGCAATTTTTACCACTTAAGCATAAAATAATAATTATTCCCCTATATTAGTTAAATAAACTACCAAAAACTAAGATTATAAGGGTATAAAATGTGTCAAAATATGAACTCATCAATCCTCACCCTCACACTTCTAATCCAAGCAACTCTACACTTAGCACCATTTCCCAAGACAATAACTCCACCTTAAATAGTGTCATATGTTTGGAACCAGCTTCTATTGAGACTTACAGGTAGGAACATCTATAATCCATCTATAGACTAATCTCGTCTATCCACTAATAGTAATTAGTACATCACCATCACCATCACCTTTAGCTATGGCAGCATCACCCTCATTAGATATACCATCAAGTATATCTACAGATCTCTTATTAGGGTAGTATTTTCTAATATGATCTTTCATGCAACAACCATGGTAGACCATAGCCTTGAATATTCCCATCCTAGATTTGGAATTCTTCTTATCACTAGACACCCTTGCTACAAGACCTTCACTATGTGAGTCACCTGAACATCCTTTAATTAATTGATTCTCAATCAATTCATAATGTGTCAAGACATTCTTGACATCATTAAGAACTAATTCATCCTTTTCATACAACACAATCTCATGAAAATATTTATAGGCAACACTCAAAGAACACAACAAAATAATAGCCATATCCTCATCATCTAATTTAACCAATATATTATGCAAATCCATAACTATAGATTCAAAATCATCTAAATGAGATTTCAGGGACTAACTCTCATATAATTTTAAATTATGAAGCTGACTCTTCAATAATAGATGATTTAACATATATTTCATCATATACAAGGATTCTAGCTTCAACCACAAGGCGATAATGATTATCTCTTTTTCTACTTCTTACAAAACCTTATTTGATAAACATAATTATATGGTGGAGAAGGCATTCAAATCAATATCCTTCAACTCCTCATTAGAAATCATTTTTTGCTTCTTTACTTTTTCAAATATTTCCTTCTCCAATCCATTATGAATAAGGATCTCTTTCATAATTAATTTCCATAACCCAAAATTAACCAAATGATCAAGTTTCTCAATTTCAAAACTTGTAAATGCCATATTAATATAGATTAGTCATACACCCAAGCTTTGATACTAATTTATAGAGAAAGTAATTCACTAAGTTTTAATTATTAGGACCTAATCTAATAAGTGATTGGGAAATTAAAATATCTAATTGAGATAATAAACAAAACATAACAAAATTGGGGAAAAAATAATGATCTTTACTACATACAAAACCAGTGAATACAAAGAGAATCAAATAATTCTCACAATATCTTGAAGTACACAATTCTCTCAAAATCTTAGAGAATAAAAGAAGAGAGGGTTTGGACCGAGTTTAATGACATATTACAATATGCTACATTTTCATAAACATCTGCTTATAGAATTACATAACCAATATAAGAGAATGATAAAAAAGGGGAAACATTATGTGTACAAGCATGGGAGCCTCATGTTTTTCCATACCTCTCAACTTTTTCCAAAATAATGTAGGATCATGTATACTAGGAAAACAAGGATTGTGTTAACAAACATGCCCCCCTAATGTTTTCTTACTTGATCTCCTTTTGGATTAAAACTTCTCTAAACCCTTGTATGCATCAATCTATAATAGACAATATACAAAAATATAAGACATGATCTCATAGTTCCACCAAATGAGAATAATAGGTAGGAGCATTAACCCTTGGTATTGTACATGTTTGTTCCACCATATAATAATAGTGGACAAGAGTTTTTCTTCATTAGGATTGTACCTATCCATTCCACCTAATGAGAATTGTGGTCAGAAGCATTATGTATTGTGGTTATACCAGTCCATTTCATTTGATAAGAATAGTGGCCTGATGTGTTATTTCCTGGGATTGTTTATTATTGATATTGTATCACTAGTTATAAATAATAGTGTCCATGAGCTAAAAAAGACTAAGTAATTGGAATGTATAATCATCTATGATGGTACTCCATTGGTTCCTCCCTTGGACCATCTCATGTCATAAATACTATATATACATAGTTCCTTAAGGTAACCTTATATGCTTTCATGCCTTTCTTATTGATGTGTTTTGTTACCTTAGTATATAGTGCACTGATCATCTTTTTTTTTTGAGAGATGCTCATTCCCATGGGCAAACAGTCTAGATGATGATGTACATCTTCTTGGATATTTATTTAATGATTTTTCTTAATATGATGTACTTCCTATGGATGAGTGACTTATTATTAGACTAGGCATAGATTCGATGTTATGTTATGGCTAAAACTTTTTCTGGATACCTTATGGACTCTTAGTTCCATTATATATCTTTATTATTATTATTTTAATTGTATTGTACTCAAAGTTTTATCTCTAAAATCTTATCTATGTTTATAAAAATTCCCCTCATTCTCTTATTTATAGTCATGAATATCTATTCCTTATATTTGATATGAGAAAGGTATGGTAAATTAAACTCATGTCGAGTATGGAGGCAACATGAAATTGTCTTAATATTATTCTTCTACAAAATAAAAATATTTTGTAGTTAATTTTTGAATGTTAAAGTAGGTCATCTATATAGTAGAATAAGGTATTATTAGGGCATTAAGGCACATTAGTGAAACTAATCCAAAACAAGGGATCCTATCTTGTCTCTAGGGTAACTAATCATAGAGAGTAAAAAATTTCCAAACTTGAGGTCTTCCACTTTAGATATTAGTAATTATCTTGGTGATCATAAGTATCACATAGTACACAAAAAAGTTTAATTTCCATATTTAACAACTTTTTCTTACTTCTAATTGTTGAAGTTAATCCTAAGATCAACAATTAACCTAAAACAAAAATTAACACTAAGGTTAACCTAATAAATCTACTAAATTCATCTTATGTCCAATTATTCACACTTATGTGCATTAGGTCATAAATAACTAAAATGTGTACAACCCCACATTTTTGTAAGATGGATGAATGAGAAATTATGCCAATTTTGGACTTTTGATTTTGATTTAATGTTATGATTTGGTTTGGGATAAAATTTTATTTGAAATCATATTGAAAAATGAAGTTTAATGAGTTTTACAAACAAACCAATCAACGAGTTTATCATTTTAGCTAATTTAGGTTCCTCAACTAAAACGATCAATTGGTTATGGAAAACTGATCAACAAATGGCAGAATAGTCGACTAGTATACTCAAACCCATCAACTAGTTTATCGATTTGGTCACATCTTTGAGCTTTTTGTTTTGAAAAATCCCTTATATTAAAATGGAACCTTACCAAACCATGCGAATTTATTTCTAAGATATTCCTAACTATTTTTATGAGGTTTACACCCAAAATATTGCCTCAAATTAATATGGAGGTTTATTAGGAAAATATAGGGAAAGATATGACCTCAACATCATCTTCTTCTTCCTGTCTCCTCTACACAATTATGAGATCAAATGCTTCAATCTCAGGCACATTTCTGAGTATTTGGAAGATTCCTTCCATGATGAATTTCTATTTCCCCATTAATTAATCCTCATTCTATTCTAATTGACCTAAATTTTCTAGAGACACCACTTGAGCTCTAGAGAAGAGTTATACAAATTTTAGACAAAGTTCTTATACTTTGATTGAATTTAAATGGTCAATTGTAGGATTTTAAATTGATTTTTGAACCCTCAGTGTCCTCTTTGATTAGTTGGCTATAAATAGCCATGGTCATCACTTCTATACACATTTATTTCAACCACTAAATTTTTCTAAGTCTTATATTGTGCCCTCTTCTTCTTACACTTCGAGTATTATTAGTCAATATCTGACACTCTTATTTCAATTTTTAAGTAAGGTAGAGTTAGACTATGGAAAAAAGTTGAGTGGTCTAGTGTAATACCCTAAAATTTTGCTAAACCTAATCCTGGATCATTAATACATAATCCAATTCTAATTTTGAGAAAATTTTATTTTATCCTTAATTAAATTCCTTGATCCTAAATCTTAACCAAATCTAAATCTTTGACCTAGATAATTTATATTTCATAACCTAATCTTAATTTTGGTAAATTTTATTACTAATCATACCAAGTTTAGCTAATCAACAATATATAATACTAACCCCAACCTTTTCCTTTTCTTTTTACCTTTTCCCTTTTCTTTTTCCTCTTTACTTTTTCTTTTCTCCTTTCTTCTTCATCATATGCTAGAATGCTTGACTTTGACTTACTTACTACTTGCAACAACCATCACCCTCATCTACTACTATAACAATCATCATCATCCCTCACCATCATCATTTCATTATAGCTTCTCCCCTAACAACACACACCACCCCCTACCATTTTCTTCTCACACAAGCCACACACAACTATCATTATCAAATATCTCTTTCGTTGAAAATTTTCTCCACCTCCTCATTCCTTTGCCATCCTTCATTCCCCTATCACCATACAGCTGCACTATCCTCCCTCTACATCTCCCTGCACAATCGTACCTCTTTGCACAGCCTTCCCATGCATGAGCTAAGCTCTCGACTAGGGTGTACACCATCTACCTCACACTAGTGCATCCTCCCCATTTTAGCCATGCACCTATTTTTTATTCCCAAACTGTACCCAAAAACCACCAAAATTTCACTACAACACCATATACATTCCATGACACTTCTACGCAACTCTAGCTTCCATTGCACTTTAATTATTTCCTCTTTTACCCTCCTTTAACTTAAATTCTCCATTGGTCTTAATATCTAATACCAATCATATATTATTTTATTTTTGTAGGTGATATTTCAGTGATCTCAAAGGATGAGTTATAGGGTTATGTCCATAAACTCAGTGCCTTTGTTGGGAAGGATGCATGTCATAGTTAGGACATTATGTGGATGTCTATGTGTATGTGCTTTTGTTTGACATTTGATGTGGTTAATGTTATTTTTTTGATATGATATATTAAGCAATGAGATTTTGAAGTATACTTTTAGTATAAATGTTCGATATGGTTTCTTACAAATAATTGAGGATTTATGTTTTGAATAGATATTGGAGATGTATAACTATTGGTATTGAGATTATCAGACCATATGAGAGTATATGCATTTTTAACTACCTAAGGGTATTATTGTCATTTGAGAATATTTATATAGTCCTTAATTATGTTGTTAAATTTATGTCTTGTACATGGGTTCTACATGATAATCTTGAATGTATAATAAACTCTAATAAGATATTAATCATTTAAAGTAAAAGATCATGCAAGTCTAGTTGAGGTGTTTATATAGGTCTATTCCATTAGATAAATAATAGTGGCTCAAGTGTCTTGTTCTTGAAAGATATATCAGTCCATTCCACCAAATTAAGAATAATGAGGCCCTATACTCAATGTAAATAAATATATAATTAAGAGATAAAGTAATAATGGAAATTTACCAATAATTTTAAGTGAAATATTACATGAGTTAGGACTGAGGTATTGAATCCATTCCACTTGATAATAATAATAATAGTAGATTAGCTGTCCTATCTTTGAGAGTTGCTTTAGACCATTTAATCGGTTTAAGAATAGTGGCTAATGCATTTGTGCTCTGAGAGGTGTTGAGTCTATTCCACGAGATAATTACAGTAGCTTAGATGTTTTGTCCCTAAGAATTGTTTTAGAACTTTCTACATGTTTAACAATAGTGTGGTACTTGAACTCAATGTAAATAAAATATTATAATATGATATAATTATATAGAAAAACTTGAAATCATTATTTACCTAGCCTAGTTTTATACTATATTATGTATGCTTATTCTCTTATTTGAATTCATATACTATGTGTAATCCTTCTTTGACTGTATTGTTACCTTACTCAGTACCTAGTGTATTGATCAATTGTTTCATAGGTTCTACTCATTCCCACAAATAGATAACTCAGATGTATTTGTGCAGGTTGAGGTTGACCCATTGGATGAGTTCATGAATTTTAATAAGCTTTATGTGGAGGAGTCACTTTGGTCTCAAGGCTATGAGTGTAGAGTCATGTTATTTGATTGATGTATTTACCTTAATACCTTTTTAGACTCTTTGATCCATGGTATCCCTTTGTTTATATTTTGTTATTATAATTCAGAGTTAACTTCCTAACTCATATTGTAATTATAATAGTTCTTCCTTTTTTTTATTCCCTTATTTTACTATGGATGGTTTTAGCCTTATGATTGATGTAAGGATGGTGTGGCAACCCAGAGTTATGTTAATTATGGCAGTAACACCCAATATTTTACGTGTATGCTTCTACTGTAAAATAAAAAAAAAAATTTCTAAAAACCGTGTTGTTACATATTGGTATCAAAGTTTTGATTTTCATTACTGTGTTTTTTCCCCAAAAAAATTACATTTTCAATGGGCCCTCAGCTAATTTTAATTTTTTATTTGAAAATTTAGAAAATATCAATTTGCTTTTGAAAATCCAAATTAACTTATGAGGAATCGAGGGCGGGTAACCTAGGTGGACCTTGAAATGTGATTATGTGTTAGTAAGTTAGGAAGGTTTTATCATTGTAACACGTTTTCTGTGTTATAGTTAGTAGCTATGGCACTTAACGACCACATGGGTTGCTTGGGAGAGACTTTTGAGGTATTCATTGATTTCGTCAGATATCCACTTGAGTCTTAGCTACCACCTCTACCTCCACATTATCTATAAGAGGATATTGAAGAAGATTGGCTTAGGAGGGTTATAGGACATCACCCACTGCTCTACATTAGTGACAAGGATCTAAATATCCTAGATAGATAGAGTGGGGATATGGATAGGATATATGAGGTAGTTGATTGCCCACCTACTCGAATGATGACTGTTGCTTCTTTCTTTCTCTAAGGGGGTCGACATGTGGTGGGTAAATCATCGTACTCAGGGAGCCCTATTGATGTCTTGGGAGGAGTTCAAGATGGCAATTCATCCTAAGTTTTATCCTGAGATTCTTAAGAGGGATAAGCTAAAGGATTTCATGTAGTAAACTCAGGGATACATGATAGTGAGGTAGGACCGATTCATAGAGGTTTAGGTGTTTGCACCAAGGATCTTAGCTATCGAGTCTACAGTGTTCTATCATTTCAAGTAGGGGATCCACTTCAGCATTCTTAGGGTGATGGGTGATGTGGATTTCTAGGATTTGGCCACATTGAATGAGAATTTGTATGTCAAAGGTACTATGGTTTAGGAGTATGCTTCTATTCTAAGCAAGAGGAAGCCCAAGACACAAGGATCTAGGGGTCATATTAAGTCTTGAATTGGTGGACCTCTGAGTTATCAGCCTAGGGATCAAACTTGTGAGCTGAATAAACCTACTAGACTGGCAATATGCTTTATGTCTCATATTTACAACTTGGATAATCTAAGGTGAGATAGTTGAGGCACCCTTATTCAGTGTTGGACGTGTGGTTAGTTGGTCCACTGATCCTTCGAGTGTCAATGTTAGTAGGGTCATTTATAACAATGCGGTCCACTTGCACCTCTACAATAGTTATATCAGTAGCGGACCAATCAACAACCATAGTAGTAGTTTTAGTAGAGAGCACCTACCCTATCTAATTGATAGGCCTTGAACTTTCCCTCAGAAGGGAGGAGGTCAGACCCAGGATTTAGGAGGGTATCAGGGAGGATACTAGGAAAAACAATAAAGTGGGAGCTTGAATGTCATCAACCAAATAGGGACAAACAAGTAGTTGAATGTGGTCACTGTATTATTTTCCATCAATTCGCTACCAGCATATGTATCGTTTGATTTAGGGGCATCTCAATCTTTTATATTTACTACTTTTGTCACTAGATCTACCTTATCTTCATCTTCTACTGTATCTATTTCTAGGACGTTTCCTTTAGGGGATATATTGGGTTACACTAGGTAGTACTTGGACATGTCCTTAGAGATAGGTAAGGTAAACTTCCTAGTAGATTTGGTTGAGTTTGACCTATACGACTTTGATGCTATCCTAGGAATAGATATGTGATGGAGATATCAGGCTATGATAGACTACATGTAGGAGCAAGTTATGTTATGGGAACCTCAAGGTGCTTGGTTCTCTCATTAGATATGAATGCCTAGATCTACAATGAAGATCGTATCTACCCATATGTTGTATTGTTTGGTGCAGAGAGGTTACTCTATGTATTTATGCAGAGTTCAGGAACTAAACAAGGATGTATCAACATTGGGAGACATTTTGGTTTCTTGGGAGTTTCCATTGGTTTCTTGGGAGTTTCCATACATGTTTTTAGAGGAGATTCTAGGTATATCGCACGTATAGGAGATAGATTTCACCATTGTGTTGGTATCGGGGACCAAAGTAGTTTCGAAGGCGCTTTAATGGATGACACCAGTAGAGTTGAGGGAGTTGAAATTTAGCTAGAGGACTTAGTGGAACATGGGTATAGTTATTTGAGTGTGTCTTTATGGGGATCACAAGTTTTTTTTGTGAAGAAGAACAACGAGAGCCTTTATTTGTGTATAGATTATTGGGGTCTAAACTAGTTGATAGTGAAGAACTATCATATGCTTTTGGTGATCAATGACTTGTTTGATTAGCTTTGGGGTGCTTTGATTTTATTTAAGGTTGACTTAAGTTGAGGTTATCATTAGCTACACATCATAGAGGTAGACATCATGAGGATGACATTTAGAACATGATATGGGCACTATGAGTTCACAGTGATGTCTTTTAGGCTCATCAATACACCTAATGTATTTATAGATTTGATGATAAAGAATTTATGGCCATTCCTTGATTAGTTTGTGGTGGTCTTATTTGATGACATTTTGATATAATTTCACAGTAGAGACGAGCATGAACAACATTTCAATCAATTTTTTCACTCCTTAGAGAGCCTAGGTTGTATGCTAAACTCTCTAAGTGCACGTTCTGGCTTCATAAGGTTTTATTTTTGGGTGATGTGGTGCTATTATGAGGAGTTGTCATGGATTCGGCAAAGGTTTTGGTAGTCATTGAGTGGAAAGAACCCACTAGCATTCCAAAGGTTTGTATTTTCCTAATTTTAGTTAGGTACGTACTGCACATGCTTTGTTCAGAAGTTCTCAATGGTAGCTTGCCCGTTGATGAATGTTCTAAAGAAGAGGACCATGTTTTAATGGGTTGATTCTTGGGAATGCGCATTCTAAGATTTGAAGAAGTGGTTTACTATGACATTAGTTTTGACTCTACCTTTAGGTTTAAATAGATTTGAGGTTGACAACAACACTTCGAAACATGAGGTAGTAGCTTATGCTTCTCATTAGTTGAAGCAACATGAGCAGAACTATCCAACATATGATTTAGAGCTAGAAGCCGTCATTTTTTCTTTAAAGATTTAGAGGCATTATTTGTACTGGACTAAGTACAGATTCTACATCGATCATAAGAGCCTAAGTATATATTCACTTAAGAGGAGTTTAATATGAGGTAGAGGAGATGGTTAGAGTTTGTGAAGGAATATGACAGAGTTAACTTGCCATGAGGGTAAGGCCAATGTTGTTGTATATAGCTTGAGTAGGAAGAAATCACACTCTTTGATTTCTACTATATTGTCTCATCAATTGCTGGAAGAGCTTGGTGAGATGGGGATAGAGATTATCTAGTATGGTGACATAGAGGTCTAGATGTGTCATTTGACAATTATGTTGATGGTTTTTGTTGAAATCTGAGTAGGATAGTGTGGGGTTGTAAGCTTGATAGGATTTGATTGAAAATTCAAGATAGAAAAGCTGAGGGTTTTTAGACACATGAAGATGGCAACACTCCCTACAAAGGTTAATGGTGTGTGCTTTAAAATTATGCTAATTTGATGATCCATCTTTTTGTGGAAGGTAATTATACTTATTATTCTGTATGCCTAAGAGGGGATAAATTGTAGGAAGACCTCAAGAGGATCTATTGATGGCCTCGCATGAAGCAAGAGGTAACGGAGTTCATGTTGAGATGTTTGACCTGCTAGAAGGTTAATATTAAGAATTAGAGACTTGAGGGGTTAGTTCAACCTTTATATGTTTCAGGGTGGAAGTGGGATGCCATCTCAATAGATTTTATGAGTGGACTACTAAGGACTTGTAGTAGGTATGACATAATCTTTGTTGTAGTTAATAGATTGGTTAAGTTAGTAGTTTTTGTTCCGATAAATTCAAATTAAAATATGGATCAGTTAGCCGACACGTATCTAAGGTTTGTGGTGAGTAGGCACAGTCCACCTATCGACATAGTCTCCGATTGGAATTTGATATTCATTTTAAACTTCTTGGAAATGTTGTAGGAGGATATGGGCATGAGATTGAGGATGAGTGCTGCCTTTTATCCAGCTACACGTGGGTAGACTGAGTGGATGATTCAAACTCTAAAGGATATGTTATAGGCTTATGTTTTTGATTTTTTGAGGTAGTTGGAAAGACCATTTTCATTTGATTAAGTTCTAGTACAACAATAGTTATCATTATAATAGGGATGACACCCTTTGAAGCATTAAATGGGTGTAAATGTTAGACAATCTTATGTTGGAGCAACATCAACGATACTATTGTACTTGGACCGAAGATGATTGAGGATGTAACTTAGTAGCTTTGGTTGATTCAAGATAGGATGAGAATAGCTTAGAGTTGTCAGAAGAGCTACATTAATCGGAGGCATTGCAGTGATGGTTTTGAGCCAGGAGATAGAGTTCAATTGAGGGTTTCACCTACCAAGGCGGTGCAAATATTTTGTCAAAAAGGTAAGCTAACCCTAAGGTATATTGGTCCATATGAGAATCTTGATACATTTGGCAAGGTTACATATCTCTAGGATCTTCCAAAAGAGTTAGCTCAAGTTCATAACATCTTCCACATTTCTCAACTAAGGAAGTATGTAGTAGATTCGTGTCACATGATTAGACTAGATGATATTGAGCTTGACCATTATTTACCTTGCAAAGAGAGGCCATTGAGGATTCTCGACAACAAGATTTAGTAGACTCGAAATAGCTAAATTCCGCTTGTGAAGATCCTTTAGAGTCTTCATAGAGTAGAGGAGGCTGCTTGGGAGATTGAGAAGGATATGCATGAGATTCAGCTTGAGATTTTTAGCTTATGTTTGTAAGGTTTTGGAGTTTTGTCTTTTTTAAGGGGGCAGTCCTAGGGTAGTATAGTAACAAGTCTGATAGGTTTGATCACCACGATCGCTTTCCTTACATATTCATTTCTCTTCTTCCCTAACCTAGGCTTGTTGACTTCTAGGACAAAGTCTCTTTTAAGGGAGTAGTGATGTAATAGCTCAAAGTTTTGCTAAACATATAGTCATCTCATTGATACTCTAATCTAATTTTAATTTTGAGAAAATATTATTTTATCCTTAACGAAATTCCTTAATCATAAAATCTTTGTAACACCCCTAAAATTCACTACTGAAAAAGTTCATTTTAGTTAAAGAAAATAACAGAAGCAAAAAGCAAAATCCATGACTTTTAGGGATATTATGGCCATACTTAATACCAGACTGGTTTCCTCCTACCATTCCAGTACCAAGTGCTAAGGCTAAAAAGAACTATAATACAATTCACGCAAATTCAATTTCATTTAAATTAGAGTAGAACATTAAATATGTAACACCCCCAAAATTCACTACTGAAAAATTTCGTTTTATTAAAAGATAATAGCGGAAGCAGATAAACAAAACGTGAACTTTGGGAGTATTACCGCCACACTTAGTACCAGACCGGTTCACTCATACCGTTCCAGTACTAAGTGCTAAGACTAAAGGAAAATGAAATACAACTTGCAAGAAATTCAACATACTTAAATCAGAGTAGCGCATCAAATCATAAAATCCACCAATGGTGGTTACAGTAATAACGTATACATTTAAAACCAAGAATTTAAACGAGAATGAGAAACCCTAACGATACCGGATAACTCCTTACTCTCTTTCCCGTAGCCCACTTGGGTAGCACCTGAAAATACCTGCAAGGGCACTGCCCATTGAATAGGCAGGGGCCCCATAAAGGGAATCCCTTCAGTACTACGGTACTGAGTAACCCTTTAATACCACACTTAAAGATAGGCCCGCATACGACACATAATGCAAGCCACACACATATAAATAATGAGAGATGCATACATAACAATGACAAACATAATACTTTATAAGTCACGATCGATACTTTGGGCCTTAAGCCATTATTCTGTCATTAATCCATCAATATCATATTTTATATCCATGTGAGTACGAGAACCCCACTATTATAGCCGGTGGATCGGAAGTCAACACACAGGGCAGAACGCCTCTGACCACTATTATTGCCGGTGGACCGGAAGATAAATACACAGGGCATAACGCACCTGACCACTATTATTTGCCGGTGGACCGGTCTGGCCCCGACTCACATGGTGTTCCACTATAAGTGATTAGTATTTTTCCATAATCTTATTCACATACATAACTGATTTTATTGAGCTCGGGACCCCCACTATTATTGCCGGTGGACCGGACTATATATGTAATCATCATCCAGGGCACAATGCTCCTGGCCACTATTATAACCGGTGGACCGGGATATATATAACTCATCATCCAGGGCACAACGCTCTTGGCCACTATTATATCCGGTGGACCGGTACTCATAATCACACACCAGGGCAACACGCTCCTGGACCACTATTATAACCGGTGGACCGGTACGCAATATCACATACCAGGGCAACACGCTCCTGGACCACTATTATAACCGGTGGACCGGTACGCAATATTATAAATCACTGGGCCCGGCTCATTAATATTCCACTTTCAATTATTGTATCTTTCCTTTCGTTAATCAGCACATCAATCATATTTATATGCCTCGATTGGGAGATTGATAACCCGGGACACAAAGGTACACTGGTCGTACCGGTGCATGTCAGCTACTCAGTACCCTTTAACCATGAACCCAAGGACGCAAAGGTACCCTGGTCGTACTGGTGCATAAAGCTAACTCAGTACCCTACCGACAAGGACACCTAATCCATAAGTATGCATACCCCCTAACTAGGTCCGTAGAGCTAGGAAGAGTAAGATATAGGGCCTGGCTGGGGCACAAAGGCACACCAGCAAATACCAGAATAATCGTGGACTAAACCACGTCCTTAGGGTAGCGACCCCTAAGGAGTCACCATTCCCGATTTCGAGGTCTTTCACTTTAAGTAATAGTGTCTTAATTAAGGTGATCACAGAAAGCACGATGATCCGATACTTACTCACTTTCAATCGTTTCGATATCATTAATCGTTTCTTATTTAGAGGATTATCCAGGATGTCATAGAGAAACCATCAAGGCCATACTAATCATTAGATACTCTTATTTGGCTAATCAGCATTATTTAATCATATTAATATTCCACAATATCAAAGGCATGGCAGGTACAAACCACTCATTTTCCCTTTACTCATATAATTGTTAAGTATCCGTTCCTTACTTGATAAATTACCACATTACCCTTAAGGTTGCATAATTACCAAATTGCCCTTTGTCCGATTTAGGTTACCAAATTATCTCATACACTTTTCAGATCATCATTCACCCCTCCTAATTACTATACTTATCATATTTCCCTTTTGGTTGGTTATATTACCAAATCGCCCTTCTCCTTTGTTATAATTACTAAATTGCCCTTGAGTTGGATAAATTACTAAATTACCCTCCTTCATTATCATGATTACTATTTTGCCCCTTTAGTTGGTTAGGCAATTATCACTTTACCCTTTTATCGGCTAAATTACCAAATTGCCCTTCTCCTTTATCATAATTACCATTTTACCCCTCTCAATTATTCTAATTGCCATTTATCCTTTTTAATTATCACAAATCCCAATTTACTCTTCTTCACAATCACCAATATTAATTTACCCTTTTTCATAGTCAAAATTACTATATTACCCTTCTCCATTGTTAAAACTACCATAATGCCCTTTAATTGGTTAATTTACCAAATTACCCTTCTATAGTATCATACTTATCCAATTGCCCTTCTACAATCATAATTTAATTGCTAAATTATCTTTTGTCGTTATCATAATTACCAAGTTACCCCTTACTCCCAAGTTTACCATGATATCCTTTTATTTACAAAATTACCATTTTACCCCTTACATCCAATTTTACCATATTGCCCTTTTATCTATGAAAATTACCACCATACCTCTTTTACTTTACAAATTACTATTTTACCCTTTTACATCCAAGATTACCATCTTTATCTTTCCTTACATAATTACCATTTTGCCCTTCTTTTCCAATTTACCATATTACCCTTTACTTATGAAATTACGATTTTGCCCCTCTACCTCCAAAATTATCATAATGCCCTCCTTCATCCAAAATTACTATTTTACCCTTACTTCCAAAATTACCATTTTACCCTTCTTTCTCACAACTTACAATTTTATCCTTTACTTGTAAATTATCATTTGGCCATTTAATTATAAAATTACCATATTATTCTTTTGTCTCAAAAATTACCGAAATACCCTTTTCCACTTATAAAATTTCCACTCACCCCTTTATTCACCATTTTTATGAATTTTAACACTACATAAAATAATGGTATTAATACTTCATTTTTATTATCTAAGTCCACCAGCTTGTCATTTTTCAACATAATACTCATTAGCAACTATACACATTGATTTATTTATCTCATAAGCATAATTACTAAAATACCCTTAAATAATAACATCATTCATGCATTAACAACATGGTACATCATAAACAAGTATTTAACATTTCTATCCATATTCCAACTCCTTCTTTATTTAACCTACCTACATATGGCATAAAAGTTATCATGCTATTTCTTTTTAACAAACAATATAAGAAACCATAAACATATCATGCTAAGCATACAAAACATGCATAAAATCATACTAAACCCTAAATGTGCTAGCATGCGTTTTTCCATATATTTAAGGGAGGATTAACGGTTACCTTAATCCCGCAAAATATCAAATCTTACCAAGCATATTTAGCAACTCAACACCTAAAAATAATATCCATCATTATTGTTAGAAATAAGAAGTTAAAAAGGATAAAACTTTATAAAACAAATTTATTTAATAATACAACACTTTAATTAAATATGGATATACCTCAAAACTTTTCCAAATTAAATCCAAAATAAGGAGGAGCTCACGCTGCATGAGCAGCGTGAGTTTCATGCATAATCATGGGGAGAAAAGGGCTCAAAGAGGGTGAAGGAAGCAAAATCCATTATTTTCGGGTTAGGGTATTTAGGCTAGAAAAGAAGGTGGTTGGGGGAGGTTTCAAGGTAAGGGAATGGTGCAGAAGTGAAGAGGGGGTGTAGGTGGAGGCTAAGGGTGGTTTCGAGGTGGCTCAAGGCGGCGGAGACGGCGGCGGCAAGGCGGCGAAGTCGGCTGCCGAGAAGGGTCGAGGGGAAGGGGCTGTGAAGGAAGGAAAAGGAGAGGGAAAAATGGAGGGGTGAAAGGGTTGGTTTCGGCCAACTAATGGATGGCGGTTGTAGAGGGGGATGCAGGGTGTCAAAAGGTGGGTTGGGTGGCGGAAGAGGTGGCCGGAAGGCGGCGGTAGAGGCGGTTGCAGGTGGCTCGACGGTAAGGGGAAAAGTCTGGGAAGAAAAAGGAAAAGGAGGAGAAGGGAGGAAGTGTAGGGCTCGAAGGGGCTGTGTGGTGGTGCAGGGTGGTAGTAGGCAGTGGCAGAAGGCGGCGCAGGGGGTTGGTATTGGTGGTTCGAGCGGCGGCCGGCAGTGGTGATCAAAAACCGGGGGAGAATGGAGGGAGAAGGAAGGAGAGAAAAGGGAGCTCGGGGGAGGATGATAGGCTCAAAAAAAAGTGCGAATGAGGGGCTTGGGAGATGAAGAAAAAGAATAGGGGGAAGAGAGGGGCAGGGCTGGCCGATCGAGAGGACAAGGGTAGCAGGTGGCGGTCGGTTGGCAGGGGAAGACGGGGAAGAAGAAGGAAAGAAACCGGGGCACGCGAGGCTGTGGTCCAGGGCTGGTTGGGTTCGAATGAGGAAAGAAAACGACGGGGGAGAGAGGAAGAGAGAGGGCAGGGAGGTAGGTGGTGGTCGGGTTGCAGGCGGTGGTCGGGCGTGCGTAGGGATCGGGCATGGCGGAAACGAAAAAGGAAGAAGAGGAAGAAGAAGCCGGCCGGTTGAAGGGAAAGGAAATGAGGATGAACCGGCCGTTCGGGGAAATTTAAAAACGAAGGAAGGCTGCGGGCTGTGCTGGGCGGGCGTGCGAGGGGGAGAAGGGGGGACCGGGCCGAAGGCCCAACGCGCGGGGGAAGAGGGTAGCAGGCCGAGGGGTCTGGCGGCCTAAAGGAGGGGGGGAAAGAAAAAAAAAAGAGAAGAAAGGGAAAGTGTAAAAAGAGAAATGGAAAAATAGTAAAATAAATTAAATTAATTTATAAAATTATAAAATGTAATATTCTTGATAATTTATTTAATTTAATAATTTAATTTATTATAATGTAATATTCTAGTTTAAAGAGGAATAAGTTGGTAAAATATTAGTTTGGAAAATTATTTAAATAAAACAATATGATAAATAGCAAAATATTTATTTTAATTTATTAAATACTCTTGTCCGAACTTAAATACTCTAAAATCCATAAAATAATGAAAATAAATAATTTTACAAGGAATTTTATTTCAAATAAAGTTATTTATTAAAATATAGGTTTTTGAAATTTTTGGGGTATTACAAAATATGTTACAAAAGATAAAAACCCATTGTTAGTGGTTACAAGAATAAAATTAGTTTGAACAAGGAATAAAAAGGTTAAAGGCAAACCTTGAACATTCTTGAATAATCCTTGTGCTTGTACCCGATACTCGCTTGGATAGCACTTGCAATAGTTGTGCAAAGGACACTGCCAATTGAATAAGTAGAGGGCCACAAGTTGAACCCTTCAGTACTATGGTACTGAGTAACACCTTTATATAAAACTGAAAGGTAGGCCCGCATACAACACATAATACATAAACCATATAGAATGATAACATATGGACTAATACACAAGGTAACACCTCATATAATAAGAAATGCATAACACAAAATACATGTGCTTAGCAAGTCCATCACATACCCAAATAGGGATAAGTACTAAAGCAAAAATCATGTCATATCAATAGATCATTACGTGAAATCAATATATTTGGTCTTAAGCCATTAATTAATCATTGTTCAATCATCATCTTTTGAATTATATCCATGTGAGTGTAGGAACCCCACTATTATAGCCGACGGGTCGAAAACATACAGGACAACATGCACCTAACCACTATTATTGGCTGATGGATCTGTCTTTAGGGCTCCCTGCACCTAGACATTATTATTCACTAGTAGACCGGTCCATCCCCGACTGACATGATGTTCCACAGTAAGTGATTGATGTCTTCCCATAATTTATTACAGTCCAGTGTTTTGTTTAGTGAGCTTGAGATCCTACATTATTATAACTAGTGGATTAGAAACATATTTGGAAACATGCACCTGACCACTATTATTCACTAGTGGATCAATCTCTAGGGCATCTTGCGCTTGGCCACTATTATTCATTGGTAGATTGGCCTGGGCCTAGCTCAATAATATTTCACTTTATGTAATTAGTACTTTATGCATGTATTATTTAATAGGTTAATTTATGCAATTCAAGGGAAGAGGGAAGAAGGAAAGGTCACAAATCTAGAGACACAAATATATACTGGCTATATAATCAAGCATCTAATATCAAGGATCATGGCATACACAAAATCCTAACACGTAATTCAAATATATTTAACACACATTTCCATACACATTTACCAACCAGGAATCCCTTGTATAATTATGATATAACACCATATCACCTCCTTAATTATCCATCTAACCCTATGTTATGCCATGTTCTTGTGATATTCACTAACTTATCAAATATCCTTCTCTTATTATTCAATGTTACTTGTGTCTTATTATGAAACTCATTCAATCCATTGACATGTTAAACACAAGTTACTGATTTACCCCCATTGTCCTTACAAAATTACCGAAATATCCCTTGTTTGTTAAATTACCAAGTCACCCTCTTTCTATTTTTCAAATTACCATATTACCCTTTATGTTTGCATAATTACTAGATTACCCTTTGCATTTGTTAAACTACCAAATTATCCTCTATACTTATTAAATCACCAACTTTACCCCTCATACTTATTAAGTTACCAATTTACCCTTCTAGTTGGTTAAATTACTATATTATCCTTTATAATTTTTTAAATTACTAAATTATCCCTTAAACTTATTAAGTTACTAAATTATCCTTTTTACTTGTTACACTTGCCATATTGCCCACTTGGTTAGTTAAATTACCAAATTTTCCCTCATGCTTAGTAAGTTTACCAAGTTGCCCTTTCGGTTGATCACATTACCAAATTACCATTCTTATTTACTAAAATTACCAAATTACCCTTTTAGTTGGTTAAATTACCAAATTGCCCTTCTTCATTATTTTAATTACCATCTGCCCCTCTTTCTATGAAATTACCAAAATACTATTCTTTTATGCCGAATTACCAAAATACCCTTCTCCTCTATCAAATTGCCATTTTACCCCTTTGTTTTACAAAATTAGCAACATACCCTTACCTTCATGTTAAATTACCAAAATAACCTTCTCATTTCTTAAATTACCATCTTACCTCTTTACTTTATAAAATTACCAAAATACCCTTCCTTTATACCAAATTACTAAAATACCCTTCTTCTTTATCAAATTAACACTTTACCCCTTTACTTTACAAAATTACCAATATACCCTTCCCTTAATTATAAATTACCAAAATACCTTTGTCCTTTATTAAATTATCATCTTACCTCTTTACTTTATAAACTTACCAAAATGCCCTTCCTTTATGCCAAATTATCAAATTACCCTTCTTTCTATGTAAAATTACTAAAATGCCCTCCTTACTTATCCATTTATCATTCCATCCCCTTTAAATTTATAAATTACCGTTTTTCCCTTATTATACCATTTTTCCTAAAATGCCCTCACTACATAAAATATTGATATACAAGCTCCAACCACATCATCTAACACCACTAACTATTATTATTTATCATTAATACATATTAGCACTTACCATGCATACTTATTTAGGCCATGCTTTCATACATGATAGTTTACTAAAATTCCCCTAGGGCTTACATTAATTTTATTTATGCAGCAAATGACCATATTAGCATATCATACCATACATATGTATTTAACATTGTCATTAACAATAAGGCTCCTTCCCTTAAGAATTATTTCCACACATAACACATAAATTATCATGCTTCTCTTTTCATCAACCAACATGTGCCACTAAATACATTATACTTACAACATATATCGTGCATATAAACATATTAAAAAACCTAATGTGCTAGCATACGTATATCCATACATTTTTGTAGGGTCTAACCGTTATCTCATTTCTAGCAATAACTAAATGTTACAGGTTCCCTGATTAAAGGTTTAAGCTTTAATTAGTAAAAATTAATACCTCAAAATTAATCCAAACATGGCTCAAATGAATGTAGAATTGATGCTGCAGGAGCAGAGTCAATTATATGCAAAAATGAAAGGGAGAAGGGATCGAAGAGGGAGAAGTGGAGAGAAGGGAGATGCTAGTTCAGATGGCGTATTGGGGTTAAGTAGGGGACTTGTGGAGGGGATTTAGGGTAGTGGTTGAGTATAAGGAGGGAGTGGGGGTATAGGTGGTGGTCATGGGTGGATGATCGGCGGCTTAGGGCAGTAGAGGCGGCGGCTGTAGGTGGGGAAAAGTGGAGGCAAGGGTGGCAAACAAGAAGAAGGAAGGGAAGGGAAGGAGTGAATGGAGGGTCTATTGGGGGATCTTCAGCCAAAGGGAGGATGTGGGCTAGTAGAGGCGGTGTTGGGGAGTGGATTGGTGGTGGTGATGGGGGCAGAAGAGGCAGAATGACGGCGAACGGTGGTGGAGCAAGGTGGAGGTTGAGAAGAGGGAAAGAAAAAGAAAGGAGAATGAGGGTGGCTACAAGGGTGTGTGGTGATGGCTTGATAGTGCAGGGAGACTATAGGGGGTGGTAGTAGGTGGATATGGTGGTTGGTTGGGGGCAGCAGCGGCGGTTGGTGGCAATAAAGTGAAAATAGGAGAGGAGGAGAAGAGGAGAAGAACTGAGAAAGATGAGGGATCTATAGTGAGAAGGGATTCTTGAAGCATGGGCAGAGAACGGAAGATAAGGAGGTGAAAAGTAAGAGTGGGAGGGGGCAAGTATGGTTGCTTAGGTAGAGGTGTAGCAGGGCAGTAGGTGCACGACCTATGGTGGTAGGGAGAAGAGGAAAGGAAGGCATGTGGGGAAGGGTTGTAGGTTGTGTTTGGTCCAAAAATGGAACGAAAGGGATGGGAGAGAGAGAGCATGGTTATAGTGGTAGGCAGGTAATAGGGAGGAGTTATAAGTTGGCCATCCATGGCGTGCGATGGTTGACAATCAAAGAAGAAGAGAAAGAAAAAGGAGAATGAAAAGAAAGAAAGAAAGAAAGAAAGAAAGGTAGGCCAGTTGGGTGGGGAGAAAAAAAGGGGAGTAGGCTAGCCCACGCCCAAGGAGGAGGGGAAAAGAAAAAGAAAGCTAGATTGGCCTAGCTAGAGGGGAGAAAAGAAAGAAAAGAAAGAAGGGAGATGGGTTAGGGTAACACGCGGGAGAAGGGAGGAGAAAGAAAGGAAGTGGGCCGGCCAGTGGCCCAGCATAGGGAGGAGGAGAGTCGTAGGCCTAGCGGCTCGAAGGGGAAGAAAAAGGAAACAGGAAGAAAAAGAGAAAAAAGGAGAAAGAAAAAGGAAAAAGGAAAATAGAAAATGGGGAGAAAATAAAATAAAATAATTTTTTAGAATAATTGAATTTAATATTTTTGATAGATCAACTAAATTAATAATTTAATTTATTATAATTTAATATATTAGTTTAAAAAGGTTAATTTTAGTAAAATATTGGTTTAGAAAATTATTTAAATAGAATGAGTATGATAAAATAACAAAATATTTATTTTAGTTTATTAAATATTCACATCCATTTTTATATAATCAAAATTCCACAAAATAATTAGATGAAATAAATTATAATTTAAATTATCCTAAATTAAGGTTATCTATCAAATTATATGTTTTAAATTTTTAGGGTATTACAATCTTAACCTAATATGAATCTTTGACCAGGATAATTTATATTTTGTAACTCGATATTAATTCTAATACATTTTGTCACTAATCGTACCTATTTAAGCTAATCAACTATATATAATACTAACCCCAACCTTTTACCTTTTCTTTCTCCTCTTTCCTTTTAGCTTTCTTTTGTATCATATACCCAAATACTTGGCATTGATATAATTACAAGTCGCAACAATCATCACCAGCACCTCCTACTACAACTATCATCATCATCCCTCACAATCACCATTTTGGTGCTACTTCTCCATTCGACTGCACACACACTACCCCCTACCATTTTCTTCTCACACAACCCATACACAACCATAACTCTTAACAATCTCAACCATTGAAAAATTTCTCCACCCCCATACCTCTGCCATCCCTTGTTCCACTGTAACCCTACAGTTGCACTATCCTCTCTTTGCATCTCCCTACACATCCCTTCATACGTCTTCTTCTTCTTCTTCTTCTTCTTCTTCTATTGCTCCATTTCTCATGCCCAAAAAACCCTATCACCATTGTGCACCATAATAACCATTAAGCACCACCTAAAGACTAGTTGACCAACCACGGAGGCCACCCTATAACTTTTCCTTAACATTGTTGACTGCCGCCATTGGATATTTTCCATTTCCCCTCTTCCTTCCTTACATCCGTTGTGTTTTTGTGAGATTCATGACTAGTGCACTACCTCACGCACGTTTGTGCACTACTAATTTTCCTTATTACACGCTCATGAAAACTAGCACAACTTGCTTGTGTGCCCTCATATGTCCTTCGTACCACCTACTACACGCTTGTGAGAACCTATTCGTTATTATCCTTGGTAAGTTGTTATTAAGCACAAACATGCCTCTTTGCATAGATTGCCTATACATGATCCTAGCTTATGGCCTAGGTGTGCAGCGTTTGTTGCATGCCCTATAACCTCTCCATTTCAATAATGCACCCTATTTTTCACCCACAAACCTTACCCAAACACTACCAAAATTTCACCATAGCATTGCCATGCATTCCATCACATTTTCACGTAACTCAAGCTTCCCTTTGACTCTGATTATTTCCATTTTTACGCTTATTTACCTTAACTTATTCCTTAGTTTTAATCTCCCATCCTAATCATATATTATTTTTTTATAAGTGATATTCATGTGATCAGGAGGAAGTATAATATTACGTGCACATAACCCGATGTCTTTATTGGAGAGGATGCATGACATAGTTAGAACTTTATGTGTATGTGCTTTTATTGTACATGTGATATAGTTAATGTTCTTTTTATGATATGATATGTTGAGTAATGGGATTAAGAAGTATGCCTTTGGTATAAATGATGGATATGGAATCCATGCAAGTAATGGAGGATTTATGTTCTAAATGGATGGTGGAGATGTATATGTATAGGTATTGAGATTATCAAACTTTAGGAGAGTAAGATTTTTAAATACCTAAGGGCATTATGGTAATTTTATAATATTTATGTGGTCATATTTATGTTGTTAAACTTATATTTTGTATATTTATATGGGTCCTACATGATAATCTTGAATACACAATCAAATCTAATAAGATATTAATAATTTAAAGTTAAAGATCACGTAAGTCTAGCCGAGGTGTTTATGTGGGTCCATTCCGCTAGATAAATAATAGTGGCTTAGGTATCTTATCCTTAGAAAGTGCATCAATCTATTCCACCTAATTAAGAATAGTAGGGCCCTATACTCAAAATGAATAAATATATAATTAAGAGATACATTAATAATGGAAAGATACTAATCATTTAAAGTGAAAGACTACATGAGTCAAGACCTAGATGTTGAGTTTATTCCACTAAATAATACTAATAATGGCTCAGGTTTCCTATCCCTAAGAGATACTTTAGACCATTCCACTGACTTAATAATAGTAGTTCATCAGCATTTATGCTCTAAGAGGTGTTGAGTTTGTTCTAGCAGATAATAATAGTGGCTGCGGTGTTTTATATCTAAGAGATGTTCTAAACCGTTCCACTAGTTTAGGAATTATGGGTTCTCTAAACTCAATGCAAATAAAATATTGGAATATGATATAATTATAAATCGAAACTTGAAATAATTATTTACATGGCATGGGTTTATATTATCTTACATACACTTATTCTCTTTTTTTAATTCATGTAAGATGTGTAATCCTACTTCAATTTTATTGTTCCCTTACTCAATATATAGTGTATTAATCATCCATTTCATTGGTATTGCTCATTCCATGAGTATACAACCTAGGTGTATTTGTGTGGGTTGAGGTTGACCCATTAGACAAGTTCACAACTTTTAACGAGTTATTTGTGTAGGAGTGACTTTGGTCTCAAGGCTATGGGTATAGAGTTATGTTATGTGGTTGATGTACTTACGCGGATACCTTTTGGGAATCTTTGATCCATGGTATCCCTTAGTTTTTATTTTGTTATTGTAATTCATAGTTAACCTCCAAATTCATATTGTATTTGTAAAATTTCTTCCATTTTTTTATCCTTGTTTTACTATGAATGGTTTTATCCTTATGATTGATGTAAAGATGGTTAGGCAAACTAGACTTATGTCAATTATTGAATTAATACCCATGTTTTTTCTTATATGCTTCCGCTATAAAATAAATTTTTTTTGGTTCTAAAAATCTTGGGGTTGCATCCATTTTATCACTTTCCTTATTTTAGCCTTGAGTTGGTATGTACTTAGTCTCTCATATTTTTAAATTCCAAATTTGATATGATTTTGGTATAACGTCTGAGTTTAAGATTTTGGTTTAAGGTTTTTAAGATAGTATTTCCCATAATTGGAATTTCTATTTTTAAGGGGATTTTACGTGCATCATGTAAGTGATTATTTCTTTTAAAATAATTAGTAAGTATTCTTGAATGTTAAATGATTACCTTTAGTTGATTTCTACATGTTACCATGAAATAATGCAGTTATATATATATATATATATATATTATTTGGATGATTAGATGACATGATTTGATTGAAAAGCATAAAAATGGTTAAAAGTTTGCTATGATGATTCCATGTTGAGAAATGCATGTTAATTTTGTTAGAAATATAGTAAATTATGTTGATGCATGTTATAATGTGGATAAGAATGTTTATTATGTAAGAATCTGAGTAAAATGTGTAATTTAGTGATGGGTTAGGGAAAATAGATCAACTAGTTAGGTCAAACCAATTGATTGGTTCCTAGAATAGTTGACTGTTTAACCCAACCCATTGATTGGTAAGCCTACAAATACTTTAGTATTGCCCTCCATCAACTTGTTTTGCAAAATCAATCGACCATTCCCATGTGATAGACCGGTTTGAGGAAAGCATGGTCTGGTTGGGTCAAATCGATTGGCTAGTTGACCCAAACTGATTGATTAGTTTGGCCATACCAATCGACTGATTTGCATGATTTATCTCTTTTGGTTTAGTTATGATTTGAGATTATATTTGGGACTATACCATGATTATTAATGGGATAAAATACATATTTTTTCATGTATTATTAGCCTACTTAAGGGGTTAAAATGAATCATAAGATATGGTATACATTATGAGAAATGTAAAGGCTATTTCACTATTTCACGTATAACAAGTGACAATATTGTGAAAAAAGTAATGAGAATCAATATGGCTTGAATTAATAATATAGTGGTTGTGAATAACAATTGGCCAAGGAAAAATTAAAAACCCATATGGTTGGCCAAATTGGAATAAAAGAGTTGATATTGATTTATATGGAAAGTTGTCTTGATTGATATGTATTGGCCTTGAATGATCACCCATCTTATGAATAAAATACTAATTAAGTAAAGAAAAAGAAAGTCAAATTGAGTATGGGTCTAGGTTACCCAATCCTCAATTAGCTAATAGGGATTAGTAAGCCTTTGGGAATTTTGATGCATTCGGACGGGATCCTAAGAGATCCAGGTGCCTTACCTTCTCTAGAAAATGATGATATACTAGGAGTTATCAATACTAAAGGGCTTGCTTACCTAGGTGGTTGGCTTTAGCTTGGACTTATATTCATTCTAGTGATTGGTTTAGACTTGGACTTATGTCTGCTTGGTGATCGACTTTGGCCTAGACTTTATGTCCCTTATTTGGATAAGCTTCCATGGTATATGAGACCATGTGGTAGTGCACATTCCATTGCTTAATGAGAATAAAATATAGATGGTAAATATTGGTTGAAATTTATGAACAACGATCACATGAATGGTTAATGATTGGTTAAGAAATGACATTAATGATATGATTGACCAAAAATGAATAAAGCTATTATATACAATTATCTAATGGTTTAAATGATTAATTGGTTATTGAATGGAATATCGATTGAGTGATTGATCTATCTCATATATGGATAAATGAATGGCATACCCTATAGAAATTTAATAATTGGAAACAACCCTAGAGGTTGTTTAGATGCTCTTTACTATTACTTATGTAAGTGCTCATGTGAGAAGATTATGATCTAAGCATGATATATTATGCTTTGTTAGAATCGTAGATGATAGAATATCTTTGTGCTCTTCTAACTTTACATATGGCCTTATCATGATGCATGCTATAATTTATTTGCATGTATAGTAAATTAATATAATTTGGTATATTATGGGAGAAACATGGCTTACTTAGTACACAACGTACTAACATGCCAATTTGCTTAGTCACTTGCTCATTTCTATAAGTAGAGGACCATGTGTAGGTCTTTGGAGATGAATAGTGAATAGCCTACCTCATTTGTGCCAAGACTTGAGATCAAGGATATCTAGAAGTTTTTGGTGGATTCTATGGTAGAATAAGGTTTTAATTTTGGTGTCATGCCCTAATTTATTTTATAGTAATCCTGTACTATATTCATATGTATTTTCAAATGATTTGATAGAAACCTATTAGGATCCTTTAATGTAAACACTTTTGGAATTGTATAATTAAATTTTTTAATATAGGTTAGGCGGTTGACATCTATCTTATGTCAGAAACGATGGTAACACCCCATTTTTCCTAGGTTTTCTGTATTTCTACAAATGTTTAATGAAATTTTTTCAGTAGTAAAAAATAGGGGTGTTATAAAATGTTATTAAAACAAAAATATCATTATTATATCTATTTTGAAAAAAATTCCTTTTAATTAATATTCTTCATGAAAAGGCTAAAATATGAGAATTGAAAATTTTAGCATTCAGGTAAATTACATGGCATGGTAAATGACCATTTTTCCCATTTATGTGCATAATCATATAAAACTCTAACATATGTATCTATCTCATTATAAATAACATGATTTTATATTTAAAATTATATAATACATGTTAGGCATGGATATTAAAATAAAATAAACATGGTTCACTTAAAGGACAAATTTATCCTTAGGGAATACAAATACTAACAATCATGCAGAAATACGTCTAAACATGCTCAACCTATCATGTTATACCTATAAATCATGAATAATTAATTTAGAAAATTAAACCTATTCTATAATGCTTTTACAAACTCAATAATATAAATAATTTAATATGCTCCGCGATAAATAATTTTATGCTAGCATACTTAGGGAAATAAATACAATATAACCTGACATGCTTAGAACAATATTTACAACTTAACACACCAAAAACCTGATATGCTATCATGGGTTTTTCTACATATTAGATGAGAATATGAGTTACCTTAACTCCAACAAAAAAATATAAAAATATAATCAATCTAACATAAATCCTAGTCCTCGACTAATCCTGTTTGTTTACCTATATGAGTAGTGCATGAAACTTGAGTTTCAAGGGGCTATCAATGTGAGGTTTCCAATTAAAGAATCAAAACCAAAAAAATTTTAAAGGATGGGTAAAGAGAAGGATAAAATATTTAAGAAAATATTAGGGTTACTACTAAAGGGTTAAAAAAAATAATTAAGTCAGTTTTTAGAGTTATGTTTCAAATAAAATTCTTAACACTCGAAAAAAATGCTTACAAAATTTTAGGGTGATAAAGGTAGTGTTAGAACTATATTTAGAGTTGGTAAAAGTTTATCCAATCTAAGATAATGAATATAAACTAACCCAACCCATCCAAAAATTTATCAAAAATAACCAAAAAAATCATGAATATGAAATCTATAAGACCTGACCTCATATCTAGTTGATACCAAATATGACTCAATGAATGATGAATCTAAAGAATATCTAACATAATCTAACATCCAACTAATAATTGATATGATCCAAGAAATTAAGATCTCAAAACAAAAACGATCTGATCTGATATTATCTAAAATCTGACATAATCTGGAAAACTATAAACCTATAAAGAATCGACCAAATATTTTTAATAAAATCATAGTTTTTTCTAAATATTATTTTATATTATTCACTTATTCCATTTACAAGTCAAAGATAAAATCATATCCATAGTTCAAAAAACATACTGAGATGATCTAAAGTAGTAGGCTGACCATAGATTGGTAGCTTAACTATTAAAAGAGACAAAATATAGAAAATAGTCTAATGACTACTTCTCATGAACTTATTTTTGCTAATGTGACATGATTTGAAGCTATATGAAAATTTAATTACTTATTATTATAACTTTACTATAATGAATGTCATAATTAATATTTTTCTAGTGGTATTATCACGATTCTTATAAGTTCTAGATATAGGATAAAAAATATTCTTTAATTAAGAATAATTATCGATAAAAAGTAGCTTTCACATGTATCAATAGAATTCCAAAGAAGGCTTATGGAGCAATGTACACAACAAATAAATTTATGGTGCCCTATCTTCAATTCAGTATCAATGTACTCTTATGAATTAATACACCTTAATTATGGTTTTCTCCATTTAATAGCAGCAAAATAATCACCTAACTAATTTGAAGCAATATAAATCTTTTAAATTGGAGAAAATCCTATTTTATAATTATCAAATCTACTATGATTTGATAAAATATAATCATTATGAAAAAAATTAACATGTTATTCTCATTATTTGTTGTAGTTATACTATTCTTGGTACTATTACCATGTAGTCAATTACTATTATTGCTATTATTATTTTTTTTATCATTATTATAATTTTTATCATTAATTTTGTATTATTACTATTGTTTTGTAAATACTATTAGTATGATGTGATTCATCTATTATCAATGATATAATCTAGCTTATAATGGAGATGAATTACAAGTTATAGTTTAAAATAAAAAAATATAAAATTCATTTAAAATCTTTTTAAATTTGGAATATCAATAAAAAAAATTAACAATCCTTGTAAAGATAAAATAATGATACCAAATTTCAAGATCTTGAGTCAAATTCAACAAAATTCAAAGAATAAAATAAACCAAAATGATCATACTTAAAATAATTAAACTTACACATACTAGAATGGGAAAAAATGGCATGAACTTGAACCAAATTCAACAAAAAGCAGAATAATCAAACTTGACCCACTAACTAAGAGTAAAAGAATATGAATTTACTCAAATATGAGTTCGTCTAGTATCAACTTAACCTTATCTTAGATAATATAATGATCTAAGATTATCTGACCCCTAATAAATCATATCTAATCTGGCCCAATTTAATAAAATGATATGATTTTATCAAATATTTAGTTGACCCACTCAATATATGATCCATCTCGAATTCTACGAACCTACCCAATTAGTAGCACTAACTTTATATAAAAATAAATATTTGATGTTTGTGTGTGCCATTTTGTTAGATGAAAAACAAATTCATTTGTTTCGCTATTTAGATCTTTTCTTGAGATATTGGGTGATCAAGTTTTGAAGACTATAAATATAGACAATAAGTCAAGCAATTACACAAGTGTTTCCTTACGCACACCATAGTTTATGCTTCTGTCACATATCTAAATAAATTTTTGAGCATTTAGGCTAATTTTATTCTAAGCCTAGATTTATGGTGGTGTTTAGAAAATGTCTATTTGGATGTGAATTAGAAATTGATCTTGAGAATAATTGGAATGAGACAATAATTGAATTTCATTATCATGATCATCCTAGGTTGAAAAATTTCTTCTAGATATGACATAAATGGTGTAGAGGGATATACAAAGATACCTTTTCTTGTGATATTAAATCATCTAAAAGGAGTAAGAAAACAAATAATGTTTTAAATGGTATGGCAAATACAATCACCACTTGTAACACCCCCAAAATTCACTACTGGAAAATTTCATTTTATTAAAAGATAATTGCGGAAGCAGATTAATAAAATGTGAACTTTGGGAGTATTACCGCCACACTTAGTACCAGACCGGTTCACTCATACCATTCCAGTACCAAGTGATAAGGCTAAGAAAATGAAATACAACTTGAAAGAAGTTCAACACACACAAATCAGAGTAGCGCATCAAATTGTTTACAAGAATAAAATCCACCAATGGTGGTTACAGTAACACATAACATTAAAATCAGGAATTTAAAGAGAAAGAGAAAACCCTAATGATACCGGATAACTCCTTACTATCTTTCCCGTAGCCCACTTGAGTAGCACCTGAAAATACCTGCTAGGGCACTGCCCATTGAATAGGAAGGGGCCCCATAAAGGGAATCCCTTCAATACTACGGTACTAAGTAACCCTTTAATACCACACTTAAAGATAGGCCTGCATACGACACATAATGCAAACTACACACATAAATAATGAGAGGTACATGCATAACAATAACATGCATAATAATTCATAAATCACGATCGATACTTTGGGCCTTAAGCCATGTCATAGTGTAAGATCAATGTATTTGGCCTTAAGCTATTATTCTGTCACCATTCAATCAGTATCATGTTTTATATCCATGTGAGTGCGAGAACCCCACTATTATAGCCGGTGGACTAGAAATTATACACTTAGGGCAGAACGCCTCTGAACACTATTATTGCCGATGGACCGGAAGATAAACACACAGGACAGAACGCACATGACCACTATTATTTACCGGTGGACCGGTCTGGCCCCGACTCACATGGTGTTCCACTATAAGTGATTAGTATTTTTCCATAATCTTTTTCACATACATAAGCTCAGGACCCCCACTATTATTGCCGGTGGACCGGAATACATATAACTCATCATCCAGGGCACAACGCTCCTAGCCACTATTATAACCGGTGGACAGGGATATATATAAAGAATCATCATCCAGGGCACAACACTCCTGGCCACTATTATAACCGGTGGACCGGTAATCAATATCACAATCATTTGGGCCCGACTCATTATATTCCACTTTCAATTATAGTATCTTTCCTTTCTTTAATCAGCACATCAACCATATTTATTTGCCTCGAATAGGAGATCAATAACCCGGGACACAAAGGTACACCGGTCATACCGGTGCATATCAGCTACTCAGTACCCTTCAACCACGAACCCAAGGACGCAAAGGTACCCTGGTCGTACTGGTGCATAAAGCTAACTCAGTACCCTACCGACAAGGACACCTAATCCATAAGTATGCATACCCCCTAACTAGGTCCATAGAGCTAGAAAGAGTAAGATATAGGGCCTGGCTGGGGCACAAAGGCACACCAGCAAATACCAGAATAATCGTGGACTAAACCACGTCCTTAGGGTAGCTACCCCTAAGGAGTCACCATTCCCGATCTCGAGGTCTTTCACTTTAAGTAATAGTGTCTTAATTAAGGTGATCACGAAAAGCACGATAATCTGATATTTATTCACTTTCAATCGTTCTGATATTATTAATCGTTTCTTATTCAGATGATTATCCAGGATATCACAGAGAAATCATTAAGACCATACTAATTATCAAACACTCTTACTTGGCTAATCAACATTACTTAATCATATTAATGTTCCACAATCTCAAGGACATGTTAGGTACAGATTACTCATTTTCCCTTTACTTATATAATTGTTAAGTATCCATTCCTTACTCGCCAAATTACCATATTACCCTTTAGGTTACATAATTACCAAATTACCCCTTGTCCAATTTAGATTACCAAATTACCCCCTATACTTTTTAGATCACCATTCACCCCTCATAATTACTACACTTATCATATTTCCCATTTGGTTGGTTATATTACCAAGTCGCCCTTCTCCTTTGTTAAAATTACAAAATTGCCCTTGAGTTGGATAAATTTCTAAATTACCCTCCTTCATTATCATGATTACTATTTTGCCCCTTTAGTTGGTTGAGTAATTATCATTTTACCCTTTAATCGGCTAAATTACCAAATTGCCCCTTTAGTTGAATAAATAACCAAATTGCACTTCTCTTTATCATAATTACCATTTTACCCCTCTCAATTATTTTAATTGCCATTTACCCTTTTTAATTATCATATATCCCAAATTGGTCTTCTTCATAATTACCAATATTAATTTACCCTTCTCCATAATCATAATTACTATATTACCCTTCTCCACTATTAAAATTACCATAATGCCCTTTAATTGGTTAATTTACCAAATTACCCTTCTATAGTATCATACTTATCCAATTGCACTTCTACAATCATAATTTAATTACTAAATTATCTTTTGTCGTTATCATAATTACCAAGTTACCCTTTACTCCCAAGTTTACCATGATATCCTTTTATTTACAAAATTAACATTTTATCCCTTACATCCAATTTTACCATATTACCCTTTTGCTTGTAAATTACTATAATTCTCCTTTTACTTTACAAATTACTATTTCACCCTTTTATATCCAAAAATTACCATTTTTATCTTTCCTTACAAAATTACCATTTTGCCCTTCTTTTCCAAAATTACCATATTACCCCTCACTTATAAATTACCATAATGCCCTCCTTCATCCAAAATTACTATTTTACCCCTACTTCCAAAATTACCATTCTTACCACTTATAAAATTACCATATTGCCCCTTGACTCCAAAATTACTGCTTTACCCTTTTCTCCCACAAATTACTATAATACCCTTTTACTTATAAAATTATCATTTGGCCATTTAATCATAAAATTACCATATTATTCTTTTATCTCGAAAATTACCATCATACCCTTCTTTCTCACAACTTATAATTTTATCCTTTTTACTTATAAAATTATCATCTCACCCCTTCCCTTTCAAATTACCAAAATATCCTTTTGTTTACCAAATTACCAAAATACCCATTTTCACTTATGAAATTTCCACTCAACCCCTCTATTCATCATTTTATGAATTTACTAACACTACATAAAATAATAATATTAATACTTCATTTTTATCATCTAAGTCCACCAACTTATCATTATTCAACATAATACTCATTAGCAACTACATACATTGATTCACATACCCCATAAGTATAATTACTAAAATACCCTTAGACAATAATATTATTCATGCATTAGCAACATAATACATCATAAACAAGCATTTAACATTTCCATCAATAATCAAACTCTTTCCTTAATTAACATACCTACCTATGGTACAAAAGTTATCATGCTTTTCCTTTTTATCAAACAATATAAGAAACCATATACATATCATGCTAAGCACACCCAACATGCATAAAATCATACTAAACCCCTAATGTGCTAGCATACGTTTTTCCATATATTTAAGGGAGGATTAACGGTTACCTTAATCCCGCAAAATATAAAATCTTACCAAGCATAATTAGAAACTCAACACCTAAAAATAATATCCATCATGTTTATGTTAGAAATAAGAAACCAAGCATAAAACTTTGTAAAAATTTAATTAATAGAACACTTAATATAAAATACCATTATACCTTAAAAATTATCCAAGAAATTTTCAAAATAAAGGGGAGAGCTCACGCTGCATGAGCAGCGTGAGTTTCATGAAGAAAAGAGAGGGGAAAAGGCTCGAAGAGGGGTGAAGGAAGAAAAATCCATTATTTTCAGGTTAGGGTATTTAGGCTAGAAAAGAAGGTGGTTGGAGGAGGTTCCAAGGCAAGCGAATGGTGCAGAAGTGAAGAGGGGGTGTAGGTGAAGGCTAAGGGTGGTTTCAAGGCGGCATAAGGCGGCGGAGACGGAGGCGGCGAGGCGGCGAAGTTGGCTGCCAAGATGGGTCGAGGGAAAGGGGTTGTGAAGGAAGAAAAAGGAGAGGGAAAAATGGAGGGGTTCAAGGGCTGTTTTCGGCCACATAATGCATGGCGATTCTAGAGGGGTTATGGGGTGTCGAATGGTGGGTTGGGTGGCGGCAGAGGTGGCCGGACGGCGGCGGTAGAGGCAGTTGCAGGTGGCTCGGCGGTAAGGGGAAAAACTGGGGAGAAAAAGGAAGAGGAGGAGAAGGGAGGAAGTGTAGGGCTCGAGGGGTGGCGTGGTGGTGCAGGGTGGTAGTGGGTGGTGGCAGGAGGCGGCGCAGGGGTTGGGCTTGGTGGTTCGAGAGGCGGCGGGCTGCGGTGATAAAAAATTGGGGGAGAAAATGGGGAAGGAGGAAGGAGAGAGGAGGGAGCTCGGGAAAGGGAGTAGGGCTCGAAAAAAATGGGGAAATGAAGGCTTGGAAGATGAATAAAAAGAAGAGAAGGGGCAGGGCTAGCCAGCGATCGGTGCTGTAGGTGGTAGGTGGTGGTCGGGTGGCAGAGGAAGAGAAGGGAGAAGAAGGAAAGGGAGAGGGGCATGCGGGGCTGTGGTCCAGGGCCGGTTTGGCTCAAAAAAGAAAGAAAATGACGGGGGAAGAGAGAGAGGGAGAGGGAGGTAGGTGGTGGCAGCTGCAGGGTGGCGATCGGCGCTCGACAATGGCAGAAAAGAATCGGGTGTGAGAGGAGAAGAGAGGAGAAGGAGAAAGGGACTGGCGGGCAGCTGGACCGGCGCAGAAAAAGAAGGGAGTTGGCCGGTCCAAGGGGAAAAAAGAAGGAGGTCGGGCTAGGGCGTGCATCAGGCGTGGGGGGAGGAAAGGAGGGCTGGAGCGTGTAGGGCAAACGGGCCTATGGCCCAAGCAGGGGAGAGGGGGCAGTGCAGGCCGGGCGGACGACCCAAGGAGGAGGAAAAGGGAAAAAAGAGAAGAAAGGAAAAAGTGTAAAAAGGGAAATGGAAAAATAGTAAAATAAATTAAATTAATTTATAAAATTATAAAATGTAATATTCTTGGTAAATTATTTAATTTAATAATTTAATTCATTATAATCTAATATATTAATTTAAAAAGGATAAGGTTAGTAAAATAGTAGTTTGAAAATTATTTAAATAAAAATAGCATGATAGAATAACAAATTATCTATTTTAATTTAATAAATATTCCCGTCCAAATTTATATACACAAAAATCCATAAATTAATTAAATTAAATAATTCTAGAAGATAATTTATTTCAAATAAAAGCTATTTATTAAATTATTAGTTTTCTAAAAATTTGGGGTATTACACCACTCTTACTCATATTGTATAAAGTTATGATAATTTGGTGAAGAGAGTGAAGGACTTGAAAAAGGAAGAGATGTATTCTTATAAGAAAAGTATCCCCAGTATCCCTACTTGTATGGTTAAAAATAGTGTGTTGTCAAAACTTAAATTAAGAGTATGCATAAATTATTTGAGAAAAATATCTTAGTGCTTTAGCCACCAATTGTAGAGAGATATCAAAGGATGGAACCACTTGTACTTATGAAGTCTAAATAGAAATATTGTATGAAAATATTAAATAAGAAAATAAGTTCGAGCAAGAGGGAGAAAATCCATTATAAGATCCATTACATGATCTTAAGGTTTGTAAAATGTTTGTCTAATGCTTCTACCTTAACTATATCTAGTAGCTGCCTGAAGTTTGAATCATTGAGACTTCCTTGAACTCATGCTTTATAGAAATCTAATTCTAATAATATTACAAACATACATGATTGAGTAATACCTATAATATTACAAATTCATATAATGGGTCCTCATCAACCTATATAAGATCATTTAGGCCTTTACTGGTGAAAATGAGTAATACCTATGAAAATATTGATTAGTATGTTACTTAATGAGTAAGTTGACAGTAAAATTGAGAAAGGGTAAAAAAAGGTAAGATCACATAAAGAACTCATCGGGTGAACAACTTAAACATGATATAATGTAAGAGAATAACAGAATCCAAATTTCCATAAATAGATAATATCACCATCCATTTTTGTATTTACTTCAAGCTCAGGAACCCTCTATTCTTTATTTGGAGGAGTGAAATGAACTCAACACCTCCTAGGGAAACATAATCCTAATTACTATTTTTAAATAGGTTGAATGGTCTGAAGTACATCCTAAGGTAAAAAGTAGTTAACCACTATTATTAAGCTAGTAGAGTTAACTCAACACCTTAGCTCTAACTTATGTTATCTTTCACTTTAAATGATAATGCATAATCAGTTTTAACATAACTATCCAAAACACATAAAACACATCTACATAAAGATCGAAATATTTTCTAATGAAAAAGATCGCATCTCCCCTGAGAAACTCTAATTTCATATTATAAAAGTTACTTATTTCACATTACTTTTTCTCCACCAATTTTAGAAAAAGTTACTAAAATGTTATTATTATCAAAATATTTAAAAATTAGGGGCTAACTCTAATGTTTTATACATGCGATAACAACTATATCTCTAGGGTTACTACTCAAAACATCTATGTAACCCTAATTTCACAAGTTAGGTATAAATAATCCCATAAGACTCATGTAATCACAAAATTTAATAAAAATTCCTCAAATTCTAATATTAAAAACATATCCAAAAATCAGTGTCTAAATCCAATGTCTTATAAATTTAATAACAATACCGCCTTTAGTGTTACTATTTTTATTCTAAGCCATTTTCTCATTTTATGAGACTTAGACTATCAATAATAACTTCAAATATTCCCCATAATATATTAAGCATAGTTTAATCCACTTAAAAAATTAAAATATCAAATATTATATATTTAAGCCATATTAACTAAAATACCCTCAAGGATGCTAAAATACCTATATTTTACACAAAACCCTATTAAGTCTGATATCATTTTTTTCCAACTCTTAATCATACATATTAACCATACTCATTGTATACTTACCATAATTTATGAAATCCTTATTAAAATACCATATACCATACCAATTCACCTAGGGTCTATTTTAAGAAGGAAAGGAAAATGAAAAAGAAAGAAAAATAGAAGAATGTAATTTTATTTTCATTGTTTAGTTGTCAAAAAATTTTTCTAGAAAATATAATTCTTGTAAAAAAATTTTGTGCTTGGTTTCTAGAAAGACTTTTTTTAGGAAAGTTGATTGATATTATTATTATTATTATCATTACTATTTAAATACTCTTATATATTGAATAAAAATTAAAAATTATGTTAGTACATGAAAAATTCTATGAACTTTCTAAAAAAATAGTAAAAACTCCATAAACTTAATACTAATGGAAAAAATATATAAACATTCTAAAATATTACATAAATAACTTTTAATAATTTTTTTAAAAAATATAAAAATATATAAAATATTCTACATTCCTTTCCATTTCAAATACATACAACAAATATATATTTTAAAAAACCTTATTATTAATGAACTCATCGTTTTTACTTCATCTGTTGCTCTAAAAGAGTTGTGTGGCCACTAGCATGGGTTGCTCATCATGAATAATATACAAGGTACGCTATTGCTCTTGTAGTGTTGCAAACTACTCACATACTCCTCATCTTTATCTTTTCCACTCAAGGCTTTTTCTGGTTAAATTTAATCTATTTTAACTCAATTTTATTTATTTATCTTGAATTTCCGCAACACCATTTTGAGAAAACATCAATCGTAGGAAAAGTTAAAATAAAAATGAAACATAAAACTTTAATTTGTTCCCCCTTCAAATTTTATGGTTTAGTTTTGTCCACCATTTGTGTTCTCTATTTGTCCTTCATTATTACTTACTTATTGTTGTTTGCGAGCTTTAGAATATAGAGCATTTGTTCATTTTAACAGCACCACAAAGATAGAAGAAAGATAGCATGTGAAAGGGTGCAAATCTAACAACATTACTATGAATGAGGCTATAAACAAAATTAAGAGTATTTAATTCATTATTAATTGAAGATATTGCTAGTCGTTTAGGTTCATTTTAAACTAATAATTACCAAACAATCTGTGGAAGCTTGTGCCAAAATTCTAGAGGAACCATAAGATGGTAGGAAGCTTAGAGCAAAGGAAATTGGACAACTCTCACATGTTTTTAATGGATACGAAGAAAATTAGGAACTTCAATGAATTACTATGGCAAATTTTTCTACAAATTTCTTTCTTTTTCCTCAACATATTGTATGAAAAATGGCCTAGTACATTTTTCACAACCTCTTTACCTCCTATTTTTGTTCTTCCTAATTTTCTCAGTAACCAAATGCTTGGAAAATGATTTCTATCTCAACTTCTTTCCTTTCTATAGTATTTTTCATAAATCAAATAGGCTCTACTTAGTTCTAAGAAAATTTAAAGGAAAGAAAATTAAAATTAAAATACTTTTCTTCAAACTCTTTTCAAATAAAATTAAATTGTTAATCTTTAGTAATTTTATTCCTTATTCCTTACTCTTTTTTTATTTCATTATCTTATATAAACCGAACACAAAAAATTATTTTCCTCTTTAATTTTCTTTCATTTCTTTGAAAATTTTCATTAACCAAATGGAGCATTGGGGTTTACAAGATAAAACTTGTTGTAACAGTATTGTATAGGGGCATGCTTTCTCATCTTACTCACTTTCCATCATATAATATCACATTATCACATCATAACATTAACAAAATAACAATATCGATATAGTCATAACAACATGATAATTCTCATACTTTTATACATAAAATTCATAAGAAATCCCTAACTACGATTGGTATCCTTTTAGACATAAAATTCCTCCTTTTAGTTCTTTAAAATTTATAAAATTCACACACTTATCAAAATATTGTCTAGTATCTAAGCATATATAACGTAAGATTCCTCTTTCTAAACCTCTATAAAATTACCTAAGAATAAGGGTTAATATATCATTAAAACTCATAAAATCAAAAAATTACAATCTAAGGTAAAGGAGGGTGGAAAAAGGTGAAAAAATAGAGCAAGCAAAGACATAAGGGTTAAACGATCTATAATAAAATTTGACGTTGTAATAGAGAGTGTGATGAAAAGAGTTTCTATAGAAAAGTGGGAGGTAACAATACTCCTTTTTGTTTCTAATGAGGATAGAATGACACTCATAGCCATTAGTTAGGGGTGGAAACGGGGGAAGGTGATGGTGATGGTTGGAGTGGGGTAAAGGCATAACATTGGGAAGTTGTGTAATATGAGGTGGTAGGGTGTTTGACATGTGTTGTGAAGTAGATGAGGAGGGGTCAATGGGGTGGTTGTGGTGGTTGGTTTTTGATTCAATTGATGTTTCTTGGTGGTTAGTGGTGGTGAGTGGTGTGGTGATCCATGACATCAATAAATAAGGTAGGAAGGAAGGAGAAGAAGAAGGTTTTTGGGGTTATGGCTCTTAAAGGTAATGGAGGGAGAGAGAGTGAGGTAGCTGAGAAATAAATGAGGCAGAGAGGTTGTGAGGGATATATATATATATATATATATATATGGTGGCATGAATGAAGTGAATGATAAAGGGACGCAGGCATGAGCTAAGGGTGAGACATTACTAGGGGAAAATCTTAGGTAAAATTTTCAACAATACACATCTCAAGCTTTATGCGAGATTATGATTGAGATGATTTAGCATGAGAAGCTTGATTGGAGGAGTTTGATTGTGGTAGAGAAGAAGGCACACATAAAATAGGGAAGAATAAGAAGAAGAAAAAGCAAAAAGAAAAAATAAAAAGGGGAAAATGATAAATACGTTTGGGATTAGAATTAGGCTCAAATTTATATTATTAAATTAAGGTAATATTAAAATATAAATCATTTAAGATTAGGGTTATGTTAAAATATAAATTATTTAAATAAAGATTATAATTAGGTGAAGCAATTAAATACTTAGGATTATGATTAGGTAAAATTTGGGGTATTACACGAGGACAACAAAAGAAAAAGATAAAGGATTGGAATTAATTTTAATGATGCCATTTAAGGATATGCTAAATGGAAAGTCAAATATCGATGAAACATCTATGGTATTTTGTAATCAGATTTTGCAATATGTTTATAATACTATGCTAACAAGTATAGGTAATTAGAAAGCTCAAATAATGTGTGAGAGTATATTTATTAAGCATAATTTTGATGTTGATAAAGTATTATTGAAGGAAGATTTAGATAAAGATATCTTGATATAAAAAGAAATGGTGGTTGATGATAGTAATAAAGAAGGGCCAAGAAGAGATCTTCTCATAAAAATATGAAAGAGTATAACAAATTTTCATTTAAAATGACATTTTAATAAGTAAAATTTCAACACATCAATACATGAATTCAAAAATAGTAACTTTTATTAATGTCTTTTTGATAGTTACCACTGAATCATAAATGATGAATTGCTAATTGTTATCAAACTATAGTTTCTTATTAGGGAAACCTTATAAGAAAGTTATTAAGGCTTCCATTGAATAAGAAAATATTTGAAAAATTCTGACAAACTAAATAGTTTCCCCAAAGATATGTTTTTTCCCCTTATTGTCAAATGCCTAAAGTTTCCTTATATCTTTGGTAATGTATAAAGACTAACATAGTGTGCAATATAATTACCTTTGAAAAATTCTCTACCACATGGTACCTATGTTTCAACGTACTAAAATTTGTCCCTAAAATTATAAAATCTACATTAAGACCACAAGGTCAAACCATAATAGCAAACAAATCAACATTTGTACTAATGATACGTGCCTTATTTTACCAAATATGTATATTTTTTTCTCTCATTTTCATTTAAGTTTAACATAATTTATATTCTATTTATCTTTGGTGAATAATATGCGAAAGGATATGTTCATTCCATTATACCAAAATTCTATCCCAATAATGAATAACTTTGCACAAATATGTACTCAGATATTTTTTTATGTTACAAAATTAGATAAAATTATATGCACACTTGGCATTTATACTATAACATTTTTTTATTTATTTTTATCATTCTTAACTTTCCTCACATGATTAGAATTTTGGAAGGCCACACATCCAATTTACATCTATGTTACAAGGAATGAACCTTACTTTATATCAGTTAACTCATGTAATTTGTTGTTGCCTAACTAAATTTTCAGTAGCAAAATATAACAATTTTTATCTATATATATTAGAATTGTATTGAAACATTCATGACCATTTTCTTCTTTCTATAAGATATGCCTTTAGAAGAAAAGCTTTCAAAGTTATGGACCACATGTGACCATGCTTGCAAAGTCACAAAGATATGAGATAATGCTTATGTTGTTTTTGTTAGTTAGCATCCTTTCAAAAATGATTTTGAAGTGGTATCATTGTTTACTATTAGTGTTGTATTGAGATGACCAATTTCATGTGTGTAGTTCTTTTGGAAGTAGGCCTGGAGATTAAGGCAAATACTTTTATATGTGATTTTTAGGGTAATATAGTGCTCAAAACTCCCTTATTTTCCTAATTTTGTTTGAATAACTTACATGCTTTTTAAAGTTCTATGAACATTATTTGTTGGATGAATAGGACAAATATAAATTATATTTAACTATTTGCCTTGGCTCTTATATAAATTAGTGAGGGAAAATCCAATATTCTTTATTTTGTGTATAGATTATGTAGGGAAGTCATGAAAAAATTATAGCTTTACTATTGTCTCTTAATTATAATGTTCATTTAGTATAAGTAGTTACAATTGTTCTAAGATCTCTTTATTGTAATATAAAAATGGTGACAAGTGACTTTAATTGGTGAAAATTGAAAGTTTTTTTTTATAGAAAGATGGACTAACTAACTAAGAGCTCTTTTATGTGTTCTTCCATTCTCAAATAAACTTTTCAAAGATTTCTAAGTGATTTGATATCTAATGTTATGACATGAATTTCTTTAAAAAAAATGATAAACACTATAACTAATGGCATCTTACCTTCTCGTGTCAGATTAGTGTGTAAATTGATAGGTATTACTTAATTTTATGACAAGCTAGTGAAAGATCTGACTTTCTCTCCACATAATATATCAAGTCTAAAAAAAACTAAAATAAATAAATTAGATCACGATTTAGTTGGGGGGTTGCATTCACAAACATAAAAGGATCATTATAATAAGCTATACTATTCTAGTTAGCCATAATGATTTATATAGTGAAGTATCATAAAATAGATAGTTGCATTATACATAAATTATAGTAAAATATATTCCACCTCTTACTATCTATATGCACACCAAAAATTATCTCATTCCCTCTATTAAAGCATAACATTGTAAATTTTCTCCATTATATGCAACCATCATCTGTATATTATCAAACAAATACATCAAGTATGATAATTCCAAGAGTAAATCATATTTACAACTAAATGATCTATCAAAGTTTCAAAGAATTCTTGACATCAACATAACATGATGGATAGTAACAATAATACTACAAATTTAAGCTATCCCTAATGCTAATTAATCAGTATTTTTTTTATCTTACCTTAATTCTTTAATCCTAAATTTAAGCCTAACTCTAACCTTAATCCTAAACTTCTTTTCTCTTTATCTTTATCTTTTTCCTCTTTTCTTCTTTTCTCTTTTCTTATTCTCCTTCCCTAGGATTTTTCTTCACTCATGATTTCTTCCTTCCCCTACCAACTTCCTTATGTTTAGCCTCCAACTTGAAGGCTACCTTATTCTAACTTCATCATTATCATCAGCATATCTTACAACTCTAGGGATCTATCGCTCAAACATTTTCCATAAATCCCCTATTTTCAGTTGCTTAATATACTTGATCTGTGAGTACCACACCACGATGCATCACACCTTTCATATAATTAAACCTAACCATAAATATCCCTACTATATTAATCCATCATAAATTTAATGTCTCACTAAAATTTCCCCCTAAACCCCTCTCTATTGCCAATATTGTTATCCTTTCTTTCCTTAATTTTCTCCATTTTTTTGCAACAAAATTTGTGTAATTCATTAAAAATCTCAATGCACCACCTTAGTTTCATCATGTACTCATATTTATCTTCCTTGATGGCATGAGAAGATCATGTAGCTACCATTTGATCTTCTACACATAGCAACACCACCTAACCTTTAAACCAATGACTTATTTACCTTAATCTAAAATTCATATAGCATGACAAGGCCAAAATGAGCACCTCAAATTGCTCATCCCTCTCTTATTGAGTTAATCAAGTTAAACCCCGTGAATTTGTGCCCACACCTCATACAAACCATCCCCATCAATGCCACACCTTCATGTAGAGTCGAGCCTCTTCATTTACTTCTGTTCTTGATCTTTTTTTACCTCCTTTTCCTTGGTTCTCTTCCTAATTCCTGTATATGTATTCATGTTGGTTTTTAGGTGATTATCTAGTGGTCTTGGAGGAGGACACTTAGAGTTATATTTGCTTAGAGATCAATGATGTTTTAGGTAAGGATACACATCTTAATCATGTTGTTTATGATAATTTATGATAATGTTGTGTTATACTATAGAAAAGTGAGCATTTTGTGAAATTATTTATTTATATGATATTGCTTGGTTCAGCTTTGGTTTGAAACCCTAATGTGTTGGCATAACCCATTGTGTTAATTATGTTATGAAAATAATTTTTAAATAAGGGTAAGTATTATCAGGATGATCCATATTAAAACTTAGAAATCAATAATGTTGGGACTCATAGGGTTTTTATGAAAATTAAATGCTTTGGCTATTTTAAAGGTAATTGAGACATTTCTAGATATTATGGGAAATGATTGTGGCATGGTAATCATTGAGGAATTTATAATTAATCTTATATGTATTATGATTAAGTGTAGGTTGAGTTGGGTATAAGTTATCTAAGAAGAGACCTTTAGGCATTTAAGTAAGATAAGGATATTTTTGGCATAACTGGGTTAAATATGGAATTTTCGTATTTATAAAGTGGTAATGGATTTAAAATATGCTAAGTATGTTATGTTAATACCTTAGGGTAGTTATGGGTAACATATTTCTAATAAAATGAGAAAACAAGTTTAATTAAGAATAGTAACTCTAGAGGCAGGTTTGTTATTGCATGTGTAAGATATTAGAGTCATACCATAAATTTCAAATATATTGTCAATAACATAGGAAGGTACATTAAATTTTGTGATTAGGTGTGTCTTCTAGGAGAAGTTACATTTATCTCATTAAATTTGGGTTCATAAGGGGATTATGGTCACCCCCCTTAAGAAATGACCCAAACCACTTTTGATTGTGTTGTATATGCCTTGAATATTTATGATAAGCTTTCTTGATGATATTTTGATAACTAATAGTATAATGAGACATAAATACTTAAAGTGAAAGAACACATGAGTGATGACTAAGTTTCACGAGTCTATTCCACCAAATGAGAATAGCTAGTGGCTAGGAGTATTATGCCCTATTAGTTGTACCAATTTATTCCACTATATGAGGATAGTGGATAGGGGCTTTATGCCCTAGGATTTTCACCATTTTATTCCACTAGATGAGAATATTGGATAGGCACAATTTGCCTTAGGATTTTTACACATTGGAAGAGTATAGTGGGCTCCTTGAACTCAATGTAATAAAGTGAATGGATTGTAAGTATACCTAGTAATGGAACTATAGAAAACTTCTTATCTTACATCATCTCATAATATAGTTAATGCGCATGATTAATTGTTTCATGTGATTTTATGTGTGGTGGATATTCCTTTATTATGAATTTATTTTTACCTTACTCAATACACAAATATTGATCATTTTTCTCATGGGTGTTTCTTATGCACATACGTAAATTATCCAAATTTACTTGTGTATGTAAATGAGGATTGTCTAGAAGATTTCATTTCTCTTGATGCCTTGTATGTGGAGGAGTGTTATCCTTTAGGGTTGCATATAGAGTTAATGTTATCGGGTAGTAATTTTTGTCCGCATAATTTTTGAACTCTTAGTTCCATTGGATCCTATTTTGATTGTATTTTTTTTATTCTATACTTAAAGTTAATCTAAAAATACTTATTTAAATTTAGAGAAAATTTTCTCATTCTCTAATTATCTTATTTTAAAGTTCTAAATAGTTTTCCTTGTATTTGATGTAAGGATGGTATTGTAATCTAGACTTATATCGAGTATGCTGGTAACACCCAATTATCTTGTTATTATGCTTTTACTAAACTAAAAATTTTTAGTAATAAATTTTGGTATATTACATGAACCTTTTCAGGGGAAAAGACAAACCACAAACAAAAACCTTTTTTTTTTTTAACTTGAGTAAGTAAGAACAAGGTCATATCTCTTGAGAGATGTAACTATTTTAGCCAAAAGAAAATATGGAAGTATTCATAACCCAAAATTGGGTATGATTTACCCTAGTTTTCAAGGGTCCAATTTTCTTTCTAGGCTAGTTATATCTCATATTCCCTTCCAAGATAAAAATTAGCTGCAAGTAAGATATAACATGACAAACACAGAATATAACTTGCATTTGTAATGAATTATTAACATCTCCCTATAGCATATCTTTCATGAGATAACACATACTTCTACTGGTAAAAAATAATTGGCAAAACATAGTTCCAACATCAGTGAACTATATTTGTAATCCAAAATAGTTTTACACCTATGCGATGCACATATATTAATCACCATAAAATATAATATAAATAATTATAAGGTAAAATTATTAATATAACAAAAATAAAAACTTCATACATTCAAATAGTTGATATAAATTAAATATAAATATATGTTTGTATAACTACAAAAACATAAAAGGAAATGTTTTCAAAATTATAAATTTTTAAATATTTATAGAAATACAACATTAATAACAGAGCTCATTCATCATTTTCAATGTTCTCTAGTATAACATGAAATAAAATATATAATTATATTTAATATCCAAAGGAAGGGTTTGCCCCTATCATCCACTGAGCAAAATAAATTGTATAATACATTAAATATCATCCCTACTATAGGTATTTGAACTTTTCCTTACAAATCATGGGAGTTCTAATTTAGGCTTTGAACATTGTAATCCTTGTAAAACCTTTCTTGACACTATTTTTGGAAGGGATGATACTGAAAATTCGGGTTATAGATACATATCCCATTATTCTATTAACTAATAAAACATCATGTACAAGAGGTGAAAATACTTTAAAGATATGCTATTTTGATAAAATTTTCATAAAATCTTGTGAAAAACTTACATGAATTATCATATCACAAAATAGGCAAAACATATTGTAGTTAAGATAGATAAAAAATTTCTTTTGAAAATTTCATCTAACATTTTCATTCATATAATTTGAACCTAATATTTTTCCTTCTCAAGAATAATACTAAAGAATAGCTATTAGCTTCCATTTAGTTTTTAATTTTTCAAGGAAAATAAAAAAATGAAGATAAGTTTTATTTTTGATTTACTAAGAAAATGAAATATTTGAAGATTAACTAATTTAATTGTCCTAGCCAAAAATATTAAATCAATAAAAAAAGAAAATGCCAACATACATTAATTAATAGTAATAGTAATAGTAATAGTAATATATATATATATATCATGTTTGAATAATGATATCAACCATCCAACTCTACAACCTAATAAACTCAAACATGGCTGACCAGCTCAACCAAATCCATTAATAAATGATGCAAAGGTGGTTCATGGATTACTTCCAACATTTTTATCCATCTATCTACTAAGATTTTATGGTTTCAACACTACTACGGAAACAGGAAATAATAACGGGACATTAATAATGGTGGTTCGAAAACCGTCATCAAATGTGTGAAAATTAATGCGTGGGAAGTTTTAATAAGGGTTTTAGGTAATAACCATTATTAAAAGTGCAAGGTGAAATTTTGCACGGGAATTTTAATAACGGTTGACGTGAAACCGTTATTAAAACATGATTTAATAACGGTTCAAATAAGAACTGTTGTCAAAATTGGCAACGTTTTAATAACGGTTTCTGTAAGAACCGTTATTAAAACATGATTTAATAACGGTTCTTACAGGAGCTGTCATTAAAAGTTTGAGAACGAAATATAAATATATTTAGGTTGTACTCTCTTTCAGACTCAGCCGCTTCCCTCTCGTACTCTCTTTCTCTTGCAAACCCTTGCACCACAGCTCCGACTCCTCTGAATTAAGGGAAACCGTCGCACCACCATATCTCCACCACCCCTCTGCCATTCTTGCGAACGTAGCCAGCATTTGTACCTTTGTTGTTGCCGTTCTCAACTTGTACGCCGTCGCTCCCTTTACGTATGTGTTTTTCTTCCTTCATTGCTTAATTTGTCTCTACTGATATGTATATATATATATATATATAAATGCATGCATGTTGCACCAAAGAGGTTGTGTTTGATGTGTTGTTCGAAAATCTGTTGTTTGATGTGTTGGTGAAAAATTTTGCTGTGGCCTTTTTTAATTGTGGCCGGCCAAGACCTTAATTTATATATCTATATATATATATATATATATATATATGTGTGTGTGTGTGTGTGTGTGTGTGTGTGTGTGTGTTTATAATCTATTTTATAAAAATATGTATTATTATTTTAAGAGAATCCACAAGCCTAAAATATATATTATTATCATAAGATATGTATGTTCTAAATATAAAATTAAGGTGTACATATTTTTTTAGCACTCGCATTATTATGTAGATCATGTGTATTTATATGCTTTTTTTAATATATATTTTGTAAGATGTGTATTTATATTCCGTAAAATGTGTGTTTATATGTGTTCTATTATATGTATATATATTTATAATATATTTATATATAAGATGTGTATATATAATGTAAAATAATTGTGGTTAGGGTTAGGGTTGGAGTTAGTGTAACACCCCAAAATTCACTATTTTTTTTAAGCGGAAGCAATTAAATTAGAAACATTGAAAACCTGTAAATTCTGGAAATGTTACCGCCACACTTAGTACCAGACCAGTTCTCTCCGACCGTTCCAGTACCAAATGCTAAGGCTAATGAAAATATCAACAATCAATTACAAAATTAATACAAACTAAACTTCAAGTAATCATTAAATGGTTGTAAAAAAAAAATCAGATTACGCATCAAGAAATGTAATTCATTTCCAAAAGAGAATTAAACTTACAACCGATAAAAGGTTCATTAAAATACTCAATCGAGTATTGAATCAGAAAATGGTAAATACTATACCAAAGAAATAACAAAAGGAATGAAATCGCGTAAAGAATAAATACGGCCATGACACTCTAGAACTTCGAGCCAAACATGCTCAACACTTAGTCCCAACTAATATCTCGCCCACCTGCACAAATTCAGAATGGCATACTACTCGTGGGAATGAGCAGCACCCATGAAAAGGGTGATCAGTACGCTACGTACTGAGTAAGGTAACCGAACACTAAGGCCAACACATAAGCACATAATCCATACAGATTAATAACAGGGCATAATCCAACATAACAATATAAAGGTATATGAACAATTCAGGAAAAAGTACAAAGGCTCATATAATCCAAATTAAATGTTTAATAAATCTCTTATCAGAATTCGATTTACACCATGCCTTTAATCAATCTATGCGAGCATAGGAACACCCCACTATTATAACCAGTGGGCAGGTCACTTGCGGGATAAGGTCCACATCACTATTATTTGCCGGTGGACCGGTCACTTGCGGGACAAAGTCCACACCACTATTATTTGCCGGTGGACCGGTCTGGTTCCTACTCACATGGGGTTCCACTGTAAGTAATTAATATCTTTTAAGTGTCTTTAACAAACTCGGGTTCATTTTTATTGAGCTCGAGTCCCCCACTATTATTCGCTGGTGGACCAGACACTTGTGGGACAAAGTCCACACCACTATTATTTGCCAGTGGACCAGTCTCACATAGGGTAATAACCCTAACCACTATTGCTAACCGGTGGATTGGTTGGACCCGGCTCAATAATCTTTCACTTTAAGTAATTAGTATCTTAAGTGTCTTATTCAACAACTTTCATCATAGACATGCACGAATCATTCCCTTCAACACATATCCTCCAAGTCCACTCCACATCTCAATCTAGGGTCTATCCCAAAGCCCTAATTTAGGCCTCAATGGTTCATCTTACTCTACCTCACACAACCCATATCATTTTAACACTCTGCACACCATAACTCATAAATAACATCCTCATAATTACACTTTAATTACCAAGTGCACATGATACCACAAAGACTCTCAGCAACCACAACAAACCCTAGCTCGGTTTCCTACGTACCCATATAATGCTCCACATACTATTTCCATCCAAAGTATTCAACCACCCAACAACGCTTATATTACTTTCCTCATAATCCCAAATCAACGTTCATACGTAAATCTCGCTCCTATACAAACTTATATGTCCCATGCCAATCCTTAATACCATGATGTAATCATTTATACCACCATACAAACCTTAATACCACCATGAAACTATTAAAACCACCATGTAAACCCTAATACCACCATGAAATCATTAATACCACCATAAAACCCTAATACCACCATATAACCATAAATACCACCATACAAACCTTAGTAACAACATACAAACCCTAATACCACCATGTAAACCCTAATACCACTACATAACCATAAATACCACCATACAAACCTTAGTAACATCATACAAACCCTAATACCACCATGTAAACCCTAATACCACCATATAACCATAAATACCACCATACAAACCCTAGTAACATCATACAAACCCTAATACCACCATGTAAACCCTAATACCACCATATAACCCACGATTCTGCCATATAAAACCCTAAATTCAATCCATAGCAAAACCCAAGATTTATCCACATAATACAATTGATTAGATTCTCCCCTTTCATAACCACAATTTAGATTCCCCCATACAAGACTATAAGTTAGATTCTCTCACATAAAATCATAAATTAGAATCTCCCAAGGAAAACCATAATTTTGATTTAATTGGATTTCCCTAAACAAATCATAAATAAGATTCTCCCAATCAAATCATAAATTAGGTTCTCCCATATAATATCATAAATTACATTCTCCCAAATAACATCATAAATTAGATTCTCCCAAACAAACCATAAATTCAATTCTCCCATATAACATTATAAATTATATTCTTTCCCACGAAACCCTACATTTCCCATTTTATTCTTCCTCTCATGAATCATTAAAATACTAAGGTCAACTCATATCTCTTGATCAACTTCTTTCTCCATCCTTATTTTTCATTCTTTTCCCCACACAACCACATCAACATTCTCACATGCATGTCTTACAGGATCACAACACATATCATCATACATAAATAATACACATGCCATGTAAAATATTCTCCAACTCCACGTCGTACCATATACGACATAATTAATAATCATAAACATAGAATGCATAGCATATGAAGCACATAATTCATATAAGCACACAATGACCTTAGTAAACCCTTACCTAAAACGACACCGGTCTTGGAGCACGTTCCTAAGCCTCCTTAGGGCTTTGACCAAATAAAATCATACTTAATAAAATAACCTTAACAAAATTCTAACTTTTCTAAAGACATAAAAATAATAGAAATATTATAAACCTTGATAATATAGGGTTAAAGACTTTACCCTAATAATAATAATGATACTAATATAATAATATCAAAGATAATAAAAACTAATATCAATGAGAATATAAATAATAACAACAACACTAATAATAATAATAATAATAGTAATAACAATAGTAATAACAATAATAACATTATTAACAATACTAATGGTAAAATATTTCCATTAATAATAATGGAATAAGAATAATAGAAATTCGAAATATAAAATAATAATAATAATTATTCCTATAACATATTAATATTAATAATAGAAATAAAAGAAATAATAAGGGGAATAAAAATAAAATCAAATTAAAATACAATAAGGCTTCAGCCCTCAACATAAATAATAATAAAACAATACTACTACTACTACTAATAATAAAACATATTAATAATATAAATATTAAGAATAACAATAATGGTATTTATATGCAAATAATTGAGATAAATTAAATCAAGGCTTATAATAATATAAAAAATGGTTGAGAGGGTCTAGGGTTCAACCTTAGGTTGGTGGGGATAGGTGGCACCCGCAGTGGTGCACGGTGGAGGCGGTGGTGGTCGGAAAAATAGAAGAAAACAGGGAAAGATGGATGTTGGGAAAAATATATGAATAATTGAGGTGAGATAAGAGGTGTTTATGGTTTCCCAGGAAGAGAGGGAAAAAATGATGGTGGTGGTGCAGCCAAAGGTGGCGGCGTACGGCGGCAGACGGTGGTTTAAGGTTCCGGGGTAAAAATTTAGGCGAGACGAGCAACCAACTTGGCACGGCTATGGAGGCCCGTGCAAGAAGAATCGAGAGGTGAAAGTGGTTTAGTTAATTAGAGGAAATTTCAAGGAAGAAAATGGAATGTTTCGGTGGTGCTGAGGTTGGCTATCGGCGGAGGACGACGCGTCTTAAGTTGCGGTGATGGCAGCCCTCGCCGAGGGTTTTGGGGAAGAAAAATCTTCCACAACTCCTACAATCAGGCTTCTTATAGAGGGTAAATGGGATAATAAGGTTTTGGGGGTTGGTAGGAAAGCATTAGATGTGAGAAATTGGGTAGCTGGTGGTAGAAAACAGTCGGGCATCGTTTGGTTTCCTTTGAATTTTTCGTGAGGCTAGGGAGAGGAAACGGGCGAGAGATAACAGACGGAAGTTATGCCAATTTATTCCTGGAGTTAAGAGGAAGACAATGAGGCAAGAAACAGCCGGTATTAATCACCGTAGCCAGAGATGCCATTGATTGCGGCCAGTGTTGCAGCGTCGTCGACGACAGGGAAAGGAGGAAGAAGGAAGAAGGAAGGGAGGCGGTCGGGTCGGCCGGGAAAGAAAAGAAAAAGGGGAGAACCAGGTCGTTCGGGCGCGGGCGTTAGGCGTTTAAATGCAATGCTGCGTCCCAAGGAAAAGAGAGACGGAACGCCGCAGAGAGAGGGGCAGAAGAAGGGTAAGGAAATGCTTAAATGAAACGACGCGCTTTGGCCGTAACACGGAACGAAACGCAGCGTTGAGGGCGGAGGTAGGACGACGGTGTGGGCTAGGCCGTGCCGAAGAAGAAGAAAAGAAAAAGGGGAATTGGGCCGTGGCAGGCTTGGTCGGGGGGAAAAAGGAGAGGAAAAAGGAAAAGAAGAAAAAGAAGGAAAAAGGAAGAAAGAAAAAGAAAAAAGAGAAAAAGGAAAAGGAAAATAGTTAGGTTAGGGCCAAATAAATTAATCTAAATATTTAGGATATTTAAAATAATAATATTTAAATCCCTTTTTAGGATAAATTAGGATTTTTGAAAGATTTTCCAAAAATTTCATTTTAATTAGCAAAACACCCTAATTTTCTTCCATTAAATTATTTATAAAATTAATATTAATTTGGAACTATTTTCTCCTCATTGTTTTAAATAAAATAATTTATTTAGTTAATTTCTAAAATAAAATCCTTAATTTAGCTAAAATACCCAAATTCTCTCCTAATAAAAATACTTACAAATTTGTTCTTGATTTTCCCTAATTAATTTCCTTTTATTTTAATTAAATAATTTATTTAATTAATTTTTTATAAGAAAAACTCATTTAAATATAATATTTAAGATTAGAATTTTTTGGGGCATTTCAGTTAGGGGGAGGGTTAGTGTTAGGGTTAGGGTTAGGGTTAGCGTTAGCGTTAGGTTTAGGATCATTATCTTATGAGGTTTAGTGTTATTTTTATTATAATTTATTAGGGTTAATTATTGTTAGGGTTAGGGTTAGGGGGAGGGTTAGGGTTTATTGTTTATTATACTAAATATAAACTAGGGCTATGGGGAAAAATCCTAAGGATAAGGGTATTGTGCATGGGGAAAAGTTGAGGAGGTTGGTTGGGCATTGGTGTTGTGATAAAAATTAAATAGAGATGAATAATTGTGTATAATAATAATAATAATAATCATATAGGATTTATTAGGTTGTACTATATATATATTTTATCTTATTAATATCTACTTGATTTTACTATGCGTAGCTTGAATGATTTGATGATAGTTTGATGTTTAGCCAGTTTGTTAAATATATAACTAAAGATTATGTTCTTATTTTAAATAGTTTGATGTTGTTAGGTTTACATAGTTGGTTATGATTTGGTAGAATATATTTATGATTTGTCTAGCTAGTTGAAGATCAGTTTACATATTCTGTAATTTAGATCCTTTCGAGAACAACCTTGATGATAAGATTTAGTAGTTCTCATTTGTAGGTAGTGAGATGACATACCCTCCACTGTATTTTCATATGGTGCCATATACAGATGTACGGACTCATGTGATATGGTTATATGACGAGCTATGTCATTTGTACGCGAGTGGCTCATCCTATCACCCCTTCCATTCCAGATCTTATCACCTTCTGTTGACCCTGCCTTAGATAGATCTATGGACATTGGCCACGTCTACTTTTTTGCAGTGGTTTGTCTACTATACTGATTATTCTCGAGAGAATACTGTCCTGTAGTTCTAATACATTGCCTATGAGTCTTCAAATTTTCCCAAATACATTGAATTTAGAAACATAATAAAGGGTTAGACCGACCCTTCATTTTCCAATAAAAAAAAGGAAAAAGAAAAGACTGCATTAATCGAATGAAATTTTCTATTGGAGGCCGACAGGACTTACAGTCGTATATTGTGACCAACCGAATATTACTATTATACAAACGCCACATTTCATTCACCGTCGGTCTTGAAAAGGTGGAACTAATGGAGAGTTCAAGTTGGAATCCGCGGATTCATATCTGAATACAAGGAAGTGCCCGATGGCGATGGAATTGTGTGCGATGAAATCTTCCCATCCGTTTTGAAACAGACTCCGCCTTCTTCCTTAACTAGTTTTACTGGCCATTTTGCTCCGTTCGGGACGTTGAGGTATGCATGAGTGGGGAGACCCTTGCCATGGTTCTTCACGAATTTTTCTGGAAGTGCCTATGATCACAAATGCAAGGTAGAGATTCCACCGTTCACTTTCCAAACATTTACTATAGGCTCCTTTCGGTATGTTTTTTGGAGAAAAGATGTTGATTCAAAAATATTTTTCATGTATTAATGATTCTATACTCATATATATATTTTTTTTAAAAATCCTTAAATAAAGAATAAAGAAATGGACCAAAAGGTCAAAAATTAAGAGTTTTGAGTTAATTAATATGATCATCAAATATTTTAAATGAGGTAACCTTAGCTATACCCACTTGTTCATGGTTAACTTGTTTAATAAATAAAATGAGCTAGGTTAACCTATTTTCAAGATGAGCCTAAATTATGGTATTCAAGCTCAAATTGTTTAATTGACACATTAAGCTAACTTAGCTAAAAAAAATGATTTATAATGACATAAATCCGTAGTGGTGTCTTAGTATGCTTAAGTATACGCTAGATTATTCACTTGATTTATATAAGTAAATGTTTCTTATTGAGCCTAAAATTAGAATGAAAAATCAGATACCCATATATCCATTATACTCAACTTTATATAAAAATGAATCTTGCATATAAATACATAAATATAATTTATATGTATTGTCATATATATAGATAAGCCATTAAAAAGTATCCAAATGAGCCTTTCAACAAAAAATAATTAAATTTTGAAATGAGTTAATAAGTGAGTCAGCCCATGAACAAAAGAGCAAAACCTACCCTAAGTCAAGCTAAATCATTTAATAAATGAGCTTAGAAATAAGGATTGATCTTAGATTTTTTTATTAAATAAATGGGCTAAGTCTAGTTGCCTTAGCTAATTTACAACTCTATGATGAAACTAAGTTAACAAGAGACATTTTTTACACATAAATAAAAATAACAATTTAGTTAGAATGAAATTCTTCTTAAAAATAAATACATTGTGCATAATATATAGAATGAAGTATTTACATGTAGAAATTGATGATATACTAAAAACCACCTCAAAATTCTAGTTAGAAATTTAGATCACAATTTTTTATTTAACCATTTACATTAGGATGTTTATTTATATATAATTCAAATAACTTTAGTGGGAATAAAGGTAACATGCTAAGTAAGCAAGGACAAAACAATAATATGCACCCCATTCATAAATACATGGCTACAAAACTACCTTTTTAAGGAAGTGAAAAAAAATTTGATGAGAGCTTTTATTCACTATTATTACCCATGCCATAAAAACTTTCCATGAAAAAATAAGTAACCATTGTCATATTTTGGTTTTATTACACGATTGCTCAAAAAATTGACATTAAATGTTAGTATAAAATAGTGATAAACATAATATATTTACATATTAAGTCATCATGGTAGTTTATTCTAAGATAATGGTTATTTTTATGTATATTTTCTTTTATAGTTAGTTTTTTCATGCAGTATTCTAACAAGAACTATTGTCATAGATGTCATATAAGTTTTTTTTTTTTAATTTATATTGTTATAGTCATCAAAACCATTACATATACCTACTATTTACATATACACAAGCTTTGATGCTTAGGTTCACATCTAGATTACATAAATTACCAAATGACTCAAGCATCAATAAGTGTTCAACTTCAACACTTACCATAAGTAAGACAAACAATCCTAACTACTAATAATTACTAGTAGAATCATGTGAAAAAAATTAAAATCAAAGTGATGTTTTCCAACTTACTCTCCTAGAAGTATGAAAAATGATATATTGTTATGCTCATAAAAGACCTATAGAGTATATATTTGTTTAACAAAATTCAATAGTGTACAATCAATATATTTCTTGTAGTATGGCAGTGAAGGAAATTAGATTTCCTTAATCCAATGTGTGTGTGTGTAATTAGGAAGACAAGCATACAAATTATTGTTACCATTATATTCCACAAAATCTTCATTTGTTTTGATAACATATGCATATAAGGCATATTATGATTCAAGTTATTCCTTAAAAAAAACAACAATTATTAGTTTACGAAATTTTATAAAACTACAATTGAGAAAATATAATGATTATTAAGTGATACTTGCATGCATATATTACATAGCCTTTCGTTTGTGTTTTGGTGAACCCGTCATTTATCCACTTTATGTACCAAATATGTTTCATAAAGGTTGGAAAAAGGTGATAAATCAATAAGCATAAAGGTTAGATGAAGGTGATAAATCAAGGGGAAAAACATATTCCCTAATTACAACATTATCTTACTCATCTTCAAAATTTTAGCTCTTTGATGATAATCCAATAGACCAAGATTTGATTGTTAGATCAATAATACAAAACACTTCCTTTTCTTGTAATGCAAATATAAGTGGGTCATGTTTATAACCAACCTTATTAAGATTAATCCAAATAAACATGTATCTTTAAATAACACACCTTGATTATTGTAAACTCACTTGCACAAAAAAAAAAAATGGAACCCCAATAATAGAGTAATTTAATTTCCATATATCTTTGATGACCCCATAGTATGTCATTTTTGTATATATCAAATTCTTAATTCTAGAAGTAGAAACATGTAATGCTTTTAATACTAATGACTGACTACTTACTTGCAAACTACTCTTATCATCATGAGCCTTTGTGTAGAAAATCTACCCATGAATTAAATAATACTTGTAGTTCAAAGCTTGAGTTAAAATGTAATGGCTCCATTTTCATACTAGGAAATTTTTTTTCCCTAAAATATTTTGCAGAAGCCAAATAAGAAAACAATAGGGTGTTACTGTCACATCTAATAAAGGAAAGACATAAACTATAACCAACCTATATCATATGTAAGGCTAAAAAAATTTACATTTAGAGATAAAGTGTGGATAGCACTTGATCCCATAAAGTATAAGAAATAAAGACTACTAAAATGAATAATAAAAAGAAGAAGCAAGTAATAGGAAGGAACATCTATTTATATCTTAATAGAGTTGGAATATGCAACTAATTCTGAGAAAAACTATAAACTAAAAGCCTAATCCAAGCCCTAACCTAAAACACATTCACAAGTGTACATCGCAATGCAAACTTCCACATATTAATTTGTAACACATGAAACTGAAGAAAAATCATAGTGTAAGTATAATCATTATACTACCTATACCTAATATACTAACAATGATAACACAAGTACAATAAATGTACTGACAATACATATGACATATAGGGTCATGCTTAGATAGAGGAATACCATAAAACACGTTGATAAAATATTCATGGTTTAAATTACTCAAAATTACTATTCATACCAATTTATGTCAAACCCTAAAATCCCATAAAACACTTTAAAGGCATACGAACCATTAGAATATGATACCAAATACATAAAAATGATGGGACACACACATATGTAATATTAATCCATGCTTGCATAATAACACATAGTCATGTTGTGATAAATAATCAAATATGATTTACACCAAGGAATATACAACTACCATAACATGTTCAAATGATACCAAACAAGATACTTATTAGACATGAATAAGGAAAGTTTAGATCTCCACTATACAACATATCATTAACCTCAAAGAGGATGTAACATATCTAGGGACAATAAAGTCTACTGCCATGCATAATATACCATGGGTAAAAGATAACAATAGATATAAGATCAAACCTCTACAACCAACCACCACACAGATATTAATCCCTTAAGTGTCAACACCCCTTAAAGAAATGTAAGTATAGCATTGTAGGAAGAGTACCAACACCGACTTAGGTTCTCACTTGAAGACAACAAATAAGTTATATAATGCCAAATAAAAAGATTAGAGATCTAGACTCAAACAAACCCAACACACTTAGTAGGTAATGTTTGACACATAGGCACAACAACATAAGATGGCCCTACTATTTAATAGTTATTTAATAACGGTATATAAATGATAGTTTGTTGGAAACCATTCATAAATGCATGAAAATATATGTGTAAGAATATAGAGTAAGTTTTAATAATGGTTCTATATTAAAACTGTTAATAAAATGTCAAAAGAAAAATATGCATAGGAATGCACCTAGGAATCACTAACTGACAAGATAATGTTGAAGCACTTGTACTCCCTATAAACTAGTGAAACATACATGTATAGAGTAGATCAAGGTAAACTATAATATATGATAAAAATGCCCTTCACTTTGCCTCAAACACTTTTAAGTTTGTTTTAACCATAAATCCACTTATAATATAACAAATTGTATATAAATGGCCTAATGAAAAAACTAGTGATCTCTATTTTTTTATAAATAAAAAAAACAAACCACTATGATTATCATTTTCCCCCATTAATAAACAAACTAAAAATTCTCAAACATACCCTTAACTACATTCTTTCCTCATTCTCAATATTACCCCTACTAAAACTCATGACACATATGATGGATACCTTAAATCTAAATAAAACAACACAAACTATCCATAAAACCATATGATTAAGGTTCACCAAGAGGAAAAAATTCCCAAAACTCAACTAACAATGCTTAATTTCATAAGAACACAAGATTTCACTCTAGCACATATATTAAGCATGATATATAATGATTATAACAACTTATCACCATGAATATATATGCACTTAATATTCTAGCATGCTCCCTACTAACTATTCTCACCTAAAATGATATTAGCACATAAAACATGAAAATAAGTGTAAACTTTATATCATGCTAGAACATGAAGTTAACATGTTGAAAATGTTAATACAATATGTATCACAAATTAACACTTTTTCATATTATAAAAGAAATTTATTATAGATATTAACATATAAATTCTATATCAAGAGAGTAAGAAAAGCTTACCTTAAAGTTAATCTTAAGTAAGAAAAATTCTATATAAAACATGATCACCCATAAGGACGTAGAAATAGTTATAATATTGATGGAATCATAAAGGAAAAAAATATAAGGGACAAGATAGGATGGATATAAAGCTAAAGTAACGGGTAAAGAATAGCAACACCATGCCACAATTTGGCACAAAATAACAAGGAAAAAGAGGGAAAACAACTAAGATAAACCAATCACGAAAGGTTAAGGAGAAGTTAAGCATCTGAGTGATTCAAGGCAGCAAAAATAGGAGGAAAAACGAATGGGAGAATAGGTGAAACCAGCAACAAGAACGAAAACATAGCTTCTACAAGAAAATCATGCAACAATAGTTTGAGGTTGGACACAAAGGGAAGAATTGGGGGCATAAATAGGGAATAAAATCTAAAAGTAAAAAAGTGAAGTTAGGTGGTTCATATAGTATAAACTATAATGATTCAAACCCAATAGAAACCTTTAAGAAACAAAGAAGCTAAAATTTCTAGAAGTAGCCATGATGATCAGCCTACCTAGTAGTGGCAATATAATATAATAATAGGAGGGGGAAAGTTGATTGTTGTAGTAGAGGGAAGGGCTAGAGATTTTATAATACATAATTTTTAAAGACCTTAATTATAAATTAATAATCACATGATTAGTTATAATTATTATTTTAGGAGGTTTAATATTAAAAGTGTTATTATTATATATATTATTTTGATGATTTAAGTATAAATTTAATCAGATTAAAATTTTGATAGAAATTAGATTATTTAATTTAATCCTAGTTTATACTCGTATATTTTATCCAAAATTATTTTACTAATAATCTCTTGATTCATAACCCAAAAAAAAATTCCTAAAATTTATTTTCAATTGTTTTACTCTTTCGACCCTTTTAGACCTATCTTAATCCGGATAATTTTTTGCAGATTATTTTTCTTCCCGGTATACTAATCTATCCTAACTAAACCAAAAATAAAATAAAATCTACCTATTTTATCCTACAATCTTTACCCTCTATTATTACCCGTTGCTTGCCCTAATTCCCTCCCCCAATCACTCTCCCTGTCCCCCTCATTTTCTCAACTCACTCCACCCTCTACATTTATACATACATGTACATGCTACCCATACTTTGCAGCTAACCTGTTGACTAAACAAGCCCTTGCCTAATACATACACCTACATACACCCTCCATACAGCCCCTTCCTAACTCCCTTCATGCCCTACACACTATTCCATGAGCCTCCCAACTTTCTTCCTGCCTCACACACCATCTACCCTGTAATACCTCAAAAATTTGATTAATCTAATCCCACATCATTAGTGCTCTAATTTGATTCTAAACCTAATAAATCCTATATTAGCCTTAATATATCCTTAATCATAAAACCTTAACCGATTCCAAAAACCATAACTTTGATAAATTTTAATTCATAAACTAAAATTGCTATTCCTAATTATCTTTAGCTAATCTAAAATCACCCTAAACTAATCCCTCAACGCTTTCTCTTTTCCATTTATTTTCCTTTTTCCTTTTCTTTAGTGTCCTTCTTCTCCAACTCCTATCAACCTCAAGCTACAACTATTGAATACTTGCAACTTGCACCCTCCACTTGTACTACCACTTGCACCATCACCTTACCTCCTTCCTTCTTTTCTTCTTCACCTTCTACATCCTTATCTCTATATACTTGCACCTCATCACACACCCATCTCCCCTTACCATTTTTCTTCTTCTCACATAGCACTTCCATCAACTATCACCACCCTCACACTGCTACTATTACCCTACCCTAACCATCTCCTGCATGGCCGTGCAAATTTCACACCGCCTGGCCGTGCATCTTATTTTCTCTCAACAAAAACTGCACCGCCTATTGCACAATTGTGCAAACTCATTTCTTTGGTCATTCATCCCTATTTATACCTCCAAACCTTAACCAAAAACGAAAAAAATTTAACCATAGCTCCACCACACATTCTTCTACATATGCACACATCTTAAGTTCCCATTTAACTATGGTTATACCTACTTTTACCCTCTTTATGTTGATATTTTCCTTCAGTTTAACTCTTTAAGCCTAACCATAATTTTATTATGTGGTTTTCTAGTAGCTTAGGAGGAGGATCTCTAGGATTTGCATGCTTAGAACTCAGTGTCTTAGTTGGTAAGGAGACTATTCGATGCTTAGGACTTTTGATGATATTTTCTTGTATGGTTATATGTGTTTTTCATGATATTGTTGCTATATTATGTAAAATACATTTATATTAATAACTTGTGATGATATGAATGTTATGTTGAAAGAAAATAAGAATTGTCAAGGGATACCGTTATGTCTTGATTTGTGATGATAATATCATATTTGTGAGAATACATCTTCTAGCATGAAATATGGGTTGAATGATGATAACATCACACTTGTGGAAATATATCCATGGTATGAAATATGGGTTGAATGAAGATAATGTCATATATGTGAAATTATATCTTTAGGTATGAATTTGTGAAAATATAACTTAAGGCATGAAATATGGGTTGAATAATGATAATGTCATATTTGTGAGATTATGACTTTTGGTATGAAATATGGGTTGAATGAGTTGTGGTAAATGGGCATAAGGTCTTTCATAAAATATGATGATTAATGAGGATTTGGAAAAATAATATGTATGGAAGGTATAAGATTTTATAAAATAAAGGTTTTAAATGTGCTTAAAGGGTAACTTGGTCATTATGCAATATTAAGGAAGTTTTGGTAATTTATGTATTAGGAGACTTAAATTATGACAATAATGACTTGAGTAATTCTTGGGAATATTATCGTTATTTAGGGTTTATAAATGTTTAATAGTAAATTTAGGGCAAGCCATCTTGAGATGTTAATATCCTTATTCCATCTTTAGGGTTTACAGGTTATCTATTGGAATTAGAAATAATGAAAATTTCATGTGAAGTGTTATGACAATTCTATGGGATTTGGGCTTGGAGACTTCGGAGATTAGTATATATATTAGGATGAGAGTACTAAAGAAAACTCATGAGAATTAGGTTGTGCATTTTGGGTATGATACTAATGATGGGAATTGGGTGATGAAATAATATAATGCTAATAGAACAACAAACATAGGAGAATGAACACTAAAGGAAGTGTAATTAGGTTTGACAAGACTTAGGGATTTGGACCTATATTATATGCATATCTGTTTGACTATGTCCTATCCTTGAGAATCGACATTCAATAAGATACTAATCACTTAAAGTGAAAGAGCACATAAGTAGGGTCATGGTGATTATTTCCCTAAACCTATATATATGTGTTCCCATTCCACTGGGTATAAAAGTGGCTTAGGAGTGTTCTGCCCCAAGATGATGTTTTTAATCTCCATTCCACCAGAAAGAATAGTGGCTTGGGTGTGTTTTTCCCAAAAGGTTTTAGACCCATTCCACCAGTTTAAGAATAGTGGGATCCCTACTCATTTTGAAATCTTTATAACCTATGGGAAATATACTAATTATTTACAGTGGAAGAATACGCGAGTTAGGACCAAAGTGATATATTCTTGTTCCACCGGGTAGAATAGTGGCTTGGGAGCATTATGCCATAAGCAGATGTTTTAACCTCTATTCCACCGAAAAGAATAATGGCTCAAAAGCATTCTGCCCTAAGGAGATATTATTAACCTCTGTTCCATCGGAAAGAATAATGGTTCATGTGTGTTGTCCTTGAGAGTTTCAGACTATTCCACCTTTTTAAGAATAATGGGGTTCCTGCACTCAACGTATATAAAAGAATGAAAACGGGCTATACTTAATAAAAGGATATGGATCCTAATATACCTTATGAGATGTTCATTTACTTAGTTATATCCCTTCTTTATCCAATGTGGAATCATATGCTATGTGTATTCCTATTTTGATAGTACTGTTCCATTGCTCAATATTTAGCGTACTGACCACCCATTTTATGGGTACTGCTCATCCCCATGAGCAGAAGACCCTAGATCTTATATATAGATTTCAGAGGATCAGGCAGATGATTTTGTGGCATATGAAACCTTATGTAGGGATGAGTGACTCCATCTATGTTAGAGTCGGGTGAAGAGTATCTATTTTCCCTTTTGGACTCTTAATCTATGGTATCCTCTTTTTGTATTTTATATTTTGAAACTCAAAGTTAAACTCCAAAATCAATATTTATACTCTAAATGTACTTTTATTTTCTAATTTCCTTGTATTACCATGAATGTTTTAGCTTTATGTTTGATGTAAGGATGGTTACAAAAACAAGAATTACATCGATTATGGCGATAACCCCCACTATTTTTACTTAGTTACATTTACTACAAACAAAATTTTTCAGTAGTAAAATAGTGGTGTTAAAAGTTAGTATCAAAGTATTTGGTTTTTATTACCATGTTTGGGTTTTCAAAATTTGGTTTTCAATGATCCTTCATATGATTTCTAATGATCTATTTCACATTTTAGAAACAACTAGTTTCCCTTCTGAAAACCTAGATCAACTTGTCAGGAATCGGTGACGAGTAGCCTAAGTGGCCTTGAAATGTGAATTACCTACATTATGTGTTAGTTAGTAGGGAAGGCTTAGGCCTAACATATTTTTTTTTGTCTTGCAACTAGTTATTCAATGGCACTCAACGATTGTATTAGTCATCTAGAAGAGAATTTTGACGCATTTATCAAGTTCATTCAACGTTTGCCTTAGCTGTCGTCACTACCTCCTCATCCCCTACATAAAGGTATCGGAGAAGACTGGCTTCAAAGGGTTATAGGACATCACCCATGTAATACCCTATTTTTCAAAACCGTAATTATAAAATTATAATAGTATAATTAATTATAATTATTATTTTAGGAGGCTTAATCTTAAAAATGTTATTATTTTTTGTATTATCTCAATTGTTTAAGTATAAATTTAATTAGGTTAAAATTTTGATAGAGATTAGGTTATTTAAATTAATCCTAATTTTTACTTATAAATCTTATTTTAAATTATTTTATTAATAATCTTTTGATCCGTAAACTAAAAAAATAATTTCTTAAAAATTATCTTCGATTATTTTACTCTTTCTGAATATTTTTAAACTTACCCAAATTCTAATATTTTTTCCCGAAATATTTTTATATTTGATATTTTAATCTACCTAAATTAAATCTAAAACTAAATAAATAAACTCTACTCTACCCTCTACCTTATCCGAACATTCTCCCAAAGATTTTTTCTGTCTCCTTCATACATTTTATACACACACATCCACTCCCCCGTCACCTATCTGTCATTTATACACACTTACAAACTCTACACATTATACACATATACACACGCACACGGCACAACACCTCATAACAGCCTCCTCTCAAAATTCTTTCGGCTACCCCTCCCTTTTCATTTCACATATACACACACACAAAACCCTGTTGCCCAGCTTCCTCCAACCCTACACCTCCATTTTCAATCACCAAACAACCCTCGAATCAACAACCACTCACACAACACCACCAACGCCTTCCTGCCTCCCTCGTCCCAGCCCGTCGCAACTCAAGCCCACCACCATTCTCCTCCTGCCTGCCTCAATCCATAGCCTATGCATGCTGTATTCCCGCAACCAACCAACCACCGTCCACCTTCTACACCACCCAAACAGCCCCTCTTTGCATGCCATCGCATGCAGCCCCTGCACCACCTTCTCGTCTCGTGTAGCTCCCTTGACCCAGATCCCTAGCTCTCGAGCCAGCCTTTGATCACCAATTTGCATCCAGCAACCCCGACAACACTTCCTTGTCCAGCCCTAACTGCAACCCCTATTTTTTTTCCTCTCCCAACCGCCACCATCGCCCAACCACAGCCAACCCAGCTTCCACCCTCTGCAAGCTTCGAACCCAAGCCCAAGATGACCAGCCTACATTGCTGCCCCTACACCAATCCACCGCTGCAACCCTCTACCTTCTCCCACCTTTTTCCTTGTCTTTCTCGGCTTTGTTTGGTTCGACAGCTCCCACCGCAGACTCCAACACCCCAACTCCTCCACCTTTCCCCTTTCGTGCTGCCCTGTTCCACCGCAGCCCTACACCTCGCCCATCCTCTCGCAACAACCTCCTAGAAACCCGTCGCCCATCCCCAGCCTCCAGCGCCACCCTATCGCCACCACCACAGCCAGCTGCCACCTTGCACAGATCTCCCACCTCAGCCAGCAACGCCAGCCCCCGAGCCACCCCCGCTGCCCTTCATTTCTTTCAAGCGTGCATGGCTCACGCTGCGCATGCAGCGTGAGTTGTGTGTATTTAAAAAAAAGTATATATATAATATTGGTACCCATTTTAAGTGTAAGGGTGTTTCAGTAATTTTTGAAAAATAAATATTTTTATATTATAATTATTATTTAACTTGATAGATATTAATTTGATAATTTTAGTATTATTTTTAGGTACGAAAGGTTGATTAGCAGGATCCGATAAATTTAGTAGGATACCTCTATTTTTGTGTTTTTGCTGGAATTCAGGTAACCGTTATACCTTACTAAAATTATAACTATTGTGTGATAGCAAATTAGGGTTTTTGGTTGATGAAATATGTTAAGTATGATTTATTTCAATATAATTATGTGTTAATTATTATTATTATCATAAAAATCGATAAAACGAACATGTTATCTAATGTAAATTATGTTGGGTATGAGAGTATGATTAAAATGATGCTATTGATGGAAAAATAATTTGTATGATAGTTATGTATAAAATAATATGTTGAGCATGCTTAGAAATAATTATAGAATAATTATTATGGATGTGTGCCCTAGGGGGAATTTAGTCATTTTTTTGTATTATGATAATTATTTTGAAAATCATGTCTAATATGTATTAGCTGTTGTTGAATATTTGAATATGTTTTTTGGATGGATTAAAGGTGTGGAAAAGGATTTTATATGTAAAAATATGTATAAGGGCAAAATGGTCATTTGACATATCTGATAATTTAAATTGTGTAATGAATAATTTAATTATGGTGTTTTAGCCTTTTCATGGCAAATGAATAAATTAAAATGGAATTTGTATTTAAGTAGATGATAATTTGGAAATGTTGGTCTTGAGGGTATTTTGGTCTTTTTCGGCCTAAAGTATCCATATGTAAATAATTGAGCCTAGGATGGCCTTAGTATATTTTAATGTTGGCTTCAAACTTGACCTTGATTATTGTTGTCTCGGATGATTGGAAATAAGTAAGAACGGTTAAGTATGGAAATTGGATTTATCTGTATTATATGTGATTTCGTGGTCACCTTAATAAAATAATAATATTTAAAGTGAAATACCTCGAGATCGGGAATGGTGGCTCCTAGGGTTCGCTACCCTAAGGATGTAGTTTAGGCTATGGTTGCTATGGATTTTTGTTGGTGTGCCTTAGTGCCCCAGTCAGGCCCTACATCTTACTCTATTTTGTTCTACGGACTAATATGAGGTATGCATACTTATGGATTAGGTGTCCTTGTCGGTAGGGTACTGTGTTACCTTCGTGTACCAGTGCGACAAGGGTACCTTTGCATCCTTGGGTTGATAGTTGGTAGGATACTAGGTTGCCTTGTTGCGCCGGTATGACTGGAGTACCTTTGTGTCTTTAGGTTGATTGATCTCCCCTCGAGAAAGTAAATAAAAATGGAAATGATATGATTTGATGGAAATAATGATTATCGGATTATTGGATTGTTTGATAGTAGCCTTTGTGCCTATCTGTGGTTTGGTAGTAGCCTTCGTGCCTACCTGTGGTTCGGTAGTAGCCTTTGTGCCTACCCTTTATTTTGGTAGTAGCCTTCGTGCCTACCTGAGGGTTTTTACGGTTTCGGTAGCAACCTTTGTGCCTACCTGTGGATTTGATAGCGGTCTTCGTGCCTACCTGTGTTGGTTTTATATTTGTGACCACACCTGTGATTTTATGGATCTTATTATGCTCTATCTGTAAGTTTACATGTGATGTTATGGATTTATTATGCTGTACCTGTAAGTATGCCTGGGATGATATGAATCTTAGTAAATTATACCTATGATGTATATGATTGTTTGTGATTTATGCTGAGACGTGAATTATGTTGTAGTTGGGTTTTAATTATTACCCAGACAGTATTTCTGGGATGTTCAATAATAAGTTTGGATGTTTCAAATGAATGAAAATGAGTAGTACGTGACCTTGATGGAAATTGATCATCTGAGTGATTATTTTACCTCAATCATCGTATTTATGTGTATATATCTTATACTATGTTAATTGTATGCCTTGCATGTGTTCCATGCTGATTTATCATATTAGTTTGGTATAAAGGGTTTCTCAGTACTGTAGTACTGAAGGGTTCATTTTCGTGGGCCCCTACCTATTCAATGGGCAGTGGACTTTGCAAGTCAGCCTTTGAGCTTAGTTAAATGCTAATAGTTCATATTTGGGAGTGTAGGACTACCCGATGTTTCTTGTGTTGTCTTATTTCCAGTTGTATTTAGACCCTCGTGTCCTCCTATAATTTCTCTCTCGAGTTTTGTAAACTGCTAATGCCGTTTTTAATTAGCAGTATTTATCGAACGTTCTTTCTATCCTGATTTCTGTAATCATGATATTAATTTAAGCGGATTTATGATTTTAGCCTTAGCACTTTGTATGAGAATGGTAGAGGAAACCAGACTTGTACCAAGTGTGGCAGTAACACCCTTTGTTTTTATCGTTTTAGCTTCCGCACTTAACTCTGTAAACAAAAATTTTTAGTTGTAGATTTTGGGGTGTTTCCACCCACCAATATACACTGGAGATAAGGACCCAATAATCTTGGAGGGATGGATTTGAGACTTGGATAGGACATTTGAGGCAATTGATTGCCCACCTGCCCAAAAGGCAAGTATTGCAACCTTCTTCTTGAGAGGAGTTTTCAACACCTGGTTGATAGGTCGTCTTGCAATACACAATCCACAGATATCCTGGGAGGAATTCAAGGTAGTGATTCATGCTAAGTTTTACCGTAAGAGTCTTATAAGGGATAAGTTAAAGGAGATCATGTAGTTGACTCAAGAGAACATGACAGTGAGATAGTACCATGCCTGGTTCATATAGTTATTAAGGTTTGAGCTGGGGATCATAGCTAGTGAGTTGAGGATGGTTTACCAGTTTGACTATGGACTCTATTTTAGCATCTACAGGATGATGGGTGCTGTGGAATTTCAGGACTTCGCCATGTTATATGAGGAGGAGGATCTCTAAGGTTCTAGTAGAAAGGTCAGATCAACCTAAAGGAGGTCAGTATCAACATCAAGATCATTCAGAAGGTTAGAATAGGTTCTAGGGCCAGTCAAGCACTTTGCATGCCATTTTTGTGGTCAGGATCATCCAGGATGTACTTGCTGGGTGGCCCAATTTGATTTAGGACATGTGACTAGCTAGGCCACCAGCCTTTTTATTATCAGCGACAACAAGATCAGTATTAGTAGTAAGACACCACTAATTTTGTAATGGTAGGCTTTCCACCAACGAATCTACCAGTAGCCCCAGCAGTAGTATCAATAGAGGACACCTGCCCCACCTAATGGATAGACTAGTGGGAGTTAGGAAGGTCACTGTACCTTATATTCTATCCACCCAAGAGGAGATAAGTTCTATAAGGACCTCAAGAGGGTCTACTAGTGGCCTCACATGAAGTGAGAGGTAGTACAGTTTGTATCGAGGTGCTTGACTTGCCAGACGATTAAGATTGAGCATCAGAGACCTGCAGGGTTAGTTCAACCTTTAGATGTTCTAAAGTGGAAGTGGGACTCCATCTCAATGGATTTTATGAGTGCCATGCAAAGGACTCATAGCAGTTTTGATACCATTAGGGTTATCTTCGATAGGCTGACTAAGTCCACAGTATTTGTGCCAATGAAACCGACTTGGAGTATGGATCAGTTTGCATATGCATATTTGAAGTTTCTGGTGAATAGCCATGGTACCCCTACCGACATAATCTCCAATTATGATTCAAGATTTATTTCGCACTTTTGGGGGAAGTTGCAAGAGGCTATGGGTATGAGATTGAGGATGAGTACCACCTTTCATCCAGCTATGAACGGATAAATTGAGAGGACACTTCAGAATCTAGAGGATATGCTTCATGCTTGTGTTTTAGATTTCCAAGGCAGTTGGAAAGATTTTTTGCATTTGGTTGAGTTCTTGTATAACAACACTTATCATGCTAGTATAGGGATGGCACCCTTTGAGGCATTGTATGGACGTAAATGTATAATGCCTTTGTGTTGGAGTAACATCAGTGAGACCATTGTACTTGGACTAGAGATGATTGAAGAGACGGTTTAGTAGATTCATTTGATCAAGGATAGGATGAGAGCAACTCAGAGTTACTAGAAGAGCTACACAGATCAGAGACGTTGTAGAGATGGGATACAATCTTGTTGAGGGTTTCACCTACTAAGGGAGTGCAAAGATTTGGTGAGAAGGTTAAGCTGAGCTCAAGGTATATTAGTCCTTATGAGATTCTTGATAGGGTTGGCAAGGTTGCATACCGCCTAGCTCTTCCACCTAATTTAGCCTAAGTCCATAATTTCTTTCACATCTCTTAGCTTAGGAAGTACTTCACTGACCTACTGCACGTAATCAGACGAAATGAGATTGAGCTTGATTATTTTTTGTCATTCGGGGAGAAGCTTTGAGGATTCTTGATACCAAGATTCGATGCACCCAAACAAGTTCAATTTCACTTATGAAGATTCTATGGCATCGTCATGGGGCAGAGGAAGCGACCTGGGAGATTGAAAAGGATAAGCACGAGGTGTATCTTGAGCTTTTCAACTCAAGTTTGCTATAATTTAGGTTTTCCTCTCTTTTAAGGGGTAGTACTTGGTAGTATACTAGTAACTTCGATGGATTTAACCATCGAAAGTGTTCCCTTACATTCTTTCCTCTTCTTCCCCATCCCAGACTTGTTGACTTTAGGATAAAGTCTCTTTTAAGGGAATAGTAATGTAATACCTAAAAATTTTGCTTAATCAAATCCCGCATCATTAGGGTCCTAATTTGATTCTAACCCCAATAAATCCTATATTAGCCTTAACCTATCCTTAATGCCAAAACATAAAATAATTTCAAAAACCTTAACTTTGATAAACTGTAATTCGCAAACTAAAATTAAAACCCACTAAAATTTCCACTAATCCTAATTGTCTTTAAGTAATCTAAAATCACCCTAGACTAATCCCCCCAACCCTTTCTCTTTTCCTTTTCTTTTCCCATTTCCTTTTCTTTTCCTTCCTTCTTCTCCTTCTCCTATCAAAAGCTATGACTCATGAATCTGTGCAACTTGTACCCTCCACTTCCACCATCACTTCATCTCCTTCCTTCTTTTCTTCTTCTAATTCTCCTTCTGCATCATTATCTCTGCAAACCTACACCCCGTCACACACCCATCTCCACTTACCATTTTTCTTCTTCTCACACAACACTACTATCAACCATCGCCATCCTCACCCTACAACTATTACCCTACCCTAACCATCCCCTACAACCATCACCCTCATCCTACAGCTGCACAATCGCCATCATCACATTCGCACACTTGAACCTCCCCCTAGTTCTTTTTCTTCTTCTCAACTCACACCACGCATGCACACATGCACGTATATATATATATATATATATATATATATATATATATATATATTTACCTCACACTCTCCCTATTTCTCTTTGGTTTTACCTCACTCAGCTAATAATTGGGCCAAAGAGCCATTACTGAGCTCCCTCTTCCTCCTCCTTTCCTTCTTCTCCCTTTCTCCTTCTTCTTCTCCTTCCTTCCTTTATTTTGGCTTCTGCACCACCATCTCCCCCCACCTTGAACCACTTCGGTCACCACCCCGACCATCGCCATTGACTGCTGCATTTTTTTCCCTCCATACTCTTGTGTGTTGCAGCATCGTAATGTACATGGCCAGTGCACCACCTACTTCACGACCATGTAACACTTAAATCTCCCAGCATTTGTAATCCTATTTTGATAGTATTGTTTCCTTGCTCAGTACGTAGCGTACAAACTACCTATTTTATCGGTGCTGCTCATTCCCACAAGTAGAAGGCCCTGGATCTTATATGCAAGTTTCAGAGGATCAGGTAGATGATTTTGCAGCCTATGATGCCTTTTGTAGGGATGAATGACTCCATCTATGCTGGGGTCAGATGAAGAGTATCTATTATCTGAGTTATTTATTAAAATGGATACACGTTTGGACTTTTGATCCATGGTATCCTCCTTTTCTATTTTGGTATTGTAAAACTCGGAGTTAAATTCCAAACTCAGTATTTGTACTATAAATATACTTTTGTTTTCTAATTTTCTTATATTACCTTGAACATTTTAGCCTTATGTTTGATGTAAGGATGGTTGTAGAAACAAAAATTTCATCAATCACAGTGGTAACCCCCACTATTTTTACTTAGTTACTTCCACTACAAACAAAATTTTTCAGGAGTAAAAATTAGGGTTCCCCCTACATTATACATATCCACACGCATATAGCACCATGAACCACACCTCTCTTTCCCCACAGCACCGAGCCCATCGCATCCCCCTACTGCCTTCCTTTCTTTACCACTTTAAGTCCTCCAACGACTCCCAAAACCCAACCTTTTCTCTACTCTACCTTTCTCCTCAACCCTTTGCAGCCACCACCAACCAAGCCCCTACACCCCTACGCTTCTGCCAACCTACTCCTCTTCCCCCTCTACTTGTCCTTTGCCCTGCCATTTTCAATCCTGCACTTAGTAGACCCCACCTCCCAAAGCTCCCTATCTCCCCCTACATTTTACCTTCAACCACAACCAACCAAACAATCCCCTATTTTAGCCCTCTACACCACCACCTTCCTTCTCTACCCTCCTCTTTTTTTCGCATTTGGTTACATCATCCAGCTCCTCCCCATCATATGCACACCACACACACACATACTCCCAGCCTCCCCCAACCATTTCATGCAACCCTAGCCCCCCGAACTAGCAACCAATTGGCCACACCACACATATGCACCAACATATCCCAACTCCCCAACCTTCTCCATTTCCCTCTATATCTTCTCAACACCACTTCCCCCTCTTTGTATTACTTGACCTCCCCAGCATACCACCCACCTACATGCCTCAACCAACAAACCTCTCGCAGCCTATCACCATCATTGACTTCCAAGTTAACCCCCACCAAGCCAGCACCAGCCACCAACCATCGCACCAACCACCATTATCCTCTCCTTTGTCACATGCAATGCTACCCCCATCTCCACCACCGCAGCCAGCAACCCTTCCCTTCTTCCCCTGCACTCCAACAGACCCATCCCTGCCTTACCCTTGCAACCCTCCCCCAATTTGTGCATTGCATATGCTGTGCACATGCAGCATGAGTGAGTGTGTTTGATTTTAATAATATTTTGGTACATATATTAAATTTAAAAATATTTTTTTAATTTTTAAAAAATAAATATTTTATTACTATTATTATTATTTTACCTGATAGATATTAAATTGGTAATTTTGGTATTATTATTAGGTACAAAAGGTTGATTAGTAGGATCTAATAGCTTTACTAGGATACTACTATTTTTTCATTTTCACTGGAATTTATGTAATCATTATACCCTACTAAAATTATAAATACTGCGTGATAGCATATTAGGGTTTTGGTGCATGAAATATGTTAAATATGATTTGTTACATCATAATTATGTGTTAATTATTATCTTCATAAAAACGGATAAAATGAGCATGTTATACGATGTAAATTATGTCGAGTATGAAAGTATGATTAAAATGATTCTAATGATAGAAAAATAAATTGTATGATAATTATGTATATAATGATAGGTTGAGCATTCTTAGACATAATTATAAGATAATTATTATGGATGTGTACCCTAGGGGTAAATTAGTCATTTTTGTGTATTATGATATTTATCCTGAAAATCATGTCTAAAATGTATTAGTTCTTGTTGAGTATGTGAGTTCGTGTTTTTGATGGATTAAAGGTGCAAAAAAGGATTTTATCTATAAAATTATGTATAAGGGAAAAATCTTATTAGGCATATCCGATAATTTAAATCTCATAATAAATAATTTCTTTATGGTGTTTTATCCTTCTCATGACAAGTTAATAAATAAAATGGAATTGGTATTTAAATAGATGATAATCTGAAAATTTTGGTGTTAGGGGTATTTTGGCTATTTTTGGCCTAAAGTGTCCAAATGTGAATAATTGAGCCTAGGATAGTATATTTTAATGTTGGCCTCAATATTGACCTTGATTATGGTTGTCTCAGATGATTAGAAATAAATAAAAATAATTGAGTATGAAAATTAGATTTATCTATATTATATGTGATTTTGTGGTCACCTTAATAAAATACTAATACTTAAAGTGAAAGACCTCGAGATCAAGAATGGTGGCTCTTCAAGGGTCGCTATCCTAAGAATGTGGTTTAGCCCACAATTGATATTATGGATTTTTGTTGGTGTGACTTAGTGCCCTAGTTAGGCCCTACATCTTACTCTATTCTATTCTATAAACTAATAGGGTACTGTGTTATCTTTGTGTACCATTGTGACTAGGGTACCTTTGTGCCCATGGGTTGATAATCAGTAGCATACTATGTTGCTTTATTGCATCGGTATGACTGGAGTACCTTTGTGTCTCTAGCTTGATTGATCTCCCCTTGAGAAAGTAAACAAAAATAAAAATAATATGATTTGATTGAAATAATGATTATTAGATTATTAGATTGTCTGTAGCAGCCTTCGTGCCTACTTGTAGTTCGGTAATAGACTTTGTGCCTACCTATAGTTTTGGTAGCACAATCGTGCCTACTTGTGGTTTGGTAGTAGCCTTTGTGCCTAACTGTGATTTGGTAGCTACTTGTGGTTTCGATAGCAACCCTCATGCCTACCTATAGTTTTCTATGGTTTTGGTAGCAGCTTTGTGCCTACTTGTGGTTTTGATAGTAACCTTCATATCTACTTGTGTTGGTATTAAGTATGTGAGCATACCTGTGATGTCATAGATTTTATTATGTTGTACCTGTAAGTATAAAAGTGATGGTATGGATCTTATTATGCTATACCTGTAAGTATACCTATGATGTTATGGATTTTATTATGCTGTACCTGTAGGTATATCTGTGATGTCATGGATTTTATTTTGCTGTACCTATGAACATACATGTGATGTATGTAATTGGTTGTGATTTATGCTAAGACATGAATTATGCTATGAAGGTTAAAATTGTGGTGTAGAGTTGGGTTTTAATTATTGTTTCAAAGAGTATCTCTAGGAGTTTCTTTAATAAGTTCTATTGTTTCAGATGAATGACTGAGTAGTGCATGAACTTAATGGAATTTGATTATCTAAATGATGATTGTATCGCAATCCTCATATGTGTATGTATATGTTTTATACCATGTTAGTTGTATGTCTTGCATATATTCCATGTTGTTTTATCATATTATTTTGGTATAAAGGGTTGCTCAGTACCATAGTATTGAAGGGTTCATTCTCATGGACTCCTACCTATTCAATTATAATGGACTTTGCAGGTCAGCCTCAAAGTTTGGTCAAATGCAGTTAGTCCAGATTTGAGAGTATAGGACTATCCAATGTCACTATTGCTATCTTATTTTTTGTTGTATTTGGACCCTTATGTCCTCCTATTATTGCTCTCTTGAGTTTTGTAAACTGCTGATATTATTTTTAATTAGCATAGTACTTATCTAACGATCTCTCTATTATGATTTCTATAATCATGTTATTAGTTTAAGCAGAGTAATTATTTAAGCTTTAGCACTTGTTAAGAGAATAGTAGAGGAAACTGGACTTATACCAATTGTGGCCGCAACACCCTTTATTTTTATTGTTTTAGGATCTGCGCTTAAGTCTGCAAATGAAATTTTTTAATAGTAAACTTTGGGGTATTACAAATTTCTGATAATTAATTAGTAGGTTTATGAAGTATTTATTTTAAGAAATCTAATGAAACAAAAATGAGGGAAAAAAAGGATAATTGAAGCTTCAAAATTTTTTGGAAGTAGGAAACTTTTTCATCCACAACGTTGTTACTTATGGTCATCATGTAAGGGAAAACCATAACCAAAAGCTTCAAAATAAAATCCATTTGCACCATGATGTAGAGGGAAGTAAGACATATTGTTAGGAAAAGAACATCAGAGTAAGAAATCAAGATAATGTTGCACAACAAGCTGAAGAAAATATGGTAAAAAAAGGCAAGGAAAAAGAAGGTTATTACATGCGTTGTGTTTGTGAAAGAAAAAGAACGTGAGGGTTGATCATTGGTAAAGTGTGAGAATTTGGGTATAGAAAATGAAGTAAGATTGATATGAAAATCATAGGGTGAGGGTGGTCTGATTTCTCTTATTAAACACATGATTACAATTAGTTAAGTATAGGATTATTTTAAAGGACAAAAGGTGAATCATTAATGTACTCTTGGCTAAGAGTTTGGTTAAACAAAGTAAACCATAAAGCAATTCAGAATGGAATCTATTTATGTTTTATTTAGGATCCAAAGATAAATTTAGGAAGTTAATTTCAATTTAATTATTTAAAGTGTAGGGAATGTCCAAGAATAGGTGTTTTCAGATAATAAATAGTAAAAAAACTCTAAAAATTTATAAAATTTGAGAAGGTAAAAATAATTTTATAAATCCAAATATAAAAAAAAATTATTAGGTATGGGTATTGGTTTAAAGCTCAACGAATTAAAAACAAGTGAAAACGAAAAAATCGACTAATCCACACAAAAAAGTTTTCCATAAAATGGTGAAACAATTAATGAATGTTACAAAAGGGTACCATGGATGCATAATATATTCAAAAAAATAAAATATATAAATATTTGGTCTCAAAATTTGTTCAGATCCCAAAAGGATATAATGGATAAAAATAACTAAAATCTTCTAACCATGAAAATGAATTTTTTCTTTCACTTGTGAATCGGAAGGAATGGTAAAACTTAGAAATATTTAGGGCACACATCTAAGCTTAATTTTTTTTAATTATTCAAAATGAGTGATGAATGACTTAATACAAAAAAACATATAAATTGTGATTTTTCCCCAATAAAGAAAACATTTTTGCTAATGAATAAATAATTTCCCAAAGAATAAAAAATGATGTATCAAATATCAAAATGAAAGAATACGATTGGAAATATTTATAATAATGAATTACAAGTTTAGATTGAATTAAAAAGAGTGAAAACGACATAATCAAATAATTCATGTAAAACTAAGAATTTCCACATATTCACAAAATAAGTGTCTGAAAGCTCAAATTTAATATAAAGGACTTGAACAACTATAATATAATTTTTTTAGTGGATTATAAGCCTAATAATATATAAATTAGGATTGAAAAAATTTGGTGTATTACATTTAATGTTTTGGGTTCGGGATTTATGGTTTGAACTTTAGGGTTTTAGGTTAGGTTTTGAGTTTAGGGTTTGTGGTGAAATGCCCCAAAAATATTTATTATAGGAAATATAATTAAATGAGGATTTATAAGGAACTTTATTTATTTATTTATTAGGAATAGAAAAGATTTACATAAGGTAAATTAATAATAATTTATAAATATTTTTATAGAGGAAAAATTGGCCTTTTGCTAATTAAAAAGGGAATTAGGAGAAATTATTTTAAAAACCTTAAACTACCATAAAAAGGAAATTCAATATTATTTTATTTAAATATTTTATTCTAAATACCCCAAAATATCCTAATTAAATTATTTAATTCCAAACCACTTAAAATTTTCCTTTTCCCTTTTTCCTTTTTCTTTTTCTTTCCTTATTTCTTCTTTCTTTTCTTTCTTTTTCTTTTTTCTTTCCTCTCACCAGATTGGGCCTAGACCGCGGCCCAATCCTTTCTCTCTTCCTTCTTTCCTCCCGCGGCCCAGTGCCGCTCCTTCTTTTCTTCATCCTTCCAACACTGTGTTTGATTTGTTATTGCCTTGGGACACAGCGTTCCATTAACGGAACTTGGTCTTAGCTGACTGGCCCAGTTTCCTTCCCCTTTTTCTTTTCTTTCTTTTTCCCTCGACCGCCTAGCTCACCCTCTTCTTCTTCCTCCTTCTTCCGGCGTCACCCACCTATAACTTTGAGGGCCGAAAATGGCGCCGCTGGCCACAAGTGTTGTGACCGGCCTTTCTCCCACTCATTCTCTTCCCCTTAAAGCACACTCTAGCATGAATTGCCCCACTCCCCTTTTCTCCCACACGATTGCCCCATTTTCTCTTGCGAAGGTCGGGTACGATTTGAAATTGTGCTGACCGATCAACGCCACAACTACCCCATTATCTCATAGGCTTTGACCTCCTACTAACCTCCAGAACTCGAGCTTACCCTATACCACTATAAATACTCCTTGCATGGTCTAAATTCGAGATTTTTTTCCCAAAATCCTAAGTGTAAGCTTGTGTGCCACCTCAACTTTAGACGCCCGGTTCTCCGCTGTTAGCCAACCTCGCCTCTGCCTCCCAAACTCTTCTCGGCAATGAACTCTAATTAACTAAACCATCCACCTCCTTAGATTCTTCTCGCACAGGCCACCATAGCCATGCAAAGTTCCCTGTCCCTCTCACAAAATTCTTACCCCCGAAACCTGAAAACCACCGTCTACTACCACATCTGCCACTTCTACTACCCTCTGAACCACCCAAAAACTCCTACTAATTCTCCTCCACTAAACCATAACCTTCTTTTCTTTTTCTCCTTCTCCTTCCCTCTTTTTCTTCATTTTCTTCCCTTTTAGACCACTTTTCCAACCATCGCGGTGCACCACCGTCGGTGCCACCCATCCCCGCCAACTCAAGGTGAAACCCTATACCTTCTCAGGCCTTCCTTTTGATTTATTGAGATTTATTATGTTTTTATTCTAATTTTCAATGTTATTTTGATTATAACTATTATTATTATTATTATTATTATTATTATTATTATTATTATTATCTACTATAACTTATTTGATAAATTTTTTTGGCAGGTTTGAGAGTATTCGTGAGTTAAATAAATTATTTGTTTCAAATTTTAGGGATTTATTGGAATTAGTATATGTTTACTATTATTATTATTATTATTATTAGTATAATTACTTATTTAATATTATAATTATTTAATAGGGGGCCGAGACCTTAAATTTTAATTAGGTCTCGCACCCTTGCATTTTTATTACTATTATTAATATTTTTACTATTATTAATATTATTTTTATTATTATCTTTAATAATTTAATATAATTATAATTATATATACTATTAACACTATTATTATTATTATTATTATCATTAAACAGTAATTTTATTATTTGGGCAGGCTCGAAAGCCCACTTTGTAATTTTAAGATTTATATTATTATTATTATTATTATTAATATTCTACTAATGATAGTATTATTAACAATATTTTATTTTACTATTATTATTATTATTATTATTATTATTATTATTATTATTATTATTATTATTATTATTATTATTATTATTATTATTATTATTATTATTATTATCTTTACCAATATCATTTTGGGTGAAGGGTAGAAACCCGTATATCACCATTCATTTAAATTATAATAGTATTTTATTAGTGTGTTAGTAGCTTTTATATAGTTAATTATAGTATAATATTATTTTAATTAAAAATCAAGTCTTAGGATAAGTTAGTGAATAATATAATTTTTAGGGAGGAACATAACTCTAGTATTTTTCCCATAATAGGTGAGCCCAGTCAAAGCCCAGGAGCGTGCACCAAGACCGGTGATATTTTAGGTAAGGGGTTCTAAAGCCATATATGTGATATGATATTTTATGCTATGCATGCCATGTGCTATGAATTATAGTGTATCTCATGTGAATATTGTATAATTGTTGTTAATACAGCATGATTATGGAGTTGAAGTATGTTGGTGTGAATAAATTATGGCATGAGAATTATGTGTATAATTATGTTACTCTTATTGTATGATGTGGCCTTAAGAAATGCATGTTAGGGATATAAAATAATGATGGGGAGTGTAACAATGTAGTGTTAGGGTTTTGCATGAAATGGTATGGTGTAGGGTTTCACATGAAATTGTATGGTTTTAGGGTTTTGTATGAAATTGCATGGTATTAGGGTCTACATGAAATTGCATGGTGTTAGGGTTTGCATGGGATTGCATGGTGTTAGGGTTTGGCATGGTGGTGTTAATATTGCATGGTGTTAGGGTTTTGCATGATGGTATTGATGTGGCATGGTATTAGGGTTTGCATGGAAGTGTGGTTTACGTGGAGTTAGGGTTTGCATGAGAGCTAAGTTTGCATAGGAGCTAGGGTTTGCATGGAAGCGTGGTTCACGTGGAATTAGGGTTTTCATGAGATCTAGGTTTTGTATGGGAGCTAGGATTTGCATGGGATCGTGGTTTACATGGAGTTAGGGTTTGCATGGGTGCTAGAGTTTGCAGGGGTGTTAGGGTATGTCATGTTTAACTATGGTGGGATGGTTAACTAGGATTGAAGTGGTTAACCTGAGTTGAGGAGTAAGCATGGTAGGAGCCTCATTTGCATTCCTTAAAAAGAACATTTGAATAAGATACTTAAAATATTAAATACATAAAGTGGAAGATGTTGAGCCGGGCCCAGACCGAGCCACCGGCATAATAGTGGCCAGGTACTGCGGTAGCTTGGAGACCGATCCACCGGCTTAATAGTGGTAGGGTATGTTACCCTAGTGACCGATCCACCGGCTCAAATAGTGTGGGATCCCAAGCTCAACAAACTAAACTATATTTGTTGTTAAGATGTGGGAAGATACTAATGACTTACAGTGGAACACCGTGCGAGAAGGGGCCAGACCGATCCACCGGCATATAATAGTGGTAGGGCATGTACCCTAAGTGATCGATCCATCGGCTATAATAGTGGTTAGGAGCCAAAGTGCCCTTGATACCAATCCACAGGTAAAAAATAGTGGGGTTCCCGTACTCATATGGACTTGATAAAGAGCATGGTGTGAAAGTAAATTCGATAAAGCTTGATGAAGTAAATAATTTGATCCGTATTGAACCATGGCATTTCATCTGAGCATTTATTTTGTACTATCATGATTGAGTTTTAGGCCTTTATTATTATGTATTGGTTGTGTGAAATATGTATATTGGCCTTAGTACTCTGTTACCTTACTTAGTACGTAGGGTACTGATCACCCGTTTCATGGGTGTTGCTCATTCCCAAGAGCAAAAGGCCCGTCTGGTCTGTTGCAAGTAGGTGACACTTACTTTGATGCTATCGATGTCTATGGGACATTAGAAGGGGCGGGTGATATTTGGGATGGACTAATCTCTGGAGTGACGTGGCTGTTTTCCCTTTTGATTTATGACTCATGTTACTTTTTATTATGTTTGAGCTATAGAAACAATTTTATTAATGTTGTTTAGTTATTATTTGGAAAAACAATAGCTAGTATTTCGAATTATATAAGACTTACGCGTACTCTGATTTTTTTTTTTGTAAATTTGGATTATTAATGGTATTATTCATAGTGTTTTCTTAGCTTTAGCACTTGGTACCGGAACAGTAGGAGTAAACCGGTCTGGTACTAAGAGTGGCGGTAACATCCACAAAAATTTACGGTTTTAATTTATAAGTATTGTGTTTTTTTTAAAAAAAAAAATATGTAAATTTTGGGGGTGTTACATGTGGTTAGAGTTTAGGGTTTGAGTGTAATGTAATACCCCAAAATCTTAATTTAGGAAATTATAATAAAATAGGGATTTATTGGTGAGATTATTAAATTATAAACGACCCACCTTCTCCAAAACCACCACTTCCACCATAGCTGCCACAACAGCCACCGCTACCTAGCTGCCACCTTCACTAGGTTGTGCCCTAACCCTTGATATTTATTAAGTATTAATTGTTTAGGCATAATTATTATTCTAGCCTTATTATGATTATTATTATTATTACTATTATTATTATCATCATCATCATTATTATTATGATTATTAAAGTTATTATCATTATTATTACGAATATTGTTACTAATATTCTGCCATGACTATCATAACTACCTAACCCTATTTTCTCTAATACTATCCCTAATGTGTTTATTAACCACTTTAAGAATAACCCCTTTATTATTACTACTAAAGCTAATATTACCATCATTATCACTAACACTAGTCTATATTAAAGGTAAATGTAACACCCCAAAAATTTCGTATTCATATTTTTTGTTTTAAATGATAATTAATTGAAGCAAAACTCGTAAAAGTGTAAATTTTAGGGATATTACCGCCACACTTAGTACTGGAGCAGTTTACTCCTACTGATCCAGTACCAAGTGCTAAGGCTCATTGAAACAGAATATGATTTATACAAATTAAATTTAAAATATAGTAAAGCATCAAATTCATGACAAAAGATATAATACCCACAATTAGTTGTTATAAGAATAAAATCATTTACCAAGGTATTAAAAGGTATAAGATAAACCCTAAGAATTTTCCGATAAACCTTATGCTCATACCCAAGCCCTCTTGAGTAGCACATGCAATAAACCTGTAAGGGACATTGCCCATTGAATAGTTAGGGGTCCAAAAATAGAACCCTTCAGTACTATTGGGTTGGCTAATAGGGCTAGGGAGAAGAAGGGGGAAGGGGGAAATGGGTCGGCCAAAGGCCCAATGCAGCGGGTTAGCAGGCCAGGCAACTTGAAGGGAAAGAAAAAGGAAAAAGGAGGGAAAAGAGAAAAAAAGAAAATGGAAAATGAAAAATGGGGAGAAATAAAATAAAATAATTTTAGAATAATGAAATTTAATAATTTTGATAGATAAATTAATTTAATAATTTAATTTATTATAATGTAACATATTGGTTTAAAAAGATTGATTTTAGTAAAATATTGGTTTGAAATTTTTTTTAAATAAAATGAGTATGATAAAATAATAAAATATTTATTTTAATTTATTAAATATTTATATCCATTTTTATATACTCAAAAACCCAAAAAATAATTAAATTAAATAAATTTAAAAGTTAATTTATTCCAAATACGAGTTATTTATTAAATTCTAGGTTTTATAATTTTGGGGTATTACAGCAAAATAGCAAATAATGAAAATAATAAAAGGAAATTTAACCCTCGTGTTTCCCTCTTATAGGTGAGCTAAGTCTGACCCCTAAGGAGGTTTAGAAGCGTGCCCCAAACCCGGTTTCATTTCATTAAGATGTAGTTAAGGCCTATTTTGTATATTATGTGTATTATATGTTATGTGTAACACCCCTAAAATTTACACATTTTTTTAAAAACCCAATACTTAAAATTTTAAAACCGTAAATTTCTAGGGATGTTACCACCACACTTAGTACCAAACCATTTCTCTCCGACCGTTTCATTACCAAGTGCTAAGGCTAAGAAAACACTATTAATACTACCATACAAATTTAAATTTATAAAAACGAGAATCAGAGTATGCACGAGTCTTACATAATTCGAAATACCAGCTATGGTTTTTTTCAGATAATAACTAAACAACATTAATAAAATTATTTTTGCAACTCAAACATAATAAAAATAACACGAGTCATAAATTAAAAAGGAAAACGGCCATGTCACTCTAGAGATTGATCCAGCCTAGCTATCACTCTACCCGTCCTAATGTCCCATAGATATCTATAGCATCAAAGTAGGTGTCTCCTACCTATAACAGACCAGACGGGCCTTCTGCTCGTGGGAAATAGTAGCACCCATGAAACGGGTGATCACTACACTAAGTACTGAGTAAGGTAACCGAGTACTAAGGCTGGTATATAACACATTAAATCATGCAGGGTAATTATCAACATACAATTGCAAACCCACACATATGATATATAAAAGCATAAAGTGAAATCCATAGCTTCAAATCAACAAGTCCACACATAAGGCCCAAAAGGGTCCAGATTAATTATTTAATCATCCTTTTATCTGAATATTTTCACACCATATTCTTTATCAAGTCCATACGAGTATGGGAACCCCACTATTTTAGCCGGTGGATCGGTTCCGAGGACGCATGCCTTGCCACTATTTTAGCCGGTGGATTAGTCACGAGGGTAACATACCCTACCACTATTATATGTCGGTGGATCGGTCTGGCCCCTTTCTCTCACGGTGTTCCACTATAAGTAATTAGTGTCTTCCCACATCTTAACAACATATATAGTTTGGTTTGTTGAGCTCAGGATCCCCCACTATTATAGCCGGTGGATCAGTCGTGATGGTACATGCCCTGCTACTATTATAGACAGTGGATCGGTTGCGAGGGAAATATTCCCTACCTCTATTTTAGTCGGTGGATCGGTCTGAGCCCGGCTCAACATCTTCCACTTTAAATTTTTAATATTTTATGTATCTTATTCAGACGTTCATTTCAAGACATGTAAATCAGGTTCCTATCGTGCTTACTCCTCAACTCAGGTTAACCACTTCAACCCTAATTAATCATCCCACCATACTTAACCATGACATACCCTAATACCCCTACAAACCCTAGCTACCATGCAAACCCTAACTACACATAAACCAAACTCTCATGCAAACCCTAGCTCCTATGCAAACCCTAGCTCCACGTGATCCACGCTTCCATGCTAACCCTAGCTCCCATGTAAACCCTAACTCCACATAAACCATGCTTCAATGCAAACCCTAGCTCCCATGCAAACCCTAACTCCACGTATACTACGCTTCTATACAAACCCTAGCTCTATATGACATGCTTCCATGCAAACCTGAATTCATATGCAAACCCTAGCTTCACGTATACCACACTTCCATACAAACCATAGCACCAAACCATTTCATGAAAAACTCTAACCCATACCATTTCATGCAAAACCTTAACACCATGCCCTTTTATGCAAAACCCTAACACGTACCATGTCATTTCATGCAAAACCCTAACGCCACATTATTACACTACCCATCATTATTTTACCACCCAAACATACACGTCTTAAGGCCATATCGTACAATAATAACAACATAAATATACACATAATTCTCATGCCACAATTTATTCACACCAACATACTTCAACTCCACTTTATACTACATATGAAATAATCAATAATGATAAACAAAGAATACATGGAATATGAAGCACATAATGCATATAAACACATAAATGACCTTAGTAACACCCTTACCTAAAACGACACCGGTCTTGGTGCACGCTCCTATTCCACTTGAGGGATTTGACTGAGTTCACCTATTATATAAATAATATACTAGAAATAAACTCCCTCTTGAAACTTTATTATTCTCTAACTTATTCTAAGACTTGGTTTTTAATTAAAACAATATTACACAATAATTAACTATACAAAATATTACTTACAAATACAAATAAATTACTATTTTCATTCGAAAATAGTGGTGATATAAGGATTTCTACCCTTCACCAAAATAGTATTGGTAATAGTAGTAGTAGTAGTAGTAGTAGTAGTAGTAGTAATAATAATAATAATAATAATAATAATAATAATAATAATAATAAAATATTATTAATCATACTCTTATTAGTAGAATATTAATATTAATGATACCATAAATCTTAAAATTACAAGGTGGCTTTCAAAACCACCCCATTTAATAATAATACTATTCGGCAATGGTAATAATAATATTAATACTATATATACTTATAATATAAAAGTTAATAAAGATAATAATGATAATATAATTAGTAATAATGTTAAAAAATGCTAATAATAGTAATAAAAAGTAAGGGTGTGAGACCTAATTAAAATTTTAGGTTTTAGACCCCCTAAAATAATTACAATATTAAAAAAATATTTATACTACTAATAATATTAATAATAATAATAGTAAACATGTAATAATTCTATTAAATAACTAAAATTCAAGAATAATAATTTATCTAACTTAAGAATACTCCCAAACCTATCAAAAAAAATTTAACAATTAGGTTACAGTTGACAATCATAATAATAACAATAATAATAATTAAAATTGAATTAACATTAAAAATTAGGATATAAGGAAAATAATTTTCAATAAATTGAAGGGAAGTGTTGAAAAGGTCTAGGGTTTCGCCTTGAGTTGGCGGGGATGGGTGGCACCGGTGATGGTGCCCGGAGGTGGCCGAAAAAGTGATCTAAAAGGGGAAAAATGAAGAAAAAGAGTGAAGGGTGAAGGAGAAAAATAAAAGGAGTTTATAGGTCGGTGGAGGAGAATTAGTAGGAGTTTTAGAGTGGTTCAGAGGGTGGTAGAAGCGGTAGATGTGGTGGTGGGCCGTGGTTTAAGGTTTCAGGGTAAAAATTCTAGCGACAGGGATAGCAAAATTTCCATGGTTATCGAGGCCCGTGTGAGAAGAATCGAAGGTTGTGAATGGTTTAATTAATTAGAGGGCATTGCAGGGAAGAGTTTGGGAGGAAGAAGAGGCGGCGAGATTAGCTAACGGTGGAGAATAATGCGTCTAAAGTGGCGGTGGTGTACAGACTTGTACTTAGGGTTTCGCGGGAAGAAATCTCGAAACCAAACCATACGAGAGTAATGGTGGAAGGTAGGCTCGAGTTCTGAAGGTTACTAAGAGGTTAAAGTTGATGAGAAATGGGACGGTTATGGTGTTGATCGGGCGGCACAAATTTCAAAATTTTCCTGACCTTCGCGATCAAAATTGGGGGAAAACGTGGGGAGGAAAACATAAGTGGGGCGGTTCAAATTGGAGTGTGCGTCGAGGGGAAGAGAATGGGCAGGTGAAAGGCCGGTCACAACACGTGTGGCTGACAACGCCATTTTCGGGGGAGGTGGGAGGTTACAGGTGTGGCGTCGGGGCTGGAAGAGGAAGAAGAAGATGGGGGAAAGTTGGACCGGGAGGTTCGGCGTAGAAAGGAAAGAAACAAAAGAAGGGGAGACCGAGTCAGGCGTGAGGGGGGAGCAACTTAAATCAAACAACGAGTTTCAATGGAACAATAAGAGAAGCGTCGCGCAGCGAAGGAGAAAGAAGAGGATTGGTTGCACGGGTTAGGCTTCGTGAAGGAAGAGAGGGAGAGAGGGAACTAGGTCGCGGGAGAGGCAGCCCCAAATGGGGAGGAAAAGAAAAAGAGAAAGGAAAGAAAAAGAAAGAAAAAGGGGAGAAAGAAAGGAAAAAGGGAAAAGAAAAAGAGAAGAATAATGGTTTAGGTTAATTAAATTAATTGGGATATTTGAGATATTTTAAAATAATAATATTTGAATAAAATAATATTTAAATCCCTTTTTAGGATAAAATAGGATTTTACATGATTTTTCATAAATTCCATTTTGTTTAGCAAAACACCCAAATTTTCTTCAATTAAATTATTTATAAAATTAACATAAATTTGAAACTATTTTCTCTTTCTTAATTTAAATAAAATAATTTATTTAAATAAATTCCCAAATTAAAATCTTTAATTAGTTAAAATACCCAAATTTCCTCTAACTAAAATATTTATGAGATTGCTTATTAATTTGGCCTAATGAATTTCCTTTTATATTAGAAAAAATAACTTATTAAAATAATTTTCCTAATAAAATATTATTTAAATACAATCTTTAAAATTAGAAATTTTTGGGGCATTTCATTATATGTGAGAGATATATGTGTGTACCTTATGTATTTATGAACTATGTAATTGTACCACAACTTACTAAGCATGGAGCTAAGGTAAGTTGTTTGTGTTTTTCTTTATGGCAATGTGTAATAGGATAATGTGTCTTGTACTTGCGGTGTTTGTTTAATATCGCCCTTTATGACATGCATGCTAGGAGGCCTTAAATGATATGATGTGGTGGTGAGAAGATGAAAGGGGGTAAAGGAAGTGAGTTGAGTAGAGGGAAGTAAGAATGGCCTAAGTATCTCATGACCTATGGGTGGACATCTAAGGGACAATATGTATAAATTAAGAGGATGGGCTAAATCTCGCATGGGGGAGTATAAGGCTTGCAAAGGATGGATAGTCTTTGCTTGGGGACAATCTTTCCATGGGAAAAATTGACTTGAGGATTAAGTAAGGTGATGGAAGATTTTTTGGGTGCTTAGAGTCCATAGGTGAAAAATAGTACATGGGTTGATATAATGATGGCAAATAATATTAGCCAGATTTGTATTGCCCAAGATGTTTCTGGTCCACCGGCTATAATGATGGGGGTTTCTGAGCTCAATAAATCAAACCTTAACTTATTATAAGCCATGAAAAATATACTAATTATTTACAGTATAACACTATAGGAGTCGAGGTCAGATAGATCCATCAGCACAATGGTAGTCAGGAGCACTTTACCCTCGAGACAGATCCACCAGCAAATAATAGTGGCTAGGAGTAGTTTTCCTTGGATGTTTCTAATAAAATAGATACAATAGTGGGGTTTCCATACTCACATGGACTTATAATGAGAATTTTGTGAAATGGGAATAATGACTAGATATCCAATGATCAGAATAAACTGGCTTGAATCACATCTTGTACCATCTATTTTTCATGTATGGCTTTACCTGCATGGTTACCTACTTATTTTATCTATCTTTCATGTATGGCATTAGCTGCATGATTACCTTGCTTAGTACATAGTGTATTGATCACCCGTTTCATAGGTGCTACTTATTCCCACAAGTAAAGGTCCCTTTTATGTTAGTGCAAGTATGAGAAGTTGTGTTCAATGCCTCTGACGCATTTGAGATATCGGGAAGGGCTGAGTGTTGATATATTACACTTGGCGTGGGGCCCTAGAGAGAGTGTCATTTGGACTCCCCATATTTTCTAGTTTCATTTTACATTTTTGTTGTATTATTTTTTATCCTTAAGGGCTTGACACTGTAATTGTTTTCAATTCTATAATGACTCTTTAATTCATGCACTTTGATTTTCTCTTTTTTTATGAATCTTTCTATGGTTCTATGTCTTAATTGGTTCAATGTCTTGTGAAATTATTTTATAGCCTTGTGGTTGATGTGAGACTAGCCAGGGGCCAAACTTCTACTAAGCACGACAGTAGCACCCCTAGTCCTTGTGTATGGTTTAAATTAAACCAAAAGTTTCAATTGTAATTTAGGGGGTGTCACATTGAGGTGTAGTGTTTAGGGTATCGGGTTTGTTGTTTGGGTTTGTGGTTTATGGTTAAGGGTAAGAGTTAGGTGTAGGGTTTATGGTTAAGGCTTTAGGTTTAAGTTTGGGGTTAGGGTTTAGGGGTTTAATTTTGATTTTTGGGTTAAGGTTAGGGTTAAAGATTTAAGGTTAGTCTTTAAAGTTTAGGGTGTAGGGTTGGGTTTAGGATTTAGGGATATAATGTAAGGTTGGAGGTTTATGGTGTATGGTTTAGGATTTGAGGTTAAGTATTTTCATTTAAGGTTTGGGGTTTAAGGTTTTCGGTATATGGTTTAGGGATAAGAGTATAGGGCTTAAAGCTTAGGTTTTTTTTATTGGTTTAGTTTAATTTGGTTGATTCTATGTCAAACCATAGTCATTGATGTATTTTAATCTAAAATTTGACATTGGCTCTCATTCTTATTTTAACCTGACCCTATACATATATATAGGTGAAGATAAAAACTAAGATTAAATATAGCCCTCCCAAAATTTGGTGGCTTTGTGCCTTTGAACAGGATGCACCCCCTATTCAATTATCTTTGTACTATTTTGGTGTTCCTGGCTACATGACTGGTCGCCTTTCCTCCCACTATAGTTACTTGAATTGTATATAAAGAAACATCCTATCATAAATGATAAAAAAAATGTGTGATCTAAGGTTTTAACTAGAATTTTGAAGTTCCTAGTAATATGTCATAAATTTCTACGTATAAATACTTTATCATATATAGATGCACAACTGTTATTTAGATTTTCTAATTAACTTTTTGTTTTCAATTATGCTAAAAAAAACATTAGTTTAGTTTCATAGATACAGATAACTCAAAGCTGCTCCTTTTTCATCCCCCCTCAAGTTCTTTATTCTTTCCTAGTGGGTTGGTTAAAATGTTGTACTTAGAGTCATACCTTAGGTAAGCATAATGCAACAAGGTGATGACCAAATAAAAAGGAAGGACTAAAATAAAATAAAAATTTCCTTTCGTTGAAAGGCAAAAAAAGGGTTTGTTATTTTGAAAAATTATTTTGACTCGATGGAAAACAATGGCCTAAATTGTCTTCCCCGGCACCGGTAATTTTTTCCGATCATATCGTCCCACCACCGGCCATTTTTACCGATCATACCATCCCACCATCAACACTATTTGCCGTTACTTACCCCTCCCTACCAGGAAAATATGCTGCAGCTTAACCCTTGCCATCGACAAGATCTACCGAAGCCTCCCTAGCCAACAAAAAATTATTCCATTTCTCACCCTTAATCAACGGCAAAAAAATTTGAACACATGTGCCAAACCAACCGACTACCTGCCTACGGCAAGCCACACCATATACATGCCCCAACGAAGGGTACTTTTTGTCATTCCCCTACACCAGGCACTAGCACTTCATGCTATTCCCGCCCTGGATATTTAAATTTTTTAACTAATTTAAATTATTTGTAAATAAAAATAATTTCTATCAATATCTATTATAAATATATGTATAATATATAAGTTATATATGGATAAGAATAGTTTTCTTTACAGATAATGTTAAATTCTTATTACTTTACTATTGCAAATCTTTTCAAATTAAATTATTACATACAATAGGTGGTTCTCAACAAAATAGGGAGCAAACATTTTTTTCTTAGAAGTATAATTTGCGGCATAGGTATGTGTATAATTATTATAGTTTATCTTCAATTCAAATGTGTGTATAATTATTATAGTTTCTATTCGAATCCTTATATATAAACGAATGACTTATTATTTCTATTCTTCAACTTATCATTTTTATTCAAATTGCTTGTTGAATCTTCAAATAAAATTTGTACAATATTTTTTAAACACTTAGAATGAATAATGAATTTGAAAGTTCTTCAAGCTACGAAGATTTTAGAACTTCGACAAAGTATAATGAGTACGGAAGTCCGATGCACTATAAAGATGGGGTCACAACCCCATCATACTACAATGATATATTTACAATACTGATAAGCTATGGATACGCAGAAGATATACAAATTCATTCTCCCATTAATAATTATAACTTAGATTAAGTGGTAAAATTATTTTTTTTAGTATTGTAAATTGTGGCGACAAATTTTGTTTGATGAAATTAATATTTTTTATTATATTATTATGCTAAACTCTTTTTTTTAAGGATATAGGGAATACATATTTTCTAATCAAGAAGAACTTGTGACATGGGTTTAAAAAATAGGTAGAACTCATAAGATGATTTTGATTATCAAAGGTTCTAGAAAAGGAAATATTGTAGGGGCATGTAGAGTCTTGATTAGATGTAAAGAAGTGGAACGTACGTCCGTACTAGACCTACAGATACCAAAAGTGCAAGTAATACATATTCTAAAAAGAATGATTATCCTTTTTTTATTATTGGCGTTGAAAATAATAAAGATGGATGACAAGTGATAGTTAGGAATGGTATACACAATGATGAATTGGCAAATTATGACCAAGGCATGGTGTCCTTGGTAAGTTGACAGAAAATAAAGTTCAATTTGTTGATGAACTTATCATAGTTAACATAAAGCCGCGGAAAATCATACTGCTTCTTCAAAAACAATTTGAAGGAAATGTAACTATGAGAAGGCATCTTTATAATGCTCAACAAAAGCTTAGGTCCGAAGAAATGGACGTTCAAACAATGTTAAAATATGTTATAAGTATGTTGGTTGAGAATCATTATTTTCAGTGGCATCGAAGTGAGCCGGAATCAAATGTAATAAGTGAACATGTATTTACATGTCCCATATTTGTTAATAGTTTACGTTCATTTCCTTTTGTTTTGCAAATGGATTACATGTATAAGACAAATAGATATGAAATGCCCTTACATGAAATTATTGGACTAACACCAACACAATTGAATGTCAATGTTGTATATGCATATATGTCATCTGAGAAAGAGGAAAATTATTCTTGGGTACTTGAGAGATTGAATACCTTGATGAATCCATGTACGACTCCAACAACCATTATTACTGATTGAGAACTTGCTCTTATTTAATTTGTGGAACATATTTTTCCTACTTCAAAATATTTATTATGTAGGTTTCATGTTAATAAGAATGTGGAGGAGGTGTAAGAAAGTCTATGGCTGTTCATCATTCGCACGTGGTTTTTATCACGATGGAAAAATGTGATAGATGACACGGTTGAACAAACATACAAGAAATAACTATTGTCATTGGAGGAAGATTACAAAAGTATGTCGAGCCTAATTTCGTATCTAAAGACGAATTGGCTACAACCATATAAACATAAAATTGTTGCCGCATTCTCTAGTGACATGTTTCATATCCATAATATTACAAAGAATAGGTATGGTATATATTTTATCTCCTAGTATGGTTGCTTTTACTTCTTTTATGGTGATAAAGTCATATACTGATTTTTTTATGAACAGGGTTGAAGGTGCTCTTGGATCTTTGAAGAGATTTCTAGAGACATCACGAGGCAGCTTCAATACAGTGCACAAACAAATACACACATTCTTAGAATTGCAACATAATGAAGTAAAAGCATCGCTGGAGAGGTCTTAGTTCAATACTCCCCATTTTACCGTAAGTGTCATTTATGCTAATTTAAGAGGTCATATTGCTTCATATGCAATAAAGTTGGTCAAAAAAGAGTGTTAGAGACTTGATTATGTAGGTGTCGATGATGATTTATGCGGATGAAACATGCGTCGTACGCACGGGATACCATATACACATGAGATTAAGATATACATTCATAATTACAAGTCAATTGCCCTATCGACTATTCATCCTTTTTGGAAGAAACTTGACATAGATAGGTCGATCAATCCATCAACACTCCAAGAGCCATTAGAGGTTGCATCTCATTTACTCCATGTTTCTAAGGAATCTATTATGAGCCAACCACTGGTAAGACAAAATTATTTGGCCAGAGAGATATTTAATATTACATTTCCCTAGAGAATATCTCTCCAAGAGCCATGGCAGCATAGGGGTCTTCTAAGGAACTCTACCAGAAGGGAACAATCTAGTTGAGAGTAGAAAGAACAACAACTTTGTAGTTGTTCGAGATCAACACAATGTCAGGGTCATGGTCGAGGTCAAAGATGACAATTGGCATTTATGTCATCAAAGTGTAATGTGTTAGGAGATGGGAACTGTAGTCTCAAAGCATTGAAATCTATTATAATATGAGATGAAGAATGGTAGGTTTAGATTTTTACCGACTTATATCACGAGATATTGTTGAGACGGTAGTTGTATGAGAATTTGTCCGTATATGACAGTATTGATCAAGTTCTTAATACTATTGCCCACTGGGAAGGACTAGCTACGATGGCACATTGAATGGAAATGCCTGGTATTAGTTATGTCATTACAACCCGTTATTGTGTATTGTTCGCATATTACTCATTAAATACGTGTAGTTCATTCCTACCTTTAGTGGTGCAACATAGAATTTAAGGTCTTGCAAGACATGAGTCACTACATATCAATGAGCACTGAGTTTTATGAAGTTTTTTTTTTCCGTTTCAATATTGTATGAATGGCTAATATAATATTTTTGTGTTTAACAGGTATATTTTTTAGAAAATTTTCCACTCCCACTAGTACATGTAAATTAAAATAGATATCGTGATAGCAACATTTCAACATGGAATACGCTATATTCTTCAAGATTCCAAAAATGGCATGTATTGGTATATGATGGCACACAAGAGCCACATATTCTATCTTCATACTCAAATTTAATTTAGAATTGTTGTAATTTATTCTTAGTTTATTTGTGTTTACATCGTTTGAAACATATACGCGATAAATTTTTTTCAACTTTGTATTTATTTTCTTCTTACCTTTCTATGATAGCTTAAGTATCCGACATATTGTAATCGGATATATTTGTACGTTATTCAACTTAAGTATCTCGGTGTTCAATGTGGATTGAATAATACTATTTTAAAGACGTATAGTAAAATAAAAATGATACTTGGCATTAGTTGTAACAATCATATTTTAATCGGAGTACATAACAATATGATAATACATCAAGGTCATTAAAAATGCCCACACCTAGGTAGAGTAACTCCTGAATCATGCACAAGGGTTTTTATACATGTAACTAGCTACTGATAATTTGGAGTTGGCTCTCCCCTCTAATACAATCGATGGATAGTTTTACATCCTTTGTTCATACATTTTTCTGCTGAAATTTGATGATCATCATTCGGTTGCTCTGCCAAATATTCTTCCATCGTTGCCAAAACATACCTATGAATCCTAGGAACATACCAATCCATATAGTCATGAGCCACATCTCATGGGTATTGAGCCAGTGGTCCAAAAACATTCAGGCCTAATATGTATTCATGCCTCAAGAACCATTGGATAAGCATGTGTGTGTAGTAAACTTTGTACTTCTTAAGGGAAAGACCTCTGTATGTGTTTCTAGTAGGCTTGATAGGCATAACCTTCAACCCGGCTATGATCTTTAAGAAAAATGATATAGCATAGATTAACTTTATCGACAAACAACAATAGGCCGATCAACCATAATATATACCCGATCATGTTTTCCTCATCCCCTAACCAGTATGATTCACATACTTCTTATAGCCATTTAAATGGAAGCCCGGCCTTTCGAGTGACTTCATTCACTTGCTTTTTCTCCATCCCAAACAAGGCACCTATTGCACCAATTAATTGCCTATGCGTGTCCGCTGTCATCTCCAAATGTAATGGATGACCATCAACTTGTAGCCCTAATATATGATGTACATCTAAAAGGGTGATTGTCATCTCACCCCATGGCATATAAAATCTATTGGTGTCTGGTTGCCATCTCTCAATAAATGCTTAAATAAGTGACATTTTTGTATGCTCAAATGTGTAGGATTGAAGGTGTGATAATCTTATTTGTCGTATTACAGCGAACATCCATTCATTGATGCTTCCAAAAAAACATTTAAAAACCTCTTGCCTAGTGTGGATCTTGGGACAACCACGATCCTAAAAAATAAAATAAACAAATATAATGAATATATATGATTGGTTACATATAAAATAAGAATTAAGAAATAATGAATATGATAAAACTTGCCTTTCCTAACCATAAATTTAATCAAATCAAGGGTTATTGGACCTCCGGGGCATGGCTCAAGCAAGTACCATTCATCCTTCAATTATATACTTTCTTTACCTTCACTAGCATCACCAACATCCCTATCATCATCTTCCTCCTCCTCCTCCTCCTCCACCTCCTCCTCCTTCTCATCATCATCATCACCACCACCACCACCACCACCACCACCACCACCACCATCATCATTATACACATAAGTCAATGTTGATGCTTGATTAGTAATGTGGGGTAATGATGTTGGTAAATATAATGATGATCTAGAGCCACCAACAGCAGGTGGGTAAACTAAAGATGATGGTACTCCTATGGCAAGTTGTGTTGGTGAGGTGAGAAAATTAATATATTCTGTAGATAATGGAAAACCTCCAGACCTAAAACCTCTTACCCCTAAACCTTCGACCTTCGAACCTCTAAACCCCAAAATGCCAACATCGGCCATAAATAATGGATGACATGCTTAGTCTACAAATGTTGGAAATTTAGGAGCTTGATGACTACTTAGGTTCTTTGGGAACTTCTGCATATTCTTGCTATTCCGAAGCTTCTTCCGGTTCTTATTCACCAGCTTTTTTACCTTGTCATAATCCTCTGGCAATAATCTTTCCCAAATTTCTCAAACGAGTCATTGGAGCAGGTTGTTTAGTAGCAATTTTGTTATGTCATGAAGAAGTAGTAATAGAACGACCCTCACTTCTATCTACTACTTTGTCTTATCTAAGACTCATATGAATTTCAATAATAAAACTAAATAAATCAAAATTAGGTATATGAATTGAAGGTAATAAGTCATTACATAAATAAAACCTAAATACCTATATGACAGTAATGTAATTATTAAATATCAACCCATATTATGATATCAAAAGAGATATGTATACCTAACCTTATAACTAAAATAAAATCTCTTAAACTAATCCTCTACTTTATTAATTAAATACATCAACAATATTTGTATTAGTTCGTAGTAGGAGTTTAGTATAATATAACAACTAAATCATACATAATTATGGTATCTTATAAAACCAATCTCCCAGTATATTTTTTTTAATAATCCAACCAAATTTATCCAAATATATTCCATAAAAATAAGAAACCTAAAGAAATCTAATACAAATATAAATATATTTAATCTATTATAAACAGATTTAATAAAAAATAAACTAATCTAATATATTATCCTATCAATATAATTAAAAACATTCATCAATAACCCCCATAACATAATAATATTTAACATATTTAATAAAAATATAAATAAATCTAATAAATATCAAATAATATATAAATAATACAATAACGTAATTATCAGAGTATTAACAAATCTAAAAACATAATGAATAAATTTAACCAAATTAACCCTAATTAAAAAATATAACTAAAAAATATAATTGTTATATATAATAACATATCCTAAAAATAACTGAAAACCATAGAAAATAAAGAGAATTTACCAAACCTATATTTAATTAAAATATTAGAGTATAATTAATAGAGTATAATAGATCTAAAAATATATAAAATAAATTTAATTGAATTAACTATAATTAAATAATAAAATTAATATAAATATAATTAACTAACTATAATTAATAAACATCATTAAAAATATAATTAATACAAATATAATTAACAAACCCTAAAGCAAAACAAAGCCCAAGTATTCCACAGGCAGAAATTGCCGAAGCCCGAGCCCCCCCACGGGCAAAAATTGTCGTTCCTTCCTCCCCTATATCGGCCAATTATCTCATTCCTCCTTCCCCATTCCACCTGTCAACAACGGCACATATTGCCAAATCCGAGGCACCCCCACCGGTAGAGATGACTGAAGCCCAAACCCCCTCCCCCACCGGCAGAAATTGCCAAAGCCCCATACTGCCCTTTCTAGATCTAGAATTATAAAAATAAATTTCATGAGAATTTAAACAAAAAAAATTCATAAGATTTACAATATAATTTTTATCTATAGTTAAAAAAATTATAATCTAGATCTATAATATAAGTTACATGTGCAGCTAAAAAAATAAAAATTTAAATTCACATATTTCCAATTAAATAGAAAATTTCAAAAAAAATAATTTTAATTAAACTTATGAATTTATAACCTAAAGTGAGCATATTTTTATAGCAGAAAAAAATTGTTACTTAAAAAATTTTTAATTACTTATCTTATTAGTGAGGTGGTGAGGGCTATTTGTTGGAATGTTGCAGAAGATAAGAGAGAAGAGAGAAGGGAGACTAAAGAGAAAGAGACTACAAAAAATAAAAGTGGGTAAAAGAGGAGGACTAGAGGGATAGGATATAGGGAAAAAAAATCTATATAGTAAATAACATTTTTTCGTATACCAGCAATGTCTTAGTCCTAGGGAAGCTGAGTACCCTTTGTATTGTTGCTTAGAAAACTACGCAAAGCAAATAACTAAGATTTTTTTTTTTTTTTATAAGCTGATTTCGTTAAAAATTCTAAAAAGTTTTGATACCAAACCTTCTAGGATGGATTTGGATTGATCATTAGTTATTTGTCCGGATAAAACTGACCAAAACATAAATTATACACACGTTATACAAATGGTGGTTGTATGTTTAAAGTACTATTAGATCAATTCATATCATCGATTTATTTTACTGGATTAAGAAACAAAAGAAAGTGATGGAACGCTCGAAGGGAAAGCAAATAAATAAATGCGTGATAGTTAAAAAGCAAAAGGAAAAAGCTACTTATGCTGCTTCTTTTTTTATGTATGTCGAGTATACATGAATATTTTTTATCAGACAAAGCATAAATGAATATGGAATGCACCAAGAAAAGCATAGAATTTTTTTTTTGAGGAACAAGAAAAGTATCGAATAAGTGTGGATTGTTTAGCAATTCTGTCTCGCGATCCCCGGTCGCCCTAGCTAGCTTAGCTATAAATGGAACATCTGATTATTTTCACAAGGCATGCAGGGGGCATCCATCCCTCGTCATCGATTAAACCCGTGCAAATGGAACACAGAACTGACTTACAAAACCGCAGCTTTCCTCGTTCTCCTGCCCATTCATTCATTCATTCTTTCTTTCATTTTCTCTTTCCCCCTCAAAACCGCATGGCAATGTATGTATACATAATCAAGACACACAGCTGATGTGTGTTCCCCGTGCCATCTATCATTTAAACAGAGATACTCCATGCATACATAGCTTTTGCTTTTGCCATTCTTTACGACGCACGTCCATCTCTTACCAAGTAGCAAGTTCGTACCTTAAAAAGTAGTTAAGAGTCATTAATTGTCAAGACAGTCTGCAATGACATCTAGCCAAAATAATAATATGAGAATGGACGTAGCTATGCCCTCTTCTATTTTGCGTTCTGTTATGGAGCATTTGAAGTCGCCAATTTTTTAGCAGAGCAGCAGCAAGCTGTGCTGGGGCCTTCACTCCCAACTCCAAGAACTTCATTCAAAGCTGAAGCTGATTAGCGACGTGCTTGTACAAGTCGAGTTGATGGGCATCCTATTCCCTGATTTGTCCTGAGACTGGGTGTATAAACTCTTAAATGCGCTGTACGACGTTGATGATCTATTTAGATGAGGCCGCACACGTTTCAGACCCACGGCTTTGCCAGGCGAGGTTCACGAAAGGGTACGCCCCAACGTGTCCAATCTGTACTTCTTCCATCGGAAGCTATCTCATAAATTGAAAAGCAAAATCACCAAGAAGCTAGACGAGATCGTGAAAGATTTGCTTGATTGTAACTTGATCACCAACGAGCCACAGCAGCAGCCTACGACTAGAACTGGTAGCAGCACCACTACTACTGCTGCAGCTGCTGGCACCGGCGGAAATAATGTTGGGAAGCAACTGGTGGCTAGGAAAGGGATCATGCGCTATGATCCCGAGACTCAAAACAGCCATGATATCCCGAAGATTGAACGGTCTAGAGACCATAAAGACATCCAGGGTGAGCTGCTTGGTGATAATGAACGGAAGATTCTTTGGATCGTCGGAGGTCCGGGGGTGGGGAAAACTACTCTTTGTCGAGCCGTGTACGATGACAAGGAAGTTGTGAGAAAATATGAGATTAAGCTATGGGTTCGTTTGGATGGTTCGGACAGTTACATTCCGGCGTTGAAGAAAATAGCAAGCCAGCTGGAGCTGCAGGAACAGTGTTGGGGATTTAAAATATAGAAGGAAGTAAAGTTAGAGAAGAAAAGTAATTCATTCCCTGCTTAGGTAAAACTAACTACATCAGGTACCTTTAAATAAGATAAAAATACTACTAATAAAGTTGAAAATAAACTGATACTGTCTTATTAAGCGGGTGATTATGTCCTGAAAATAAACCACTAACTATGACACCTAGAATAAGTCATAACCACTTAGTCGGTAAATAAAATAAAATTAAAAACTAGGAATCAAGTAACATCTACCCACTACTTAGTTTGAAGCATATTTTAACACACTCCCTTGCTTCAAAACTCTACATACACCTAGCTTCTGCCCAAAATAAATATGCTTGTCAAGAGGAAGTGGCTTACTGAGAACACCAGCAACTTGGCCATTTATTGGACAAAACCTCATCTCAATTTCCTCATTCGCAGTCAAGTTGCGAATGTAATGGTAGCGGATGTCAATGTGCTTTGTTCTATTATGGAGTGCTCAGTTTTTTGTTATTGTCATAGTACCCTTGTTGTTACAAAATATTTTTGTTGCTCCCTTTTCCTCATAACGTACATCTACCAGCAACTTTCGTAACCAAACTGCTTGACACGCTGCACATGTCACAGCAACATACTCTGCTTTTGACGATGATAACACCACTACATCTTGCTTCTTTGAGCTCCAAGATATTGCGCCTGACCCCAAGTTGAAAACATGGCCTGAAGTACTTTTCCTGTCATCTACACATCCAGCCCAATCTCTGTCACTATACCCAAGTAAGCTGAAATTTGCATCCTTCAAGTACCAAATCCCGAAATTAGTTGTTCCAACAATGTAATGGAGCACCTTTCTGCTGCTCCAAGGTGATGCCTTGTATGACTGTGCATGTATCGTGATAAGAAACTCATAGAGTACATGATATCAAGCCTAGTATGAGTTAAATAATTTAACCCACTAACTAAGCTTCTATAGTAACTTAGGTTTACAACACCTATACCATCTTCAAGTTGCAGTTTTTCATTAGCATTCTTGGGCGTAGCTGCTAACTTTCTGTTGCACATATGAAACCTAAATAGAATATCTTTTGCATATTTTTTTTGTGAGAGAAATATGCTATCTTTTATCTGTTTCACCTCTAGACCAAGAAAGTACAACAACTTGCTTAAATTTGACATTTCAAATTCCCTCATCATGCATGATTTGAACTCAGCAATTAAACTTTCAGAAGATCCCAAATACAATATGTCATCTACATAAATGCAGACAACTAGAACCTCACCATTCTCAGATTTTTTTTACATATAAAGTGGGCCCATTCTCACTCCTCACACATCCATTTGACAAGAAATATGAGTTGATCCTTGTATACCATGCTCTTGGCGCTTGTTTAAGCCCATGAAGAGACTTTTCAAGCTTATAGACTTTGTTTTCATGACCATTAAGAACAAAGCCTTTGGGCTAAGACACAAAAACTCCTTCTTCTAACTCCCAGTTCAAGAATGCAAACTTAACATCAAGTTGATAGATAGGCAAATTCAATTTAGCACCCAAAGACAATAACACTCTCACTATTTCAAAACAAGCTACAGGTGAGAAAGTTTCATCAAAGTCAATACCTTGATGTTGTATATATCCTTTAGCAACAAGCCTCATTTTGAACTTTTGGATACTTCCATCTACATGATGTTTAACTTTATAAACCCACTTATGTTCAATGAGAGTCTTGTCTTCTAGAAGATCAACCAATTCCCATGTATGATTGTGTTCAATTGTTGTCATCTCCTCCATCATTGATACTTCCCATTCTTCATTTTTAATGGCTTAATCAAATAGGTTGGTTCTGTCACATACAAGGCAAATGAGTAGGATTCATACACCTCCCTTAGAGATTTGACTTTCCGAGGTTGTGTTTGTGAGGAAGGACTGGATGTTGGTGAAGTGCTACTACTACTATTTGGTGTTGTGGAAGTACTTCTAGTTTGTGTAGACGCTGTGGAGTTGATGTCATTGCCATCGGTGATGGGAGTTTTTGCTGGTGATTATGCATCTTCTATGATCTGGGGGGAAGTTGTTATATGTTGTGAAGCTACTACAAGTATGTCCTCTTTCCCCCATATCTAGCTAGCTTCTTCATTGAATATGGCATTTCTGCTAATAATGACTTTGCCACTCACGGGTTTATATAATCTATATGCTTTGGATTGAGCACTATATCCCACAAAAATGCATTTTATAGATTTATCATCAAGCTTAGTGTGAGAATGAACCAAAGCATATGCTATACAACCAAAAATACGTAAGTGGCTTACCCTTGGCTGATTACCTTCCCATGCCTCATATGGAGTTTGATTGTAGATGGCCTTTGTAGCTGAAATGTTGAGAATATACACCACTATGGCTACAACCTCTACCCAAAAAAGCTTTGGAATTCCTCTAGAATTCAATATGCTTCTTGCCATCTCCACGATTGTACGATTTTTCATCTTAGCTACACCATTTTGTTGGGGTGCATTAGGTGCAGTCAACTCCTTGTAAATACCATTCTCCTCACAAAAAATTTTGAACTCATCTAAGATAAAGTGGCCACTGCGATCTACATATAATGCCTTAATCTAATGCCCACTTTGTTTCTCCACTAGTGACTTAAATTTCTTGAAAATATCAAAGTCTTCAGGATTTTTTTTAAGTGTTGTGGATCGATATTAATTCGGAAAAATAAAATCTAATTAGAATCAATTAGAACACACATGAATTGAGAAGAGAATAACACTCAAGAACACAGATTGGGGAAACAGATGATCTTATTGATGTAAAGTAATTGTGATTACAAAGAATCAAAGAAAATCTCACATAAATCACTCAATTCATCAAGGAATTACAATAGAACTCAATAGAAGAAGAAGACGGTGTTCGCTCTTCAATTAGGGTTCTAATCGCATGGTATTTATACTATACGAGACCGTCATTAGCGAAAACCGAGACGGAGCGAAAAACCCAAAAAACACGGACCGTGTTAATAAACACGCTACCCCCGTGTTTATTTTCTATCTCTCGGCCTCTCCCCGAAAACAGAACATATTTTCCTATTAAAAACATGGATCGTGTTTCCAAAACACAGGTCCCCCGTGTTTATTTCTAGCTTTGAAAATCTTTAGTATTTCAGCCACAACGTCTTCATCTGACCTCCGATCGAGCTGATTCTTGATGCGTTGGAGATCTAACAGAAAGATATACAACTTTCATGTTTAGTACATTTCCAAATTATAATTTATTCAATGTAAAATATTCACATCTTTCCAGAACAGCTCACAATTCTACTTCAAATTTCTCCAAAACACTTCCCACACCAATCCAAGCTATTCTACACTCCAAATACGAGTTAAAAGCTCACAATTCTCCACCTTGACGACGTATTTAAAGTATCTAGCACCAGGAACACAAAAGACCATATGTAAAAACCCCTGGGCCCCAAAAGGCCCTCATGGTACACAAACACCAACCAAGTCCGAGCAATGCTCGAACTTGCTCACTATCAATGGCTTCGTTAGCATATCAGTTGGATTCTCAGCAGTAGCCACCTTCTCCAACACAACCTTGGCTGCAGCAATAGTACCTCGGATGAAGTGGTACCTGACATCAATGTGCTTCGTTTGACGATGGAAAGAATTCTGATTCTTTGCCAAACAAATAGCACTCTGGCTATCGCTACAAACAACGGGAGCACGATGACCAAATCCAAGCTCACGAACGAAACCACCAAGCCACGAAGCTTCTTGAAAAGCTTCCATCATAGCCATATACTCAGCCTCAGTAGTGGACAACGTAGTCACATCTTGCAAAGATGACCTCTAGCTAATTGCCGAACCACCAAGACAAAACACATAACCTCAAGTGGATCTCCTATTATCAAGATCTCCACCATAATCAGAGTCAACGAACCCAGTCAACGCATCAGTTGACCTCCCATACTCCAAACAAGATGATGCAGTACCCTTCAAGTACCTCAGAATCCACTTCACTACTTGCCAGTGAGCCTTCCCAGGATTCGCCATATATCTGCTCACAACACTCACAGCTTGAGCAATATCCGGCCTGGTACAAACCATAGCGTACATCATGCATCCCACAGCATTAGAGTAGGGAACTGTGGCCATAAACTCCTCATCTTTAGATTTGGGACATTCTAAAGCAGAAAATCTGAAGTGAGTAGCCAAGGGAGTAATAACCGGCTTGGCATCAATCATATGAAACATCTCCAACACCTTGTTCACATATTGCTCTTGTGACAAGTAAAGACGCTTCTATCTGCGGTCTCGAATGATCTCCATGCCAAGGATCTTCTTCGCAGCTCCCATATCCTTCATCTCAAACTCAGTCTTCAGCATTGTTTTCACCTTGTTAACTTCAGTCAGATCTTTTGCTGCAACAAGCATGTCATCGACATACAACAAAAGATACACTAGAGAACCATCACCAACCTACTTCAAGTATACACATCCATCGTACTCACTCCTGGAGAACCCATGCTCAATCATAAACTGATCAAACCTCTTATACCATTGTCTAGGTGACTGATTCAGACCATATAGTGACTTCTTCAATAAGCACACATGATCCTACTTGCCTTCAACAACAAAGCCATCTGGTTGGCGCATATAGATCTCCTCCTCAAGCTCACCATGCAGAAAAGCTGTTTTGACATCCAATTGCTCTAACTCCATATCCTGCATAGCCACAAGCGCAAGCAAAGTACGAATAGAAGTATCCCTGACAACAGGGGAAAATACCTTGTTATAGTCTACACCAGGTATCTGACTAAACCCACGTGCAACTAAACGAGCCTTGTACCTCGGTCCCTCAACACTTGGAATTCCCTATTTGAACTTGTACACCCACTTGCAATCAACTATTTTCTTCTTCCTGGGTGCCTTCACAAGTTCCCATGTCTGATTCTTCCATAGAGACTGCATCTCCTCCTCCATAGCAGCACACCACTGAGCAGAATCAGCACTAACAATGGCATCTGAGTATGACACTGGCTCCTGTACATCAACGACAGTCTCAGCACTAGCCAAAGCATAACCTGCTAACTCCTCAAAGCCATACCTCACAAGAGGATTCACAACCCTTCGTGGTCTACCAGGAGCAACGCCCCTTTGCTCCACCTGTTGCCTGTATCCACCCACTTCAGGAATAGTGGGTCTCATACTAGAAGAGTCTAACTGATCCAAATCAACCTCTACCTCCACCTTATCCGTAACACCATGCAGATTCTTCTGCTCCACCTCTTCAGATAATCTATCAGAAAAAGACTCAGACTTTTGGAGGAATACAGACTCATTAAAGGTAACATCCCTGCTTGTCAAAAACTTGGATGCAGCTGGATCCCATAACCTGTACCCCTTCACACCGGATGTATAGCCAAGAAAGATGCACTTCTAAGCTCTAGGCTCGAGCTTCCCATCATTCACATAAGCATAGGCAGGACATCCAAAAACATGCAAATCAGAATAATCAGCTGGTTTGCCAGACCATACCTCCTCAGGTGTCTTCAAATCAGTGGAACGATTGGGTGACCTATTCACCAGGAATGCCGCCATGTGAACTGCCTCAGCCCAAAACTCCTTGCCTAATCCAGCTTGTGACAACATACATTGAGCCTTCTCTAAAAAGGTTCTATTCATCCTCTCAGCAACCCCATTTTGCTGTGGTATTCCAACACAAGTACGATGCTTAGAAATACCATGGTCCTCACAGTACTCAGTGAAACTACGTTCCACAAACTCAAGGCCATTATCTGTCCTCAGACACTTCACTTGTCTCCCAGTCTGCTTCTCTAATAAAGTCTTCCAATGCTTGAATACTTCAAAGACATCATTCTTATTTTTAATAAAATAAGTCCATACCTTCCTAGAGAAGTCATAATTAAATTTCAGTAGGTATCGCGAACCACCCTTGGAAACCACCCTTGCAGGACCCCACAAATCAGAGTGAACATAATCCACAGGCCCCTTTGTACTATGTGTAGCCTTTGAAAAACTAACCCGTTTCTACTTGTCAAACACACAGTGCTCACAGAAATCCATAGTACTTGTACTCTTTCCATCCAACAACCCTCTCTTCGAGAGTTCAGTCAAGCCTTTGACACTCATGTGTCCAAGTCGCATATGCCAAAGTCTAGTAACATCCGAGTCAGACATACTCGATGATGTTACCGCAGCTGCTCCCTCAACAGTGGAACCAACAAGCTCATACAGTGTCCCGATCCTCTTGCCTTTCATTGCAACAAGAGCCCCCTCTAGTAATCCTCATTGTGCCATCCTTGATAACACAACGATATCCATTACAATCCAAAGAACTCAATGAAATCAAGTTCTTAGTCATCTCAGGGACATGTCAAACATTAGACAGTGTTCTGACCACACCATCATGCATCTTCACCTTCAATGTCCCAATCCTAGCAACTTTGCATGCAGCATCATTACCCATCAGAACTACTCCACCTCAAGTCGTCTCGTAAGTCTGGAACTAGTTCCTATTAGGACAAATATGGTAAGAGCATCCAGAGTCCAACATCTACTTGTCCATAATCTTGGTCTGACTATCAGTGACAGTCAACACACTACCATCACTATCATATTGAGCTATAGCAGCATCATCCTTTGTGCCAGATGATTCACCAGGTTTATCTCCAGATATCCTATTAGGACAAAACTTCTTGATATGACCCTTCTTGTGACATCCATAGCACATGACTTTCTTGGATCTATTATTCCTCGACTTCGACCTATACTTCTTCTTCTTATCACCAGAACCCCGTTCCTAAGTTTTGCCCCTAGCTACAAGTCCCTCACTATGTGAGTCACTAGAACCACCTCCAGTCAACTGATTCTCAATTAGTTCCCGTTGTAGCAGGGCAGTCTTGACATCATCAAGAACCAACTCATCATCCTTCCCATACAGTACGGTCTCACAAAAATGTTTGTAATCAGCGGGCAAAGAACACAACAATGTAACAGCAAGATCTTCATCCTTCAATTTAACATCTATATTCCTCAGATCCATAATTATAGAGTCAAATTCATCAAGATGAGATTTAAGGGATTGTCCCTTACCTAATTTTAACTCATGCAACTTGCTCTTCAATAACAGACGATTCGTCACCGACTTCATCATGTATAGAGACTCCAGCTTGAGCCATAAGGATGCCACCGTTGTTTCTTTAGCCACCTCACGCAAGACCTCATTAGACAAACACAATTGTATGGTAGAAAGGGCCTTTTGATCTATCTCCTCGAATTTCTCATCTGTCATCGAATCGGGCTTCTTTGATATCCCGAGTAACGCCTTCTCCAATCCATTCTGAATTAGGATCGCTTTTATCTTCAACTTCCATAAGCCGAAGTTCACAGACCAATCAAACATCTCTATATCAAATCTTGTAGACATCCCGAATATGAACCCAATGCTCTGATACCAATTTGTTGTGGATCGATACTAATTTGGAAAAATAAGATCTAATTAGAATCTATTAGAACACACAAGAATTGAGAAGAGAATAACACTCAAGAACACAGATTGGGGAAACAGATGATCTTATTGATGTGAAGTAATTGTGATTACAAAGAATCAAAGAAATTCTCACATAAATCACTCAATTCATCAAGGAATTACAATAGAACTCAATAGAAGAAGAAAACGGCATTCGCTCTTCGATTAGGGTTCTAATCGCATGGTATTTATACTATACGAGACCGTCATTAGCGAAAACCGAGACGGAGCGAAAAATCCAAAAAACACGGACCGTGTTAATAAACACGCTACCCCCGTGTTTATTTTCTATCTCTCAGCCTCTCCCCGAAAACAGAACATATTTTCCTATTAAAAACACGGATCGTGTTTCCAAAACACGGGCCCCCCGTGTTTATTTCCAACTTTGACAATCTTTAGTATTTTAGCCACAACTTCTTCATCTGACCTCCGATCGAGCTGATTCTTGATGCGTTGGAAAGCTAACAGAAAGATATACAACTTTCATGTTTAGTACATTTCCAAATTATAATTTATTCAATGTAAAATATTCACATCTTTCCAGAACAGCTCACAGTTCTACTTCAAATTTCTCCGAAACACTTCACACACCAATCCAGGCTATTCTACACACCAAATACGAGTCAAAAGCTCACATTAAGAAATAAACCTAATTCATGCAACTAAAATCATCAACAAATAGAAAAATAATCCTAGAGACTCAGTTGATATAGGACCACACAAATCTGCATGAAAATGTTCTAAACAAGTAGAGGCTCTCCAAGTATTTCCAATAGGAAAAGATGGTCTACTTTCTTTATCATACACACACCCTTCACAAAATTCAAGAGCTTCAATTTTAGGCAAACCAACAACCATATTTGTTTTTCTTAACAATTTTATCCCTTTAACATTCAAATGATCATACCGTAAATGCCACAAATTTTCCTTTAACAACTAGTGCACTGCTAACATCACCATTTGACATATTAAGGGGGAACATTCTGTTTTGAGTCATTTGGAATTCTACAAATTTTTGGTCATATTTTTTTTATCATAAATGCTACAAGAATCATCCTCATATAAAATAGAATATCCACCCTTAATTAATTGACCAACACTCAAAAGATTATGAGTAATATAAGGTACATATTACACAATATGAAGGAGCTTTGTATTGCCATTTGAAGTTAGGATTGCAATGGTACCTCTGCCTTCAACTTTGATTTGGTTTGCATCCCCCAGTCATACCTCTTTTCTTTTAATCATCAAGACTCTTGAAAAGTGCTCTTACACCAAACATGTGGTTAGAGCAACCATTATCAATAAACCATACAACATTGTCCACTAGATCAAATTTTGAATGAGCCATGAACAAGCTGCTCTCTTCTTGGGAATTTTCTGTGAAATTTACTTGCTTTGATTCACCTCTCTGCTTACTCCAACATTCCACTTCTTTGTGGCCAAACTTCTTGCAATAATGACATTGTATATTGCTATTGGTGTGTCGACTTCCTCCAAATTAACCATGACCTCTGAAATGACCACAACCTCTACCTTTGCCACGACCTCAGCCATGGAAGCCTCCTCTTCTAGATCCTCTACCTCCTAAATTTTTGGTCTTCCCCTCAAAGGAATATTCTCCATGTGCTATCAAGGAACTCATAAAATGTATAAGTTGACAAATCCTTATATTCTTCAATAGCTGTAACATTATGAATGTAATCTATAGTTAGGCTTGTCAAAACCTTACTAAAAATTATTTGATCACTAACAATTTCATCATATGTTCACATATGACTGACAACCCTAGACACTCTAGATAAGAATCCTTATATAGGTTCTTTATCTCTCATGGCCAAATTAGCAAATTCAGAATGGAGAGTCTGTAATTTGACACCTATTACCTTATTATTGCCAAAAAATTCAGCCTTGATTATATCCTATGCTTGCTTTGAGGTTGATGTTGTTGCAATTCACTAAAATATTTTGTCATCTACTGCTGATTGGATAAAGAGAAAAGCCTTTCAGTCTTTATTCTGATTCTCCCACAATCATTAATCGGGTTCACCAGAGCCTCCGTGGATTCTGTATATCCATGCTCCTCTATGTCCCATAGATCTTGAGACTTGAATAGGGTCTTCATCTTAAGACTCCATAAGTGGTATTTTTCCCCTTAAAAAATTGGAATTAGGGGCTGAGATGATGGGTTAGTGTCATTGCTAGCCATTGATGATCTTTGTTTGTGCTCTCCAATATGCGTTTCAGTGCTTTTGTGTTTCACTCAACTCTCTTTATGTCTCTCTCTAACTTTACCAATTTCATTTTTGTTTGGTTTTTCCTTTTTTTAAACTTTCGCAAAGAAAAGAACCCCACTTGATGAGAAGGAATGAAGAAAAACTTTGTTGTTGTCTTATTTTTTTCTGTCTCTGATACCAATAATGTTTTGGGGATTTAAAATATAAAAGGAATTAAATTTAGAGAAGAAAAATAATTCATTCATTGCTTGTGCAAAACCAACTACATCACGTGCCTTTCAATAAGATAAAAATATAACTAACAAAGCTGAAAATAAACTGACACTATTTTACTAAGTGGGTGATCATGTCCCACTAACACACAAGCCATTAACCGAAAATAAACCACTAACTATGACACCTATACTAAGTCATAACCACTTAGTCATTAAACTAAAAAAAACTAGGAATCAAGTAACAACTACCCACTACTTAGTTTGAAGCATATTCAACAAACATGAGTTGGAGCGGATTAGTAATTATATGGTGGAGAAACCTAAATTTGAAGTGGATGATCATGATGATGAGGAGGGTCGACTAATCATGTATATTAGGAAATTGATCACTAGAAGGATTTTCTTACTTGTTTTGGACAACTATCCACCACTTCCCCACTATGTCCCTACGAAGGATGACCCTGCACATTGGGATGTCATCCCTGATATCTTTTCGCCAAAGCATCCTCTTTTGATTGATGCTACAACCGAAAAGAGCAAGAACATAATAAAAAAATTACAAGGTAATATATTCGGACTAGGACTCGACATCGGCTACGTCCACGAAGTAAAATATCTATCTCTAGAGGAGGGTAAGTCTCTCTTTGACTTGACCACATTCGGAATCAATAAAAGGCAACACTAGCAAGCTCAATGGCAAAGATATTTAAGAGAAAATATTGTAAGCAACTGTGAAGGCAACCTGGCTCTTATTATATGTATTAGCAATTTCTTGTATGTAAGGAATGATCGGGCTGCATGGAACAAGTTTTCTTGTGAGTATCGGTACCCCCTCAAATGGTATCACCATCACATCGCTGCATTATATTATTCTTTCCGACACTCCCTGCACTTCATTGGTTACTCGAATTTATTCTCAAGACCCAGACTCTTCAAGTATGAAACCTTGATTAGTCAAGTTGAAGCCAATGGACTCCCTGAAATATCTAAGAGCATGGATAAATGGTTCCATGATGTTGTTTTCCTCAAATAATAAAGCAAAGACCATTGGAATGAGGAGCCCAGCTACAAGCTTATGTCATTCTTGCTGTCAGACTTGCTTGATCCTCTGGTTCAACAGGAAAAAGCAATCTTCCAATTCGAGGCTATCTAGGAGTCGCTGCCACCACAACCGGCATCTCAGCCATCGTTGCAGTGACAACCACCTCTATAGGGGAGTCTGATGCCAATTCCACCTCCACCTCCTCCTCTTCTGCCATAGCAGCCGCCTCTACCACCACTACTAACAAAAAATTCACGACCAAAATCACCATCATCATATGAGCACACTGATCATAAACTCAACAATGACGTGCCAAATTTAAACGAGTATCCCCAACACCTAAGAAGTTTTATTTCCTTAGGGAATGATTCCATTATTTAGATGCCTGAACTAGAGTAAGACTCATTTGTTTTGAGGCTTAGGTGCGTGAGGGTACTAGACTTGAGCTCTTTGGGGATAAAAGTGAAATGACAGATTATATTATATCTGAAGATTATTAATAATTACAATACAATAGTGTTAATTATATAGTGCAGGATTATTGTAGATTAAGCTAACGAACGTTCTATTGCTAGATATATTCATTTACTGATTCAAATATTCCTGGAATATCTTAGCTTGATGCAGTGGCTCCCTATATTATCTCTAGTCTAAACTTTATCTTTATTTTGCCCCTGTAAGATGGATGATCTAGGTGTAAGTCCAATCATGGACAACGGACTCTAAAAGCAGTGCTGTGATAAAGGTTTAGTAAGAGCATATGCAAGTTGATCATCACCAGCAACATGAGAAACATAAAAAAAAACCTCGCTGGACTTTTTGACGAATAAAATGATAATCAGGAGCCACAATGTCATACAGGAGTAAAACACTAGGTTTGAACAGAGATTTGTTGTGCCAACATTATCATAATAAATGATAGGCAGTTCCCAGAGAGTAAATGATACGTAGTTCCGAGAAAGACACCCCATGTTCCTAAAGTAGTGATCAGAGCCAAGTGACTTCAGCAATTGTGGATGCAACTAACCGATATTCTGCCTCTATGGAGGAACATGCAATTATGCACTACTTTTTAGAGCTCCATGAAATGGGATTGCGGCCCAAATAAATAATGTAAGCACCTATGGAAAGGTAATCATCCTTATCACTTGCCCAATTGGCATTTGAGAAGGCATGCAATTGAACAGGAGAATTTTGGTAAAAGGCGACGCCATAGTTAATGGTACCTTTTAGATACCGAAGTAGCTATTTTAATGTTGTCTAATGATCAAAAGTGGGCAGATGCATGAATTGTGAAAGTTTGTTGATGGAGTATCCAAGAACAGGACGTGTAAAGGACAGGTATTGAAGGCTACCTAGAAGCCAGTAGTACTCCGTTGGGTTGGGAATGGGCGACCCAGAGTTTAAGCGTAGAGGAGGTGATATGGCCATGGGAGTAGTAACGAGTTTGCATCAAACATGTGGGCATGAGCAAGTAAATCAACTATATACTTGTGTTGACTAAGGAAAAGGCCAAGGGGAGATTGAGTGACTTCAAAAACAATAAAGTAGGATAAAGAGCCTAAATCTTTTAAGTAGAACTGTTTTGCTAAGCTTATGGTGAAGGAGGATACATCAGCTTAAGTTAGGCTAATGCAAGAGCATCTAATGAACCTAATGATTGTCATGTTCATATTAATCCTCAAGGAAAGAAAGATTTAGCTTTCTTAATGTTGGAGCCTATCATGTTAAATATTCTCGATGATTCTTATATGCTTGATATTGAAAAACATTCAAGTTATTCTTGTAGGCATGTTACATATTTGCAAGAAGAAGATGTTCATAAACTTTAATGTGTACAAGTATTCAAAGCATGCAAAACTATGAAATACATGGGATGATACATTAAAACAAGAATATATAGTGATGATATTCATTATATGTATTAACTTGTTGTAAACCATAATCCTAACCCTAAGTGTAGTTTATGTAAGTTAAGGTATTGCTATAATTTCATGTATGTATCTTAGTCAATTGTATAGCTTTGTAATATTAATCCTTAGTATCATTTAGCAAATTATATTATGCTTTGGATTAAGTTTAATATGGGCTTAATTCAATCATGATTAATGGGCTGGATTAAGAGGGAATACTTAGTTTGTTTAGGCTAGCTAACCACTGACTATCTCCTTCCCCTATATAAAGCCTTTGTGTGCATGATTGTATGCATTATGAATCATAATATTTTGATCAAACATTGAGAAAATTTAGCTAAAGTTTATTGCTTTTGATTATTTTTGGAGCAAGGAATCCCAGAGTAATATATTTCAACATCAACACTCAACTCGACATAATTGAACACACCTTCAAATCTACCGAGACCTTTATCTTTATCCTTTGATTTCTTCAACAATAATCATCCTTAACACCTCATTTCTTTTGCTTTAATTCATGGGTGATAGTTTCACATACAATATTAGATCCAACCTTCCCTTTACTTTGATAAAACCACATAATTTTTGGTATCAAAGCATCGATTGTTCAAAGCTAATGCTGGAAACCACCTACAAACCTGAAGAAATCACATGTGTGTTCTTGCACCAAGAACTCCATGGATACTCAACAATTTATTTTAATTCTTGATGAACTTATTTGATTGTTCTTTAAGTTCTTTCTCATGGTTCTTTCAATCTTGCAATGATCTTATTGCATTTTCCCCAACATTCTCATATAAAATATCGACCAACACTTCATCCCGAACATTGCACCAGTTTGAGTTGTCTGTTTGCCACGAGCTTTTGTGCCTCTCCAGCACTTCATTCCTACTTCATTCTACTCTCCATTGGTGTTTGATCAAGTGTGCTTCAATCCTTCTCAAGTTTCCTTCGTGAAACAAGCAAGGGAAGCAACAAAGAGTGTCAAAATCCCTGGACAACTTCTCAGTCGCCCGAATAGACCTAGAACTTGCAGGCCCTTTATTCAACTCATTTCTCATCATTTTATCTCAAGAATTAACTCCATCATCTACCTTTGGATCTTGTCTACATATTATATGCAGACATCAACATGAATCTCCCACTAGAAGACAAGCATTTGTTGAAGACATAGAATATTGTTCTATGATTTTATGTGAATGAATTTCACATCTCTTATAGAATAACCTCTCATTTATTTTTTGTGTACCTGCATGCGGTGGATATTCTTAGGGCTAAAGGATCTCCTTTGTGCCTAAACAAATATTTCAGGTAGTGTTTAACATTTTTTGAGAATTAGCAATTGGTTTGTGCTTTGTTTGGTTGTAGGAAAAAACAAATCCAGCACCTACACTTTATGGAACATATTATGTGCAACAAGTAGGGTTGTGTGTCAACCTTCACCATTGATAGTGAAGAGGTGTGTGCCCTGGAAGATTCCATAAAAAGCCTCACCATATGCATGGATTCCCAATTACAAACTCAAAACACACTACAACATCAACTCCAAAGTGTGGAAGCTAAGTTAGCCGACCAAGAGAAGTGTAAACCATGGCAGGTTCAAATGGAAACCACACATGATAGTGTGGAATTGAGAATGAAGCCTATGTACCATGCCAAGAGTGTACATGGAAATTTCAATTTATCTCATCATGAAGATGGAAAAGAAGAGACAAATTCTTTTGGCTCAAGCAACCAAAGAAGAGTACCTACATTCCATGTAAGAAATGCACACCATGAAGATCAAGGTACTGAACTTGACCTTCCAGAATTTTATGGTGATTTGAATGTGGAGTCATTTTTTGAATGGTTGCATGAGATTGAGGCTATTTTGAGTTTAGAGAATATAATGATGATAGAAAGTGCAAATTAGCTACTCTAACGTTCAAAAAGTTTGCTCGAATTTGGTATGATAACTTAAAACGAACAACAGAAAGACAAGAGAAGTCTAAAATAAAATCTTGGAAAAAACTTAAAAAACACTTAAGAAAGAGATTTGTGCCTAGGGAGTATGAAAAAAATATGTATGTTAAAATGACTACTCTAAGGCAAGGCTTATTTAGTGTAGAAGAATAAACTAGAGAATTTGAAAGACTAGCCCTTATTTGTGATGTTCCTGAAAGAAAAGAACAAAAATGTGCTAGATACTTAGGTGGATTGAATGATTTAATAAGAGATAAGGTTGATATGTATTCTTATGACTCTCTTGATGACTTGATAAAATTGGCTATGAAAATTGATAGACAAACTAAATTAACTAAAGTCTATGTTAAGTCTAATGCTTCAACTTCAACTAAACCCTATTCTAACGCCTTTACACCTAAATCAACATTTTCATATGATAAAATGAATAAAAAAGATGATAAAGGTAAAAATAAGGTGGTTGAAATGGCAAATAAACAATGATTCAAATGTAAAGGATATGGACATTTTGCTAGAGATTGTCCTAACCAAAGAGCATTAACCTTACATGAAATAGAAAACATGGAACCATGTAGTGATGATGATGAATTAGAAGTTGAATCTCCTAATGAAATATTAACTTTGGAAGAGGAAGAAGGAGAACCATTCTTTGTAATTCAAAGATTTTTTTCAAATATAACCTAGTATTACTCCTACACAAAGAGAAAATATTTTTAAAACTAAGTGTAAAATAGGTGACATGGTTTGTAGACTCATAATTGATAGTGGTTCATATACTAATGTTGCTGGTGAGGCAATGGTTAAGAGACTTGGTTTGGAAACTACTAATAATCCTAAACCCTATTCTTTAAAATGGTTAAATAAGGATAAAGGAGCTAAAGTAAAAAAAAAAAAAAAAGAGCTTTAGTCACATTTTCTATTAGAGAATATCATGATGAAGTTCTATGTGATGTTTTACCTATGGATGCTTGTGGATTACTTTTGGGTAGACCATGGCAATTTAATAGAAAAGCAACTCATGATGGAGTAACTAATATATATGTGGTGAAAAAAGAAAATCAATTGTATAGGATCACACCTTCTTTATATGATCATATGCCCTTAAATGATGATAAAAAGAGATTATTTTAACATCAAAAAGGCTATGGAAAAATGTATAAAGGAAGAAGGAATTTGTTATGCTTTAGTTTCTAAAGATTCTAAACCTGAAAAACAACAATCCCACTCACTCGGAGAGAGAAGGTAGCAAGAGATCCTGTCTTTGACTCTAGAGATAGGCCTTCCTTTACCTTTCTATAACATACCAATCGGGGATGTAGTTGTAGATACATTAGTCCGATGAAAGAAACCTCATTGTACCTGCCAGTACGGTATGGATAAAGTCCACCTCACTGAGGATATTTATCAGGAGATGGGAAATCATCCGGCGATTGCATTTATAAAGTAGATTCAGTAGAGCTCTGCTTGTCAGCTTACTACTTCCACACTTCAAGCCAGTAAAGCCTAGCTCAAAGTTGAATCTGCCCGAACAATAAGGACTTCTATCGGAAACTCAAGAACAAGGTAAGACATAGTAGTACTAGAAAGAGACCTGGAGGCATTGAGGCTATTTTTTTCCCATCTAAAACTTGATTGAATGATCTCACATGGTCTCATTTTCTTTGTTCGGTTGGAATGGTTCTCTTTCCCATAGTCTTCTTGTAGTTCAACCGCAAGAACTCCCCTATGAAAATCCTAATCTAATTAAGTTTCTTGATGAGTATAATGATGTATTTCCTAATGACTTACCTCCTGGATTACCACCTAAAAGAGGTATAGAACATGACATTGATCTTGTTCCTAGTATGCCTATTCCTAATAAACCAACTTATAGATGTAACCGAGAAGAAGCTGAGGAATTACAAAAACAAATACAAGAGCTTATGGATAAAGGATTTGTGAAAGAAAGTATTAATTTATGTATACCTATTCTAAATATTGCTTATGCCAAGTTTATGAGTTATTTTTGGAAAATTTTATGGCATATGCTTGGTACTAAATTGTTATTTAGCACTTCACATCATCCCCAAATTGATGGTCAAACTCAGGTAACCAATAGAACTCTTGGTACATTATTAAGAGGTTTAGTTAATAAAAGTACTAAAGATTGGGATGTTAAGTTAGCTCATGCAGAGTTTGCTTATAATCGTAGTCTATCTAGTACTACTCAAACTAATCTATTTGAGGTGGTGTATGGTGTGAATCCTCACATGCCTATTAACATGATATTGTTGAAAAAATGTGAATTGCAAAATTATGAAGCTAAAGATAGAATACAATTTTTTCAACAACTTCATGAGAAAATCAAAAATAATATTGAAAAATCCCATGCCAAGTATAAAGCTCAAGCAAATAAGCATAGAAACTCTTATGTGTTTTCTCCTGGTGACTTAGTTTGGTTACATTTACGTAAAGAAAGATTTCCTAATTTACGTAAAAATAAACTAATGCCAAGAGCTGATGGTCTATTTAAAATACTAAGAAAGTTTGGAGATAATGCTTATGAACTTGAACTTCTAGATTCTTATGGTGAAATTTTAAGAAATTTTAATGTTGATGATTTGTCTCCTTATTATTCTAATGAAAATTTGAGGGCAAATTCTTCTCAGCTTAGGGAGAATGATGTAGGAGCATCTAATGAACCTAATGATTTTCATGTTCATATTAATCCTCAAGGTAAGTAAGATTTAGCTTTCTTAATGTTGGAGCCTATCATGTTAAATATTCTTGATAATTCTTATATGCTTGGTATTGAAAAACATTCAAGTTATTCTTGTAGTTATGTTACATATTTGCAAGAAGAAGATGTTCATGCACTTTAATGTGTACAAGTGTTCAAAGCATGCAAGACTATGACATACATGGGATGATTCATTACAACAAGAAGATATAGTGATGATATTACTTATTTCTATTAACTTGTTGTAAACCCTAACCCTAACCTTAAGTGTGTGTTATGTAAGTTAGGGTATTGCTATAATTTCATGTATGTATCTTAGTCAATGGTATAGCTTTTTAATATTAATCTTTAGTATCATTTAACCAATGATATTATGCTTTAGATTAAGGTTAATATGAGCTTAATTCAACCATGATTAATGGGCTGGATTAAGAGGCAATAAGCGGCTAGTGTAGGCTAGCTAACCACTAAATATCGCCTTCCCCTATATAAAGCCTTTGTGTGCATGATTGTATGCAGAATGAATCATAATCTTTTGATCAAACATTGAGCAAAGTTAGCTAAAGTATAGTCCTATATTTTGAGTATTTTTGGAGCAAGGAATCCTGGGGCAATATCCTTCAACATCAACACTCAACTCGACAGAATTGAACATGCCTTCAAATCTGCTGAGACCTTCATCTTTATCCTTCGATTTCTTCAACAATAATCATCCTTAACACCTCGTTTCTTTTGCTTTAATTCATGGGTGATAGTTTCTCATACAATCTTCGATCCAACCTTTCATTTACTTTGATAAAACCACATCATAGGCCAGTAACAATAATGTCATCGACACAAACTAGAATAAAATTGGGTGTGGAAGAGTGTTTGAGGAAGAAAAGAGAGGCATTAGCTAAGGAGTTAGTGAAGCCAACGTGGAAGAGGTATTGAAAATTCTCATTGTACCAAGCACGAGGAGCTTGCTTAAGGCCATAAATAGCCTGACGAAGATGGCGGCCATGATGAGGGTAACCCTTGTCAATGAAACCAGGCGGTTGAGACATATACACATCTTTAGTGATGTGCCTTGTAAGAAGGAATTATTAATGTCGAGCTACTTGATAGACCAACCATGACTCATGGCAAGAGTAAGAATAAGGTAAATGGTAGTAGGTTTAATAACAGGGCTAAAGGTCTCTACATAGTCAAGACCAGGATGTAGATGAAAGCCTTTTGCAACAAGGTAAGCCTTGCAGCACTCTATTTTTCCATTAGGTAGACACTTGGTGCAGAATACCAATTTACACCCCACTAGATTTTGGCAAGGTTGAGAAGGAACTAATTCCCAAGTGCCATTATGAAGAAGAGCATTGAACTAATCATTCATTGCATGACACCACACTAGATCTTTGAGTGCTTGTTTAACAGAGATGGATTAAGAGTGGGTGAGTGTAGTGTGGTATGAAGGTTGAGCTTTGGAATAGGTTTATGAATATTCTTCATGGACCGAGTGACTATAGTGCGTTGAGGAGGAGAATTATGCATAGTAAAAGGTGGAATGAGTGGGGGTGGAATTGGAGAGAGGCAAAATAGGTGCTAGAGGAGAGAAAGGTGAGAGGGATGGACTTTGCATGGGAGTTAGTGGTGGGGTCTGAATAGAGGAAGCAAGAAGAGGAAGAGACATGGAGAACCATTCATCAGAGGTGGAAGTAGAGACACATGGTTTAAATATAGAAAGGGTGGCAAAGGGAAATATATTCTCAATGAACTAGCGATGCCATGATGTATAAAGACAATTGGTTAGAGGATTAAGGTAGTGGTATGCATGTTGTGAGGCAGAGTAGAAGACAAAGGCACATGGAGTGGAACAAGGCTAAAGTTTGTGAGAAGTATAAGGTTGAAGCCACGGATAACATAGATGTCTGAAGTTGCAAAGTTTAGTGTAATTAGTTGGATGGCCAAAGAGCTTAAGGTATGGAGAGTGGTGAGCAAGAGTAGCGGTAGGGAGCCGATTGATTGGATAAGTAGCTATGCTAAATGCAAGGGACCAATATGATAAAGGCATAGAAGCATGAGAGAGAAGTATGAGACCAGTTTCAACTATGTGACGATGATGATGTTCGGCATAGCCATTATGCTCTAGAGTATGGGGAGGGGAAGTAAGATGGGAGATACCATGAGTAGAGAGATAAGAAGATAAATCTTGACATTCTCCACCATTGTCAGAGTAGAGAGTAAGAGTAGATCAATTAAATAATTTTGCTACCAAATCTTTGAATTGAACAAAGGCCATATAAGTATCAAACTTCTTTTTTAAGAGGATAGAACCATGTGTACTTGGTATAGTGATAAAAAAAATAACGTAGCATCTGTAGTGGTCAAATGAATGAACTAGAGATATCTATAAATCCGAAAATACAACTTCAAGTGGAGATAGAAAAAGGGGGCTTATGGCTCTTATTACATTTGCATGAATTACAATTGAAATTACATGAAGTAGACAAGGAAAGGGAAAATTGAGACATGAGTTGCTTGAGAATAGCGGACGGTGGATGACCACACTACAAAATTTATGACTTGTGCCAACAAAAATTTAGTCAATGATTTTTTTTTCTATTGGCAAAAGTTACTAATAACAACAGATATTTTTTTATGGGCAATATCTGCTGGTAATAGTATGTTATGCCAAAAGATCTTTTTCTTACTTTTATATTTGTGATTATTAGTGACATTGTACGAACAAAACTAATACCCACTCATATATCTATTGGTATTAGTATATAAGGAAGATAAATATTTCAACAATTTTTATATCTTGTGACAAAATAGATTCATTCCTCTTACACATGAGATACTTATCTTATCATGATAATTACTAATTTTTATATGAAATACTAATAATATACTATATAACCATATTTATAATTATCATTATAATTATTGTTAATATTATTATAACATAACTATGATAATTAAAATAATAATAATTATTCCTAAAATAATAAAAGTTATCATTATAAAAATAATTAATAATTATATTAAATCTCATTATTATATGAATTATAATAATAAATATTATAATAAAGGTAATAATCAGTCAAGACAGACTTTAAATAACCTATATGATGGGGGTCTCGCTACTTGATCAATGCGATGAAGGTCTAGGCGGTGGTGTAGTCGTGGTTATTAGATCTTCTTCAGAGGAATATTATTATAGTTATTTATATAATTATTATAAATACCTTGTATTTTTTTAATTCAATTTCCTTAAACTTAATGATTTTATTAATGAAATTTGATGAAAAGGTTTAATTATTTTATATGTGATTGGTTTTATAGTTTTATTAACGATTTCGAATTCATATTGAAATTTATTTAATCATTTGTCACTGTGGATTATTCTAGAAAAATTCATTCACAATTATGACATTTATTAAATTCATATGATCTTCATTTCTATTTAAAAACAAACTTCCATTTACATAAATTATTTAAATTCTTTACAATTCCTTAGAATTTGACTTATATAATTTATAATTTCTTTTAATAATTATTTTGATATTTTATTTCTTTTTCCAAGATCTATATGATTTTTATTTAAAATATATTTCCATTTTCATTGTGTGTTTTTATTTTAATATTTTAAATTTATTTTTAATTATAACTTCATTGTGTGATTACAACTTTATTATAGAGTTATATTTCATTAGCAAAAATAATTTTTTTTTATTATACAATCTCTTTAAAGTAGTAAAATCATTTTAATGATTTATTTGTAACAAATATTTTCTTCTTTGAATTTATTTATTTTACACTACAACAAACTGTTGCATTAACAACCAATTTAGAGACCAATTTTGTTTGTCGTTATTGGTATATTTATTATGATTAATATAATTTTTGGTCGTTAATCATTAATTTATTGGTCGCTAAAAATGTTTAAGTTCCATATACATACATACATACATACATACATACATACATACATACATACATACATACATATATATATATATATATATATATATATATTATAAAAAAAATACTTAAACCCCTCAACTCCTTAACATTAATAATAAAAAAAACAAAAGTCTCTCCCGCGCACCTACTACCCCCACCTTTATATCATTCTAATTATCGGCCAATGTGCGTAGCATTTGCTTGACCCCCGACCTAGGCCTCCTCCTGCTTTGTACCTTCAACCCATGTCACACCACCACACTAGCCACCCCCACTCGAGCACACCACCACACTTGCTCTAGCTCCTCATCGTTGTCCTCCAGTGTAGTAACAGCGAGCAGTAGTGGAGCAGTAGCAACAGCCACCAGCAATGCACGAACGTGCCACCGCCTGTCTGTCTCAAGCACCGCTCGTCACCAGCAAGTGGTAGCGAAGCTCCAACACCCCTCACTCTCTCCGATTTCGCAACAATTCGTTTGGTATAAATACTCAAACCCTAACTTTTGTTTTAATTAATTTTAAATGAATTAACTTATAATAAGATAAATTACTTGTTTAATTATATATATACATATATATATATATATGTGTGTGTGTGTGTGTGTGTGTGTGTGTCTTGTATGAGTGATTTGGAATGGTTAATTGTACTGGTTATGTTGATTTGTGAAAATTAGATTTTTGACTCGACTATATCCAGATTTGTTGGTTTTATCTGATTAAGCTATTTTACATAAATTAAATTTACAATATGCTTTAAAATGTATCTAATTTCATATTAGAACTATTAATGCATATGCATCTAGTGTATTTAGTGCTTCTAATGATTATCAAGATAATGAAGAATTATCATTCCTAATAATGGAGCCAATCATCTTAAATATTCTTTATAATGTTTCTATACTTGATATTGAAAATACTTCAAGATATTCTTGTAGGTATGTTACATATTTGTAAGGTGAAGAAGTCAACACACAAGAAGATACTTCAAGTGTACAATACATTCAAATCATACAAAGCTATGGAATACATAGGATGACACTATAACAAGATATAGTAGATTATATCATTAGTTATAGTAAACTTGTTGTAAACCCTAAAGTATATTTCATGTAAGCGAGGATTTTGTTGTAATTTCATGTTAAACTTTGTAATGGTTTTCATCAATATCATTTAAATGATGATATTATGGATAAGATTAGGTATTATATAGGCTTAATTCAAGTGAGTTAAAACTAGCTTGAATTAAGGAAGATTACCGGCTGGTTTATTCCCTTTAAGTCAGCTTATTTCCTATATATATACTTACGCTTGTACACGCATAACATGTTAAGAAGATAGAATATCATTTAAATAAAATCTCAAGATCAATACTAGCGTTTTCTCTCTTTTGGAGATCCATCTAAATAGGACTTCCCAGGGCATATTTTTCCTCTTTAGATCCTTTGAATGTGCATCGACATTCAAAGCATATCCTATCATTGAAACCTGCATATTTTTGTAGCTTAATCCCACTTAAGCTAAGCTTAGTCCTTCATCAAACTCAACCTGCTAGAGGTAGAATCAAAGGACTAATTTGATCCTACATTTCCCTCCCTTTGATCCACACAATTTTTGGTATCAGAGTTTCAAAACTCTTTGTATTCTGTCAACCATCCAGTGTCGTCATCATTCTTGATGTTGCATGCAAGAGTATTATTCATCAAGAACCCACCGAGAGGTGTGTCTTTATCCACTTCTTGCATCTTCAACGTGAATCTTTGTTGAAGATTTTCTTTTCATGCACGTATCTTGTTGAAGTCTTCCTATCTTCAACCGAAGAAGACCTATCTTCTTCGACATCTTCTCTTCATCCCATTTCTCACTTCAACCTTCCATCATTCTCTTCCATTTTTTCCTTCAACACTTCTAGCATTCTTCTCCATTTTTCCTTCACCTTCTAGTATTATTCTGCCATTTCTCTCTTCGATTGTGCCAGCAATTTTTCTTCCATTTTCTACCTATATATCTTCATTTTAAAGATACATTCATCCCTGGAAATTCCACTAGCTCGAATAAAATTTATAGCCTTCGAACCTTACCATTTATCTCCCACCATTTCAACACATACTCCCCTTCCTCTCCTTCTCATCTTCAAGTGTTTTATATATATATAAAACATCTTCAACTTGAAGATACTAATACCCTCGACACATATTCGATGTCCACTCTTTATATTTTATGTGACTTCACTTCATTTTCACCAAGAAACCCTCATCACCAGCCAAGATTCATCAAAAAAAATCATTCGACCACTCTCCTTCAAACCTTGAATGACCAAGACACTAAAGAATACATCAAGACTTGCTTAAATCTTAGCAAGAATTATTCAATATCATTTGGATACAAATAAAAAATCTAGGACCACCTTGGTTGTTGATTTTATTTATGGATCTTTGAGTGTTGTGTTGTAACTTTACTGTGGCAAGTGAAGATGTACGCTTGTTGGTGGAGTCCATCAAAAGCCTTACCACACACATGGATGCCCAAATTCATACTCATGCAGCACTCCAACAACAATTAGCAAGTGTGGAAGCAAAGATAGCCGACCAAAAGAAGCTTCAACCATGGCCAAATCAATTGGAAGCCACGAAAGATAGTATGGAAGGAAAGATGAGGTGTGTAGTCTAAGCTAAAGGAGGACATGAGCATGCAAAAGTGAACCATGTAAAGGATGGATAAGAGGAAATGAGTTCTTATGGCTCAAGAAATCATAGGATACCATATCTATTCCAAGTAAGACATGCATATAATGAGGATCAAGGTATCAAACTAGATCTTCCTGAATTTTATGATGAATTAAATGTGGAATTATTCTTTAAATGGTTGCATAAAATTGAGGCTATTTTTGAATTTAAAGAGTATGATGATGAAAGAAAATATAATCTTGCTACTCTTAACTTTAAAAGATTTTCTAGGATTTGGTATGACAACTTAAAAAAAGGCAAGAGAAAGACAAGATAAATCAAAAATTAAGTCATGAGAAAAACTTAAAAAGCACCTAAGAAGAAAATTTGTGCCTAGGGAATATGAACAAGATATGTATGTAAAGATGACAACTCTAAGGCAGGGATTGTTTAATGTAGAAGAACACACTAGAGAATTTGAAAAACTAGCACTTATATATGGTGTTCAAGAAATAAAGGAACAAAAATGTGCTAGATATTTAGGTGGATTAAATAATTTGATACGTGACAAAGTTGATATGTTTGCATATGATTCTCTTGATATCTTGATTAAGTTGGCATTGAAATTTGTAAAACAAAAAAAAATCAACCAAGGCCTATGTTAAATCTAATGCTTCAACTTCATCTAAACCATATTCGAATACATTCATGCCTAAATCTACATCTTCATATGACAAAAAGATTAACTGAGATGAAAAAGGTAAAAATAAGATGGTTGAAATGTCTAATAAAATTTTTTTTCAAATGTAAAGGATATGGACACTTTGCTAGAGAATGTCCTAACCAAAGAGCTTTAACTTTGAGTGAAGTAGAGGACATGGAACCAAGTAATGAATATGAGGATCTAAAAATTTAATCTCCTAATGAAATTTTAACCATGGGTGAAAAAGAAGGAGACCCATGTTTTGTGCTTCAAAGAGTGTTACAAATTCAACCTAATGTGACACCTACTCAAAGAGAAATTTTCTTTTAAAACTAAGTGTAAAATAGGTGACTTGGTTTGTAGACTCATTATTGATAGTGGTTCATGTATAAATGTTATTAGTGAAGCAATGGTTAAAAAGCTTGGTTTAGAGACTACTAATTATCCTAAACCCTATTCTTTACAATAGTTAAACAAAGATAAAGGAGCTAAGGTAAACAAAAGAGCCCTAATATCATTTTGCATTAGAGACTACCATGATGAGGTTTTGTGTGATGTATTGCCTATGGATGCTTATGGTTTACTTTTAGGACGACTGTGGCAATATGATAGAAAAGCAACTCATGATAGAGTAACTAATGAATATGTGGTGAAAAAAGGAAAAATATTGTATAAATTAACACCTTCTCTATGTGATGATATGCCTTTGAGTGATGATAAAAATAGATTATTTCTACATGAAAAGGCTATGGAAAAATGCATAGAAGAAGAGGGAATTTACTTTGCCTAAGTAGCTAAAGATTCTAACACTACCACAGAAAGGTGTTTTAATAACGATTATTTTATAGTTTTAATAATGGTTTTCAACCGTTATTGAATCGCCCGTTATTAAATCTTTAATAACGGTTCATAACCGTCATGAAAAATAAATAAAAACCCGCGAATATGTGCGTAAACTTCATATTTAATAATGGTTTTTAAGTAAAAACTGTTATTAAAAAGGAGATTTTCATAACGGTTCTTAAACAAAACCATTATTAAAACCTCAGTTTTTATAACGGTTCTATGAGAAACCGTTATTAAAGCCTAAGTTTTAATAACGGTTTTAATTAAAACCGTTATTAAAGTATAGGTTTTAATAACGGTTTTCATAAAACCATTATTAAAACTATATGTTTTTTTTTTCTCTTTTGTTCCTGCCCACATACATAGTTGTATGTTCAAACAATTACCAAATCTGCAATGTAAAACAACATCAATTCATACCAAATCTACAATCACACCATAATTTCAATTAATTTATAATTGGTATGCATGTCTCAATACACCAACTATACTTAGGAATAAAAATTAGTGGGCATACCACAACTTGGTAGCTCTACAACCCAAAGTAAAGAGTTCACAGATCTAGGCTGGAAGACTTAAAGATGTAGACGAAATACAAACCTGAAAATGCATGTAGAATAAATAGATCGCTACCTAATACCGTTATTAAAACCGTTAGGAGAACTACGAGATCGACCACGTACGCTTGTTTTCGTAACACCTAATCCAAGACCCCTGTGTCTTCCAGGGTGTTCTACAATTCCTATTGCTTGTGATACAATGTTATATTGGTCTACCCCCTCCTCACCATCTGACGCTTGAAGTTCATCCTGTAATTTATATAATATATGTAAAATTAGCTTACATGAATAAGCATAATATAATATTTTTCTAAAAGAAAAGTAAACAGGGTTTCAAATATCTACAAACTTAAACTTTTTGTCGTTGCAACATCTACATCTCCATTAATATATCCATCTTTTGTTGCTCTAGCCTTCTTCCATAATGTATCAATATTATACAAACACCACATTTCATTCACCGTTGGTCTCGAAAAGGCGGAACTTATGGAGAGTTCAAGTCGGAATCTGCGGATTTGTATCTGAATACGAGGAAGTGCCCGATGGCGATGGAATTGTGTGCAACGAAATCTTCCCATCCATTTTGAAACCAGACTCTGCCTTCTTTATTAACTAGTTGTACTGGCCATTTTGCTCCGTTCGGGACGTTGAGGTATGCATGAGTGGGGAGACCCTTGTCGTGGTTCATCACGAATTTTTCTGGAAGTGCACGTGATCACAAATGCAAGGCAGAGATTCCACCGTTCAGTTTCCAAAAGTTTACTATAGGCTCCTTTTCGGTATGTTTTCGGAAAGTTTCAAGTAAAAGGAAAAAAATAAATGACATCTTTTTTTTATTTTAAATTAAGGGTTACTTAAAACGATGGTATGAAAAAATTTTAAGCAATAAAAATGTTATTTTGATTTTTTTTAGAAAATTTTGGAAGAAATCATAATTTAAAGTAAAAAATAATGTCATTTTTAGCCCAATTTATTTTTTTCCTTTTACTTGAAACTTTCCAAAAACATACCGAAAGGAGCCTATAGTAAACTTTTGGAAACTGAATGGTGGAATCTCTGCCTTGCATCTGTGATCACAGGCACTTCCAGAAAAATTCGTGAAAAACCATGGCAAGGGTCTCCCCACTCATGCATACCTTAACGTCCCGAACGGAGAAAAATGGCCAGTACAACTAGTTAAGGAAGAAGGCAGAGTCTGGTTTCAAAACGGATGGGAAGATTTTGTCGCACACAATTCCATTGCCATCGGGCACTTTCTCGTATTTAGATACGAATCCGCGGATTCTGACTCAAACTTTCCATTAGTTCCGCCTTTTCGAGAACGATGGTGAATGAAATGTGGCGTTTATATAATAGTAATCTTCGGTCGGTCACAATATACGCCTGTAACCCTAACAATAATTAACCCTAATAAATTATAATAAAAAATAACACTAAACCTCATAAAATAATGATCCTAAAGCTATAGCTAACCCTAAACCTAACCCTAACACTAACCCTCCCCCTAACCCCAACCCTAACCCTAACCACAATTATTTTAGATTATATATACACATCTTATATATAAATATATTATAAATATATATACACATAATAGAACACATATAAACACACATTTTACGGAATATAAATACACATCTTACAAAATATATATTAAAAAAAGCATATAAATACACATGATCTGCATAATAATGTGAGTGCTAAAAAAATATATACACCTTAATTTTATACTTAGAACATACATATCTTATGATAATAATATTTATTTTAGGCTTGTAGATTCTCTTAAAATAATAATACATATTTTTATAAAATAGATTATAAACACATTTATATATATATATATATATATTAAGGTCTCGGCCGGCCACAATCAAAAAAGGCCACAGCAAAATTTTTCAACAACACATCAAACAACAGATTTTCGAACAACACGTCAAACACAACCTCTTCGGTGCAACAGGCATGCATTTATATATATATATATATATATATATATATACATATCAATAGAGAAAAATTAAGCAATGAAGGAATAAAAACACATACATAAAGGGAGCGACGGCGTACAAGTTGAGAACGGCAATGACGAAGGTACAAATGCTGGCTACGTTCGTAAGAATGGCAGAGGGGTGGTGGAGAGATGGCGGTACGATGGTTTCCCTTAATTCAGAGGAGCCGGAGCGGTGGTGCAAGGGTTCTCAAGAGAAAGAGAGTACGAGTGTACGAGAGGGAAGCGGCAGAGTCTGAAATTTTTGGCACGAAACAGAAGAGAACGAAATAAAAGGAACTTTTAATAACGATTCCTGTAAAAACCGTTATTAAAACATGATTTAATAACGGTTCTTACAGGAACCGTTATTAAAACCTTGCCAATTTTGACAACGGTTCTTGTTTGAACAGTTATTAAAACTTTTAATAACAGTTATTACTTAAAAAAGTTATTAAAACTTCCCGCGCATTAATTTTCACGCATTTGACGACGGTTTTCGAACCACTGTTATTAATTTCCTGTTATTATTTCCTGTTTCCGTAGTAGTGTAAACTTGGGGAGCAACATCATAATAATCCTAATCTAACTAAGCTACTTGATGAGTATTATTATGTATTTCTTGATGACTTACCTCCTTGATTACCACCTAAAAGAGGTATAGAACATGCTAGATCTTATTCCTAGAATGCCTCTTCTAAATAAACCTACTTATAGATGTAACCCAGAAGAAGCTAATGAATTACAAAAACAAATACAATAGCATATGGACAAAGGATTTGTGAGAGAACATATGAGTCCTTGTAGTGCACCTGTCCTACTAGTTCCTAAAAAAGATGGTATGTGGCACATGTGTATAGATTCGAGAGTAGTAAATAACATTACTATCAAATATCGTTTTCCTATGCCAAGGTTAGATGATATGCTAGATGAACTTTTTGGTGCACAAGTATTTTCCAAAATTGATTTAAAAAGTAGTTACCATCCACTGAGGATTAGGGATGGAGACAAGTGGAAAACTGATTTCAAGACTAAATATGGTCTCTATGAATGGATGGTTATGCCTTTGGGCTATGTAATGCACGTAGCTTATTCATAATACTTATAAATGAAGTTCTCCGACCTTTCCTTGGTGATTTTATTGTTGTCTATTTGGATCATAGTCTTGTGTATAGTAAAAATGGGCATGATCACCTAGTGCATTTGAGAAAGCTATTTGATAACCTATGGGAAGCTAAACTTTATGGAAAACTTGAGAAATATGATTTCATGCTTCCAAGTGTAGTTTTCCTAGGATATATTTGAAATGCCCCGAAAATTTCTAATTTTATAAATTACCTTCAAATGATATTTATTAGAAAAATTATTTAAATAAATTATTTTTATTAAAATAAATTGAATTAATTAGGAAAAATCAAGAAGAAATTTATAAGTATTTTTATTAGGAGAGATTTTGGGTATTTTAGCTAATTAAGCCTTTTATTTTATAAATTTATTAAATAAATTATTTTATTTAATATAAGAATGAGAAAATAGTTTTAAATTAATAATAATTTTTATAAATAGTGTAATTGGAGAAATTTAGAGTGTTTTGCTAATTAAAATGGAATTTATGGAAAAATCTTTTAAAAGTCATATTTTAGCCTAAAAAGGGATTTAAATATTATATTATGTAAATATTATTATTTTTAAATAATCCAAATATCCTAGTTAATTTAATTAAACCAACCCACTATTTTTCTTTTTCCCCTTTTTCCTTTTTCCTTTTCTTTCTCCTTTTTCTTTTTTTTTCTTTCTTCTTCCTTTCCTTTTTCTTTTTCTCTTCTCTCCGGACTGGGCCTGTCTCGGCGGCCCAGTTTCCTTCTCCTTTTCCTTTCCTCCGCAGCCCAGCGTCACTGTCGCCTTCCTGAGTGTTTCCAGACACTGCGTTTTGGGGAGCTTTATGTCGAGATGCCGCATCTCGTTTAATGAAGGAAATAACCGGCGCCAATCGGCTTGGTTCTCCCTTTTTTCTTTTCTTTTCAAGCCGACCGGACCACCTTCTTTCCTTCTTCCTTCTTCCTCCTTCCTCCTCCGTCGTCGCAGCTGCAACTCTCGACCCCGTCAATGGCTTCTCCGGCTACAACGGCTTTGATCAGCCGTTTCTTGCCTCATTGAATTTCCCTTGACCCGAGGAATAAATTGGCGTAACACTCGTCCGTTATCTCTTTCCCGTTTCTCTCCCCAGCCTCGCGAACTGTCGAATCAAACCAAACGTTGGCCGACCGTTTTCTGCCGCCGGCTGCCCAAATTCTTGCACCCCATAACTTCCTGTCGACCCCCAAAACCCTATTATACCATCTACAATCTATAAATAGCCTGATTGTAGGAGTTTTTGGAGTTTTTCTTCCCCGAGACCCTAAGCCCGAGTTGCCGGCCACTACAACTTTAGACGCGTATTCCGCCGCTGTTAGCCAACCTCAACGCCACCGCCACATCCCAAATTCTTCCCTGCAACGCCATCGAGTTAACTAAACCATTTTCAACCTTCGATTCTTCTTGAATGAGCCTCCATAACCGTGCAAAGTTGGCTGCTCGTTTTGCCAGAATTTTTACCCTGAAACCTTAAACCACCGTCTGCCGCCATATATGCCACTTATTCCACCCTATAAACCACCCATTATCTCCTTCTAAGTCTCCTCCAGCCAACCATAAGCTTATTTTATTTTTCCCCTTTCTCCTTCTCTCCTTTTCTTCATCTTTTTCCCTCTTAGATTATTTTTCCGGCCACCGTCGTGAACCATTGCCGGTGCCGCCCATTTCCGCCGATTAAAGGTGGAACCCTAGACCTTCCTAGTCATTTTTTACTATTTATTGTAAATTATTCTATTTTCATTTTAATTATTAGTAATTATTCAAATATAATAATAATTTCCTTGCTATTAATATTATTATTTTATGATATAAAACTTATGCTGAATTTTACTTGCAGGATAGAGAGTAGGAATAAAATAATTTTATTGTTAGTTTTGAATTTTAAGTTATTATTTGAATTATTATTTGATTATTATCATTCTTCTTATGATTATTAATATTATTATATAAGTTATTAATGTTATTATTAATATTAATAAATAGTAGGTCATTAGTTATAAGTAGGGTCGAAACCCCACTTTAAATGTGAAGTTTTATATTATTATTATTATTATTATTATTATTATTATTATTATTATTATTATTATTATCATTCTTAATATTATCTTTATTTATAATATTTAGTTGTTGTTGTTGTTGTTGTTGTTGTTGTTGTTGTTGTTGTTGTTGTTATTATTATTATTATTATTATTTTATCTCTAATAATATTATTTTAGTGAGGGGTAGAAACCCTTATATCACCTTTTTATTTTTAAATATCTTAGTGTTATTATTAATAGTCTACTAGTATTTTGTAGAGTCAATTCTAGTATAATAATTTTTAATTAAAAATGAGGTGTTTGGATAAGTTAGAAATAATAGTATTCTTAAGAGAAAACCTAATCCTAATATTTTTCCCATAGTAGGTGAGACCAACTAAAACCCTCAAGTGATATAGGGTCGTGCTCCAAGACCGGTGACATTTTTGGTAAGGGTTTACTAAGGCAATTGTATGTCTATATGCATTATATGCTGCATATGCCATGTATTCTATGTTATCATCATTAATTATGTGGTATATGATATGATGTGGAGTTCATGTATGATCTTGGGTTGTTATATGGGATGTGTTTTATTTGTAAGTGATGATATGCGATGTGGCTATAAGACATGCATGTTAGGGTTGTAAAATAATGATGGGTAGTGTGACAATGTGGCGATAGGGTTTTGCATGAAATGGCATGGTGTTAGGGTTTTTCATGATATGGTATGGGTATTGGTTTTGCATGATATGGTATGGTACTATAGTTTGCATGGAAGTATGTCTACATGGAGTTGAGATTTGTATGTGAATTAGGGCTTGCATGTGAATTAGGGTTAGTATGGAAATGTGATATATGTTGAGTTGAGATTTGCATGTGAGTTAGGATTGGCATATGAATTAGGGTTTTCATGGAGACATGTGTTATGTGGAGTTAGGATTTGCATGGAGTTAGTCATGCATATTTGGGTAAATGTATGTGCATGGAAAATATTTATGAATAAAATATTTAAAACACTAATCTTTTAAAGTGGAAGATTATTGAGCCGAGTCCAGACCGATCCACCGATCAGGAATAGTGGTTAGGGTTTTACCCTATGTGCGACCGATCCACCGGTAATAATAGTGGTTAGGACATGAGGTCTTATATGTGACCAGCCCACCAGTAAAAATAGTGAGGTGACTCGAGCTCAATAAACACAAACCAGAATAGTTAAAGCTCTTAAAAGATACTAATTCCTTACAGTGGAACACCATGCGAGCTGGAACCAGACTGATCCACCGATCAGGAATAGTGGTTAGGGTTGTACCCTATGTGTCACTGATCCACCAGTAATAATAGTGGTTAGGGCATGATGCTCTATGTGTGACCGATCCACCAGTAATAATAGTGGTTAGGGCATGATGCTCTATGTGTGACTGGCTCACCGGTTATAATAGTGGGGTGTTTCTGTACTCGCATGGATTGATAAAATGGCATTACGTGTATCGACTTACGATGAAAGAAAGTTTAAACCATTAATTTAGATCTTTTTGGACCTGATATGTGGACTTGTTGATATTATGCTATGGTTTTCATTATATGCTTTGATGTATCACATGTGCAGTTTGGAATTTTATGCTGATTATTATCTTGCAATATTCAATGTGTAAATGTGTCGGCCTTAGTATTCGGTTACCTTACTCAGTACGTAGTGTTCTGATCACCCGTTTCATGGGTGCTTCTCATTCCAACGAGTAGAAGGCCCATCTGATTTCCTGTAGGTAGGAGATGTCTTTTATGATGATATCGATGTCTATGGGACATCAGGAGGGGTCGAGTGATGATGGAGTGGGACCTGTTTCTATAATGACGTGGTCGGCTTTCCTTGAGATTTTTATTACCATGTCTATTATTTATGATTAGTACTTGAGAAACATTTTTATTATTGTAGTTATCTCCTTTTCTCGTGTTTTGGATTGTGTAAGGACTTACGCGTACCTGATTTTTGTACTTATGAATCTAGATTATTTAATAATGTTATGAATTGCTTTTCTTTAGCCTTAGCACTTAATACTGGAATGGTAGAAGTGAACCGGTCTGGTATTAAGTGTGGTGGTAGCATCCCCAACATTCACGGGTTCTAAATTAAGAATTTCTATTTTTATTACTTCCATTTTTTTTAATAAAAAAAAGTAGTGAATTTTGGGGTGTTACAATATTGTTAGTGGAGAGGTAATTAAAGTGGATCCTAATAAGATTAGAGCTATACAAGAGTGGAATATCCCTAAAAATGTACATGATGTGAGAAGTTTCCATGGGTTAGCTAGTTTTTATAGAAGATTCATTAAGGATTTTTCTACTATAGCTATACCTATTACACAACTCATGAAAAAAGGTTAATTTAATTGGGGACAAGAAGCTACTCAAGCCTTTGAAACCCTCAAACCTAAACTTTGGAATGCTCCTGTCCTATCTTTACCCAACTTTGACCTTCTTTTTGAAGTGACTTATTGTAACACCCCCAAAATTTACAAGGTTTTTTTTTTTAAAAGCGGAAACGTTTACAATAGAAATATTTTAAACCGTAAATTTTAGGAATGTTACCGCCACACTTAACACTAGACCGGTTCATTCCTACCGTTCTAGCGTTAAGTGCTAAGGCTAAGAGAAACAATTCAAAACCATTAATACATAATCCAAATTCATAATAAGGAAAACCGAATATAACGAGTCCTTACACCATCCCAAAATACGAGAATTAGTTTTTTAGGAAAGAAGATAACGACAATAATAAAATTGTTTTCAAAGTGCTAATCATGAATAAAAGATAGGGTAATAAAAATTGCAAGGAGAGCCGGCCACGTCACTATTGGAATGGATCCCGCCCCATCATCACTCGACCCCTCTTGATGCCCCATAGACATCAATGTCATCATAAAATACATCTCCTACCTGCAGGAAATCAGATGGGCCTTCTACTCACTGGAATGAGCAGCACCCATGAAACGGATGATCAGTACGCTACGTACTGAGTAAGGTGACCGAGCACTAAGGCCAACATATAGCATACAAAATCATAAGGCAATGCTCAACTTACACTTTCAAACCACGTATTTGATTCATAAAGACATATAGATACATTACACAACTTAATAAAGATTAACCCACACATCAAGGCCCAAACCGTTCGGATTAATTATTCAAGTAATCTTTTTACCGAAAGTCGATACACACCATAACTTTTATCAAATCCATGTAATCACAGGAACACCCCACTATTTTAGCCGGTGGGCCGGTCACTTGCGGGACAAGGTCCACACCACTATTATTTGCCGGTGGACCGGTCACTTGCGGGACAATGTCCACACCACTATTATTTGCCGGTGGACCGGTCTGGTTCCTGCTCACATGGGGTTCCACTGTAAGTAATTAATATCTTTTAAGTGTCTTTAACAATCTCAGGTTCGTTTTTATTGAGCTCGAGTCCTCCACTATTATTCGCCGGTGGACCGGACACTTGCGGGACAAAGTCCACACCACTATTATTTGCCGGTGGACCGGTCTCATATAGGGTAATAACCCTAACCACTATTCCTAACCGGTGGATCGGTTGGACCCGGCTCAATAATCTTTCGCTTTAAGTGATTAATATCTTAAATATTTTATTCAAAGATTTTTGCCCAGACACACATGATTATCTCTATACCAATCCTAGTTCTCGTACATATCCCTAGCTCCACATGACCACTTTCCCATGCAATTATGAATAAACCCTCATACCATGAAATTATATAGAAACCCTAAAACCATGCAATTATGCAGAAACCCTAACACCATGCAATTATGCAGAAACCCTAACACCATGCAGTTACTCCCCATCATGATTTTAAAACCCCTTTCATGCATGTCTTGGGCCACGCCACATTGTACTAACAACATATTTATACATATCATTCTCATGCCACAATCTTTTAACAAAACACACCTCAACTTCCTTACATGCTGCATTTATAACAATTACATAATAGTTACATAAAATACACGTCATATCACATCACAAGGCATGCGAGGCATATAATGCATATAAGCACACAAAAGGCCTTAGCACCCCTTACCTAAATTATCACCAGTCTTGGAGCAAGCTCCTATACCACTTGAGGGCCTTGAAATGGCTCACCTACTTTGGGAAAAACACTAGGATTAGGTTTTTCTTAAGAATGCTATTATTTCTAACTTATCCCAAGACCTTATTTTTAATTAAAGTACTACGATACTAAAATTAACTATACAAAAATACTAGTAGAAATATTAACAATAAAACTAATGTAATTCAAAACAAAAAGGTGATACAAGGGTTTCTACCCTTCACCAAAATAAAATAAAATTAGTAAAGATAATAATAATAATGATAATAATAATAATAATAATAATAATAATAACTATTATTAATAATAGTAATATTAATAGGAACCTGAATAATAATAATAATCAAGCCTTAAAATTATGAGATGGGTTTCGACCCTACCCCTTAATTACAAAATACCAGTCAATAATATTAATAACATATATTATGTATAATAATATTAAAATAATAACGATACTAATAAGGTTAGTATTATTATTAAATAAAATAGTAATAATAATATTTTAAAGTATAGGTGCGAATGATAATAAAATAATAAAGTCTCTACCCTGAAATTACAATTCAGCATAAATTTTATATCAAATAATAATAAAACATATTAACAATATAATTATTAAGAATAATAATAATGGAATTTATATGCAAATAATTGAAATAAATTAAATCAAGGCATATACTAATATGGAAAATGGTTGAGAGGGTCTAGGGTTCAACCTTAAGCTGGTGGGGATGGGCGGCACCGGCGGTGGTTCACGGCGGTGGCGGCGGTGGCCGGAAAAATAGGAAAACAAAGAGAGAGATGGATGTTGGGAAAAAGATAGGGAGAATTGAGGTGGTATAAGAGGTGTTTATTGTTTCCCAGGAGGAGAGGAACAAAATGATGGTGGTGGTGCAGCCAAAAGTGGCGGCGCACGGCGGAGGACGGTGGTTTAAAAGTTCGGGGTCAAAATTCCTGCGAAACGAGCATCCAACTTTGCATGATTATTGAGGCTCGTACAAGAAGAATCGAGATGTGAAAATGGTTTAGTTAATTAGAAGAACTTTCAGGGAAGAGAATGGAATGTTTCGGTGGTGCTGAGGTTGGCTTATGGCGGCGGACGAGGTGTCTTAAGTTGGGGTGGCGGCAGCTCGGGCCGATGGTTTCGGGGAAGAAAAACTCTAAAAACTCCTATAACAAGGCTATTTATAGAGATTGAATGGATAATGGGGGGCTGGAGGTCGACATGGAAGTTTTAAATGCAAGAATTTGGGCAGTCGGCGCAGAAAACGGTCGGGTATCGTTTGGGTTGGTTCGAAGATTCGCGACGTTGGGGAGAAGAAACGGGCGAGATTGAACGCACGACAATTATGCCAATTTATTCCTGGAGTTAAGAGGAAGACAATGAGACAAGAAACGGCCGGTATTATTCACCGTAGCCGGAGATGCCATTTTCGGGGGAGGGAGTTGCAGCGACGTCGACGGAGGAGAAAGGAGGAAGAAGGAAGGAGGAAGGGAGGCGGTCCGGTCGGCCGGGAAAGAAAATAAAAAGGGAAAAACCGGGCCGGTCGGTGCGGGTTATACCCTCATTAAACGAGACGCGGTGTCTCGACATAAAACTCTCCAAAACGCCGTGTCTGGAAGAGAGCAGGAGGCGCCAGCGACGCTGGGCCGCGGAGGAAAGGAAAGAAAGAAAAAAAATTGGGCCGCGGGAGAGGCAGCCCAAACGGGGAAAAAGAAGAGAAAAAGAAAAAGAAGAAAAAGAAAGAAAGAGAAAAGGAAAAAGGAAGAAAGAAAAAGAAAAAGGGAAAAAGGAAAGGAGAAAAAATTAGATTAGGGCCACTTAAATTAATCTGAATATTTTTAATATTTAAAAATAATAATATTTAAATAAAATAATATTTAAATCCCTTTTTAGGCTAAATTAGGATTTTTAAAAGGTTTTCCATAAATTCCATTTTAATTAGCAAAACACTCAAAATTTCTTCCATTAAATTATTTATAAAAATAATATTAATTTGGAACTATTTCTTCCTTCTTATTTTAAATAAAATAATTTATTTAAATAAATTCCCAAATTAAAATCTTTAACTAGCTAAAATACCCAAATACCTCCTAATTAAAATACTTGTAAATTTATTCTTGTCTTTCCCTAATTAATTTCCTTTTATTTTAAATAAAATAATATGCATAATTAAATTTTATAATCAAACCTCATTTAAATATAATATTTAAAATTGGGAATTTTTCGGGGCATTTCACTTATGATGCTAGTGGTGTTGGGATAGGAGGTGTCCTCTCACAAGAAAAGAAACCTATAGTATTCTTTTCTAAAAAGTTGAATAGAGCTAAACTTAACTATTCAACTTATGACAAGGAAGTATTTTCAATTATACAGAGCTTAGAGACATGGAGTCATTATTTGAGGCCAAAACCCTTTGTGTTACACTTAGATTATGAGATTTTAAAAATACTTACATGGTCAAAACAAAATTAGTCTGATACATGCAAAGTGGGTGAGCTTCTTACAAACCTTTTTGTTCTCTATCAAACATTTAGATGGAATGGAAAATGTAGTAGTCGATGCTCTTTCTCATAGATCTATATTACTCATCATGATGGATGCAAAAGTCATAGGTTTAAAAATTCTAAAAGAATTATATCCTAAAGATGAAGATTTTATGGATATATTCAATGCATGTCAAGAAAGTAGATACCATGGTAATTATGTCATACAAAATGGATTTTTGTTTAGACTAAATAAACATTGTATCCCTAGATCTAGTATTCGAGACTTATTGATAAAAGACGTATATGAAGGTAGCATTGCCGGACATTTTGGTATACATAAGACTATGAAATTATTATAATAAAATTTCTACTGGCCACGTATGATTAAAAATGTACAAGTTATGATAAGTAGATGTTCTACATGTCAAAAATGTAAGAGTTACTTTCATAAAGGCTTATACACACCTTTACTAGTTCCTTATAAACCATGGGAAGGAGTTAGCATGGACTTTATCCTAGGGTTACCAAGAACACAACGTGGTAAAGATTCTATTCTTGTGGTAGTAGATAGATTTTCTAAAATGGATCATTTTATTCCATGAAAAAAAAATTAATGATGCCACATTTATATTTTTGAGAAATTGTTCCTGAAAATATTGTCTTAGATAGGGATGTCAAGTTTATAACTTATTTTTGGAAAAATTTGTGGCATATTCTTAGTAATAAATTATTATTTAGCACTTCACATCATCAACAAACTGACGGTCAAATAGAGGTAAATAATCAAACTCTTGGTACCTTATTAAGAGGTTTGGTTAATAAAAGTAATAAAGATTGGGATGTTAAGTTAGCTCATGTAGATTTTTCTTACAATCGAATTCCATCAAGTACTACTCAAGCTAGTAGTTTGTAGTGGTTTATGAAGTGAATCCACACATTCCAATCAATAGGGTTCCTTTAAAGAAAGGATAATTACAAAATTATGAAGCCGAGGACAGAGTCAAATTCTTTCAACAACTTCATCAAAAAATAAAGACCAATATTGAGAAAACTAATGCTAGGTATAAAGTTCAAGCAAATAATTATAGAACCCCACTGGTATTTTCTCCTGGTAATTTAGATTGGTTGCATTTATGCATAGAATGATTTCCTAATTTACATAAAAATAAACTAATGCCAAGAGTTGGCAGACCTTTTAAAATACTAAGAAAATTTGATGATAATGCTTATGAAATTGAAATTTCATATCATTATGGTGGAATTTTAAGAATGTTTAATATTTGTGATTTATCTCTTTATTATAATGATGATAATTTGAGGAAAATTTATTTTCAACTTGGGGAGAATGATGCAGTTGCATCTAGTGTATCTAGTGCTTCTAATGATTCTCAAGATAATGAAGAATTAGCATTCCTAACAATGGATCCAATCGGCTTAAATATTCTTGATAATGTTTATATACTTGATATTGAAATTACTTCAAGATATTCTTGCAGGTATGTTACATATTTACAAGATAAAGAAGTCAACACATGAGAAGATACTTAAAGTTTACAATGCATTCAAAGCATACAAAGCTTTGGCATACATGGGATGACACTACAACAAGATATAGTTGGTGATATTATAAGTTATATTAAACTTGTTGTAAACCCTAAAGTATATTTCATGTATACTAGGATTTTGTTATAATTTCATGTATGTATCATTGTTGATTGTAGGGATTTGTAATGGTTGTCATTAATATCATTTAAATGATGATATTATGGCTAAGATTAGGTATTATATAGGCTTAGTTCAAGTGATTTAAAACTAACTTGAATTAAGGAAGATAATCGGCTAGTTTATTCCCTTTAAGTCGGCTTATTTCCTATATATATATACTTAAGCTTTTACATGCATAAAATGTGAAGAAGATAGAAGATCGTTTGAATAAAATCTCAAGTTCAATCCTTGCATTTTCTCTCTTTTGGAGATCCATCTAACTAGGAGTGACGGGGGCGTATTTTTCCTCTTTAGATCCTTTTAATGTGCATCAACATTCAAAGCATATCCTATCATTGAAACCTGCATATTTTCATAGCTTAATCCCACTTAAGCCGAGCTTAGTCCTTCATCAAACTCAAACTGCTGGAGGAAGAATCAAAAAACTGATTTGATCCTATGTTTCTCTCCCTTTGATCCACACCAACTATCAATTTGAAAATTTTGTGCGAAATTAGTCGAAATTAGATTCTTAGATCAAAATTCTTATGGTTTTTATTTGAGTTTGTGAATTAGCTTATGATAAGCTAAATTGGCTGTTAGATTTTTGTATATATGAGTTAGATGATTGACTTGGATGGGATGATTGTGTTGTATATGGTTGATTTATGAAATTTATATTTACAACTAGGATTTATCGGTATAGTTCAGCTTCATCCGATTTTAAGCAATTTTTACCAATTGATTTTGTAAGATGCTTTGAAATGTATTTAATTGCATGTTGAAAGTGTCAATTTGAGAAACTTTTCTAGAATCAGTCGAAATCAAATTGCTTGGTCAAAACTCTTGTGGTATTGAAATTTGATTGATCATTGGCTTATTTTGTTAAATTGATTATACAATATGTTATACAATATGTCTAATTACATTTATAAACTTTTAATTTGAAGAAATTAATAAGATTTAACCAAATTATGTTTTGGAGCTCAAACCCTAGTTTCGAAAGTAATTTTCTAGAATTGGTCAACATTGTGATTCTTTTTGCTAAAATTGATTGTTTGAATTTTTTTAGAAGAGGTTGTCGCCTTGATCTTTAAAACCCGTTTCCTAGAAACCTTGATCTAGTCACTATGAAGAGGTTTTGGCCTTTCATGAATTGCCAATCATAAGAGGGACTCACATGTGAGTGGGAGTGTTGAGAAGTTGAAACCTACATGTAATTTGTCCTATATGAAAAAGAAAGGATGACTTTATCATAAGTGTGTGGTTTTAGAATGAAAGTCTAGTGGAGCTTATAAGTCATTAGAATCTCTTTTCATTTGGACCTACATAAAAGCCATTAAAGATTTTTTCAGTATGCTCATGCATTATTAGAAAATTAGAGACCTATGTGGAAACTAGTTAATGCTCGTAATCAAAAAGGCTACTTCATAGGCAATACTTTTTCATGCTTTGTCTACACATCAATGCATCATATGATTATGTTCTCTTTGTCTCATTTTTGTTGATTTGATTTGATTTGAAAAAAATTGAATGTGCTATTATTATTCTTTTACTAATGTTAGTGTCATAATTGATAGTTTTTTTATTACTACTATTACTATTGTTATCATTACTATCACTATTATAATTATTATTAATTAAATCGAAGGGTGTTGATCACTTGGATGATCATATTCATTTAATTGATTAAATGGCCATAGAGATTCCATTCTTAAAGTAATTCCCACATTATTGTCATAATGATCTGTATATTATGATCAGAAGATCCTACATGGACTCTACTTGTTGGGATTGCTAAGATAATTTTGGTGACTATCAGAGTTCCTTTATTAATGACATCATTTTGTGAGCTTCTCTATAGCTTTGAGATATTGCATGCTTATTAGGCTATGCTTGCATCTCTTGGTGTTGTGTTTCCAGAATTACTAAACCTCTATGGATTATTTCAATATGTTGAACTAGTCTGGTGGCAAGTTGGTTATTCAAAGCTTAAGGCAAGTATATCCATGTTCACTTCATCTATGCTTTTGCACCCTAAGTTGTTCTAATGTGATGTGAAGATTGATGCAAGTGTTATGATACGAACAATTATATTTTTCAAGTTATCTTCAGTAATTTAAATATTTAAGCCTCCTAGCAGTGATGATAGCAGGTGCAGTTGTTGCAGTCCAACCTTTTACTTTGTGGCTTAGACTTGTGGTGTTCAAGTACCAGGGAAAAAATGACTATGTTTCATGGGTGCAATTGCAATTATGAAGTAAATAAATTGTTAAACCTTATAAATCTGCAAGCCTTTTGTTATTTGTGATTTTTTATTTCCCTTTATTTCATATTTTTAATAATTTCCCCTTTTCCCGATTTATCCTACATTGCTTAGCATCATACCACTACTGTGTTGGCTAGGTGGATGTACCATTTTCCTTCATCTAAATCCATCTTCATTTTTAACTCCATATGAGCAAGACCTTGAGCATTTTTTTACATTATTTTAGCTCCTTGACCTCTTTTGGTACTGGAAGCAACCAACACCCTACACTTTGTTACTCTATCTCTAGTTTTCTTTTAACCTGTCCATGCCACATCCTTTTTGTTGTTTTTATATGTACTATTATGACTAATTATTACTATGATATCATTTGACCTATTTCTATATTTTTTTTCATTGAATGACATGAATTCTAATATGTGGTCATGTTAAGACATTAAAAATAGAAAGAACATTGACATTTAATAATGCCAACTTGTGCATGTATGTATAATTATTTATCTAATTACATCACTTAGAAAAGAAATTAAATTCTTGACAAGTGCCTAAGGGAAATTGTTATAAAAACTATTATATCAATTGTATTTAAGTTTAACTAGAGTACACCTAAAGGGAGGATTCATTTGGGATGTTTCTCTTTTTAGGTGATAAGTAGTCACATGCTATCTTTCTTAGACTATGTGTTTGAACTAACAAACCTAAAAGCATAAGTTGTTGGGTTTCGCTTGATTAATGATTTTATAGTTTCAACATTCTTTTGTATGTGCATACTTTATTTGGGCGTAATAATGGGCTTGCTTATACCAGTTCTAGAAACCACACATCTTGGAATATTATAAATGGGAGCTCTGAAGATTTGAACTTGTGGAATAGATCGACTCTACCATGTCAAAAACAAAAAAGCTTAAATTGCAAGGCTTGAAGATATTCATTGTTACTCACCCTAGAAGATATGATTTTCTAATTAATATATCCAAGAGTAAAGTAACACCCGAATATGAATCTTGTTATTGATATAGTCTAGGTATAATTCTAGATGTACACACCATCACAACCCTCATATATAATTGCAACAGATTACTTCCAAAAGACCTATAGAATATTAGGGTTTTGAACTTCTGATTAATGTTTTCAAGAGTGTGATTTGCAAACATTGAAATTGGTTGATGATAGAAATATGCATGCCATGTGAACAATGATTAACTAATCAAGGTTGCAAGCTGCACGAGCTCCTACATTATTACATGTAAATAAAAACTCAAACTTCATTCAATTATAAGTTTTCCTTTCTATTTTACCATTTTGAAATAAAGTTATAAAACTAGTGAGAATGATTTTCCAGAATAACATTGATTAGCGAGCCATTTTAAATTTTCTTCCAAATATCTAATTTTGCTTGCACCTACTCTCCCTCTTAATTAAGGACTCTTATTATTTTTGAGAAAATTTTAAAACTCCCTTTAATAAGCTTTTGGGTATGAATTTATATTAATTTGATTAAGTTACTTGCATATTTCTTATGGAATACATATTGATGATTATTAAAGAGAATGTTGATGGTGTTGAACTCGTTGGAGGTGCTAAACAGGATGAGAATAAAGAGGATGGTGTTTGATGTGTTAATGAAGATGTCTAGTATGTCAGCTTATGTTACAACTTGTATTTATAGTATTGTTGTAACACTCCCAAAATTCACTACTGAAAATTTTGGTTTTTATTTAAAAGAAATAGCGGAAGAAAAACAATAAGACTTTGAATTATGGGGGTATTACCGCCACACTTAGTACGTAACTGGTTTACTCTTACCGTTCTAGTACGAAGTGCGAAGGCTGGAAGAGTAAAATATAATTTACAAACCATATCTAAATCAAAGTAGCGTAATAACCATTTACAAGAATAAAATCCACCATTGATGGTTACAAAACAATAATTACATTGAAACCAGGAATTTAAAAGAGAAAGAGAAAAACCCTAATAGTTTCGAATAATTCCTTACTCTCTTCCCCGTTGCCCACTTAAATAGTACCCGAAGAGAGACCTGCAAGGGACACTGCCCATTGAATAGGCAGAGGTCCTACAAATGGAACCCTTCAATACTACGATACTACGTAACCCTTTGAAACACACTTAAAAGTAGGCTCGCAATGTAACACATGATATACCACTATACCCATACCTAACGACAAGTATAAACATAATAATCAGAGCCATGCATCCACATACTCGACAAGTCAATCAGATATTAATGGTGCATACATAAATATTCACTTTCGTATATTCGCATACTTAATGAGTCAATCAAATATTAATAGGTCATAATAAACAATCGATACTTTTAGGGCCTTTAAGCCATTAATCAATCATCTCAGAGTTTAAATGTCCATGTGAGTGTGAGAACCTCACTATTATAGCCGGTGGAATAGAATACATACAGGTAGAACGCTCCTGACCACTATTATTTGCCGGTGGACCGGTCTCCATGGCAAAACGCTCCTGGCCACTATTATTTACCGATGGACCAGTCTGGCCCCGACTAACAAGGTGTTCCACTATAAGTGATTAGTGTCTTCCCCATGTATTATCGTTATTACGTTTAGTTTGTTGACCATGGAATCCCCCACTATTATAGCCGATGGACCTGAAATCATGTAGGGGAAAACACTCCTACCCACTATTATTCGCCAGTGGACCAGTCTCCAGGGCACCCCTGCTCCTGACCGTTATTATTCACCGGTGGACGGTCTGGGTCCGACAGTCTTCCTCTTTAAGTGATTAGTGACTTATTCATATCTTATTCAAAAGCATTTCACCCTTGACATGCATGGTACCGACCTCTACTTCTATCCTCCCGAGAGGGCCCATCCCATATCTTGAGACCTTTGTGCCTCTTATCACACCCAGACATCCATTCCCCTTTACATCTACTCACAATAAAAACCCAACTCCTAAAGGTGTGGGTCAAGCCCCACTCACTGCCTTACCCTAGGGTTTCTCCGAAAACCCTACTCTAGGCCTATGTGGCCCATCCTTCTCTACCTTATACATCCCAAGCTATTTCAACACCCCACACATCACGACCCTCAAATCCAACCCTCACTTTCTACCACACTCATTCTCATTTATTTTTATTAATTTATTTTTCTTTTTCCACCTTCTCAAATTAGGGTTTCCTCCCAAACTCTAGCTCGGTCTCCTATGCATGTAATATTTTTTTCCCAAAGCCTCTGGTCACCCAAACGACACTTTTATTACCTTCCTCACGTCCCAAGACAACTTTCCATACATAAGGTTTGTCCCCATGAAAACTCTAACCATCCCATGCAAACCCTAGGTTCTCCCACTCTTTCAATTTATTTAAAGTCCCCTTTTATTCATCCACTCATGGCCCATGGATTATTTGGGTCATTCCCACCTACATTAGCCAAGTTACTTCCCCTTGGTTATCTTACTTTTCCATTTTTCTTTTTCATCCTTCCATCCCATATTACCATATTAAATATCCTAGCACGCATGTCCTAGAGGGTCACATCACATAACATCGTATACACAACGAATATAATCATCATCCACATACCATAAGGAAGTCACATAAGCATACATTCACTCCCAATTGCGCTATAAATGATTAAAAATTAAGCATAAAGTACACAATATGGTATAGCACATGGCACACAAGGCACATAACACCCATATAGTTGTTCTTAGACACATCCCTACTTGGTTTGGGTCACTAAGTTATCTCCCACACTTATTAGGTCACTAATCACCCTTCATAATTGCTACATTTATCATAATTCCCATTTGGTTTGTTAGTTTACCGAATTGCCCTTCTCCTTTGTTATAATTACCAAATTACCCCTTTAGTTGCATAATTTACCAAATTACCCTTCTACATAATCATAATTACCCATGTGCCCTTTAGTTGGTTAAATTACCAATTTTCCCTTCTCTATTATCATAATTCCCAAATTACTCTTTAGTTGATTAAATTACCAAATTGCCCTTCTCGTCTAAATTTACCATAATACCCCTTTTACTTGCAAATTACCAATTTATCCATTTACTTACAAAATTACCATTCTACCCTTTATTCACAAAATTACCATTTTATCATTTTACTTATAGAATTACCGTTTTTCCCTTTAATCACAAAATTATCATTTTACCCTTTAATTACATAAGTACCATTTTGCTCTTTTATTAAAAAATTACCATTTTGCCCTTTAGTTATAAAATTACTATTTTACCTTTTAATTATAAAATTACCATTTTACCCTTTAATTACCAAATTTTCAATTTACCCTTTAAATACAAAATTACCATTTTACCCTTTAATTATAAAATTGTCATTTTACCCTTTAATCACAAAATTACCATTTTACCCCTTAATTATAAAATTTTTCATTTAACCTTTTAAGTAAAAAATTACCATTATGCCATTTAATTATAAAATTACCAATTTACCCCTTTTACTTACAAGATTACCATCTTACCCTTTATTACACCACTTATATAAAACGATTATCACTACATGAAATTAATATTAATAATCCACTCATAATATCCACTAGACCAACTATTATATTCTAATATACTACTTATTAGCACCCACACATATTAGGCCATAATCTAGCACAAGGAATATTACTAAAATTCCCCTAGGGCTCACAATAATAATATTCATACATAAATGGTCACAATAACATAAAATAACATGGATAAGTACTTAATAATTTCATTAATAATCAAACTCTTCCCTTAAACAACATTTCCACATATGGCATATAAACTAGCATACTTTTCCTTTTATCAATCAATACAAGAAAATATATGTATTATATTAAACCACAAATATCAAGCATAATAGCATATTAAAAATCCTAATGTGCTAACATACATTTATCCATGTGTTTAAGTGGGGTTTAATGATTACCTTATATCCCGCAAAAATTGAATCTTAACGGTATCCCGGTTAAAGATTCAAGCTTTAAATAGCAAAATCAACACCTAAAAATAATATCAATAATTATTATATTAGAAATAAGAAAATCAAAGCATAAGACCTTATAAAATTTACTTAATGAAATAATCACTTAAATATTATGTTACCTTAAAATTTCTAACCAAAATAAACCAAGAATGTAGCAACTCATACTGCTCATGCAATATGAGCTGCATGCAAAAATAAATAGAGGAAGGCTCGAAGGGGATGAAAGGAAGGGATAATGGCTATTTTTGGGTTGGAGTCTTTAGGCTAGAAAAGAGGGCAGGTGGGGGAGGATTGGAGGTAAGGGAATGGTGCAAGAGTGAAGAGGGGGTGTAGGTGCTAGTCGAGGTAGGTTGTTGGTGGCCAAGGGTAGCGGAGGCGGCGAAGATGGCTACCGAGGTGGACCAGGCTAAGAAGGAAGGAAAAGAGAGGGGGGAAATGGAGGGGTGAGGGGGCTTGTTTCGGCCAAACAAGGTATGGGGATGGTAGAGGAGGTTGTAGGGTGTGGATTGGTGGTTTGGGTGGTGGCAGAGGTAGTCGGATAGTAGCAGAAGGAGGGGTTGCAGGGGGCTGTCGAGAAGGGATAAAAATAGGGAGAAAAAGAAGAGGGGAGGAAGAGGGAGTTGCGGGGTGGCTTGGACGTTGTTGTGGCGGTGCAGGGTGGTAGTAGAAGGGTGCAAAAGGTGGTGCAAGGGCTTGGTGCGGCGGTTAGAGCGGCGGAGGATGGCAGCGTGGCTAAGGTAGGGAGGAAAAAGGAAGGAGAAGAAAGGGAGAAGAAGGAGCTGGGGAAAGGTTTTGAACACGAGAATTGGGGCAGAAAAAGGGCTGAAGGTGAGAAGAAAAATAATAGGGAGGGTAGGGGAATAGGTGGCCGATCGGTGGTAGTGTTTAAGGTGGCAAGGAGGTGGTAGGGTGGCAGGGAGAGGGAGACGAAGAAGAGGAAAGGGTGGCCATGCGGGATGGGGTGCATGGCTTCCTGGTTACAAATTGGTGACAACAAAGACAAGTGAGAGAGAGAGAGAGAGAGGTGGTGGTGGCAGTGGTTGTAGGAGGTGGCAGTGGGAGGGGTTCATGGCTACAGACATGGCGATGTAGACAGGTCGGGGCTCTCAGGGTGGACAACATTGAAGGCAGAAGAAAGAAAGAAGAAATGGAGAGGGAGGATGCAGGCCGACATGGGAAGGAAGGATAGCGGGCCGGCCCGGCCTAGGGAAAAGGAAAAAAAAGGAAGGGAGGGGGTCTGTGTTACGTGCACGCGGGGGAGGGAGAGGAAGGAGAGGGAGAGGAGATAGGCTAGCAGCCCAGGCGTAGGGGAAGGAGGAAGCAGGCATGGCCTGGCGAGTAGCCAGAAGGAAAAAAGTATAAGAAAAGAAAGAAGAAAAAGGAGAAAAAGGAGAAGGAAAAGAAAAGGAAAAAAAGGAAAAAAAATAGGGAAAAATAATTTAATTTAATTTAGAAAATAATAAAATGTAATATTTTTGATAAATTATTTAATTTAATAATTTAATAATATAATTTAATAATATAATTTAAAATATTGGTTCAAAAAGGATAATTTTAGTAAAATATTAGTTTGAAAATTTATTTAAAGAAAGATAATATGATAAAATAGCAAAATATTTATTTTTAATTTATTAAATACTCCTATCCAGATTTATATACTAAAAAAATCCATAAAATAATTAAAGTAAATAACTTTAAAAGCAAATTTATTTCAAATAAAAGTTATTTATTAAATTATAGGTTTTCTAAAATTTTGGGGGATTACAATTGTACCTAAAATACTATATTATCACTTTGACAAATAAACTAAACACTGATGATTATATATGATGTACTTAATTATATATAAGGATAAGTTGTTATTACAGGTAAATATTACAACAACACGTATTATGGACATCATTATCGTTTTACGAATAGATAATATATATATATATATAGGTTAAAATATATATGAGGAATAATATATATTTGCTGGTAATAGTTTTAGCAGTATATATTATTTTCTGGATAATATTTTTAGTTATAGATATCGTTTTGTGGATAATAATTTTAGTCACAAATATCGTTTTGTGGGTAATACTTTTAGTCACAGATATTGTTTTGTGGATAATAGTTTTAGTCACATATATCATTTTGTGGTTAATACTTTTACTTACAAATACAATTGTGGGTATAAGTTTTATCAACAGATAAATATTTGTGGACATTATTAATTATTCCTAACAGATCATACTTATCTGTCGAAAAAACTTTTAAGCATAGATTTTTTACCCATAGTTTTGTCATAGAAAAATATCTATTGGTAAAACTTTTTTCAATAGAAAAATGGGTTTTACCAACAGATAATGCCCTATTGGTATAAGTGAATTATTTTGTAGTGCCAAGCTGATGATGCCAATGAGAAGTAGGAGCTATTGTGGTGGAAAAGACAACAGAGGAAGTCAAGGAGGAAGTGGATAGTTCATAGACACCAAATTTAGTTGGTCCCCGAAGAAGTGGTGCCCTCGTGCGAAGATCTTTGACACAAAAGGAAGTGGGTAAGAATTCAATATATGTATGATTATCTTTACAGAATTAAGAAATGGAGATAATATTACGTTTCATGAGTGGAAAACATAAGACATTAGATAAGGAGAAGAAGTTAGAAGAGGTAGGAAGAGAGATAGAACCAGTGTAAGAGATCGGAAGGTTGGAACCATCACCAATGACAATTTCATCTGTGCTGTCATAAGGAGCATGGAGCGAGAGATTAGCAAGGTCAATAGTAACATGGTGAGAATCCCCGCTATCAAGGAGCCACGAGGTGAAGGGAGAAGGGGAGGTGGCCACATGAGCTTGTGGCTTAGGGGAAGAGTAATGAGAGGGTCGATGGGATGGAGGTTGTGCATGGGGAAATTGGTGATGAAAGATAGAATAATGAGACAAAACATGTCCTTGGACACCACACCACTAACTATGACCAAGAAATGGCTTAGGAGGGTGAGGAGAAGAGGAAGAAGAGTTGAATGTCAGGTTGAGTGAGGATTGGTTTGTGCGAGAGAATGAATGATCGGAAGTGTTGCTGGTGTGAGTAGCATGTGTTGTAGTAGGGAAGGTGGAAGATCAAGATTTGTGACAAATGATGAGTTCTTTGTTGATCAACTTTTCATGTAATTCTTCAAAGGAAATAGAAGAGTCGCACCCATTGACAACATCAATAACGGACTGATAAGAATCATCAAGACCGTCTAGAACTTTTTCAATTATATCTTCTTGATCCATAGGCTTGCCAAGTATAGCAAGTTCATCAACACAGCGCTTGTAGATTTTATATAATCTGTAATTGTTTGAGAACCTTGTGTGAGATTTTGAGATAGTCTTTGATCTGTTTTATATGACCTTGTGTGGGATGTGCATAAGTCTGAGCAAGAATATCACATGCTTCCTTTGTGGTTTCTCCACGAGAGACAAAGGGAACAAAGTTTGGTGAGAGATTACCCACAAGTGCACCAAGTAGGAGCTTATCTTGGTTGTGCTAGGTATGATAGATAGGGTTAGGTACAATAGCTTGATTTTGAGTAATGGTAGGTTGGGGTGAAGGCGAAGTACCGTCTAGAAATCTATAGAGATCATAGCTTCAACTTGATTTTTCCATAAGAGATAATTAGAGGGAGTAACTTTACTTGAGTTATTGATTATGACAAGAATAAGGGAGTTTTCTGGCTGTTGATTGTTTGGGATGACAGCTTGGTCAATGTTACCATAGTTGTGTTACCTAAGAATATTGTTGGTTTGAGTTTTGGATCAGAAAGACTCTGATACCATGAAATGACATATTATATTCTATCTAAAGATAATTAATAATTAGAATATAGTAGCGTTAATTATATAGTGCAGGGTTACCATAGATTAAGCTAACAAACATTTTTCTGTATCTAGATATACTCATTTACTAATTCAAATATTCCTAAAATATATCAACTTGATACAGAAGTTCTCTATATTATCTCCGGGCTAAACTTTATCCTTATCAAAAAGTGCTCCCGCATTCCATTAGTCGTCGATCTAGTTTGAGATATCTTGATTTATCATGAAATGATTTTCAGAAGCTCCCACATTCAATTTGCTAGCTACAGAACTTGCAGACGCTAAAGTTGGTTTATTGTGACAAGTTCTTCGAGCTACCTTGTTGCATGCATAAATTAGCCCCCCGTCTCAAAATCATCCGGCTAGACATGAGTTTCCACCTGACAGGCATGCCACGGGCAATATCAAGACTGACTAGCAAAAGGTTGGGCTAAGGTACCTAGAAAAGCTTAACAATCTAGGTGGATGTTTGCTCCTCGATCTTCCTCAATGGTGCAATGATGCCGCTATAGATGCGGAGAAAGCACACCTGGAGAGAAAAATAGGTATCACAAAGCTCCAAGTCAAGTGGCTGGGTGTGGGACAAGATGGTACTGGTTATGCTAGTTATGCTCATGGCAAGAAGTCGTCTGATGATAATGATCACTACGACATGCTGAAATGACTCAAACCTAATGTTGCCCTTCAGGAGCTGATGATTGTTAAGTTTGGAGGGAGAGAATTTCCATCCTGGATCACAAAGAGTCAACTCAATAAAATCAAAATCTCTCAATGCAAAAGATGTCAAACCCTGCCTTCATTTCCCAAGATGCCTCACCTGAAAGTCCTCACCCTCACCTTTATGAACGTGGAGTATGTCTGACAAGCCACTCAAATCCTACCCTATTCTTCCCTTCCTTCAAAGAGCTCAAAATTGGTAAAATGCCCACTCTAAAAGGGTGGTGTGTGGATTGGGATCCAATTATGACTTGCTAAAATTTCCTAACCTTGAGGTCGTCGAGATATGGAGTTATCGTAAGCTCACAGCTTTGCCTCATTTCTCTGACGTTGATCATAACACCCGAAGTCTATACGACCATGCGGGGCTACGTTAGAGCTATTTGGGATTGATCGGCTGATCCCACAAATCAATAAGAGCCAGATCAATTCTTATAGCACTCCGCTAAATTTGGAGTATTACATTGATGAATTGACATTGCAGGATGTTCCCAAGGCCGTGATCAAATCCATTGATCGGAAGAAATTTAAAATGTCTGTATCAAATCTATCCTGCAGCTGACGACCTAGCCCGATCAATTCATACGTTTGGTCACAGAGTCGTTGATCATTGAAGACTGTAGGAATTTCACAGCCCTGCAAGTGGCATCCGATGAAGAAGATCGATTAACAAATCAATTCATACGTTCAGTCACAGAGCCGTTGATCATTAAATACTGTAGGGATTTGAAAACGTCAGAGGAGAAATCCCGTGAAACAAATCAAAGTCTTCAACGATTAGAATTCAAAGGCTCGAAAGATGTTAAAGATTGTTCCGAGCACTTTCAACCCTCTCTTCCCTTAAAACCATCGTAGGACTGAAAATAGACGGCTTTGAAAAGTTGCAAGCTCTTCCAGGAAGTCTTCACCGCTTGTCTTCTCTCAAGAAACTTGCAATTGTGAATTGTGGCGAAATGAAGGGTATGTCCAGCACCTTAAAGCAACTGACGAACTTAAAAGAGTTGGAGATATCGAATTGCGGTGACGTGGTTGATTGTTTTGATGACACGAAAGAGGAGGAGATGACATGGAACAACCCCCAAAATCTTGAAAATTTGACAATCCAAGGCTTTAAAATTTTACCATCTCTCCCAGTGAGTCCTAATAAGGTCGAATTTCTGAGTGAACTTCAAATCATAAGTTGTCCTAAGTTGAAGCATGTATCGAAAGCCATAAGTGAACTACTGTATCCGTGGCAATTGAAATTCTCCAACTGCGAGGGGGTTGACTGCTTAAATGACGACCAGAGGGTGGAAAATACGACGCTGTGGGAATCCATCTGTCCTGCAGTATTAGAATTGGAAGGCTTCAACATTTTGGAAGCTCTCGCAGAGTTTCTTGTGGAAAAGCAGTATCTCTTTAAACTCACGGTTTCCGATTGTAAGTCTTTGAAGACTGTACCAAAATGGAAGGCTCGAGAAGTGGAGCGATTATTTGTCCTTACGATAAAATCATGCCCTGAATTCTCCAAGGAAATTAAACGATTAATAAAGAATTATGTTTTTTTCAGGAGGGACTGCGAGCAATTGTCTGAGGAGACCAGCGATAATATGGATATGCCTTTTCACATGAAGGCAGGCCTGGATATTTAAAGGGCGTAAGCGTTAGCCGGTCCTTGAGCTGGCAGCTGACTAGACTGCTGATTAGATACTCTCATCGTCATGTCACGTGTTTCATTAATATTAATGTATGTAAAACAAACATAAATAGAGCATAAAAGAGAAAGAGAATAAATAAAATTGTATTTTTTCCTCTTCCAACTTCACGACAAACTCACTACTACTACATTCTAGTTACTCGGCTTCTCATTTTTAGTTTTGTATTTTTTAAGTCAACTTTATTCATTATTGTAAATAGTTATTTGTTTGTTATCTTGTTTTATAAATTATAAATACCCTCTTCGGTATAATTTTTTTTTTATGGGCTTCGTAGTAACTGAAATAAATATGTTAGAGCAAATAATTTTTTGGAAGATTACGTTACTTTACTTATATTAAAAAAAATTAGCTGTGAAAATTTTTATTTTACATATTATGTTACTTTACTTATATTTTATTTCTACTAAACTATAAATAATTTTCCATTATATAAATATGTTTACTTTAGTACTGTACTAGTGTTGCTATTCTTAGTATATTACTAAAATACAAATATATATTTTTTCAATTATGTACTATTTGTCTAAGCTAACATGAAATTGGTTTAATCATTTACAAATTTCTATTTGACAATTAGTATTTAGTAAAATATATTTTCTAAATTAATAATTTATAAAATGGAAATTATAAATTTATATTGAACATCCTTAAATCTAAAAAACCATAATAAAAGTTTTGGGGGAAAAAATAAAGAATAAACAAATGGCAAACTCTAATTTTAGCTTCGAAAAATATGTTATGGTAAAAAAAAATTATTATACAAGTAATTTTAGACTTGAATAGTACTAATAAATAATATAGAAGTGAAACAAAACTAAAACTATCATGGTACCTCATAAAATTATTTGAAATATATGATGCTTAAATAAAATTAGATTAAATATCATATTACTAAAGTGGAAATCATCCTATTTATTATCCTATGATAATCATTTATAAGATATTTTCTTTAAAAAAAAAAACATATTCTAACTATACAAGATTCATATAACATATTGAATTCAACATTCCATTATTACCCATTAGCACTATTACTATATTCACTTATCACAGCAGCTTCCTTATTGCACTAAATTGTTATGGTTGTGTGTATATCACGTATATAGTCCATAATTGATAAAATAAATGATATTTTAAAAAATTATTGTTGAGTGTATGTCATTTGTTTAGTTTTTTTTTTCAAAACTTATCTTATGAGTTATTAGATTTAAGGATTTTTGTTATAATTTTTAATTTCCATTTTCTAAATTATTAATTTATATAACATAATTTACTGAGTACTTAATTATTGTCGGATAGAAATTTATAAATGATTAAACCAATTTCAACTTAGCTTAGAAAAATAGCACATAATTAAAAATATATATTTGTATTTTAGTAATATACTAAAAATAGTAATACTAATACAATACTAAAGTAAACAAATTTATATAATTGAAAAATATGTATCCTAGTTGGAAAATAATATAAGTAAAGTAACGTAACATGTACAATACAAATTTTCAAATTTTACTTTTTGTTAATATATTAGATAGCCAAATATGAAATATCCCCAAAAAAAATATTTGCTCCAAAATATTTATTTTAGTTGCTAAGATGTCCACAAAAAAGTAGCGCCAGAACGGCAGAACGGGTATTCATAATTTGCAAAACAAGTTAACAGGCAAATAACTATTTACGATGTCAAGAGTAAAATGCATAGTCCACTAGCAAATAAAGTTAACTTGAAGAATACAAAAACTAAAACTATGAAGCCGAGAGACAAAATGCATAGTAGATAAGCCGTAAAGCTGGAAAACGAAAAGCTGAAGTGTTCGACATAAAATTAAACAGCTGAATTATGTATACGGTAAATATCATCTACAATTTTATATTATAATATTTTTATTTCTCTAACAATTTTATCATTTATATATTATCCAATATTCCTATTTTTATTATTATTTTATATATTTTTCTATTATAAAAATCATTAGCAGTAGTTTTAAATGAAAATAGTGATCCTACTTTCCACTGTTGAGTACTCCCTCCATAAAAAATCACTCATTTTATGTGCACAATTTTTTTAAAAAATTATAAAATTAATTTAAAAATCATGCTCACATTCTCCATTAAAAATAGTGCAATATTAAACACATGGATAATAGAAAAAAATAGATTAAAAAATGAGATTTTAAAATTTTTTAAATAAATTTCTATTTTAAAAAGGATTGATACAGTTATCATAGGAGTGTCCAAATGAGTGGTCATGATTTAACCCAACTCATAATATCTTAACCCATATAACCTATATAATCCATGGTCTAACCCATGATAGATTGTAGAAAATAATTAATAATTTTTAATCCAACTCATCATAACACATGAGTTATACGAGTTGACTATGGATAAGCGTGGGTTAATATATCTACAAATAAGTCTATCTTGACCTTTACTATCACTGTGTCCACCACTATTGCCGTCACCCTTTCTACCATTGTTACTACCACCACAATTGTTTTCCTTCCTCTTTTTTTTTTCTTTTCTTCGGATCACATCCATTACCTCTAATATAATAAAATAATTATATCAAGCACCAAACATATTATAAAAGAATGATGATCGCATTTATTTAGTATATTTGTCTTCTTAATAAAAACTTCTAATACAACAATATCTTAATTAGAGTAAGAAGAGGAATTTTAAATAGTATTTTCATCTTTTTTAGAGGAATTTCAAATGCTTTTAATACATACTTCAATTAACATGAAGTCATAAAGACAATGGAATATCAATGATTCTTTTCAACGCAAAAGTTGTAGAATTGAATTCTCCCTTTCTCTCATACAATATTCATTTTATATACATATATCTGCCACAATGTAGTTTAAGGCTTTAAAAAGAGGAGAGAAAAAGCAATGGTGCAATTAACTATGATAAGTAAAATCAAAGACATTTATACTATATAAAAAGTTCTAATACTAGGTTTTTAAAAAGTTTAATTAACCTAGTTCATCATATCTAATTAATAATTATCCACTATATAGTCCAAAATGAGTACAACACTTTATTTATAGCCTTTTTAATTAACTCTTCGTGGGCTAAAAGATCCACATTTCATGTCATAGGTGAAACCTGAAAAAAAAAAATTCAAGCTTAATTTTAAAGTAAATACATATATAAGTATATAACAATAATTGTTTAAATAATATTATAAACACATACCCATTTCTAATTCCTCAAGAACCTCAAGATATTCTTCAATTTCAATTGGTGTTGAGGATGATCTTAACCAATCTTGGCCACAAACTAGAGCTTCCACTATCTTTGGAGTTAAACAACTACTAAAAGGATTGAGTATTCTACCACCGGTGGAAAACACACTCTCTGAAGCAACAGTAAAAATCTGAATAGGCAATATGTCACGGGCCATAATCGAGAGCACATGATATGTGCTAGCTTTAGACCTCCACCAATGTAAAATATCAAAGTTGGATTTTTCTTCTTCGATGCTATCATCCAAATACCATTGTAACTCAGATTTGCTTTTTTTCTTCTCCACATCTTGCAAATAAAGTTTCCAATCTTCTTAGCTTTCATTCATTACTTCCAATTTGTGGATAAAGAATTAGGAGAACTGCTGCCATGACCCAATGATAATGTGGATAAAGAATAATGATAATCAAATAGGCATTGTAAAGTATCATCCAATTTCTTCATTAACCTTACAACCTTTTCCTCATTTTCATCCTTATAAAACCTCTTGAAATGAAAGTGCAAATACACCAATTTATAACGAGGATCCAAGACCACTGAAATAAACAGCATACCATTCACCTTTTCTAAATCACAATATTTCTCAAACTTTTGTTTCATAGCCAATGCCCATTCCCGGGAATGTAGAATACAACACCATTTTATCAAGATCGACATAATAGTGTTCACCTCTTTATAGAAAATGTTAGAGGTTATATACATATATCCTGAAATTCGCTTTGTCACATGATTTTGACTGGGGTATTTTGAAGTCATTACATAAGTATTTGGAGCATTTTGAAATTCGCTTTGTCACATGATAAAAGTGCTCCAAATACTTATGTAATGACTTCAAAAATACCCCAGTCAAAATCCCTTAGCAAACCTGAATTTCCATCAAGAAAAAACATTAACTCAAGAGCGTTTTGATTTTCTATTGTAGCTTTTATCATCATGTACGTGGAGCTCCAACGAGTAGTAATCTCTAAACACAATGCCTTTATTGATACCACATTTTCTCTTATAATACATTTTTTTAAACCATTCTAAACGAGATGGAGAGCTCCTCACATACTTCACACAATTACGGATAGTAGCAATTTCACCATCTACCATATTAATTCCATCCTTTACCATCAAATTCAAAATACGTGCAAAGCATCTAACATGTAAAAAATCACCATTCAAAAGCAATGAATTTCTTCTATTGAGAGTTTCTTTCAAATGATTAATAGCTGTATCATTAGAGCTAGCATTATCCATAGTTAATGTACATATATGGGTTCAGTCCATAATTAAACTCATACAAACCCATATTTAAAATGTATATATGGGTTCTGTCCATAATAATTCATACAAAATAATAACCCATATCACTTATATTATAATTTAAATGTATGGGTTGAATTATAAATTGCCATGGCAAGTCCAACCCATTACACATGCCTAGTTATCATTCTAATATATGGCAAGTTTTTTTTTTTTTTTTTTGAAAACATGATGGCACCGTAATCTTATATAAGTTATTAACAAAAATAGGTAAAACATACTTTTGATTAAATACTTACTAAAGCTAATTTTTATTAATTAATTTTTTATAATAATTTTTTAAAAGTAAAATTAAACACTTATTTTAATTTATAGCTACTTTTATAATTAATTTTATAAAAAACTACTCATCAATAATTAAACCAAATAAACCCTTTATTTCTCCTCTTTCACTTTTTTGCTTTATTTATGTTTGTTTTATAGTTAGTAACATTAATGAAACACGTGATGACAAGAATATCTAATCAGTGATCTAGTCAGTGGCCTGCTCAAGAAGGTCGTCTACCCTCAAAATAAGGATAACATTCTCTTTATTACTGTTATCGTTGATATTATTAATATTATTATTATTATTATTAGTCCCGCGGCTACTATTACTATTACTACTCTTTGGTTTTATAAGATAAAAAATATTAAATGTCTACTCACGTATTAAGAAGGGTCAAATTCTAGATAAAATATTATATATTTGTACTAACATATATTATAATAAATTTAATATACTTATTTAATTAAAAAGTCAATAATATAAAATTAGAAGTGAAAATAAAGTATTTAATTCTTGATATTTTTTATAAAATAATTTTTATTATAAAATAAAATAAAAAATATAATATATCTTACATTGTTAAACAAAAGGAATTAGACGTTTAAAACTGCTATTAATTATTGTTCAAGTACATGGTCATCCTCAACTAATTCATTCCTGTAACATGTTGTTGTATTATAAAGATCAACCAAGCTCTTTATTATACACGGCTCATTTCGTCACTATAAATTCGTATATCCTAATTAAGAATATGGACAATAGTGCGTGTCTATATCTATATACTAAAAAGAAAGTAAACGTTCACAGTGTGTATATTTGGATGGATGGATGGATGGATGGTAGCCATCAACCATGGTTGTTGCTGATTGTTATTGTTAGTCTAGCTGTTGCTATAAGAATTGATGAATGTTGTTGTTCCTAAATATACTCTCTCTATTCCAAAATATAATTCATCATATATTTTAAAGATAACATTTGGCCATTAGTTTTTTTCAAAAGGATAACACATTGTGATATAAATATATAATTGTTATATTCATATGCAAACACACTTTTATTACATATTTTTTATAATTTTTATCAATATATATTAATGAACAAAGTTTGTTCTTGAAATTTGTGATAAAATATATTTTGAATAAGAGGGATTATGTGTTTGATTATTGTAGTTGTTGCAATTTGCTATAACATATTAGTTTTCATGTTATTTTGTGATCGCACAATTTTTTATTGTGACTAGTATTTATTTCTTTCAATACAATATAGCCACTAAAAAATCCATTTTTTTAATAAAAGTTAAATTAAATAAATATTTGTTTTTATACCTTTGTAAGTGTATACAAAAAAATAACTAACTAAAAGTAAAGTATTCTTTACTTATCACTGAACTAGTAGTCATTTGCTCTTGAAGACCACATATTTCATACAAACTACCTCTAGAGCTACTCTCACCATTGCCGGAAAGAAACACAACACCACTTGAAGTTATTATATGGGGTTGTTTCTCCATTCAAGTAAACTTAAGATTATTTGATGCATTTTTATTGATATAGTTATGGAAGCACTTATTGCAACATTGCTATAACATTGAACTTCAATTGGAAATTTTACCTTGTTTTCCAAAATTTAAACCAACTCTTCCAAATGTTGAAAGATTGGTTGATATAACCTTTAAATGATGAATTGGTGTGGTTGAACACTTCTTCTTGGTTCCCAACCACATTGAAACTCTAGAATATGACATCTAGTTTCTCCATAAGATTTCAAATATCAATCTCTTTGTAGATTACCAACATCTATTAAATAATACTTTCCTAAAAAACAATAAATATAGTATCATACTTGTTTATAAATAAAATCCACTGAATAAATGCAAAATGATATTGTGTATACATATGTACGTGGAGGAGATTTTTAAAAGTTAATGTAGGAGTTCTAAGGACATAATTAAAAAGTTGCGTATCATGAGAACTACCTTCCCACCCTACTAATATGAATACAAATTGCATATCAAAACCATAAGTGACCATCACTTTAAAGTGTTAATGAATCATCCATTATTAAATGATTAATAATGGTTCTAAAATCGCTATTAGAATTTCCAAAAAAGAGTGAAAATAGGGTGAGAGAGGACTTTTAACATGGTTTTAGTGAAAAATCATTATTAAAATAGAGTTTTAATATCGATTCTTTAACATAATCAATTTCAAAATTCAATTTTAATAACAGTTCCTTTAAAGAACAATTGTCAAAACTTTACAGATCTAAACTAATTTTCATAGTACTTCAAATAGTTATAGTGAAATTATGAAGAGTGAAGGATTTAACCTTTATAACCCTAAATATAACTATATACCATTCATTTCATCTATTTATGACGGTTCTAAAATTGAAAAGCCATATTCTATATCAAGTATATATACCATACAAGCCAAATTTAGTTAAAATCAACAACCTAAGAATTTTAGATAAAGAATTAAACAAAGAAGTAGGAATCCCAAGTAAATTGAAATCTAGATTTGGAATGAAACAAAGAAATGGAAACCAACAACAAGAACTCAAAATTATCAAGCCAGATTCCAAATTGAACTATACATAGCATACAAGCTAGATTTAGCTAAGCTCAAGAACACAAAAAACTCTAATATGGATCAAAACAAATAATTGGGAAGCTTTAACAAATTGAATTCTACATTTAGAATGAAATATAGAAATGAAATCTTTTCCAATCTAAGAATTTGAACTAGAATCTTTCACCAAGAATATATGTGGGAGAAAACTTTAGATCTAAACAAACATCTTTCAATAAGAATATATCCATCAATATTTCAATTGTGAAGTACTATGAATCACAACCATGAATCAGTGGAAACTTTTTGATAAGAACATATCAAAATTTTAGATCTCTAAAGCTTTTAGGTAGTGAATCGGTATTACCTATGAATTGAATCAAACTTTAAAAGATCTAATAAGCATTGATAAAAAATCTAAGATATCTAGAATCAAAACATACTTACTTTACTCTCTACCATTGTCAAAACAACCATCACAAAGAGAATGTTTTTCACCACTCCAGCTCACCCCACTACCATGCTCATCATACTGAAAATAAGGAAGATGAATTGATAGAGAATGGGAGTTTGGATGGGGGCTTTGTGTTATTGAATATCGAGGAAGAAAGAAACTAAGCACTAAATATGTGAAAAGAAATTTTCATTGGCCAATCAAGTCTACTAAATAAATTAAGGTCTTTAACAACGGTTTAATGAAATTTTAGTGACAGTTATTTATAAAATCATTATCTATTTTGTCTTTGTCGAGTTTTAACAATAGATTTTACTTAAAAGTGTTATCTAAACCAACAAGATCAAATTTTCACACTTTTAATGTTAGTTTTGGGTTACTTATCATCTATTGGTCATTATTAAATTTGTATTTTATAACAATTGTGATTTTTTTCTACCCCTCAAACATTGTTCAATTCCTTTGTTTATAGTTACATGTATATGTATGTCATATATCATTCTAAGACAATAATATAAGGTACTAAAATTGAAATAATGATGTGTGTGTGTGTGTGTGTGTTGTATGTGTGTGCATTGGTTAAAATTAAACCTATTTAAAATTAGAATTGAGAATCAATGATATGCTTTAAATGTATGCAAATTAATGGCTTGGATTTCAATTTGAATTAACCAAAATAAACCTACCCTATATCTTACACCTCAAACTCCAAACCATTAACCCCATACCACAAACTATAAATTCAAAACCTTAAATTTTAAGCCCTAAACCAAAAACTTATAGCCCTAAACCCAAAAAATTATAGCCCTAAACCAAAACAATTATAACCTTAAACTATAAACCCTATATCCCAATCCCTAAACCCTAAAGCTTAAAATATGACATTAAACCATAAAACATAACCTTAAACCCCTAAATCTTAAAACACAAAACCTTATTGGATAAATATAATAACCTTATAATAAATAAAATCACCCCTAAACTCTAGGTCATAAATTTTAAACCTAAAACCTTAAACACTAAAGCCTAAATCATAAATCTTGAAATCATACCCTAAACCTTAAACCTTAACAACTAAACCCCAAACCCCAAACGCAAAACTATAAACCTTATAAGATTGATCTAACACTCTAAAATAAATAGAATAAATCCTAAACCCCAAAGCAAACCCTAAACCTAAACCCCAAAACCCTAATCACTAAATTTAATAGCTAAAATTTTCCTAACCTTAATCTTCAAGTGTTTAACTCTTAATCTTTTCCTAACCTTTAACACCAGTTTAATAACCTTAATTTAACTCATAAGCCCTAAACCCTCTTTTTTTTCTTATGCCAACTTGATTATTATTTTCCTGGTTTGGTTACCCAAACTAAATCCTAGGTATGCCTAACTACACTCTCAAACTCACCCATACCCTTTTCTAAGTTTCACGCTAACCCTCCTACTTACATTCTAGCTATAAAAACTTGTATATAAAAAAATTTTCTAAAGGAAATTAATTTTAAAATAAATTATGAAAATAAGTTTTAAATTGGGGAACCAGTCGACTGAATAACCAATCAATTGGTAAACTTTAGCTTCATTTAACACTTTTTTTTTTATCAAAACATCTACTAAGATGTCAACACCAGTAAACTAGTTCTACTAGACTTGGGATCCTTGTTCTAGTATCAAATTCAAATCTCTTCCAATTGTTCACCTATATTTAGGAATACATTATATGTTAATTACAAATAATTTTTAGAGGATTTTAAACTCTTATTGCCAACTAACTTTTGGATTTAGCTAAAATCTAACAAGTTTCCCCTCCTTTTCCTTTTTTTAACTTTTCCCCTTGATTTCTTCTTCCTTGTCCCTACACCTTATAGTCACACAAAAAATTGGCCTTCCAACCTAAATCCCCTTTTATGGCTCCCTTTTTTAGCTGATGTCAAATCCCTATACCTTTAGTAATTCTCCTTTTCATTATAGCCACCTATTTCACCATTTTTCTCTTCCTCACTCAAGTGGCCATCTATCCTTGTTCCTTTGCTTTTTCATATCATCCTAAACCACTTTTTCTCTCATTTTGTACTCAGTTAAATCCCCATTAAACCTATAGTTAAGCCTTATTCTCTTTTGCAAGAAAATTTAAATTTGTTTGTTGGGGATCGATACCAATTTAGAAAAACAAGATCTAATTAGAGTCAATTAGAATACACAAGAATTAAGAAGAGAAGAACACTCAAGAATACAGATTGCAAAAATAGATGATCTTATTGATGTGAAGTAATCGTTATTACAAAGAAAATTAGAGAAATCCTCATCTAAATCACTTAATTCACTAAGGAATTATAAGAGAACTCAAGAGGAGAGAAGAGGACGGTGCTATACTAATTAGGATTCTAATCGTATGGTATTTATACTAAACACGACCCCCGGTGTTTCTTTCTAGTTGTGATAGTCTTCAGTTTTTCAACCACAAATTCTTTGTTTGACCTTCAATCGAGTTAATTCTTGATGTGTTGGGAAGCTAATATAGAGATCTACAATTGTTATGCCAACACTTTTCCAAATTCTAGTTGCATAAAGGTCAAATATTCACATATTTCCAGAACATCTCATAGTTCTACTCCAAATTTCTCTAAAATATTTCACACACCAATGAAGCTATTATACACATCAAATACGAGTCACAAGCTCATAATTATCCATCTAGACGGTGTATTTGAACTAGCTAGCACAAGGAACACAAAAGACTATTTGTAAAAACCCCTAGGCCCCAAAAGCCCTTATGGCACACAAACACCAACCAAGTCTGAGTAATGCTCAAACTTGCTCACTATCAATGTCTTCATTAGTATATTAGCTGAATTCTCAATAGTAGCCACCTTCTCTAATACAACCTTTCTTGTAGTAATAGTACCTTAAATGAAGTGGTACTTGATATCAATGTGCTTCATCCAATGATGGAAAGAGTTCTGATTCTTTGCAAAACATATAGCACTTTGACTATCACTACAAACATCAGGAGCACCATAACAAAACCCAAGCTTACAAATGAAACCACCAAGCCATAAAGCTTCCTGAAAAGCCTTAGTCATAGCCATATACTCAGCCTTAGTAGTGGACACTATAGTCACATCTTGCAAAGATGACCTCCATCTAATTGTCGAACCACCAAGATAAAACATATAACCTCTAATGGATCTCCTATTATCAAGACGCCTGCTATAATTAGAGTTAATGAACCCAATCTACGCATCAATCAACCTCCCATACTCCAAATAAGCTTATGTAGTACCCTCTAAGTACCTCAAAATCCACTTCACTGCTTGCTAGTGAGCCTTCCCAAGATTTTCCATATATCTACTTACAACACTCACAATTTGAGCAATATCTGGCCTAGTACAAACCATAGCATATATCATGCATCCCATAGAATTAGAGTAGGGAACTATGGCCATAAACTCCTCCTCATCTTTAAATTTGGGGTAATCCAAAGCAAACAATCTGAAGTGAGTCGTCAGGGGAGTAGTAACCGGCTTGGCATCAATCATACAAAACCTCTCCAACACCTTGTTTACATACTACTCATGTGACATGTAAAGATGCTTCTATATCCGGTCTTGAATGATGTCCATGCTAATAATCTTCTTTGTAGCTCCTAAATCCTTTATCTCAAACTCAGTATTCGACAATGTTTTTACCTTGTTAACTTCAGACAAATATTTTGCTGCAACAAGCATGTCATTGACATATAACAAAAGATACACTAGAGAACCATCAATAAGCTACTTCAAGTATACACATCCATCGTAATCACTACTAGAAAACCCATGCTGAATCATAAACTGATCAAACCTCTTGTACCATTGTCTAGGCGATTGTTTTGGATGATATAATAACTTATTCAATAAGCACACATGATCTTGCTTGCCTTCAATAACAAAACCATCTGGTTGGCACATATAAATCCTTTACTCAAGTTCACCAAGCAGAAAAGCTGTTTTAACATCCAATTACTCTAACTACATATCCTACATAGCCACAAGTACAAAGAAAGTATGAATAGAAGTATGCCTAACAATAGGGGAAAATCCACGTTGTAGTCTACAGGTGGTATCTAACTGAACCTACATGCAAATAAACGAGCCTTATACCTCTATCCCTCAACATCTGGAGTTCCCTATTTGAGCTTGTACACCCACTTATAATAAACTAGTTTCTTTTTTCTAGGTGTCTTCACAAGTTCCCATGCCTAATTCTTCCATAGAGATTGCATCTCCTCCTCCATAGAAGCACACCACTGACTGAATTAGCACTAACAATGGCATATGTGTATGACACTGGCTCTTGTACATCAACCACAATCTCAGAACTAGCTAAATCATAACATGATAAATCCTCAAAGCCATATCTCAAAGGAGGCTTTACAACCCTCTATTGTCTACTTAGAGGAATGACCATTTGCTCCACTTGCTACCAACATCTACCGACTTCAGGATCTCACACTAGAAGAGTCTGACTGATCGAAATCAACTTCTAACTCCACCTTTTCCATAATACCACACAAATTCTCTTACTCCACCTCTTCAGATAATCTATCAGAAGAAGACTCATTCTTTTGGAGGAATATGGACTCATTGAAGTTAACATCTCTGCTAATTAAAAACTTGGATGCAACTGGACCCTATAACCTATATCCCTTCACATTGGATGTATAATTAAGAAAAATATATTTCTTGGCTCTAGGCTCGAGCTTCTAATCATACACATAAGCATAAGCGAGACATCCAAAAACATGTAAATTTGAATAACCAACTGGTTTGCTAGACCATACCTACATGGATATCTTTAAATCAATGGAACAATTGGGTAACCCATTCACTAGGAATGCTGCCATGTGAAATCCCTTAGCCTTAAACTCCTTGTCTAATCTAGCATGTGACAACATACATCAAGCCTCCTCTAATAAGGTCCTATCCATCCTCTCAACAACCCCATTCTATTGTGGCCTTCCAACACAAGTATGATGCTTAGCAAAACCATGATCCTCACATTCATTAGTGAAACTATGCTCCACAAACCCAAGGCCATTATATGTCTTGAGACACCTCACCTATCTCCCAAGCTGCTTCTCTAGTAAGGTCTTCCAATGCTTGAAAGCACCAAAGACATTATTTTTATTTTTAATAAAATAAGACCATACCTTTCTAGAGAAGTCATCAATAAATATCAGTAGGTATCGTGAACCACCCTTAGAAACCACCTTTGTAAGATCCCACAAATTAGAATGAACATAATCTAGAGGCCCCTTTGTATTATGTGTAGCCTTTGAAAAGCTAACCTGCTTCTACTTGCCAAACACAAAGTGCTCACAAGAATCCATAGTACCTATACTCTGCCCATCCAGCAACCCTTTCTTGGAGAGTCTAATCATACCTTTAACACTCATGTGTCTAAGTAGCATATGCCAAAATCTAGTAACATCGGAGTCAGACATACTTGATGATGTTACCACAACAACTCCCTCAACAATGGAATCAACAAGCTCATACAGTGTCCCAACCCTCTTACCTTTCATTATAACAGGAGCCCCTCTAGTAATCATAATTGTTCTATTCTTGATCACATAATGATATCCATTATAATCTAAGGAACATAAAGAAACCAAGTTCTTGGTCATCTTAGGGACATTTCGAACATTAGACAATGTTCTGACCACACCATCATGCATCTTCACCTTCACTGCCCCAATCTTAACAACTTTACATGCAACATCACTATATATCAGAACTACTCCACCTCAAGTTGTGTCATAAGTCTGGAACTAGGTCTTGTTGAGATAAATATGATAAGAGCACCCAAAATCTAAGATCCACCTATCCATAATCTTGGTCCAACTATTAGTGGCAGTTGACACTCACCATCACTATCATATTAGGCTATAGCAGCATCATCCTTTGTGCTAGATGATTCACCAGATTTATCTCTAGATTTTCTATTAGGATAAAACTTATTCATATGGCCCTTCTTGTAACATCCATAGCACATGATATTATTGGATCTATTATTCCTCGACTTTGATCTAGAATTCATCTTCTTCTCATTAGAACCCATTCCTAAGTTCTACCCTAGCTATAAGTCCCATACTATGTGAGTTATTAGAACTACCTCCAATTAATTAATTCTCAATCAGTTCTTACTGTATCAATGAAGTCTTTACATCATCAAGAAGTAACTCATCATCGTTCCTATACTGTATGGTCTCATGATAATTTTTGTAATCAGCAGGCAAAGAACATAACAACATAGTAGCAAGATCTTTATCCTCTAATTTGACATCTATATTCCTCTAATCCATAATTATAGAGTTAAATTTATGAAGATGAAATTTTAGGGATTATCCCTTACCCAATTTCAACTCATGCAACTTAGTTTTCAACAATAAACAATTCTTCACCGACTTCGTTATGTATAGAGACTCGAGCTTGAGCCATAGGGATTACGTCGTTGTTTATTTATTCAACTCACATAAGACCTCATTAGATAAACACAATTGTATGGTGGAAAGGGTCTTTTGATCTATCTCCTCAAAACTTTCATTTTTCATCAAATCGGGCCTCTTTGAAAATCTTCTCCAATCCATTTTGAATTAGGATTGCCTTCATCTTCAAATTCCATAAGCTGAAGTTCACAGACCAATCAAATTTCTCTATAACAAATATTATAGACATCCTAAACACAAACCTTATGGTTTGATACCAATTTTTTGGGGATCAATATCAATTTAGAAAAATAAGATCTAATTGTATTAAATTAGAACACACAAGATTTAAGAAAAGAAGAACACTCAAGAACATAAATTGAGAAAACATATGATCTTATTGATGTGAAGTAATTGTGATTACAAAGAGAGTGAAATAAATCCTCACCTAAATCACTCAATTCACCAAGGAATTACAAGAGAACTTAAGAGGAGAGAAGAAGATGGCATTATACTAATTAGGGTTCTAATCACATTGTATTTATACTAAACACGGACCCCTTGTGTTTCTTTCTAACTTTGACAGTCTTTAGTATTTTAGCCACAAATTCTTCATTGACCTCCAGTAGAACTGATTATTGATGTGTTGAATGCTAATAGAAAGATATAAAACTTTCATGTTCATCGCTGTTCCAAATTCTAGTTTTATCAAGGTCAAATATTCATATATTTCTAGAACAACTCACTATTCTACTCCAAATTCCTCCAAAATACTTTAGACACCAATTCAAGCTATTATACACACCAAATGAGAGTTAGAAGCTCATAATTAAGTGAAAACAAAATCATAACTTTAGAGTAGCATTGTGGAATGATCTTCTTTGCATGAAGCCTTTCTAAATAGGTATATTTGGCAAGACTTTGAAGGTGTAAATGAATATGTTATGTGACATGTAATTATTACTTTCTATAATTATTTACATTATGTTACAATTATGTTCAAGTGGTTGAAAACATGAAATTAGCCTTAGGAGCATGATAGGTTTAGTTATTTTGAATGAGAACCCATGGAATTAAATGTGGTATGATTAGTGTGCAATTTGTTTATTTGGGTCAGGAGTAATGAAGTATTGGTGTTAGGTGTGATTTATAGAAAGTTTGTGAGTTGTGTGTGTGTTAATATCTTAGTTAAAATCATGTTTATCCTTAAATTTTATTTTACTTAATGGAACTAGCCAAGTAGTATATGACAAAATCAGTCCATTAGTTTTGGCCTACTAGTTAACTAGTCCACTATAAGTTGGTAAGTGTTTTGACACAACACCAATAAACTAGATAGGATTTTAACTAGCCCTTTGGTGGCACCACTTGATTGATTTACCTATTTCACACCACTTTTTCTTAGTTTTTTCCCTAGACCAATCCACTAATTTTTGGGATTGATCAATTGGTTTGCTTTGTATTTTTGGTTTATTTTCTTAGGGTTGACGTTAAGGAGTAACTTCCTTAAATTACCTTTGACATTCTTGAATTATGATTAAAATTGAAAAAATTTTCTTAAGTGTGGATGTATGATATGAGATTAAGGGATGGCCTTAAAAAAGACATTCTTTATTAAAGTCAAAGAAAATGGAATTCTTTGTTGCTTTCTTCTGTGGGTCAGCTCATGGATTTTACCCAAACTTATACTATGAAATGTATTGGCTATCTATATAGAGTTAATTGGAAGTTTTATTCTACCTTATGTTATGAGTTGTGTTGGGTATTTAAATTGGGTCAAATAGTGGTTTTAACCAACCTTATCTTGAGTTGTAATGGCTATTTATATTGGTTTAGCTAGTGGTTTTAGTCTACCTTTACTTTTCAGATGTTTTATGTATCTATATTAGGTTAACTTGTGGTAAGCATTCCACATGTATTAATTCTATAAGATGTGATAATTATTTGTGTTGGATTAGCTTATCATAGAAAATCTACCAAATTGATTATGGAATATGATTATAATATTTGATAGGAGTTGAGCATAGAACTTGAGATGTTTGCATATTTGTGATAGTAGGTTGTTAATGCGCATGGTTTACTCCTTTTATGACATGCCCTATGTGTTGCACTAATGCATTGTTAAATGCTATAATCAAATTCTTATATTTCACCAAACATATGACTACCAAGTAGCATAAGGTGAATAAGAGTCAATCCCATAAGGAGAATGTATTTCTAAATTCTAAAGTAAGTTTTGATACTCATTCGTAGGCAATCATGCATCAACCTCTAAATAAATAGAAATAGAAAAATGCTTTAATTATTATTATTATTGATAAATATGACTTTTTCATCTTATTCATAAGGTTGATAAGAGTTTTTACCTCAAATTTCAGTTGGAATTCTCTTTTTTTGTTCTTGTTACTGCCTTTGTGTTGTGAAAATTTGTAGGATCTCAAGTAAAAAAAAAATATGAAGGATGGAAAAAAATAACAAGTTTAAAGGGAGAGGAAAGGAGAAAAAGTTAAATTAGAAAGATATTTAGAGCTAATATATAAATTCTGGAATAAAGTGAAAGCAAGAATTCATATTCAAAGTATATAAGCATGAAAAATGTGGAATTTGGATTAAGAAAAAACATATGAATTTGGAGAATCTTTCAACATCATTGTTGTAGATCTTTTTAATAGATTTCCAACGTATCCAAAATCATATTAATCTAAATTTTGGATGCATTGGAAAATTATTAAAAAGATCCAAATGCATATTTTTTTCCTGGCATAAATTCTACTTCTTTCAAACCTATATACTTTGAAAATGCATTATTGCTTTTATTTTATTCCAGAATTTACATTTTAGCTCTAATCTCTATCCGATTTAAAATTTTCTCCACTTTGCTCATTTTTTCTCATTTATTCTCCTTTTAAGCTTATTATGTTTTCCATCCTTCACGATTTTATTTTATTTTTTTGCTTGAGATCCTACAAATTTTCAGAGTACAAAGGTAGTAACAAGAACAAAAAGGGAGAATTCCAATTGAAATTTGAGGTAAAAACTCTTATAAACCTTAGGAATAAGATGTAAAAGTCACATTTATCAACTCTCCCATGCTTAAATATTTGTTTGTCCCCAAGTAAAGTAATACAAGAAACCCACCATGGGGAAAAATAAAAGTAGTAGGATCCCTTTATTAGAAAAGAATATTTGGCCCTTTAATGGCACAAGAGTCAAGTAAGAAGCAATAAGACCCAAAAATATAACAATTAAAAGCTCAAATTCCTTTTTCGAAAGATATTTAAGTTTTCCCCTTATGTGAGAAACATAATTGTGCTATCAAGCTCTAGGGAGCTGCCATGCAACAAAGGTCATCCAACAGCGGATAGTAGGAAAAAATATACCAACTCACTCATTCCTCAAAGTTTCAAATTAGAATTCTCACTTTAGGTCTTGTGGAAACACCTCTCATGTGTTTTACTTTATTTAAAGGTTCCACTGTAGTCCTCTCACTCATGATCAAGATCATCCATATGCGTGGAATGTTTTTTGATTCTCCGCCACTAGAAAGACTTAGAACACACAACAATCAAGAGGTCTTACTAGGGTTGTAACGGAGCCGTGAATTAAAAGGTTAGGATGGAAAATGTTTTTGGAAGTGGATTTAAAATTCTAGTACCAATGAGGTATGGTATTTTTTTTAATAACATATATTTTACCATCCCAACTTTTCATCATGAAACACAAGCACCCCAAAATTCTTACTGAATATTTTTTTAAGAGATATATCGATATGCTTTTTCATTATACACAACCATTAACTCTTTCACACCTCCCCCATGCTTAGCTTACATCACACTCCCAACTTCCTTTTTCCAAATTGCACAACACCCATTGATTCTAGACTTAGGAAGGGATAAAGGAAATTGGGTTACATGTGTGGTTAGATTAAGAAAAATGGCTATAAGCACAATAAGGTTAGCAAAGGATAAAATGTGAAGGTTTAGCTATTTGGCTAATTTAGGTTATGATAAATAAAAAAACAAGCGCATCTATCATTTTAATGTATGTCTAAGTCATATGTGGCTTTGAAGAAAACCATTGCAAGTTCTAGTTTCCCAAGTCAGTGGGATACACACATAAAAGAGAAAAAAGAGACTATAATGATGTATCAGTTTAAAGGCTCAAAGTTTTACTAGGTCAAAAATTCTCTAATTCTAACCCCTTTTGGAAAAGAGTAAATTAGCATAAGTAAAACTACAATACCATAAGAATGTTAAGTCATGTATAACTCTAAAGTTCTCAAACACAATTACACTTGTCTCATAACAATGCAACCAAACCATTTAAGCACATAGAAATCCATTTTCAAAAGATTATTTAAAGGGTCTTAACATTCTAAACTAAACACTTATGCCATTGCAAGACAAAACATAATCTTTCATATCATCAATGAAGGGTTATTTCCTTTTCTTTTCTTTGTTTGTTTTGCTTTTTTTTTTATAGATAAATATCCAAAATAAATAACAAAGGAAAAAGACAGCAACACTCATCAAAATAAAATAAGGAAGAATAGAATGCTAAACAAAAGACAAGGATAGTATATCTTCTTCCCCATGCTTATGTATCACATTGTCCTCAGTGTGAAACAAAAAGCACAAAAGAAAAGAGGGAGAAAAGATCCATGGATCAATATGATGGAGGGGGTGGTGGAGGTTACTGGATGATGTGATGGTGGTTGTGGTGGTGGTGGCAGGATGGTGGTGGCTTGATGCAATTGTGGAGGTGGAGAATTTAGTGGAGATGAAAAGAATTTGCTTGGTCAATTTCATGCCTTCACACTCAAATAAATTGACCGTGGTCACCACTTAAATTAGAATTACCATGTCACCACCTACAAATCCATCAAACAAAAGCCATAAGGAATTGAAGAGCAAACAAACCAAGCAAACCAACATAAGAAAAATAAATAAAATAAAAAATAAAAATTAAAAGAGCTTGGGTTGCCTCCCAAGAAGTACTTGTTTATAGCCATTAGATTGAATTTCTCGCTTAAGTTAGGATCATCTAGAAGAATGTTGGTTTTGTGGGCTACAACCTCACCACCTTCATACACCTTCAACCTTTGCTCATTTTCTTTGAATGGAACTTTATCGAGGCTAGAGATTTCAACTACTCTAGATGCAAAAGCATGCGTGATTGTGAACAGTCCTGACCATCAGGATCTAAGATTTCTAGGGAACAATGGCAAATGAGAATTAAATAGAAGTACTTGCTGTCTCACTTCAAATTTTTGTTTGGTAATGCATTGATCTTGAATCCTTTTCGTGCACTCCTTGTATAGCCTTGAATTCTCGTATGCCTTAATCCAAAATTCATCGAACTCATTCAAGTGAAGGTGCCTTTTCTCACCTGTAGCTTTCATATCAAAATTAGGGAGACAAGTAGCCCAAAATGATATATGCTCAAGTTCTATAGGAAGGTGACAAGATTTTTTGAAAACAAGATTGTAAGGGGACATTCCAATAGGGGTTTTAAAAGCAGTTCGGTATACCCAAAGAGCATCGTCAAGTTTCAAGGACCAATCCTTTCTAGTGGAGTTAATTGTTTCTCAAGAATTATTTTATGCTCGTGGTTTGATACCTCCACTTGACCACTAGTTTGAGGATGATACGGAGTAGCAACCTTATTGTTGAATCCATACTTACTCAAAAGAGCGTTAAATGCTCTATTGGAAAAATGTGAAACCTCATCACTAATGATAGTCTAGGGTGTCCAAAACCTAGAAAAAATATATTTTTTTAAGAATTTAGTAATGACTTTTGCATCATTTATGGGAGTGGCAATAGCCTCTACCCACTTAGATACACAGTCAACTGCCACAATGATGTATTTTTTATGCATGGATTTGGGGAATGGTCCCATAAAATTAATACCCCAAACATCGAATAAATCCACTACAAGAATGTTTATGAGAGGCATCTCTTATTTTCTGTAAGTGTTTCCAACTCTTTGGCACCTATCACAAGCCTTATTAAAGGATTATGCATCATAAAATAGAGTAGGCCAATAGAATCCACATTGTAAAACCTTGGCAACAATTTTGGTGGGGCCGAAATGGCCACCACACTCTTTACTATGAAAAAAAGATAATATCAAATGCATTTTATGCTTAGGGATGCATCTTCTATTGACATGATCGGCACAAATCCTGTAGAGATAAGGATCATCCCAAAAATAGTACCTCAAATCATGTAATAACTTCTTACTTTGATGAAAGGACAAATCATGAGGTAAGATGCCACTTACATGAAAGTTAGCAATATCAGCATACCAAGGGTGATTTGTAATCTCATAGAGTGTCTCATCAAGAAATTTATCACAAATAGGCAGAGTCCCTCAATTGACCTCATAGGTTGATGGTAGGTATGAAAGATGATCTGCCACTTAGTTGTCACTTCCATTCCTATCCCTAATTTCCAAGTCAAATTCTTGCAATAATAGAATCTATCAAATGATTCTGGGCCTCGCATCCTACTTAACAAAAAGATACTTTGAGGTAGCATGGTTAATATAGACAATAACCTTAGAAAGTAGTAAGTAGGGATAAAACTTGTCAAAGGAAAAAAATACAGCTAGAAATTCTTTTTCAGTAGTTGTATAATTCAATTGTGCTAAGTTTAAAGTCTTGCTAGCATAATAAATAGTATGAAAAGTTTATCCTTACGTTGCCCCAACACTGCTCCTACAACCATTTTACTAGCATCACACATTATCTCAAAAGGAAAATTCCATTCAGGAGCAATAATAATCGAGGCATCCATAAGTTTTTCCTTTAAAGTGTTAAAAGCAACCAAACATGCATTAGAAAAGTGAAAAGGCACATCCTTAGCTAAAAGATAATAAAGAGATTTTGAGATTTTTGATAAATCTCTGATGAAATGTCCAAAGGAACCTGCATGGAAAAGGAAACTATGTATATCTCTTACACATGTAGGGGTGGCAATTTCTCAATGAACTCAATTTTGGCTTTGTCTACCTCTATCCCTTTGCATGAAATCTTATGCCCTAAAAATCTTCCTTCCTAGACCATCAAATGACACTTTTTCCAATTTAGAACCAAATTTTTATCTTCAAAATGCTTAAGAACAAGCGTAAGATTATTTAAGCATGCATCAAATGACGGCCCAAAGACCAAAAAATCATCTACAAAAAGTTACATAATTTTTTCAACCATATCATGAAATAAAGCCATCATACATCTTTAAAATGTGGTTGGGGCATAACAAAAACCAAATGGCATGTATCTATATGCAAAGGTACCATAGAGACAAGTGAAGGTAGTCTTCTTTTGGTCATCAGGGGAAATAGGAATTTACATATAACCGAAATACCCATCAAGAAAGCAATAATAGGCATGCCCTGCCAAACGTTTAAGCATTTGGTCAATGAAGGGAAGGGGAAAGTGATCTTTTCTATTGGCATCATTCAACTTTCTAAAATAAATACAGACACACCAACCAGCCACAATTTTAGTAGGCACCAATTTGTTATTATCATTTTTGACAACTGTGATTCCCCCTTTCTTGGGAACCACTTGGATAGAGTTAACCTAATAGCTATCATAAATTGGATAGATTATACCTTCATCCAATAGCTTAATTACCTCTTTTTCCACCACCTCTTACATGGTTGGGTTCAATTGCTTTTGAGATTGGATCACTTTCTTATGGTTTTCTTCTATAAGGATTTTGTGCATGCATATAGAAGGGCTAATCCCCTTTATGTCAGCAATCATCCAACCAAAAGCTTTCTTTCTCTCCTTGAGCACTCTCATTAATTTTTCTTCCTACAACTGAGTTAAAGATGAAGAAATAATAACAGGAAATCATTGTGACTAAGAAATGTATACTTCAAATGTTGAGGTAGTAGCTTAAGCTCCAAAGCAGGAGGTTCTTCAATAGATGGCTTATGCTTTGGGATCTAGGCCCTCTCTAGTCCTTACAAGGTGACCACGGTGTGGTGCCCATATAGTAGATATGCAGAAAAATATTGGACAACCTCTTTTGTTTCCTCTTCCTCCTCACATCCTTCTTGTTGAACCAACACCTTTCAAGGGGGTCTTGCACAACACTTGCTTGAAAATAATCATCAATTACATTATCCAAGATATCAATACAGTAGCAAGTATTATTATCTAAGGGGTATTTCATGCTCTTAAAAACATTAAAGGTGAATTCTTTTCCTTGTAAACGAAGACTGAGTTTTCCCTCTTGGACATCTATGAGAGTGCATCCTGTTGCTAAGAAAGGCTGACCAAGAATCAGGGGGACCTTGTGGTCCTCCTCCATTTCTAGTATAAAAAAGTCAACTGGGAAGATAAACTTATCTACTTTAACTAAAATTTCTTAAATAATACCCCTAGGATATTTGATAGATCAATCAACCAATTGTAAGGACATATTCATTAGTTTTGGTTCCCTTAAACCTACACACTTGAAAATAGAGAAAGGCATCAAATTAATTCTAGCACCTAGATCACACAACACCTTTTCAAATTTTATATCCCCAATTACACATAGGATAGTAAAAATCCTTTGATCCTTAAGCTTTGGAGGGAGTTTGTTCTATAAGATAGTAGAACATTCCTCATTCAAGCTCACTATTTCAAACTCATCCAGCTTCCTCTTATGAGTGATTATATCCTTAAGAAACTTTTCATAACTAGGCATCTATCTTACAATGTCAAGAAAAGGCAAGCTAATGTGCACTTTCTTAAGCATATTAAGGAATTTCGCATATTGAGTATCTAGCTTGCGTTTTAAAGTCCTACCTAGGAATGAAGGAGGGGGAATATATGATTTTACCTCTTGAGATGAAGTGTGGATTGCCTTTGGTTGTGTTTCAGGTGCTTTCTCTTCAAGACATTTTTCATTATTTTCCTTGGGTTTTTAAGGGTATGGTTTAGGTAGTGGTTTCCCACTCCTCAAGGCTATTGGCTTGATTTTATCTTTGGGGTTAATGATTATATCACTAGGTAAAGAGTTAGGCTCTCTCCCTGAAATGGAATTAGTGAGTTGTCCAATACGTGCCTCAAGGTTCTTGATGGATGCATCCTAATTTTGGAGGTGGGCATCTTGTTTCTGAAGATAAGCTTGAATTTGAGAATTATGTTTTTGAAGGGTGCTCTTAGTGCGAGTGATGAACTTGAACATTTTCTCTTCAAGGGAAAAAGATTGAGGGTGTCAAGGCAGTAAGGGAGCAAGAATTGTTGATCGTTGTTGTGTGAATCCTAGAGGCTTTGTAGGGGTTTCAGTTCTCCAACTAAAGTTTGGATGGCTTCTCCATTTAGGACTATACACTTTGAGTAGGGATTGTTTAGTCTCTCATAACTATTGCCCATGTAGTTTACTTGATCATAAGATTATTAGAAGGGATTCCCTACTTGACATTCTGTGCTCAAATATGATCCACCACATAACTATCATGTAGGTGCATTAGCTTATACCTACATACATGAAGTACTGCCAATTTTGTCAAATTTTTTCTTAAGCAAATCAATCTTAGCCTCTAATACCGTGATGGAATCTAAAGAGTGAATTCCTAGATTCATGTGTATCGGGGCACGTTTGGAGTTCCATTGGTGGGAATTCGAGGCTAGCTCCTCAACGAACTCATAAACTTGCTCTGGAGTCTTGTTTATAATGGTACCTCCCGTAACTGCATCTATCATGGAATGGTTAATAGTAGAGATACCATTATAAAAAGTTTACATCTAAAGCCACATAGGTAGGCCATGTTGTGGACACTTCCTAATCAAATCCTTAAACAGTTCTCATGCATCATAAAGTGAATCAAGGTCATTTTGCATACAGGTAGTGATTTCATTCCATAATTTTGTAGTTTTTGATGGTGGAAAATATCTAGAAAGGAAAGACTTCATCAAATCATCCCAAGTAGTAATAGACCCTGGGGCTAATGAGTATAACCAAAAATTATCCTTATTACATACAAAAAAGAGGGAATAATCTAAGCCTAATTGCATAATTAGAAACACCATTTAGCATAAAAGTATCATAGACTTCTATAAAGTTAGCAATGTGGGAGTGGAGATCTTCATTAAGGTTAATTCCAAATTGAACTGATGTCTGTAGTATCTGGATGATGGTAGGCTTGATCTCAAAATTATTACCTTGGATGGCCGGTCTTCGTACGCTTGATGTTGAGCCATCAAGGCTCGATGTAGCATAGTCCCAAAGCAACCTAGGAATGGGAGCTTACTCTTGGATAGGATATTGTTCTTGGATTAGGATGTGCCCTTGTGGTGGGATTTGTCTATCATGGGGTGGAGGGTTATTTTCCATTTCAATGCTTGTGGTGTGCAACCTGTATAAATGTGAGATAGTTCTCTCAATGCATGGGTCATACAATAGTATACCTACACTAAATCAAAAACTCGTACACCCAAGATTAGTCAACCACAATAAAAAAATGAATGAATAAAATAAAATAAAATAAAATGTCTAGATCACAATAAATTCCTTGATTCCTAATGTCACTTTCTGCCAATCCCTGGCAATGGCACCAAAAACGTGACACGTTCCTATCTACAAGTGCACAGGATCGGAGTAGTAGTTAAGGTTGATCCCATAGGGATTGTTGAATGACCACAAGGACAATGATAGAACTTAGATATGTCTAAACTACAAGATGATATGAAATAATAAATTATAAGCTAAAATAACTAAGTTAAAAAGAAAGGAAAATAACACTCAAGTGACTCAAATAAATAGAAGAGCTAAAGTTCCTGTTCATCGCCCCAATCCTCACATGTAATCGAATATCACATCAAAAAATAATTCAACAATCATAATCAAACACGCCGACTAGGATAGAAAGTGTTGTGCTTTCTCAAGCCACAACTACTCTATTACATATCTATGGCCCTAACCATCTCTAGCTTAGAGTATAATAGAATGTCATGCATTAAAGTCTATAAAGTTTCCTCTTTTATTATTGTAGATGTCAAATCGATCATATCTCAACCTACAATTTAATCTCCAGTTATGTTATTGGGTTTAATACCATATTATCTCTTGATCACACCAATATTTCTCACACCAAGAATTGAAACCTAGCCGTGGTTTATTAATCCGTCAATCAATCAATAACACAACACATAGATCATGAATTGAATAAAAAAGGATGCAATAATTCAACACGTTCAGATTAGGAAAAATTTCCCTTCACCTTAGCACAAGATCTAGCCTATCAAATTCATAGAAAGAATATAAAAAACAACAATAGATTCTATAGATAGAGAAAAGATCATTAGATAATACCCTTGATGTTCACAAATTCTTACAAATGTTTAACTTCTTTCACCTCAATCTTTAATTTACAAGAGAGATCTTGATGAATTGGGGAAGAGGATGGAGAAGAGAGAAGAGAGAGGGAGTGGAGGCTGCTTCCATGGGAAATTAGAATGAGAGTTCAAATACTACCACCTCTCAGATCCCTCCCGTGCTAGCTTTGATAATGTTGGGTATTTTAACCATAAAATTTTCATCATAACTCTGATTAACCTGATTTAGGATGCGTTAGAAAGGTACTATAAAGATCTAAAATTTGGATGTTGAAATATTCTCCAAATTTAGACTTTTTCCTTGTCTAAATACCACTTCTTTCAGGAATATATATACTTTAAATACGCATTCTTGCTTTCATTTTAGTCCATAATTTATATTTTGGCTCTAAATCTCTTTCCACTTTAACTTTTGCTCCTTTTTCTCCTTTTTTCTCCTTTATTCTCCCTTTAATCTTATTATTTTTTTCATTCTTCATGATTTAACTAAAATTTAATTGTCCAAATTTATATCAAATCTGTTAAAAAAAATAGGCTCCCTTAAATTGCACATAAAAAAGTAAATTTTGGTGTTTGAAAGACCTCAAACTCAATCTTAACTTAGCCACATGTATCCCTAAGATTTTACAATAACTTATTCCAAGTTTTAATCTTCAAATTAATTAAAAAAATAGCATATATCATAGAAAATTCAGACTCGAAGCTTAACTATAAAATCAGATTAAAACTTGAAGCTTTTGTTTCTAAAAATGTTGAAAAACCTACCAAAACTTTTGTTATTTTATTCTATTTTTAAATACTGGTTTCATAATCACATTAAAGACATCTAAATGTGTTTAAAAGATAATAAAAACCTATGATGGTATAAGAAGTTAGGTCTAACTATTTTAGCAAAATCAGTCTTAAATATGCAGAAATCACCTCCATAAGAACCCATCTAAACCAACTTAATTCGATTCCACACTATATAAAGTCCTATCTCAAGAGTTAATATTTATGATACTTACATAATCCTAATTTCACAAGTCATAACTTTCCGTATATGATTCATATAAACACTTAATCCAATATAAATTCTTAAAAATTCCAATATTAACAACCTATATTGAATTTGTGCTCTAACTTCAATATTTTACACATGTGACAATAACCTCACTCCTTGGGTTAATATTTCTGATTTAATTCATTCTCATTTTATTTGGTCTTAGACCATTCATAAATACCTCAAACATTAAAAATGATATATTTATAATATTTTAACCTATTCAACACTTTAAAATACCAAAAATTTTATATTTAAAATATATTAACTAAAATACCCTTGATAATAACCAAACACCCTTATATTATAAAAACCTTATATCTCCACTGTCCTTACTTCTAAATCCTCAATTTATAACATCACCATAAATTTTATTTACCACTTACCATACTTTGTCAAATCCACATTAAAATCACATATATCATTCCCATTACTTATAGCGTATGACATAAGAATTATCATAATGATATATAAATGCTTATTTTTTAACCTACTTACTTTTAACCATATAATATCACATTACCACCTCATAATATTAAAAATCATGAAATTAACAACATAATAATAACAATATGATAATACACACATTCATATAAAGCATTTAGCATATAAACCCTAATAATGACTTGTATCCTTACCCAAAAAGACATCGATCTCTGAACATGTATAACCTATCATTCTTCTAATAGAACCTAGAAAAAATCACCTAATAAAAAATAATAAAACATAATTAGAATTTAATGATATAATTAAGGAAAGGATAAGGTAAGGGAGAGTGATAGAATGTAGAAAAAATTGAACCAAACCAAGGTAAGGGCTTCAGTGGAAGGTTAGGAATAAGCAACGATGGAATGTGTTGAACCAAGGGGGTAGCAACATTAGTTTGTGTTATTTTTGAAGGTGTGAATGGTGACAAATGCTAAAGGTGGTGGGTGAAGAATGGTGGTTTTGGCTAAAGTGAGGTGTTGGGGTTTCTTTGAGTTTCACCAAATGGGAGCAAGGTGTTTTTGTTATTTTAGCTGAAGATTAGAGACGTGGTTTCGCAGTTGTCACCGAAGGGGGTATGGGGTGCTTTGGTAAGGTCTTCTGGTGGTGGGAGTAAGGGAATGAAAAATGTAGCCTAAGAAGGTTGCATGTGCTTCATAGGGGCTGTCGATAGTGGTTTTTGTGGTGTGTTGGAAATGGCAAAAAGGAGCAAGGAAAGGAGGAAAAAGGTTTTAGTTGGTGGGGTTATTTATTGATAGAGAATAGGGGGAGTAAATGAGGTGGTTAAGGAATTAAATGTGACAAGTGTTTAGGTGTATATATATGTATGTTTCCCATAGTAGAGAGAGAGAGAAGGGAGGTAAGGTGATCAAGTTAATTTGTCAACAAAAAACATCAATGCAAGGGGTGGGAGTTGATGTGTTGATGAGGGTAGTGTGTAGGTGATGGAGGCATGGCAGAGGGTATGGTATGGGGTAATGTTTTACACACGAAGAAGGGGATAAGAAAGAAAAGATGGTTGGGTAGGGAAAAGAAAAGGAATAGATAGTGAGAGGAGAAAAAGGAGGGAGGAAAATAAGTTGGAATTAGAATTAGGATTAGAATAATTAGATGAGGGTATTAGGATAATTTGATTATCAACCATTCAACTTTAGCTTTAGGTCAAAAATATTAATGATCCTTATTAAAGATTAAGGTTAATTTAAGATTTAGGATTAGGGAATTAAGTTAACATAATTTTTTTTTGAGATTAGAAGTAGGTTAAGATGTTAACTACTTAGAATTAGTATTAGCAAAAATTTGAGGTATTACAGAAGTCATCATGGGTACATTCAGAATTTCCTCTCTACCCATTTATGTGTTGTTTAACATAGGTGCATTGCATTCATTTATAGCTTCTACTATTGTTGATAGAGTTGGAATGTTACCTTCCGTTAGTACTGTTACATATGTTGGGATACCTTTTAGAGACAATATTTTCTATATTATACTATTTTGTCATGTGATCTTAGTCATAGGCAGGGGTAGCATTTTCTATGGATATGATAGGGTTTACAAATGAAATTTTGATGTCATACTAGGTATAGAAAAGATGGAAGGTATTGAGCGGTATTAGATTGCACTTAGAAGGTTGTTTTTTCTTAGGGGACCTTTACGTGACATGATTTATTACCAGAGATATATGCCTAGGCCCACTATAAAGTTTTTTTCCACCCTCCCAATTGATTCCTTAGTTCAATAATGTTAATCGATGTATTTATGCAACATGTTAGATTTGAATGCTTACATTACAACTCTAGAGGTGATATTAGTTGTGTGTGAGTTTGTTTATGTGTTTCCGAAGGAGATACACAGAATACCAACAATGCGCGGTGGACTTTACAATCAAAATAGTTCAAGGAGTGGATCTTATATCATAGGCACCCTATTAAATACTGCCAAGAGAGATGAGAGAGATTACGACTCAATAGGTGAAGCATGTAGCACATGGCTACATACGTCCTAGTGTGCCTTCATAGGGAGAACCAATTTTGTTCATCGGGGAGAAGGAAAATAATCTATAACTTGCATATATTAAAAAGGTTTGAATTAGCATATAGTGAAGAATAATTACCCTTTTCCAAAGATTGGTGAATTTTTTAACAAGATCTAATGAGTTGATATTTTCTTAAAGATTGATTTATAGTTAGGATACCATTAACTCCACATAACAGATTCTAAAATTCCAAAGACTAATTTTGGAACTCAATATAGTTATTATGTGTTTACGATCATGTCATTTGGGCTCACAAGTTGTCTTGTCATTTTTGTAGATCTAATGAACCGAATTTTTTTTTATTATCAAGATCAGTTCATTGTGGTTTTCATCGATGATATCTTAGTTTACTCTCAAAGCCAAGAAAAATAATGAGTAATATCTATGGATGATATTAGTACTCCTTAGAGGCCATATGACTTATGCAAAACTCTTTAAGTGTGATTTTCATCAAGGAGAGGTTTCCTTTCTTGGTTATGTGGCATCTACATTTGTAATTTCAAACATCTAAGCGTTCATGCCTCTCTATGGTCCTCATGTAGCCATCTATAAAAGTAGTATCCTTATGACTGAAATGCCCCAAAAATTATATTTTTATTTATTATTGTTAAATAGGTTTTATTAGAGAAATTAAACAAATAAATTATTTTTACTAAAATAAAATGGAATTAATTAGGGCTATTTGAAAAATTTTATTGGAAAAGTTTTGGGTACTTTAGCTAATTAAGTATTTTATTTTGGAAATAAATTAAATAAATTATTTTATATAAAGTAAGAAGGATAAAATATTTTCAAATTAATATTAATTTTATAAATAATTTAATTAAAGAAAATTTGGGTGTTTTGCTAATTATAATGAAATTTATGAAAAATCCTTTAAAAATCCCATTTTAGCCTAAAAAGGAATTTAAATATTATTATATTTAAATATTATTATTGTTAAATATCCCAAATATCCCAATTAATTTAATTAACCAAAACCATTATTCTTCTCTCTTTTTTTTTCCTTTTTCCTTTCTTTCTCCCTTTTTCTTTCTTTTTCTTTCCTTTTTCTTTTTCTTTTCCTCTCTGATTAGGTCTGCCTTCTCGCGACCCAATCCTTCCTTTCCTTCCTCTTTTGGAGGCCTAGAGTTCTATGCCGCATCTAGCCTTTTTTTTCCTTTAAAATGCATCATTTCATTTAAAAAAATTTAATCACGCCCAACCTGCGCAGCCGTCCCGTTCTTTGCAACTTTTCCATGCCGCATTTTAACTCCTTATTCCCTTGGACGCTGCGTTTCACATAAATGTCCCCTCCTCGTGCCCAACTGGCCCATTCCATCTTCATTTCTTTCTTTATTTCTTTCCCTAAACCATTGGTCCAACCCACCTTTCTTTTTCTTCATCCTTCAAACCTAGCCCTCGATCATCGGCAACTGGTAACTCCACCAGCCTAACTCCTAGGTTTTTCACATGTTCGCTAACCACTTTCTCCCCCTGTCTTCCATGATGATTCATTGACACACATGTCTGCCCACTTCCCCCCTTTCCCCACACGTTTTCCCCCTCCCCTAGCCACTTGCAGACCACGATTGGGAAAGTGTACCAGCTGTCCTCGTCGGCCGATGCCCACTCCTTCCTACCACTCTCCCACTTTCCCTTCAACCCTAGCTTCCCCTTCAGTCTATACATACGCTCAGATTATGCCTTGTATTGAGTTTTGGTCACTTACCCAGAATCCCCCGACATTGCCGCAGCCTCCCCATTAGACGCCACTTCCGCCGCCTACGACTAACAACGCTGCTCGTTCTTGTTGCCTACGCCTTCCCTGTACCGCCCTCTAACTAAATAGAACACCCACACCCTTCGATTATTCCTTCACAATCCACACCAACCATGTGAATTTCCCTTCTTAACTAAACAATTTTCTACCACCGCCGCCCTTAAAACCACCCTTAGCCACCTCTTACATAGCTACCGCCACTTCTTTCAATTGCCAAATATTCTTCAGACTACCCTCTACCTCCCTCTACCTTTCATTTCCCTTATCTCCCTCTCTTCCTCTCTTTCTCTTCTTCTTCCTAATTCGCCCACCACCACCGCCACCTTGCACTGCCACCTTTGGCTGCGCCACCAACCCCATTCCGTTCCCTTCCTTTTGTACAACCATAATCACCCTTTATTCCACCAATTTTCTCTTTTGCTTTTTTTCAGCCCTCAACTTTTGCCCTTTTCTTCTCTTTTTTCTGGCCGCAGCCGCTGCCACCATGCACCACCGCCGATGTCGCCTATCCCTGTCAGCCAAAGGTTGAACCCTACACCCTATCAACCCTTTCTCCTTATTTTTATAAGCCTTAAATTATTTTATATCATTTATTCTAATATAAATCCTATTATTATTATTATTATTATTTCCATTTTTAATATGTATTATTATTGTTATTAATATTAATATTTTTATTATTATTCTGTTGAGGGATGAAGCCCTATTGTAATTTTTCCTTTGATTTTAGCACTATTACCCTTAATATTTCTATTATTTCTATTATTAATACTAATATGTTATAAGTATAATAATTATTATTTATTATGATTATTTCCTATTTTGAATTTCTATTATTCTTATTCCATAATTATTAATACAACTATTTTACCATTAGTGTTGTTAGTAATGTTATTATTATTATTATTATTGTTATTATTATTATTATTATTATTATTTTTCAATTGTTAGTACTATTATTTTATATAGGGTTGAAACCTTATTGTGTTTCTTTTAAATTTTAGTAGTAGTATTATAAATATCATGTCTTATTATTATTAGGGTTATTAGTGTTCTTATTATTATTAGTATTTATTCTTACTAGTGTTATTATTATTATTTATTAAGTTATTATTATTCAATGTAGGGTGGAAACCCTACTTTTTATCTTCAAATATTATCCTTACTATTATCACCATTATGATGATTATTATTATTACAATAGTTTTATCATTTTTATCATCATCATCATCATCATTATTATTATTATTATTATTATTATTATTATTATTATTATTATTATTATTATTATTATTTCATCACTATTATAATTACTAAATTTGGTTATTTATTTTAGTAATAATATTATTATTATTTTAGTAAAGGGGTCGAAGCCCTTATTTCACCTTATTTTGAATAATGTCCTTGTTATTATTATTGTTACTATTATTCTTATTACTCTTATTTATATTATCATTGATATTATTTTTATTATCTTTGCTATTATTATTTTAGTATCATTATTATTATTATTAGGGTAAAGTTTTCAACCTTATATTATCAACTTTTTAAATATTTCTATTATTTCTATATCTTTAGCAAAGTTACTAATTAATTAATGTTATTTTATTAATATATTATTATTTATTTAAAAACCTAATCTTATAATAAGTTAGTGATTAATAGTATTTTTGATAGGGGGAGTCTAATTTTAGCTTTTCCTCATAATAGGTGAAACCAGTCAAAGCCCTAAGGAGGCATAGGAGCGTACTCCAAGACCGATGTCATTTTAGGTAAGGGGTGCTAAGGCCATATGTGTAATATGTGATTTTATGCTATACATGCCATGTGATATGAACTATGGTGTATTTCATACATATATTGTATAATTTTTATGAATGCAACATGATTATAGAGTTGAAGAATGTTGGTGTGAATAAATTTTGTCATGAGAATTATGTGTATAATTGTGTTATTCTTATGGTATGATGTGGCCTTAAGACATGCATGCGAGAGTTGTAAAATAATGATGGGGAGTGTAACTGAAATGCCCCGAAAATTCCTAATTTTATAAATTATATTTAAATGAGGTTTTATTAGAAATTTATTTAAATAAATTATTTTTATTAAAATAAAAGGATATTTAATTAGAGAAATTAAGAAGAAATTTATAAGTGTTTTTATTATAAAAGGATTTGGGTATTTTAGCTAATTAAGCATCTTATTTTGAAAATTAATTAAATAAATTACTTTATTTAAAATAAGAATGAGAAAATATTTTTAAATTAATATTAATTCTATAAATAAATTAATTGGAGAAATTTAGGGTGTTTTGCTAATTAAAAAGGAATTTATGAAAAATATTTTAAAAGTCCTAATTTAGCCTAAAAAGGGATTTAAATAATATTTTATTTAAATATTATCATTTTAAAATATCCCAAATATTCTAATTAATTTAATTAAGCCAACCCACTATTTTTATTTTTCCCCTTTTTCCTTTTTCCTTTTCTTTTTCTTTTTCTTCTTCCTTTCTTTTTCTTTCCTTCTTCTCCCCGAACTGGGCCAGCCCGGCGGCCCAGTTCCCTTCCTTTCTTCCTTCGGCCCAGCCCGTCCGCGCGCCGTTGCCTCCTTCTCCCACCTTCAGCGCGCTGCGTTTTATCGTGATCTCCCATCGAAGCGCATCACTTCATTTAATTCACCCTCGCCTCGCGCCGAACCGCCCGGTCCTCCCTTTTTTTTTCTTTCTTTTCTTTTCTCGCGAACCGCCCGGCCCAGCCATTCTTCTTCTTCCTCCTTCGCGCCTGCCAACCTCCCCGACGTTGCATCTGCAACGTTTTCGCCGCCGTCCAGCCGAGATTTCCGGCGCCGATTCCGCTCATTTGACTGGCATTTTCCTTCCTTCCTCTTCACATTTGTTTCGGAAACCCTATGACCTGACCAAATCTCCCTCCTCTCGCGCCATTCTCTCTCTCTCTCTCTCTCCTGCGCAACCCCTCCCCGAAATTTCTACCACCGGCCGACCACGCCACCGGCGACCTGAACCCTACGTTCCTTACCCCGTAGCCGACCCAAAGAACCCTACCCTATCTTATTTTCCCTATAAATACCCTCGTAAGCAGCTCTGTATCGAGCTCTTGAACCCCCCAACCCAGAATCCGACCTTGCCACCGCCTCTCCTTTAGACGTCTCGTCCTCCGCCTCCGGCCAACTTCGTCGCCTTTTCTTGCCACCCGTGTCTTCCTTGCACCACTCTCTAGCTAACCAAACCATTCATCACCCTCGATTATTCCTGCATAGAATTTTCCAGCTGTGCGAAGTCCTCTTCCCGATCGACCCTGTTTTCTGCCCCGCCACCCTTCGCGCCGCCCTTAGCCACCTCCTACGCCGCTAAAGCCGCTTATTTCTCCTCCCATTCGGTGCTGCAGACCCTGCTCTATCTCCCCATGCCTTTATCTTCCTTTTTCTCCCTCTCCTCCTCTCTCTTCCTAATTCTCCTCCACTCGGCCACCGCCGCCGCCGCCGTGCGCCGCCACCTATGGCTGCGCCACCACCTCTATTCTTTCCCTCTCCTTCTGGGGAACTCAAAACACCCAAGCTCCCATTTTAATTCTTCCTATCTTGTTCCCAGCATGCAACTTTCCCTTCTTTCCTCTCTTTTTCCGGCCACCGCCACCACCGCCGTGCTCCGCTGCCGGTGCCGCCAGTTCCCACCAGTATAAGGTTGAACCCAAGACCCTATGAGCCCTTCTTCCTATTTTTATAATCCTTAATTTAATTTATTTCAATTATTTGAAATATATTAGTATTACTTTTATTATTATTTCTATTATTGTGTTATTAATATTATTATTGGTATTAATGTTTTGATTATTATTTCTGCAGGTTCTGAAGCTCTAATATATTTTAATTTGATCTTGTCATTACTATAAGTATTATTATTATTGTCATTATCCTAATTAATAATATTAAGGTGTTATTATAATTATTGTTATTATTAGTATTTTTATTATTTCGAATTACCATTATTATTATTATTCTGTAATTAATATTACAAATAAGTTACCATTAGTTTTGTTATTATTATTACACTTATTATATTGTTGTTACATTATTTTAGTACCTTAGCTATTATTATATTAGTGTCATTATTATTATTAGGGTAAAGTCTTTAACCCCATATTATCAGATTTTATAATATTTCTATTAATATCTTTAGTAAAGTTATAATTTTGTTAATGTTATTGTTATCAGTATGTTATTATTTGGTCAAATCTCTCAAGTGGAATAGGAGCGTGCTCCAAGACCGGTGTCGTTTTAGGTAAGGAGTGCTAAGGCCTTTTATGTGTTTATGTGGTTTATGTGTTTCATATGCTATGTATTCTATACTTATGATTATTAATTATGTCGTATATGGTATGAAGTGAATTCGAAGTATGTTTTGTATGGCATTTGTATTATAATTGTATGATGATATGTATTGTGACCCCATAAGACATGCATGAGGGAATGTTGATGTGGTTTGTGTGGGAGAATGGATGAAAAAAGAGGATAGGGAAAGAAGTTGACTAAGGGAAGTGAGTTGACATAATATTATGGTTTATAAGGAATAATCCAATTTATGTGGTTTTATTTGGAAGAATATAATTTAGGGTTTTATGTGGAGAATTTAATTTATGATTTGATTGGGAGAATATAAATTATGATTTGTTTGGGAGAGTTTAGTTATGATGTTATTTGGGAGAATGTAATTTATGATATTATATGAGAGAATTTAATTTATGATTGATTGGGAGAATTAAATTATGGTTTGTTTGGGAGAATTTAGTTTATGATGTTATTTGGGAGAATGTAATTTACAATATTATATGGGAGAATTTAAGTTGTGATTTGATTGGGAGAGTTAATCTATAATGTGTTTGGGAGGATTTAGTTTATGATGTTATTTGGGATAATGTAATTTATAATATTATATGGGAGATTTGAAGTTATGATTTGATTGGGAGAGTTAATTTATAATTTGTTTGGGAGAATCTAATTCATCATGTTATTTGGGAAAATGTGATTTATGATTTATGTGGAAGAATCTTTATGTGTTGATTGAATTTAGGGTTTAGTATGGACAAATCTTTGGGTTTTATATGGCTTGAATTTAGGTTTGGAATGGGTGGAACTTTGGAATTGTGTTGATTGAATTTAGGGTTTGCATGAAGAAGTTTGAAGGTTTGCATGGGGAGGTTAATGTCTGTATGGGTATGAAATGTATGTGTGGAAAGTTGATTTGGGATGTAGGGAACATAATATAAGTGTTGTTTGGGCGTTTATACACTTTGGGTGAAAGATAGTACGTAGAGCATTATCTGGGTACGTAGGAGACTGAGCTAGGGTTTGGAGTGGTTAATTATGGTTTGGGGTTGTTGATTAGGGTTTGGTGTGGTTGCTTAGGGTTTTTGATGTATCATGTGTTTTTGGTGATTAAGGTATAATTATGAGAATGGGATCGATGACTTGTAATGTGTGGAGTATTAAAATGATTTGGGTGATGTGAGGTGAAGTAAGAGGGGATGTTAAGGCCTAGATTAGGGTTTCGGGATAGAACCCTAGAGTGAGATGTGAAGTAGAATTGGATGAGAAGTGTAAAGGGAGCGATTCATGCATGTCTAGGGTTTGGTGGTAGCACATGTGTACTTGGTGATTAAAGTATGAGGATGGATATGAAATTTATGATTTATGATTCGTGCATGTCTATGGTGAAAGTTTCTGAATAAGATACTTAAATATTAATTATCCTAAGTGGAGTATCGTTGAGACGGGACCAACCGATCCACCGGTTCGGAATAGTGGTTAGGGTTTTACCCTATGTGTGACCGATCCACCGGTAATAATAGTGGTTAGGACATGATGTCCTATGTGTGACCGATCCACCGGTTATAATAGTGGGGGTTCCCGAGCTCAACGGTCACAAACCAGAGTGCTTAAAAGATACTAATTACTTACAGTGGAACACCATGCGAGCCGGAGCCAACCGATCCACCGGTTAGGAATAGTGGTTAGGACGCGTAGTCCTATGTGTATCCGATCCACCGGCTATAATAGTGGTTAGGGTATGATACCCTATGTGCCTCCGATCCACCGGCTATAATAGTGGGGGCTTCCGTACTCGCATGGATTTGATAAAAAGTATGTTGTGAAATGAACTCTGATAAGAGATTAATGAAATGATTAATCTGGACTACAATCGGGCCATGTACTCTACTTGGATGGTTGTATGTATTTATGTGATCATATTGGTCTTATGCATTATTATTATTCCTGCATTATTGTACAACTATGTGTTGGCCTTAGTGATCAAGTCACCTTACTCAGTACTGGACCCGTACTGATACTACCTTGGTTGATGGGTCCTGTGATGATCCACTGATGGTGGGGAGCAGACCTCTTGTGCAGGTTTAAGATCAGAAACTATTTTGGGGTGGCAGGCCTGACTTGAGTGAGTAGGCAAATCCGGAATTTGACCCATCGGGTTTTTATCTTGTTTAAATGTATTTCTATTTGGAAGTTACAAGTGTTAATAAACGTTTATGCGTACTCTAATTTTGTTGTATGATGTTTTGAATTCTTTTATGAATTGTTAATTTGAATTTAGCGTAAATCTTTTCTTTAGCCTTAGCACTTGGTACTGGAACGGTCGGAGAGAACCGGTCTGGTACTAAGTGTGGCGGTAACATTCCCAGAATTCACAGGTTTTAAGTATTTCTATTTTAATTGCTTCCGCTTTTCAAAAAAAAAAAAGTAGTGAATTTTGGGGTGTTACAAAGTTGGTATCAGAGCAGGTTTCGACCATGCTCTTCCGTGTTCTTTAAAACTTTTAAATTGATACCACAGGATGGTATCGTAGTTGATTTCAACCAAGCTCCTTCATTTTTAAGTTTTTCTCTAAGCTGATACCACAAAGTGGTATTAGAACGGTTGGTCCTTCAGCCACGCTCGTTTTCGGAAATAAATTTGGTTTTCGGACTTTGTATTTGATTTTGAAGTGTGTTTTGACCGCTCCTCTATTTGTTTTAAACTTTTTAAGCTGATACCACAAAGTTGGTATCAGAGCTTTTGGTTTTTGAGAATTGGGTTTCGGTTAGAGATTCAGTTCTCACGATCCTAAATGTTTTAAATGAAAATGTATTTAGCTTCTTTCAAGTGAATTTTAAATCCGGATTAGCTTGTGAGGATAGTGTGATGGGGTAGCATAAGTGACCGTGTGTTTTGCTGTTGTGATTATGGTCTTGTAATTAGTTCGCCCTTAAGGGGGTAGTAACCCCACTAGGTTTACCCTAGTCCTATAAGTTTAGTGGATTGATAATCTTAAGGCGTACCGTGCTGAATCCAGCTTTACTTGGTTTAGTTTTTGTAAACATCGTTTATTTTCTTCGGAATTACTTTTAACCTATTTATTGAAATCAATATTTTATACGATCATTGGTCAAGTTTACGCTACTTAGATTTTCCTGCACTTTGGGGACGAAGTTCCTTTTTAAGGGGGTAGTGATGTAACACCCCGTATTTTTAAAATCTAGATCTATTAAGTTTAATGATTTTATTAACGTAATTTGATGTAAACAATTAATTATTTTAATTTCGATTTGTCTTATGGATTTATCGACGATTCAAATTCATAGTTAAATTTAATTCAATTTCTTATGAGTTCGATTTTTGTTTAATAATATGTATTCCCGTTCTTTCTCGTATTTTTATATTTTAGACTTATTTTTATTATAACCTTGTCATGTGATTACGACGTTGTTTTGAAGTATATTTTGTTGACAAAATACATTATTTAAATTATATAATTCCTATTGAATAGTTAAATTTATTTTAATAATTTTATCAGTAGAAAATATTTTCGACTCTAAAGTATTCGTTTCAATCGTTAATATTTTTAGAAAATTTTAAATTTAAGAGACGTATTCAGGAATTTCTTCCAAAATCAGCTTTATTCTGTTCTATGCTTTTTGATTTACAGAAAAATAATTTCGGAAATGACTAAATTTGTCTCAGGGTGTTAGAGTTCAACTTAAATATTTTATTATGTGTTTTAAATAAATTTTTGAGTTCTTATGACATATTTCCATAAATAATACATATTTTTTTTTTTATGTTCATCGGTTATTCTTTCAAAGAGTGTTTCCAAAATTTTTATATAACTCTTTTATTAATTTTGAGCCTTCGGATCTTTTCGAAATAGATTTTCCATAAATAAAATTTTCTTTGATTAAATTCTCTCAATATTTATATTTAAAATTTAGTATTTAAATTGAACTTATACCCAGGTACAACAACCCATAGTTCGTCTCTAAGGGGGTAGTTTTTTTTTATAAGTGTTATTTTTCATATGGTGTCCCTATTTTCAATGATTTAAATTCTTTTTTAGTAAGTTTATTCCTAAGGGGGTAGTTTATATTGGTATTAGCGTTAGTTGGTTTTTTATCCACTTAGAACGTTTTTTTTTCCTAACCCTAGGCGCTCCCGGAGACTTCGGGGGCGAAGTCTGTTTTTAAGGGGGTAGTGATGAAATGCCCCGAAAATTCCTAATTTTATAAATTATATTTAAATGAGGTTTTATTAGAAATTTATTTAAATAAATTATTTTTATTAAAATAAAAGGATATTTAATTAGAGAAATTAAGAAGAAATTTATAAGTGTTTTTATTATAAAAGGATTTGGGTATTTTAGCTAATTAAGCATCTTATTTTGAAAATTAATTAAATAAATTACTTTATTTAAAATAAGAATGAGAAAATATTTTTAAATTAATATTAATTCTATAAATAAATTAATTGGAGAAATTTAGGGTGTTTTGCTAATTAAAAAGGAATTTATGAAAAATATTTTAAAAGTCCTAATTTAGCCTAAAAAGGGATTTAAATAATATTTTATTTAAATATTATCATTTTAAAATATCCCAAATATTCTAATTAATTTAATTAAGCCAACCCACTATTTTTATTTTTCCCCTTTTTCCTTTTTCCTTTTCTTTTTCTTTTTCTTCTTCCTTTCTTTTTCTTTCCTTCTTCTCCCCGAACTGGGCCAGCCCGGCGGCCCAGTTCCCTTCCTTTCTTCCTTCGGCCCAGCCCGTCCGCGCGCCGTTGCCTCCTTCTCCCACCTTCAGCGCGCTGCGTTTTATCGTGATCTCCCATCGAAGCGCATCACTTCATTTAATTCACCCTCGCCTCGCGCCGAACCGCCCGGTCCTCCCTTTTTTTTTTCTTTCTTTTCTTTTCTCGCGAACCGCCCGGCCCAGCCATTCTTCTTCTTCCTCCTTCGCGCCTGCCAACCTCCCCGACGTTGCATCTGCAACGTTTTCGCCGCCGTCCAGCCGAGATTTCCGGCGCCGATTCCGCTCATTTGACTGGCATTTTCCTTCCTTCCTCTTCACATTTGTTTCGGAAACCCTATGACCTGACCAAATCTCCCTCCTCTCGCGCCATTCTCTCTCTCTCTCTCTCTCCTGCGCAACCCCTCCCCGAAATTTCTACCACCGGCCGACCACGCCACCGGCGACCTGAACCCTACGTTCCTTACCCCGTAGCCGACCCAAAGAACCCTACCCTATCTTATTTTCCCTATAAATACCCTCGTAAGCAGCTCTGTATCGAGCTCTTGAACCCCCCAACCCAGAATCCGACCTTGCCACCGCCTCTCCTTTAGACGTCTCGTCCTCCGCCTCCGGCCAACTTCGTCGCCTTTTCTTGCCACCCGTGTCTTCCTTGCACCACTCTCTAGCTAACCAAACCATTCATCACCCTCGATTATTCCTGCATAGAATTTTCCAGCTGTGCGAAGTCCTCTTCCCGATCGACCCTGTTTTCTGCCCCGCCACCCTTCGCGCCGCCCTTAGCCACCTCCTACGCCGCTAAAGCCGCTTATTTCTCCTCCCATTCGGTGCTGCAGACCCTGCTCTATCTCCCCATGCCTTTATCTTCCTTTTTCTCCCTCTCCTCCTCTCTCTTCCTAATTCTCCTCCACTCGGCCACCGCCGCCGCCGCCGTGCGCCGCCACCTATGGCTGCGCCACCACCTCTATTCTTTCCCTCTCCTTCTGGGGAACTCAAAACACCCAAGCTCCCATTTTAATTCTTCCTATCTTGTTCCCAGCATGCAACTTTCCCTTCTTTCCTCTCTTTTTCCGGCCACCGCCACCACCGCCGTGCTCCGCTGCCGGTGCCGCCAGTTCCCACCAGTATAAGGTTGAACCCAAGACCCTATGAGCCCTTCTTCCTATTTTTATAATCCTTAATTTAATTTATTTCAATTATTTGAAATATATTAGTATTACTTTTATTATTATTTCTATTATTGTGTTATTAATATTATTATTGGTATTAATGTTTTGATTATTATTTCTGCAGGTTCTGAAGCTCTAATATATTTTAATTTGATCTTGTCATTACTATAAGTATTATTATTATTGTCATTATCCTAATTAATAATATTAAGGTGTTATTATAATTATTGTTATTATTAGTATTTTTATTATTTCGAATTACCATTATTATTATTATTCTGTAATTAATATTACAAATAAGTTACCATTAGTTTTGTTATTATTATTACACTTATTATATTGTTGTTACATTATTTTAGTACCTTAGCTATTATTATATTAGTGTCATTATTATTATTAGGGTAAAGTCTTTAACCCCATATTATCAGATTTTATAATATTTCTATTAATATCTTTAGTAAAGTTATAATTTTGTTAATGTTATTGTTATCAGTATGTTATTATTTGGTCAAATCTCTCAAGTGGAATAGGAGCGTGCTCCAAGACCGGTGTCGTTTTAGGTAAGGAGTGCTAAGGCCTTTTATGTGTTTATGTGGTTTATGTGTTTCATATGCTATGTATTCTATACTTATGATTATTAATTATGTCGTATATGGTATGAAGTGAATTCGAAGTATGTTTTGTATGGCATTTGTATTATAATTGTATGATGATATGTATTGTGACCCCATAAGACATGCATGAGGGAATGTTGATGTGGTTTGTGTGGGAGAATGGATGAAAAAAGAGGATAGGGAAAGAAGTTGACTAAGGGAAGTGAGTTGACATAATATTATGGTTTATAAGGAATAATCCAATTTATGTGGTTTTATTTGGAAGAATATAATTTAGGGTTTTATGTGGAGAATTTAATTTATGATTTGATTGGGAGAATATAAATTATGATTTGTTTGGGAGAGTTTAGTTATGATGTTATTTGGGAGAATGTAATTTATGATATTATATGAGAGAATTTAATTTATGATTGATTGGGAGAATTAAATTATGGTTTGTTTGGGAGAATTTAGTTTATGATGTTATTTGGGAGAATGTAATTTACAATATTATATGGGAGAATTTAAGTTGTGATTTGATTGGGAGAGTTAATCTATAATGTGTTTGGGAGGATTTAGTTTATGATGTTATTTGGGATAATGTAATTTATAATATTATATGGGAGATTTGAAGTTATGATTTGATTGGGAGAGTTAATTTATAATTTGTTTGGGAGAATCTAATTCATCATGTTATTTGGGAAAATGTGATTTATGATTTATGTGGAAGAATCTTTATGTGTTGATTGAATTTAGGGTTTAGTATGGACAAATCTTTGGGTTTTATATGGCTTGAATTTAGGTTTGGAATGGGTGGAACTTTGGAATTGTGTTGATTGAATTTAGGGTTTGCATGAAGAAGTTTGAAGGTTTGCATGGGGAGGTTAATGTCTGTATGGGTATGAAATGTATGTGTGGAAAGTTGATTTGGGATGTAGGGAACATAATATAAGTGTTGTTTGGGCGTTTATACACTTTGGGTGAAAGATAGTACGTAGAGCATTATCTGGGTACGTAGGAGACTGAGCTAGGGTTTGGAGTGGTTAATTATGGTTTGGGGTTGTTGATTAGGGTTTGGTGTGGTTGCTTAGGGTTTTTGATGTATCATGTGTTTTTGGTGATTAAGGTATAATTATGAGAATGGGATCGATGACTTGTAATGTGTGGAGTATTAAAATGATTTGGGTGATGTGAGGTGAAGTAAGAGGGGATGTTAAGGCCTAGATTAGGGTTTCGGGATAGAACCCTAGAGTGAGATGTGAAGTAGAATTGGATGAGAAGTGTAAAGGGAGCGATTCATGCATGTCTAGGGTTTGGTGGTAGCACATGTGTACTTGGTGATTAAAGTATGAGGATGGATATGAAATTTATGATTTATGATTCGTGCATGTCTATGGTGAAAGTTTCTGAATAAGATACTTAAATATTAATTATCCTAAGTGGAGTATCGTTGAGACGGGACCAACCGATCCACCGGTTCGGAATAGTGGTTAGGGTTTTACCCTATGTGTGACCGATCCACCGGTAATAATAGTGGTTAGGACATGATGTCCTATGTGTGACCGATCCACCGGTTATAATAGTGGGGGTTCCCGAGCTCAACGGTCACAAACCAGAGTGCTTAAAAGATACTAATTACTTACAGTGGAACACCATGCGAGCCGGAGCCAACCGATCCACCGGTTAGGAATAGTGGTTAGGACGCGTAGTCCTATGTGTATCCGATCCACCGGCTATAATAGTGGTTAGGGTATGATACCCTATGTGCCTCCGATCCACCGGCTATAATAGTGGGGGCTTCCGTACTCGCATGGATTTGATAAAAAGTATGTTGTGAAATGAACTCTGATAAGAGATTAATGAAATGATTAATCTGGACTACAATCGGGCCATGTACTCTACTTGGATGGTTGTATGTATTTATGTGATCATATTGGTCTTATGCATTATTATTATTCCTGCATTATTGTACAACTATGTGTTGGCCTTAGTGATCAAGTCACCTTACTCAGTACTGGACCCGTACTGATACTACCTTGGTTGATGGGTCCTGTGATGATCCACTGATGGTGGGGAGCAGACCTCTTGTGCAGGTTTAAGATCAGAAACTATTTTGGGGTGGCAGGCCTGACTTGAGTGAGTAGGCAAATCCGGAATTTGACCCATCGGGTTTTTATCTTGTTTAAATGTATTTCTATTTGGAAGTTACAAGTGTTAATAAACGTTTATGCGTACTCTAATTTTGTTGTATGATGTTTTGAATTCTTTTATGAATTGTTAATTTGAATTTAGCGTAAATCTTTTCTTTAGCCTTAGCACTTGGTACTGGAACGGTCGGAGAGAACCGGTCTGGTACTAAGTGTGGCGGTAACATTCCCAGAATTCACAGGTTTTAAGTATTTCTATTTTAATTGCTTCCGCTTTTCAAAAAAAAAAAAGTAGTGAATTTTGGGGTGTTACAGTAACAATGTGGTGTTAGGGTTTTGCATGAAAGGTATGGTGTTAGGGTTTTGCATGAAATTGTATGGTGTTAGGGTTTTGCATGGTAGTATTAATATTGCATGGTGTTAGGGTTTTGAATGGTGGTATTAATGTTGCATGGTGTTAGGGTTTTTCATGGTGGTATTAATGTGGCATGGTATTAGGGTTGCATGGGAGTTAGTGTTTGCATGGGGGTTAGGGTTTTGCAGGGAATTGCATGGTATTAGGGTTTCCGTGGAGTTGCATGGTGTTAGGGTTTTACAAGGAGGTGCATGGTGTTGGGCTTTGTATGGAGTTAATGTTGCATGATGTAGGGTTTTGCATAGAGTTGTGTGATGCATGGTATTAGGGTTTGCATGGCGTTGGGGTTTGCATGGAGTTAATGTTGCATGGTGTAGGGTTTTGCACGGAGTTGTGGGATACATGGTGTTAGGGTTTGCATGGAAATAATGTTGCATGGCAGTATTAGGGTTTGCATGGTGGTATTAATGGTTACATGGTAGTATTAATGGTTGAATGGTGGTATCAGGGTTTACATGATGGAGTTAGGGTTTTCTATGGGAGTTAATGAATGCTTGGGATGTGTAAAGTTTGCATGGGAGTGAAATTTTTGTATGAAAGGTTGATTTGGAATATAAGGAAGGTAATGTAAGTGTTATTTGGGTGTTTGGACATTTTAGATGAAATATAGTACGTGGAGTTATATAAGGGTCCATAAGAGACCGAACTAGGGTTTGTGTGGACAATTAGGATTTGTTGTGGTTGCTTAGAATTTTTGTGTTATCATGTGTATTTGGTGTTTAAAGTGTAATTGTGATGGTAGAAATTTATAATTTGTGATGTGTGAAGTATAAAGAGAATGATTCATGCATGTCCATGGTGAAAGCTTTTGAATAAGATACTTAAAACATTAATCATGTAAAATGAAAGATTGTTGAGCCGCGCCCAGACCGATACACCGGCGAATAATAGTGGTTAGGACATAATGTCCTATGTGTAACCAGTATACTGGTAATAATAGTGGTCAGGCTTTGTACCTATGCGTTTTCAGTCCACCAGCTATAATAGTAGGGGATTCCATGCTCAACAAAACTGAACATATTTGTGCCATGACATGGGAACGACACTAATTAATTACAATGGAATACCATGCGAGTAGGGGCCAGACTAGTCCACCAACAAATAATAGTGGCCAGGTACTATGGTATCTTGGAGACTAATCCACTAGCTATAATAGTGATCAGGAGCTATATGCCCTGTGTGTTTTCCGGTCCACTGGCTAAAATAGTGGGATTCCTATACTCGTACGGATTTGATAAAAAGCATGGTATGAATTAACTTCTGACCAGTGATTAATTAAATAATCAATCTAGATTATATATGGGCATTTATATTTTTACCTGGTTGATCATATGCATTATGATTGTGTTCTTCTATTCTTCTGCATGATTTATGTGCTTATGTGTGGGCCTTAGTGCTCGGTTACCTTACTTAGTATGTAGCGTACTGATCATCCTTTTCATGGTTGTTGCTCTTTCCTACGAGCAAAAGGCCCTTTTTGACTTTGTGCAGGTGGGCGGGACATCTAGTGGAGCTGAGCATTGAGTATATATGTGGCCGGATTCACTCTTCTCATTATTTTATATTCATCTTATTATTTCCTTTGTATCGGATTTATCCAATCTAATTTATTACCTTGCATTGAGCACTTTAAATAAATCTTTTATCCGTTGTGAGCTATTTCACTTTTGGATATGAATAATAATTTTTTTTGCATGCTTTGATTTTTATGTTATTATTTCTTTAATTCATTTTATGGAATCTTGGTTAAATTTTTATGTCAATTTTTTTAGCCTCAGCACTTGGTACTGAAACGGTCGAAGAAAACTGATTTGATACTAAGTGTGGCGATAACATCCCCAGAATTCACAGCTTTTAATTTAAATATTTTTATTGTAATTTCTTCCACTTAAAAAAATACTTAATTTTGGGGTGTTTCAAGTTGGTATCAAAGCGGTTGGTCCTTCTAACCATGCTCGTTTTTGAAAATAAATTTAGTTTTCGAAATTTGTATTTGACTTTGAAGTATGTTTTAACCACCCTTCCATTTTTTTAGCTGATACTACAAGTGGTATTATTCTCAAATGAATTGGATCTACAAGTTTTGTCAAATCTCCAGTGTTTTCAAATTTAATGAACCCTTCTATTGATTAAATTTTTGGAGTCCGGCAATAGTGAGGAACATATGGGTAAGTTAGTGTTTCTCAAAAAGGAAAAATAGATAATGTGTATGCTTCAAACCAGTAGATTGGTTTCTAATGTCGTTTTCTATTATAGCTTTCGATGACTACAAACGAACACCTTGGAGGTTTGGAGGAGGCCGCCACTGCCTTCTTAGAGTTCACCCAATGGTCTCAAGGAGTTGGAAAAGACTAGCTTAGACGGGTTACCGGGCATCACCCTCCGATGTACTCTGGTGAGGAGGACCCGGTAGTCCTTGAGGGGTGGATTTGAGACATGGATCGCACCTTCGAAGCGGTAGATTACCCATCAGCCTGATAGCCCAACATTATAGCATTCTTCTTGAGAGGCATAGTAGATGCCTGATAGGTGAAGCATCAAGCCCGAGATGGACCTCTAGCTACGTGGGATGCATTCAAGACCATTCTCTATTCCAGATTCTATCCCTAGAGCATGAAGAGAGACAAGCTTTAGGAGTTCATGCAGCTTACGCAAGGATTGATGATGGTTCGGCAATATCATGCTTGTTTCACAGAGTTTCTTAGATTTGCCCCAAGTATCGCCGCCAACGAGTCTACGGTGGTGTTCCAGTTTGAGTAGGGGTTGAACGTTTGTATTCGTCAATTGCCAGGTGTCGTACCCTTTACTAACTTAGCGACGTTTTACGAGCACGCCTGCATCGCCGCCACCTTAATCCAGGAGAAAAATACCATCCTTAAGAAGCGGAAACATAAGGACTAGAGTACAAGGAATAGGACCCAGCCGCGAAAGGAAGGTCATAATAGACATCCACCAAGAGATGGTAGTAGAGGCCGAGGATCTTTGAGAGAATTTGAATGCAGAAGATGTGGCTGTAGTCAACCAAGTAGAGATTTTTGAGGCAAACTCATGACCTACCTAAACTATGGCAGGCGGGACCATAGAACTTTTGAGTGTTGAGGACCTTTGCCCCCTCAGCAATATAAGGACCAGCAGCACCAGCAACAGACACTTGTTCTAGTTGAGGAGGCAGATCTAGATGTTAAGGGAAGACCTTAGGGATCTAGATATTTCTCTCAAAAAGAAATCCATTCAAGCTGGCATCTGCATGCGATCAGCCAGAAGGAAGCAAATCGCCAGCTAGATGTCTTTCTAGGTATGTACTAGATCCTTTTACGGATACGTATCTTCGTTGATTTGCTTTTTCTTTAGTAATTTTAGTCCTAAGGGGGTAGTTTATATAAGTATTAGTGTTAGTATGGTTCCTAGCCACTTAGAGCGTTTTCTCCCTAAGCCTAGTAGCTACAAGAGATTTCGAGGGCAAAGTCTGTTTCTAAAGGGGTAGTAATGAAATGCCTCGAAAATTTTGTTTTTATTTATTATTATTAAACAAGGTTTTATTACAAAAATTAAACAAATAAATTATTTTTATTAAAATAAAAAGGAATTAATTAGGGCTATTTAATATAATAATAATAATAATAATAAAATAATTTTGGAAAAGTTTTACGTACTTTAGCTCATTATTGATTTTATTTAGGAAATTAATTAAATAAATTATTTTATTTAAAGGAAGAAGGATAAAATAGTTTCAAATTAATATTAATTTTATAAATAATTTAATTGAAGAAAATTTGGGTGTTTTGCTAATTAAAATGAAATTTACGAAAAATCCTTTAAAAATCCCATTTTAGCCTAAAAAGAGATTTAAATATTATTTTATTCAAATATTATTATATTTAAATATCCCAAATATCCCAATTAATTTAATTAACCTAAACTATTATTCTTCTCTTTTTCTTTTTCCTTTTTCCTTTCTTTCTCCCTTTTTCTTTCTTTTTCTTTCTTCTTCTTTCCTTTTTCTTTTTCATTTCCTAGCTGATTGGGCCTGACTTCCCGCGGCCCAATCCTTCCTTTCCTTCCTCTTTCAATGGCCTAGTGTTTTGCACCGCGTCTTGCCTTTTTTTCCCTTAAAACGAGTCGTTTCATTTTAAAAAATTTAGCCCCGCGTAGTCGTCCTACTCTTCGCACCTTTTCCACATTGCATTTTGACTCCTTTTTCCCTTGGACGCCGCATTTCACTGAAACGTCCTCCCCTCCTCGCACCCAACCGGCCCGATCAGTCTTCTGTTCTTTCTTTCTTTCTTTCCCCGAACATTGGTCCAACCTACCTTTCTCCCCCTTTCTTTCTTCTTCTTATTCTTCCTTCGCACCTCCCCCCCGGTCGACAACAACCTGCAACTCCGCCGGCCCAACTCCTAGGTTTTTCGCACATTCATTGCCCACTTTCTCCCCCTTTCTTCCACGACGATCCATTGACACACATGTCTGCTCACTTCCCCCTTTCCTCTAGCCACTTGCAGACCACAATCAGGAAAGTGTGTTTGTCGTCCTCGTCGGCCGGTGCCCACTCCGTCCTACCACTCTCCCACTTTCCCTTTGACCCTAGCTTCCCCTTCAGTCTATAAATACCATCATATTGTGCCTTATATTGACTTTTTGTCACTTACCCAGAATTCCCCGACATTACCGCCGCCTCCCAATTAGATGCCACTTCCGCCGCCTATGACCAACAACACTGCCCGTTCTTGCTTCCTACATCTTTCCTGCACTGCCCTCTAACTAACTAGACCACCCACACCCTTCAATTCTTCCAGCATAATCTACGCCGACTGTGCGAATTTCCCTTCTTAACCAAATAATTTTCTGCCACCGCCACCCTTAGAACCACCCTTAGCCACCTCTTACGCTGCTACCGCCACTTCTTTCACTCACCAAATTATTCTGCAGACCACCATCTACCTCCCCCTCCCTTTCTTCTCCCCTTTCCCCCTCTGTTCCTCCCTTTCTCTTCTTCTTCCCTATTCAGCCACCACCACTGCCACCGTGCGCCACCACCTTTGGCTGCGCTACCACCCCTATTCTGTTCCCCTCCTTTTATACAACCATAATCACCTTTGCTTCCACCCTTTTTCTCTCTCTCTTTTTCCCAACCCTCAACTTTTATCCTTTTCTTCTCTTTTTCCGGACGCTGCCACAGCCGTGCACCACCGCCAGTGCCGCGTATCCCCGTTAGCCGAAGGTTGAACCCTAGACCCTCTCAACCCTTTTTTTCCTATTTTTACAAGCCTTAAATTATTTTATTTCATTTATTATAATATAAATCCTATTATTATTATTATTATTATTATTATTATTATTATTATTATTATTATTATTATTATTATTATTATCATTATTATTATTATTTCCATTTTTAAAATGTATTATTATTGTTATTAATATTAATGTTTTTATTATTATTCTGTTAGGGGCTGAAGCCGTATTGTAATTTTTTACTTCGATTTTAGCACTGTTACCCTTAATATTTCTATTATTAACATTAATATGTTATAAGTATAATAATTATTATTATTTCCTATTTTGAATTTCTATTATTCTTATTCCATTATTATTAATACAATTATTTTACCATTAGTGTTGTTAATAATGTTATTATTATTATTATTGTTGTTGTTGCTGTTGTTCTTGTTGTTGTTGTTATTATTATTATTACTATCATTATTATTGTTTTCAAGTGTTAGTATTATTATTTTATATAGGGCTGAAACCCTATTGTGCTTCTTTTAAATTTTAGTAGTAGTATTATAAATATCATGTCTTATTATTATTAGGGTTATTAGTATTCTTATTATTATTAGTATTTATTCTTACTAGTGTTATTATTATTATTGATTAAGTTATTATTATTATTCAATGTAGGGTGGAAACCCTACTTTTTATCTTCAAATATTATCCTTACTATTATCACAATTATGATTATTAATATTATTACAATAGTTTTATGGTTTTTATCATTATTATTATTATTGTTATTTCATTATTATTATTATTATTATTATTATTATTATTATTAAATTTGGTTATTCATTTTAGTAATAATAATAATATTATTATTATTTTAGTAAAGGGGTCGAAGCCCTTGTTTCACCTTGTTTTAAATAATGTCCTTGTTATTATTATTGTTGTTGTAATTATTATTATTATTTATATTATTTATATTACCATTGATATTATTTTTAGTATCTTTGCTATTATTATTTTAGTATCACTATCATTATTATTAGGGTAAAGCTTTCAACCTTATATTATCAACTTTTGTAATATTTCTATTATTTCTATATCTTTAGCAAAGTTAGTAATTAATTAATGCTATTTTATTAATATATTATTATTTATTTAAAAACCTAGTCTTATAATAAATTAGTGATTAATGGTATTTTTGATAGGAGGTCTAATTTTAGCTTTTTTCTCATAATAGGTGAAACCAGTCAAAGCCCTAAGGAGACGTACGAGTGTGCTCCAAGATCGGTGTTGTTTTAGGTAAGGGGTGCTAAGGCCATATGTGTAATATGTGATTTTATGCTATGCATGCCATGTGATATGAACTATAGTGTATTTCATGTGTATATTGTATAATTTTACGAATGCAACATGATTATAGAGTTGAAGTATGTTGGTGGAATAAATTGTGGCATGAGATTTATGTGTATAATTGTGTTATTCTTATGGTATGATGTGGCCTTAAGACATGCATGCTAGAGTTAATGTTGCATGGTGTAGGGTTTTGCATGGAGTTGTAAGATGCATGGTGTTAGGGTTTGCATGGAATTAATATTGCATGGCGGTATTAGGGTTTGCATGGTGGTATTAGGGTTTTCATGATGGTATTAATGGTTGCATGGTAGTATTAATGGTTGAATGGTGGCATTAGGGTTTGCATGATGGAGCTAGGGTTTTACATGGGAGTTAATGATTGCATGGGATGTGTAAAGTTTGCATGGGAGTGAAATTTACGTATGAAAGGTTGATTTTGAATATAAGGAAGGTAATTGTAAGTGTTATTTGGGTGTTTGTACATTTTGGATGAAAAATAGTACGTGGAGTTATATAAGGGTCCATAGGAGACCGAACTAGGTTTTGTGTGGACAATTAGGGTTTGTTGTGGTTACTCAGAATTTTTGTGTTATAATGTGTATTTGATGTTTAAAGTGTAATTGTGATGGTAGAATTTTGTGATTTGTGATGTGTGAAGTATAAAGAGAATGATTTGTGCATGTCCATGGTGAAAGCTTTTGAGTAAGATACTTAAAACATTAATCATGTAAATTGAAAGATTGTTGGGCCGGGCCTAGACCAATCCACTTGCGAATAATAGTGGTTAGGACATGATGTCCTATGTGTAACCGGTCCACTGGTAATAATAGTGGTTAGGCTTTGTACCTGTGCGTTTTCGGTCCACCAGTTATAATAGTAAGGGATTTCATGCTCAACAAAACCGAATATATTTGTGCCAGGACATGGGAAAGACAATAATTACTTACAATGGAATAACATGCGAGTAGAGGCTAGACCGGTCTACCGACAAATAATAGTGGCCAGGTACTACGGTATCTTGGAGACTGATCCACTCGCATGGATTTGATAAAAAGCATGGTATGAATCGACTTCTGACCAGTGATTAATTAAGTAATCAATCCAGATTATATATGGGCATTTGTACTTTTACCTAGCTGATCATATGCATTATGATTGTGTTGTTCTATTCTTTTGCATGATTTATGTGCTTATGTGTGGGCCTTAGTGCTCGGTTACCTTACTTAGTACGTACCGTACTGATCACCCTTTTCATGGGTGTTGCTCATTCCCATGAGCAGAAGGCCCTTTTTTACTTTGTGCAGGTGGGTGGAACATCCGATGGATTTGAATGTTGAGTATATATGTGGCTTAATTCACTCTTTTTCGTTATTTTATATTCCTTCTATTATTTCCTTTGTATCAGATTTATCCATTCAAATTTATTACCTTGCATTGAATACTTTAAATGAATCTTTTATTCGTTGTAAGGTATTTCTCTTTTGGATATGAATAATAATTCTTTATGCGTACTCTGATTTCTATGTTGTTATATCTTTAATTCATTTATGGAATCTTGGTTTAAGTGGTATGTCAATCTTTTTAGCCTTAGCACTTAGTACTGAAATGGTCGGAGAGAATCAGTTTGGTAGAGAAAATCGGTTTGGTACTAAGTGTGGCGGTAACATTCCTAGAATTCACGGGTTTTAATTTAAATATTTCTATTGTAATTTCTTCCACTTAACAAAAATAGTAAATTTTGGGGTGTTTCAATAATTTCCTCATACTAAGTAAATCATAATACCTCATAAGAGGCAACATACCCACATTTCACATGGTCAAACATAATCTGAAAATCATATTTGAGCACAAAGCATGTACCATAACAATAAACAATATTCATGGAACAATGTGTATAAACATTCAATCTCAACCTCAACTATAAAACATGCTAGTTAACTTTTCATTATTTTAATGTACAATAGACATATATAGTTAGTCAAATATATCCCAAACAATATTGTAGAGCACTAAGGTAATTACCAAACCAAAAAATCTAAAACAATACCTAGATAGGTCACTAAGGCAACTATTATACCAACAAATCCAACATAATGCTAAGGTAGGGCACTAAGGCGACTACTAGACCAACAAATCTAAAATAATACCATGGTAGGGCACTAAGTTAACTACTGAACCAATAAATCTAATTAATATTAAGAGAGTAAATGATATAGATAGTTCCCTGATCTCAGTGAAACTAAATAATATTGTGTAATCATCTAAATATGACCTTTAATACGTCTCCCATCTTATCATATGATTCCTATGTGTTATGCATGTCCTATTCTATTAATACCTGTAGTTACCTTACTCGATACATAGTACACTAATCATCCTTTTTATAGGTGTTGGACAATCCCACAAGCAAACATCACCTTATTTTACATATAATTGATGATTTAATGTGTTCGATGCGATTTTCTACAATGAGTGTTTATTCGGGTGGATATAGCATATAGTCATCTGGATATATTTTGTAATCTTTTATCTTTATGGGATCAAGTATTTCACGCACCTAATCACTAGATATGGTTTACTTTTTAGGATTGTACCTAACATAGATTTGATATAGGAAGTACTTTTTTGTGTTAGAAGCGGCATAGCACATATTATTTTGTTATTATTCCTTCCACAAAATAAAAAAGTTTTAATAGTAAATTTTAGAGTATTACAATAAACCTAAACCCTAAATCATAAATTAGAACAAATCTAAAAAACCTAACATCAATGACAAAAAGCCTAAGCCTAAGCCTAAGCCTAAGCCTAAAACCATAACCCTAAAATAAAACAAATCGAAAAAACCTACAATGAATGGAATAAAACCTAAAACCTAAAACCTAAATACATCTAAAAAATAAAATGAAATAAATTTGAAAAAAATCCTAAGAAAATTTAAATAAATACTAATTCTATAACCTTAACCTAAACAAAGTTCTTAAAACTTAGAATACATACATACATACATGCATACATCCATACATATACATATATATATATATATATATATATATATATATATAATCTAAAATAAATAGAATAAACAAAACCCTAATCCAAAGAAATAATAAAAAACTAAAAATCCTAAAATAAAGCAAATCTAAAATAAAATTAAAAAAATGAAATAAACCCTAAATAATAAATTATACTAAAAATATAGGATAATAAATATAAAAAAATCCTAAATTCAATAATATAATATTGAAATATAGCGAATCTTCTTTTCCTTTTCTTTTTTACTTTATAATAATGGATATAAATTAGAACAATAAATGAATACAATTTCAAATTGAAATAATACTATGTCATCCTTGGGTACTTATTTATCCATCGTCATAAAGTATCTCATGAATAGCTAATTAATTACCCTATAATATTGTCGTCAAATATAATGATGCTTGCAGTTTTCAAGATGGGATTAGGATCATTAAAAAAAACATAGGAACGAAGACCGCATACAATGTGGCCTATACGATGGGGGTTGGGACTTGGGATCAGTGGTGAAGCCAGAGTTTGGGATCTATGCTGTCCCTAATATATTCGTTCAGTAAATAATACACTAAAATATATATTAAAATAAAATAATATTTTTAGGTATTTAAATGAATTCGCTTAAAATTTTTAAAATTTTGTAATACAACTTGATTAACAGAATTATATTTGTAGTAGCTATTTTTAGTTCGCCTTAAAATGTATCATTGCATCCTTAATTAAGTCATTAAATAATTTAATGAATTAAAAAAGGGATTTACTAAAACTTAATTGATAATATAATTTTATAACAAACTAATTAAAAAAATAACTAATTAATTAAACATTTCAATCTATAAATCTAAAAAATTTTATTTCTACAAACTAATTTTAATTTCTAACTAATTAATAAGCCAGTTTCTATTTTCTACATTAATAAGATAAATTAAAATTTCTATAAACTAAAAAATATAATCAATTAATATAATAAAGATAAAAAATTAACTACATTCTAATTTCATAAATTTATAAATTTATGATAAATAATTTAAGAACAAACTAATTCAAAAAGTAACTAATAAATTAAACACTTCAATCTATAAATCTAAAAAATTTGATTTCTACAAACTAATTTTAATTTCTACCTAATTAATAAGCCAATTTCTATTTTCTACATTAATAAGATAAATTAGAATTTCTATAAACTAAAAAATATAATCAATTATTACAATAAATATAAACAAATTAACTACATTCTAATTTCATAAATTTATAAATTTATGATAAATAATTTAAGAACAAACGAATTCAAAAAGTAACTAATAAATTAAACACATCAATCTATAAATCTAAAAAAAATTGATTTCTACAAATTAATTTTAATTTCTACCTAATTAATAAGCCAATTTCTATTTTCTACATTAATAAGATAAATTAGAATTTCTATAACCTAAATAATATAATCAATTAATACAATAAATATAAACAAATTAATTGTATTCTAATTTAACATAAATAATTTATGATAACTTGATAAGTAATTTAACAAACTAAATTTTACCTTAGTTGTGTTTGTGTGGGCTGTGGCTATTGGTTGGCTCGGTTGAAGTTGAAGATTTGAATATTGAAGGGAGACAGCCAGCGGTGGACGGTGGTAGAGCAGAATTGGCAGTTTCTGCTCTTCCTTCTTGGCTCCAGTTACTGCGGTTGAGATGGCAGACGGGCAAACAGTGGCGAAGGCGCGATGCGGAGCAACTACTCAGGCGCACAACACACTGGCGCAGGTAGGCGGCAGGCGGCATAGGCAACGACGACATGCTCCGAGCCTCTGGCAATGTGTGTTGTCTCTAGGCGGCGTGCGTGGTGGTGCGTCTTCACCCTTCAACACTGGACGTCGACAGTAGAGACGAGAGACAGAGAGAATCAAGAGGCGGAGATTAGAGGTAGAGGGTCGAAGAAGCAGGTCGAGCAGGAGCAGCAACGGTCGAAGTTAAAGAGGAGGTAAGGGTTTGGAGGCTGGAAATCATCAAAACGACGTCGTTTTGATGATGTGAAAAAATTTCAAAACAAAACGATCACGGGACGGGACTTGATCCTGTGACCTGCGGGATTTACTACCCGGGAACCCATCTACCTAACCATTCATCCATTTTTGTTATTTGCTATAGTGTCCCACAAGTATTGTATATATCTAATAACTAAAAACCCAGTAAAATTTTTATACTCCAGCTAGGGCTCCGTGGTGTCCTGGGACACCATGCGGAAGCCCTAGCTCCGCCACTGCTTGGGATCATCTTCTTCGGCAAAAACCTGCATTTGGTTATTACTGAAGTTATCAAAGATGAGAAAACTTGACTATTAGTGTATCAAGAGACTAGAGTGCTATCATAGGAGCCATACAAGCATCTCGGACGCATTCTCTTACCAAAAGAACCACAAGCATAATAGTCGGTAGTTTAGAACTGAATACACAATTACTTAGTATTTTTAAAAGTTCACCCAGAAAACACTGTAAACTCATGTAATTTATCAAATACAAATTCAACAAAACATGTTGAACCTAAAGGGATGGAAACACCCATATCGGTATCCGGAACCAATAAAGAAATTCTTAATTGAATTTATATCCATATCTAAATGGATATATTTCAATATATTTATATCTATATCTGTTGGATATCTATTATTTCAATAGATTATCTATTTACCTTTTAATAGATATTATCTGACAGATTAATTCAATACCCGGCCGATAGATAAACTCATTTAGAATTAAACCAAATAATAATTTTAATCATAATTTATACTATATTTTTCTAAATTAAAGATAAAAAAATAATTATATGTCGGATTAAAAAACTACAGATATTAATATAGATATCATTATGCATATGGATATAAATATTACATGCCCATATTCATACCCAAATATAACAGATTTTTTTTTTCATCACCCATATATTCATTTATCCTGTTTTAATATTTATTGGATAAAATCACAAATTTCAAATAAAATCCATCTCATTTACATCTAAATAAACAAATTAAACGTCAATTGTGTCAGGTCAACTTCCCTCAGCACCATGGCAGACCCCAAAAAAAGTTCAGCTTTTGAAAGGGTGCACGGAAAGGAGATGCTGAAGGAACCCATTCCTTTAGTTGGATAGTCGAAGATATCGCAATCCTTTAAATATATCCAACCAAAAATTGAGATCAATAAGAATGAAGTCCAGGCTCAGTTCCATGGATGTCGATCCTGAGCATAAGCAGAAGTTTATCTTTTAATAGAAAAATAGCCCTGCCTTATTGAACAAAAAGTTTTATAGTATTATCTTATCTTATCCAATGATTATATCTTTTAATAATATTTATCTATATATTCATATATTTTTTTCAATATGAACATCTTAGCAGCTTATATGCATCCAAGCTCCAAATCGAATATCGTTAAGGTTTGCCTCAAATGTATAAAGGATATCACACATAAATTTTACTTGCAAGTGTAGGGATTTTGTGGGGATAGAATATGAACTTTTGAGTTAATCATATATGTGCATCTATGTAATACCTCGAAAGTTATCTAATCTGAATCCTGATTAATTAATATCTTTAACTAATTCTAATCTAAAAAAAATGATATTTCTACCTTACTCTAAATCTTTAATCTTGAATCTTAACATAATCCTAATATTTATTATAGGACATTACTATTTTTTAATCTAAGCCTAGCCTTGGATGGTTGATAATTAATTTTACCCTAATTTCATAATCTAAATTATTATAACCTACTTCTAATCCTAACCCTAAACTTATTTTCTTTTTATCCTTTATCCTTTTTATCTTTATCCTTTTCATTTTCCCTTCTTCCTCTTCTTTCCCTAGCTTCCTTCTTCTTCTTCTTCTTTCTAATTCTCCCTATATGAATCCCTCTCTTTCCGACTAAATTCCTTCTGTCATGCTTACACCTTAAACCTACTTATCCTACATTCATCATTGCCTCAATCAACTCCCACATGTTAAGGGATGTATCCATTGGGCTTTTGCCCGAAAAACTTCCCCCATCATTCCTCACTTCCATTGCTTATCTTCTCTTTATCCACTATGCAACCTCTACACACACACCCCCCCATATAACTTCTCAATTAATTTAATTTCCTTACCTAACTCTCTCCCTCCCTCTATTACCAACAAGCAACAAGACCCACACATCACCCTATTATTCTCCTTCCTTTCTTCCCTATTTGTCGATGCTATACATCAACTTCTTATTCTCCTTCCTTTCTTCCTTGTTCATCGATGCCAAACATCACCCTCCAATTTCTACCACCAACCACAAAATAACTACCATTTTGCTAAGAAACTGATAACAAAAACCACTCCCTATAACCTTCCTCATCTAGGTCACAAATTGACGCCAAACACACCCCATATCATGCTACAAAACCACCATACGCCCAACCTTCTCGCAACTCTAGCCCACCACCTTCATGTACCTTAGTTACACCCCCTTATCTATGACACAAAGTGACATTGCCACCCCCTAGAAATAGCATCAAGAAATCCTTCTCCCTCATTTTCTTTAGTATTAAGTGTTGTTCTTCCCCCCTTTTTAGCACAAATTTCTACTATTGCACCTTTAAACTTTGTGTGTTTCGATTTTGCTCCATTTTTCACCCTTGTATGCATTCTTATGTTTTAATTGTGTTTTATTCTTTTTTTATTAGGTCATTTTTTTGGATTTCTTATAGGAGGCAGGTTAGGCTATATGTGCTTAGAGACTAGTGCTCTTTTGATAAGGATATATTTTGTAGTTAGGGACTTTTAGCATATTATGTGTACCTTCGGTGAAGTTACGTGTTTTGTTTTATTATATTGATACTGTCATGTTTTAAGTTTTTTTATGTGATAATTTGGTATCATATGATAGAAGTGAATAAGATAAGAAACTAAAGAAGTTGGTATCATATGATAGAAGTTATAATTTGGTATCATATGTTTTAAGTTTTAAGTTTTTTTATGTGATAATTTGGTATCATATGTGATAATTTGGTATCATATGATAGAAGTGATAATTTGATTTTATAAATTATGGTAAGAGGGAACATATTATATTTAATATATATGGTTATGTCCTAAATTGAGGTTGGAAAATAATGGTTCCATACACTTAACCAAGTGATAGAAGGCAAGAAGGAAGTGGGATTCTTATTGGCCATGAAACTAAAGAAGCAAGCCCGGAAAGGGCAGAAGACCTACTTAGCTACTTTATTGGAGATCAAAGAAGACCGATTCATTGAGGTACTGGATAAAGTTGTTGGAACACTAAAAGAGTTTAAAGACATAATGCCTCCAGAATTGCCAAAGAATATACCATCTTAAAGAGCAGTAAATCATTGGATTGGGTTGGAACTGGGTGCTAGACCCTCATCTAGACCACCCTATCGCATGGGTCCCTCAAAGTTGGCAGAGTGAAAGAAAAAATTGAATGAATTACTAGAGTCAGGAATGATACAGCCTTTAAGAACCCCTAATGGTGCACCTGTCCTCTTCCAACGAAAACAAGATGGTTCTCTTCGGATATGTATAGACTATCAAGACCTGAATAAGGTGACAATCAAAAATACGTATCTGATTCCCTGGGTAGATGGTTTTTTTGATTGATTATCCATGGTTACCTATCTTACTAAGTTGGAATTACATTTGAGTTATTGGCAAGTTCTTATCACAAAAGGTCATGATGGAAAAACAATGTGTGTTACTAGATATGGGTCATATGATTTTTTTTGTAATCCCCTTTGGGCTTACTAATACTTTGGCTACTTTTTGTAATCTGATGAATAATGTATTTTATGAGTGCATCGATAAGTTCTTGGTTTTGTATTTGGATGACATTGTCATATACAACAAGATGTTAGAAGAACACCTTAAACATTTGGCAAAGGTGTTTTGCTGATTAAGGGAGCATCAATTATATATAAAGAAGGAAAAGTGCGAGTTTACCCAAATGGAGATAAAATTCTTGGGGCTTAATATTTACCAAAGATTGGTTTGTATGGATAAATATAAAGTGAAGGTGATCGTGGATTGGCCTACACCCACTAAAGTCAATGAGCTTCAATCATTTTTGGGATTGGCTATTTATTATTGAAATTTCTTTCAAGGATACTCTAGGAAAGTTGTAGCCTTGAATGACTTACTCAAAAAGAAGAAGAAGTGGGAATGATCCCCTACATGCAAAAAGGCCTTTGAAGCCCTCAAAAGATCAATGGCTTCTTAACCCATTCCTAAGTTACTAGAGTTTGATAAACCTTTTGAGTTGTACAAGGATGCGTCAAATCAAGCCAATGGAGGAGTACTTGTATATGATGACCATCTAGTTGGGTTTGACAGTCAAAAATTAAAGGAGGCCAAACAAATATATTATATTCTTGAGAGGGAAATGTTAGGGGTGGTCTATTGTCTCAATATTTGGTAACACTATATATTAAGAACCCAATTTCTAGTGAAGATAGATAATGTGGCCAACACTTACTTTCAAATGTAGAAGAAATTTTCCATGAAGTAGGCTCATTGGCAAGAAATTCTTTAGGAATATAACTTTATTTGAGAACACAAACCTAGAAGACACAACTATATTCTAGATGCCCTAAGTTGAAGGTGTGGAGCTATGTTTGCAACCCTTGTAAGAATCTAGTTGAATTTTGTGGCAAAGATCAAGGAAGAGTTACATAATGATAAATGATATGGGAAAATTATCCAACAAGTTAGAGATCGGTTGGTTTATTGATTTTGGGTGGAAGATGAAATTTTTATTTTCCAAAGGCAAACGCCTATACATGCAAGTAGGAAAATTCGATTGGAACTTCTTCAGGATGTTCATGATTCTTAAAGGGTAGGACACCCTGGAAGAGAGAGAACTTTATAACTTCTACGTAGGAGTTATTTCTCACCAAGAATGGATTAGAATGTGGAAAGCTATGTGAAATCTTGCTTGGTCCGCAAATAAGATAAATGGCAATGATAAAAGGTTGTGAGTTTGTTACACCCTTTACCGATCCCTGAGCACCCTTGGAAAAATGTGTCTATGTATTTTATTTCTAAGTTTCCAAATGTTGAAGGCTACCAATTGGTGATGGTGGTTGTGGATCGATTCTCCAAATATGTCATAATCATGGTAGTCCCACAAGCATGTCCCATAGAAGAAGCAACTCAATTATTCTAGAAACATGTGGTGAAGCATTTTGGGTTACCTGAAGATATCATCAGTGATCATGATATAAGATTTGCTGGTAGATTCTAGACTTATTTTTTTAATATTATGGTTACTAAATTAAAGTTTTCTACTATAAACCATCCTTAAATTGACGGGTAAATGGATTATATTAATGATTTACTTGAGGAGTATCTTCGGTACTATGTGACGACCTCTCAGAGGAATTGGTTAGAATTCCTAGACTTTGCACAGTTTTATTATAATCTTCATTAGAGCAATGCAACACGCTTTAGTTATTTTGAGTCGGCCATGGGATGGCAACCCTTGACTCCACACGAGATTGCTAAGAAAAAATTAGGGAGTTCATGTCTTGCAGCACAAAAATTTATCCTTAATAGGTAAGAAATGATGCTAAAGATAGCCTTGCAAAGGCATCAAACCAGATGAAGAAATATGATAATCAACATCGATGCTCTCAAGAATTTCAAATCAAGGATGAGGTTTGTTGAAACTCATACCTCATATTTGGAAAAGGATTGGAAAGAAGATTGTTCATAGGAATCTAGTTCCCCAATATAGTGGTTCCTTTAATGTGATGAAGAGAGTTGGACTAGTGGTATACCGCTTAGAATTTCCCATTTTATTAAAGGTACATCCCACTTTCCATATTAGTTTCCTCAAACCTTATATCAAAGATGCTATAGGGATGCATTCTTCGAGGAAACATGCTCCTTCAACTACAAAGAAACAGTTTGATAAGGAAGTGGAAAAGATTCTTAATCAAAGAATCATATGATAAAGCAAGAAGAATCAACGAAGTGATTTCTTGGTTCAATGGATGAACCTCCCGCTATCAGAGGTGACATAGGACAATGATACCACACCTTGGAAATTTAAAGATAAGATCAAGGAGTTACTAGATTCTCTTATAAGGGTAGAAGGGAAACGAGTGGGGATAGGTTTGTTAGACCCCTTTTTAGCAGCACTTGAATTTCCCTTGGGTCCGTGCTATTAGAATCTAGGGCATGGGGGCATGACACAAGGGTGTGTAGTGCATTACGGCTTGAACGATGTCTCAAGAATAGCTAACCGAATGGACCGAGAATAGCCTAAGGCCACGGGCCTTCTAACTTGGTGTGGGAACACCTTATCTTTAATTCCTAACAAAGAATTTGGAGCTTAAGGGTGTAATTCGAGAAATCTAGAGTCGGGTCTCCCAGTATGCAAACTTAGTAAGCCCCATGGTTACTCCTGCCAGACCTATAAATACAAAAAAAAAATCTATAGGGAGAGGTATACTCCCTTAAGGTTATGGTCTTCAACCTAGGCCTAAGGAATCAATGTGGCTTTAGGATATTCAATGGCATGAGGTTATAGGGCATGCAAAGTCCCAAACACACAAAGGACACAAGGACTTCGCTAGGGGCTAGTAATTATTAGACAATGGTCACATTGGTTCAATTTTGGAGAGAGTGGATTAGTTCCCTTTTGTAGCTCCTATAAAAACTCAAAAAGGCAACAATTTCCTATGGGAATGCTTGGTAGGAACACTTAATATCACCCTATAGATCATCTGATAGACTAAACAAGTGCCAAAGAGCGAAATTTCTATGGCAACTATTAGTAACCGCCGCCTAGTTTGAAAAGGCACAAGTGGGTAGGACATGAAAAGTCTTATAAGGGACACAATAGATGGTAAGAATTTAGTTCAAAAAGGCACCATGGACATAAAGTGGCTTGATCCTTGAACCCAAAAGGGTTGTAGAGGCACTTATTGGCTAGATGTTGAGTTGGTTCAAATGAAGGGGCATACCCTTAATTTTAAAAAGTCCTATATATAGATCTGTGGAGAATTGTTACTAAACAAGTACAACCCTTCAAAGAGGTGTAACCCTAGGCCATCAGGTGTCATGGTCTTCTATAAAAACCCCTCTTGGGGCAAACAAAGGCATTTATCCATTGCTTAAGAATTCTAAGCATTGTACCCTCACTTGTACTCTAGTGTGTTTTCAAAGAAGATCATTAATAAATATTATTTAGTTCTTTTTGTTCCGCCCATATTTCCAGTATTCTATATTTAGTTCTTATTTTCTCTTACACATGATTGAGGTAAGTTTGGCTGGTTAGAAGTGAGTTCTAACACCATCACAACATAGATCAATATACCAATTCAACTATCAAAATTATGATATGACATTATGGGTGGTTGTGGTGTAGAGGAGCTAGTGGTGGTTGTTGTTGGAGATAGGTTGTGTAGGGAGGATGTAGGGTTGGAGGTTTAGAGCTAGGACTAGAGACGATGAGAGGGTTGTAAATGTGGCAATAGGGAGGTATGATATAAGGGCAGAATGTAGGGATGTTGGAGGGGTGACTGGTGGTGGAAAGGTTGTGGTTTTGTTGTGTAGGGAGGTTGTAGGGGTGGAGGAGGTAGCAGTTGAGTGACAAGTGGAGGAAATCGCTGTAAGGATTAAGGGCAATGTTGGGGCTAGGGATTGACAAAATTCATTGTAGGGAAGAGAGGAAGAGGGCAACAGGGGAGAATGAAGAAGGAGCACTACCCCCGAAAAGCAGTTTTAATACCATTATTAAATCTTTAATAACGGTTCATAACCATTATTAAAAATATAAAAAAACCTACCAATATGAGCCTAAACTATACGTTTAATAACGGTTTTTAAGAAAAACCGTTGTTAAAAAAGAGGGTTTTAATAACAGTTACGACAAAAACTGTTGTTGAAATATCATCCAATTACACTTTCTGACATTATTTAGGCATTTATTAAACCCTGATACGTATTAAATGAGCATAAATTTGAGATTAAATGTATATTTTTAATAACAGTTAAATGAGCATAAGAATCGTTATTGAAACCTACGTTTAATGGTTTTAGAAGAACCGTTATTAAAACCTAGGTTTTAATAACGGTTTTCATAAGAACCGTAATTAAAACTATAGTTTTTTTTTAAGTTTTTGTAGTTTTGTTCCTACCCAGATACACAGTTGTATGTTCAAATCATTGCCAAATCTGCATTGAAAACAACATCAATTCATAACAAATATGCAATCACACCATAATTTTAATCAATCCCTAGTTAACATGCATGTCTTAACACACGAGACATATATACTCAAGAATCAAAATTAGTAGACATACCACAAATTGGTAGCTCTACACCCCAAAGTAAAATGTTCATAAATCTAGCCTAGAAGACTTAAAGACATAGACAAAATACAAACCTGAACATGCATGTATAATATATAGATCTTTACCTAATACCGAATGAATGAGTGCACATGCTTGGCCCATTGTTCTTTCACTTTATCAATTTCTTCAACATTGTATTGCTGGCCTTGTGCATAATCATCGGTGAAAAACTACAATGCCCAAATTTCGATTAATATACAGTTAGCACTTATGTCAAGTGCCAAACATATATGTCATGATAAATTAATGGAAAAATATCAAAAATAAAACATACATGGCTTGGATCTATATTGACCGATCTATTTTAGACTATCAGATCCATTGCTCTACATACATAGTATCCACAATCATCGTCGTTTTGCTGTTGTGGACACTGTCAAATGAATTCAGTTAACTCTCTAACTATTAGATATTAATTTTAATTAAAATAAAATATAAAATAGTTATCTTCCTACTGACTATGACAGGCTCGTATTGAACATTCTTTGGGTTTGAGACATCATTCCCACCTCTCCTTTGATACGGTGTCTATAATTGTAACACCCCAAAATTCACTAATTTTTTTTCTTAAAAGCGGAAGCAATTAAATTAGAAGCACTGAAAACCTGTGAATTCTGGAAATGTTACCGCCACACTTAGTACCAGACCGGTTCTCTCCGACCGTTCCAGTACCAAGTGCTAAGGCTAAGAAAAGAAATAATCAATACAATTCAATTTCCAAATAAGCATTAAATGGTTGTAAGACAAAATCAGAGTACGCATCAAGAAATGTAATTCGTTTCCAAAAAAGAATTAAACTTACAACCGATAAAAGATTAACAAAAAGAATTAGAGTCATATAAAGACTAAGATATGGCCACAACTCTCTTGAATCTCGAGCCAAACATGCTCAACACTCAGCCCCAACTGATATTTCGCCCACCTGCACAAATCAGAAGGGCATACTACTCGTGGGAATGAGCAGCACCCATGAAAAGGGTGATCAGTACGCTATGTACTGAGTAAGGTAACCGAGCACTAAGGCCCAATCATAACAGGCATAATCCAACATAACAACATAAAGGTATATGAACAATTCAGGTAAAAGTACAAAGGCCCAATCATAGTCCAGATTAATTATTTAATTAATCTCTTAGTAGAATCATGTCACACCATACTTTTATTCAAGTCCATACGATTACGGAAACCCCACTATTTTTGCCGGTGGATCGGTCGCGAGGGAAACGTTCCCTGCCACTATTTTAGCCGGTGGATCGGTCGCGAGGGTAACATACCCTGCCACTATTATAGCCGGTGGATCGGTCTGGCCCCTTCTCGTACGGTGTTCCACTTTAAGTGATTAGTGTCTTCCCATATCGTTCAACATATAACGTTTTGTTTTGTTGAGCTCGGGATCCCCCACTATTATAGCCGGTGGATCGATCGCGAGGGTACATGCCCTGCCACTATTTTAGCCGGTGGATCGGTCGCGAGGGAAAACATTCCCTGCCACTATTATGCCGGTGGATCGGTCTGGGCCCGTCTCAACATCTTCCACTTTACGTGATTAATGTCTTAAGTATCTTATTCAAAGGCTTTCACCATGCACATGCACGAATCATTAATCATAAATTCCACATTCATCATCATACTTTATTCACTAATTACACACGTGCTACCACCAAACCCTAGACATGCATGGATCGCTCCCTTTACACTCATCCTCCAATTCTACTTCACATCTCACTCTAGGGTTTTATCCTGAAACCCTAATTTAGGCCTTAACATCCCCTCTTACTCCACCTCACATCACCCAAATCATTTTAACACTCCACACATCACAAATCATCGATTCCATTCTCATAATTACACCTTAATCACCAAAAACACATGCTACAACAAAAACCTTAAACAGCCACATCAAACCCTAATCAACCACCACCAACCATAATTAACCACTCCAACCTTAATTTATCACAACAACCCAGAGTTCATTACTCCAAACCCTAATTCAATCTCTTCAATACCCTCATAATGTTCCACGTACTATTTTCCATCCAAAGTGTTTAACTACCCAAACAATGCTTACATTACCTTCCTTAAATCCCAAATTAACTTTTCATACGTAAATTTTACTCCCATGCAGACTTACACCTCCCATGCAACCATCCAAACTTTTCATGTAAACCCTAATTTCCATGCAATCATTAACTCCCATGGAAACCCTAACGCCACCACGCAACCCTAATACCACCACACAAAACCCAAGATTCCATCATACAATACCCTAAATTCAATCCATACCAACCAAATATTCATCCTTACCAAACCCTAGATTCGAATCCCATAAAACCGAAGATTCATCCTTACAAAACCCTACATTCAACCATATTAAACCCAAAGATTCAAATCATATAAAACCCAAAGATTTGTCCACATAATGCAATTGATTAGATTCTCCCCTTTCATAGCCACAAATTATATTCTCCCATACAAGACCATAAGTTAGATTCTTCCACATAAAATCATAAATTAGAATCTCCCAAGCAAAACCATAATTTGGATTAATTGGATTCCCCAAAACAAATCATAAATTGGATTTCACCAGACAAATCATAAATTGGATTCTCCCAATTAAAATCATAAACTAGATTCTCCCAAACAAATAATAATTTGATTTTCCCATATAACATCATAGATTACATTCTTCCAAATAAAACCATGTAATAGATTATTCCTCATAAATTCATAAAATTAGCTCAACTCACTTCCCTTAGTCAACTTCTTTCCCCATCCTCCTTTTTCATCCTTTCTCCCACATAAAATCATATCAACATCCTCACATGCATGTCTTACAGGGTCATACACAAATAATACACATGTCATACGAAAGCATACTTCAACTCCATGTCATATCATATACGGCATAATTAATAATCATAATCATAGAATGCATCGCATACGAGGCACACAATGCAAATTAGCACATAAAAGGCCTTAGCACCCCTTACCTGAAACGACACCGGTCTTGGAGCACGTTCCTACACCTCCTTAGGGCTTTGACCAATTAATAACATACTAATAAAATAACCTTAACAAAATTATAACTTTGCTAAAGACATAAAAAAAAATAGAGATATTATAAACCTTGGTAATGTAGGGTTAAATATTTTACCCTAATGATAATACTGATACTAATATAATAATATCAAAATTAATAATTACTATCAATGAGAATATAAATAATAATAATAATAATAATAATAATAATAATAATAAGCTTTAAAATTTAAAGTGGGGTTTCGACCCTACTTATAACTAATGACTTACCACTTATTTAATATAAATAATAAAATTTCTAACATATATAATAATATTAAAATAATAAAGATACTGATAATATTATCATCAATAGTTATAAGAACAATAGAAACAATAATACTAAAATAAATAAGTGCAAATGTTAATACAAAATTAGGGCCTAATATTTTCCAGAATAATTAATAAAATGATAATAATAAATATTTATTCTAATAATTATAATATTAATAATAATAAGAAGAACGATAATAATCCCATAATAATTCAATTAATAACTTAAAATTCAAAACTAACAATAATATTGTTTTATTACCACTCTCCACCCTACAAGTACAATTCAGAATAAAATTTCTCATCAAATAATAAAACATATTAAGAATATAAATATTAAGAATAATAATAATGGTAATTATATGCAAATATTTGAAATAAATTAAATCAAGGCATATACTAACATGGAAAATGGTTGAGAGGGTCTAGAGTTCAACCTTAAGCTGGTGGGGATAGGTGGCACCGGCAGTGGTTCACGGCGGCGGCGATGGTGGCCGGAAAAATAGAAGAACAAAGAGAAAGATGGATGTTGGGAAAAAGATAGGGAGAATTGAGGTGGTATAAGAGGTGTTTATTGTTTCCTAGGAGGAGAGGAACAAAATGATGGTGGTGCTGCAGCCAAAAGTGGCGGCGCACGGCGGCGGAAGGCGGTTTAAGGCTTCGGGGTCAAAATTCCGGCGAGAACGAGCAGCCAACTTGGCACGGCTATGGAGGCTCGTGCAAGAAGAATCGAGAGGTTAGAATGGTTTAGTTAATTAGAGGACATTGCAGGGAATAATTTGGCATGAATCGATGGCGTTGAGATTGGCTATCGGCGGAGGAAACGGCGTCTAAAGTCTCGGTGATCAGCAGCTCGGGCTGAGGGTTTCGGGGAAAGAAAAATTCTAAAAACTCCTATAACAAGGCTATTTATAGAGGTTGGAATGGATAATGGGGAGCTGGAGGTCGACATAGACGTTTTAATTACAATAATTTGGGTGGCCGGTGGCGGTAAACGGTCGGTCGACGTTTGGTTGGCTTCGGGGTTTCGAGAGGTTGGGGAGGCGAAATGGGAGAGATTTAACGTCAAATAATTATTCCAATTTATTCCTGGAGTTAAGAGGAAGGTAATGAGACAAGAAACGGCCGGTATTACTCATTGTAACCGGAGATGCCATTGACGGGGGAGGGAACTGCAGCGACGTCGACGGAGGAGAAAGGAGGAAGAAGGAAGAAGAAGAGGAGGCAGTCGGGTCGGCCGGGAAAGAAAAGAAAAAGAAAGAACCGGGCCGGTTCGCGCGCGGTCGAGTGTGCGTTTAATGAAACGACGAGCTTCGGAGGAAAACGAGCTAAAACGCAGCGTTGGAAGGGCGACGAAGGGCGCCGCGCGGGCTGGGCCGCGCCGAAGAAGAAGAAGAAGAAAAGAAAAAGGGGAACTGGGCCGCGAGCTGGCCCAGTTCGCCGAGAAGAATAGGAAAAAGAAAAAGAAAGAAAAAGAAAAGGAAAAAGGAAGAAAGAAAAAGAAAAAGGGAAAAAGGAAAGGAGAAATAAAATAGGTTAAATCCCTTTTTAGGCTAAATTAGGATTTTTAAAAGACTTTCCATAAATTCCATTTTAATTAGCAAAACACCCTAATTTTCTTCCATTAAATTATTTATAAAATTAATATTAATTTGAAACTATTTTCTCCTCATTATTTTAAATAAAATAATTTATTTAGTTAATTTCTAAAATACAAATCCTTAATTAGCTAAAATACCCAATTTCTCTTAATTAACACACTTATAAATTTATCCTTGATTTTTCCTAATTAATTTCCTTTTATTTTAATCAAAAGAATTTATTTAATTAATCTTTATGATAAAATCTCATTTAAATATAATATTTTAGATTAGAATGTTTCGGGGCATTTCAGTAATGCCCTAATATATAGAGTTGGATACACAATATTGTAAGTACGCATATATACCTCAAATAATGAAAGCTGGTAGAATATATGTATAAATAAACTAATGAAGTAAGAAGTGAAAAGTATACTAACATGTCGATAAATTCCTTCCCACCATGACGAGCGACTTCAAAAGGCACGTCATAGGTTCGAAGGGATTCAAACACATAGACTTTATTAAGATTAGGTCGGATGGCGTACAAAACCCAATGTTCAGTTGCGAGGTGAGGAATGAGATAGAGCTTGTTGTGTCCCTCAATCAAAATGTGATCCACTAAATAGTTTATGTGCCTACCCTCTCTTATTGTACTACCGTCAGCCATGTAGTATGGGCACACAAACACAATAGAGAACAACATTCCCTCCATCGCAGCTCGAGTAGCTACCAACCTATTGACGACAAAAATAATGCATATTTGTTAATAACTAATAACTCATATAAGAGGTCATAAAAATTCCAATTGTACAAGTTAAGAGTACTAAGATCTAAAAATGAAATAATACTTACATGACATAGAAGGCGACATTCATGGTTGACATCCATTCCTAATTATAAATGTCGCTTATGTCAATCGTCGATACCATGTAAGTAGCATTGTCCCTCCCATCATACACAGGACGACAATCAATGAAAATATAATTATCCGTGAGGTTGTTTTGGGCATAAAAATATAATAAAGCTAATGTTGGTGGAGGTTGTCTTTGCTGATATGAGGAATGAATCTTTTGTGAGGCAACTGATTTTTCAAATTTTGCTCTCTTTCCTTTAGCAGCCCCCTATTTTGTGTTGCTTGTTCTGCTAGTACCTCTCTTGGTTTTACTAACAGAAGCAGTCTTCTTTTTTTATTCCTTTTTTGATTGCTTAAATGATAATATTAATCAAAATATATATTGAGCATATAAATATATATATATATATATATATATATATATATATATATATGAAAAAGATATGAATAGTATAACTACTAAACAAAGTCTAATGAAGATGTCAAATGTCAATACCTCTTCAGTAGTGAGATGTATTTGATCCGTAGGCCAATCCACGAAGCTTCCATGAGCTTCTAGTACTATGGTTGCCTCATCACCCTCTTTATAACAAGGCAAGTGCGCATTGCCAATGATTGGAGTGTCAATACTCACCGGCCCTGCATGTAGGGCTAGATTGTACCCGTGCATTGTTTGCGTTTTAGTACTGTGACTGATGCAGACCCTTCCTTTCGCTAAAATTGTTGAAAGGTCATTATCTAATAAGTCACATTTATGCAAACCCAAAAAAAAATATTACACATTATTATTAAATTATTACATCGAATACATTTAATAAGAATTCATAGTTTGTAATGCTTACCTCGAGAAGAGTAGAAAGAAGTGCATTAGCTTTACAACTATCTCTGACGCTATTTATATTACGTATGTGAAGCTGATCATGGTCTACTAAATCGGATGGCTTATACCCTTGAGATTTAATAAATGACAACTCTTGCTCCATTGTTGGCATCTGCTCAATTGCCACGTTCAATTTTGGGTGAGGATGGCGACTTGCTCATTAGTGCTACGAGAACCACGAGATCGACCACATATGTTCGTTCTCGTAACACCCAATCCAAGGCCCGTGTGTCTTCCAGGGTGTTCTACAATTCCTATAGCCTGGGACAAAATGCTATATTGGTCCACCTCCTCACCATCTGATGTTTCAAGTTTGTCTTGTAATGTATATAATATATGTAAATTTAACTTATAGGAGTAATCATAATATAATAGTTTTCAAAAAGAAAACTAAGTAGGGTTCTAAATATCTACAAACTTAAAATTTTTTTGGCTGCAACATCAACATATTCATTAATATATCCATCTCTTGTTGCTCTAGCCTTCTTCCATAATGTACCAATATTGATGGACGAGGTACATGGGTCCAAGTCTTGGGCTAGGAGCTACAAACCAAAAATATTCTTAATTAAGAATATTATTATAAAATTTGACATTTACATGTAAATAGATAATCACAAAATACATACCAACTCCTCTTTAAGGCCCATCTATCCTTTGCGAGCCATATTATGCTGGTATTTATTTTGCTTCGCAATCTCTTTATTTTGGGTACTTTTTTCCTATATGACAAGCCAAAACATAATGACATGGTTATTTTAATATTAAGCATAATACTGGAATTGATACAAAAAGTTTAATTGTTTTCTAACAAGTACCTTAAAATCCCCAGTAAGACGATAAGCAATGAATTGGTTCCAACTTTCTTAATCGATGAAACCGTATCGTTTGGGTGGGTTCTATCGTAGAGAACTATCCCACTTTCTATATATTTTTCTACGAGATAAATATGACCTAAAGGTTCTTAGATGCTCCCAACAATGTCTAAGAAGCCATTTCTTCCTACTATCTGGGACATTGAACACTCTCTGCAAAATAAGACATGTAGATGTATACCAATGTTAATGTAATAAAATTAATAATATTTGACATACAAAAATGATTATATAAAATAGCATATTTACCATGATTTTCTGCCAAATATGCTGCTTATGACCCTTTGGAACCTTCTTCCAATTATTATAGGAGATAGGAACACGGTTACGGGTCACAAGTGAAATGTAAGTCAAGAACATATCTGCGTAAAGGCCGGTGGGAAGATTGTAAGTATTCCATCCCAACTCGACTAATTCTCCTCTATTCCTCATGTCTATGATGATTATCATAATCGTAGGTCCTCTCTTCCCTTCTTCATCACTAATGTCCCTATCAATGTTTTTGTTGGCCATATCTCTACAAAAAATAAATAAATAAATTATGTTAGAATGTTATGTATTGAGCACAATAATGTACCATTATATTATCGATACAAATCATGCTTAGAAAGAATTAATCTCAAATGTATCATGCTTTTCTATATATATATATATGAATCATCCTAACATGTTTCTAAAAAGATATTAATACTAACCCTAACTCTAATTAACCATAATTAACCATAATAAATGATAAACCCTAACCCTAACCCTAGCTAATTAACCATATTTATTATAATAAAACCTAACCCTAAACCTTATAAAACTCTAATCCCTAAACCTAGCTAAATGTAATTAAACCATAATATATAAATCATATTAATAATAATAATAATAATATTTATTATTATTATTATTATTATTATTATTATTATTATTATTATTATTATTATTATTATTATTATTATTATTATCATACACAATTATTTCTCTCTATTTAATTATTCACTTTTATATATTCCTTATTTTTTATATCTATTTAATCCTCATTAAATATCAATCATTAACATATGCATCTCTAATTGAAATTTTCATTTAATTATGCATGTGTATATGTAAAATATATTTGCATTTCATTATATGACATTTCCTATATCTTATTTCTAGTCTCCTATACTTATTAATGAAAATGTGTGTGTGTGTGTGTGTGTGTGTATAGTTTTTATGAGTGAAAATGTATATAATTCTATACTCACATTCATATTATATATATATGTAAAGGTCTCGGCCGGCCAACACATGCATTTGTTAATATATAACAATAATGCAACAAATTCAACAACGAACAGCAAAATTTTCAGCTAACACATTCAACAACACATTTTCGAATGACAAACCGCAATCTTTCAATAACAAATAAATGAAACCCTCTAGCAACATGCATGCATTTATATATACATACATATATAAGTAGATAAAAAGTTACGAGAGGAATAACAAACACATACATGAAGTGGGCTAGCTACAAACACGACGATGAGCAAGTTGAGAGAGGCAAGGGCTTCAAACACTATAGAGGATGAAGGTGCAAGTGCTGGCTAGCTAGCTTCGGAACAATGATAACACGCACATGCAGAGCCGATAATGGTAGAGGCATGGTGGAGAGTTGGCAGTGCGAGGGTTTCCCTTACTTGAGAGGAGCCAGAGTGGTGGTGCACGGTGTGGTGGTGCGAGGATTTGCAAGGAGAAGGAGAGAAAAAGAATGAAGGTGCAAAGAGTCTAAAACTTTTGGCACGTAATAGAACTGAGCGAAATAAAAGTTTGATTTTGGAGTTTTAATAACAGTTCCTGAGAGAACCATTATTAAAACATCTTTTAATAACAGTTCTTCTAGGAACCGTTATTAAAACATTCGGCCTTTTGACAACGGTTCTAATATGAACCATTATTAAAACCTCTTTTAATAACGGTTTAAATAAAATTGTTATTAAAATGTCTGTGCAAATTTTAACTTTGCCCTTGTAATAACGGTTTTGAACTAGAACCGTTATCAAAACTCTCCCGCCCATTAATTTTCACGTGTTCGACAAAGGTTCTCGAACCACCGTTATTATTGTACCATTATTATTGTCCATTTTCATAGTAGTGGAGGGAAGAAGAGAAGATGAAGGTAGTTGAAGGTGGAGACTAGGATGTTGGCGGTGGTATTGGTTGGATGAGGAATGCAAAGAGAAAGGAGGATGGTTGCAAGGAGACAAATAATGGTAGGGCATAGGATGCAGGCAGAGGTAGAGAGGTAGGTTTTAGGGTCAATGGGCTAGTAGGGGTGTGCAAGGAGGTTGGTGTGGGTTGGGGAAGGTGTTGTAGTGACCCAAAATGGAAGGGGAAATGGGCATGCGAGGGAGAAAGGCAAGTTTCTTGGGAGGCAGGGGTAAAAATCAAGCGAGGAAGAAGAAGGAAAAGGAAGCTGGGGTAGGCTACTAGGGCATAGGGAAAGAAAGGAAGTGAAGAAGAGATTGGGTTGGTGTGGGAGGAGAAAGAGAAGAAAAGAAGGAAGAAGGTGGGAAGTGGACTAGGATAGTCGAGGAACAATAAACAAAAAGGAAAGGAAGGTTGGGTTGGGCATAATAAAAAAGAAAAAGAAGAAGAAAGGATAATAAAAAGAGAAAAAATAAAGAAGAGGGAAAAGAAAAGAAAAGGGAAAAAATGGATATAGGGTTAGAATTAAAATCAGATTAAATTTCAGTTTTTAGGATAATATTAATTTATCTAAATTTAGGGTATCAAATTATGAAAGAATAAAAAATTGGGTTATAATTTTGATTTATAGTTAGTTTAAATAAAAATGGTAGGATAAAATAATTATAATAATTTATTAAATAATTTATCTAGATTTGCATGTCATGGGTTAATAGAAATAATTAAGTTAATATTTATAAGTTTAAAATTTTCAAATAAAAGGATAAACATTATAAATTAAGGTTACAAAAATTTAGGGTATTACACTATATTTTAGTATTATTGAACTCATAACTATTTAAAAATAATCTATAATTAATTATATTTTTTTTACTTAGTTAGATATTTTTAGACATGTATATATTGTCAAATTCAATTTTTTTCCTTCAACCTTATCCTAAACTTTGTGATAATTAATACCAACCTTCCACGTGTCAAACCAAGGGCTGACATAAGCTCATTTTTTGTCAAAATTTTCATCCACACATAAACACAAATATCCACCTTGTAAAATTACCTAATTGCCTTTAATACATTTTCTATTTTAATAAAATACCCCCAGATATCTTATAATATTTTCCACTTGATATTATCATGTTCTAATCTTCATCTTCAAGCTTTGGAGCTCTCCTTATCTGACTTAAACCCACAAATCCCCACCACCATAGAACCACCATTTGATATCACCACAACCATTCAAAATCCATCTTCTACTTTTCTTCCTCTTTTTAAAGTTGGATTAATTTATTGTTGTTTTAATTTTAAAAATAGGTTAATATTTGGTGATTAAGAGGATCTTCATACTTTCTTCAAGCTTTCCTTTTCTTCATTTTTCTTGAAGATGTGCTAAGGTAAACCCTTCTTTAACATACGTAGATAGAATTTTGATATTTTATATGTATGATTATTTTGATTTTGATTATTATATATTTGGTTGAAATTCTTAAGATTTTTGAAATTGAGGCTTTTTCATTCTCTTGTTGTTTGTTAAATTGATTATATAATACTAAGCTTGGTAAATTGTAGAATAAATTTGATATATAACATGTTAAGACTTGATGACCTAAGACATGTTTTATTTTTCATTGAATATTTGTATGATTTAGGGATTTTTTTAACCTTTATTTTTTTATTTATGAATTTTACTATTCCATGTTATAGGTTTTAGTTTCTAGATGATTTTTCATATATAACATACTTTGATTTGAGTATGTTTGGGTACTCTAATTTTTTGTCAAAAATCATGAAGTTTTAGAACTTTCTTCATGTGTTATTCGTGTCCTTCATGATATTCAAAGTGCTTTTGACTAATGAAGCTTTAATTATAATATTTAATCTTTTAATAGTGTTATTTTGGAGACAATTAACTACAATATGACTAAAATACCCCTAAAAACATTAGTGGACTTTTAAAGCCAAAGGTTAACCACGATATTTAATATTTGACCATTTTTACCCTCATGAATACTAAATTATAATAAATAGTGAATCTCAATGAATATTAATTCCATATAATAAAATATATATTTTTTATTTTTAATCTTTCGGCACAAAATGATGTTTCTATTAGATGATGAAAAGTGTTTTTTTTTATTTATTTAAAGTTGGCGTGGAACATTGTTTTATCTTGGTTACACTAATTTCATTTGCAATTTTCACTAATTTTGGTCCTAGAAGAAAAGAGTAGTTTTTTTTTGTGTTTTTTTCCTCGTTTGAAGTTATTTGAAACTATGGTGCGGGTTTCAAATTTTAGATGTGTGCTTTAGTAATGAAATAACTAACTAAATAGATGAAAGCTATGATAGGTTAGACTTTAGGGCATTGTTAGCCTATGTTTTACTTTCAATATATTTTTGGATATCTTACTTGGTAAAAGGTGCACTATTGTTTCATTTAGAAAAGTTTTTTGTGTCTTCTTATCTCTTATTTTAAACTTTGTCATGTGGCCTTTGGTTTTTGGATTTTCCTAAAAGTTTTGAAGAATCTTTAGATCCGTGGTGATATTTTGGATCATTGGTCTTTAGTATTTAACTAACCTTTGATCATATATAGGGTTTGGTGTTATCCTTAAATACTTGCCTATATTATGTGATATGTGTGCTCTCTAAGCTTTCATTTTGTGCAATACAACTCCTATTAGAGTTATAAAAACATGGTCGCCTACACCTTCATTTATCATTCTCATAAAATGCTAGGATTTACTAGTCGTATACATAGCTTGATCCCTTTTCCCTATATGATCATTCGATCTCTATAGATGGTATGCATACTCAAGGATTAAGATACACTTAGTAAGACTACTGTGGTCGAAATCCATTAGTAGTGGACTGGATGTTCGATCTTTAGTGGCAATTACGGTTTTAAGCTAGGTGAATGTTAGAGTCCTCATACAAATCCCCTAGCATAATCTCATTTACAATGGAACATGATGCTCATATATTTGGATTTTATGCTCTATTATTTATACCCTTGACTTTGACCATTGTAGGAAAGATGTCTCTATATGCCTTGGTTGTTATACGTTGGTGTTCTTGTTTGTGCCCCATGGGTTATATCCATTGGTGGTAGAGATAAATGTTCCAGATTGTACCTCAGAGTTCGTATTCATATGCCTATGGATTATGTAATTTCCTTGATTGTACCTTTGGCCTACATGTCCTTATGTGACACTTGTTAAAATACAAGCAAGAAATACTATAAGATTTCCTAATTCCTTGCCAATTCTGATGAATCCTATGTGATTTCATATTGTACCTAGTATACCTTTGTGGTATGACAAATTATATATTATTCTTCCACCCTCGGTTGCTAGCTTAAAGCTTTCCTATATGGTTAAGTGTAACTATGGATCATGTATGAATATGAGTATCCTCTATCACAACATGTTCCATGTATTTTATATCGTATACCATGACTAGTTTCATATTCTCAACATGTACTAAATATATTATGTGGGCATATTATTGTGTGTAGTAGGTTGTGTTTATTTAGTATGCTCGTCATATTAAGATAAAACCATTTTAGTTCTTGTATAGGTATATTGTGCGTTGATTGTGTGGGATTGAGAATGTTAAGTCCCTGGTTAGCTCAATAAGAAATTCAATTTTGGATCTTGGGATCCCACATGAGATTTGGGTCAGTTGAAAACTACAACTATCTCTTAGAATATGAGTTTACATTTTAACCTTGCATTCAATATAGGTTAGGTATTGATTGTACGTGTCTTATGTTGGATATTGTGGTAGCACCCTGAATTTCTAATTTAGCTTCTCTTGAATTATCATGTAAAAAAATATGGTTATGGAAATAGGGGTGGAACATGATCTCTAGTCCACAGTTTAGAATAAATTTCCTCTATTTCCCAAAAATGTCATTTTAGTAATTTTGTTTTATAAATACAGTAATTTTAGAAAATTAAACTCTAATTTTTGTTTGTATCCTATTTTTTTCCTTTTTTTCCTTCTTCTAATTATTTATATTTATATTATCTTTAAATGAAAATATATAATTAAAATATTAAGAATAAACTTTTCTTCTCCTTAAAACATATGTAAATTTCTACAAAAACTTAATTTTAGAAATAAGTGGAGTATTTATCATAAAAAAACATGTAGGAAGTGTAAAATTATCACACATATGTTAAGAAATGTTAAATCTAGGAAAAATAATCATAAATTATTATTTTCACACCATCATATTAGTGCTCTATAAATATTTTTAGTTCTTTTTGCTAAAAAAAGATTATTATAAGGTAAAGTTGAAGAAATCACATTCAATTTCTAATACTTTAAAAGAAAAGAAACTTATATATCATGAAAAAAAATTTATATCTTTTGTGCTATGAAATGAAGGGATCACTACCTTGAAAAGGAGTTTTAATAAAGATTATTTTAGAGTTTTAATAACGATTTTGAACCATTATTGAATCGTCCATTATTAAATCTTTAATAATGGTTCATAAGCGTTAACAAAAATATTCAAAAATCTGCGAATATGTACATAAACCTTATATTTAATAACGGTTTTCAAGTAACAACCGTTGTTAAATTTTTTTTAATAACGGTTCTTCAGTAAAACCGTTGTTAAAACAAGGTTTCAATAACGGTTGTCAAGTAAAATCCATTGTGGAAAATCAGGTTCTAATAATGGTTATTACAAAAGCCGTTGTTAAAACATAATCTAATTAGGGTTTTAGTCATTGATTATATATTTGTTAAACCCTAATATGTATTAAATGAGAATAAATTTGAGATTAAATGCACATTTTTAATAATGGTTTTTAATAAAAACCATTATTAAAACCTATGTTTTAATAATAGTTTTCATTAAAACTGTTATTAAAACTCTATCATCCAATTAAGGTTTCTTAGATTGATTATGCATTTATTAAACCCTAATACATATTAACTGAGCATAAATTTGTGATGAAATACGTGGTTTTAATAATTGTTCTTAATAAGAACTGTTATTAAAACTATAGTTTTTTTTTATAAAAGTTTTTGTAGTTTTGTTCCTACCCACATACACAGTTGTATGTTCAAATCATTACCAAATCTGCATTGTAAAACAACATCAATTCATAACAAATATGCAATCACACCATAATTTTAATCAATCCATAGTTAACATGCATGTCTTAACACACCAGACATATATACTCAAGAATCAAAATTAGTAGGCATACCACAACTTGGTAGCTCTACACCCCAAAGTAAAATATTCATAAATCTAGCCTAGAAGACTTAAAGACATAGACAAAATACAAACCTGAACATGCATGTATAATATATAGATCTCTACCTAATACCGAACGAATGAGTACACGTGCTTGGCCCATTGGTCTCTAACTTCATCAATTTCATCAACATTGTATTGTTGGCCTCGTGCATAGTCATTGGTGAAAAACTATAATGACCAAGTTTTGATTAATATACAGTTAGCACTTACGTCAAGTAGCAAACATATATATCATGATTCATTAATGGAAAAATATTAAAAATAAAACATACATGGCTTGGATATATGTTGACTGATCTATTCTAGACTATTAGATCCATTGCTCTACATATATAGTATCCACAATTATCATTGTTTTGCTGTGTGGACACTGTCAAATGAATTTAGTTAGCTCTCTAACTATTAGATATTAATTTGAATTAAAATAAAGTACAAAACAATTATTTTCCTACTTACGATAACAGGTTCATATTGAAGATTCTTTGGGTCTGAGACATCATTCCCACCTCTCCTTTGATATGTTGTCCATAGTGCCCTAATAAATAGAGTTGGATACACAATATTGTAAGTATATATACCTCAAATAATGAAAGTAGAATATATATATAAATAAGCTAATGAAGTAAGAAGTGAAAAGTATACTAACATGTCGATAAATTCCTTCCCACCATGATGAGTGACTTTAAAAGGCACATCATAGGTTCGAAGGGAATCAAACACATAGACTTTATTAAGATCAGGTCGGACGACATACAAAACCCAATGTTCATTTGCGAGGTGAGGAATGAGATAGAGCTTGTTGTGTCCCTTAATCAAAATGTAATCCGCTAAATAGTTAATGTGTCTACCCTCTCTTATTGTACTACCGTCAACTATGTAGTATGGGCACACAAACACAATAGAGGAGAGCATTTCCTCTATCGCAATGCAATTAGCTACCAACCTATGGATGAAACTAACAATGCATATTTGTTAATAACTAATAGCTCATATAAGAGGCTATAAAAATTCCAAATGTACAAGTTAAAGAGTACTAAAATCTCAAAATGAAATAATAATTATGTGACATAGACGGTAACACTCATGGTTGACATCCATTCCTAATTATAAATGTCGCTTATGTCAACTGTCAATACCATGCAAGTACATCGTCCCTCCCAACATAATCAAGATGATAATCAATGAAAATATAATTGTCCTGAGGTAGTTTTTGGCATAAAAATTCAATAAAGCTATTATTGGTGGAGGTTGGCTTTTCTTTGAAGAAGGAATCTTTTGTGGGGCAACTGATTATTCAGATTTAGCTCTCTTTCTTTTAGCAGCGCCCTCTTTTGTGTTACTCGTTCTGCTAGTACCTCTCTTGGTTTTACTAGCAGGGGCAATGTTCTTTTTTTATTCATTTCTTGATTCCTTAATTGATAATAATAAACAAAATATATATTGAGCATATATATATATATATATGAAAAACGTATAAATAGTGTAACTACTAAACAAGGTCTAATGAAGATGTCGAATGTTAATACCTCTTTATTAGTGAGACGTATTGGATCCGTAGGCCAAGCCACGAAGCTTCCATGAGCTTCTAGCACTGTGACTTCCTCATTGCCCTCTTTATAACAAGGCAAGCGCACACTGCTAATAATTGGAGTGTCAATACTTATCGGCCTTATATTTAGGGCTAAATTGTACACGTGGATTGTTTGCGTTTGGGTACTGTGACTGATGCGGACCATTTCTTTGGCCAAAAGTGTTGAAAGGTTATTCGCTAACAAGTCACATTTATGAAAACCCTAAACAAAAATATTACACATTATTAATTATTTATTACATAGAATAAATTTAATAAAAATTCATAGTTTTGTAATGCTTTCCTCGGAAAGAGTAGAAAGATGTGCATCAACTTTACAACTATCTCTGATGCTATTTACATTAGTTATGTGAAGCTGGTCATGGTCTACTACGATTTAATAAGTGACACCTCTTGCTCCATTGTTGCCATCCATTCAAATGCCATGTTTAATTTCTGGGTGAGTATGGAAACTTGCTCATTAGTGCTACGAGAATCACGAGATCGATCATATATGCTCATTCTTGTAACACCTAATCCAAGATCCATGTGTCTTCCAGGGTCTTCTACAATTCCTGTAGCTTGGGACACAATGCTATATTGGTCTACCCCTCCTCACCATTTGGCTTTTCAAGTTCGTCCTAAAATGGATATAATATATGTAAATTTAACTTATAGGAATAAGCATAATATAATAGTTTTCTAAAATAAAAGTAAGTAGGGTTCTAGATATCTACAAACTTACAATTTTTTTGGCCGCAACATCTACATCTTCACTAATATATCTATCTCTTGTTACTCTAACCTTCTTCCATAATGTACCAATATTGATGGACGAGGTACATGGGTCCAAGTCTTAGGCTTGGAGCTACAAATCAAAAAATATTTTGAATTAAGAATATTATTATAAAATTTGACATTTGCATGTAAATAGATAAATCACAAAATGCATACTAACTCCTCTTTAAGGCTCGTGTAGCCTTTGCGAGCCATATTATACCAATATTTATTTTGCTACACAATCTCTTTATTTTTGGAACTTTTTTCCTATGTGACAAGCTAAAACATAGTCACATTGTTATTTCATTATTAAGCATATATAATACTGGAATCAATACAAAAAGTTTAATAGTTATCTAACAAATACCTTAAAATTCCCCGTAAGACGATATGCAATAAATTGGTTCCAACTTTCTTGATTAATGAAACTGTATCGTTTGGGTAGGTTCTGCCATAGGGAACCATCCCTCTTTCTATACATTTTCCTATGACCTAAATATTCTTAGACGCTCCCCACAATGTATAAGAAGCCATTTCTTCTTACTCTCAGGGACATTGAACACTCTCTGCAAAATAAGACATGTAGATGTATATCGATGTTAATGTAATAAAATTAATAACATTTGACATATAAAAATGATTACATAAAATAGCATATTTACTATGATTTCCAGCCAAATATGCTCCTTATGACCCTTTGGAATCTGCGTCCAATTATTATAGGAGATAGGAACACAGTTATAGGTCACAAATGAAATGTAAGTTAAGAAAATGTCTATGTAAGGGCCAATGGGAATATTATAAGTATTCCATCCCAACTCAACAAATTATCCTTTATTCTTCATGTCTGTGATAATTCTCATAATCGTAGGTCCTCTTTTCCCTTCTTCATCACTACTACCCCTATCAATGTTTTTGTCGGCCATATCTCTACAAAAAATCAATAAATAAATTATGTTAGAATGTTATGTATTCAGAAAATGTTATGTATTGAGCATAATGTACTATTATATTATCAATACGAATCATGCTTAGAAAGAATTAATCTAAAATGTATCATGTTATTCTATATATATATATATATATATATATATATATATATATACGAATCATGCTAACACGTTTCCAAAAAGATATTAATACTAACCCTAGCCCTAATTAACCATAATAAATGATAAACCCTAGACCTAACCTTAATTAACCATAATTTATTATAATAAAACCTAACCCTAAACCTTATAAAACCCTAATCCTAAACCTAGCTAACTTTAATTAAACCCTACTATATAAATCATATTATTATTATTATTATTAGTATTATTATACACAATTATTTCTCTCTATTTAATTATTCACTTTTATATATTCCTTATTTTCTATATCTATTTAATGCTCATCAAATAATAATTATAAACATATACATCTCTAATTGAAAATTTCATTTAATGATGTGCATATGTAAAATATATTTTTATTTCATTATATGACATTTCTTATATCTTATAGCTAGGGTCCTATACTTATTAATGAAAATGTATATATCTATATATAGTAGTTTATGAGTAAAAATGTATATAATTCTACACTCTCATTCATATTATATATATATATATATATATATATATATATATATATATGTAAAGGTCTCGACCAACACATGCATTTATTAATATATAACAATAACACAACAAATTCAACAACGAATAGAAATATTTTCAACCAATATATTTTTAAATGACAAACAACAATTTTTTAATAAAAAACAAATGCAACCTTGTAGCAACATGCAGGAATTTATATATATATATATATGTATATAGGAAAAGGTTCACTTGCGTACCATATTTTTGGTACAAATGTGGGAACAAATACTGACCATTGAATCTAAATTAGATCCAACGGTCGAAAGAATAATACTACTTGGTTTGCCTTCCCCCGTTCGCCGAGCCTCCACACCCTTCTGCCCTACCCCGTTCTATTTCGAATTTCTACCGAACACAAAGCACCCGACCACCAGATCTCTTCACACCTACCTCTCCTTCTCCATCGCACCTATCTCCCTCTCCATCGCACCTACTCCTCCATCTCTCATCTCCATTTCTGCCTTTGCATAAGTGTGAGCTCAGCCGCTCCATTCTTCATCCTTCATCTACATTGTCTTGACTTCAACCGCAACTACACTGCCACATAGGAGACGCAGACAAGCAGCACACGGTGGCAACTTGACCTGAGCAATAGCACAGAGGTATGTAATTTTTTCAAAATTGTTATTGCTGTACCGATCTTCAAAATTTTTTCAATTGGCGACCAGTTTTCCTCGTTTGCTTTTGACAACGTTTCTCAATTTGTTTTCCTCGTCTTCACCGGTGCATTCTCATCGTAGCACATTTCTTCAACCTACCGAAGCTCATGTCATCTATTTTATTTATTCTCCGCCACCATTTTTTGCTGGTGCTGATTCTCCTTCGTATGTCACCATTTTTGTCAAAAATGTATGTTGTTGTTACCGTCGAACGCTTTTCTTAACGATAGTATTAAACCATTTAATATCTTTATTGTTGTTATATTATTATGTAATCTAGTGTTTGTTAACCTGATTTCTTGTATTGATTTGGCTGATTTTTTTCTGCATGTGTGTTTATGTTTTATTGATGCAGCATTGGATCGAATTACTCTGCCTCAACTTTAGTTGATTTCGAATTTGTTGAGTTGATTTAGTAATTATGTTTTATTATTTGCTGAGTTATGTTTGTTGTTTTTTTATTAAATTCTATTATTGTTGTATTATGAACAATGAGATATTCTATTGTTGTTGCTGTTGCTGTTATTATTATATTTTCTGTTGCTAAAAATGCTGTGTTATTGTTTTATGTTAGTCCGATTAATAATAAGATTATTAATGAGCCATTGGTGTAAGTTTTTACATAATATATGCTGGTATGGTGTTGGTATTGCTGATTGATGTCTGAATATTGGTATCTTGTTCCATATTCAGCATCATCTATTATGAATCCTCTTATTAGGGTTAATTAGAGTACTGTTGGCTGATTTTCTGTTGATGTTGTATTTTCTATTGCTGATTAATATTGTATTGTTGTTTTCTATTATTTTCATTAATAATTAGATTATTAATCTGGCATTATTATATATTTTTGCATAATATATGGTTTGACTAACTAAATAAAGTTTATGGATGCTAAGATATTATATTATTATTATTATTATTATTATTATTATTATTATTATTATTATTATTATTATTATTATTATTATTATTATTATTATAGAGGTTTTAAAGGTTTAGGGTTTAGGGTTTATATGGTTTTGAGGGTTTAGGGTTTATAGGGTTTATAAGGTTTAGGGTTTAGAGGGTTTAGGGTTTAGGGTTCAGGGTTTGGGGTTTAGGGTTTAGGGTTTAGAGGGTTTGGGGTTTAGGGTTTAGAGGGTTTGGGGTTAGGGTTTAGGGTTTAGTGGATTCAGGGTTTAGGGTTTATAGGGTTTAGGGTTATAGGGTTATAGGGTTTAGGGTTTAGGGTTTATATGGTTAAGGGTTTAGGGTTAGGGTTTATGGTTTAGAGGGTTTAGGCTTTAGGCTTTAGTGGGTTTAGGGTTTATATGGTTTAGGGTTTAGGGTTTATGGTTTATAGGGTTTAGGGTTTAGGGTTTAGAGGGTTAGGGTTTAGGGTTTAGAGGGTTTAGAGGGTTTAGGGATTTTAGGGTTTGGGGTTTAGGGTTTAATGGGTTTAGGGTTTAGAGGGATTATGGTTTAGGGTTTAGGGTTAGAGGGTTTAATGTTTAGGGTTTAGGGTTTAGGGTTTAGAGGGTTTAGAGGGTTTAGGGTTTAGGATTTAGGGTTTAGGGTTTGGGGTGTATGGTTTAGAGGGTTTGGGGTTTAGGGTTTAGAGGATTCAAGGTTTAGGATTTAGGGTTTAGAGGGTTCAGGGTCTAGGGTTTAGGGTTTAGGGGGTTTAGGGTTTAGAGGGTTAGGGTTTAGGGTTTATGGTTTAGGGTGTAGAGGGTTTTATGTTTAGGGTTTAGAGGGTTTAGGGTTTAGGGTGTAAGGTTTATAGGGTTTAGGGTTTAGGGTTCAGGGTTTAGGGTTTGGAGGTTTAGGGTTTATAGGGTTTAGGGTTTGTATAATTTATAGTTTTAGAGGTTTGGATATTTGGTTTGGATTTGTTTTTTAGTTTGGTATTAATAAAATCTTGAATGTGATTAAATTTTAATTCAATGGATGATATTGGTTCTTATGTTTGTATATTAATAATAGTTTGTGTATGTGACCCCTCCCCTATATATATATAGATAAAAAGTTATGAGTAGAAGAACAAACACATACGTAAAGGGAGCGGTGGCAAGCAAGAAACGGGCGATGAGCAAGTTAAGAGCAACAAGAGCCTACAAACACGATGGAGGATGAAGGTACAAGAGCTAGTTAGGTTGGGAACAATGACAGCACCCACATGCAAAGCTGACAATGGCAGAGGGGTGGTGGAGAGTTGGCGGTGCGAGGGTTTCCTTTACTTGAGAAGAGCCAAAGTGGTGGTGTAAGGTGTAGTGGTGTGAGGGTTTGTAAGGATAAGGAGAGTAAGAGAAGGAAGGTGTAGAGAGTCTAAAATTTTGGCACGAAACAGAATTGAGCGAAATAATAGTTTGATTTTAGTGTTTTAATAACGGTTGTTTCATATTTATACATATAGAATAACATGATACATTTGAGATTAATTCTTTCTAAGCATGATTCGTATTGATAATATAATAGTACATTATGCTCAATACATAATATTGGCTCAATACATAACATTCTAACATAATTTATTTATTGATTTTTTGTAGAGATATGGCCGACAAAAACATTGATAGGGGCAGTAGTGATGAAGAAGGGAAAAGAGGACCTACGATTATGAGAATTATCACAGACATGAAGAATAAAGGATAATTTGTCGAGTTGGGATGGAATACTTATAATATTCCCATTGGCCCTTACATAGACATGTTCTTAACTTACATTTCACTTGTGACCTATAACTGTGTTCTTATCTCCTATAATAATTGGAAGCAGATTCCAAAGGGTCATAAGGAGCATATTTGGCAGGAAATCATAGTAAATATGCTATTTTATGTAATCATTTTTATATTTCAAATGTTATTAATTTTATTACATTAACATCGATATACATCTACATGTCTTATTTTGCATAGAGTGTTCAATGTCCCAGAGAGTAAGAAGAAATGGCTACTTATACATTGTGGGGAGCGTCTAAGAATATTTAGGTCATAGGAAAATGTATAGAAAGAGGGATGGTTCCCTATGGCAGAACCCACCCAAACGATACAGTTTCATCAATCAAGAAAGTTGGAACCAATTTATTGCATATCGTCTTACGAGGGATTTTAAGGTATTTGTTAGATAACTATAGAAAATTTTGTATTGATTCCAGTATTATATATGCTTAATATTGAAATAACAATGTGACTATGTTTTAGCTTGTCACATAGGAAAAAAGTTCCAAAAATAAAGAGATTGTGCAGCAAAATAAATATCGGTATAATATGGCTCGCAAAGGCTACACGAGCCTTAAAGAGGAGTTGGTATGCATTTTGTGATTTATCTATTTACATGCAAATGTCAAATTTTATAATAATATTCTTAATTCAAAATATTTTTTGATTTGTAGCTCCAAGCCTAAGACTTGGATCCATGTACCTCGTCCATCAATATTGGTACATTATGGAAGAAGGTTAGAGTAATAAGAGATAGATATATTAGTGAAGATGTAGATGTTGCAGCCAAAAAAATTGTAAGTTTGTAGATATCTAGAACCCTACTTACTTTTCTTTTAGAAAACTATTATATTATGCTTATTCCTATAAGTTAAATTTACATATATTATATACATTATAGGACGAACTTGAAAAGCCAAATGGTGAGGAGGGGTAGACCAATATAGCATTGTGTCCCAACCTACAGGAATTGTAGAAGACCCTGGAAGACACATGGATCTTGGATTAGGTGTTACAAGAATGAGCATATATGATCGATCTCGTGATTCTCGTAGCACTAATGAGCAAGTTTCCATACTCACCCAGAAATTAAACATGGCATTTGAATGGATGGCAAAAATGGAGCAAGATCTGTCATTTATTAAATCACAGTAGACCATGACCAACTTCACATAACTAATGTAAATAGCATCAGAGATAGTTGTAAAGTTGATGCACATCTTTCTACTCTTTCCGAGGAAAGCATTACAAACTATGAATTTTTATTAAATCTTTTCTATGTAATAAATAATTAATAATGTGTAATATTTTTGTTTAGGGTTTGCATAAATGTGACTTGTTAGCGAATAACCTTTCAACACTTTTGGCCAAAGAAATGGTCCGCATCAGTCACAGTACCCAAACGCAAACAATCCACGGGTACAATTTAGCCCTAAATATAAGGCCGATGAGTATTGACACTCCAATTATTAGCAGTGTGCGCTTGCCTTGTTATAAAGAGGGCAATGAGGAAGTCACAGTGCTAGAAGCTCATGGAAGCTTCGTGGCTTGGCCTACGGATCCAATACGTCTCACTATTAAAGATGTATTAACATTCGACATCTTCATTAGACCTTGTTTAGTAGTTACACTATTTATACGTTTTTCATATATATATATATATGCTCAATACATATTTTGTTTATTATTATCAATTAAGGAATCAAGAAATGAATAAAAAAAGAACATTGCCCCTGCTAGTAAAACCAAGAGAGGTACTAGCAGAACGAGTAACACAAAAGAGGGCGCTGCTAAAGGAAAGAGAGCTAAATCTGAATAATCAGTTGCCCCACAAAAGATTCCTTCTTCAAAGAAAAGCCAATCTCCACCAATAATAGCTTTATTGAATTTTTATGCCAAAAACTACCTCAGGGACAATTATATTTTCATTGCTTATCATCTTGATTATGTTGGGAGCGACGATGTACTTGCATGGTATTGACAGTTGACATAAGCGACATTTATAATTAGGAATGGATGTCAACCATGAGTGTTGCCGTCTATGTCATGTAATTATTATTTCATTTTGAGATTTTAGTACTCTTTAACTTGTACATATGGAATTTTTATAACCTCTTATATGAGCTATTAGTTATTAACAAATATGCATTGTTACTTTCATCCATAGGTTGGTAGCTAATTGCATTGCGATAGAGTAAATGCTCTCCTCTATTGTGTTTGTGTGCCCATACTACATAGTTGATGGTAGTACAGTAAGAGAGGGTAGACACATAAACTATATAGCGGATTACATTTTGATTAAGGGACACACCAAGCTCTATCTCATTCCTCACCTCGCAAATGAACATTGGGTTTTGTATGTCGTTCGACCTGATCTTAATAAAGTCTATGTGTTTGATTCCCTTCGAACCTATGATGTGCCTTTTAAAGTCACTCATCATGGTGGGAAGGAATTTATCGACATGTTAGTATACTTTTCACTTCTTACTTCATTAGCTTATTTATATATATATTCTACTTTCATTATTTGAGGTATATATACTTACAATATTGTGTATCCAACTCTATTTATTAGGGCACTATGGACAACATATCAAAGGAGAGGTGGGAATGATGTCTCAGACCCAAAGAATCTTCAATATGAACCTGTTATGGTAAGTAGGAAAATAATTGTTTTTATTTTATTTTAATTCAAATTAATATCTAATAGTAACAGAGCTAACTAAATTCATTTGACAGTGTCCACACAGCAAAACAATGATAATTGTGGATACTATGTATGTAGAGCAATGGATCTAATAGTCTAGAATAGATCAGTCAATATATATCCAAGCCATGTATGTTTTATTTTTAATATTTTTCCATTAATGAATCATGATATATATGTTTGGTACTTGACGTAAGTGCTAACTGTATATTAATCAAAACTTGGTCATTGTAGTGTTTCACCAATGACTATGCACGAGGCCAACAATACAATGTTGATGAAATTGATAAAGTTAGAGACCAATGGGCCAAGCACGTGCACTCATTCATTCGGTATTAGGTAGAGATCTATATATTCTACATGCATGTTCAGGTTTGTATTTTGTCTATGTCTTTAAGTCTTCTAGGCTAGATTTATGAACATTTTACTTTGGGGTGTAGAGCTACCAAGTTGTTGTATGCCTACTAATTTTGATTCTTGAGTATATATGTCTGGTGTGTTAAGACATGCATGTTAACTAGGGATTGATTAAAATTATGGTGTGATTGCATATTTGTTATGAATTGATGTTGTTTTACAATGCAGATTTGGTAATGATTTGAACATACAACTGTGTATGTGGGTAGGAACAAAACTACAAAAAACTTTTTTTTAAAAAAAAAACTATAGTTTTAATAACAGTTCTTATTAAGAACCATTATTAAAACCACGTATTTCATCACAAATTTATGCTCAGTTAATATGTATTAGGGCTTAATAAATGCATAATCAATCTAAGAAACCTTAATTGGATGATAGAGTTTTAATAACAGTTTTAATGAAAATCGTTATTAAAACATAGGTTTTAATAATGGTTTTTATTAAAAACCATTATTAAAAATGTGCATTTAATCTCAAGTTTATGCTCATTTAATACATATTAGGGTTTAATAAATATATAATCAATGATTAAAACCCTAATTAGATTATGTTTTAACAACGGCTTTTGTAATAACCATTATTAGAACCTGATTTTCCACAATGGTTTTTAGTTGACAACCGTTATTGAAACCTTGTTTTAACAACGGCTTTACTGAAGAACCGTTATTTAAAAAAAATTAACAACGGTTGTAACGTGAAAACCGTTATTAAATATAAGGTTTATGTACATATTCGCAGATTTTTGAATATTTTGATAACGCTTATGAACCATTATTAAAGATTTAATAACGGACGATTCAATAATGGTTCAAAATCGTTATTAAAACTCTAAAATAATCTTTATTAAAACTCCTTTTCAAGGTAGTGATCCCTTCGTTTCATAGCACAAAAGATATAATTTTTTTTTCATGATATATAAGTTTCTTTTCTTTTAAAGTATTAGAAATTGAATGTGATTTCTTCAATTTTAACCTTATAATAATCTTTTTTTAGCAAAAAGAACTAAAAATATTTATAGAGCATTAATATGATGGTGTGAAAACAATAGTTTATGATTATTTTCCTAGATTTAACATTTCTTAACATATGTGTGATAATTTTACACTTCCTACATATTTTTTTTATGATAAATACTCCACTTATTTCAAAAATTAAGTTTTTTTTAGAAATTTACATATGTTTTAAGGAGAAGAAAAGTTTATTCTTAATATTTTAATTATATATTTTCATTTAAAGATAATATAAATATAAATAATTAGAAGAAGGAAAAAAAGGAAAAAAATAGGATACAATCAAAAATTAGAGTTTAATTTTCTAAAAATTACTGTATTTATAAAACAAAAATTACTAAAGTGACATTTTTGGGAAATAGAGGAAATTTATTCTAAACTGTGGACTAGAGATCATGTGCCACCCCTATTTCCATAACCATATTTTTTTTTACATGATAATTCAAGAGAAGCTAAATTAGAAATTCAGGGTGCTACCACAATATCCAACATAAGACACGTACAATCAATACCTAACCTATATTGAATGCAAGGTTAAAATGTAAACTCATATTCTAAGAGATAGTTGTAGTTTTCAACTGACCCAAATCTCATGTGGGATCCCAAGATCCAAAATTGAATTTCTTATTGAGCTAACCAGGGACTTAACATTCTCAATCCCACACAATCAACGCACAATATACCTATACAAGAACTAAAATGGTTTTATCTTAATATGACGAGCATACTAAATAAACACAACCTACTACACACAATAATATGCCCACATAATATATTTAGTACATGTTGAGAATATGAAACTTTTAGGCTTTTAACAACGATTCTTGTATGAACCGTTATGAAAACCTCTTTTAGTAACGGTTTTAGTTGAACCATTATTAAAACATCTGTGCAAATTTTTACGTTGCCCTTTTAATTAAGGTTTTGAACTATAACCATTATCAAAACTGTCCCACGCATTAATTTTCACGCGTTTGACAACAGTTTTCGAACCACCGTTATTAATGTCCCGTTTTTATTTTTCATTTTCGTAGTAGTGGATTACTATCTTCTCCTTACATTTGCAAGGGTAGAAATATTGATAACATTTAATTAACATTAGTTTTATAGTTGTAATCCTTGTTTGTTTCTATTTTTTAAAGATTTTCTTCATTGAAACATTATAAAAAATAATACTAATAGATGACTTAAAAATTATAAATAAAAAATAAATTAGTATTTCATAAATAGATACATTGCAAAAAAAATTGGATGGGTGAGATATAGATGTAGTTTTTAATCTATTAGATTAACTTACGATTACTATGAAATGATTTAAAGCAAATGACTTTTTTTTTATCAAATTATTATGTATTATGGGTATATGCATAAACGAATGTATAGTGTAATGTGGTTTATCTACTGCATTACATATTCTCCCTCGGTCATGAATAAAAGTTGTTTCTTATTTTGTTTACTAGTAAGCATCACTCTATATTTATGAGTTAACCTTTTTTTTTTCCTTTAGTCTTAAATTTTCTTACTTCATCCTTTGGTAATTACTTTACAATCTTACGTCAAGTATCTACCTATCTACATCTTTTTTCAATAATGATTATCTTTTTTCAATGGTCCTTAAAAACAGAAATAATTTAATCATTTAGATTGTGTTTCTACTTAATTTGTGTATTAGAAACTAAAATGACACTTATTCATTAGAGGATTGAGTTTAGTACAAGAATTACTGACCCATGCAACTCGCCGGCTAATCGATCGTCTGCAACAGTATCCAATAATATTTTAATTTTAATTTTTTTTCATGAGTGGTAATTTCGATCTTAGCTTAACTTCAATCCTAGGCTGTAGTATCATGGGAGGACGATAGCCGGTGGTTTTTAATAATTTTTAAGCCATCAACAAATTTTTGTATTTTTCTAATTTAAGGCTAAATTTTTGATACTTTATCCTTGAATTTTTGTTTAATCAAGGTAAAATTATCTGTAATTTCTCCTAGGTAAATGTGGTTTTCTACACTTCCTTGTATATCACGTATTTTTATTACTAGCCCTTTGTTTTACTATTCTTATGCAGCATGAGATTAAATAATTTTAGATGATTGACAACTACAGCAATCCAATCAAACAGTTGTCTCACTTTCATCACGGATTATAAGCTAAAAATAGCAAAATCTGTCATTGGTACCTTATGAATTTATCACAGGAAAGACTGTCCCGTCATTCTGAAACGATCGCCTTTTAGGGCAAACCAGTTCACCCTATTATTCTAAAAACATTAACTCCACAATTTTAATCCGTGGTTAACATGCACTAAAAATAATCCTTCTTTAGTTATGTAATCGAAAATGCATCCTTATCTAGCATAAGCACGTGCGATTAGAACACGCAAATCCTCAAACGCCTGTCCCTTAAAATAATTCAAACATGGAGATGAAGAAGTTACACTTCGCCGTTCTTGTTGCTGCTGCCTCCCTGTGTGCTGCTTCAGCCTCTATTTTATCCTCTGAGGCTCCAGCCCTGCTCCTGCTACCGAGTTTCCGGCGACCCAGCCTGTCTTGGGTTCCTTAGTTGGAGCCTCTGTCTTGTCACTCTTCGGTTACTATCTGTGCTAGATCTCATAGACCACAGGGATGATGCGGTAAAAGATATAAGCTAAGCCTCCAGGATGATGAAATTAGCGCGACAGTTTGTGTTCATATTATTATGTAGTTAACACAGTATATGTGCACCGTGGAGGGCCCATCCTGTGTTCATGTCCTGAATCAGGTTAGATTTATGTAAATGTGAGATCCATGTAATCATTACATCAACATTCCATACCCATAAAAACGGGCCCCTGGTTTAATCGCACCGCAGGGAAGTCCGTTCTATTATATAGAAATCAAAAGATGGCGCTTGTTTACAATGTGCTCTGCAATAAAGCATTATGTTGAAAAAACACTGCATACTTTTACTCCAATAAATATACATCACAACCATTGTTACTTCTTTTTGTAACTTTATTTTACAATTTCTAACCGGCAGAACATATGGCAAATACAGTCCTCTGAAGACAACATCTCATTCTACATTTCTGTTCGAGCAAACAACTCCTCTGAAGAAAAAAGTTCGGAAGCCATAAATAGACAAACCACAAGGCAAATACAGTCATGTAAAAAAAATTCTAAACATCTCAATCACATTGGAGCAAGTCTATTTTCCTTTAGCAGCCTTCTAGGCTGCCATAGGGCTTTTTGTCAAACATATGGCAGCTTCCCTCGAGATCATCCAGCTTGTCCTCTTTAAGTAGCCTTGCGCAAAGCTCAAGAAGAGACTCCAGTGCATCTGCTCTCTGATGGCGTGAAACCTCTGACTTGCCATCACCTATTGCAGCAAGGATGTTAAGCAACGACATGCAACGTTGCATTCCATTTACGTTATTTATACCAACGACGTTCCCTGATTCCATGGGACAGCTAGCATTTTTCATTTTTGGTCCGTGTTCAGCTATTGATGGAAGTAACTCTGAACTATCCGAGGATATTGATTTCACTGGATGTTGTCCCCTAGATTCATCATGATTTAAATTTAAATTTCGTTCATCATTTTCAGGCTTAACATGTTGTCTGGATGATGACGACGTACTAATATCATTAGGGGAACCTCCGTCACCAACCTGCTCTTCACCAGCAATGTCCCTTTCCTGATTACTCACGGTTTTATGGTCTTCAGTTTCAGTTACAACCACCTCACGATCCTTGTGGTTTCGACTGAGAGTACTGCAACATCCTGTTGATCCCTAACTTCAGCTACATCCTTCTCTTTGACTATCTCAATACGCCACGCACTGTGCAAGTGCTCTGTACAGGGATTATTTTGCTCTTCTTGCCTGTAGTTTGGCATGTCTCTCCCGGAAATTTATTTTTCAGCGCTTCCTTCCTCCCTGGTCAAGTCCACAAGCTCTTCCACATTGCATACAATCATTCACGGCTGGAAGTTTCACGGTTTGAACTCTCACATGGTCCCTTTGTACAGCTTATTGGATCAACTTTCTTTGTTTCTAATCTCTCTTATGAATTACCTGAGGTGGATAATTTATCATAGTTTGATGAATTAGTTGGCGGAAAATTGCTGCTTGTGTCACCAGTATCAGCGTCATTCATCAACTTGAGTGCTCTTCCCTCTCCGCCGCTGTGGACTCTGCCCCTAGTAGCTTTTACAGGAGACAGTTTTCTTGCTATTTTATTTTTCGAGTTTGGGGAATATACTGGATGATAGACAGGAGATGCATTACAGCACCGGACAAGATACGGCTGCAGATGAGGATATCGCAACAATTCTGCAGCCTGGAGTAGAAAATATTTATGTCCAGAGTCGATTAGAATGCAGAAATTAGTGAAACAGACAAGCTGTGCAACTCACAGTAGGCTTTTGTTCTGGGCTTTTTCTCAGCATACTTTTGATAATTTGCTTCCTGGAAATCAGAAGCTGAGTGTAAGCAGATCGGATGTACTAAACAGAACTTACAGTTCAATTTAAAGGCCTACTATTTATTAGCACAAATGACATAAACCAACAGAGCACATTGTTTCTTCAGGTCCACAAATGAAGGTACAATTACAGCGTAGGGGGTATAAACAACAGGAAGAGGAGATACTAAGGGTCTGTTGATCTTATTGATAAGACTTGTCATATCCTGTTTGATTATGTCAGAGAACAAGTTCAGTCAGAAGTCATAACCCATCATATACAAATTAAAAGGAATTTACAGGCAATTATTTTGTTAGTCACCAGCGAACTAACTAGTGCTCGAAATGCCGGTTGATGTGCAGCAATCACAAACATACAGCGACCTGGAGAACTATAACATATTAAAAAGAAAAAAAAAATCATTATAAAGAATAGGAAACATGAAGCTTTGGCTTCTTACCAAGTGACCAGATGTCAGACTTGGAACCATAGGAATTACCTGCGAGGAGCTAAGGGAACTTATAATTGGGAGTGCCAAGGATAGTTTTGTAAGGGAGAAAAACAGAGGCGACGTGGGGAAATAAATTAATGATTAATTTAAGAAGAGAAGTCCAGGATTAATTTAATTTAAACCATAAATAGAAATAATATAAAAATTGAAAAACACGTAATTTTACATGTTTTATCCGATGGGGGCTATATCCACGGACGATGATGACGAAGGATAATTTTATTATATAGAGAAACAATACAAAAGATCCTCAATTGAATAGAGGATTGTAGAGATTTATCATTCTTAATTATTCTAACATATCACTCTCAATTATTTTAACACTCAAATAAAATAGTAAATAAAATGTGTGTGGAAATATGACCGATATTGTGAGTCATGTTCTAAGAGAAAGCCAAAAACTGCATATATATATGGTCTTAAAAAGAAATGCCTAAAAAAACTGCTAATTGATGGAGAGTAAAAAACTCTTATTCTCTATTGATGACAGTCAATACTACCAATTAATTTAGTAGTAAAGTCTTTGGTTACTTTAATTTCATATTTAAGTCTTTCATAACTGCAGGTTGTAAACTCTACATTGATGGCAGTGAACACTATTAATTAATTTGATATTAGAATCTTCGGTTACTTCAACTTCACATGAAAGACTTTTATAACCGTAACATTTGAGGTATAAACTCAATAATCTCCATCTTGTCTCAAATCCACAATACTCATCGTTGTCATAAACCTTAAAAGGTAATCATATGCTACAAGAACCAACTAAGTCTAAGCAATGCTTGAACATAGCAATAGGTAGTGGCTAATTAAGCATATCTGCAGGATTATCTGACATGTGAACTTTCTTCACCACAACATTTCCTATAACAATAATGTCTCTGATAAAATGGAACCTAACATCAATGTGATTGGTCTTTGAATGATAAGCATCATTCTTGGTCAAACAAAAAAAATACTCTGACTATCTGAAAACACAACAGTAGTACCTTGTGTAATATTAAGCTCGAGAATGAGACCTTACAATCAAATGGCCTCCTTCACACCTTCAATAGTTGCAACATATTTTACTTCTGTAATAGATAAGGCAACAATAGATTGCAGTGATGCTTTCCAACTAGCACCAGAGGATAGTGTGAAGATATAACCAAAAATAGACCTGCGTTTATCTAAGTCAACAACATAATCAGAATTAACGAAACCAACAATATTATTGGTTTGTGCTCTACTCCTATTGAATACCAAACTAATATTAGAGGAACCGTTCAAATAATGCAAAATCCACTTAATTGCATTCCAATGACCCTTACCAAGGTTGTGCATAAACTGCCTCACCATACTCACAGCATAAGCTAGATCAAGTCTAGTGCAGACCACAGTATACATAAAACTACCAACTGCACTAGAATATGGAGTGCTAGACATTAGCTCCTTCTCTTTTTCGGACTCTAGATGAACTTCAATGACAATCTAAAGTGAGCAGATAGAGGTGTAGATACAGGTTTACAATTACCCATATTGAACATGTCTAACACCTTCTTAATATACTTTTATTGTGATAGAAATAACTTCCCAACCTTTCGATCTCTTATAATCTCCATGCCGAGAATCTTTCTAGTTGCACCAAGATCTTTCATCTCAAACTCCTTTTTAAGTTGTGATTTTAGCCTATTGATTAAGGACTTATCCTTTGAAGCAATCAATATATCATCAACATAAAGTAATAGATAAACAAAAGAGCCACCTTCAAACTTTTTAAAATAAACACAGTTATCAAACTTGCTTCTTGTGTAGCCTTGCCCAATCATAAAAAGGTCAAACCTCATATAGCACTATCTTGGAGCTTACTTTAAACCATACAAGGACCTCTTCAACCGACAAATACAATTCCCCTTATCAGAAGCAACAAACTTTCAGGTTGATGCATATAAATCTAACTACTCTAACTTAAGATCAAATAGAGCACCAAAAGAAAGGAGAACTCAAATGAAGGTATGATGAACAACTAGTGACAATACCTCATTAAAGTCAATACCTTTTTTTCTGACTAAAACATCTAACAACGAGGTGTGCCTTCCATCTAGCATCTTCAACCCCAGGTATGCCTTCCTTCTGCTTAAAGATCCATTTATAGCTCAATGCTCTTCAACCCTTAGGTAACTCAACTAACTCCAAAGTGTCATTCTTGTGTAAACTCTCAATTTCTTCATTTATGGTAACTAACCACTTAGAAAAATCAGGGCTAGATATGGACTCAAAATAAGAAGAAGGTTTAACAACTTTGGTAATCTCTTCAGTAACTGTTAGAGCATATCCATCCTCATCTCCATATGCATATCTAGTGGACCTTCGAATATTTATCCTTGACTTATCATAAGTAATAGAATAACCATCTTCCTACTACTTCTGGATGGGACTAGTGGTATGAGCTGCACCACTAACATCACTATTGGACTGTGTGGATGAAGAAGAGGAAGCACTATGATATGAAGTAATGGGCATCACTTCTAACTCCACCTTCTCGCTAGTACCCTGCTAATCACCTATACCATACGAGGAAATAGTAGATTCTTTTTTCAAAATATAGTCATGCATTCTCATTTAAAGTTACATCTCTACTCAAAATAATTATTTTAGAGTTGGGACACCAAATCCTATACCCCTTGGACTCAGAAGTATAGCCTAAGAAAATGCATTTAATAGCTCTAAGAGCTAATTTACCATGATTAACATGAATATATCCAGGACACCCAAAAATTATAAGAATAGAGTAATTAAAAGGATTACCTGACCATACTTCCTCTAGAATCCTAAAATCAATAGATATATATGGAGATCTATTAATGATGTAACAAGATTTAGAAATAGCTTTATCCCAAAACTCACATTTGTTCCATAATCTAGCATTAGAGAGTATGCGCCTTGTCCTCTCAAGTAGATTCCGATTAATGTAATCTGTAACTCCATTTTGTTGGGGGCTTCCCAACTGAAGTCTTGTGTCTAGCAATACCATGATCTAAACAGAACTCATTAAAATTTATCTCAACAAACTGTAACCCATTATTTGTCCTAAGATTCTTCACCTTCTTCCCTGTTTAGCTTTCAACAAGAGCTTTTCATTTCTTAAAAGTATGAAAGGTTTAATTCTTGTGGCATAGAAAATAAACCCAAACCTTCTGAAAGAAGTCATCATATAGCGCCTACCTCCAAGGAAAGGAACCTTGGATGGTCCCCATAAATCAGAATGGATATAATCCATAATATCCATATTATGGTGTGTTACAGTAGAGAATTTGACCTTTGTCTTTTTTCCTAAAATGCAATTCTCACAAAACTCTATGTTTCCCATATTATTACCAAGATGACCACGCTTGCTCAAATGATTCATACCTTTCTTAGTTATATGGCTGAGACGCATATGCTATAATTGAGTGAGGTCTTCATCAGATATAAACGTGCATACAGTAGCTAAACCTGTAACTATAGAACCCTACAAGATATAGAGACTGCCATGTCTATTGCCCTTCATTAGGACAAAAGCACCTTTGGAGACCTTTGGAACTATAATCTCCTAAAATTTTAAAAAGCTTATAGTTTGATAAATAAATTTTATTTGGGATAACTTAGCCTTTAAATCTATTTATTTTAATTATTTTATCGATTTTTTAGTAAATAAAATTGGGTATAAATATTTAATGAATTAAAATGAATATTTTGTTATTTTATGACACTCTTATTATTTAAATAAATTTTCAAACTATTATTTTACTAAAATCATCCTTTTTAAACCCTTATATTTAATTATAATAAATTAAATTATTAAATAAACTTATTACCCAAAATTATTCTATTTTATTATTGACATGTTTCTACCCGCAAGTGTACGGGGTCAGAGTAGTAGTCAAGGTCGATCCCACAAGGATTAGTGAATGACCACTAGGACAATGATAGAACTTAGCTATGTATAGACTACGAGATGATATGAAATAATAAATTGTAAGCTACAATAACTAACTAAGCTAAAAAGAAAGGAAAATAGCATTCAAGTGACTCATATAAATAGAAGAGCTAAGGTTCCGGTTCATCGCCCCCGATCCTCACATGTAATCGAAGATCACATCAAAAAATAATTCAACAATCATAATCAATCATGCCAACAAGGATAGAAAGTGTTGTGCCTTCTCAAGCCACAACCACCCTATTACATATCTATGGCCCTAATTATCTCTAGCTTAGAGTCTAATAGAATGTAATGCATTGAAGTCTATAAAGTTTCCTCCTTTATTGTTGTAGAGGTCAAATCGATCATCTCTCGACCTACAATTTAATCTCCTGTTCTGCAATTGGGTCTAATACTAGATTATCTCTCGATCTCACTGGTATTTCCCACATCGAAAATCAGAACCCAGCCGTGGTTCATAAATCTGTTAATCAATCAATAACACAACATATAGATTATGAATCGAATAAAAAAGGATGTAATAATTCAACACATTAGGATCAGGGAAAATTCCCCTTCACCTTAGCACAAGATCTATCATATCAAATTCAATGAAAGAATATTAAAAACAAAAAGAGATTCCATAGATAGAGAAAAGATCATTAGATAATACCCTTGATGTTCACAAATTCTTGCAAAAATTTAACTTCTTGAACTTCGGTCTCTAATTTATAAGAGAGATCTTGGTGAATTGGGGAAGAGGATAGAGAAGAGAGAAAAGAGAGGGAGTGGAGGCTGCCTCAAGATATTATAATGAGAGTTTTTATATTACCTAGGGTATTGATAAATATGGGCTTCCCCTATCAGCTTTGACAATGATGCGTATTTTGACCATAAATTTTTCATCATAACTCCGATTAAGTTGATTTTGAATGAGTTGGAAAGCTATTAAAATGTCTACAACTTTGATGTTGAAAGCTTATCCAAATTAATACTTTTTCTTGGCCTAAATTCTACTTCTTTCAAGCCCATATACTTTAAATATGCATTCTTGCTTTCATTTTATTCCAGAATTTACATTTTAGCTCTAAATCTCTTTCCACTTTAACTTTTGCTCCTCTTTGCTCCTCTTTGCTCCTTTTTTATCCTTTATTCTCCCTTTATGCTTATTCTTTTTTTCATCCTTCATGATTTTTTTGTTTCTTGAGACCCTACAAATTTTCACAATATAAAGGCAGTAATAAGAACAAAAAGGGAGAATTCCAATTGAAATTATAGGTAAAAACTCTTATAAACGTTAGGAATAAGATGATAAAAACTTATCAATTATTTTATCAATTAAATTATTTTATTCCATTTCCCCTTTTCTTTTCATTTTTTCCTTTTTCTCTTTTAATTCTTTCTCCTTTTCTTTCTTGGGCCACCGATGGCCTGGCCTGCCCTTCCTCTCCCTAGCGCGTGGGCCGCTGGCCTATTTTTTCTCCTCCCTCAGCATGAGCCGGCCACCTCCCTCTTCTTTCCTTCTTTTATTCACCGACCACGCCGACTCGTTTCTTTTTCTTTCGGCCGCTAGTCGCGCCCAACACCTAGCTCCCTTTCCCTTGTGTCTTCTTCTTCCTTTCTTCTTCCTCTATCACTGGCAAGAATCATGACCAAACTGCCATCACTCCAACTTCACCTACAGGTCCCTCTCCCCCATTGGCCTCCTTAACTCTCCCTCTCTCTCTCTCTCCTTCCATTTCTCTGCCCCATCCCGGCCCCACCATTTCTCATTTCCCCCCTACCCAGCCATGCCTTCCTTCTCCCTCTCCCTACAACTACCATTCCTCTACCACTTTACCGCCACCCTTGAGCCTACCTATCCCCTCCTCTCTCTCTTTCTTCTTTTTCTTCTTCCCTTCCTAGTCCATTCAACCATTTTTTGAGCCCCCATAAGCCTTGCCGAACCTCTTTTCTCTCCCTTTCTCCTCCTTCCTTACCTTCCATGTTTTTACTTCACCGCCCTATTTTTCCGCTTCTGCCGCCTCAACCAGCACCTCCTGCCACCCTCTACCTCACCCCCGATTGATCATAACACCCATTGAGGCACCCCGCAGCCTCCTTCTTCCTCCTTTCTTCTTTTTCTCTTCCTTACCTCCCTTCTCAGCAACCACACTGTGCAACCCCAATTCGCCGCTTTTCTGCTGCCTATGCCGCCACCTAAGCCACCACAATAATCATTGCAACACCCTCTACCACCCCAACCCTCATTTGGCCGAAACCACCACCCAAAAGCCTCCATTTTCCTCCCCCTTTTCCTTCCTCACCAGCCCCCATCTCGACCTCCCTCCTCGGCCGCCACCTTCGCAGCCTCTCTATCGCCGCCGCCGCCCCCGTTAACCACCTTCAACCCATCCCCAACCACCACTTATGCCCCCTCTCCCCCTCTACATCTTTCCTTGCCTTAAATCCTCCCCCATATGCCTCTTTTCCTAGCCTAAAAACCCTAACCTGAAATTGCCCATTTGCCCCTTTTCACCACCTTTGAGCCCCTCCTCCTCATTTCTTTACATGCACCTCATGCTACATTAGCAACATGAGTTTTTGCATTTCTTGATCTAGTTGTTTAATAATTTTAAGGTATAATAATATTTTAATTTAATTATTTGATTAATTAAGCATTATAAAGTTTTATACTTTGATTTTATTATTCCTAATGTAATAAATCTTGATATTATTTTTAGGTATTGGTTTTGATAATCAAAGCTTGAACCTTTAATTGGAATACCGGTAAAGTTCATTTTTTGCGGGAATCAAGGTAATCATTAAATCCTACTTAAACACATGGATTAACGTATGTTAGCACATTAGGATTTTAATACATTATTATTCTTGATATATGATGTTTAATATGATATATGTGGTCTCCTATGTTGATTGATAAAAAGAAAGAATGATGGTTTATATGCTATGTATGAAAATATTATTTAAGGTAAGAGTTTGGTGGTTGATGAAAATGTTAAGTATTATCCATGTTATGTTATGCTATTGTGATCTTAATGCATGATTAATATTTTGTGAGCCTTAGAGGATTTTATTAATGTATCTTGTACAATAATATAGTTTAATATATATATATATATATATATATATATATGTATATGGGTGCTAATAATCTTATCTTAATTATAAGAATAGTAGATGAGGTTTTAATATTAATATTTTATGTAGTAATAATAATAATTTAATACAAGTGGTGAACTAAGGGGGGAATGGTGATTCTTAATTAAAAGAGGTATAATGGTAATTATGGAGGAAAAGGTAAAATGGTAAATTTGTTAGTAAAAGGATAAAGTGGTAATTTTGGAAGTAAGGGGTAAAATGGTAATTTTGTAATTAAAGGGAAAAATTGGTAATTTTGTGAATAAAGGGTAAAATAAAAATTAAAGGGTAAAGTGGTAATTTTGGAATAAAAGGGCAAATTAGTAATTTTGTAATTAAAGGGCAAATTGGTAATTTTATGATGGAAGGGTAAAGTGGTAATTTCATAATAAAAGGGGTAATTTGGTAATTTCATAATAAAAGGGATAATCTGGTAATTTTGTAGTAAAATGATAAAATGGTAAATTTGAGATTAAAGGGCAAAATAGTAATTTCATAATTAAAGGTCATAATGGTAATTGTGTAGGAAAGGGGTAAGATGGTAATTTTTGTAAATAAAAGGAGTAAAAGTGGAAATTGAAATGGAGTAACTTGGTAATTATAATAATTGAGAAGGGTAAAATAATAATTTAAATAACTAAAGGGTAATTTGATAATTTAATAATGGAGAAGGATAAAATAGTAAATATAATAAATGTGAGGGGTAATTTGGTAATTTAACCGACTAGAGGATATTTTTGTAATTTTGATAATGGAGTAGGGTAGTTTGGTAATTATGACAATTAAGAAGGACAACTTGGTAATTTAAATAAACAAAGGATAATTTGGTAAATTTGATAATGGAGAAGGGTAGTTGGTAATATAAAAGGGTAATTCGGTAATTTAACCAACCAGGGGGTAATTTGATAATTTTGATAATGGAGAAGGGTAGTTGGTCATTGATAATAGAGGACGGTAGTTTGGTAATTAACGAAATAAAGGGATAATTTGGATAGTGAGGAAGGGTAATTTGATAATTTAACCATCTCAAGGATAATTTATTAATTATAAATTATAATAAAGGAAAAAGGGCAAAGTGGTAATCTAACCAACTAAATGGAAAGTATATTAAGTGTAATAATTATTAAGGGGGATTAGTGACCTAATAAGTATGGGCGATAGATTGGTAACCTAAATCAAGTAAGGGGTAACTTGGTAATTTTGTAACAAGGAGGGTAATATGGTAATTATTCAAGTAAGGAAGGGATGACTTAGTAATTATATAAGTAAGGGGAAAATGAGTAATTTGTAAGTAACATGTCGTCGTGATTATGGAATTTCGTAATACGACTCAAATAACGCTGATTAGCAAGATAAGAGTGTTTGATAAGTAGTAAGTATCACAAGAATGAATTCTAATTTGAAATTAGATGAGATTAGGATGGTTTTAATGATTCTTCTGCATTACCTTGAACAAACATTTGAATAAGAAATATCTGATGATATCTGAATGATTAAAAGTGAATAATTATATGATTGTTGTACTTCTGTGATCACCCCAAATTAAGACAATAATACTTAAAGTGAAAGACCTCGAGATCGGGAATGGTGGCTCTTTAGGGGTCGCTACCCTAAAGACGTGGTTTAGCCTACGATTATTTGGTATTTGTTGGAGTGCCTTTGTGCCCCAACCAGACCCTATATCTACTCTATCTAGCTCTATGGACCTAGTTAGGGGGTATGCATACTTATGGATTAGGTGTCCTTGTCGGTAGGGTATTGAGTTAGCTTTATGCACTAGTACGACCAGGGTACCTTTGTGTTCTTAGGTTCATAGTTGAAGGGTACTGAGTAGTTTCTATGCACCAGTGCGACCAGTGTACCTTTGTGTCCCGGGATCTTAATCTCCCTATCGAGGCAAATAAATGGAATTGATGTGTTGATTAAAAAGGGGAAAACACTAATCGTTAAAGTGAAAGATTAATGAGCCGGGCCCACTTGAATTATATATTATGAGTACCGATCCACTAGATATAGTAGTGGCCCAGGAGGTTTTGCCCTGGATGATGTTTATGAGTATTCCGATCCACCAGCCAGAATAGTGGGGGACCCAAGCTTAATATATTTGATTTGGATGTGAATAAATTATGGAAAAATACTAATCATTTACAGTAGAACACCCTGTGAGTCGGGGCTAGACCGATCAACCGTCAAATAATAGTAGCCAGGAGCATTCTGCCCTGGAGACCGATCCACCGGCATATAATAGTGGTTAGGTGCGCTTTGTCCTATAAGTGACCAATCCATCGACTATAATAGTGGGGTCCCCGCACTCATATAGAAATATATAATCCGAGATGGTTGATTAATGATGGACTAATGGCCTTAAGGCCCAAAAAGTATCGATTATTCATGATGGCCTATTAATATTTGGTTGACTTGTTAAGTATGAGAATGTATGAAAGTAAATGTTACGTATACACTATTAATATCTGATTGACTTGTTGGATGTGTGAATATATAGATCCGAATATCATGTTTATAGCTATGGTTATGTACGAATATAGTAGTATTTAATGTGTTACATTGCATGCCTACTTTTAAGGGTTTTTTAAAATGTCGTATTCGGTGTTATTCAAGTAAGCCTCGAAAAAGAGCATAAGGAACTATCTAGAACTACTAGGGTTTTAATTTGTCTCTTTTAAATTCAATGTATTTGTTATTTTGTAACCACTGTTTTTGGATTTTACTCTCATAAATTGTTTACTACGCTACTCTAATTTATATATGCTTAAGTTTCTCATGAAATTATATTTTACTCTTTTAGCCTTAGCACTTGGTACTGGTATGGTATGAGTGAACCGGTATGGTACTAAGTGTAGCGGTAACATCCCCGAAATTCACGGTTTTGTTATTTCACTTTCGCTAATTTTATTTTAATTAAATAAAAAATTTTAGTAGTAAATTTGGGGGGGTGTTACAAGAACACCACCTTCAGCTAAATACCTGCAACCAAGAGACTCAAAGGTTGCCAAAGAGATAAAATTATGCTTTAAATCAGGAATATGCCAAACATTAGTCAATTTCCTAATACATCTATTATGGGTCTTGATCTGCACACTTCCAATGCCAATAACCTTGCACTGGGAATCATTGTCCATCAAGACAACACCACAATCAACTTGCACATAAGTGGTAAACCAATCCCTATTGAGACACATGTGATAGGTACGACCAGAGTATAGAACCCATTCAAAATGGCTCCTTTTATCATCAAATGTGGCCAACAATACATCACCCTCCAAATCATATTCAACAACTATGTCAACTTCAATATTATTAGAATTTTTTAGTGTTTTCCTTTTTCCTCATATTTCTTTTTTTTTCAACTTATAGCAGTCAGTAATCTCATGCCCAAATTTCTTACAATATCTACAAGTCACATTAGAATTACTTCCTCTAGAGTTAGAGTGGGATTTTTTATTTTATTTTTACTACCATGGTTATTTGATCTATCTCTAATAGATAAGCCTTCAGCTTTATCATAAAAAAGAACTTCAAGATCAAATTTTTCTTTTGAGAGCAAATTAGATTTAACATTCTCAAAGGTAAGCATATTAGAATTACCCTATATGAAAATTTCCTTGAATTGTTTAGAGGTAGATGGTAAAGGGACGACCAATAAAACAACTTTATTCTCATCATCAGTTTTCACATCTAGATTTTCAAAATCATTAATAATTGAATTAAATTCATCTAGATGGGATTTGATAGGAGTACCTCAACCATATGTAAAGTATATAAACGTTCTTTGAGACGAAGCTTGTTCGCTAGACTCTTTGTATAATACCTCATTTTTTACTACTGAAAAATTTCATTTGTAGCGGAAATAACTAAGTAAAAATAGTGGGGGTTAGCACTATGATCAACATAATTCAGGTGTATAAATTCATGATTATATTAATCACAAGGCTAAAAGTTTCAAAGTAATACAAAAAAATTAGATTCAAAAGTGAATTTATAGTATGAATACTCAGTTTGGAGTATTGCTCCAAGTTTTACAATACAAAAATACAAACAAGGGATACCATGGATCAAGAGTCCAAAAAGGTGTATCTAGTTTAATACATAACCTGGATAACAGATACTCTTCACCCAACCCCGACATAAATGGATTCAATCATCCCCACATAAGGCATCATAGGCTGCAAAATCATCTACCTGATCTTCTGAAACCTACATAAATGATCTAGGGCCTTCTACTCATGGGAATAAGTAGCACGCATAAAACGGGTGGTTAGTATGCTACGTACTTAGTAAGGGAACAATATTATAAAAATAGGAATACAAAAGCATATGCTTCCGCATTAAATGATAAAGGAATATAACCAAGTAAATGATCATCTCATAAGGCATAATACAATCTAAATCCTTTTATTAAGTATAGTCCATTTTTATTCTTTCATATACGATGAGTGCAGGAACCCTACTATTCTTAAACCAACGGAACTGTTTGAAACTTCTTGAGCACAACACACTCGAGCCACTATTCATTCTGGTGGAACAGAGGTGATAACATCTTCTCATGGTAGAATGCTCTCGAGCCACTATTCTACCTGGTGGAATGGGAAAAAATCATCTCCTCGGGGCATAACGCTCCTGAGCCACTATTCTACCTAGTAGATTAGGAATACACATATATATATAGGTTTAGGGAAAATAATCACCATGGCCCTACACACATGCTCTTTCACTTTAAGTGATTAGTATCTTATTTCATTATTGATTCTCAGGCATAGAATACAGTCAAATAGATATGCATGTAATATAGGTCCAAACCCTTAAGTCATGTCAACATCAATTTACACTTCCTTTATTGTTCATTCTCCCATGTTGGTTGTTACACTCACATTATATTATGACATCTCCCAAATCTCATCATTAGTATCATAACCATAAATCACAACCTAATTCCCATGAGTTTGATTTAGTAATCTCATCTTGATGTATATATATTAAACACTGAAGTATCCAACTCTAAATCCCTTAAAATTTTCATATCCCTTCATATGAAATGTTCATCATTTCTAATTCCCAATAGTTATTCCCTAATCTATGAAGATGGAATAATAATATTAAAATCTCAAGAGGACTTGCCCTAAATTTACTATTAAACATTTATGTACTCCAAATAATGATAATATCTATATGAATTACTCAAATTATTATTGTCATAATTTAAGTCTCCTAACCCATAAATTACCAAGACATCCTTAATATACCTTAATGACCAAGTCACCCTTAAAGCACAATCAGCACCTTTATTTTATAAAATCTTGTACCTTCCATATAAATTATTTTTCTAAGTCCTCATTAATTATCATACCTTATAAGAGACCTTAAGCCCGTCTACCACAACCCAATCAACCCATATTTTATATTATAATATATAACTTTACACTTATGTCATTCTCATCATCCAACCCATATTTCATACTGTAGATAAAATTTCACAATTTTGACATTATCATCCTTCAACCCATATTTCATACCTTAAGTTATAATTTTCACAAATATGACAATCTCATCATTCAACTTTGATTTCATACCATGAATATATTTCCACAAATGTGATAGTATCATCATTCAACTATAGACATATTTCCACAAGTATACTATTAACATCACTCAACCCATATTTTTTTGCTATAAAATGCATTCTTACAATAAGATTACAACTCTTATATTCTTTCAACATAACATGCATTACATCAATAATTATTAATATCAACATATGTTATATATTATAGTAGCAATATCATGTAAAACACATTTATTTGAACAAGTAATTATCATCAAAGTCCTAAGCATTGAATAATATTATTATCAACTAGGACATCGGGCTCTAAGCACGTAAAATCCTAGACTTCCTCCTTTGAAGTTACTAGTAAACCACCTACGAAAAATAATAAAATTACTGTCAGGTTTAAAGAGTTAAACTGAAGGAATATCAAGGTAAAGAGGGTAAAAGTAGGTCTGAGTGTAGTCCAACGAGAGCTTGTGATGTGTGGATGTGTCGAGGAATGTGTGGTAGAGATATGGTAGAAGTTTGGTGGTGTTTGGTTGAGGATTGCGTGTGAAAATAGGAATGCATGACCAAAGGCTAATATAGGATTTATTAAGATTTGGGTCAAATTAGGGTGCTAATGATGTGGGATTAGCTACATCAATTTTTTGGGGTATTACACTTTGTCATATAAAGCGATTCAAGCTTGAGCCATAAGGCAGATGCGGTAGTCTCATGAACAATCTTTTGAAGAACCTCCTTAGATAGGGACAATTGGATTGTTGATAGCACCTTCTCATTCAATTCATCCCATTGCTCATTTGTTATAGTCTCAGGCTTCTTATATTTACCATCTAGAGCCTTCTTCAATCTATTTTAGGTCAGCACTACTTTTATCTGGACCCTCAGGATACTAAAACTAATCTTGCCATCAAACTTCTTAATATCAAATTTGGTAGACATTATGAGCCTAAAAACCTGATATCAATTGTATGGGGGAAAAACTGAGGTAATGTGTAGAAGCGAATTCACGATCGATTCAAGGAGAGAAGTGCAAGATTGATTCAATTTAAACCATAAATAGAAATAACGCAAAAATTAAAAGAGCACACAATTTTATGTGGTTCATCTAATATGGGCTATATCCACAGACGATGATAAGTAAGGACAATTTTACTATATAGGGAAAGAATACAAGAGATCCTCAAATGAATAGAGGATTGTAAAGATCTATCACTCTCAATTATTCCAACTCTCAAAGGAAATAGTGAATAAAATGTGTGTGGAACTATGATGCATATTGTGAGTTATTTTCTAAGAGAAGGCCAAAAAAAAACTTATATATATTCTTCAAAATAAAATCCTAAAAAAATCGCTTATTGATGGAGAGTAAAAAAATTTAAATTTCCATTGATGATAGTTAATACTACCAATTAATTTAGTAGTAAAGTCTTTAGTTACTTTAGTTTCATATATAAGTTTTCCATAACCGTAGATTTTAAACTCTACATTGATGACAGTAAATACTATTAGTTAATTTCGTAGCAGAATCTTCTATTACTTCAAATTCACATTGAAGACTTCCATAATCTCATGATTTGAGGTACAAACTCAAAAATTGAAAGAAACTTTTTTTTTTCCAATAACCAAACGAAGCCTGAAGTTCTTAATACATGCTTTTGAGTACCAGTAAGAGATTTCAAGAGGAATATGATAAATTAAAATTTTCAATAATAAATTTTAGAGTTTCATAGTTAGGTTTAGGATTTTAAGATGAATACGATAAACACTGGGGTTGAATGTGTGTATGTATAGAATCAATTATGGTGGAAGATTTTAATAATATAAATGTGTTATGGATTAACACAAAATCTATTTAATTAAATCACATAAAAATTAAATATAGAACCTTGATTATGAATCACACAAAAACAATAAATAAGGAATAACTTATAGAGATATTCAATTGAAGATTCAAACTCAAGTTGATTGCACTATATGACCTCCAATGTCAATTACCTCATGGCTTTATAACCTAATTAGCACCTCCTCAAGTTGAATCTTCCACACAAAGATAAACTAAAAATTTAAAATATAAAACAAACTAAGCCTAGCTAATTCACACTGCTTATGAAAAATAACATAAGATTAAATTCAACTAACAATATAAACTTTACTAATAATGTAACTAAATAATGTCTAACTACACTAACTAGATATGGTTCGTTCTCAAGATTTGGATGTCCGTCTCTATGTTCCATGTATATGGCTTTATTAAATTTGTATAATGACCATTAAGTCAACCTTTAATCCATAACTAAATAAGTAATCATCTTAATAGGTACAATTGTGCTAGTTTGGCCTAATTATTCAACCAAGGCTAAACAAATAGGCTCTATTATCAAATAAGTCGACCCTTCACTTGTAGGGCTTATAAGAAATGCCCCTGTATCAACTATGATATTCCATTTAAGCATGCATTACTCTTGTCATCACATGTGTTTCGTGATTTTATTACCATTTGTATGAATTTCTTGATACCTTATGGGTGAATGATGAATATTATGTCATTTAGTTATGATATTATGTGTGTTTTCATATAAGTGGAATAGTTTATGTATCCTATTTTTGCTTAAGCATGTATCATAGGTTAAAGCTTACCATGACTTTGTGTCATCCATGAGTTAGGTTGTTTCTATTTACTCAATATAGGACTCATACTGATACTACCATATCTTATTGGGTCCAACGATAATCCATTGATGGTGAGAAGCATACTTCTTGTGCAGATTTGATATTAAATGTCATATTGTCATGTTAAAGACTTGGGCTTTAAGATAATTAATCCACATAAATTTCATTTCCCTCAAGGATATTTTATTTATTTTTTATGATGTAGATTTTTAAGTGTTGTATTAACATTTTAATGATGTTATAACTGAATTTCATCTTCTCTTTGCTTTGTTAATATTTTAAAATTAAAGTTTATACTACATTTTTTTTGTTAAATTTTTTGGCAATGATATGGTCTATGTGAAATATTTTCTTTTTATATACCTTTGAATAGCTTCGTGTAGGAGTTTAATCTCTTGGTATAAATTATTTTTAAGATTTTATTAGATAGGTTTCACCTTTGCATCTAGCATGAAATAGATAATGAACATTTATTTCATATTAGTTATTACGATAACATTCTCTATTTCCTTTTTTTTAATTATTCATTTAAATAAAATATTTTAGAAGTAAAAAATGAGGGTGTTATAAGAATACTCATCTTTTAAAACATAATTACATTACTTTTGAGACACAAATGCACATGTTTTTTTATATAAGTGCAAAGGAAAAATACACACATATTTGTAAAAAAAGGTAAATATTCTAGAATAAAAATACACATTCTTTTAGGAGTATTGATGTAAATATATGGGGTATATACATATTTGAAAAAAAAATACACATTCTCTTTTCACTAGAAATAGAAATACACATAAAATAAATGAGAAATATAATTAGAATATGAAATCAGGATCTTCTATATTTTATGCTTGTTTGCCACACTAATTATGCTACTACACATTAGTATTACTTCTTTTACTTTCATATAAGGTACACGTATCCTTATAAGAGAATTATAAGCACCATGAATTGTGTTACTAGTAGTATGATGTAATGATCGAATATTATATAGTTAAATTGAAAGTAGATGAGGGCAGCGTAGGAATAAACTAATGACTTAATGACATGTTGATTTTCTCATTAAAACTAGTGATTTCTATATAATTAAATAATAAACTAGGATAGAGAACTGATTAGTTACCAAATGAAAACTTTAATGCACAACAATAAAAGTTAAGGCACGTATATGGGTAGAAGTGTACAACCATAAACAAACCAATACCATGCAAGAGGAAAGCAAACTAATGTTAACACCATGCAATGAGGTTTTAAACATCCGAAAGGCATATAAACCTGCAACTAGGTTGTAAATGAGCCGAGCTGAGCTAAATATTCCTAGGCTCAGGCTCGGCTTATTTAAATAAACTAACAAGTTGATCAAGCTTTTAACGAGCTGAGTCGAGTTAAGATCATGAGCCAAAATGAAAAAAATAAGCCGAGACTCATCTTTTCTAGCTCAAGCTCAACTCATTTAATAAACAAGCCCAAAAGTGAGGCCCAAACTTGACTCATTTAACTAAAGGAACAAAATGAACTGAGCTTTTAATAAGCAGAGCTGAATATCGAACTAACTCATCTCATTTATAGCCCTACCCACAACTACTTATTGAAATATTCAACATACATGAACGGAAATTAATATATCAAGCTTGCTTCAAATATGTTAAGTAGAAATATGGGGAACATGCTTGGATACAAAAGCCTAGATATTCGCTTTCCTCTCACCCACAACCCTATCCACCTCATCATTGTTCTTGAAAAGAACAAAAGTTGCCCATGAGTTCACTCTCCACTTTTGTGTAATAGCTAGAAAATTATCAACATCAATCTTGGTAAATAAATCTTGATCCATGTACTTGCCCGCAAGATCTTCCATGCTTGGGTAAATAAAAAGACATGGTCCCCACCATTTAATAGATAAATATGTAACACTCCAAAATTCACTATTGTTTTTAATGTAGAAGTAATTAAATTAAAACCCATGAATTCTGGGGATACTACCACTACACTTAGTACCAAATCGGTTCTCTCCGACTATTTCTATACCAAGTGCTAAGGCTAAGAAAATATTTTCATTAAACTCAAGAGTTCATAAAAATAACTAGAAAGATCATAACATAAAAAATCAGAGTACGTGTAAAGAATTATAGTTTATATCCAAAAGAGAAATAAGCTTACAATCAATAAAAGGTTCATTACAAATACTCAATATAAGTAATGAATCATAAAAGGATAAATACAATACAAAAGAAATAATAAAAGGAATTAAATCGCATAAAGAGTGAATAAAGCCATGACACTCAAACTTTAAGCCAAAACATGCTCAACATTCAGCCTCGACTGATGTCTTGTCTACTTGTACAAAGTCTGAAGGGCCTACTTCTCATGGGAATGAGGAGCACCCATGAAAAGGGTGATCAATACGCTACGTATTGAGTAAGGTAACAGATGCACTAAGGCTAACACATAAAATCACATAAACCATGTAGAAAAATAAAAGAGCATAATCATGATAACATAATATCATACAAACATTTTGGTAGATACGTAAAGGCCCATTTATAGTCCGGATTAATTAATTAATTAATCTCTTATCAAAAATTGATTCACACCCTGAATTTTTATCAAATCCATGCGAGTACGGGACATTAGGTCCACACCACTATTATTCGTTGGTGGATCAGTCACTTATAGGGTAAAACCCTAACTACTATTCCTTACTAGTGGATCGGTTCGGCTCCTACTCGCATAGTGTTCTACTATAAGTAATTAGTATCTTTTAGGTGCTTTAGCAAAACTCTGGTTTGTGTTTATTGAGCTTGGGATCCTCCATTATTATAGCCGGTGGACCGTTTACTTGCAGGACATCAGGTCCACACCACTATTATTCATCAGTGGATAGGTCACTTATAGGGTAAGAACCCTAACCAATATTCCTAGCCAGTGGATTGATTGGACCCGACTCAATAATCTTCTACTTTAAATGATTAATGTCTTAAGTATCTTATTCAAAACCTTTCACCCTAGACATGTATGAATCACTCGCTTTACACTTATCCTTCAACTGACCTGTATCATATCATGAGGACCCTACATTTTCTAACTTATCCATCAACATTTTCTCTATACTCAAACTCATACTAGAATTCCAATCACCGAAATATTGGGTTAAGGCCCAATACTAAACACCTCCAAGTCCACTTATCTCCTTACTCTAAGGTTTTCCCCAAAAACCCTAATTTAGGCCTTAGTGGCCTATCTTACTCCATTTCATATAACCCAAATCATTGTAGCACCTCACACATCATAAACCATAAATTCGACCCTCATAATTACACTTTAATCACCAAAAATACATGATACCACAAAAACCCTAAGCAGCTGCACCAAACCCTAATTGACCACACCAAACCCTGGCTTGATCTCCTACATACCCTTATATTGCTCCACGTACTATTTTTCATCCAAAGGGTTCAAACACCCAAACAACACTTACATTACCTTCCTCACATCACAAATCAACAATTTATATGTAAATTTCACTCCCATGCAGACTTTACATATCCCATGCAACCTTATAAACTTTTCGTGCAAACCCTAAAACTCACATGTAAAAACCTTAGATTCAACCAAGACAACCCTAGTTCCATCCTTGCAAAACCCTAGATCTAATCCATATAAAGCCCTTGATTCTTTCATGCAACACCTAAGATTCATCCATACCAAAATCTCGATTCAATCCATACAAAACCAAAGATTCGATTCTTCCATGCAACACCATAGAGTCTGCCATGCAAAACCCTAAGCCTATCCATACAAACCATAGATTTGATTCTCCTATATTACACCATAGATTAGATTCTTCCATATAAAACCATAAATTAGATTCTCCCATATAACACCATAAATTAGATTCTCCCATACAAAACCATAAGTTAGATTATCCCATATAACACCATAAATTAGATTCTCTATACAAAACTATAAATTAGTTTATCCTATATAACACTATAAATTAGATTCCCTCATACAAAACCATAAATTAGATTCTCCCATATAACATCATAAATTAGATTCTCCCATATAAAACCATAAATTAAATTCTCTCACACAAAACCATGCAAAAATAGAAATTAAATTCTCCTACAAAAAAACCATAAATTATACTTTCCTATGCACAACCATAGATTATTCCACTCTTTTGTCTTATTTAAATCCCCATATTATTCTTCCACTCATGGATCATTAAAATACTTAGGTCAACTCACATCTCTTGGTCAACTTACTTCCCTTGGTCAACTTCTTTCTCATTTTCCATTTTCAACCTTTTTCCCACACAATACCACTTTTATACATCCTCACATGCATGTTTAAAGGGCCATAAACTAATCATCACATATTACAATATTTCATCACATATACATAATACACATACCATATAATAACACATGAGCACACTTCAATTCCACGTCATACCACATACAAAATGATTATAATGATAATCATGGGATGAATAGCATATAAAACATATAATGCACATCAACACACATAGGCCTTAATAACAACCTTACCTAAAATGACACTGGTCTTAGAGCATGCTCTTATGCCTCTTTACTAAAAAATACTATTAATTATTAACTTATTCTAAGACCATACTTTTAATAAAATAATAACATATTAATAAAAATAACATTAGCTAATTACTAACTTTGCTAAATATATAAGAAATAATAGTAATATTATAAAAGTTGATAATATAAGATTGAAGATTTTACCCTAATGATAATAATAATAATACTAATACCCAAATAATAATAGTAAAAATACTAAAAAAATAACAACAACAACAATAATAATAGTAACAATGATCATACTAAAAATACTACTACTACTACTACTACTACTACTACTACTACTACTACTACTACTACTAATAATAATAATAATAATAATAATAATAATAATAATAAAAATGATAATAATAACAATACTAATAATACCCATAATAATAATAATAATAATAATAATAATAATAATAATAATAATAATAATAAGGGAAAAATTTGAAAACAAAGTAAAATAAGGGCTTTGGCCCCTTTACCAAAATAATACCAATAATAATATTAGTAACTTCAATAATAATAATAATGAAATAGTAATAATAATAATGATAAAAATAATAATAACCATAATGGTAATAATAGTAAGGATAATTTTTGAAGATATAATGAAGTAGGGTTTCTACCCTACATTGAATAATAATAAACTTATTAAATAATAATAATAATAATAATAACACTAATAACAATAATAAATGCTAATAATAAAATTAATAATAATATTAATGATAATAAGACTTGATATTTATAATACTACTACTACAAATCAAAATAGGCACAATAGGGGTTCACTCCTATATATAATAATAATACTAATAGTGAAAATAAAAATAAAAATAACAATAATAATCGCATAGCAATAACAATAATAATGATAATAATAATAACAATAATAGTAAAATAGTTGTAATAATAATAATAATAATAATAATAATTTCAAAATAGTAATAATAATAATAATAGAAATAATAAGAATAATAATAATAAAATTGAAATAAAAATATAATAGGGCTTTGGCCCTCAATAGAAATAATAATAAAAACATTAATAATAAAAAAATAATAATAACATTAATAATAGTAGTAGTAATAACATATATATATATATATTCGAATAAATAAAATAAAATAATTTAAAGCTTGCATAATTAGTGAAAAAGGGTTGAGAGGGTTTAAGGTTCAACCTTAGGCTGGTGGTGAGAGGCGGCATTAGCGGCAGTGTATGGCGTTAGCAGCGGTGGCCCGAAAAAGGAAAAAGGAAAAAGTTGAAGGCTAGGAGCAAAATAGGGAGAATGAGGGTCAAAATAAGGATAACTATGGTTGGCCAGAAGCAGATGAACACAATAAGGGTAGTGGCGCAACCAAAGGCGGTGTTGCATGGCGGCGGTGATGGTGGCTGAGTAGGGAAGAAGAATAGAAAAGGAGGAGGAGAGGGAGGAAGAGGAAAAGAAATGTCGGGGAAGGTAGAGGAAGGTCTATGGCATAATTTAGGAGGTGAAAGAAGCGGCGGAAGTGGCAAAAGTGTGGTTAATGGTAGTTCGAAGGGTGATGGAGATGAAAAGGAAGGCTAATAAGGGAGGAAATTTTGCATAATCGGGGTGGCTTGTGCAAGAAGAATTGAGGGATATGGGTGGTTTAGCTAGCTAGAGGGTGGTGTAGGGAAGACTTAGGTGGGAATAGTGGGCGGCGAAGTTGGCCGACGGCAGCAGACGAGGCGTCTAAAGTGGTGGTGGTGCATGCTAGTGTTTTCTAGCTAAGAACCAAAAGTTTGATGTAGGACTCATTATAGGGGTATTTATAGATTTTAGAAGGGAGGGTACCGTTTTGTGGGTTAGTTATGGGGTAGTGCAGGTAGGGTTCTGGTCACCGGTAGTGGTGGTTTGCCGGTGGAAGTCAATTTCAGGGCAGGGGTATGCATAGGAAAATGGGGGGAAATTGCACGAGAAATGGGAGAAGTAGGTTGGGCGATGGGGTTAACAGATCAGTAGGGAAAAATAGGAGGGAAATGGCTGGTCAAAGGGGTGAGATTGGTAATAGAATTTTCAACCAATTGGGGAAGAAGTTGAAGGTGTGAACTTTGAGAAGAAAGGAAAGAATAAAGGGGGCTCGACTAGCCGTTCTGGGAAAAAGAAAGAAAGGAAAATGAAGGGGAAAACTGGGATGGTTGACACAATGAGGGGGCGTTTAAATTAAACACTACATTCTTTGGGGTAAAAGAGATAAAGCAGAGCATTGGGACGTAGAAAGAAGATGAAAAGAAAGAAAAGGGAGTGGGCTGTGGGAAAGAGAAGGGAAAGGAAGGAGGACAACAATTGCATTGAAGGAAAGGAAGGAGAGAGGGAGGACTAGGCTATGGGATGGCGTAGGTCAGGGAGGAGAGGGAGAAAAGAAAAGAAAAGAAAAGAAAGGAAAAGAAAGGAAAAGAAAGGAAAAAGGAAGAAGGAAAAAGGAAAAAGGAAAAAGGGAAAAATAAAAATATGAACATTGGGTTAATTAAATTAATTAGGTTATTTGGGATATTTAAAAATAATAATAATTAAATAAATAATATTTAAATCCCTTTTTAGTCTAATTTAGGATTTTTAAAAGGTTTATCATAAATTCCATTTTAATTAGCAAAACATCCAAATTTTCTTTAATTAAATTATTTATAAACTTCATATTAATTTGTAACTATTTTCTCCTTCTTATTTTAAATAAAATAATTTATTTAATTAATTTTCAAAATAACATCCTTAATTAGCTAAAATACACAAATTTCTCCAAATTAAAATACTTGTAAATTTTATTCTTGATTTACCCTATTTAATTCCCTTTTATTTTAATAAAAAATAATTTATTTAATTAATTTTTCTAATAAAACCTTATTTAACTATAATTTTTAAAATTAAAATTTTTGAGGCATTTCAAAATATGCACAATCTATCATCAAGTCATATATGTTAAGAGTTCAATATATGCCACTAAAAATCTGATATGCACATGTGCAGTTAAACATACGCAAGGTAGGCATATTTCCTCGCTTATCGTGCATATTTCTATTGGAACTGGACCAACGCCACACACAAATACAAAGGTTTATGGTTTATGCCAAAAATATAAAATGGTCTTTTCCTTCTTTATTCTTCTTCTTCATGTTTTTTTGGGGGGGGCAACTTTAGATGGTAGTGAATGAATAACCGCGAACAACATTGACGGAAAAATTGGTAAAATAATGCATTTAAAAATTTCACTTATTAAAATAGCAATTTTACAAACAAAATTTTAATAATATCATTTCTTTTAATCTTTTTTGAAACTGTGTAAACATTTTCATGCATACCTATATACACCTGAATATATAATATATGCATACTAGATGCATAGTTAATATGTACTAAATATACAATATAATTTTAATTAAATTTTCTTTTTATTTGATCTAAAACTATATATTATTTTTGTGCAAGTAATTTGTACTAAATGTATAATATTTTTTTTTATTAAACTCACATAATATTAAAAATGCAAAAAGTGTTATCATGACATTTTTGGTAATGAAAGTATTATTTCAGTAATTTTAAATTTTAAATTTGCTATTTTAGCAATTTACCCTTAATTGATAGAAGGTGATATGATATAAAAATCAATATTTTAGGAATCTTAGAATAAATGCATCAAAATAAAGTTGCATAATTATAATGATCACTGTTATTCCATAAGCCTTTTCATCGGCATAAGAATAAAGAAGCGACAAGCAAGACCGAAGATAAGCTACCAACTTGTGATGGCATTACATTTACGGGTAAGTATAGTATTCTGCAAGATAAGACTTTAATTTCGGAAAATTCACTTAAAACTAGACAAGAAAAGATGCCTTTCATTTATTTTCAACATAAATAAATAATGCTCACTAATTGGCCTTTAATTATAAATAATGAGCCATAGATTTGAAAAAAAACACATTATTTTATATCTTTTATCTAGGAATATTATTCCCTAAAGAGATAAAATTATTGATGGATTCCGTAGGCTCTCAAAGGATAAAAGTCTGGAATTGGAACAGATTCCTAGAAGGGAGGATGTTCAGATAGAAATTTGTTCTTGTGATCCCTCAAAAGCACTAGGTTATGATAGATATCATCTAGGGTTTATCCTAAAAATGTGGGCGATTATTGGAGAGGATTTCACCGACTTTTTTTGATATTTTTTGTGCTCAAGAAAACTTCTGCCCGCTCTCAACACCACATTAATCGCTTTAATTCCTAAAGTGGTGGATGACGAGGAAGTTAGTAAATTTATACCAATCAATTTAATTGGTTGTATTTATAAGGTGATTACGAGGATCCATGTCCATCGGTTGAAACAGGTAATTGACGAGTGGTGAGTGATTCCTAATCATCTTTTATTGATGGGAGGAGCATTTTGGATGGGGATTTGGTTGCCAATGAGATCGTTCAATGGGCTAGAAGGAGGAAACAGTCGAAGGGAGTCATGATCAAACTAGACTTTCAAAAGGCTTATGATAGTATTAGATGGGATTTTGTTGACAACATTTTAGATATTATGGGATTTAGATATAGGTTTAGAGGATGGGTTAAAGAGAGTATTTTGACCGTAAGTGTTTCGGTTCTTGTTAATGGTTCCCCCTCAGCACTTGTCAAGATGGATAGGGGGTTGAGATAAGGCGACCCTATATTACCTTTCCTTTTTGTGTTAGCAGTTAAAGCATTTAATCAACTCATCAGGCAAGGCATGGATACAGGTCTTTTGCAAGGAATAAAATTAGGTAGGGACAACTTGAAAGTTACCCACCTTTAGTTTAAAGATGATATAATGATTTTCTATGGGGCATTGGCTACAAATGTCAGGAACCAGAGAAGCTTGATTGATTGCTCTTATCTACTATCGGGCCTTCAGGTCAATTATAGCAAACCAGTTCTAATTAGTTTGGGTGTGGATGGGAAATTCCAGAAGGAAGCTACTAAGATAATGGAGTGCGAGGAGGGATCTTTACATATGAGTTTTTTTGCCATTCCTGTGGGGGATGACACAGGAAGAAGAGACACATGGAAACCAGTGATCGACAAGATAAAGCAAAGGCTATCTGGTTGGAAGGAAAGAGTTCTATCAAGAGCAGGAAGACTTATCCTAATCAAAAGTGTTCAGAATAGTCTACCAACATATTATTTAAGTTTGTTTAGAATTCCAAACAAGGTCATTAAGGAAATCATTTATATTTAGATAAAATTCTTTTAGAGCGGTAGCAGAGATAGGAAGAAGTTACCACTGGTCAAATGGGGTCTTATTCAAAGGCCTATATCTATAGGTGGCCTGGGAGTGGGGGATATTGTGGTAAGGAATAATGCATTGCTTTTCAAATGGTTGTGGATATTATTATAATGGAGGGGGCTTCATGGAAGAAAAATATTTCTCCAATTTATTTGGGAGAACAACTGAGTTCATTAGAAATTTCAACATTAAGGACAATTTGGTCCCCATGGATGGATATTAGTCGAACTGGGAGAGATAATCCTACTCTAAAATTGGGTATGAAGATTATGCTTAGGGATAGTAAAACTCTTAGATTTTGGCATGATGATTGGTCTAGGAAAGGTCCTTTGAGGCTCCTTTTTCCTAGATTATATAGTGTAGCAGAGCATCAAGACAAAAGGGTGGTAGGGATGGGCAAGTGGGATGACTCTTATTGGGACTAGAGTTTTGAGTGGAGGAGGCAACCTTTCAGGTGGGAGGAGGCCCATGTGGAGCAATTGCAGCTAACTATTCAGTAGGTTTGTCTTAGTAAGGATAAGCAAGACTCGATCATATGAGCACCTGATGACTCTAGTGTCTTCTTAGTGAGATCTTTCTACCAGAGGTGCTATCAGCTTATCTTTAGGGATGATTCGAGTATCAGACCAGCCATCCTAATGTGGAGAAACTTAGCGCCCCTAAGGTTTAAAATTATAGCTTGGTTTGTGGCTCAACAAAGTCTTAACATAAAGGAAATATTGGCCAAGTTATAAATCATAGACATGCATGAGGCTATTTATCCCTTCTGGAGAACGGAGCAAGAATCAACTAATCACCTTTTTCTACATTATTTAGTGATCAGGAAAGTTTGGTACGACATCTGTGATTGGATTGGATATTCCTGGGTAGTTCCCAATTCAGTCGAAGACAATGCTTTTGCTTGGCTGGGAGCCATCGATAAGGGTCTAAGGGGGGAAATTTGGCAACCTGCCTTTTTTTGTTATTATGGGCACCATTTGGAAGTTTAGAAATAGAAGAGTGTTTGAAAATATTGAAGTTTGCAGGGGATGGATGCTTATGCATGTCAAAATGAAAATAGGTTTTTGGTTTAAAAATTGCAGAAAGGAGATTCCTTATTGATCGGAGAAGGTGGTGCACAACATTCAAACCCTATTGAGTTAGGGGTTTTTTCTGTCGTTTTTCTTGCTAGGGCGAGTGTGTGGCCTTTTATGATTTTTTGGTGCGTTTGTCTCTTTGTGCTACTAAACACTACTACTTATCAAAAAAAAATTTACAGCTCACAACCTAGTCCTTAACAATCCATATGTAGTCACATCTCACAAAATAATCCTATACCCCATAGTCACATACTCCACTAACTAGTAAACCAAATAAATCTATGAACTAATTTGTTTCACTAGAGTCAAGAAAAAAGAAAGGCCTCACGTAATAAATAAATAAATACTATTTTTGTTTCTCTTTCTCTTTAATTGAGATAATTAAATATGCAACAAATCCATAAATTAGAAATCTAAATCCCATGCAAAAGTCATAGAACCACAAACAAACAAAAATAGAAAGGCCTTATATGCAATAGAAGATACACACACACACACACACACACACACACATACATACATGTTAGTTAGGCGAAATCTAAACCCAAATTGATCACAATCCTTCATTTCTAGTGATTTTCTTACATAAAATAGAAAAAGAGTTTAGATACAATATTATATATCTGATTTCCTTAAAACTTTTTATTGAGTTGCTGAATAAAAAAATGCCATAGACATGGACTTAGAATCCCAGCAAAGAATCATCCTAACTAAATCCATAAGTTTTTTTTAAAAAAAAAAGGAAATCACAAAGAACATCACTCATTTTCGGACTTTAAGAGTGGCATCCAGAGCACTTAATTCCTGCTTCTAAAAATTATGGACAACTATAATGGGTAGCAGCAAATAACTACAGCTTTTTTAGTCTAAGTCTAAAATGATTTTCATATCTGTCATATGGTTTAATATGAGCCCTTATTGATTTACATACTCTTATTTCCATTTTATCACTAATTATAAGTGAAATACATCTTTCCCCTTTACATTACTCATAATGTATGCCATAAGTTATGATCCATTTAATCCTTTGATTTGGAAAATAATCCATTTTAAAAAAATTATTTCATCACATTAATAATCATGATATAGTCCTAAATATAACCCACAAACATAATCGAGCCACAAAGCAATAATTTATGCAAACTAGTTGAACGAGTTGATCGATTGTACCAATAAGTCGATCAATTTGGGTCGACAAGTTGATTGGTTCAACTTCAATTAGACCATGCTTCCTTTAAACTAGTCAAATATTTGGGCAAACCACTCGAATGTTCATAGACCATTCAATTAGTTTTTCCGCATTAGTCGATGGGTTTATGTAGAGAGAAAGACTAAGGTCACTGTAGGTAAACTAGTCGATGGGTTGATCAACTAGTCAATTGTTCTAGGAACCAGTTAATTAGTTTAACCTAACTGGTCAATCAGTTTACTGTAACACAACATAAATTCACAAATTTCATGTAAATTCTGGCGTAAAAAACATTTTTACTCATATTAGGACATGTATCATCATCAACCAATATATCCCTAACTAGATTATTATGCAATTCTTACCATAATATTATCATAGCCTATTTTTCCTATTTTTATGCTCTTTTCTCCACTTATGTCATTTAAACATGTAAATCATGCATACAACTGCATTCATTCATACTCATATGTATAATCCAATACCTCTCTTACCGGAACATATGCTAACATTTTAAGAGCAATGATACTTACTTGATGTAGGCTAAGTCCCCCCAAAAATATGATTTCCAAATCTGTGAAAACCTCAACTCTTAAAACCATAAAAACTAAAATCTTAACTTAGGTAATATACCAAAAATTCATAAAATTTTGAATAAGAAATAGAAAGGAAAAATAACACACCACTACGAAAAAAATAAGGAAAAACCTAGATGGACCACTCAACCCTTTCCAATGATCTAACTCTTTCTTTCTTAATAATTAGAAACAAGATAGAGCTAGAGGTAGGATCATGAGAGTGTGCAAAACAATTTGGCAAGTGCTTGAAGTGTGGAAGACAAGAAGAGAATGCATAACTTAGATAAGTTTTGGTGGCTAAAATAAAGTGCAATGCATGGAGGATTGGGGCTATTTATAGCCAACCAATCGAAGAAAAATATAGAGGTTTCGGAGAGCAACTCGAAAACCTACATATGATTGTTTGAATTTGATTAGAACGGAAAGATTTTCCTAGGATTTGATGTCCTAGTCTTCTAAGCTCAATTTCGGACTCTAGGGAGATCAAGTCAAATAAGCTAGAATTGTCATACATAAATGAAGAAATAGGAGGTCAGCGTAGAAGGAATCTTCCAACTACCTAGAAGCACACCCAAGGTCTAACCAATTGATCTCATTATTGGGTAGAGGAGAGAGGGGGAAGAAGACAATTGGCTAAGGTCATTTCTCTCTTTCTCATGGCCTTAATCGACATCTAAAACACATCAAGGTAATATTTTAGGTTAAATGGATCATAAAAATGGTAAGGCATCTCTTAGGGAAAATTTGTATGAATTGGTAAAGTTCTAATTTAGTATAAGGGATTTTTTTTAGAAAAGAAAAACTTAAAAAATATGTTCTAGCTCTATGAACCAGTCGATCTGTTTAAGTATACCAGTCAACTGCTCATCCATCAGTCCATCAGTTTGGTTGAAGAACTCAATTTGGCTATCAGTTCATAGAACCAGTTGATGGGTTTCGCCTATAAAACTCATTAAACTTCATTTTTCTAACATGATTTAAAATAAATTTTTATTCCAAATCAAATCATAATATTAAACTAAAATCAGAGGTCTAAAATTCATCAAAATTTCTCGTCCATCTATACACAAAAGTGTGGGGTATTATAGAATGAATGGACCGGTCGGGTTTTCATTTTTTTAAAATACATATATATGTAAGAGGGTATAAAATGCCTGGAAATTATTTACAAATAATTTTATTTGAAACTCATTTAATGAAAACCCTTTTAAAAATATCTTAAGGCATAAAATCAATATAAAAGCTATTTACAGGATTTTACAAATGCTTTTAGAAGAAAATAACATGAATACAATTATTTGTATTATTTTGAATAACTTTAAGACTTTGTAAAAATAAATAAATTCAAAGATGCAAACATTTTCTACGGATAAATGTTTCATTAACCACAAATAATTTAAATGTTTCCGTGGATTTTACTATTTTAAAGGAATTTTTATAATTTAAATAATATATTTTATTAATAATATATAACTCTAAAATAAAGTCTTAAGCACACAATAAAGTTATAATAAAAAAATAATTTTAAAATATAAAAAATTAAAACATAAGAAAGATTGAAAAAATATATTTTTCAATGAAAATTGAAATAAGAATAATACAATAAAATCAAAGTTGTGAATGAATTTATTTAGAATAGTCCGCAATGACAACAATTAATTAAATTCTAATATGAATTCAAAAACGTTGATAAAACTATAAAATGAATCAAAATTAAAATAATTAAAAATTTTCATCAAATTATGCTAATAGAATCATTAAGTTTGAGAAATTTGAATTTAAAAAATATGGGGTATAACACTTGCTTCTTCAAATGAGGATGCATTCACCTAATAGAAGTCACAAAGGTAATCAGAGTATGCACTCACTGGTATCCTATGCCAAGACCTCAATTTATCATCAATTACTATTAAATCCCTTGATATCTAGTGTCTCATAAATCCTCCACCATTAACAACCCTAGGTGTGGAATATCGGTGAAAGATAAATCTATATATCTAACTATTGGAGCTAGCCATGGCTGAATTTGTGGCAAATTAAGTAAAAGATAATATCTATATTTAGATTACTATAGATTATAAAGCATTTATTTATTTAATATCATTTTTATTTTCATTTTTCTTTGTAACTACTTTGGAATTTCGAGAAAATTTTGGAACCTTTGTAACTATTTTAGGAAACGTATTTATCCTCATGTAGGGAATGAAGACCATTGTTTTTTTTAACTTGTTTTTTATTTTGATTTGAAATTTCGTACATGTAATGAAAGTTTAGAACTTTTGTAACTACTTTCAATCTAATTACAATGCTTTAAATTTGTTTGAATATAGGAACATATAATTGAATTTAACCCATCATTTTTCCTACGCAATAATTAAAAAATTAGAACAAACCAATCAGCTCAATCAGTTTGACTAGGTACGAGGTTGTTATTCAATACGAAACTACTTAGTTTTGAAATTAGCATTCCAAATGAAAAAAAATTGATTGAATAAAAAAATTGGGTTGTACTTGTTAACCCACTTGAATTAGTTTAATCTAATACATGTTAAATGTTGTCAGTGGAATTATTAGAGGGAATTTAAGGCTAAATAAATTGGTTACCTGATTAGATGAGTTAAACTAGGATTGGATTAGATCATACTGAAGTCATATCAGATAATTGTTTGAATAAAAGTAATTATTATACATTTTTAATAATAATTTATTTAATTACAAGAACTATATTTAATCATAATAACATATACACACAATTACCACCCATAATAATCGTTATACTACATACATAATCAATTATTTAATCACAATTACTGACATACATACAACAATTGTTATACCTTTCAAATAATAAGTTATTTAATCACAACAAATACATCAATAAATTATAATCAAATTAAACATTTATATACATATAATAATAATAAATGTTTCATCCAACATTTATATAATGATGAATGATAACATATATATACATATATGTATGTATGTATGTATGTATGTATGTATGTATGTATGTATGTATGTATGTGTATTAGTTAACAATTAAGAAAAAAAAACATACATGTGGTGGCAACAGGCAGTGGTAGTGGTGCTCTAGCAACGACGATGGCTGGCAAATTTTCCAAATAAAATAAAAAATTAAATATAACATTCATGAACTAATTGCATAAAGAAAATAAAATGAATCAGAGGAAGAAAAAACAAAGGATGTGGCAACTACTATGGTAGCAGTGGTGTAAGGTGTGATATAGAAGAAAAATCGTAGTGTATCATAGAAGAGAAAGAGAGCATAAAATAAGAAACTAAGTCAAAATCAACTAATTATTATGACAACATAAAATAAACACAATAAATTAAATAAAAACTAAAGATTAGAGTAATTTTCTTACCTTTATTTACAATCAGCGAGAAGAGAGCAATGAGAGAAAATTGTAGTGTATTGGAGAAGAGAAAGAGACGACCAAGGAGCATGAGGCATGAGCTAAAGTTTGATATGATTTTTAGTGACGATGTATGTTGTCACTAATAATGGAAACAAATGTGTAGTATACGTGTCTCTTTAGTGACATCATTTGGGTTAATAGCGATGATAAATCGCCGTTAATGATGCAATGTTGAAAAAATAACTTACCTACTAATTTTCCAAAAATTTTCACTGCATTAGTTGTCCCTATAGACACTACTAATGAAATCAAATATTGTCACTAATTATATTTTCATCAAAAAAAATATTCAAGAAAAACTTAGATGATAATTTCTCGTGAATAAATTAGCAACAACTTTCTTCGAGATGAATTTTTTTCATAGTTTTGAAGCTTCCAAAGTTACTTTCAGCAACTTGTAATTGCTAATAAGAAATTTTTGGAATGACAAAATTGTCATCCTTAAAACAATCATCTTGAATTTACCTTTTTCTTATAATATTATGTGAAATATTTTCTTTCCATATGCCAATGGATAATTTTTTGTGGGAGTTTATTCTCTTTGTGTAGATGATGTTTAAGATTTTATTGGATAGATTTTAGCCTTACATCTAACATGAAGTTGATAATAGACATTTATCTTATATACGATTTAGCAATAAGATTTCCTATTTTCTATTTTGGCTTTGATATTATATGAACGAAAAATGGTGGGGTTATATAAACACACATCTTCTAACACATAATTACATTTCTTTTCATGCACAGATATACATCCGTTGTTTAAACAAGTGCAGAGGAAAAATACAAACTTGCTCTAAAATAAACATACATATTTTAGATTAAAAATATACATCCTTTAATTAGTATTTATGTAAATATAAGAAGAAATATACATAGTAAAAAAAAATACACATTCTCTATTTAGTGAAATGAGAAATACATATAAAACAAAAACAAAATATTGAAATTTGAACTAGGGATCTTCCTTACGTTAAGTTTGTTTGCTCCACTAGCTATGCTACTAAATATTACTAATTTACTATAATCTTTTACTTTCATATTTTTTTTTTATGGTTTATTGATTAAACAGAAGTCCAGACAAAACTGGAAAACAAGGACTCGTCAGTCTGGAACCCACCCACATAAAAGAGACCCCCAAAGGAAAATGAGACCACCAAGTAACAAAGATCAAAAGAAAGCCAAACATTGAGGGGACCAAACCGCTTAGCTATAACAATGTAATTGATGCACAATATCATCAACCCTATAGTCACCGATGTGATGCCTGTCCTTTAGCCATAATGCCACCCTAGTCTTGATCAGCATCAAAATCCAGTTCATACAAATATTGGCATTATCAAACACTACTTTATTTCGAAACTCCCAGATGGTTCCAACCACTGTGAAAAAGGCTGCGATCTAGATTTTACCTTTCCCGCCTTTCCACCCCACTCCTATCCAGGCTAAAAAAGCCTGGTACGTGCTCCCCGGCATGACCCAATTATACCCCATCCAGTCGCACATGTCATACCAAAGTCGCCCCGTGAGTCTACAGTGCAGAAATAAGTGCAAGGTCGTCTCCGTTTCCGTACCACAGAAGGGGCACAGGGCATCACTAATCTTGATAAGATGTAACCTTGCAAGCCTCTCCTTTGTGTTAAGTTTTTGTTGGATCACAAACTAGGTCAATAGTTCAATCATTGGCGGTGCTAATCCAAACCAAACTTTTCTATACTTTGTCCCTGTTTCTTCATCCCCTACCTCTTCTCTGAAATGTGCTTCACAAAAGGATTTGACTGTGTACCCCCCACTGTTGTCATAATTCCAGAGTATGCCGTCCTTCCCCTGTTTGCTTGGTAAGGTCTGACTGATCAAGTTCATCATTTGCTATTCTTGTTCCTCTTCCCATACAAACAGTCTTCTCCTCCAAACAATACTCCTGTTCTAGTACGCTCCGTCCCAAACCCCCATGTTAGCCACTTTTTCGTTCTACTGACCGAAAACTGAGAATAATCTTGGAAATCTATCGCACAAGTTGCCGTCACTCACCCAGTTGTCATGCCAGAACCTGATCTTTTCCCCGTCCCCTAAACTTATCTTTATGCCTTCCACCAGAAGCTTGCTATCACGGCCTCGTTTGACAATATCTCCCTATGTAGACTTGCCTCTGTCGCTCCCTGGGATTTCTATGATCCCCTTTTGAGCCTTTGGATATATGGCCTCGATGACCTGTTTCCACAAGGCTCCCTCGCTGGTAAAGAAACGCCACCACCATTTGAAGAGTAGAGCGTTATTTTCTACCGACAGGTTGCCTGCCCCCAATCCATCCATACTTCGTGGTTTCTGAATCGTACTCCATCGAACTAAAGGCAGATTCTTCCTCTCTCCACTCCTTCCCCAGAAAAAGTTTCTCTGAATGCGGATTATCTCCTTTATTACCCCTTTTGGGATGGTGAACATGCTCATGTAGTACATTGGCAAGCTATTCAGAACGCTCTTGATCAGAACCAGTCTTCCTACTCTAGATAGTGTCCTTATCTTCCAGCTTTGCAGACGCTTTTGAATTTTCGTAATCATCGGTTTCCACGTCTCTATTCTTCTAGGTTTTGTGCCTAAAGGCAATCCAAGGTAGGTACAAGGCAAATGTCCCACCTAACATTGAAAAACCTCTGCCATCTCTTTTGTCTGATTCATATTTATACCCAACCCTATCACTTCTGTCTTGGAGGAGTTGATCCTAAGCCCTGATAATATGGAGAAATAGTCAAGCACCCTCCGCCAATTCAACACATTTTCTCTTGATTCTTCGCAAAACACCATTGTATCATCAGCATATTGTAGATGAGACACCTCCCGCTACTCATGCCCCACTTTTAAACCCCGAAGCACTCCTACTATCAGACCCCTTTGCGCCAGCTGATTGAAACCCTCTGTAGCCAGGACGTACAGGAAAGGGGATAGTGGATCCCCTTGCCTCAGTCCTCTCCTCATCCGAAACGAGACAGTAGGTGTCCCGTTGACCAGAATAGAAATACTGGCTATTGAGAGACACTCACTGATCTATCCTCTCCAGATATTCCCAAACCCCATAAGCTACAAGATCAAGTCAACAAAATCCCATCTCACTATGTCGTAGGCTTTATGAAAATCTAGCTTGATTATCACCCCTTGAGTACCTTTGTTCTTCTGCATCCAGTGCACTATTTCGTTTGCAACTAGAACCCCATCAAGGATACTTCTCCCCGCGATAAAAGCTGATTGAGTGTCACTAACCAATGGCTGAATAACCTGCTTGAGACGCTCTGCCATGATCTTTGTGATAACTTTATAGATGCACCCAACCATGCTAATGGGTCTAAAGTGTGTTACCTCCTCTACTCCTTGCACTTTTGGAATGAGAGTTACTAGGGTTTTATTTAGGGAATTTGCTAGTCATCCCGTGTTGAAAAAATCCGTCACCACTTTCGAGAAATCATCCCCTATTATATTCCACATCTTCTTGATGAAACCCAAGTGGAATCCATCATACCCAGGCGCCTTCATAGGATCACAAGCCCATACCGCCGCTTGAACGTCGTCCTTCGTTGGGATGCTCTCTAGCCACTGGTTTTGCTCCTGATTAATTACTTTGAAACGCTCTCCTGTCATTCTGATCTCCGGTAGGTCGTGGTTTCCGAAAAACTCCTTGTAATAAGAGGTAATCACCCTCTTTATCTGTTGTGCATCTTTTACATACCTCCCCTTCACTTTTAATTTGTGGATGGCCGCCTTCCTTTTTCGAACATTTGCAATCACATGGAAATACTTTGTGTTCTTGTCTTTTTCCCTGAATCCCCGTACTCTTGATACTTGATGCCAATAACTTTCTCTTCTTTTATGCCACAATCAAAGCTGCTTCTGCAACGCCAATCTTCTAGCTAGAGCCACTTCTAAAACAGGATTACTAGTGATCGTAACATCCAACTTCTGCATCTCTATTTCTAAAGTCGTGATTCTTTCTTCAAAATTCCCGAACTCTGTCTTATTCCAAACTCTGAGCGGTTCTTTGATCAACTTGAGCTTTTCATGACAGGGTACCTCCCCCAATTTTCCCCAACATTCAACCATAAAATTTCTGAACTTCGGATGAGTGAACCACATATCCCAGGCTCTGAACGGTTTAGGGCCCCCCGTAGTGGGACTCAGTACTAAACGGATCGGGTTATGATCAAACAACGACCTCCGCAACCCCACACAACTCAGATGGGGAAAATGAGTAATCCACTCTTGGTCAATTAGGAACCTATCTAGCAAACTTGCCGATCCCGATCTATGCCACGTGAATTCCATGTTCTCTGGTTTTATGTCGATAAGACATAATTTATCTATCCATTCATTAAAGGACCTCATGCTACGCGTTTCAATTGTGCCCCATTTTCTCTCCCTAGGCGATCTGACCTCATTGTAATCCCCCATGACTAAAAAAGGTCTGTGAACCATCTCGATTTCACTCCACACTTCTTTAAGCAAATGTTCCCTAGCACGACCCTCAGAAAAGCAATATAAAAGTAACACTGCACAATTGAAATTAAACTGGAGAAAGTACCTTCGAGCAGAATCCACCGGTTCCCGGACTTAACATTCTCCACCTTCCATTTTCCCGTATCCCAGGGGCAGATCAAGCCTCCACTTCTCCCCGTTGCTGCAACATCATCCCATACAACATCAGTACTGCCCCAAATCCTCCTTTTCCACCCTTCCGAGACCAAGTCATGCTTAGTCTCCACCAAACCCAAGATCCAAGGCTTCTCCCTAGCTATGAGAGGTCGAATGCTAGAGATCTTGTCGTGGGCTTTTATCCCCCTAACGTTCCAACTTATAATAACCATAAACAACATTTCAATAAACCACCCATCTATGATGTCGGAGAATGAGTCGCTAACAATCCCGCCTCCTTGCAACTCTTTGGCTTCTCCTTACCGTTGTTATATTCTTAACACAAGCTAGTTCATCACTAGAAGATAGACCTAGCCTCTTCCCTAACTTCCATGATTCTTCTGCTTCCCTTATATCCTGTCCCTCATCCTTTTCATCTTCTGCGAAGATACCCCTCTCTCTGGACGAGCCTTTTCCTTTTGTTCCTACTGCATCGGCACCTTCTAACTGCAGCATAACAGGGCTGAAAATGTGGGCTGTATCAAAACCCGGCGGTGGGTTGAGTTCCAAAATTTTTCCCTAACCACGCACCTCATCCCGACTCTGCATTATTTCCTCTTCCTCAACCAAACTGTACTTCACCCCGGCTTCCTTTGTCTCTTCGGAAGTCAAGTCTTCTGCCCTCTCACCTCTTGTGTCAGCAGCTGCTTCGATAATAATGCATCCTCCACATGACTCTTCGAATCCAGCCGTTACCTTCCTCCCTGTTTCCCATGCGGTTGGTGTGCGCATTGAGTTAATAAACTCCTCTTCGAAACCTAACACTGGTTGATCCTTTTGTCTTCCTTCCTTGCAATCTACGTCCACGTCATATGCCCTCTCCTCCCCCCATGTGCTATCTCTATCCTCATTCGCTTGAAGATCTGACTCAGCCACTACCGTCTTTTGAGACGTCCCACCTGACTCTTCACCTTCCTCCATTACCGAGCTTGTCGTCGCCTGCATTTGTTTTCCCTTCATGCTGTCGTTCCGCCATGGAAGGTAATTACTGCCTACCTCTTGGAGGATAACGTCGAAGCTCTGGCCATTCACCTTAATGATTGCCCGGTCTCTTATGTCCTCCAGGGATTCAGTATCCACCAAAATCTTAGCTGACTCCATGGACAGGCGTCTATCCGTATCCGAATCGCAGCAAATTATCTTTCCCCAGGGTTGGATGACTTCCTGGAAGACTTCGGTGCTCCAAAAACATGCCGGGATCCCTCTTAACTCCACCCACATCCTTCTTTTATTACAAGCATCCTCTAACCTCCATCTTCTCACTATCGGGAAATGATCATGTAGCATGCTGTCTTCCTACAAAGCCCGTGTGCTCTCTTCTTTTGATTCGAACGTGAGGAGGAAACAATACCTCCCAAAGTCACTTACCTTGCATATAGTTGTCCAGTTTCGCATCAATTCCTCCGCGACAATGATCGGGTTGCAAGGTTGATAACTTTCGGCAATTAGGCTCCGTTCCAGACAGTCGAGGATGTCTTCCTTTAGTGTGCATTGTATCACCCTCCCGCTTGGAACCAATCCTGGTTCTTGAAACGTGGTCCCTCCGGTTACCTCTACATAAGATCTAGCATCCTTGTGTGCCTCTTCCTTCTTCCTGTCCACACCATCTCCCTCTTTTGCATGGTTGTGATTCTGTCTCTGGCCCTCCTTCTCCTCTCCTTTGTAAAATCTAGCCCTTTTAACGTGTAGCTTAATCCCATGCAGCAACATGCCGTTCGTCTTCCTGATAGCTTCCTCCGCTTCGTCTTCCTTTAGGAACCTGATGAACCCAAAGTGAAGGTTCGAGAACTTCCTTTCCTTCCTGCATATATAGCAGTCCGCAACTCTTCCAAATTCGTCAAAAATCTCCCTCACTTCCTCTGCTTGAGTCCCCTTCTTCAGGGTATCTACAAAGATCGTGAAGGTCTCCTGGGTGCGCCTTACTGTCTGCCATTGCCAATATCTCCCTATTCTCTGAGCTCCTTGTTGTCTTCGGGTCGCTGCGTCTCTAGGCATACCCCATCGATGGTCGCTGGCCTTACTTGGATGTGTATAGTGTTGAGGGTGTCGCATGCATGGAGCCATTCCCGTATATACAAAATTATCCTTATTTAATCAAAATTATCTGAAACAAATTTTCCGACGGGATAAAAAATAGACGACTTGTGTCTAGTTCATCTTTTTTGTTTGTGTGGTTGAGTTGTACAGACTCAGAATCACATCATCTTTTACTTTCATATAAGAGATGTGCCGATCCTTACAAGAGAATTTTAAGTACCATGTTCTGTGTTACTTGCAATACGATGCCACACTAGGGTACAATATAGTTAAATTCAAATTACGTGAGGACAGCGTAGGAATAAAGTAACGATTACATGATATGTTGATTATTATCTTATTAAAACTAGTGATTTCTATATAATGAAATAATTAAGTGGGACAGAGGAATGATTATTTACCAAATGAAAACTCCAATGCACATTATTAAAAGTCAAGCCATATATAGAGATTAAGTGTATAACACAAACAATCAGACTAAGTTGAATGTTTCGAACTCACTTGAAACGGGCACAGCTGTACGACCATAAACAAACCGATACCGAGCAAGAGAAAAGTAACGAAATGCTGGCACGTGCATTGAGGTTTTACATATAAACCAGAGTAGCTTATTGAAAAATTATACGTAATATGTAAGGTAATAATATCTGAAGCTTGCTTCAATTGCGTTGTTGAAGCAGAGCCGAGGTCTCGAGCTTCATGGGATACAGCATCCTGGAGCTCCTCTCTCCTCGCACCCACTCTCCTTTTCACCTCCTTTTCATACTTGATAAGAAAAAAAGTTGGTACTGCCGTCACTCTCTGTTCTCGTGTAAAATATCCCGTAGCTTATAAACATCAAATTTGACGAACATGGCTTTATCCTCATTCTTCTCCGCAAGATCTACCACGAGTGGATAAATGAAACGGCATGGCCCACACCAATCAACAGAGAAATACGCCACAACATATCATGTCATGTATGTGGCCCGTGCGGGCGTAGCCTAGTTGGTTGGGGCATGGTATGTGGCGCTATGGTACCCGAGTTCGATTCCGTCGGAGGACAAGCTGCAGTGTGGGAGTTTTAACCCTCCGTTTGTGGAGGTGGCTCCTTATGGTCGCCCTGGCTCCGGACCTGCCATGAGCTCAGCCGCTGGATCACCGTAATTTACCTCCTCCGTGATGGTTGACGGGCCGGCTGGCGGAGGCCCTGGGGGCGAGGGAATCGCCTTTTGGCGCTATGGCGCTATGTATGTTTAAGAGTACTCATTATGGGCCATAGTAAATCTGATATACTCACGCACACGCTTAAACATGGCCGCGGTAGCACCAACACCTTTATGCCAAAAGGATAAGAAGCACAGATTCTTGATTGATATATATATTTTGGCAACTTAAGAGGGTAGTGAATGAATAACCACGAACACATTGATGAGAGGGTGACATGATATAAAATTTCAATGCATTGGGAATCTTGGAATAAAACCATCAAAATAAAGTTGCGTAATTATAATGGTCACAGTTATTCCATAAGCCTTTTCGTTAGCATGGGAATAAATGAGCGACAATCAAGAGAAGCTACCAATTTGTGATGCCATTACGGATCAAACAAGTAAGCATACGATTCCGAAAGAGTAGACTTTAATTTCGGACAAGACACTTACGACTAAACAAGAAAATATACCCTTGGTTAATTTTTTCCATATAAGGGGTAAATATAACTCAAGAACAAATAATTAAGGCTCATAACTAACCTCTAGTTATAAATAATAAGCCACAAATTTGAATAAATAAATAAAATACGTATTATTTTATATCTTTTATCCAGAAATACCCATTCCTAAAGAGGGGAAAAAATTACTACTACCAATAAAATTGGAGTCTTGAATATTAGAGTTTTGAGTTTGAATCCGTAATACTTTTATTTGTGCATTTTTATGGACGTAACCAAATGACTCGTCCATATGCAGACACGTTTGTGCATGCTAACCAAACTTCTTTGGCGGCCAACCCTATTCTCATATCTTCATCCAGAGTCACCAATCGTGCACCTCACCACATCACTAGCCCTGCTTATGTTGGAAACAGGAGGGTTTCTAATTCAGCAAAGGGGATGGATAGGCAGTTGTTTTTTGTGTTTGTTGACAACATTGCGGGGGATGTTAGAAGATGGGAAGTGCAAGAGGTGTTTGAAGCGGCTGGGAAGGTGGAAGATGTTTATATCAATAAGAAGATTAGGCGGGGAACAAAAGTCTTGTTCGGCTTTGTGTGGTTTAGGAATGAGAGAGAGGCTAGGGAGGCGGTGTGAAAGTGCAATGGGATGCTACCACATGGATCAAAGCTATACGTGAAAAAGGCAAGGTTTGGCACGTATGGACAGGTGGTGAGGCAGGCCTCAGCAGGGAGGAGTGGGGAGATGAGAAAAGTAGTGTCCTTGAAATGGAATGAAGCATGGAGAGATGGTAAGTCCTATGCAACAGTTACCAAAGGAAAAGGCGACGGGAGGATTGTCCAGGTGCAGGTTGACAAGGAGGAAATCGAGTGGTTGGAGCGGAGCATTATTGTGGAAGCTGAGCAACCCATGCTACCGGATCTTGTAATACAAAGATTAATGTCCACCTGGAGCACCCTTTGCAAGGTAAGAGATCTTGTATGTTATAAATTCATCCTAACATTTGAATCTGTGGATGCTTCTATCTCTACTTTAGAGGAGGACAGTCTACTGCGGGAAACATTCAAAGTGGTAAGGAAGTGGAAGATGGAGGATGCTTGCTGTGCAAGAAGAACCTGGGTAGAAATTAGAGGCCTCTCAGGTGAGGCAGGTGATGTTCCCGTGGGGTAGCTGGGTTTGATGGGAATAAGACAAGGACTTTAGAGACTCTATGGAGGCTACCAGGGTGCTTGTGGACATGCCAGTAATGGAGGAGATCAGAGAGCAAATGGAGCTAAATGTTAACGATAAGAAGGTGATATTGTAGGTGTAGGAGGCTGGGAAATGGTATAAGCCTTAGCAGAAGCCGGTGGAACGCAAGAACCCCTACTGGCCTTGCCTGTCAAATTCCAATGAGGAAGAGGAAAGGTCAGAGGAAGGGCCTTTGCACAAGGTTTCTTGCAAGGGAGCTGGATACTTAAAATTTTATTCAAATAATATGGGTAATATTTAATATCCGATGTTCTGGATATTTGAGGTTTCAAATCAAATATCAAATATCATTTTTAGATATTCAAAATTTTGGATATCTGACAATCAGATGTTTGAAATATTAGATATTTGAACAGTGAATAACCCTAGTTATGGGCATAGATAAAGGTTGCATAAAACTAAAAAATACCAGTTAGATCTTTCACTTTAATAAGAATGCCTTTATCTATAGAGGATAATTCCTCAATAAGATTGAAATTTAGATCTCAACCAACCTATACTCTACCACTATAGTGAGAAGAGTAATTATAAATCCACTGCCAGTTTAGCATAAGCTTTTTGCAAATGTTCCCAACATTTCCTTGTTTTATTCTAGTTTCAATGTGACCGACAAGATGAACTTTATTAGTCACACACCACACACACACACTTCCTTATGTTTTAGGGGATTATTAAGTCCCCTCATATTCCAACATCTTGTTATCATGATCATAGTATATGGAAGTCAAGCACGTAGTGAAATACCTTAGAACCTCTAGTTACTATTTTCCATCCATCTTGAATGGAGAATTCATCCACATCCATGAGGGTTGATTCAAGGTGTTGTTGATCATCAAAGGAGTCCTTGTCCTAGTTACTTATGGTAGTAACAGGTCTACCTGAGCCAATTGGTTTTGATTGACAAGTCTAAGCCACAAGGGCAATCAAGTTTAAGGGTGAAGAATCATGTGTGTAGATAGTTGGTGTTCTCTTTGGTTCAACTACATTCTCTATTGCTAGGGGGCATGCTGAGATGACCGTCTATTATTGACAACCACCCACTAGGTCTATTTTTCTTAGCTCCATATTTTTGTGCTTTCAATTGGAAAATGTAATATCCTAATTTCAGCGGAGTGTTATAAGGATTGGTCAGGCTACTTATATCAACATAGTATAACATCCTTTTGGTGATTTTGTCTCAAAAACTCCATAGTTGAGCGTGTTGGTCATGGGACAATTTTTAGGATAAGTAACCCTCTTGGGAAGTTTCAGAAATTTTCTTAAAATTTCTTTGGAAGTGTGTGAGTGATGATAAAGCGTGCTGAAAGGACTCGTATTGATCTATGGGGCTAGCCGATCGATCTAAAAGTACTTCAAGGTATTCCATTCTTATGATCATTATTGTGATGATTAGAACAATATGATAGCTTCTATTTGAAGAAAACTGGTTGGTCCATTATCACACAACCTTGTCTGTTAATTGGAATGGAAGAAGGGAATGGTTGGTGGGTATCCATCTCAACCAAGAGTCTAGTAAAGGAAATTCTTTGTTTTGAGGGGGTAATGGGATCCATATCAATAGGTTTACAAACACAACTACAGATCCGACTGCATAAGTTAGTGCTCCATATAGAAGGAGGGAGATTAGGTAATTTGATGCATAGAGGTAGGAGTTGGAATCCTTCTCTACTGAAGGTAAAATTTGGATGCCAATACTTGAGGAATATAGGCTTTACATTTATGGACCAATAGCTTGCCTGCAGTATTGCCATATAGTCTTCTTCTTTGTCAAAAACAAATAAGACATATCCATTCTTATGTAACTTAATGAGAATGGGTAAGACATAGGACCAACTTGCCTTAACAAAATTCTACAATTGGTAGAAAGATGGTTCATATCTACAGATCAATCTCATAAGAGAGTATTTCCAAGATAATGATTCATTATAAATGTCTTCTGCAGAAATTTCTACAATGTGTTTCCCATCCACCATTGAAGGTGGGGAATAATCAAACTTTGATTAGGTGATCTAGCCTTGTGTTGTAGCAAACAATATCACTCTATGTCATTAGGGGATTTAAAACTAGCGTAACTGCTACAACTTCTACCAAATTCAATGGCACATATTGTAGAGTAGGTTTTGGTGTTAGATGATCAATTTCTGGGATTGGTTGTGTAGTTTCTGGGATAAATTTGGTTGAGACAACATTACAATCAATATCCTCACAATCTAAGACATTGGTAGCGAGTTGCGGTGGTGCTAGCTCCTTCCTTGGTGTGATCTTTTTCTTCTTGCCCATTATGGGAAAGCAACGTGTAAGAATTCGAACCTTATAGCGCCTTCCTTCCATAGGCCCAATGTTAATAGATATTATCCTTTATTTTTTTTACCTTAAAAGAAACTCATTTTCTTGTTTTGCATAAAATTAACAAGCTAGTTGATTTATAGGTTCATTTTCCTCTATGACCAATCATGCTACAACACCCAATTTTTTTATTATCTATGTTCATAAATAACAAAGTTATTTCTAGCCTTACAAATTTTATAAGAGAGTTATTTTTACATCCACAAATCTTATTGTATCTTTTAGCATGAGTTAGAGATTTTTCCTCAAGTGGTGTATAAGTTCTTGTTGTTGGTGCCCTTAGGATGATAACAACTTGATTTTATGCCAATTGAAGAAGCACAAACCAATCCAAAAGATATATTCAATGTAGAATGATTTTTTACCCTAATAAAAGGCTTCCTATGCCGAATGGTCTATAAATAGTCGACTTGTTTACCCAAACCAATTGATCAGTTTGAAAAAAAGTAGAATTTGGTTGACCATCGACCAAAATTGATTTGACTTGTTGGTGCAACCGATCAATTGGTTGGGCTAGACCGATCAGTTAATTCAACTAATTTGTGTGATTTATCTCCTTTTAGTTTGGTTATGCCTTGGGGCTATGCTTGGGATTGTCTTATAACTATTAATGGGATAAAATACAGAATTTATCATGGATTAATGGCCTAATGAAAGGATGAAATGGATCATCATGGATAACCTACACTATGAGTATTATGAAGGCTAAATGGGCATTCCACTTATGAAATGTTATGGTTTCAAAAAAAGAGTAATGAAGCACAACTTGGGCTTGAATAAAATAACATGATGGGCTTGAATAATATTAGACTAGGATAAATGAAAGCCCCATATGATTGGAAAATAGAAAGGATTAATATGGAAAAACATGTTATTGCCTTGCTTGTTCTTGTATGGGCCTTATGTGATCATTTATCCTCATGGATAATATACTAATCACATAAAGCGAAAGACAATTAAGTTGTGTATAAGTTTAGGTCACTAGATCCTCGATGAATTACCAAGGGTTAGTTTTCCTTTGGGTGTTTATTGGTGCCTTCAAGCGGGATCCTTAGAGGTCTGGATATCTTACCGACAGTAGATATTGATGATGTACTAGGTATATCAATACTAAAGATCTAGTTATCTAGGTGGTTGTCTTTAGCCTAAACTTTTATATTGGTTGGATTTAGCTTAGACTTATGTTCATTCTAGAGATTGGCTTCGTCTTAGACTTATATCCTCTTTGGTTATTTGGCTCTTGCCTAGACTTTGTGTCCCTTATTTGGATAGGTTATTTTATAGTTTTAATAACCGTTTTAAACCGTTATTAAATCGTCCATTATCAACTCTTTAATAATGGTTCCTAACCGTTATCAAAAATATAAAAAAAACCCATCAATATCAGCATAAACTGTATATTTAATAACGGTTTTTAAAAAACAACCGTTATTAAAAAAATAGTTTTAATAACGGTTACTACAAAAATCGTTGTTAAAACATCATCGAATTAGGTTTTCAGACATTATTTATGCATTTATTAAACCCTAATACGTATTAAAAGGCATAAATTCGAGATTAAATGTACATTTTTAATAACGGTTTTCATAAGAACTATTATTAAAACTACAATTTTTTTAACGTTTTTGCAGTTTTGTTCCTACGCACATACACAGTTGTATGTTCAAATAATTACCAAATCTGCATTGTAAAACAACATCAATTCATAACAAATCTGCAATCACACCATAATTTCAATTAATCTCTAGTTGATATGCATGTCTTAATACACCTGACATATATACTCAAGAATCAAAATTAGTAGGCATACCACAACTTGGCAGCTCTACACCCCAAAGTAAAAAGTTCATAAATCTAGCCTAGAAGACTGAAAGACATAGACAAAATACAAACCTAAACATGCATGTAGAATATATAGATCTCTACCTAATATTGAGTGAATGAGTGCACGTGCTTGGCCCATTGGTCTCTAACTTCATCAATATCATCAACATTGTATTGCTGGCCTTGTGTATAGTCATCGGTGAAAAACTACAATGCCCAAGTTTCGATTAATATACAGTTAACACTTACGTCAAGTACCAAACATATATATCATGATTCATTAATGGAAAAATATAGAAAAGAAAGCATACATGACTTGGATCTATGTTGACCGATCTGTTTTGGATTATTAGATCCATTGCTCTACATACATAGTGTCCACAATCATTGTTGTTTTGTTGTTGTGGACACTGTCAAATGAATTTAGTTAGCTCTCTAACTATTAGATTTTAATTTGAATTAAAATAAAATATAAAATAGTTGTCTTCCCACTTACTATGACATGCTCATATTGAACATTCTTTGGGTCTGCGACACCATTTCCACCTCTCCTTTGATACGATGTCCATAGTATCCTAATAAATAGAGTTGGATACTCAATATTATAAGTACGCATATATACCTCAAATAATGGAAGCTAGTAGAATATATGTATACTAACATGTCAATAAATTCCTTCACACCACGACGAGCAACTTCAAAAGGCACGTCATAGGTTTCGAAGGGAATCAAACACATAGACCTTATTAAGATTAGGTCGGACGGTGTACAAAACCCAATGTTCATGTGTGAGGTGAGGAATGAGATAGAGCTTGTTGTGTCCCTCAATCAAAATGCGATCCGCTAAATAGTTTATGTGCCTACCCTCTCTTATTGTACTACCGCCAGCTATGTAGTATGGGCACACAAACACAATTAGATGACAATATTCCTTCCATTACAGCTCGATTAGCAACCAACCTATGGACGATAAAAACAATGCATATTTGTTAATAACTAATAAATCATATAAGAGGTCATAAAAATTCTAATTGTACAAGTTAAGAGTACTCAAATCTCAAAATGAAATAATACTTACGTGACATAGACGACGACACTCATGGTTGACATCCATTACTGATTATAAATGTCACTTATGTCATCCATCGATACTATGTAAGTAGCATCGTCCCTCCCAACATACTCAGGACGACAACCAATGAAAATATAATTGTCCCTAAGGTAGTTTTGGACATAAAAATACAATAAAGCTATTGCTGGTGGAGGTTGGCTTTTCTAATCTGAAGAAGGAATCTTTTGTAAGGCAACTGATTTTTTCAGATTTAGTTCTCTTTCCTTTAGCAGCGCCCTCTTTTGTGTTGCTCATTCTGCTAGTATCTCTCTTGGTTTTGCTAGTAGGAGGAGTCTTCTTTTTTAATTCCTTTTTTGATTCCTTAATTGATAATATTAAAAAAAAATATGTATTGAGCATATAAATATATATATGAAAAAGGTATGAATAGTGTAACAACTAAACAAGGTCTAATGAAGATGCAAATGTCAATACCTCTTCAGTAGTGCGACGTATTTGATCCGCAGGCCAAGCCATGAACCTTCCATGAGCTTCTAGTACTGTAGTTACCTCATCACCCTCTTTATAACAAGGCAAGTGTGCACTGCCAATGATTGGAGTGTCAATACTCACCAGCCTTGTATTTATGGCTAAATTGTACCCATGGATTATTTGCATTTGGGTACTGTGACTAATGTGGACCCTTCCTTTCGCTAAAAGTGTTGAAAGGTCATTCGCTAAGAAGTCACATTCATACAAACCCTAAACAAAAATATTACACATTATTAATTATTTATTACACGGAATACATTTAATAACAATTCATAGTTTGTAATGCTTACCTCGGAAAGAGTAGAAAGACGTGCATCAGCTTCACAACTATCTCTGATGCTATTTACATTAGGTATGTGAAGCTGATCATGGTCTACTGAATCGGATGGCTTATACCCTTGAGATTTAATATATGACAACTCTTGCTCCATTGTTGCCATCCGTTCAAATGCACATTTAATTTTTGGGTGAGGATGGCAAATTGCTCATTAGTGCTACAAGAACCACGAGATCGACCACATATCCTTGTTCTCATAACACCCAATCTAAGGCCACTGTGTCTTCTAGGGTGTTCTACAATTCTTGTAGCCTGGGACACAATGCTATATTGGTCCACCTCCTCACCATCTGACGTTTCATGTTCGTCCTATAATGTATATAATATATGTAAATTTAACTTATAAGAATAAGCATAATATAATAGTTTTCTAAAAGAAAACTAAGTAGGGTTCTAGATATGTACAAACTTACAATTTTTTTGGCTGCAACATCAACATATTCATTAACCTATTGATCTCTTGTTGCTCTAACCTTCTTCCATATTGTACCAATATTGATGGACGAGGTACATAGGTCCAAGTCTTGGGCTAGGAGCTATAAAACAAAAAATATTCTTAATTAAGAATATTATTATAAAATTCGACATTTAAATGTAAATAGATAAATCACAAAATGCATACCAACTCCTCTTCAAGGTCCGCATAACCTTTGCGAGCCATATTATGCCGGTATATATTTTGCTTTGCCATCTCTTTATTTTGGGTACTTTTTTCCTATGTAACAAGCCAAAACATGGTAACATGGTTATTTTAATATTAAGCATAATACTGGGATCGATATAAAAAGTTTAATTGTTATCTAACAAGTACCTTAAAATCCCCTATAAGGCGATATGCAATGTATTGGTTCTAACTTTCTTGATTGATGAAACCGTATCGTTTGGGTGGGTTCTGTCGTAGAGAACCATCCCTCTTTCTATACATTTTTATAAGAGCTAAATATGACCTAAATATTCTTAGACACTCCCCACAATGTCTAAGAAGCCATTTCTTCCTACACTCTGGGACAATGAACACTCTCTGCAAAATCAGACATGTAGATGTATACCGATGTTAATGTAATAAAATTTTCAACATTTGAGATACAAAAATGATTACATAAAATAGCATATTTACCGTGATTTCTTGCCAAATATGCTCCTTATGACCCTTTGGTTCCAACTATTATAGGAGATAGGAACACGGTTACGGGTCACAAGTGAAATGTAAGTCAAGAACATGTCTGCGTACGAGCTAATGGGAAGATTGTAAGTATTCCATCCCAACTCGACTAATTCTCCTCTATTCCTCATGTCTATGATGATTCTCATAATCATTGGTCATCTCTTCCCTTCTTCATCACTGCTGTCCCTATCAATAATTTTGTTGGTCATATCTCTACAAAAAATAAATAAATAAATTATGTTAGAATGTTATGAATTGAGAGAATGTATCATGCTATTATATATATATATATACACACACACACATACATATATAAATATATATATGAATCATGCTAACACGTTTCCAAAAATATATTAATACTAACCCTAACCCTAATTAACTATAATAAACGATAAACCCTAACCCTAACCCTAACCCTAGCTAGTTAACCATAATTTATTATAATAAAACCTAACCCTAAACCTCATAAAACCCTAATCCCTAAACCTATCTAAATGTAATTAAACCATAGTATATAAATCATATTATTAATTATTATTATTATTATTATTATTATTATTATCATACACAATTATTTCTCTCTATTTAATTATTCACTTTTATATATTCCTTATTTTCTATATCTATTTAATCCTCATCAAATAGCAATCATTAACATATGCATCTCTAATTGAAATTTTCATTTAATGATGCATGTGCATAAGTAAAATATATTTTCATTTCATAATTATATGACATTTCCTATATCTTATTGCTAGTGTCCTATACTTATTAATGAAAATGTGTATATATATATATAGTTTTTATGAGTGAAAATGTATATAATTCTACACTCACATTCATATTATATATATATGTGTAAAGGTCTCGACCAACACATACATTTGTTAATATATAATAATAACGCAACAAATTCAACAACGAACAACAACATATTCAACCAACACATTCAACAACACATTTTCGATCGACAAACCACAATCTTTCAATAATAATAAAAACAAAACCCTATAGCAACATACATGCATTTATATATATATATATATATACATATACATATATAAGTAGATAAAAAGTTACGAGAGGAAGAATAAACACATACATAAAGTGAGCTAGCTACAAACACGATGGCGAGCAAGTTGAGACAGACAAGGGCTTCAAACACGACGGAGGATGCAGGTGCAAGTGCTGGCTAGCTAGCTTTGGAACAATGAAAACACGCACATGTAGAGCCGACAATAGCAGAGGCGTGGTGGAGAGTTAGCGGTGTGAGGGTTTCCCTTACTTGAGAAGAGCCGGAGTCGTGGTGCACGGTGTGGGCGTGCAAGGGTTTGCATGGAGAAGGAGAGTAAGAGAATGAAGGTGTAGAGAGTCTGAAACTTTTGGCACGAAACATAACTGAGCAAAATAAAAGTTGAATTTTAGAGTTTTAATAACGGTTCCTGGGAGAACCGTTATTAAAACCTTAGGACTTTTGACAATGGTTCTTGTATGAACCGTTAATAAAATATCTTTTAATAACTGTTTAAATAAAACTGTTATTAAAACATCCTTGTAAATTTTAACGTTGCCCTTTAAATAACGGTTTTGAACTATAATCATCAAAACTATCCTGCCCATTAATTTTCACGCATTTGACAACGGTTTTCGAACCACCGTTATTAATGTCCCGTTATTATTTTCTATTTTCGTAGTAGTGTATGGGGTAATGCACAGTCCATCACTCGATGATAAGATCTTTATAATAAGTAAATGGACGATAAAACCTGATTAATGAATAAGTGGAATGACAAATAATTGAATATTGTTGGTGACAATGGTTTGAATGACCAAAAGGGATAAATTCTAGTTTATACACTTTGATAATGGCTTAAATGCCTAATCGGTTATTGATTGAAATGTTTGTTTGGATATTGACCTATATCAATATATGGATAAGAAAATGGTATAATTTAAAGAATTGAATAATTGGAAATAAACCCTAGTAGTTGCTAGGATTACTATGTTGAGTACATATGTCAATATATATGGGTTAATAAGCATGATATATCTTGAGTTGTCTGAGTTATGCATGATAGTATACTCTGATGCACTATTACCTTCACACATATGACATTATCATGTCACATGTTAAGCAATATATTTATATACGATATACTTTGCATAATCGTGTTTCCATTGAGGGAGAAACTTGGCTTACTTCATACGTAGTGTATTGATGTACCCGTTTGCTCGGTCACCTGTTTATTCTTATGTGTAAAAGTTCATGTGTAGGTTTTTAGGGATAGCTAGTAGTGTATCTACCTCAAATTTGGTTCGGGGCTTGAGAGAGTGGATATTTGAAGATTCTTGTGGGGTTTGCAGTGGATCCTAGTTTTGGTTTACGGGTCACACTCTAATTTCATTTTAAAATAGCTTCTTACTCTTAACTATTTATATTTATTTATTGATTTGATTGGGGTCCATTGAGGTCTTTCAATGTAAATAATCTTTTAAATGTTATGCACCTTAAGTTTGTGCACTCTATTGTTTTAAATTAGTTGGTTGGTTTTATCCTTGTATCTAATATGAGGTAGGTGGCGGATGTTTATCTCCTGTTAGATACGGTAGTAACTCCCTACCATTAGTGGATCATTGTAGAACCCATTCAGCCAAGATAGTATCAGTATGAGTCCATTACTGAATAAATCACAACTACCTAACTCATGGAAGGACACATGATGCACATGAAGATATGGTAATATTTATTTTACAATACTCATGCTCAAGTATACATATGATACACATACCATTCCACTCATACAATAACTTATACAGTTTCATGAAGTATATAACAGATTATTAATTTCCTATTCAATAAGTATTAAGAAAAGTCATGCATAAAATGACAAGAGCACAACACACATGCAATAGCTTAAGTAAAGCATGTTTGTATGGAATATTTTGGTCATAATTATCAATGGCACACATGGGTATATGTGGTAATAGAAGAGTACATATGAGACATAAGGTAGCATACAATTAAATATGGGATTATGGATTCATGCTTATAAATACACTACTAGACATGGTAACACATAGGGTACGAGTTTATAACGAATTGTGAATGTAAGATGAGTAAAACTACTGCCCTAGAAAACATCATTCTCTACATAAGGCCCACATGCTATTTAAGTAATAGATCATGTGATAATAGGGTGCAAACATGCGTCATATTGCAGTACTATTGTAAGGAAGACAACAAAGATATATGTATAGGATAATGAAATATAAATTCCATGAATTTATGTTAATAATCAATTACTGGATTACATTATTGTGATCATATCCATTTGATTATTATACCTTGATGACGGAGACTCAAAGATATTGCAACAACTAACATAGTGTCAAACGATACTATTCCTAGCCGATCTATCTAGAAACATAATTCGACCACTAATAAATAGAATGCCGAATCACATAAGTATGGATATCTCTTATAGGACCCAAATATATCGAGACACTTATAGAGTAGAAGAGGTTCTCATAATGTACCAAGGATCACAGAATAGAAAAACAGTGGAATTAAACCAAGTGAATATAAAATCTAACTCCAATAGCTTTCTTGAGTGGTACAAGTCCCGATTTAGGATCTTTCACCATAAGTAATTAATATTTTATTCAAATATTTAACCAAGCATAAATTAGACCCACGTAAATTCCATGAAAATAATAAATTTTCCATTATTATATCCATTCCTAGTGGTGTTAAAGCTAATCAATTTCAAGGGACATTAAAGCTGATCCAATCCAAGTAGCATTAAAGCTGAATAATTCCATTAAAATCTCACATAAGGTATCATAAAAATTTATCCATACTCAAACAATGATATGTTTTTCCAAACCAATTATAATTGATATATATTAAAACATACTCTAAACTCACCAGATATTTCATAATTTAATATCCAAATGTATAAAATCAATATAAAAGCTATTTAAAGGATTTGAAAAATGCTTTTGGAAGAAAATAACCATGAACACAATAATCCATATTATTTAATAAAATACATAATACAACAACAAAAAATATTTAAAATTATATAGAAATATTTAAATAATATTCTAAAGAACTGAGTTTAATTTAAATAATTTTAAAAAAAGGTCATTTGCAAACCAAAAAGGACAAGATAGATGAAAATCAATTTCAAAAATAGAATCATAAATAAGTTATAAATTTTTTTAATTTAAAACTCTTTGAAGATCATCATGACTTCGTAAAAATAAATAAGTTTAAAGATCTAAATATTTTATATGGATAAATATTCTATGAACCACAAATAATTTAAATATTTTTTCCAATTTTAAAGGAAATTTTATAATTTAAATAAAATATTTTATTAACAAAATATAAATCTAAATTAGAGTCTTAACCACACGAAAAAGTTATAATAAAAAAAATTTTAAAATATTTAAATTTAAAACACTGGAAAATAATAATAAAAATTATAAGAATAAGATAAACTCAAAAGATAAGATCTTTATTTATATTACTAGATATTAGAAAACATTTATTTATTTAATATAATCTTTATTTTCATTTTGCTTTGGAACGATGTTAGAATAGTGAGAAATTTTTTGAACTTTTGTAACTATTTTAGTAAACGTGTTAATCCTCATGTTGGGAATGAAGACCATTGTTTGTTTAATATATATATATATATATATATATATATATATATATTATTTTGATTTGAAATTTGGTATACGTAAAGAAATTTAAATTTTTTTTAGCTACTTTCAATCTAGTTAAAATAAATGTGTGGCTACTTTTGCTTTACATTTTTTTAATATAGGGGCATATAATTCAATTTAATCCATCATTTTTCCTATACAATGATTAAAAAAGCAGACCATACCAATTGGTTTAATTGGTCTGACTGGGTACAAGAGTGTTCGTTCATATAAAACTACTTAGTTTTGAAATTAGCATTTGAATTAAAAAAAAACTAGATTGAACCAAAAAGAAAAATTGGGTTGTACTAGTTAACCCAATTGAATCAGTTTAACCTAATACATCTTAAACATTGTAACTTGAATTTTTAGGGAGAATATAAGGCTGAATAAACTGGTTACCTAATTAGATCAGTTATACCAGGATTTAATTAGATCACATTAAAGTTATACTGGACAAATGTTTGAGTAAATTTAATTATTATTATAATTACTATAAATTTTTTTATAATAATTTATTTAATTACAACAAATATATTTAATCACAATAAAATATATACACAATTACCAACCACCACAATTGTTATAACTTATACCACATACACAATAAATTATTTAATCACAATAGCTAGCATATACAATTATCATTACAATTGTTTTACCACATATATATACACAATCGTCATCACGATTGTTATACCTCTATAATAATAAGTTATTTAATGACCACACATATATTTAATCACAATTATCAACGTATACAAAAATATCATCATATATACATTTAATCACAACACATACATCAATAAAATTATAATCAAATTTCACATTTATAATATATATATATATATATATATATATATATCAAATTTCATATAAGTGACAACAACAGGCGATGGAAGTGGTGCTCTAGTAATAGGGGAGTTCTATGAATATACATCTTCTAGAACATAATTACATTCCTTTTGAGGCACAGATCCACATCCATTTTTTACACAAGTGCAAACAGTATACACAATTTAGAATAAAAATACAAATCCTTTAATGATTATTTATGTAACTATAAAGAAAAATATACATATTTTAAACAAATACATACACATACTCTATTGAGTGAAACGAGAAACACATATAAAACAAAAAATTAAAAATATTGGGATTTAAACTAATTATGCTACTAAATATTACTATTACTTTTATCTTTTACTTTCATATAAGAAATATGGTCATCCATATAAGAGAATTATAAGTACCATGTTCTATGCTACTCATAGTATGATGCAACGATAGGGTACAATATAGTTAAATTCAAATTAGGTGAGGGCAGTGTACGAATAAATTAATGATTGCATGATATGATGATTATTAACTTATTAAAGCTAGTGATTTCTATATAATGAAATAATAAAGTGGGATAGAGGAGTGATTAGTTACCAAATGAAAACTCCATTGCACATTAATAAAAGTCAAGCCACATAAATAGATTAAATATCTATAAGATGATATTGAAGATTCTAGCACATAGATTGAAACAGGTTGTTCATAGCTTAGTTAGCTATTCTCAGTCAGCTTTCATCGAAAGCAGAAGCATTCTTGATGGTGCCTTGGTAGCCAACGATATTGTTTAGTGGTTTAAGAAGAAGAAGGGATTGAGAGGAGTGATGATTAAGCTAGATTTTCAAAAGGCGTATAATAGCATCAGATGGGACTTTTTGGATAGTATTTTGATCATTATGGGTTTTGGGAATGTATGGAGAGGATGGATAAAAGAGTATATATCAACTGCTAGTATTTTTATTCTTGTTAATGGGTCACCTTCCATTCCCTTCAACTTGAGAAGGGGAATCAGGCAAGGGGATCCCATTTCCCCTTTTTTTCATACTAGTGATGGAGTAATTTAATCAACTTATCAGAAGACATGTGGATAAAGGTTTGATCCAAGGCTTAAGAGTAGGGAGAGATAAGTGTGATGTAAGCCATCCATAATTCACGGATGACATTATGATTTTCTATGGGGTGTCTCTTGAGAATATTAAAAATTGGAGAATATTGTTAGATTGTTTCTATTTGCTGTTAAGTGTTAACTTTGTAAAGTCTAAGCTCATAAGTCTTGGGGTGGATGCACAGTTCCATAAGGAGGCTGCAAAGATTATGAACTATAAGATCAGCTATCTACCAATTAATTACCTTGGCCTTTCGTTGGGGGCTAATATGAAGAATAATCAGGTTTGGAAACTAATGGTTGACACGATTAAACAAAGATTGGTTAGGTGGAAGATAAAAATCCTTTCAAGAGTAGGGAGATTAGTATTGATAAAAAATACCTTGAATAACTTGCCAATGTACTACATGAGTTTGTTCATAATTCCAAAAGGGGTCATTAAGGATATTATTAGTGCCCAAAGGAACTTTTTTTGGGGTGGTAGTGGGGAGAGGAAGAAGCTACTGCTGGATTCTGATCTAATGACCCAAAACCCTAGGTGGCTTGTGGGTTAGAGATGTAATAATGAGGAATAGTGTGCTATCATTCAAATGGTGGTGGAGGTTCTATACCATAGAGGGGGCTTCTTGGAAAAGGTTTATATCCTCCTTTTACTCAAGCGACCATTTCAAAAGTTTAGAGATTCCGGATTAAATGAGAGGTTGGACCTTGTGGGTGGATATTGTTAAAATTGGATGGATTCTTTGATAGAGCAGGGTTCTTTGAAAAGTTTATTTCTGATACTGTTTATGGTTTTGGGCCAACAGAAAGAAAAAGTAGCAGAAATGGGTTTTTGGGATAGTGCACAGTGGAATTGGTAACTATTATGGAGGCATCATCTCTTCTCTTAGGAGGAAAATCAAATGGAATAGCTGAGCAGTTTGATCAGGCAACTTTACTTGACTAACGATAGGAAGGATATGATTAGTTGTGCCTATGATGATAAAAGGGTCTTTTCTGTTAGATCTTTTTATGAGTCCTCATATCAGAGTTTACATGGGGATGATTTGAGGAGTAGCACCTTCAGTAGAATTTAGACCGACATAGCACCATTGAAGATCGTGCTTATTACTTGGTTCACCATTCAGTAGAGACTTAACACAAGAGATAGAATTGCTAGGCTTCATATCGTTAATATAAGGGAGTCAAGCTATCCTTTTTGCAAGATTGAGCAAGAATCGGCCAATCACGTTTTCCTTTCTTGTACCGTGATGGGGAAGATCTAGTATGAGGCCTGTGAATGGCTCGGATGTATGTGGGTGATGCCAAGATCTACCGAGGATAATGTTATTGCTTAGCTAGGAGGTGGAAGAAGGGAAATTAGGGGAGAAATATGGAACATAATATTCTTTGCAATAATAGGAACTATATGGGAATTCAGGAATAAGATAGTGTTTTGAAGTCGTCAAGTTTGCATAAGATGGATGGTTATACTAATCAAGTCGAGGATCTGTTTTTGGATCAAGAATAGAAGAGAGGAGTTTTCATATAGAATCAATTAGGTGGTTTACAATGCGTAGGTCTTTTTTTATACGGGTTTACTGTAGGGAGTTCCTTTCTTTATTTTATTATTTATGCTCTTATCGTCCTATATTTATTCTGTAATCTTTTCTCTTATCATATCAATCATAAATATATATATATATATAGGGGAGGGGTCACATACAAACTACTATTAATATACAAACATAAGAACTAATCTCATCTATTGGATCAAAATTTAATAACATACAAGATTTTATTAATACCAAACCAAAAAACTAAACCAAACCTATATCCTAACCCCTAAACCCTAAACCCTAAACCCTCTAAACCCTAAACCATAAACCCTAAACCATAAACACTAAACCCTCTAAACCCAAAACCCTAAACCCAAAACCCAAAACCCTCTAAACCCTCTCAACTCTAACCCCTAAACCCTCTAAACCCTAACCCCTAAACCCTCTAAACCCTAAACCCTAAACCCTCTAAACCCTAACCCCTAAACCCTAAACCCTCAACCCTCTAAACCCTCAACCCTATAAACCCTAAACCCTCAACCCTATAAACCCTAAACCATAAACCCTCTAAACCCTAAACCCTAAACCCTCTATACCCTAAACCCTAAACCCTAAACCCTCTAAACCCAAACCCTAAACCCTAAACCCTCTATACCCTAAACCCTAAACCCTCTAAACCCTAAACCCTAAACCCTAAACCCTCTAAACCCTAAACCATACAGCCTCTAAACCCTAAACCCTCTAAACCCTAAACCCTAAATCCTAACCCCTCTAAACCCTAAACCCTAAACCCTCTAAACCCTAAACCCTAAACCCTCTAAACCCTAAACCATACACCCTCTAAACCCTAAACCCTAAACCCTCTAAACCCTAAACCTTAAACCCTCTAAACCTTAAAGCCTAAACCCTAAACCCTAAACCCTAAACCCTCTAAACCCTAAACCTTAAACCCTAAACACGAAATCCTAAACCCTAAACCCTAAACCCTCTAAACACTAAACCCTAAACCCTAAACCCTAAACCCTCTAAACCCTAAACCCTAAACCCTCTAAACCTCAAACCTTAACCCGAAACCCTAAACCATCTAAATCCTACACCCCAAACCCCAAACCCCAAACCCTCTAAACACAAAACCATGTAAACCATAAACATACTAATCAAATATACATTCATTTAGTTTTACAGTATGAGAAGGAAAACAATCTTCCATGATTCAAAATTTGACAATTTCTAAAATTAAACCTTATATAAGTTTGGAAAGAAACCTTACACTATCATCTAAACTACAATGAAAAGCATAAATGACCAATACCTTCATGAAGTTGAATTAAAATTTACATCCAACTCCGGTCTTTCATTCCAAAATCTTTCATCAAATATAAAAAATTAATATTAGTTACAATTTGAAGTAATAAATTAAACAAAATATTGCTAATTTAGATGGAGAAGTAAAAAATTTGCTATTACCTTTGATTTTAATTTTGATTTTGTGGGACAGTTCCGACTATCATGGCCTGCATACTCTCCACATGCCTTGCACTTTCTTATCATCTTCTTTTGTTGCTCAATAGCCTTTTCCTTCTCCGCTTTGATCCTTTTTCCACTTCCTTTATTTTTTTATTGACGTGGAACTTGAATGGTAACTTCACTCGGAGCACTTATCCCAATTAAAGATTCAATGATATCTGCTTTGCTTGAAGGCTTATCACTGATATTCTTCTCACTCTATTCCTTCTTCAAATCTTCAAGAAGTCTTATAAATTGATGGATTCCTTCTTGATTCCCTTCAACCAAGCTAATGCATTCAAACATTTCAAACCATAACCTCCTCAAATTAGTCTTTATATCATCAGATTTAGAACATTGTTCCAATGGGTTTCCTTCTATATCATATATTGGCTTTTTCATGGCATCCTTAGTCCACCAATTCACTACCAATTGAGTAGGAATATGATCTACTCCTTTTCCTCTCAAAACCCAAAGCATATGCCTACATGGAATCCCGCATCTTTGAAACATCTTACAAGAGCACTTAATATCTTCATTTATTGTGTTATATACCACCCGAAAATTATTCTTATAATTTGACATACCAAGTTCACCAACCATAGCAATCTCTAAATCACCTTCCCTTATAAAATCATCAAGGCCACATGAAAATGAAGCAGCCAAAATCTCAATTTGAAACTCAAAAAATATAGTATGGGTATAAACTTCAGATGCATGCTTTTCCAATTTAAGGGGAGTCCTAAGTTCGGGATGTGACAACTGTGATACCTTATTTAGCTCCAACTGTTTATACCTTTGTCCATCCAATGCACTCTCATATCGCATACAAAATTCAACCAAAGTACAATGATTATTCATGAAAGTCCCAAAAAAGCTATTCTCACTCTCTGATCTTGAAGTTGTTCTTAAAAGCCCTCCCATAAACAAGTCTCTAAAATATGCAGGTATCCATAAGTTTCTTATATCAAACATATGACCAAGCCATTCATGTTCCTCCAATCCAAATTCAACAATTATCCCCATCCACTTACACTCAAACTCCCCAGGTTCAAGTTGTACACTCCACACACATGCAAATAACCTATTTATAAAATCAGAGTCACGTATGGAAGGACCAACTTTTTCGGGTAATTTACTCATAATATGCCACATACAAAATCTATGGTGAGTCTTCTTGAAAACGATCTCTATAGCAATCTTCATTTCTGGATCTTGATCAGTTATTATACAATACGACTCAATATTTCCCATAGCCTTCAAAAATGTCTCAAATAACCACTGAAAGGAACCAATATTTTCATGAGCTATTAACCCTTCTCCAAAGGTGACACACTTTTTGTGATGATCAACCCCAGCAAATGGGGCAAAAATCAAATTATACTTATTTGTACCATAAGTACAATCAAATGAAATCATATCACCAAATAGAGAGTAATTCTTCCTAGATATAGGATCAGCCTAGAAAGCACAAATAAGAACTCCACTACCATCAACCATATAATCAAAATAATATCCATTCCAATTCTCCATCTTCTTACGAAATATTTCCACAAACATATCAGAATCAGAATCTCTAATGTAACACTTCACATCCCTAGAGTAGTTCTTAAAATCTTGTAATAAAGCGCCTACATTCTCATACCCTCCCATATGTTCTTTGAATAATCAAAATGATTTCGATACCCCAATGTTCATCTTAGCATTATCTGTAATGAATTTCTTATGCAAGATAGTCAAATTCCTCCCCTCTTTTAGAAATTTTCTAACACTAAGGGTAGCTAGATGATGATTATGTCCCTCATAAAAATTTGAAATGACATAAAACCCTTCAATGTTACGCTTAAGACACATTCTAGCTCTATATCCCACTCTATTAACCACTCTCCTTCTAGATACACCTTCATCACTACCTTGGGCACGACATATATTCCTTGATGGTTTAAATCCTTCCCTAGTACAAGCAAGATATTTTAGTGTCACAACATTACTCACGGTTTTCTTTTCACTAGACAAACGGACACTAAAACCACAAGTGTACGCATAGTTCTTATAGAACTTAATCCCAACATCTAATAATTCAAATTTCATTCCTACAAAAGGGGCTATTTCTGGTGAGCAACAAGGTATCCATTCTTTTGTTGTTCTACCAGGAGATGTGTGCGGTATTGACTTCGGAGTTACCAACCCACAATCAACATCTTTTAAGTTTGGGGGAGGAGAACAACCATGTTTTTCACTCATAATGCCTATACAAGTAAAAAAACAAATCTATCACAAACAAGAAAATCAAAATTAAAAAAAGTGCACGCGTATTAAACAAATGACGAAATAGCAAATATACATTTTCAAACTCATTCCCACTATCTAATCCATTTAAATTATCAAACTAACAAACAACAATTATAACACAATAATCAATTTCGTAGAATACAAACACATAATATCATGGCTGGAAATTTCGGTTAAATTCAATAAAAATATCACATAACTCAATATTTCAATTGATTATGTCCATCATATATACGTTGAATTATAATATAAAAAATAAACAATCTCTAATACATAATCCATTGCAAAAAATAACAAATCTAAAATAAACAAGATGAATAGGAGAAACGTACCAGAAATCGCCTACAGCTATACGCACCAATATTACTTGTGTATGAGAACCTTAATAAAGAAGATAAATTTTAGCAAATTTTTTCTAAGCCACACTATAAAAGAACATAAATTTTTATCACTAACACATACATTCACAATATAACAGCAACAAAAAATAAGATCCACAAACCGTAAACCATAAACCGTAAACCCTCTAACCCCTCCAAACTATAAACTGACTAAACCATAAAGCATACAAACCATACACCCTATAAACAATAAACCATACACCACAAACCATCTAAACCCTCTAAACCTTAAAACACAAACTCTAAACCCTCTACACTCCAAACCCTAAACCCATAAACCCTCTAAACCCTAAAAACCCTAAACCTATAAACCCTATATCCTCTAAACCTCTAAACCCTAAACCCTAAACCCTCTAAACCATCTAAACCATAAACCCTAAACCCTAAACCCTAAACCCTCTAAACCCTAAACCCTAAACCCTCTAAACCCTCTAATTCCTAAACCCTCTAAGCCCTAAACCCTAAACCTTAAACCCTCTAGACCCTAAACCCTAAACCCTAAACCATAAACCCTCAACCATCTAAACCCTAAACCCTCTACACCCTCTAAACCCTAAACCCTAAACCCCTAAACATTAAACCCTAAATTTAAAAACCCCAAACCATAAACCCTAAACCCTAAACCCTCTAAAAACTAAACCCTCTAAACCCAAACCCTAAACCCTCTAAACCCAAACCCTAAGCCCTCTAAACCTTAAACCATAGACATTAAACCCTCTAAACCCTAAATCTCTAAACCCTCTAAACCCTAAACCCTAAACCCTCTAAACAATAAACCTTAAACCCTAAACCTTAAACACTCTAAACTCTAAACCCTCTAAACCCTAAACCCTAAACCCTCTAAACCCTAACCTATAAAAACCCTAAACATAAACCATCTAAACCCTAAACCCTAAAAACACTAAACATAAACCATCTAAACCCTAAACCCTAAACCCTAACCCTCTAAACCTTAAAGTATAGACATTAAACCCTCTAAACCCTCTAAACCCTAAACCCTAAACCCTAAACCCTCTAAACCCTAAACACTCTAAACCCTCTAAACCCTAAACCCTAAACCCTATAAACTATAAACCCTCTAAACCATCTAAACCTTAAACCATAGACCTTAAACCCTAAACCCTCTAAACCCTAAACCCTTAAAACCCCTAAATCCTATAAACCATAAACCACAAACTCTGTAATAATAATAATAATAATACAATATCTTAACATCCATAAAATTTATTTAGTTACTCAAACCATATACTGTGCAAAAATATACAAGAATACCAGATTAATAATCTGATTATTAATGAAAATAATATAAAACAGCAATAAATTATTAATCAACAATAGAAAATACAACATCAACAGAAAATCAGCCAACATTACTCTGATTAACGCTAATTAGAGGATTCATAATAGATGATGCTAAATATGGAGCAAGATACCAATATTTAGACAACAATTAGCAATACCAAAACATACCAGCATATATTATGCAAAAATTTACAACAATGGCTCATTAATAATCTGATTATTAATTAGACTAAGATAAAACAACAACACACCATTTTTAGCAACAGAAAATACAACAGCAACAACAACAGCAACATAATATTAGCCCACATTAATGTAATTAACCCTAATCACATTATTCATAATACAACAGCAACATAATTTAATCAAAAAACAACAAACCTAACTTAGCAAATAATAAAACATACTTACTAAATCACATCTGCTGAATCGAAACCAACTAAAGTTGAGGCAGAGTACTTCGATCCTATTAATCAATAAAACCTAAAACACATCAAAAAATTAGCTAAATCAATAAAAAAAATTAGGTTAACAAACACTAGATTACATAATAATATAACAACAATGAAGAAATTAACTAGTTTAAAACTGTCGTTATGGAAAATTTTTGACAGTCACAATATCATACATTTTCGATAAAAATGGTGACATACGAAGCAGAATCGGCACTAGCAAAAATTAGTGGCGGAAAATAAATGGAATCGATGACGTGAGCTCCCGTAGGTTGAAGAAATGAGCCAGGATGAGAATACACCGGCGAAGACGAGCAGCCAAAATGGAGAAACAGTGTCAAAAAATGAACGAGCAAAACTGGTCACGAATTGAAAAAATTTTGATGATCGGTACAATAATAAAAAATTTTGAACAAATTACATACCTCTGTGTTGTTGCTGAGGTCGCGCTGCCGCCATGTGCTACCTATCCGCGTCTCCTGTGTGGCAGTGTAGTGGAGGTTGAAGTCAAGACGATGTAGAAGAAGAATGAAGAATCGAGCGGTTGAGCTCGCGCTGGCAGATGCAGAGGCAAAAATGGAGATGGAGAGATGGAGGAGCAGGTGCGATAGAGAGGGAGATAGGTGCGATGGAGAGGGAGAGAGGTGTGATGGAGAGGGAGAGGCATGTGCGGAGTGGTGTGGTGGTCGGGTGTGAAACAGAAGGGGGCGGGGCAGAGCCTAAAGGAAAAAACGAACAGCGTGTCTAATTTTCGTTCTTAACTCTTCGGCCGTTGGATCTAATTTAGATCTAATGGCCAGAAATCGTTCCTACATATGTACAGAAATATATAGTGCGCACATGACCCCTTCTCTCTATATATATATATATAGAGAGAGAGAGATATATATATATATATATATATATATATATATATATATATATATATATTAAGTGTATATCATAAACCATTAGACTAAGTTGAATGTTTCGAACTCACTTTATACGGGCACATTTGTAATACCATAACAAACCGATATCACGCTAGAGAAAAGTAACGAAATGATGGTACGTGTATTGAGGTTTTACAGATAATAAGTCAAGCTTGCTTCAATTACGTTGAGTCAAATTAGGGGTAGCATGCTTGGATACAACGTCTTGGAGCTCCTCTTTCATCGCAGCTATAATTCTTTTCACCTCCACATTATTCTTGATAAGAACAAAAGTTAGCATTGACTCCACTATCCAATCTTGTGTAATAGCCTGCAGCTTATCAACTTCAATCTTGATGAACAAGGCTTCATCCTAATTCTTCTCCGCAACTACTATGACGACTGGAAAATTGAAATGGCATGGCCCACACCAATTAGCAGAGAAATACGTCGGACCCTATCATGTCATATATGTTAAGAGTTCACTATGGGCTATAGTAAATCTGACACACACACACACTTAAACTTGACCGCGATGGGCATCCTCCCTCGCTCATTGGACCAACACCTTTATGCTAAAAGGATCAGAAGCATAGATTCTTGGATGACATATGTATTTCGGCAACTTTAGAGGGTAGTGAGTGAATAACCATGAACACATTGATGGGAGGGTGACATGATAGAAAAATTCAATGAGTTGGGAATCTTGGAATAAAACCATCAAAATAAATTGCGTAATTATAATGATCACTGTAATTCCATATTCCCTTTCATTGGCATGGGAATACATAAGCGACAAGCAAGACTCAAGAGCAGCTACCAAATTGTGATGCCATTATGGTTCAAACATGTAAGCATAAGATTCCAAAAGAGTAGGCTTTAATGTCGGACAAGTCACTTATGACAAGAAAAGATACCCTTCGTTAATTTTTGTCATATAAGGGGTAACCATTACTCAAAAACAAATAATTAAGGCTCATACCTAACCTTTAATTATAGATAGTAAGCCATAACTTTTAATAAATAAATAAAATATATATTATCTCATATCTTTTATCTTGAAATATCCATCCGAAAAGAGAAAAAATTTCACCAATAAGTTTCGAGTCTAGTGTATTAGGGTTTTGAGTTTGCATCTTTAAAACTTTTGTATATCATTTTCATGGTATTGTTGATATTTATATTTTATTTTCCCTTCGCCTTTATGGATTCCTATCAATTAAAAAAAAAGGGATAAAAATACATTCGACATTAAGTAAAGAAAATTTAGATTATCAAAGGCTAAAGTTAAATCTTTTGAAGATGATCTTAGTTTTAGAATATGATAATAATCTTATTCGGTATGATCAATTTATGTTTTATGGTAGGAATGAAAACTGAATTCTTAATCTATAAAAAATTATTATTGTTTTCTTTTAGGCTTGAACAAAACTTTTGGGTTGTTGGGGATGCAAGAAGCTATATTTGTTATATCAGGAACTCTCAAACAACCCATATGTACTTACATTTCACAAAATAATCCTAGACACCATGTGCACATACTCCACTAACTAGTAAACCAAATAAATTTATGAATTAGTTTGTTTCACTAGAGATAAGAAAAATGGATCATACTCCTTCGTATCTAGTTGTTTTCCTTGAGAAACTTGAAAAGGAGTTTAATGGCAATATTATATATGTGGTCCCTTTAACACTTTTTTACTAAGTTGTTCAATTAAAAAAATTCTATAGATATGGCCTTGAAATTCTAGCAAAGAATCATCCCAACTAAACCCATAATTTTTTCCTTTTTTTTGGAGGTGGGAAATCAATTAAGTTGTGACTCATAAGATTTTGTGAAAATATGGGTGTTTTGGTATCCTTATTGGTATTTTGGTCAATATGGGCTAAATGTGGAATCCTTTATATCTAAATGTGTTAATTAGGTTAAAATATAATAAGTATAACATATGGAATACTTGGAGTAATTATAAGCGAAATTAACCAAATAGTGTGAAAAAATAAAATAAAAATGGGACTAGTAACCCTTTAGGGAGGGTCATTATTGAGTGTGTAAAATGTTGGATTTAGGCATCTATTTTACAATATGATGTTAATAATGATATTTTAATAATTTATCTTAATTTTTATGGTTATATGAGTCTTACGAGAAAAATTATATCTAACTTATGAAATTAGGTTTTGGTAGGGATTTGTAAATAGAAATTCCAAAGATAGGGTTGGTATTATATGTGTAATATATTGAACTTACACCATGATTTTACATATCTTGTCAATAATCACATTTTAGGAATGCGAATTAAATTTATTATTAAATGACTATTCATGGAGAAGTTATGGTCACCTTGTGAAAATAGGGTTTCTTAAAAGGAAATATAGTCTCTTTCATAGGGGGATCTTCCAATATTTATATGGTGTAGTGTTTTGAATAATTAAGTTAAGTTTGGATTATGTGTCTTACATATTTATATGTGTGTCCACATGATTCTCTTAAGATAAAAGAAAACAATGGGTAAGACATTAATTACTTAAAGTGAAAGATTACGTGAGTCAAAACCGAGGTGTTGTGTTCGTTCCACTAAACAATGATAATGGCTTGGGAGCATTGTTCTTTAACAGGCGCTTTAAAATGATATACCAAATAAATATTAGTAGTCAGAACCATGTTGGTTGGTAGTTATTGTGTCAAATCTAGTGGACGAAAGTAGTGGCTCAAGGGCATTTAACCCTTAGATGTGCTTTCGTCCATTTTTCCAGATTAAGAATAGTGAGGTTCCTAAACTCAACATAAATAAGAATAAGCATTATGATTATATCAAATAATGGGTTTTTGGAATAATTTCTTATCTTTTCTCATATAATGTAATTCTTCATACATGTTTATACCTTCATATGTCCTTATGATATTGTGTATCCTTATTATGGTTGTATTGTTCCCTTACTTAATACGTATAGTACTAATCATCCTTATTATGTGTGTTGCTCAGTCCCATGAGTATATAGCCTAGATGATTTTTTGTGAGTCAATGAGGACCCCTTGGATGACTTTGTTACTTATGACACTCTACTAAGTAAGGAGTAACCATATTATTTTTGGGGCTTGACATGTAGTGTCATATTATCTAATTTATAGCTTTTTTTAATATACCTTTTGGGACTCTTAGTTCCAATGTATACTAGGTGATGTAGTCCTTTACTCAATGTAGTCCCTTACTCAATACGTATAGTACTAACCATCCTTATTACGTATGTTGCTCATTCCCATGAGTATATAGACTAGATGATTTTGTGCAGGTCAATGAGGACCCCTTGGATGATTTTGCTACTTATGATGCTCTACTAGATGAGGAGTAAACATATTATTTTTGGGGCTTGACATGTAGTTTCATGTTCTCCAATTTATAGCTTTTGTTTTAGATACCTTTTGGGACTCTTAGTTATAATGTATCTCTTTAATATTTTTTCGATATTATACGTAGATTTAATCACCAAACTCTTATTTTAAGTTTATGAAGCTCTCTCATTCTTCATTTGTCATGTTTTAAGTTTTTAACTATTTTATCTTATATTCATTATAAAGAAGGTATGATAAGCCACAATTATGTCAAGTATAATGTAATACCCAACTATATTGTTATTACACTTCCACTAAAAATGAAAATTTTTAGTAGTAAATTTTCAGGTGTAATAAGCTGGTATCAGAGCTTAGGTTTTGATTACTGTACTTTATTTTCAAAATTTTGGTATTATAGCGATCCCTTATCTAATTTTAATGGTCTATTTCATCTTTGAAAAACTTATTTTTTATGAAAATCTATATTAACTTGTGAGGAATCGAGAATGAGCTACCTAAGCAAACGTTGATTGTACTTCTATTCAAAATGTTATAGTAAGTTAGGCATATTTTATCTTAATGAGTTTTCTATCTTTTATCTAGCTATTCATGGAATTGAATGGTCTTATCGATCGTTTGGAGGAGACATTTGAGGAATTCATTGAGTTTGTTAGGCGTCGACCACCACCACCACCATCTTAGCCTCAACTACCCCTACCACCTCCCCATTACCTGTAAGTGGGTATCTGAGAGGACTAGCTTTTGAGGGTCACTAGTCATCACCTTATAATATACATTGGTGAGGATCATATAGTTATCTTGAAGTGATAAATTCATGATTTAGATCAAAATTTTGAGGTATTCAATTGTCCACCAGCTTAAAAGGTGAGCATACTAACCTTTTTATTATGGTGAGCAATGAATGCATGGTGGGTAGGCTTTCTTATATTAGGAGGAGTGTCGATATCTTAGGAGGACTTCAAGAAGCGATCCACATGAGTTTTTATTTAAAGGTACTTAATAGGGAAAATCTTAAGGAGCTAATGCATTTGACCTAGGGGGCATGTCACTACTAGAGTACCATGCTTGGTTCATGGGAATGTTGATTTCGCTATAGGTATAGTAGCTAGCAAGTCAATAGTTGTCTATTAGTTTGAGTAAGGATCCATTTAAGAATCTAGAGGATGATGGATATTGTCGCTTTCCAGGACTTGGATATGTTATATAAGCACATATGTGTTGCCGCTACAATATTTTAAGAGTAAGCATCCTTTGTGGGCAAAAGGAAGTCGGAGACACAAGGTTTCGGTGGTCAAATTAAATTTAGAGGAGCCAAACCTTCAATTTTTTAGCCTAGGGGTTATATAGGTTGCCATATTAGGCATTTAGAGACTCTAAGACACCTTTTTTTATCACTTTTATAGTTGAGATTATCAAACATGAGATTATCAAGGTGTATTTATTTAGTGTCAAGCTTACTATTAGTTGGGCCACCAATTCTACAATAGTCAGCAACAGAAGGGTAAGTTTCAATGACAAGGATCACTTATACCCCAAAAATAGATATACTAGTAATGGACTTTCTAGACACATCAATAATAAGAGAGGGCACTTGCCTTAACAATTATACAACCTAGGGAGGCCAAGGGGAGACCATAGGGGTCCCACCAATTTCCTTAAGGAGGAGGAGAATACACCTAGGGATCTAGACGGTATCATGGAGGATACCATAGAGGACACTCAAGAGAGAACTTGAATATCATATACTAGGCAGAGGCTAATCGATAGCTAGATATGATCACTGGTACGTTTTTCCTTCCTTTTGATTACTTGTATATTTGATATTTGATTTAGTGCATCTTTATTGTTTGTATCTACTACTTTTATTGCTAGATCTACTTTATCTACATATGCTAGTGTGTATATATCTATTAACCTTTTGGGGATAAACTAGATTTTGCTAGGCTTTACTCGAATGTGTCCTTAGAGATAGACAAGATAGACTTCCTAGTGGACTTAGTAGTGATAGACTAATGAGACTTTGAAGTGATCCTTGGGATTGATATGTTAGGGAGATATCGAGGGGTCACAAATTATGCATAGGAGTGAGTAATGTTGTGGGAAACTCAGGGTGCTAGGGTCTCTTATAACAGATTTAATCATAAGCCTATGATGAAGGTTACATCAGCCCACACACTATATTCATTGTTGCAGAGAGGTTACACTATATGTCTGTGTAGAGTTTAGGAGCTATACAAGGATGTATCATCATTGGAGGATATTTTGGTTGCTTAGGACATTTTCAACATATTTCTAGAAGAGATACAAGATATTTTTCAATATGTAACATATATTTCACCATCAAGCTTGTATCGAGGCTCAGCCAGTTTTTAAGACACTCTATCGAATGGCACTGATAGAGTTGTGGGAGTTAAAGTCACAGATAGAGAAGTTAGTGGCTCATAAAACATTCATCCGAGTGTTTCTTAATGGGTAGCACCAGTTCTCTTTAGAAAGAAGGAGGGTGGGAGTCTTTATTTGTTTATAGATTATTGAAGTATGAACAAGTTGATTGTGAAGAAATAAGATATGCTTCCTAAGATCGATTATCTATTCCACCAGTTTCAGGGTGTTAGGATATCCTCCAAGATTGATTTGAGGTCATGTTATTACTAGCGACACATTACTGAGGGATAAATCATGAAAATAAAATTTAGGACATGATTTAGGCATTATGAGTTCATGGTGATGCTCTTTGAGATCACCAATGATCCTATATTATTTATCGATTTCATGATGAGGATCTTTCATCCATTTCTTGATCATTTTGTTATGGTGTTCATAGACAACATTTTGGGATACTCTCAAAGTAGGGATAACCATGAGCAGCATCTTCACTCTATTTATCATTCTTTAAACAAAACAAGGTGTGTGTCAAACTCTCCAAGTGTGGGTTATAGCTTTAAGAGGTTGTACTTTGGAACATGTGGTGTCAACAGGAGTTTTCATTGTAGATTCGATGAAGATTGTAGTTGTCATCGAGTGTAAGACACCACTAACTCTCTAGAGGTTCATTTCTTCCTAGCTTTTGTTTGGTACTATAGGTATATTTTCATGACTTCTAAAAGGTAGATTACCCCTTCACAAACCTTCTAAAGAAGACTACCATATTTCAATGGGATGATGCATATGAGGGCACATTCCAGGACATGAAGTGGCATCTAACTATAACAACAGTTTTAACTCTTCCATTAGGATTAGATGGGTTTAAATTTGATAATGTTGCATTAAAGCAAAAATTGTTTTGTATACTAATGCATTATGGTGAGATATTTTCTTATGCTTCTTATCTATTGAAGCAACATGAGCAGAACTACCTAACGTATGATTTGTCTGGCCGCAGTCATCTTTGTGATGAAAATTTATAGTAATGATCTCTATGGAACATAGTGCAGATCCTTCAAAGATCATAAGAGCCTCAAGTATATATTCACTAAGAAGGAGTTGAATGTGAGGCAGATTAGATGGATAGAGTTGGTGAAGGATGGTGATATCAAGTTAACCTACCATAAAGGTAAGGCTAACTTTATTGCAAATGCCATGAGTAAGAGGACATCATACTCCTAGAGTTCTTTTGTGGTGGCTAACCGGTTGCTTGAGGAACTTAATAAGGTGAGGGTAGAGCTAATTCAACAAAGTTATTTAGAGGTATAGATGAGTACTTTGATGATTACGCCAACTATTTTTGATGATATACGAGCTAGGCAATATAGGGATGTTAACCTCGAGAGGATTTGGTAAAAGATACATAATGGTTGAGCTAAGGGCTTTTGGATTCATGAGGATAATAGCATTCACTTCAACTATCAGTGGTTTCTACCCTAGAGTTGTGCTGATTTGAAGTATCAGATTTTGGAGGAGGGTTACTATACTCTAAATTTTGTTCACCTAGGAGAAAATAAGTTGTACAAGAACCTTAGGCAAATTTATTAGTTGTCTCATATAAAGTAAGAGGTAGTGGATTTTGTGTTATGATGTTTGACATATTAGAAGGCCAAGATAGAGCACCACATACCTACAGGATTGATCTAGAATTTGGATATTCCAAGATGGAAGTGAGACTCCATCACCATATATTTTGCGAATAGACTATCGAGGACTCATAGAGGGTGTAATATGATTTCGGTCATTATCAATCAGTTGACTAAATCAACAGTTTTTATACTAATGAGATTGACCTGGAGCATGGACCAGTTAGTTGATGCTTATATGAGGTATTTGATGAGCAACCATGGTACACCTACCAACATAGTGACCTATAGGGATTCAAGATTTCTCTCATACTTCTATGGAAATATGCTAGAGGCTATGGGCATAAAGTTGATGATGAGTACTACCTTGCCCCCTGCTACAGATGGGTATTGTAACACCCACAAACTTTAGGGCTTAAAATCCTTATTTTAAATAATTAATTGCATAACCTAAAAAAATGTCGGGGTGTTATGCTGCATCTAATATAAAAATGCACTCCCTATACCTATCTATGTTAGGTATAAGGCAAAAGTAACCTAGTACATAGGAATTAAGTGTGGGAAGCACTTAATTCCACCACGGTACATGTTACAAAATGAAAACTAAGGACTATGAGTCCATAGAGAGATAAAGATATCTAGATAACATAACCTATACCAATTTAATTATGCACTCACCGAAGACAAGTACAATAAAAGTAGTAATCAAGAATCACCTACAAAATAAGTTAGATATACTCATGAGAATGAGCAGATGCCATCAAAAGGATGATTAATATGCTACGTAATCAGTAAGTTCATAATAAATTCATAAAATGGTTACACAAAATAAATAAGATCATGTAGAAGAATATGTCTGCATAATAATAAACATAATATAATGTAAGATATAAATGATTATGGAAGCCCATTATTATATATAATCATAATCCACATTCTTATTTTCATTGAGTTCAAGGATCTTATTATTCTTAATCTGGTGGAATCAACTATAACAAATCTTAGGGAAAAATGCTCCTAGGTCACTACTATATTTTGGTTGAACAAACCTCACATATACTAGGAAAAAAAGCTCCTAAAAACTATTATTTAACAAGTGGAACAATTTAAAGGACCTCTCTGGGTAAGATGCTTTAGAGCCACTATTATCTTCTAGTGGAACAGACATAATACCTCATTCCTAACTCATATAATTTGTTAGGTTAAATGATTAATTTATTATTCATTAGTATATATCTCATATCATATTATTTTCTATGTTGAGCCTATAAATCCCACTATTCTTAATCTTGTAGAATTAATTGAAGTAGTTCTCATGGCAATAAGTTCCAGACTCATTATTATTGTCTGGTGAAATGGACTCAACATATGACAATACATCATGTTTCGAACCACTATTCTTAAACCAATGGAATAGTCTGAACTATCTCTCAGGAAAAAATATACCTGGGCCACTATTATCGTCTGGTGGAATAGACGTAACACTTTAGCCCTAGCTCATGTAATATTTCACTTTAAATTAATATTGTTGTCTTTATCAAAGTCCTCAGGCAAAAATCATATATCTATGAATAAAATAGAAATTATGCTTAACATGATTTTTTAAAGCATATTAAACATAACCAGACAAAGGTCAAAACATCCCCAAAGGAAAACGCTATATCTCCCTTAAGAAAACCCTAATACTACAAAGTGAGCATAATTTCTCCTATAAATCTCATATAACCACCAAATTTGATATAAATTCCTAGAATATGATAATTGCTGAGATATCATAAAAATCATGGTCTAACTCCAACATCTTTTACATGTGATAATGACCCCGACTCAAGGGTTACTATTTTTAATTTAAACCATTTTCTCATTTTCTTTGACCTAGGTCATTTATAATTTATCCAAATGTTCCAGATAATACATTTAGTATATTTTGACCTAATAAAAAGTTAAAAGACCAAGGATTCTATACTTAACTTATAATTACCAAATTACCTCTAATATAGTTAAAATACCTATATTTCCACAAGTAACTTTTGGGTCCCAATATAAATGATTTTTCAGTCTCCCACTCATATCCTCATAAAAATATATAACCACACACACAGACACACACATATGTATATATATATATATATATATATAGCCCAATTTATATATCAATTCGTGCCATCCTTTGTGGTTTGGAAAATAAGTTTAACCAATAATATGCACAATCGCTTGCTTTCACACTTTTTCATCATCTAGCAAAACATATCATATAAAAAAATTATCATAATAACATTATCCAATTAACAATACCAAACATGATATCACATACAAATATACACACTACACATAAAATTTTTGGCTATGATACGTATCATTACCAAAGGCACCTCTGGTCTCTAAGCGCGTATGATCTAAAAATCCTAATGAATGCATGCATTCTACATATTTTATTCCTTTTTAATCTTATATTTTGGTATTTTATTTGAACAATATATGAGCCTCATTATAATTTTGTACTTATGTGATATTAATCTTATATATTTAATTATTTGATCTAAAATGATAAAAAAATTCATAGGCTAAAATTATGAGATAATTTATTTTCTCCTTTAATTTTATTTTGTTTGTTAAATTTAAGAAAAAAAAAAGAATATGTTACAACGTGCCATCCAATTAAAGAAATAAAGTGGGACACACCCATGAAGAAAGAAAAAAGAAGTTTGGCACAAGGGGCTAAGGAATGGGGCAAGAAGAGATGATACAAAAGGGAAAAAAATAGGTAAACGGAGGAAAAATAAAAGAGAGGCATAGAGGGATAGTAGAAGAAGACAGGTGAAAATATCAAAAAAGGAAAAAAGAGAGCACAAATGACGATAGTATAGCAAAAAAAAAGAAAAAAAAAAAGAGGATAAGCAATGCAAAAAGGAAACAAAGAAGAGAAATGAGAGGTAGAGGTGAGAGAAGAGAGAGAAATATTGTGTAGAAATAAAGGGGGAGATAGACATGGAACAGGAGATATAGAGAAGAGGCAATGGGCATAAGAGAGAGAGAAAAAGATATCGAAACAGAAGAAGAGAAATTTTTGAATGAAGAACATGCAATCTTTCATTGAATTAAATTACTAAATTTTTCATCCTTATTTATTATCATTTCTTTCATTCTATATTTATGATATATTATTTTTCTTAAATTTATTTACTTACTATGATTAGGTAAATAATTTATTGTGAGGAATAAATTAAATCCCTATACTATGAGTTGAGATATAATAACAATTTTATTTTTTTCATGGGATTTTCCGTGGACTAGTGGACTACTGTAACAGCCCAAAATCACAACTTGAAATTTTTGTTTAAATTTTATTTTGCGGAAGCGGAAATTAAAGAACGGTGGGTGTTACCACCACACTTGACATAAGTCCAGTCTCCTCACTATCCTTACGTCAAGTGCTAAGGCTTAAAACAAATCAAACCAACAAAAGATAAGAGAAGTACAATACGTAATCAAGAGTTTTACAAAAGAAAAATTATCCATGACAAATGACTGTTTAGGTAATTAAGTAGCCAACCATTTAGAAAAAAACAAAAGAGTACACAAAAGTCATTAAAGGTTTACCTTACACTCTTACAGTCCATCAATGTTACAAGGAAAAGGGGAAAAAGGGTGGGGTCCACTCGCTCCCTAAATCTACCTATTCGTCGGGATGACGCTCCTCGTAATCGTTTAACCAACGCATGTCATGGATGTAATCCTCTAAAAAGTGATAGTATCAATAAAACTTTCTCGTACTGAGTAAACCACAACGCCTTCGGAGAGGTATCACACCCACGTAGCAATCATCATGCAAATATAGAATTCAAATAGAATATATGATCACATGTAAGACCATGATTTCAAAACACACATTCTCATCACAATTAACATTATGAGATAGGTCAAAATCCCTATTGAAGGCATTTAAATCATGCTTATAATTTCACAACCAATTTAACTTACCAACGACCATACATTATGGCATAATAGGAGGAACTATTGATATTCCAAGCAATCTCACCAAGGTCAAGTCATTGCTAATCCGATTATTACAGAAGTATTAAGGTGGGTGTCTAATTCGGTTATATAATTTATATAAAAATTCTCAAGTGGAATAAAATCCCATATCCATAACAATGATTATCAAGGAGGGTGGTACTAAAATAAATCACTCGATTCCAGGGCAAAGCTCATCAAGGAAGCCACACAATATAACAGTCACCCAAACTAAACCTCAGAACTCAAGACCTTAAGTACGCGTACTCCCTATAGGGTGTATGGAATACCTATAGAACTCAAGACCTTATTGTCTTATGAAATCCCAAGTTATTATTTTCTTTTAGAATTTCGGAATTCACAAAGTTAAACTTATTCAACAATCAACAAACAACGTCACATCCAAAGACCATGATATCGCAACCATTCCAAGCCAACACGGCTTAGGGTTAGGCATTATGCCATAGCCCCAATAATTATTTGATTCAGTGTTCAAACCAATTGTCCAATTATTCCTGACATTATTTTAAGGCCAACCCTTAATTCAACTTGTCCAATTATCCACTTTGGAACACCTTTTTGCCTTAATGACCAAAATACCCCTCAATCTATAACTACTATTTTTTCCTTCACTTTTATTATCGAGTTACTTATATAATCTATTTGTCATAAAAAGCTAGCATAAAATAACTAATGATACTTTACATCCGATAATTTCTTCGGTACTACCAAGGATCATATTATCCCTAACCATTTATCATACATAGTAGATGTACACACTATTAGCATGCATTTCTAATATATCATAAATTAATACAATTTCCTCAAATAAATCTCAAATACAATCATGGTATATAAAACTACATTATACCTTGAACATAGTGGTCTCATCTTACTAGCATAAATCCAAGTTCGTTACCATTAGCATACACTTCTTCATATTTTAGAATATTACTTAGGCATGTAAAAAGGTTGCATGATAACACATATTACTTTACACATCATTGTATTTATATAGGAATAAACTACAACATGCTCCCATATAAAACTATATTTTACTTTAAACATACTCATCTCATTTTACTAGCATAATTCAAGTTTGTTACCATTAACATACACTTCATCAAATTTAAGGAATTTGGCTAAAAATTTATCTATCAATTATCTAGGGTTAAGATTAGGTTAAAAATATATAATTGACTTAAAATTAAGATTAGGATTATGTTAAAACATGAATTAATTGAGATTAAGAATAGATAAAATTGGGGGCAAGGATATTACAAGCAGATTGAGAGGATGATTTAGACACTTGAGGACATGAGATGAGCTTGTGTTGTGGATTTGTGAGGTAGTTGGGAGGATAAACTATACTTAATTGAGTTCTCAAACAACCACAATTATCACACTAGTATGGAGATGACACTGATGCGATATCGTATGCACAACAAATTTAATAAATAAATCCTAATTTCCAAATATGTAGTATATGGTAAGAAGGAGTCAAACCCATGAGGAATAGTATAAAATTAATAATTTTGTAATCGATGTTAAAACACCGGTTATGCAATAACATACAATTATATCATCAATATCTAAACTATGGATAAATAATAAAACACTATACTCACTGATTAATGAATAATGATAGGAAGGTATTGATTATGGAATAAGGATATCAAATAATCATGGAGAAAAGAATGATTCTAAATGATTTAACGTTTACCTATAGAAACTCATAATAATTCATCTCTTTGCTTTCTCTCAATTCTAATAAATTGAATAAGCTCTCAATTTATCACCTAACAAATTAATAACCTAGATTAAGAATTCTAGATTCAATTAATAACAGCATTATGAATGAAAAGCAGTCAACTATGACCATAATCACATAAGCTCAAATCATGGAATCATACGAATTAATGGACAAGATTAATAATTAATCTTTTGCTACTTTGGAAACGTTAATTAATAATTATGTATTAATTCAGTTACCCTAGCGTAGATTAAGATATAAACTAGAGAGTTGATCAGTCTAATTAGTTTAAATTCTTAATCTATAATGCGAGATCATTCAATTCCATCCATTAATTCAATCAAATTTCATTAAGAATCATGAATTCAAATTATGTTGTCATATCTGAAACCCTAATTCTCTCATCAAATCCTCCTATCTTATACTATCTACATAATTGCAATAACATAAAATTAAATGAAATAATTTATAATTAACATCAATGCTTACAATTAAATTAACAATGAAACATCAAACATAAGAGAAATTATAATGCAATAAAGAGAATGTATTTGCATTCAATCAAAAATCAAAGCTTGCAATTAAAAGAGGTATAGAGAAGAACTTATCAACTTGAATTACAGAGTGTTGATTATTCAATTGAATACAATGGAGAGAAAGAGAATTGGAATTACAAGTTACATGTAGTATCTAGAGAATATAAAGAGAAAGAGAGAATCCCATTCTCAAACTCCTCGGAACCACCCTTTCAAATGTTTAGACTTTAGAAATATATCAGGAAAAAGTTACGCGAACAGTTACAGAATTTAGGAAAAACACGGTTCATGTTAGAAAACACGGGACCCCTATGTTTTTCCTTGATCTCTCTACCAATGCTGAAATTTCAAAGCTGAAATTTTGTGTGGTGATAGAAAAACACGGGGGGGCCTTGTTTCTTGTTCCTTCATTATTTCTTTATGAAATTTCAATACAAGGTTCCCTTTGATATATATTCTTCATTTATGACATTTTCTTCCAATAATTCCATATCTCTTGATGTGTTATTCACTTCATTTTCTCTTTCCATCGATTTCTCCTTTGAATTTCTTCATTTTATCTTTTCCTGCAAAATATATCCAAAAGAGAAAAAATAAAGAAAATATTAAAGTTATAAAAATAATGAGGAATAAATGGCATTTTTACTTTGCAAAATAATATATAAATCCCACATATCAGACACCCTTTGATGCACTCTATAAATGCAAGTGTTTGACACCTTTGTGTTGGAGCAACGTTAGCATGATTACTGTGCTTAGGCCAAATATGATTGAGGAGATGACTTATTAGTTTAGAAAATTCATCATAGGATGAGCGAAAATTAGAGATGATAGAAGATTTATATTAATTAAAGACCTTGTAATGATGGTTTTAAGGTAAGGGATAGAGTTTTTTTTAGGGTATTACCCATCAAAATGGTGCAAAGGTTTAGCAGGAAGAGAAAGTTGAGCTCGAGGTGTATTAGTCTATATGAGGGTCCTTGATAGGGTTGGCTAGGTTTTATACTTCCTAACACTTCCATTGGAGTTAGATAGATTTCACAATGTCTTCTATAGTTCACAACTAAGGAAGTATATAGTAGATCCTTCATGCTTGATTAGACCCGATGAGATTGTGTTAGATGATTCATTGTCTTATGAGGAAACTCCCTCATAGATTCTAACACCAAGGTACAACGAACCCATAAGAGGTAAGTTCCACTCCTAAAGATATTCCAGAATCATTGTGAAGTAAGGGAGGTAACCTCAGAGATAGAGAATGACATATGCAAGATGCATCTCAAAATCTTCAGCAACGTTGAGTTAGGTTTTAGGGTTATATCTCTTTTAAGGAGGTAGTAACAAGTAGTGTATTTCAACTGCTGTAGAGTTAACCGCCAATATCACTTTTCCTCACATAATTTTTCTTTATTTCTAAACCCTAACCAGCTGACTTTGGGAATGAAGTCTCTTTGAAGTGGGTAGTGATGTATTACCCCAAAATTCAACCTAACCCCTATTTTGGAAAGTTGATATTTTAACCTAACACTAACCTTATCTGATTGATAAATTAATTTTCCATTATTCATTAATATTAAATTTAAACATATTTCTAATCCTAACTTTAATTCCGTTTTCTTTCTACCTTTTCCCTTTTCCCGTTTCCTTCTCTTTTCCCTTTTCTTTCTCCTTTTTATTATTCCTTTTCCTTCTCCTCATGTTCTAATCTACCTTTCTCCTTCTTCCTCTTTTGGCCATGCCTCCCCTTCTCACATGGTTTTCCTTTCTCAACTTATCTCCTTGCACTTGTCCTTACAGTTGTCCCTAAATCCTAGCCTATAGTAGCTCCAACATACCTTGCAACTTCACTTCCCTAGTTTATACCACATGAACAAAAAATAACATGACTAGACCAAATATTGCCTCCCCAACCCTACACCTTCAAAATTCTCAATTTGCACCTCCTCCCATTCCCCCTATTTGTTTCACTCCTTGATGGAAAAAATGGTTGCATTGCAATTTGACATAACAACCCCCTTTTTTGCACCAAATTTTGATGTAATTAGTTCAAGATTTGCCACACTTCTCCCTCAACTTGGTTTGATTTAGTTTTTCTCCATTTCTACCCTTATTTACCTTATATTTTTCTAGGTTATTTTCTTAAGTTCTAATGACGGAATATTCTTGATTCTTATATGATTTTCCTGTGGTCTCGGAGGAAGCATCTTAAGGTTATACCTTCTTAGAGACACAAGATATTTTAGGTAAGGATGCACAACGTAACTAGGGTTTTGTGTGAAGTCTTTAAATTTGTATTAAATATCATGTTTAGCATTATCATATGGTTATTTTCATTATGATATTGTTGTTATATGGTATGTTGTGTTGTATCATAAAAAGGTAAGAAAAAGGTGAAAGCTTGTGATTATGTACACTAGTGGCTATGTTTAGTTTAACAGTTAAGTAGGTTGTCATGAATCAGTATCTAATGTGGGATATGATTTTTGAATACTATGTATGTATTAAGTATTATATGAGGGCATGTTTTGGAGGTGTAAAATCAATCAAGTTGTGACTCGTAGGGTTTTATGAAATATGGGTTTTTTGGTTTCCTTAAGGGTATTTTGGTTAATATGAGGTAAATATGGAATATTTGGTATTTTAATGTGTTACTTGGGTTACAATATGTTAATTATAACATAAATAATACCTAAAGTAATTATAAGCTATATAAACCTAATAACACGAGAAAACAACCGAGATCGGGAACAGTAAACTTAGGGGTAGAGTTGTTATCACATGTATAAAATATCAGAGTTAAGACTCAATTTTTGGCTATGATTTTAATAAAAAAAATAAGAATTTATATTATTTTTTGTTATATGAGTATTATGGAAAAAATTATGCCTAACTTGTGAAATTAAGGTTTTGTAGAGATTTCTTAATAGTAACCCTAGAGGTAGGGTTGTTATGGTATGTGTAAGCCATTAGAGTTGTAACTAAATTTTTAGATATATTATCAATAATCATATTTAATGAATTTTTATTAAATTTAGTGGTTAAATGAGTATTACAGGATAAGTTATGGTCACCTTGTGAATCTAGAGTTTTCTTAAGGAAAATATGGTCATTTACCTTGGGGGATGTCTTGATCTTCATGTGGTTCTGTGTTATGTGTTTTCAATAATTAGATTAAATTTATATTATTTTTCATTTATATTTATATGTGTGTCAGTATGTAATCTTGATATAAAAAACAATGGGTAAGACATTAATTATTTAAAGTGAAAGATTATGTGAGTCAAGACTGAGGTATTATGTCTACTCCAATAGACAATAATAGTGGATCAGGAGCTTTTTTTTCCCCTGATAGATGCCTTAAACAACTCCACAAGTTTAATAATTGTGGTCAAGAGCATATTTCCCTAGTAGTTATTGTCTCTTCCACTAGACTATTATAGTGGCTAAGAGCATTTTGCCCTCAAAGGTGCTTTAGTCCGTTCCACTGGATTAAGAATAGTGAGGTTACTGAACTCAATATAAATATGAGTATGGATAATGATTTTATCAATTAATGGGTTTCTGCAATCATTTCATATATTACCTCATATTATGTAAGTCAACACGCATGTTTATTCCTTCATGTAACCTTATGACATTGTGTAACCTTATTATGATTTTATTGTTCCCTTAATTAGTATATAGAGTACTGATCATCCTTCTCATTAGAGCTACTCATTTCCATGAGAAAATGGCCCAGATCATTTTGTATATGTGATATGAATCTCCAAAATTTGTATTTAAATAATTCTGATAATTGCTATAAATCATTTTGTACTTATAATTGTTTGTCTTATTGTGTGCTTGATTAGGTGGGAATTAATTTAGCACATGGAGGATGGAATTAAAGTGTTATAGCTGTTGAAGTTTTGTTGCAGAAATGTATTTTTAAGATGTGAAATCCCATGTGATGCATTCGCTGGCAAAGTTGGCTAGTGGGGATTAAGTTTGTTGTATAACCCGCCACCCGATCCATGGTTTATGGATTAGTTAGACTATCGGTTAATCATCCTTTAGTAACCATAATTAGATAAAATTATTCTTAGCTAATGGGAATTGATTGTATAATTATTTCATTGTAATTTTGGGCTTGGAGTTGTAATTATTTTGGGCTTGTTCGAATTGATTCAACGTCGACCAACCTTTTGTATATTTGGGCTGATTACAGGTTGATTATGTATAGCCACGTTGTGTATTTATACGGTCTTGTACACCATATAAATATGGCTTATACGGAATGTTCAGGAAACTACTTTTTGGTTGAATCAAAGATTCAATCTGATATTTCTCTCTTGATCTCTCTCTCGCGTTCTCTCTCTGGCGAATCTCTCACTCGCATTCTTCTGCTACTTCTATTCTGTCTCTTCGATCGATTCTTGATCATTCTTACTTCTCAAATTCAGTAGCCTTTCTAATATTGTGCTCTAGGTTCATTAAATCTTCCTTTGGAAAATTCCTTAGGCTGATTTCGGCGAATCGAACCCCGCGCTTTATTATTCTTCGATCCTTTTTGCGAAACCCTAACAGGTTTCCATCATTTGGTATCAGAGCGTCGATTATTTGAGTGCTCGTGGTTTTAATTGTTGTTACTAAGTTCTTTTACATCTAGTTCATTATTTGTCGATTTCGCTAACCCTATTTCTAAAGTATGAAATTTAGGGTTTGCGATTAACGAAGGACTTTGAAGATTTCCATCGCATTTAACCCGGCGATCGGAGTGTTGCATCTACTGTTTCAAGATTTCTTGGAAAAACCCTAAATTGTTCGGACGATTTTTCGGTTAGGGTTGGTCAAGAATTTTAATCTTGACGATTCTTGAGACATACTTTCTGATTGGTAAACTCGAACCTTATTTCATTACGTACTGCTATCTGTGGTAACTAATTTACAAATTCTTTTCGAGATATTATTCATTCACGATTAATAAGTGTACAGGAGAAATAACCGGCAAACCTTTTTGGTTTTGGAAAGGAGTAAGGCCTCCAAGAAGAGGGTTCCTATTTAGTAATTGGATTACTTGTTTTAAGTGCTCGCGGTAATATTGTTTCTTTCTCAAGCTATCTATTACTTTCGATTCAATACTTACCATGAATTACTGTATAGTCTGTGTTGCTGATATATCTTTGATATTATTTGATACTGTGATATTCTTATAATTAGATCACTTAATTGTTATCTGTCTGATTTCTATTAAAGTAAATTGATCTTGTTGACTGTCTATAATTGTGTTTAATTGAGAATAATAAAGAAATTTAATAATATCTAACAACGAGCAATCTGTTAATAAATATGTTTCTAGTAATGATTTATTAGAAACCCTTAGGACTTTTCAAGAACAAATGACTGCTCAATTTGCTGTGTTATCTGCTAACTTAGAACAAAGAATAGGAGAACAAGAGGTAAGAATTAATGAATTAGAACAGAGTAGAGTCGAAACTCACCAGGCAGGGGTATTAGGAAGGGCTCCTACGGATCCTAGGATCAGAATTCCACCCATAGCTAATCTAGAAGAATTAGAGGACCAAGTATCCAACAATAGTGATAGGAGACCTAGGCAAAACAATAGACAAGAAAGGGATTTAGACTTTGTTGATAGGAATATAAGTAATCTTAAGCTTAGCATACCTAGGTTCAATGGCAGAAATGATCCTGATTATTATTTTGAATGGGAAAGGAAGATAGAGTTAGTATTTGAATGTCATAATTACTCGGATGATAAGAAAATTAAGGTAGCCATAGTAGAGTTTACTGAGTATGCTTCCTCTTGGTATAATAATCTCGTTTTGACTAGATGTAGGTGTGGAGAACCACCCATATAGACATAGGATGAATTTAAAATTTTGATGAGGAAAAGATTTGTTCCAAGTTATTATTATAGGGAATTACATAAAAGGTTACAAACAATAAGTCAAGGACTTAGGACAGTGGATGAATACTTTAAGGAATTAGAAGTTCAAATAATTAAAACAGGAATTATTGAGGATGATGACGCTACCATGGCTAGATTCTTGAGTGGGTTAAACTCTAAGATAGCTGATAAAGTAGAAGTATATCCTTGTGGGACTTTAAGTGAAATGGTGAATATAGCTACTAAGATAGAGATTCAATTAAAGAATACCAGACAATATAAGCCCCCTAGGATTGGGATTAAGAGTATTGCAGTGAGAAGGAATTTTGGGGGAACTACTTCTGGAAATTGGAGGAATACTAATAGATTTGAGTCTATAGGTAGAAACAATGAGGCAAAGGTGGGAAATAAGATTGAAAAGGGTAGAAGTGTAATAGCAAACCCTGTGAGTGGTTCAAACAGAACTAGGGATATTAAATGTTTTAGATGTGGAGGATTGGGACATATAGCTTCTGAGTGTCCAAACAAGAGGAATATTTTAATTAGAGAATCTGGAGATATAGAATCTGAATCTGAGGAGGAAGAGTTGGAGACTAGTTTGGTTAGAGAAGATACTAGTGAGTCAGAAGAAGAAATAGAATTACCAGTAAGTAAAGATCTTTTTGTAGTGCGCAGGGCTTTAAATAGTAACAAATTACCTGATTCTAATGCGATACAAAGAGAAAATATATTTCATACTAGATGTTTGATTGATGATAAATATTTTAACATGGCTATAGATAGTGGTAATTATATCAATATTGCTAGTACTTTGTTAGTGTCTAAGTTAGGATTACCAACCACTAAACACCCAAAACCATATAGACTGCAGTGGTTTAATGAGTTAGGAGATGTAAAAGTTAGCCAACAAGTTTTAGTAAACTTAAAATTAGGAAAATATGAGGATTCTATTTTGTGTGATATAGTTTCAATGTATGCTGCTCACTTATTATTAGGTACACCTTGGCAATATGATAGGAGGATAATACATGATGGTCGTAAAAACAGATATACCTTACATAAGGATGATAGGAAGATTGTTTTAGCACCAATGACTCTAAAGGAGATTTTTTAAGAACAAATTAAAATTAAGTCTGACTATAAGGAATTAACTAAGTCGAATTTGGAGACTGAGGTTAGTTCAAAAGAAATTAAGGGAACATCTGGATTTTATGCTAAGAGTAAGGATGTAAGAAAGGCTATTAAGAGACAGGAAAATGTGTATTTGATGGTTTATAAAGATTGTTATGAGTGTCAATTAGGACTAAGTGAGGAAGTACCTGTTGTTGTGAGACAATTATTGGAAGACTATAGTGAGTTGTTTCCTGAGGACATTCCTAGTGGATTACATCCATTAAAGAGAATAGAACATCAAATAGATTTTGTTCCAGGAGCTGTTATACCAAACAGACCTGCTTATAGGGCTAATCCTGAAGAAGTTAAGGAATTAAAAAGGCAGGTTTTTGAATTACTGAGTAAAGGATACATTAAGGAATCAATGAGTCCATGTGCAATTCCAGTATTACTAGTACCTAAGAAGGATGGTAGTTGGAGGATGTGTATAGATAGTAGGGCAGTGAATAAAATAACTATAAAGTATAGATATCCTATACCTAGACTTGATGAGATGTTGGATCTTTTACATGGTGCTGTAATTTTTTTGAAGATAGATTTAAAAAGTGGATATCATCAAATTAGGATGAAAGCAAGAGATGAATGGAAGATAGCTTTTAAAAAAAAAATTGGATTGTATAAATGGTTAGTAATGCCTTTTGGATTATCCAATGCACCCAATACCTTTATGAGACTTATGAACCATGTTTTGAGAATTTTATTGGAAAATTTGTGGTTGTTTATTTTGATGATATACTTATATATAGTAGATCTTTAGAAGAACACTTGAAACACTTAAGGATTATTTTGGATGTGTTTAATACAGAAAAATTGTATGCTAACTTAACTAAATCTAGGTTTTGTCTGGAAAATGTGGTTTTCTTAGGATTTGTGGTAGGAAAAGACGGCATATCTGTAGATAAAGACAAAACTAAAGCTATTCAAGAATGACCTATACCAAGGAGTGTAACTGAAGTAAGAAGTTTTCATGGGTTGTGTTCTTTCTATAGAAGATTTGTTAGGAATTTTAGTGCTATAGGTGCTCCCTTGATTGCCATAACAAAAATAGAGAATGAATTTAAGTGGGGTTTAGAACAACAAAAATCTTTTGAAACGCTTAAGAATAAATTAACCCAGGTACCTGTGTTAAGCCTTCCTAACTTTGAAAAGATGTTTGAATTAGATTGTGATGCTTCAGGGTTAGGAATAGGGGTTGTACTTTCTCAAGAGGGCAAACCAATAGCTCATTTTAGTGAGAAATTAAATGGTAGTACTTTAAATTACTCTACTTATGAAAAAGAATTGTTTGCTTTAGTAAGAGCTTTAGAAGTTTGGCAACATTACCTATGGCATAGAGAATTTGTGATTAATACTGATCAAGAGGATATTAATTATTTAAAAAGTCAATCAAAGTTAAATAGGAGGCAGGGTAGATGGATTGAGTTTATTGAAAGTTTTCCTTACATGATTAAGTATAAAAAAAGAAGTGATAATGTAGTTGCAAATTCTCTATCTAGGAGGTATGCTTTATTAAATGTTGCATATACTACTTTGTTGGGTTTTTCTAGTATGAAGCTTTTATATTTGGAAGATCTTGATTTTAAGGAAATTTATAAGAAGTGTGAAATTGCTACACAGGGAAAATATTTTATATCTGAAGGTTATTTGTTTAGGGAAAATAGGTTATGTATTCCTGAGTGTTTATATAGAGGATTATTAATTCAAGAAGCTCATAATGGTGGATTAATGGCACATTTAGGATTTCAGAAGACTTTAGACATATTAATTGATCATTTTTATTGGCCTCACATGAAAAAGGATGTGTTGAAATATTATTTTAATTGTGTGGCTTGTAGACAGGCTAAAACTACATCAAAACTATTTGGGTTATATACTCCATCGCTTGTACCTAGTCAACCTTGGGTTGATGTTTCTTTAGATTTTATTTTAGGCTTACCTAGAACTAATAGGGCTAAGGATTCAATAATGGTTGTAGTAGAAAGGTATAGTAAAATGGCTCATTTTATACCTTGCAATAAGACAAATGATGCTGTGGCTATGGCTGAATTATTTTTTTCTCATATAGTTAAATTACATGGCATACCTAATACCATAGTTTCAGATAGAGATGTTAAATTCCTGAGTCATTTTTGGATGGTTTTATGGGAAAAATTAAGAACTAAATTATTATTTTCCACAACTTGTCACCCTCAAACTAATGGACAAACTGAGGTAGTAAATAGGACCTTAGGTAATATGTTAAGAGCTGTTCTTGGAAAGAATCTTAAACAGTGGGAATATGTTTTACCTCAGGTAGAATTTGCTTATAATAGAACTTTGCATTCTACAACTAAGAAGACTCCCTTTGAAATTGTGTATGGTTTTAATCCTTTAACTCCTTTAGATCTAAGTCCTTTACCTAATGCTAAATTGCAAAATTTTGATGCCGAATCTCGAGCTAATAATATAAAAAAGTTGCATGAATCTGTGAGTCAACAAATCACTAACAAGGTGCAACAAATGATTGAATATGCTAATAAAAGGAGGAAAAAAATGGTTTTTAAACCTGGGGATTTAGTTTAGGTATATCTTAGGAAGAAAAGATTTCCAAACCTTAGAAAATCAAAATTAGATTCGAGGAGAGATAGATCTTTTACTGTGTTAGAGAAAATTAATGATAATGCTTATAAGATTGATTTACCTGCTAAGTTTGGAAATGTTAGTAACTCTTTTAATGTTGCTGATCTTAGTCCATTTCTGGGTATTACTCAGGTTTTAGAGGTGAAACATTTTCAAGAAGAGGGGAATGATACGAATCTCCAAATTTATATTTAATTAATTCTGATAATTGCTGTAAATTATTTTGTACTTATAATTATTTGTCTTGTTGTGTGCTTAATTAGGGGGGAATTAATGCAGCACATAGAGGATGGAATTAAAGTTGTTGTAGCTGCTGAAGTTTTGTTGCAGAAATGTATTTTTAAGATATGTAATCCCATGTGATGCATTCGTCGGCAAATATGGCTAATGGGGATTAAGTTGGCTGTATAACCCGCCACCTGATCCATGGTTTATGGATTAGTTGGACTATGGGTTAATCATCCCTTAGTAACCATAATTAGCTAAAATTATTCTTAGCTGATGGGAATTGATTGTATAATTATTTCCTTGTAATTTTGGGCTTGGAGTTGTAATTATTTTGGGCTGGTTCGAATTGATTCAGCGTCGACCAACCTTTTGTATATTTGGGCTGATTGATTTGGGCTGATTATGTATAGCCGCATTATGTATTTATACGGTCTTGTACACCATATAAATATGGCTTTTACGGAATGTTCGGGACACTACTTTTTGGTTGAATCAAAGATTGAATCTGATAATTCTCTCTCAATCTCTCTCTCGTGTTCTCTCTCTGGCGAATCCCTCACTCGCGGTCTTCTACTACTTCTGTTCTGTCTCTTTGATCAATTCTTGATAGTTCTTACTTCTCAAAATCAGTAGCCGTTCTAATACTACACTCTGAGTTCATTAAATCTTCCTTTGGAAAATTCCTTAGGCTAATTTTGGTGAATCAAACCCCGCGCTCGATTATTCTTCGATCCTTTTTGCGAAACCCTAACAGGTTTCCATCAATATGTCAATGAAGACCCTTTGGATGACTTTGCTACTTATAATGCGCTCTCTGGTGAGGAGTGGCCTTATTATCATTAGGGCTTAGGACATCCTAGTGCGAATGTGTCCCCTTTATGTATTTTGGATATTAAACTCGAAGTCAACCTTCAAACTCTTATATAAGTTTATGAACCTATCATTCTCTATTTGTCATTTTTTTAACTATTCTTCCTTATATTTGATGTAAGAATGGTATGGCAAGATAGATTTAGAACTTTTGTAGCTACTTTCAATCTAATTATAGTAAATGTGTTGCTAGTTTTGCTTTAGTTTTTTTTTTTGAATATAGGAACATAAGAATCAATTCCACCCATCATTTTCCCTATGCAATGATTAAAAAATTAGACCAGAACAATCAGTTCAATCGGTTTGACTAGGTACGAGGGTGTTAATCAATACATAACTACTTTATTTTGAAATTAGCATTCCAGATGAAATAAATAAATAAATAGAATAAAAAAATGGGTTGTACTTGTTAACCCACTTGAATTAGTTTAACCTGATACATCTTAAATGTTGTCACTTGAATTATTAGGGGGGATTTTAAGGCTGAATAAATTGGTTACCTAATTAGATGAGTTAAACTAGGATTGGATCAGATCATATCAAAGTCATATCAGACAATTGTATGAATAAAAGTAATTATTATTATACATTTTTAAAAATAATTTATTTAATTACAACAAATATATTTAATCATAATAACATATATACACAATTACCACCCACAACAATCATTATACTACATACATAATAAGTTATTTAATCACAATTACTGACATACATATACAATTGTCACAACAATTGTTATACCTTTCAAATAATAAGTTATTTAATCACAACACTTACATCAATAAAATTATAATCAAATTAAACATTTATATACATATAATAATAATAAATGTTTCATCCAACATTTATATAATGATGAATGATAACATATATATACATGTATGTATGTATGTATGTATTTATGTATGTATGTATTTATGTATGTATGTATATATGTATGTATGTATGTATGTATATTAGTTAAAATTAAGAAGAAAAAAACATACAAGTGGTGGCAACAAGCGGTGGTAGTGTTGCTCTAGCAACGGCGATGGTTATTCTCTGGCGGCTGGCAAGTTTTCCAAAAAAAAAATAAGAAATTAAATATAACATTCATGAACTAATTGCATAAATAAAATAAAATGAATCAGAGGAAGAAAAACCAAAGGATATGGCAACGACAATGCTAGCGGTGGTGTAAGGTAAGAAAAACATGAAAACTAAAAAAAAAAGTCAAAATAAACTAATTATTATAATACATTAAATAAACACAAGAAATTAAATAAAAACTAATGATTAAAGTAATGGTCTTACCTTTAATTACAATCAGCGAGAAGAGAGCAATGCGAGAAAATCATAGAGTATAAGAGAAGAGAAAGAGACGACCATGGAACATGAGGCGTGAGCTAAGGTTTGATAAGATTTTTAGCGACGACATATGTTGTCACTAATAATGGAAAAAAAACCGTGTAGTATATGTGCCTCTTTAATTTAGTGGCATCATTAGGGTTAATAGCAATGATAAATCACCGTTAATCATGCAATGTTGAAAAAATAACTTACCTCCAACTTTTCCAAAAAATTTCACCGCATTAGTTGTCCCTATAGACACTATTAACGACATCAAATATTGTCACTAGTTATATTTTCATTAAAAAAAAAATAGTTCAAGAAAACTTAGATGGAAAATTTCTTGTGAATAAATTAGCAACTTTTTTTTAGACGAATTTTTTTCATAGTTTTGATTCTTCCAAAGTTACTTTCAGCAACTTGTTGTTGCTAATAAGAAATTTTTGGAATGACAAAATTGTCATTCTTAAAACAATCATCTCAAATTTACCATTTTCTTATAATATTATGTGAAATACTTTCTTTCCGTATGCCAATGAATAATGTTTTGTGGGAGGTTATTCTCTTTGTGTAGATGATATTTAAGATTTTATTGGATCGGTTTTAGCCTTATATCTAGCATAATTAGATAATAGACATTTATCTTAAGTAAGATTTTGCAATATGATTTCCTATTTTCTATTTTGGATTTTATATTATATGAATGAAAAATGGTGGGGTTATATGAGTACACATCTTCTAACACATAATTACATTCCTTTTGAGGCACAGATATACATCCGTTTTTTAAACAAGTACACTTGCTTTAAAATAAACATACATATTTTAGATTAAAAATATACATCCTTTAATGTGTATTTATGTACATATAAGAAGAAATATACATAGTAAAAAAAATACACATTCTCTATTTAGTGAAACGAGAAATACATATAAAAAAAAAACAAAATATTGAAATTTGAACTAGGGATCTTCCTTACGTTAAGCTTGTTTGTTCCACTAGCTATGCTACTAAATATTACTAATTTACTATTACTTCTATCTTTTACTTTCATATAAGAGACATGCCGATCCTTACAAGAGAATTATAAGTACCATGTTCTGTGTTACTTGCAGTACTATGCCATGATAGGGTACAATATAGTTAAATTCAAATTACGTGAGGGCAGTGTAGGAATAAAGTAACGATTACATGATATGTTGATTAAAACTAGTGATTTCTATATAATGAAATAATAAAGTGGGACAGATGAATGATTATTTACCAAATGAAAACTCCAATGCACATTATTAAAAGTCAAGCCATATATAGAGATTAAGTGTATAACACAAACAATCAGACTAAGTTGAATGTTTCGAACTCACTTGATACGGGCACAGTTGTACGACCATAAACAAACCGATACCGAGCAAGAGAAAAGTAAAGAAATGCTGGCACGTGCATTGAGGTTTTACATATAAACCAGCACAGCTTATTGAAAAATTACACATAATATGTAAGGTAATAATATCGCAAGCTTGCTTCAATTACGTTGTTGAAGGAGAGCCGAGGTCGCGAGCTTCATGCGATACAGCATTCTGGACCTCCGCTCTCCTCGCACCCACTATCCTTTTTACCTCCTTTTCATTCTTGATAAGAACGAAAGTTGGTACTGCCGTCACTCCCTGTTCTCGTGTAATATCCCGCAGCTTATAAACATCAATTTTGACGAACGTGGCTTTATCCTTATTCTTCTTCGCAAGATCTACCACGACTGGATAAATGAAACGGCATGGCCCACACCAATCAACAGAGAAATACGCCACAACCTATCATGTCATGTATGTTTAAGAGTACTCAGTATGGGCCACAGTCAATCTGATATACACCCGCACAGGCTTAAACATGACCGCGGTAGACATCCTCCCTCGCTCATTGGACCAACACCTTTATGCCAAAAGGATAAGAAGCACAGATTCTTGATTGATATATATATTTTGGCAACTTTAGAGGGTAGTGAATGAATAACCACGAACATATTGATGGGAGGGTGGCATGATATAAAAATTCATTGCGTTGGGAATCTTGGAATAAAACCATCAAAAAAAAGTTGCGTAATTATAATGGTCACAGTTATTCCATAAGCCTTTTCGTTAGCATGGGAATAAATGAGCGACAAGCAAGACTCAAGAGAAGCTACCAATTTGTGTTGCCATTACGGATCAAACAAGTAAGCATACGATTCCGAAAGAGTAGACTTTAATTTCGGACAAGACACTTACGACTATACAAGAAAAGATACCCTTGGTTAATTTTCGCCATATAAGGGGTAAATATAACTCAAGAACAAATAATTAAGGCTCATAACTGACCTCTAGTTATAAATAACAAGCCACAAATTTGAATAAATAAATAAAATACGCATTATTTTATATCTTTTATCCTGAAATACTCATCCCTAAAGAGGGGAAAAAAAATACTACTACCAATAAAATTGGAGTCTTAGAGTTTTAAGTTTGAATCCATAATACTTTTATACATGCATTTTTATGGACGTAACCAAATGACTCGTCCACATGCAGACACCTTCGTGCATGCTAACCAAACTTCTTCGGCGGCCAACCCTATTCCCATATCTTCATCCAGAGTCACCAATCGTGCACCTCAACACATCAGTCGCCTAGCTTATGTTGGAAATAGGAGGCTTTCTAATTTATCAAAGGGGATGGACAGGCAGCTATTTTCGGTGTTTGTTGACAACATTGCTAGAGATGCCAGAAGATGGGAAGTGCAAGAGCTGTTTGAAGCAGTTGGGAAGGTGGAAGATGTTTATATTAGCAAGAAGATTAGGCGGGGAGCAAAAGTCTTGTAATGAGAGAGAGGCTAGGGAGGCAGTGTGAAAGTGCAATGGGATGCTGCTGTATGGATCAAAGCTATACGTGAAAGAGGCAAGGTTTGGCACGTATGAATAAGTGGTGAGGCAACCCTCAACACGGAGGAGTGGGGAGATGAGCAAAGTAGTGTCCTTGAAATGGAATGAAGTGTGGAGAGATGACAAGTCCTATGCAACAATTACAAATGAAAAGGCGACATGAGGATTGTCCAGGTGCAGGTTGACAAGGAGGAAATTGAGTGGTTGGAGTGGAGCATTGTTGTGGAAGCTAAGCGATCCATGCTGCCGGATCTTGTAATACAAAGATTAATGTCCACCTGGATCACCCTTTGCAAGGTAAGAGATCTTGGACATTATAAATTCATCCTAACATTTGAATTTGTGGATGCTTCTATCTCTGCTTTGGAGGAGGACAGTCTGTTGCGGGAAACATTCAAAGTGATAAGGAAGTGGAAGATGGAGGATGCTTGCTGTGTGAGAAGAACTTGGGCAGAAATTAGAGGCCTCCTAGGTGAGGTAGGTGATGTTCCTGTGGGGTAGGTGGGTTTGCTGGGAAGAAGACAAAGACTTTGGAGACTCTACGGAGGCTACTAGGGTGCTTGTGGACACACCAATAATGGAGGAGATCAAAGAGCAAATGGAGCTGAATGTTAATGGTAAGAAGGTGATACTACAGGTGTAGGAGGCTCAGAAAGGGTATGAGCCTTAGCAGAAGCCGGTGGAATGCAAAAACCCATGTTGGCCTTACCTGTCAGATTCTGACGAGGAAGTGGAATGGTCCGAGGAAGGGCCTTCACACAGGGTTTCTCGCAAGGGAGGTGAAGAGTCCTGCAATAATTTGAGGAAGGTGTTGCGGCCAAGGGAGGAGGTGGCACTGATTGGTGTATCGCTGACATTGTGGTAGATGGATCGGTAGTATAGGGAAGGGAGAAGAACTCACAATGGGGTGAGGAGGAATTATTGCATGCGGTGTGCAGTAGTGGAACGGGAAAGGGGGGAGTTATGTGGAAGCCTTGGGAAATGGAAGTATGGCAACTGCACGTGTAGGAGAATGGGATGGGAGATAGATGGGTGGAAGCCGACACTTGGAAAGGAAAAGTAGATGGGGCAAGGGAGTTGTTTGGAAGCTGTGCTGATAAGGAAAAAGTGGTGCAGCGTGAGGATACTACAGTAGATTGGACGAAGGATGAATCTTTTAGAGATGAGTTTATCGAGTTTGTTTTGACTATTTTTCCAGGGGTTGCTCACTATATATAAGAAGAAAGGTAGATGGTTGAAAGGTGCAAAATAAAGGAAGGGTCAAAGGGAAAGGGGGGATAAGGATGAGGTGAGGAGAATGGAAGGTCATATGTCCAACATTGACAACCCCCACCTGGGTTTAGAAGGGAGAAACATGTTGTAGCATCAAAAGGGCAAAGTAGAGAGGATAGGTTGGAAGGAGAGGGAGCTGAAAAGGGTGAGTTGGAAGAAGAGGGATTGGCAGAAGCTATTGAATGTTGGAATTTTGGGAAGGAAATTGGTCTCTCTTCCAAAGAAGAGAAGAAGTGCATGGAAAAATGATTGTCCTCAGAAGGAGCCAAAGAAAGATTATGAAGAGGCAAAGGTAAGATTAAGGGAGAAGAGGGGGTTCTGATTGGTGTTTAATGGGTATTCTTAGCTGGAATATAAGGGGGATTGGGACCGCAAGAAAGATGTCACGTTTACAATCTCTGATTGTGAAGGAAAATCCATTGGTGTGTGTCCTGGTGGAAACAAAACATCAGGTGGTTCTAGATTCCTGGAAAAATAAGATGTGGGCTTTCGAAAGAATTGAGTGGAGAGACTCAGTGGCATAGGGTAGAAGTGGGGGCTTGATTATTGGGTGTAATACTCAGTTTTTTGTGATGAAAAGTAACAGAAGTGGAAGTAGATGGATCTTGATCGAAGGGCGCTTGTGTTCGTTATCCATTGATTATGAGATTTTATTAGTGTATGGAAGTTTGGTGTCGAAGGATCGGAGGGTTCTATGGGAGGAGTTATGTTCGGTGGGGCAGAACTACAGGAGTCCCCTGATAGTCATAGGGGATTTCAACGAGGTGAGATCTCGTGATGAGAGGAAGGGAGGATGGGTGGATAGTAACAGTGTCAAGGAGTTTAATGAGTGGATTGATAAGATGGGCCTAGTCGATTTGAAGCCTTCAAATTTGAAATTTTCTTAGTGTAAGGCAAACTCTACAAGTCTTTTTGATAGATTTTTAGTGGATCCCAGTTGGTTGGTTTCTTACCCTAATATTGGATGCATTGGGTTGGGTCAATTGCTTTCGGATCATAACCCTATCTGTATCAGTTTTTTGAGTACTGAGAAAGGACCGATTCCTTTTAGATCTTGGGATATGTGGTTCTCGCATCCCTAGTTTCATGGGTTTGTGGCTAAATGCTGGGTTAGTTTAGAGGGGAGGCCTTGTCACAACAAGTTGAAGGCAATGAAATGAATGCTGAGGAAGTGGAATAAGGATAACTTCGGTAATTTTGAGTCAAAGATTAAGTTATTCAAAGCAAAGTTGAGTAAGATGGAGGGCTCTAGTCATGGGGGGGGTCTTAGAGGATGTGGAGCTTGCTAGAAGGGCGGCATTACAGATTCAGTTATAAACTTGGCACAAGAGGAAGGAGGCTTATTAGCTTCAGGTATCCAGAGTAAGAGGGTTTAAAGAGAGAGACATGAACACCAAGTATTTCCATGCGATTGCAGCAGTTAGAAGAAGGAGAAATCTCATCAATAGAATTGTTAACAACGGGAAGGAGTATACAAAGCCGATAGAGATTAGGGCGATTATCACCTCTTTTTTTAAGAGGTTGTATAGGCAACATGATTTTCCTAAAGTATAGATTAGCGAGGAAGGATTCAATAAGTTGACGACTGACAAGAGATTGGTGCTTGATAGCATCCCTTTAGAGGAGGACGTGAAGAAGGCAGTTTGGTCATGTGATCCCTTGAAAGCACCAGGGTATGATAGGTATCACATGGGCTTTATTTGGAAGATGTGGGATATAATTGGGAAGGAGTTTACAGGAGTGGTTTTAAATTTTTTCTGCTTTAATAGACTACTGCCTGCAATCAATACAACTTTGGTAACTCTGATTCCTAAAGTGGATGACGCCGAAGAGGTGAATCAGTTTCGACCCATTAGTCTAGTTAGATGCATTTATAAGGTGATTTTGAAGATTATTGCCCAAAGACTGAAGTATGTGGTTGATGAACTGGTAGGTAATTCACAGATAGCTTTTATTGAAGGGCGTAATATTTTGGATAGGGTCTTGATAGCTAATGAAATTGTGTAGTGGTCCAAGAGGAGAAGGGATATAGAAGGGGTTATGATCAAGTTGGACGTCCAGAAGGCTTATGACATTATCACATGGGATTTTCTGAATGATATCTTGAGGATTATGGGCTTCGGTGGAATATTCAGGGGATGAATTAAGGAGTGTATTTCGACTGCTAATATCTCAATCCTTGTGAATGGGTCCCCTACCCCTCCATTTTCTATGGGAAGGGGGCTTCGACAAGGGGATATGATATCTCCATTCCTGTTTGTGCTAGCGGTGGAGGCTTTTAACCAGATTATCAAAAGAGGTGTTATCAAGGGGCTGATTCAAGGCGTAAGAGTAGGGAGGCATAGGTGTCATGTCACTTATCTCCAGTTTGCTGATAACACGATGATCTTCTGTAGGGCATCTATAGAGAATATCAGAAATTGGGGGACACTACTTGATTGTTTCTTTTTGCTCTCGGGGCTGGGTTTTAATTTTACGAAAATGGAACTCATAGGTCTTGGTGTGGATGAACACTTTTAGAGGGAAGCAGTTGATATTTTAAGATCTGCAGTTGGTAAATTACCTTCCATTTACTTGGGTCTGCTGTTAGGGAAAAAAGTGGGAAGAAGTCAAACTTGGGATCTTTTGATTGATAAAGTGAAAAAGCGGCTAGCAGGGTGGAAATCAAAAGTCCTTTCTAGAGCAGGAAGATTATTTCTAATCAAAAGTGTTCTTAACAGCCTACCTATGTATTATATGAGTCTTTTTTGGATTTTGAAGGGTGTGGTTAGAGAAATTATTAGTATTCAACGTAAGTTCTTCTTGAGCCAGAATGAAAACTAGAAAAACTTACCTTTAGTCGGGTGGAGTGTGATTCAGAGACCCAAATGTTTGGGAGGTCTCGGAGTGGGGGATATAACCATGAGGAATAATGCATTATTATTCAAATGGTTGTAGAGGTATTTCACTGTTGATGGTGCTTCATAGAAGAACATGATATCCTCGATTCATTATGGGGAACAGTGTGGGGGTATGCATAGCTTTGTGAATCAGTAAGGTTGAACGTCGTGGACAGACATAGAAAAGGTGGGAACCCTATTCCGAAAGAGGGTTTGTCATTCGTTGTTAGGGATAGGAGATTTGTTAGATTCTGGTATGATGACTGGATAGGATCAGGAGCATTATGAACCGTCTTCCCTAGACTCTTTAGAGTTTCTAGCCAACAGGACGAGAAGGTAGCCGATATGGGGCGATGGGAAGGAGCTCAATGGATATGGATCCTATGGTGGAGATGGTTTCTTTTTGATTGGGAAATCGAGCAAGTGGAGTAGTTGGAAGGGTTTATTAAGCATTTTCCCATAAGCAAAGAGAAGAAGGACACGTTCAGATGGGCTTTTGAGGATAATGGGTTGTTTTCAGTCAAATCGTTTTGGCAAGCAACATATTAGAAGATTGACAGGGGCAGGACCTAGATCCTAGTTTCATATGGAGCAGTTTAGCCCCTCCGAGGGTTGAAATTATTGTTTGGTTTGCAGTCCAGTAGAAGCTTAATACTAAAGATAGATTAGCTAGAGTTCAAATTGTGGAGCCTTTGGAAACAAAGTGCCCATTTTGTATGGTGGAAAGAGAATAGGTGAACCATGTGCTTCTTCATTGTATTGTGGTGAGGAAGATTTGGTACGAAATTTGTGATTGGTTAGGTGTTGCATGGGTGATATCAGGCTCTATTGAAGAGCATGTTTATACTTGGCTTGGTATAAAAGGAATCGGGTTGAGGGGAGATATATAGAGTACAACTTTTTTCACTATAATTGAAGCTTTATGGGATTTTAAGAATAAAGTGGTGTTTGATAACTTCAAAGTGTGTATTAGATGGTTTATCTTACTTATTAAAGTTAGGATAGGCTTCTGGATTAAAGCGAATAGGAGCGAGTTTCCCTATAGAATTCAGGGAAGTGGTGCATGATGTCCAAGCTTTCTTATAAGGCTAACTTGTAATGCTAATGTTGGTTATTATCTATATATAAAAAAAATATGTGCATTTTTATGGTACCAGTGACATTTATATTTTATTTTATTATCGCCTTTATGGAGTCCTATCATTCAACCAAAAAAAGCAATAAAAATGCCTTCTACATTAAGTAAAGAAAAAAGTAGATTATCAAAGGCTAAAGTTAAATCTTATGAAGATGGTCTTAATTTTTAGACGGTGATAATAATCTTAATCGGTATGATCAATTTTCGTTTTATGGTAGGAATGAAAATTAAATTCTTAATCTACAAAAAACAATTTATCAACTTATCTCCTTGCACTTGTCCTTACACTTGTGCCTAAATCCTAACCTATAGTAGCTCCAACATACCTTGCCACTTCACTTCCCTAGTTTATACTACATGAAAAAAAAAATACATGACTAGACCAAATATTGCCTCCCCAACCCTACACCTTCAAAATTCTCAATTTGCACCTTATCCCATTCCCCGTATTTGTTTCACTCCTTGATGGAAAAATGGTTGCATTGCAATTTGACATAACAACCCGCTTTTTTGCACCAAAATTTGATGTAATTAGTTCAAGCTTTGCCACACTTCTCCCTTAACTTGGTTTGCTTTAGTTTTTCTCCATTTCCACCCTTATTTATCTTATATTTTTCTAGGTTATTTTCTTAAGTTCTAATGATGGAATATTCTTGATTCTTATGTGATTTTCTTGTGGTCTCAGAGGAAGCATCTTAAGGTTATACCTTCTTAGAGACACAAGAAGTTTTAGGTAAGGATGCACAACGTAACTAGGGTTTTGTGTGAAGTCATTAAATTTGTATTAAATATCAGGTTTAGCATTATCATATGGTTATTTTCATTATGATACTGTTGTTGTATGATATGTTGTGTTGTATGATAAAAAAGCGAGAACAAGGTGAAAGCTTGTGATTACGTACACTAGTGGCTATGTTTAGTTTATAAGTCAAGTAGGTTGTCATGAATCAGTATCTAATGTGGGATATGATGTTTGAATACTATGTATATATTTAGTTAAGTATTGTATGAGGGCATGTTTTGGAGGTGGAAAATCAATCAAGTTGTGACTCGTAGGGTTTTATGAAAATATGGGTTTTTTGGTATCCTTAAGGGTATTTTGGTTAATATGAGGTAAATATGGAATATTTGGTATTTTAATATGTTACTTGGGTTAAAATATGGTAATTATAACATGTAGAATACCTAAAGTAATTATAAGCTATATAAACCTAATAACATGAGAAAACAACTTAGATGGGGAGTGGTAAACTTAGGGGTAGAGTTGCTATCAGATGTATAAAATATCGAAGTTAAGACTCAATTTTTGGCTATGATTATAATAAAAAAAAATTTATATTATTTTTTGTTATATGAGTATTATGGAAAAAATTATGCCTAACTTGTGAAATTAGGGTTTTGTAGATATTTGTTAATAGTAACCCTAGAGGTAGGGTTATTATGGTATGTGTAAGCCATTAGAGTTGTACCTAAATTTTTAGATATATTATCAATAATCATATTTAATGAATTTGTATTAAATTTGGTGATTAAATGAGTATTATAGGATAAGTTATGGTCACCTTGTGAATCTAGAGTTTTCTTAAGGAAAATATGGTCATTTACCTTGGGGGATGTCCTGATTTTCATGTGGTTGTGTGTTATGTGTTTTGAATAATTAGATTAAATTTGTATTATTTTTCTTTTATATTTATATGTGCGTTTGCATGTAATCTTGATATAAAAAACAATGGGTAAGACATTAATTACTTAAAGTGCAAGATTATGTGAGTCAAGACCGAGGTGTTCTGTCTACTCCAATAGACGATCATAGTGGATCAGGAGCTTTTTTTTTCCCTGATAGATGCTTCAAACCACTCCACAGGTTTAATAATAGTGGTCAAGAGCATATTTCCCTAGTAGTTATTGTGTCTCTTCCACTAGACTATTATAGTGGCTAAAGCATTTTTCCCTCAAAGGTGCTTTATTCCGTTCCATTGGATTAAGAATAGTGGGGTTATTGAAGTCAATATAAATATGAATATGGATAATGATTTTATCAATTAATGGGTTTCTACAATCAGTTCATATATTACCTCATATTATGTAAGTCAACACGCATGTTTATTCCTTCATGTGACCTTATGACATTGTGTAACCTTATTATGAATGTATTATTCCCTTACTCAATATGTAGAGTATTGATCATCCTTCTCATTAGTGTTACTTATTTCCATGAGGAAATGGCCCAGATCATTTTTTATATGTTAATTAGGACCCTTTGGATGACTTTGCTACTTATAATGCGCTATTTGGTGAGGAGCGGCCTTATTATCCTTAGGGCTTGGGACATCCTAGTGCAAATGTGTCCCCTTTATGTATTATGGATATTAAACTCGAAGTCAACCTTCAAACTCTTATATAAGTTTATGAACCTATCATTCTCTATTTGTCATTGTTTTTTAACTATTCTTTCTTATATTTGATGTATGAATGATATGGTAAGATAGATTTAAAACTTTTGTAACTACTTTCAATCTAATTACAATAAATGTGTGGCTAGTTTTGCTTTAATTTTTTTTTTTGAATATAGGAACATATGATTCAATATAACCCATCATTTTCCCTATGCAATGATTAAAAAATTAGAACAGAACAATCAGTTCAATCGGTTTGACTAGGTACGAGGGTGTTAATCAATATGTAACTACTTAGTTTTGAAATTAGCATTCCAGATGAAAAAAAATAGATTGAATAAAAAAATGGGTTGTACTTGTTAACCCACTTGAATTAGTTTAACCTAATATATCTTAAATGTTGTCACTTGAATTATTAGAGGGATTTAAGGCTGAATAAATTGGTAACCTGATCAGATGAGTTAAACTAGGATTGGATCGGATCATATCGAAGTCATATCAGATAATTGTTTGAATAAAAGTAATTATTATACATTTTTAATAATAATTTATTTAATTACAACAAATATATTTAATCATAATAACATATATACACAATTACCATCCACAACAATCATTATACTACATACATAAGAAGTTATTTAATCATAATTACTGACATAGATATATAATTTTCACAACAATTGTTATACCTTTCAAATAATAAGTTATTTAATTACAACATATACATCAATAAAATTATAATCAAATTAAACATTTATATACATATAATAATAATAAATGTTTCATCCAACATTTATATAATGATGAATGATGACATATATATACATGTATGTATGTATGTATGTATGTATGTATGAATGTATGTATGTATGTATATTAGTTAAAATTTAGAAGAAAAAAACATACAAGTGGTGGCAACAAGCGGTGGTAGTGGTGCTCTAGCAACGGTGATGGTTATTCTCCGGTGGCTAGCAAATTTTCCAAAAAAATAAGAAATTAAATATAACGTTCATGAACTAATTGCATAAAGAAAATAAAATGAATCAGAGGAAGAAAAACCAAAGGATGTGGCAATGACAATGGTAGCGGTGGTGTAAGGTGTGATATGGAAGAAAAACATGAATACTAAAAAAAAACTAAGTCAAAATCAACTAATTATTATAATACATAAAATAAACACAATAAATTAAATAAAAAATAATGATTAAAGTAATGTTCTTTATTTAATTACAACCAGCGAGAAGAGAGCAATAAGAGAAAATCGTAGAGTATAAGAGAAGAGAAAGAGACGACCAAGGAACATGAGGCGTGAGCTAAGGTTTGATAAGATTTTTAGCGACGACATATGTTGTCACTAATAATGGAAACAAACCATGTAGTATACGTCTCTCTTTAATTTAGTGGCATCATTAGGTTTAATAGCGATGATAAATCACTGTTAATGATGCAATGTTGAAAAAATAACTTACCTCCAACTTTCCAAAAATTTTCATCGCATAAGTTGTCCCTGTAGACACTATTAACGACATCAAATATTGTCACTAGTTATATTTTCATTAAAAAAAATAGTTCAAGAAAACTTAGATGGAAAATTTCTTGTGAATAAATTAGCAACTTTTTTCTAAACAAATCTTTTTCATAGTTTTGAAGCTTCCAAAGTTACTTTCAGCAACTTGTTGCTGCTAATAAGAAATTTTTGGAATGACAAAATTGTCATCCTTAAAACAATCATCTCAAATTTACCTTTCTCTTATAATATTTTGTGAAATACTTTCTTTCCGTATACCAATGGATAATTTTTTTGTGGGACTTTATTCTCTTTGTGTAGATGATGTTTAAGACTTTATTGGATCGGTTTTAACCATACATCTATCTTAAGTAAGATTTTGCAATACGATTTCCTATTTTCTATTTTGGCTTTTATATTATATGAATGAAAAATGGTGGGGTTATATGAATACACATATTCTAACACATAATTACATTCCTTTTGAGGCACAAATATACATCCGTTTTTTAAACAAGTGCAAAGGAAAAATATACACTTGCTTTAAAATAAACATACATATTTTAGATTAAAAATATACATCCTTTAATGGGTATTTATGTAAATATAAGAAGAAATATACATAGTAAAAAAGAAAATACGCATTCTCTATTTAGTGAAACGAGAAATACATATAAAACAAAAACAAACTATTGAAATTTGAACTAGGGATCATCCTTACGTTAAGCTTGTTTGTTCCACTAGCTATGCTACTAAATATTACTAATATACTATTACTTCTATCTTTTACTTTCACATAAGAGACATGCCGATCCTTACAAAAGAATTATAAGTGCCATGTTCTGTGTTACTTGCAGTATCATGCCATGATAGGGTACAATATAGTTAAATTCAAATTACGTGAGGGCAGTGTAGGAATAAAGTAACGATTACATGATATGTTGATTATTATCTTATTAAAACTAGTGATTTCTATATAATGAAATAATAAAGTGGGACAGAGGAATGATTATTTACCAAATGAAAACTCCAATGCACATTAATAAAAGTCAAGCCATATATAGAGATTAAGTGTATAACACAAACAATCAGACTAAGTTGAATGTTTCGAACTCACTTGATACGGGCACAGTTGTACGACCATACAAACCGATACCGAGCAAGAGAAAAGTAACGAAATGCTGGCACGTGCATTGAGGTTTTACTTATAAACCAGCACAGCTTATTGAAAAATTACACATAATATGTAAGGTAATAATATCTCAAGCTTGCTTCAATACTTTGTTGAAGAAGAGCCGGGGTCGGGAGCTTCATGGCCATGGGATACAGCATTCTGGAGCTCCTCTCTCCTCGCACCCACTATCCTTTTCACCTCCTTTCCATTCTTGATAAGAACAAAAGTTGGTACTGCCGTCACTCTCTGTTCTCGTGTAACATCCCGCAGCTTATAAACATCAATTTTGACGAACGTGGCTTTTTCCTTATTCTTCTCCGCAAGATCTACCACGACTGGATAAATGAAACGGCATGGCCCACACCAATCAATAGAGAAATACGCCACAACCTATCATGTCATGTATGTTTAAGAGTACTCAGTATGGGCCACAGTCAATCTGATATACACCCGCACACGCTTAAACATGACCGCGGTAGACATCCTCCCTCGCTCATTGGACCAACACCTTTATGCCAAAAGGATAAGAAGCACAGATTCTTGATTGATATATATATTTTGGCAACTTTAGAGGGTAGTGAATGAATAACCACGAACACATTGATGGGAGGGTGGCATGATATAAAAATTCAATGCGTTGGGAATCTTGGAATAAAACCATCAAAATAAAGTTGCGTAATTATAATGGTCACAGTTATTCCACAAGCCTTTTCGTTAGCATGGGAATAAATGAGCGACAAGCAAGACTCAAGAGAAGCTACCAATTTGTGATGGCATTACGGATCAAACAAGTAAGTATACGATTCCGAAAGAGTAGACTTTAATTTCGGACAAGACACTTACGACTAAACAAGAAAAGATACCCTTGGTTAATTTTCGCCATATAAGGGGTACATATAACTCAAGAACAAATAATTAAGGCTCATAACCAACCTCTAGTTATAAATAATAAGCCACAAATTTGAATAAATAAATAAAATACGTATTATTTTATATCTTTTATCCTGAAATACCCATCCCTAAAGAGGAGGGAAAAAAATACTACTACCAATAAGATTGGAGTCTGGAGTATTAGAGTTTTGAGTTTGAATCCGTAATATTTTTATATGTGCATGTTTATGGTACCAGTGACATTTATATTTTATTTTATTATCGCCTTTATGGATTCCTATCAATTAACCAAAAAGAGCGATAAAAATGCCTTGTACATTAAGTAAAGAAAAAAGTAAATTATCAAAGGCTAAAGTTAAATCTTATGAAGATGGTCTTAAGTTTTAGACTGTGATAATAATCTTAATCGGTATGATCAATTTCCGTTTTATCCTAGGAATGAAAATTGAATTCTTAATCTACAAGAAACAATTTTTATTTTGTTTTAGGCCAGAACTTAGGTTTTGAATTGTTGGGGAAGCAAGGAGCTAGATTTTTTACATCAGGAACTCTCAAAACAATTCATATGTACTTACATTTCACAAAATAATCCTAGACCCCATATGCACATAGTCCACTAACTAGTAAACCAAATAAATCTATGGACTAGTTTGTTTCACTAGAGATAAGAAAAATGGACGGTACTCCTTCATTTCTAGTGGTTTTCTTACACAAATTAGAAAAGGAGTTTAAAGACAAGATTATATATGTGATTCCCTTAACACTTTCTTACCGAGTTTCTTAATTAAAAAAAAAATGTTAGACATGGACTTGCAATCCCAGCAAAAAATCATTCTAACTAAACCCATAATTTTTTTTTAACATCACTCGTTTTCGGACTTTAGGAGTGGTATCCCGAGCACTTAATTCCTGCATCCGAAAATTCTTGTTGCCCCAACGGTAATTAATATTTAATAATTAGAAAGTAAAAAAAAAAAAGAAAAGAAAAAAGAAGAGATCAAAACCATGGCAAATGAAACGGCAACAACAATATATAAAACCACATAACCCTAGAGACATCATATTAGACTTCTGAACTATCAAAAGAACAGAAAACTTTAAATTTACGAAGTAGCAGATTCTTCATGTTAGTTTCCAGCAAAGAAAATTATATGAAATGCATATTTGAAAATTGTAACAAGCTCGGACTTGATCAATATCAATATTTATACGTGCTGAGACAATTTAATTTGAAGAGAACAAGGATTAAATGAATGGAAATAGAAGGAGAGCTAGCTTATTACCAACTTATTCTTGCCTTCCTCGAGTTTCTTATCCCAGTCGGCACGGTTATCGCATGAAACCACATGTATCTGCTGTGAGCCCTCAGCCATACTTACCCTCCAGCCCCGGTAGTCTGTTATCGGTGGCTTTCTGTCTCACAATAACAATTTTGAAGAAAAAACTTAGCGACTCGAATGATGAAAAAACCGTAGGCGCGCTTCTGCTATTTATAGAACGACCGACGCTTGTGTTAACTGTCAAGGGAGGGCTTGGAGTACAAACCAAGCTTCTTAAGCATATATATATATATATATATATATATATATATTTTTATACCGACTTAAATAATTTTGACTCTTTATATAAAAAATTATGGACAATAACAACAGTGTTTTCAATCTTACTCCAAAAGTGACCGTAAATGTCAAATCGAAACAAATTACTGTTTGGGTTCTTTGTACTAACGTGTTCCCCGTATCTTGTCGATAAATCAAAGTACTTACCTTCTTCATTGCATATGTGTAAATATAATGGGTATTTACCGTCCCATCTCTTCTACCATTGCTTGCGAGTAGCTTGTAATTATCGATCAAAAAATTTGAACTATATATTTTGATTAATAAATCATAATTTTTTTAAAAATTAATTAACTATTTTAATAAATCTATGAGTTTATGTTATTAAAAAAAATACAGCATTGCTTGAAATTATTAACTAAACTTTTACGCACACATGACCTAATTAGGCCATCCCTTCTCCGTTTTCAAAGGGGCTTAGGACCTACTAAACTTTTGGTTGAAAAAGTTGTTGACGTTGGATGTTACACTTTACAATTTACAATTTTATTATATTTAAAACATAAATTATTAATATTAATATTAATATATTTTCTAAAATCTCATGGTCAGAAAGGTGTGGTTTATAAGCAAAATGCTCCCCAAATATATATGGACTTATGTTGAGTTCTATAAACGCACTCTTAGTTTATGGTTAGTGGTGAAGTGATATTGCGAACCCTTATTATTACTGTCATAAGAGGATTCACATGAGCACAAATCAACTATTAAGTCTTTAAGTAATTTACATATCATGTCATTTTCCATTCACGTTAACAATTATTTATTACATAATTTTTTATTTGGTAAGTGATTTTTATTACTTCCAAATGAAAGATGAGAAGTACAAACTAAACAAGGCAAGACAGTTAGGGAAATCAACCTACCTCATCTACATAACTCATAAGTTCCCTAAAGGACTTACTATCTTGAAAAGTAGCAAAACGACTAGCTAATTCACTAATAATATGCTTTCTAATACAATAGCTAGAGTAGGACTTATTTACAAAAATAAGATCATTTCGTTCATTCCATACATGGTAAATGGTAGAAGCAAGGAGGGCACGAATCATTTATTTTCTTCTCTTAGAACCCCGACCTCCGTGAATTGTCCACCTCTGCAAGGCATGCCAATAAGCAATATGTTGTACGCATCTCAGTTTTATAAGCATTGAAATCCAAGTCTCAGTTGTGTATGGGCAAGCAAAGATAAGATGGGGTATAACTTTTGCCTTTTCTGTACAAAGGACACATGTATTATATTAGATAATTTCATAGTCAACTAACTTGTCCTTTATTTGGAGGTGATCTATAATTGCAAGCCAGAAGATGAACTAATTTCTAGGCAGGGTGAGTGAGTTCTAGATAGCTGCACACCAAGGAACCTTTGTTGCCTTAAGTTAGATAGTGTCATACACCTTGGAGATAGTGAATCTATTTTTTGTGGAAACCTTTTGAAGGCCAGTAGTAGTGGTGAATAAGTTTTGGCACAAGGGGCCTTAGTTGGAAAGTTTTCCTAACGATCTAGGAGCAGGTGCTTGATATAATCATAGTAGTCGTCCCATAGCGATAGTATTCCACCACTTAACATTAGGGAATTCTAAAACTCCTTCTGACTGGGGGTTACACACTTTATTCCAGGAGATTGGAGCTTTTTTTTTGTTATCTCTAACCATAAGTAGCTTCTACAGGTGGCATTAATCTCATTGATGACATGTTGAGGGATTGGACAGACTAAGCACCATTAGGTTTGAAGACTCATCAACACTTGACTTGATAAGTTGCATTCTTCCTGCATAACTAAGGAGAGAAGCTTGCCAAGTCCTCATTTTTGATGTATATTTCTCAATGAGGGGTCCATAGAAATGAATACCCATATACTTACCATCAAGAAGGACTCCAAGTTAAGTGAAAGGGAGATGGACTTCAAGGATTTGAAAAGTAGCAAACACCCCTTCATTGAGTTGGTTACTGATAGACCCTCCGTAATAGATGGAACTTTTAGTTGTGTTAATACACAAACAGAAAAGGAGGAGAATGCTGGAACACATAAAAATTATTAGTAATGGAGGACTGGTCTCCTTTGTAAAAGAACAAGAGTTCATCTGCAATCATTAAGTTTAGGAGTTAAATTCTTTTGCATTTAGGATGAGGAGTAAACTTGGGATTAGTCCAGAGAGGCAGTAGTAATCTATTCAAAAATTCCATGACTATAACAAAGAGAGCAGGGGAAAGGGGATCCCTCTGTCTCAATTCTTTTTTGCAAGGAAGGGATGGTGAAGAACTCCATTAAACATGATGGAAAAACTAACAGTGGTGACAAACAATATAATAATCGTCATGAAAGGAATAGGAAAATGAAGGGCACACATAATATGTTCAAGAAAATCCTATCTCACAGTATCATAAGCCTTTCTCATATCAAGTTTGATCATACATCTAGGAGATAAATGCTGTTGGGAATAACTTTTGACACGATTAGTAGACAAAAATATGTTGTCTCCAATACTTCTGCTTTTAACAAATACATATTGGGCGTCCCTGACTAGAAGTTGTAGAATAGGTTGGATTCTAGTGGTTATGATATTTAAAATAATTTTATAGAGGGTGTTGCAGTAAGCAATATGCCTATATTCACTTAATTTTGTAGCATTTGGGACTTTAGGGATCAAGGTGAGAGAAGTGATATTGAGGCTATGAGGAAATTTTTTAGATTTGAATAACTCATAATCTCCTTTCCAAATATAAACACCTATAAGATCCCAGCATCTCTTTAAGAAATAGGCATTGAAACTATCTAGTCCCAGGGCCTTATCATTCCTTTGTAGTTTTCACTTCCTCTTTAGAGATATGTGCAAGCAATATGTGTTCATGAGCCTTTTTAACAAGCTGACCCGTGGTAATGATTCTGTTTCTTGTGTCTCTTTCCAGATGAGTAGGTTGGTAAGCATTTTCACTCAAAATTTTAATATAAAAATCAGAGAATACCCCAAAAATACCATATTGATCTATGTGGACATTTCCTTGATCATCAGTTATTGAGTGGACTTGATTTGCATGCTTTCTTCCTTTAGCCACAATATGAAAATATCTGGTATTAGCATCCCCAAGTTTAAGTTAGGTAGCCCTTAGATTTATGTTGAAAGAAAATGTCTTCACATTTAGACAAATGTGAAAGTTTTCAAGATAAGATAATTTCTTATTGGTGTACATTGTCATCTAATGGGTGATTAGTTAAAAGCTTTTGAATTTGAAACGGTTCTTGTCTTGCATTAGTAACTTTGTCACTAATTCCATCAAATTTAGTTTTACTCAGTGCCTTTAGAGGTCCCTTGAGGATTATTAGTTTATACATAATACAGTATAAGAGAGTTCCAAAAACATGGGAAGACCAACTTTGCTTTGAAATTTGATCATATTGTAAAACCTAAAGGGTTTATTACCTCTAAAAGAGAGTAGAGCAATGGTCACAATGATAGAAGAGTGATCTAAAATATATGGGACTTGAAAATGTGTTGTAGATCCTCCAAAATGATCAAACAAACTGGAATTGCCTAGGGATCTCTCTAATTTACATAAAATTTTATCAGAGTCTAATTGCTTATTACAAAAATTATAGAATTTGCTTGCAAATCTTAAGTCTGCGAGCATCTTGATCATTAAGGTTGTCTCCTTGAATTTTTTTCTTAACTGTTCAAGATAACATGAAAGTCTCCTAAAATGAGTCATGGTGAGGAAAATGGTGCAACTGTTTGTATCATCTAATGCCATAAACATTTCCTATTTATGCTATGGTTATGGGTGGGGTTGTTCATATTATTCAATATCTACTTGTCTGATCTGATATTCGAGGTGATCCAATCTAAAAAAATAAATAACCGTTTTGATTTTTTTTTTTCAAATCAAATATCCAATCCAGTCAATGAAAAGTTAAACAAACTAGATATTTGATCTGACAAATACAAATAATATCCAATCTAAAAAAATAGACATTTTTTTTATAAATTTTTTATTTTATATATAATTATATATAAATAAATTTAGATGTGTGTGTGTATAATTTTTACTTACTTGATCAAGTATTTGGGCTAAATTTTTATTTAGTTAAAATTATATTTTTGATATAATTCCTTCTTAGATATGATAGAATCCAATTAAATTTTGTGATATAGCAGCTTTAGTGTTAGTTTTAACGTCAGATATTTATTAAGTAAGCTGGATATTTGTTAAGTGGATTAAATTTTTGCTCAGCAGATCGAATAATATTAATTATATTTATAATTTGGTGGTTTTTATATTTGACGTTTTATTCGAATAATATCGTTAATATTTGATATATGATCTAAAAATTTGGATATCCGATCTTTGGATATCTGAAGTTTTAAATCAAATATCAAATATCATTTTTAGATATCTAAAATTTTGGATATTTGATAATTAGATATCCAAAATAGTGAAAATTTGAACCATGAACAACCCTAGTTATGGGCATAGATAAAGTTTGCATAAAACTAAAAAATACCAGTTAGATCTTTTACTTTAATAAGAATCCCTTGATCAATAGAGGATAATTCCTCAATAAGATAGAAATTATGATCCCACTTAACCCATACTCTACCATTATAGTGAGAAGAGTAATTATGAATCTAATACTAGTTTGGCATAAGATTTTTGCAAATGTTCCCAACATTGCCTTATTTTATTCTAGTTTCAATGAAACTAACAAGATGAATTTTATTAGTTCCACACCACACACACACTTTCTTCTGTTTTAGGGGATCATTAAGTCCCCTCATACTCCAACATCCTATTATCATGATAAAAGGATATGGAAGTCAAGAAAGTAGTGAAATACCTTAGAACCTGTGGTTACCATTTTCCATCCATCTTGAATGGGTAAATCTTCCATGTCTATGAGGGTTGATTCAAGCTGTTGTCGATCATCAAAGGAGTCTGTGTCCTGTTACTTATGGTAGTAAGAGGTATACCTAAGCCAATCAGTTTTGATTGAGAATTCTGAGCCACAAGAGTAGTCATGTTTGAGGGTGAAGCATTATGTGTGTAGACAGTCTATGTTCTCTTTGGTTCAACTACATTCTCTACTACTGGGAGGGATGATGAGATGATTGTCTATCATCGACAACCGCCCACTAGGTCTATTTTTCTTAGCTCCATATTTTTGTCCTTTCAAAAGGAAATAGTCAAAATTATGATCATTCTTGTGACAATTAGAACAATATGTTGGATTCCACTTGAAGAAAATTGGTTGGTCCATGATCACACCATCAGGTTTCTTAATTGGAATGGAAGAAGGGAACGGTCGATGGGTATCCATCTCAACCAAGACTCTAGCAAAAGAAATTCTTTATATAGGGGAGGTAATGGGATCCATAAAAATAGGTTTACCAACACAACTACATAACTGGCTGAGTGAGTTAGTGCTCCACATAGAAAGAGGGAGATTAGGTAATTTGATGCATAAAAGTAGGAATTGGAATTCTTCTCTGCTGAAGGTAAAATATGGATGCTAATGCTTGAGGAATAGAGGGTTTGCATTTATAGAACAATAGCTAGCATGCAATATTGCCATACAGTATTCTTCTTTGTTTAAAACATATAAGGCATATCCATTCTCATGTAACTTAATGAGAGGGGTTAAGCTATGGGACCAATTTTCCATAACAAAATTCTCCAATTGGTAGAAAAATGGATGGTATCTACAGATCAATTCGATAAGAGAGTATTTCCAAGCTAATGATTCATTATTTATGTCTTCAACAGAAATTTCTGAAATAGGTTTCCTATCCACCATTGAAGGTGGGGAAAAATCAACTTTGATTAGGTGATCCAGCCCTATGTTATTGTAAATAATATCACTCTATGTCATTAGGGGATTTAAAACTAGCATAACTACTAGAACTTCTACCAAATTTGATGGAAAATATTGTAGAGTAGGTTTTGGTGTTGGATGATCAATTTTTGGGATTGGTTGTGTAGTCTTTGGGATACATTTGGTTAGGACAACCTTACGATCAATATCCTCACAATCCAAGACATTGTCGACGGGTTGCGGTGATGCCGACTGGTTCCTTAGTGTGATCTTATTCTTCTTGGCCATTGATGGGCGATCAACGTACAGGAGTTCGAACCCTATAGTGCCTTCCTTCCATAGGCCAAATTTTAATAGAATTTATCCTTTAATTTTTTGTACTTTACAAATAAACTCATTATCTTATTTTGCATAAAATTAACAGGCTAGTTGATTTATAGGTTAGTTTTCCTCTATGAACAATCATGTTACAACACCAAAGTTTTTAATTATGTATGTTCATAAATAACAAATTAATTTCTAGTCTTATAAATTTTACAAGAGAGTTATTTTGACATCCACAAATCTTATTGTATCTTTCAGCACGAGTTAGAGAGACTTTTACTCAAGTGGTGTATAAGTTATTGTTGTTGCTGCCCTTAGGATGATAGAAACTTGATGAACCATATTAAACTTTGTGTCGATTGAAGGAGCATAAACCAAGCCAAAATATATATTTAATGTAGAATGATTTTTTACCCTAATAAAAGACTTCCTATGGTGAATGGTTTATAAATAGTCGACTGGTTTACCCAAATCGACAATCAATTTGAGGAAAAGCATAATTTAGTTGAGTCAAATCAATCGACTGTTGGCCCAAATTGATTTGACTTGTTGGTGCAACTAATTTATTGGTTGGGCCAAATCGATTAGCTAATTCGTCTAGTTTTTGTGATTTATTTCCTTTTGGTTTGGTTATGCTTTAGGGCTATGCTTAGGATTATCCTATAACTATTAATGGGATAAAATATAGAATTTATCATGGATTATTGGCCTAATGAAAGAACAAAATGGATCATAATAGATGACCTACTCTATGAGTATTGTAAAGGGTAAATGGGCATTCCACTTATGAAATGTTATGTTTTCAAAAAAAGAGTAATGAAGTAAAACTTGGGCTTGAATAAAATAACATGATGAGCTTGAATAATATTAGATTAGGATAAATGGAAACCCCACATGATTGGAAAATGGAAATGATCAATATGGAAGAAATATGTTATTGCCATGCTTGTTCTTTTATGGGCCTTGTATGATCATTTATCCTCATGAATAATATACTAATCACATAAAGTGAAAGACAATCAAGTTATTTATGGGTCTGGGTTACCTGATCCTTGATTAGCTATTAAGGGTTAGTATGCCTTTGGGTGTTTGTTGGTGACTTCGGGCAGGATCCTTAGAGGTTTAGATGTCTTACCTTCTATAGAGAATGATGATGTACTAGGGGTATCAATACTAAAGGGTTTGGTTATCTAGGTGGTTGGCTTTGGCCTAGACTTCATACTGATTAGCTTTAGCTTGGACTTATGCCCATTCTGGAGATTTGCTTTGTCCTAGACTTATTTCCGCTTTGGTGACTGGCTTGGGCCTAAACTTTTCCCCCTTATTAAGATAGAATTTCATGGTATATGATACCATGGGGTGATATACGATCCATCTCTCGATGATAAAATCTAGACAATAAGAAAATAGATGATAAAACCTGATTAATGAATAAGTGGAATGATAAATAATTGAATATTGTTGGTGATAATGGTTTTAATGACCAAAAGGGATCAAATCTAGTTTATAAATTTTTATAATGGCTTAAATTCCTAACTATTTATTGATTGAAAATTTTAATTGGATCTTGACCTATCTCAATATATGGATAAGAAACTGGTAAATTTAAAGAATTGAACAATTGGAAATAAACTCTAGTAGTTGCTAATATTATTCTATTTAGTACCTGTGTGAATATATATAGGTTAATAAGCATGACATATCTTGAGTTGTATGAGTTATGCATGATAGTATACTCTAATGCACTGTGACCTTCACACATATGACATTATCATGTCACATGTTAAGTAATATATCCATTTATAATAGAATTTACATAATTGTGTTTCTATTAAGGGAGAAACTTAGCTTACTTTGTACGTAGTGTTACCTATTCATTCTTATAAGTAGAGGGCCATGTGTGGGTTTTAGGGATAGCTAGTAGTGTGCCTACCTCAATTTAGGTTTGGGACTTGAGAGAGTGGGCATTCGGAGATTTTTGTGGGGTCTGTGGTGGATCGTGGTTTTGGTTTGAGGGTCACACCCTAATTTTATTTTAATGTAGCCTCATAATCTTAACTATTTGTATTTATTTATTGATTTGATTGGGGTTTGTTAAGGTCAATTAATGTAAATAATCTTTTAAATATTTGTACTTTAAATTCGTGCACTCTATTGTTTTAAATTGGTTGGTTGGTTTTAGCCTTGTATCTAATATGAGGTAGGTGGTGGATGTCTATCCTGTATTAGGTACGTTAATAATACCCCATTTTTGCTAGAAGTATTTTGAGCTTCCACACTATTTTAACTGAAAGTTTTTTATAGTGAAAAATGGGGGTGTTACAATTTAATTTCGAAAAATTACCCATTATAAAGAGTGAAGATAATGTGGTGGATTGCATGACCTTGTGTGATTATACTTGATTAAAATATCATAATTTAAAGTGGAATTTTAAGTGGAATCTAGTTCCTTCAGGTTTAACCTGCTAAAGTTGGGGATTGATAATAGCCTTTCACATTTTCTCTTGTGGATAATTTATTTATTTGTCAACTATGTTTGGTTAAGGCTTATTGTCTACTCTATAGGCTTATTTGAACCCTATTAGGGGGAGTGCAAACTTAAGGATAGGATGACCAAGGTGGTAAGTCTTTAAACTTTTGTTATCCCCTTTGAAGTATGTCCACTAGGATGACCTAGGTGTAATTTATATTCCTCTCATAGTTGGTGGTAGGTCTTCAGACTTTAATTTTTTTGTTGACCCCTTTGTTAGTTTACCCACTTTAAAGTTAAATGCCATGATCACCTCAATAAAGATTAATAATTGAGTGGTTTCTTTATGTGATTCGAGTGTATGTTTATGATTTATATGCTTATATAAATGTGAGCATACGATATTATTTATTTGTATTTACGTATTACTTAGTTGTTCCTCTAGCTAACTTGTTACATATTTTAAATTTGATGATCTACGATGTACATAATGAGTAGATGATCTAGTTAAGGTTGTGTATAAATCTTTTCAAGGCATTGATGGCATGCATGTTGGAGAAGAGCGAGAGTGGTGGTGACTTTTAGAGTTTCATTTATCATACTAATTTTTGTAGGCTCTTAGCATCGTTTTAGTTGTAGTAATATTTTCGGTTCAATTGGTTTTATAGTTTCCTTGAAATTTTATTAATTATTTGAGTTATTAAATAAGTTTTGTGTGTTTTCTTATTTTACCTAGCCTTAGTATCTAGTGTGAACGGAACTATAGTGCCTATTTATACTAGATGTAGAGGTGATACCCTCATTATATTTAGCTTTCGCATATACGTTTTAATGAGTTTTTAGTTTTGTAAATGGAGTGTTTCTTCTACTCTCTACCATCAGTGGATTATCGTAGAACCCATTCAACTAAGGTAGTATCAGTATGAGTCTAATACTGAATAAATCACAACTACCTAACTCATAGAAAGGCACATGATGCATATAAATACATGGTAATATTTATTTTACAATTCTCATGCTCACGTATATATATGATACACCCATCATTCCACTCATACAATAAGTCATACAGTTTCATGAAGTATATAACATATTATTAATTTCCCATTCAATAAGTATTAAGAAAAGTCATGCATGAAATGATAGGAGCAAGACTCATATATGATAGCTAAAGTAAAGCATGGCTATATGGAATATCTTGGTCATAATTATCAATAGTAAACATGGGTACATGTTGTAATAGAAGAGTACATATGAGACATGCGATGACATACAATAAAATATAGGGTCATGGATTCATGCTTATAAATACACTACTAGACATGGTAACACATGAGGTATGAGTGTATAACAAATTATGAACGCAAGCTAAATAACACTACTACCCTAGAAAAAATTATTCTACACATAATACCCATATGTTATTTAAGTAATAGATCATGTGATAATAGGGTTCAAGCACACGTCATATGGTAGTACTATTGTAAGGAATACAACTAAGAGACATGCATAGGATAATGAAATATAAAGTCCATGAATGTACGAGAATAATCAATTATTGTATTACATTGTTGCAATCACATCCATTTGACTATTATACCTTGTTGACATAGACTTAAAGAAATTACAACAACTAATCTAGTACTCGAATAACATTAGCCCTTTTTGGCCTATCTAGAAACATAACCAGACCACCAAAAAATAGAATGCCCAATCACTTAAGTATGCATGCCTCTTATAGGACCAAAATATATCAAGACACTTTTAGAGTAGAAGAGCTCCTTGTAATGTACCAAGGATCACAGAATAGTAAAACATTGGAATTGTACCAAGTGAATATAAAATCTAACTCAGATAGCTCTCTTGAGTGGTGTAAGTTCTGATTCAGGATATTTCATCTTAAGTGATTAATATTTTATTCAAAGATTTAACCAAGCATAAATCAGATCTACATAAATTCCATGAACATAATGAATTTCCATTATTATAACCACTCCAAGTGATTTTAAAGCCAACCAATTTCAAGGGGCATTAAAGCTGATATATTCCAAGTGGCATTCAAGCTGAATAATTCCATACAAATCTAGCATAAGTTATCACACAAATTCAATCCATACTCAAACAATGATATGATTTTCCAAACCAATTATAATTGATATATATTAGAACATACTCTAAAATCACCAGATATTTCATAATTTAAGATCCAAATGTATAAAATCAATATGAAAGCTATTTAAATGATTTTTAAAATGCTTTTGGAAGAAAATAACTATGAACACAAGAATCCGTATTATTTAAGAAAATATAGAATACAATATCAAAAAATATTTAAAATTATATAGAAATATTTAAATAATATTCTAAAAAATCGAATTTAATTTAAATAATTTTAAAAAAAGTCATCCGTAAACTAAAAACGATAAAATGGAAGAAAATTAATTTTAAAAATAGAATCATAAATATTCAAAGACCTGAATATTTTCTATGATAAATATTCCACTAACCATAAATAATTTAAATATTTCTATGGATTTTAGTATTTTAAAGGAAATTTTATAATTTAAATAAATTATTTTATTAAAAAAATATAACGTTAAATTAGAGTCATAACCACACGATAAAGTTATAATAAAAAATAAATCTAAATTATTTAAAATTAAAACACGAGAAACCAAAAATCCAAATCATAAGAATATAATAAAATCAAGGTTGTGAATAGATTTTTCTAGAATGGTCCACAACAACAATGATTAATTATATTCTAATATGAATATAAAACTATCAATAAAACCATAAAATGAATCAAAATTAAAACCATTAAATAATTTCATCAAATTAAGTTAATAAAATCATAAAGTTTGAGAAAATTGAATTAAAAAATTATAGAGTATTACACTTACTTCTTCAAAAGAGGATGCATCTAGCTCACAAAATTTAGTAAGGCAATCCTTGTATACACTTACTGGTATCCTATGCCAAGACCTCAATTTATCATCAATTACCATTAAATCCCTTGCTATCTTGTGTCTCATAAATACTCTATCATCAATCCTAAGGTGTGGAATATCAGTGATAGATAAATATATGTATCTAACTATCATAGCTAGCTATGGCTAAATTTGTGGTAAAATCAACAAAAGATAATATCTATATTTAGATTACAAGATATTAGAAAACATTTATTTATTTAATATGATTTTCATTTTCATTTTGATTTGTAATAATTTTGGAATAGTGAATTTTTTTAAAGAATTTTTGTAACTATTTTAGTGAATGTATTAATCCTCATGTTGGGAATGAAGACCATTTTTTGTTTAATATGTTTTTTTTAATATGGAATTGATATACTTAAAGAAATTTTAATTTTTTTAACTACTTTCAATCTAATTAAAATAAATGTGTGGCTACTTTTGCTTTAGATTTGTTTGAATATAGGAGCATATAATTCAATTTAATCCATCATTTTTCCTAAGTAATGATTAAAAAATTGTACCGGACCAATTGGGTCAATTAGTCTGATTGGGTAGGAGGGTGTTAATGCATATGAAACTACTTAGTTTTGAAATTAACATTCTGACTGAAAAAACTAGATTAAACAAAAAAAATAAAGGTTGTACTAGTTAATCAAATTGAATCTGTTTAACCTGATACATCTTAAATGTTGTTGCTTGACTTTTTAGAGGGAATTTAAGGCTGAATAAATGGGTTACCTGATTAGGTTGGTTAAATTAGAATTGGATCAGATCATACCGAAGTCATAATAGACAAAAGTTTGAATAAACATAATTATTATTATAATTATTATACATTTTTAACAGTCATTTATTTAATTACAATAAATATATTTAGTCACAATAACATATATATATAATTACCACCTACCACAATTGTTATACCATATATATTATAAATTATTTAATCACAATTGCCGATACACACACACACACACACAATAATAAGTTATTTAATAACCACACATACATTTAATCACTATTATTAACACAAACAAAATTATCATCATATATGTATTTAATCACGACACATACATCATTAAAATTATAATCAAATTTAACATATATAATAATAATAATAAATGTCTCATCTAACATTTGTGTGCGTTTTCAACAGATTTATATTATTATTATTATTATTATTATTATTATTATTATATATTTTAACCAATTTTATAACTTATTATATAAGATAAATACGGCACAACCTATCATGTCATATATGTTGAGAGTTCAGTATGGGCCACTGTGAATCAGATACATGCACACTTAAACATGACTGCGGTAGACATCCTCCTCGCTCATTGGACCAACACCTTTATGCCGAAAGGATAAGAATCACATATTCTTGATTGATATATATATATTTTGGCAACTTTAGAGGGCAGTGAATGAATAACCACGAACACATTGATGGGAGGGTGACATGATATAGAAATTCAATGCGTTGGGAATCTTGGAATTAAACCATCAAACTAAATTGCGTAATTATAATGATCACTGTTATTCCATATGCCCTTTCATTGGCATGGGAATAAATGAGCAACAAGCAAGACTCAAGAGAAGCTACCGATTTGTGATGCCATTACGGATCAAACATGTAAGCATAAGATTCCAGAAGTGTAGGCTTTAATGTCGGACAAATCACTTATGACAAGAAAAGATACCCTTCGTTAATTTTGGTCATAAAAGGGGTAACCATAACAAGGTTACATAATATCGTAAGGACATATAAAGGAATAAACATGTATGAAGATTTATATAATATAAGGTAGCACCAATGTTTTTCACCACTCCCGCCTCAACCACCACCTCTTCCACCTCCCAAATTTCCCTGCATACCTTCCTCTACCTCCCCTAACCCTCCTTTTCCCCTTCCTCCCTTTCCACCACAGCACTACCATGTGCATCGCTGCTTTTGGCCGCACCACCACCCTTATTCCAACCCTCTCAACTTGAGTAACTTCAACCTCCCCAACTTCTACCCTCATTCCCCCTCTCCTATTCCCAACACTCAACTAACCTTCTCTTTTTTCTCTTTCCCCGCTGCCATGCACCATCGCCGGTGCCGCCAGTCACCACCAACCCTAGGTGGTACCCTAAAATCTCTCAACCCTTAAATCCTAATTATTTAAGCCTTATCCATTTTAATTGTACTATATTATTGTTGTTGTTGTTGTTGTTGTTGTTGTTGTTATTGTTATCATTATTACTATATGGGCCAAAACCCTATTTGTCATTATTTCAATCATCATCATCATCATCATCATTATTATTATTATTATTATTATTATTATTATTATTATTATTATTATTATTATTATTATTATTATCATAATCATCATCATCATCACAATGAAGGGTCGAAGCCCTATTTCATATTATTTCGATTAATACCATTATTATTATTATTATTATTATTATTATCATCATCATCATCATCATCATCATCATCATCGTCATCATCATCATCATCATCATCATTATTATTATTATTATTATTATTATTATTATCACTATTATTATTATGGTAAAAATATTCAAACCCTTATATTATCATTATTTCAAATATTAATATTAATATTTATAATATTATTATTATTATTATTATTATCCTTAGCATTATTATTATTATTATTATCATAATCATCATCATCATCATCATCATCATCATTATTATTATTATTATTATTATTATTATTATTATCCTTAGCAATATTAGTATTTTGTTAGTGTTACTATTATTACATTATTTTTTTATCCCTAACAATAATCTTAGAATAAAATAGGAAATAATAGTATTTTGGTAGGAGGGAAACTAATCCTTAGTTTTTTCTCTTATAGGTGAAACCAGTCAAAACTCTAAGGAGGTGTAGGAGAGTTCCAAGACTAGTGACATGCTAGGTAATGATGTAGCTAAGGCCTTATGTGTGTTATGTGCCTTATGTGCCTTATATGCCTTGTATGCCATGTATCATGATATGTTATGTATCTTATGCTTATTGTTATAACTATTTTATATGTAGCGTAGCTTGGAGTTGAGGTATGCCCATGTGTTATCTTATGGCATGTGTATAATATGTATAAGTTATGGTTATAATGTGATTGTGTTATGGCCCTTTAGGACATGCATGCTAGGATATGTAATGTAATAATATAGGGTGAAAGGATGAAAAGGAAAAATGGGGAAGTAAGTTGACCAAGGGATTTGGGATTGACCTAAACATCCCATGATCTATGAGAGAAAGGAAAAAAAAGGGGGACTTAAAGCAAAATAAAGTGGATAAACAGAGCATGGGAGAATCTAGGGTTTTGCTTGGGAGTCTTAGGGTTTTGCATGAAAACTTTGAGGGTTTACATGGGATGGATAGAGTCTGCATGGAGGTAAATTTTATGTAGGGAAAGGTGATTTGGGGTGTGAGGAAGGAAATGGAAGAGTTGTTTGGTTGATTGGAGGCTTTGGGTGAAAAATAGTACGTGGGATAGTATAAGAGTGCATAGGAGACCGAGATAGGGTTTGGAAGGAAACCCTAATATGAGAAGGTGGTTAAAAGGAAAAATAAATGAGGGTGAGTGGAGTATAAGATGAGGATGGAAGATTATCATGTGAGGGATGAGCATGGGTAGCATGGGAAATAAGAGTGGAAGGTAAGAAATGGAGGGGTGACATGTGGAAATGAGGATGCTAGGGTTTTGTGTGGCCATGCAAGGTTTTATGGTCACACGTGTACTTGGGGAGTAAATTGAGATGATGAGGGTCGAACCCAAGGGTTGTGATGTGTGGGGTGTTAAAATAGTTTGGGTTGTGTGAGGTGGAGAAAGATGGGCCACATAGGCCCAAATTAGGGTTTTAGGAGAAAACCCTAGGGTGAGGTAGTGAGTGGACTTGGAGGTGTAAGGTAGCAGGCCTTGTCCCATTCACTTAGGAGTTGGGCCTCTAGTGTGAGTTAGGATAAGGAGGAAAGGATGTTGGGGTAAGTTAGGAGGTGCAAGAGTCTCAAGATATGGGACAAGCTCTCTTGAAGGATAAGCGTAGATGGAGTTAGTCATCCATATCTAGGGTGAAAATTTTGAATAAGACATGGTAAAACATTAATCATGTGAAGTGAAAGATTATTAAGCCGGCCCCAGACCAATCCACTGGCATATAATAGTGGTTAGGTGCATTCTACCCTATAAGTGATCGCTCCACCAGCTATGATAGTGGTTAGATGCATTATGCCCTATAAGTGATTGCTCCACCGGCTATAATAGTGGGGGAGCCCGAGCTCAATAAACCAAACCCTAAGTTTTCTAAGACATATAAAAGACACTAAGTACTCGCAATGGAATATGATGAGAGTCAGGGCTAGACTAGTCCACCGGCGAATAATAGTGGCTAGGAACATCTTGCCCTAGGGACCGATCTACCGGTATATAGTAGTGGTCAGGTTCATTTTACCCTGCAAGTGACTAATCCACTGGCTATAATAGTGGGGTATGCATACTTGCATGGATTGATAAAAAGCATGGTGTGAAATGAGTATTGATTAGAGATTAAATAATTAATTTATCCAGCCTATAATTTGGCCTTTATTTATTAATCTAAAGTGATTGTATGCTGTTACGTTATCCTACTTAGATTATGTGGTTTTTTGTGTTGACCTTAGTGCATGGTTACCTCACTTAGTACGTAGCGTACTGACCTCCTGTTTTATAGGTGCTACTCATTTCCACGAGCAGAAGGCCCCTCTGACTTTGTGTAGGTTGGCGATACCTTTTTTTATGCCTTCAATGTTCACGAGGTATCAGGAGAGACTAAGTGTTGAGCATGGACTTGGCTCAGAGATTGAGAATGGCATGGCCGGATTTCCTCTTTATGTTCTTCTAATTTTGTATTGGGTTTTTCGGACTTTATTTTTACTATTTATAGACTTTATTCCTTTTTAAGGAAATTGAGCTTTGTACTCTAGGTTGTAACTCCTATCTTACGCGCTCTGATTTCTATCTTATAACTTTTTTAATGTTGTATTTTAGCCTTGTCTTGAGTTTGAATTATGATGATTGATAATTTCTTTTAGCATTGTGATTAGTAAGGGAACGGCTGGGGGTCAGACTCGTACTGATCACAACGGTTACATTTTTTAAATTCACAAGTTTTAATTTAATTTCTTTCGTTAAAAAAAACATCAGTAGTGAATTTTGTGGTTTTACAATATTGTTATTGCACTTCCACTAAAAATGAAAACTTTCAGTAGTAAATTTTTGAGTGTAACATGTTGGTATATAAGCTTTGGTTTTGATTGCTGTACTTTATTTTTAAAATTTTGATTCTATAATGATCCCTTTTCTGATTTTATTGATCTATTTTATATTTGAAAAACTTAATTTTTTAAAAACCTATATTTAATTGTGAAGAATCGAGAACGGGTTGCCTCCGTAAACTTTAAATTCATTTCTATGCAAAATGTGATAGTAATTTAGGAATTTTTTTTTATCTCGATGAGTTTTCTATCTTACATCCATCTAGTCATGGCATTGAATGGTCTTATCAACCATTTGGAGGAGGAATTTGAGGAATTCATCGACTTTATTAGGCATCCACCACCACCATCGCCATCTCAGCCTCAGCTACCACTACCGCCTCCCCGTTACCTATAAGAGGGTATCAGAGAGGACTAGCTTTTGAGGGGCACTAGTCATCACCTTATGATCTACATTGGCGAGGAGCATCTAGTCATCTTAAAGGGATAAATTCATGATTTGGATCAAAATTTTGAGGTATTCAATTGTCCATCGGCTCAAAAGGTGAGCATACCAACCTTTTTCTTATGGAGAGCAATGGATGTATGGTGGGTAGGCTATCATGTATTCGGAGGAGTGTTGATTTCCTAGGAGAACTTCAAGCAGTGATCCACATGAATTTTTTATTTCAAGAGACTTAATAGGGATAAGCTTAAGGAGTTAATGCATTTGACCTAGGTGAGCATGTCATTATTGGAGTACCATGCTTGGTTCATAGAGTTGTTGATATTCGCTACAGGTATAGTAGCTATCAAGTCAATAGTGGTTTAGCAGTTTGAGAAAGGATCCATGTAAGCATCTAGAAGATGATGGATATTGTGGCTTTCTAAGGCTTGAACATGTTGTATGAGCGCATATGTGTTGCCACTATGATATTTTAGGAGTAAGCTTGCATTATGGGGAAAAGGAAGCTAGAGACACAAGGTTTCTATGGTCAAATTAAATTTCAAGGAGCCATACCTTTGAGATTTTAGCCTATAGGTTATATAGGTTGTCAAATTAGGCATTTGGAGCCTATAAGATGCTTTGTTTATCACTTTTGTAGTTGAGATTATCCAACACGAGATTGTCACGGTGCATTTGTTTAGTGTCGAGCTTACTATTAGTTGGGCACCAATTCTACAATTATCAGCAATAGAAGGGTAAGTTTCAATAACAAGGACTACTTGTACCCCAAAAATAGACATATTAGTTACAGACTTTCCAGCCATAACAACAATAGGAGAGGGCACTTACCTTAACCATCATACAGCCTAGGGAGGCCAAGGGGAGACCATAGGGGTCCTGCCTATTTCCTTAAGGATGAGGAGAATAGACCTAGGGATCTAAAGGGTATCATGGAAGACACCATAGAGGAAATTCGAGTGCTTGAATGTTATATGCTAGGTAGAGGTTGATCGATAGCTAGATGTGATCACCGATACATTTTCCTTCCTTTTGATTACTGGTATATATGTTATTTGATTTAGTGCATCTTTATTATTTGTATCTACTACTTTTATTGCTAGATCTACTTTATCTCCATATGCTAATATGTATATATTTGTGGACCTTTTGTGGATAAACTAGATTTTACTAGGCTCTACTTGAATGTTACCTTAGAGTTAGGTAAGATAGACTTCTTAGTGGACTTGGTATCGATAGACCAATGGGACTTTGATGGGATCCTTAGGATTGATATGTTAGGGAGATATTGAGGAGTGATTGATTATGCACAAAAGTGAGTAGTGTTGCTGGAAACATAGGGTGCTAGGGTCTCTTATAGGAGATTTAATCATAGGCCTATAAAGAAGGTCATATCTACCCACACACTGTATTCATTGGTGCAAAGAGTTTACCCTATATGTCTGTGTGGAGTTTAGGAGCTACACAAGGATGTATCATCATTGGAGGATATTTTGGTTTCTTAGAACATTCTGGACATATTTCTGGAAGAGATACCAAATATTTTGTCGGTATGTAAGATATACTTCACCATCAAGCTTGTATCAGGGCTAAGCCAGTTTTCAAGACACCCAATTGAATGGCGCTGATAGAGTTGTGCGAGTTAAATTCACAGATAGAGTTAAATTTTCCCAAGTGTGTCTCAATAGGTAGCACAACTTCTCTTTAGAAAGAGGAAGGGTGTGAGTCTTCATTTGTGTATAGATTATCGAGGAATGAACTTGTAATACCTCGATTTGAGTGGAGTATTATAAGGATTGATTTGGCTACTTATATCAACATGGTATACCATCCTTTTAGTAATTCTATCCTAAGAAATCCATAGTTTTTTTGGTAATAAAGTAATATCATTACCAGAAAGGAAAGTACATCAATGGTTCATCATTACATCAAAACCTCAAACCATCTATACATCAATTTCCCCATTTATCAATAATTCTAAGGTATCTTTGAGCATTTGTGTTTTTGATAGTGCTAAAGCGAACAAATAGCTCAGCTATCATATTTTGAGTGAATCTCATTGTGGAGGGGTTGCTTGAATTGAAAGATGGCAGTGTTACAGCTACACCAAAGATGGTATATAGTGGCTGCAAATGAGGCCCTCCAGATTTTTCCTCGACCTCTACCTTTGCTAGTGATTTTAATCATCCAAGAAAGATAGCTTTTCCATGTAGTGAATCTATGGGGAAGCATGAGCCAATTGAGGGTAGATCTCCAATTAATGTGGGCATAGGCAGTGAATAAGGATATGATTGGTGTCATCATCATCTTGAAGGCAACTTGAGCATTGAGCATCATTTATAATATTCCATTTCTTTAGCTAAGTTTTGACAATCAAGCTTTCATGGCATGCTATCCATGTTACAAGCTTATGTTTGGGTAATATTGGGTGATTTCATACCAAGTATGCCCATGGGATAGGGGGAGCATGTCTTCTGAGTGTATTGTAAAGGCTACTTACTGAGAGTTTGCCTATAGAGCCACATGTACTGAAAAAATCAGTACCATACTTCTACATTCTCAGGATTTACTTTATAGTCTAGGAGGTGTCTTGTGGGGGCTTGATTTGCCAAATTGAGCCATCTCGAATATATTTCTTATGAACCCATTTAAACCACAAGATTTATTTGATTTTAGTGAGTTTACAGAAATATTTTACAATGCAAGCTAGATTCCAGGTCTCTAAGCATTTTATATTGAGACCTCCTTCCTATTTAGGCGGACATATTTTGGACCATGCAATGGGTTCCTAGTTTTTCAATGGGTCCATGTTAGACTAAAAAAAATTTCTGCAGAGGGTTTTAGGTAAGAGAAAGACCTGCAGCCAGTAGTTTGTTATTCCAAAGATCACAGATTACAATAGTTGTAGATGACCAGCATAACTTAGGAATTTATTTATCTAGGAGTGCAACTATGTTGTGATCCTATTAATGAGTGGCTGATAAAAGGAGAAGGATAAAGTTGTGCAATTTAGAGGAACACCAAGATATTTGAAGGGGAAGACACCTTCTTTGAATCCAAGCTGAAATAGGATGGAGTTTTTTCTTGAAACATCAAGGCTCCAAAAAACACCGCACTTTTTTGAGGATTAACCACTAGACCTAAAGTTTTTCCAAATGTTTCCAGGATTGATGTAAGGCATTGGGCAGAGGCTATATTTACTTTGCAGAATAAGAGGAGGTCATCAGCAAAGCATAAGCTGATATTTTTAATTTCTTACAATCTGGGTGGGGTTTAAACTCTTTGCAGCCTCATAGGGTGTGAAGCAGCTGCTGAGATACTCCATGGCAATAATAAAAATGTAAGGGGATAGTGGATCTCCTTGTCTGATTCCTCTTTTCTCCAAAAAAGGTTTGCATAAAGAGCCTTGAATGAAAATTGAGTATTGAACAATTTTAATGCATTGCATGATGAGATGCACAATATGAGAAGGGAAGTTCAAGCCTAACAGAATTGCTTGAATAAAGGACCATTCTAGGAAGTCAAAAGTTTTTTTAAGATCAATTTTTAGCATCATCCTTGGACTAATATTCTTCCTACCATACTTCCTGAGGAGCTCTTGATCTAGCATGATATTATCACCAATCCATCTCCTTCGAACAAATGCTGATTGGTTGTAGGTTGTTATTTCACCCAACACACCAGTGATTATGTTTGTAATCACCTTAGAAAAGATTTTATACATAACATTACAACAGGAAAGGGGTCTATACTCAATGATATTTGTATCTGTATTCTTTTTGGGGATGAGGTGGAGTGTACTATTTTTCATGGTCTTTAAAAGGTGTCTAGAGTTCCAGAATCTTTTGACAGCCATGATAATGTCCTTACCCACCACATGCTAAGCTTGCTTGAAGAAATATGCATTAAAACCATATGGGCCTGGGGCTTTTAAATCACTCATACTAAATAAAGCTTGTTTTATTTCCAAATTAGAGATTGGGTGCAGTAATTTATTTCTACTGTGATGAGATAGGAGAGGGCCTTTCTGCAAGACCTGAATGTCAATGGCTGAAAGTCTAGGGTTGGCAGTTCCCAATAGGTGATCATAGAAGTTTTGGATTTCAAATTCAATTTCCTTCTTGCTAGTTAGCTGGGTGCCATTTTCATTGTGAAGTCGAGTGAGGGGATGAGAGCTTTGTCTTTCCTTAATCCTGGTATGAAATTAGGAGTTGTTTCCATCACTTAGCTTGATGAAATTAATTTTTTCCTTCTAATGAAGAAATTTTTCTTCAATGACCCTTTTATCCCACCACTACTTTCTGGCTACCTTCTCTTGCTAAAAAAGTGTGGGGTTCGTAGGGTCAGTGAGGAGGAGATGGTGAATATCATCCCAACTCTTTTTTGCCTTATCCACAGCTTTAGTAATGTTCCCAAAATTGCTTTTACTGAAAGATTTTCAAACGGCTTTTAGTCTCTTCAATTTTTGGACAACCTAGAATTGCTTTGATTGTGCAATTTGGACATCCCAAGCCTCTTTTACTTTTGTGAGGAATTGGGGATGAGAGGTAAGGAAATTATTGAATTTAAATGGCTTCCTACCCTTATTATCTAAGCCTTTGAGGGAAACTTCTAGGCAGTTATGGTCAGATAGATAGTGAGGAACATTCTTGATATAGCCTTCAGTGTATTCATCAAACTAGTGTTTATTTCCCAGCCCTCTATCAAGGAGGCAATGAACTCTATGTGGAGGATCTTGATTGTTACACCAGGTGAAAGAGGGACCTACAGAAGGGATGGAGCCCAAGCCACAACCATCAATACATTCTTTAAAATCTTGCATATCTCCATGGTGCAAGATACCACTTATTTTTTCATCAGTAGTCAAAATGGTGTTTAAGTCACCAATAATAATCCAGGCCAATTGAGTGAGCAGATTAATTTTGGCTATGTCTCTCCATAGGGAAGACCTGGCTAGTGCTGTGTTGAAGGCATAGACAAAAGTAATAGCTAATGTCTTCTGCTCATGGAGAAAGGTTATGAGACAGTGGAGAAGTTGATCTGTCATCTCGAGAATCTACAGGTGGACACAATATGGCAGCCAAAGCAAAATAATCCTACCATTGTAATGGTGATCATGATTGGTAATGTAATAGTAATAAGGGGCAATTTTTTTATGACAGGAATGAAGATTGACTTTTTTTATTCTAGATTCTAAAAGGAAAACTAAAGGAAATTTCTTCAGGTGGAGATATTTACAAAGACTCTTTTGTTTCAGAGGAGCATTCACACCTCTGATGTTCCACACAGCAAAGGAGGTCATGGATGGGGAGAAGTAGTTCCTCTTGGAGGGGGATTGCCAACTTCCTGGTCTATATTAGATTCATGAACTGAGAAATTAAAAGGGTGCAAGGATTGCAACAGATTAACTGTATTTCTTGTAAGATCACACTCAACAGAATTTTTCTTTCCTTTATCAGGGATTAATTGTCCCGGTTCATGGGGTTCAGGTCTTTTATCAATGGATGAAACATGAGAAGAGGTTGAGGGTTGATCAAGAATACTAGGCCCAATTGCTTTTGATATTTGCTGCTCTGTCTGTGCATTGGTGACTCCTATTTTTGGTTTCCATACTTTTTTTCTTGCAAATGGGAGGTATTGTTTCTGCAGTATTTAGTGTCATGTCCCAGTGTACCACACTTAGAGCAAAAGAAAGGTTTCCAGTCATATGCTACTGGCTACTTTTTAGTGCCTGAGATAGTTTCAATAGGAGTATGGTCAATAGGGGCAGACTAGTATCCATATCAACCAAAATTCTTGGGTAGGAAATTCCACTTCTAGTTGCAGTCACCATATCAGCATAGATAGGGATTCCTAAGCAACTTCCAATACAACTAAGGGAATCAACTAACCATTGTGCTAATGGGAGACCAGGTAATGTTATCCATAAGGGTATACGTCTCCATTCAGTTTCATTAAATGGTGTGTTTGGGTTCCATTGTTTCATCATCAATGGCGGAACCCCAAAAGGCCAAAAAGGTTTCTTCAAGATAGTAAGGCAGTCTTGTTGATTTTCAAACCAAAACAAAAATAATCCTTGTTCATGGGGAAGAACTTGTGGAACAGTAAAAATTCCCGTCCAATGGTCACTAACAAATTTCTTGATTTGGTTAATTGAGGGTTTAAAGCCCATCACCATTCCAATGAGTGTATGGGACCAATGCTTCTCTTCTCTTTCAATCTCCTTTTTCCTAAGTTTTTCCGTAACTTCACCATTTATAATCTCAGAGGGAGTGAAAGAGAGGTTCATTACAAGTTGCTCCCTTCAATTCTGAAGGATGATATCTCTCCAAGTTAGAGAAGTAGGAGGCAATGGATCAGGATATTGAGTGGATTGTAAAGGGGAAGAAGAATTTTGATCTTCAAGTTGTCTTGATCGCCGAGGGGGATGAAGATCGTTCAGGGTTTCTTCCGCAGAAATCTTGGCCGATTTAAACAATGAATTTCAAATGGATGATTCCAGAGGGATGGGAGATTGATCATTTTTCTGCGATGAAGGAGAGTTATTAGGTGGTAGTTAAGTAGTTGCAGCGGGGGTCGGAGAAGTTTTCTTCCAGTAATTTCCTATTGCCATGGCAGGTGCCGAGCGAGAAGAATGAAGGTGTAATTAGGGGGAACGTGAGGCCCGTTACTTTTTTCTTTTTTCCTTCATTTTCGTAGAACTCCATAGTTAAGCGTGTTGGTTATAGAGTAATTTTTAGGATGGGTGACCATCCTAGGAAGTTTTAGGATATTCTAAAATTTTCTTTAAAAGTGTGTGAGTGAGGATAAAGTGTGCTGCTAGGACTTGCATTGATCTGTAGGGCCAGCCAATCAATCCAAAAGTGCTCCAAGGTAGGCCCCACGTGTTTGTATCAACTTGGGGTGTTAAAAATGGTATCAGAGAAAAAACGATACCGTGAGCTAAACTTGGATGAGCCAGTCAGCCATCTAGTAGGACGATTATTGGGATAAACTATATTGAGACAGTTAGTAGTTGAGGCACAACAAGGATGTTGCATTCTTTAAGTGGAGGTGATTGTAATACCACAATTTTATTAGAGTGTTATAAGAATTTATATGGCTACTTATATCAACATGGTATACCATCCTTTTGATGATTCCATCCTTAGAACTCCATAGTTAAGTGTGTTGGTTGTAGAGTAATTTTTAGAATAGATGACCCTCCTAGAAAGTTTTAGAATTTTTTAAAAATTTCTCATGAAGTGTTTGAGTGAGGAGAAATTGTGCTTAAAGGAATCATGTTGATCTATGGGGCTAGCCGATCAATTTGAAAGTTCTCCAAGGTAGTCCTCGTATGGTTGTATCGACTTGGGGTGTTACAAATAGTATTAGAGTGAAACCGCTATCGTGAGCTGAACTTGGATGAGCCAATCAACCACCTAGCAAGACGATTCTTAGGATAAATTATATTGAGATAGTTAGTAGTTGAGGCACAATGAGGACATTGCATTCTTTGAGTAGGGGTGATTTTAATACCCCAATTTGAATAGAGTGTTATAAGGATTGATCTGGCTATTTATATCAGCATGGTATACCATCCTTTTGGTGATTCCATCCTAATAACTCCATAGTTAAGTGTGCTGGTCGTAGTGTAATTTTTAGAATGGGTGACCCTCCTAGAAAGTTTCATAATTTTTTAAAATTTTCTCGAGAAGTGTGTGAGTAAGAATAAAGCATGCTGAAAGGACTAGTGTTGATTTGTGGGGCCAACCGATGAATCCGAAAGAGCTCCAAGATAACCCCTACATGGTCGTATTGACTCAAAGTGTTACAGAACTAGTTGATGGTGAAGAACTCAGATCCGCTTCCTAAGATCAACGATCTATTTGACAAACTTTAGGGTGCTATGATCTTCTTGAAGATTGATTTGAAGTCATATTATCACTAGCTACACATTGCTAAGGGATAAATCTTGAAAAAAAAATTTAGGACATGATTTGGGCATTATGAGTTCATAGTGATGCCTTTTGGGTTCATGAATGTGCCTACATTATTTAAGGATTTGATGATGAGAATATTTCATTCATTTCTTGATCATTTTATGATGGTGTTCATAGAGGATATTTTAGTATACTCTCAAAGTAGAGACAAGCATAAGTAGCATCTTCACTCTATTTATCAATGTTTAGAGAGAAAAATTTGTATGTTATACTCTCCAAGTGTGGGTTCTATCTTTAAGACGTTATATTTTGGGACATGTGGTGTCATTTGGAGTTATCATCGTAGATTCAATGAATGTTGTAGTTATCATCAAATGTAATATACCTACTAACGTTCTAGAGGTTCATTATTCCCTAGGTTTCGTTAGGTACTATAGGTATTTTTTCTTGACTTCTAAATGGTAGATTGCTCCTTGACAAACCTTCTAAAGAAGACTACCATATTTCAATGGGATGATGCATGTGAGGGCGCATTCTAGGAGATTAGTGGGGTTTAACTACGACACTAGTTTTAACTCTACCATTGGGATTAGATGGGTTTGAAGTTAATAATGCTGCGTCAAAGCACAAACTGGGTTGTGTACTAATGCATTATGGGAAGAAAATCACTTATGCTTTTTATCTGTCGAATCAACATGAGAAGAAATACTAGATGTATGATTTAGATTTGGCTGCAGTCATCTTCATGCTAAATAGAGGCATGATTTCTATAGGACACAGTGTAGATTCTTCACAAACCATAAGAGCCTCAAATATATCTTCACTAAGAAGGTGTTGAGTGTGAGGCATAGTAGATGGATAGAGTTGGTGAAAGACAATGATATCAAGTTAATCTACCATGAAGGTAAGGCTAACTTCATTGTAGATGCCTTGAGTAGGAGGACATCATACTCCTTGAGTTCTTCTGCGGTGGCTAACCACTTGCTTGAGGAACCTAGTAAGATAATGATAGATCTAATTCAACAAAGTTTTTTAGAGGTCTAGATGAGTGCTTTGATGATTATGCCAACTACTTTTGATGATATATGAGCTAGACAACATAAGGATGTGAACCTCAAGTGGATATGGTAAAAGATACATAATGGTTAAGATAAGGGCTTATGGATTCATGAGGATAGTAACATTCACTAGAAATGTCATTGGTGTGTACCCTAGAGTTGTGTTGATTTAACATGTCAGATTTTAGAGGAGGGTCACTATATTGTAAATTCTATTCACCTAGGAGGAAATAAGTTATTCAAGAACCTTAGAAAAATTTATTAGTAGCCTCATATGAAGCAAGAGGTAGTGGAGTTTGTATTAAGATGTTTGACTTATTATAAAGTTAAGATAGAGCACCACAGACCTACATGATTGGTCTAGCATTTGGATATTCCAAGATGGAAGTGAGACTCCATTTCCATAGAATTTGTGAGTGGACTACCGAGGACTCATTGAGGGTGTAATATGATTTGTTTCATTATCAATCAGTTGACTAAATTAGTAGTTTTTATACTAATGAGGTCGACTTGGAGTATAGACCACTTAGTTGATACTTACATGAGGTATATGGTGAGCAACCATGGTATACCTACCAACATAGTGTTCGATAGGGATTCAAGATTTCTCTCATAATTCTAGAGGAAGTTGTAAGAGGCTTTGGGCATGAAGTTGATGATGAGTACTACCTTTTATGCAACTACAGATGGGTAGTGTAACACCTCCAACTTTTAGGACATAATTTTTTTAAAATAATTAATTACATAAGCTAGAAAAATGTAGGCTTGTTATGATGAATCCAACATAGAAAAGGCACTCCATATACCTATCTATATTAGATATAAGGAAAAATAAACCTAGTACATAGGAATCAAGTGTGGGAAACACTTAATTCCACCACGATACATGTTACGAAATAAAAACTAAGGACTATGAGTCTATTGAGAGATAAAGATATCTGAATAACCATACCCTATACTAATTTAATTATACGCTTAATGAAGGTATGAACAATAAAAGTAGTAATCAAGAATCACCTACAAAATAAGGAAGATTTGCTCATAAGAATGAGTAGATGCCATCAAAAGGATGATCAATATGCTACGTAATCAGTACGGTTACACTAAATTCATAAAGACGTTACACAAAATATATAAGATCATATATAAGAATATGTGTGCATAATAATAAACATAATATGATGTAAGATATAAACGATAATGGAAGCCCATTATTAGATATAATCATAATCCACATTCTTATTTACATTGAGTTCAGGGACCTTACTATTCTTAATCTAGTGGACTCAACTAAAAAAACTCTTAGGGAAAATTGCTCCTAAGTCACTATTATATATTTGGTGGAATGAACCTAACATATACTAAGAAAAAACACTCCTAAACACTATTCTTAAACCAGTGGAACAATTTGAAGGACCTCTCAGGGTAAAATGCTCCTAAGCCACTATTATCATCCAGTGGGACGGACATAGTACCTCATTCCTAACTCATATAATCTTTCACATTAAGTTATTAATTTATTGTTCATTACTATATATCTCATATCATATTATTCTCTATGTTGATCCTAAAAATTCCACTATTATTAATCTAGTGGAACTAATTGAAGTATTTCTTAGGGTAAAATGTTCCAGACGTACTATTATTTTTTGGTGAAACGGACTCAACATATGCCAACACATCACGCTCCTAACCACTATTCTTAAACCAATGTAGCAGTCTAAAGCATATCTCAAGAAAAAATGCACCTGGGCCACTATTATCCTCTGGTGGAATAGACACAACAGCTCAACCCTAGCTCAAGTAATCTTTCATTTTAAATTAATATTGTTATCTTTATCAAGGTCCTCATGCAAAAAGCATATAGCTATAAATGGAACAGAAATTATAATTAACATGATTGTTTAAAGCATATTAAACATAACCACACAAAGGTCGAGACATTGCTAGAGGAAAAGACTATATCTCCCTCAAAAAAACCCTAATTCTATAAGGCAAGCATAATTTCTCCTATACATCTCATTTAACCACCAAATTCAATATACATTCCTATAATATGATAATTGATAAGATATCCTAAAAATCATGGTCTAACTCTAATATCTTACACATGTGATAATGACCCTAACTCAAGGGTTATTATTCCTAATTTAAGCTATTTTCTCATTTTCTTAGACTTAGGTCATTCATAATTTATCCAAATATTCTATATAATATATTTATCATATTTTTGACCTAATAAAAAGTTAAAATGCCAAGGATTCCATGCTTAACCTATATTTACCAAATTACCCCTAATATAGCTAAAATACCCACATTTTCACAAAAACCTTATGATTCCCAATATGAATGATTTTTCAACCTCCACTACTACAAACACGGGAAATAATAACGGGACATTAATAACGGTAGTTTGAAAACCGTTGTCAAACGCGTGAAAATTAATCGGCGGGAAGTTTTGATAATGGTTCTAGTTAAAAACCATTATTAAAAGGGCAACGTTAAAATTTGGACGGATGTTTTAATAACGGTTTTATATAAACCGTTATTAAAAGAGGATTTAATAACGGTTCATATTAGAACCGTTGTCAAAATTCAGAAGCTTTTAATGATGGTTCCTGGAAGAACCGTTATTAAAAGATGTTTTAATAACGATTCTCTCAGAAACCGTTATTAAAACCCCAAAATCAAACTTTTATTTCGCTCGGTTCTGTTTCGTGCCAAAATTTTCAGACTCTCTGCACTTTCGTTCTCTTTCTCTCCTTCCTTCTCCTTGCAAACCCTCGCACCGCCACACCGTGCACCACCAGGCTCCTCTCAAGTAAAGGAAACCCTCGCACCGCCAACTCTCCACCACGCCTCTGCCATTGTTCCGAAGCTAGCTGGCACTTGCACCATCATCCTCCGTCGTGTTTGAAGCCCTTGCCTCTCTCAACATTCTCACCGTCGTGTTTGTAGCTAGCTCACTTTATGTAGGTGTTTGTTCTTCCTCTCGTAACTTTTTATCTACTTATATAAATGCATGTCGCCAGGGTTTCGTTCGAAAATGTGTTGGCTGAAAATTTTGTTGTTTGTTGTTGAATTTGGCTGAAAATGTGTTGAATTTGGCCGAGACCTTTACATATTATTGTTGTATTTGTTTGTATGGAGAATATAGATTCAACATTATTTAGAGAAGACATTATTGAGGTTATTTAGAGCTAGATTCAACTGTAAACTTTGGAGGGTCATAACTTTTTCATGCGACCTCAGATTTAGGTGATCTAGGAGGCTATTTTGGGTATTTTTTCGAGATCTACGACGTGGCAATATCGGAGCCAGTTTGGGCAATATTGGAGCCCAAAAAAGGCCGTTTTGGCCTCTAAATTGAGGTTTTTTTGTGATACAACCTTTTTAGGGCCTTTTTTACAAATTGAACCTTTAATTTAGGGTATGATGGTGTTATATAACCTCTTCATTATAGTGGTAAAATATGTTGCCTACCTTTGTATTATTTTGTATGTAGGGTAATACATGTTTTCATTTATTTTAGTTTTTACTTTTATCAGAATTGTTTTTCCTCTATTGTTTATCTCTTTATCCTCTATTGTAATTATGGATGAGATAAGAGCTTTAGGTACCTCCAAAATTGAAGATCTTCGAGACAAAGGAACTTAGATGATGATGATGAAATTGAAGTTTTTAAGGGTTCAAGTGAAGAAGACGAGCAATGGATCTTATAGTCTAGAATAGATTGGTCAACATAGATCCAAGCCATGTATGTTTGCTTTTCCATATTTTTCTATTAATGAATTATGACATACCTAATGGCTAACTGTATATTAATTGAAACATGGGTGTTGTAGTTTTTCACCGATGACTATGCACGAGGCCAGCAATATAATGTTGATGAATTTGATGAAGTTAGAGGCCAAGCACGTGCACTCATTCATTCGGTAGCGATCTATATATTCTACATGAATTTTTAGGTTTGTATTTCATCTACCAGCCTAGATCTGTGAACTCTTTACTTTGGGGTGTAGAGCTACCAAGTTGTGGTATGCCCACTAATTTTATTGCTAAGTATAGTTGGTGTATTGAGACATGCATACCAATTATAGATTGATTGAAATTATGGTGTGATTGCAGATTTGGTATAAATTGATGTTGTTTTACATTGCAGATTTGGTAACTATGTATGTGGGCAGGAACAAAACTACAAAAAAAAATGTGGAGTTTTAATAACGGTTTTTATAAGAACAGTTATTAAAACCTACGTTTTAATAACGGTTTTCATCAGAATCGTTATTAAAAATTGGATTTTTAATAACGGTTTTTAAGTAAAACCCGTTATTAAATATGAAGTTTACGCACATATTCGCGGGTTTTTGTGTATTTTTCATGACGGTTATGAACCGTTATTAAAGATTTAATAACGGGCGATTCAATAACGGTTGAAAACCGTTATTAAAACTATAAAATAACCGTTATTAAAACCCCTTTCCGTGGTAGTGCTCTCACACATATACTCATGAATATATATATATATATATATATATATATATATTTATATATATATATATACACACACCAATTTATATATAAATTCATGCCATCCCTTGTGGTTTGGAAAATAGGTTTAACTAACAATATGCATAATCGCTTGCTTTCACACCCTTTAACATCTAACAAAACAGATCATATAAAAAAATTATCATAATAATATTATCCAATGAACAATACCAAACATGATATCATATACAAATATGCACATTGCACATAAAATTTCTTTCTATGACATGTAGCCTTAATAAAGGCACCTTTGGTCTCTAAGTGTGTATGATCTAAGACTCCTGATGAATGCATATTGTTTACATATTTTATGCCTTGTTAATCTTATATTTTGGTATTTTATATGAACAATATAGGAGTCTCATTATAATTTTGTACTTAATTAATATTAATCTAAAATATTTTAATTATCTAAGCTAAAATGATAAAAAAAATAACAGACTTAAATTATGAGATAACATATTTTCTCCTTTAATTTTATTTTGTTTGTTAAATTAAAAAACAAATAATATGGTACAATGTGCCATCCAATAAAAGAAATAAAGGGTGACATTCCTAAGAGGAAAGAACAGAGAAGGTTGGCACAAGGGCTAGGGATTAGGGTAAGAAGAGATGGTGCTAAAAAAAAAGAGGCAAACGGAGGGAAAAAAAAGAGAGAGATATAGAGAGAGATAGTAGAAGAGGACAAGTGACTATAGTAAAGAGACAAAAAAGAGAGGACAAGTGACTGTAGCAGAGCCAAAAAAAAAAAAGAGGACAAGCAATGCAGAAAGGAAAGAAAGAAGAGAAATACGAGGTACAGGTGAGAGAAGAAAGAGAAAGGTTATGTAGAAATAAAGGGAGAAATAGAGAAGAGGCAACAGGCATAATGAAATACCCCAAAATCTTAATTTCGAGAATTATATCTAATTAAGAATTTATTAGAAAAATTAATTAAATAAATTATTTTATTAAAATAAGATGGAGTAATTAAGGAAAAATCAAGAGGAAATTTATAAATAATTCAATTCGGAAAAATTAGGGTGTTTTGTTAATTATAATGAAATTTAGGAAAAATCTCTCCAAAATCCTAAATTAACATAAAAGGGAATTTAATTATTATTTTATTAAAATGATATTATTTTTAAATATCCCAAAATAACAAAATATTTTAAATATCCCAACCCACCTATTTTCCTTTTTCCTTTTTCCTTTTTTCCTCTCTTCTTCCTTTTCCTTTTCTTTTTCTTCTTTTCCTCTTCCTTCTTCTTTTATTTTTTCCTCCCCTCCCTTGACCTCGACCACCCCAACCCTCGTGCCACACGCTTTCATCTTTTTTTCCCTAGCCAGTCCGATTCTCCTTTTCTTTTCTTTCATTCTTTTCTTCTTGAACCACCCGGTCTAGCCTTCTTCTTCTTCCTCGAGGCATGACCTGCAACCAAGACCCTGCAACCCTTTCTTCCACTGGCCACCACCACACACCATCCTTTCCTCCCTCACCTGTCATTTTATTTCCCCATTTCAACCGAACCGACCTCCTTTCCCCTCATGCATGCCCTACCCTTTTCTTTTCTCCTCTCCCTTCAACCTAACCACCCCTACAATGGGATACCTGCACCGCCTGCCACAGCCGACTGGCGTGCCTGGCACCTACACCCCCTCTTGGTCTCTTCCTCATGGTGTTTTCCTCTCCACTTGGTCTATAAATACCCCATAGGAAGCTTTGATCATGCCTTTGATTTTGTAACCTAGAAATTTCTCCCTTTGCACCACCTCCTGATCTGATGACCGCCCTGTTGTCGTCGCCCATCACCACAGCCCCAACCACCCACAGAACTATTTCCTACATCACCCTCTACCCAATTGCACCTCCCTCCTCACTTGATTTTCCCTGCATGAGCCACCCCGACCATGTAAATTTTGCCTCCTAATCAGCCCCTCACCAACCCCCGCCACCCATTGTACCATCGTCCATCACCACCCCTTACACCTCCCAAAATCACCAGTAGACCTTCCTCTACCTTTCCCCACCCTTCTTTTTCCTTGCCTCCCTCTCCTCCTCCTTTCTCTTCCCTTCACTACCTTCAGCAACTACACCCGCCGCCGTGCACCACCACCTTTGGCTACACCACCACCTTCATTCCGCCCCTCTCCACCTAGGCATCCACCACCATCTCAAATCCCACCCTCATTCCCTCTCTCCTATTCCCAACACTCAACTATTTCCCTTTTCTCCCTCTTTTCCTACCGCCGCCGCCGCTAGTGCCATCAGTCACCACCAACCCTAGGTTGTACTCTAACCTTCACAACCCCTAAACCCATTTTATATAATTTTTATCTATTTTTAATAGTATTAATGGTATTATCAATAATAATAATAATAATAATAATAATATTATTATTATTATTAATGGTCTACAACTTTAGTATTATTATGATTATAATAATTGTTATTATTACTACCATTATTATTATTATTATCCTCATTATTATTCTTACTATTATTATTAATTCTAGCTTTGGCCTATTGTTATTACCTTTATTATTATGTTAAATATTTGAACCCTTATATTACTATTATCATTTAGATTATTATTAGTAGTAGTAGTATTATTAGCATCATCATCATCATCATTATTATTATTATTATTGATACTAGATTTACCATGTTATCATTTTGTTGCTATAAAAGAAGAATACTAAAACCTTAATATTATTATTATTATTATTATTATTATTATTATTTATTATTCAAATATTGCTAATATTATTCCTAATGCCTTTATTATTAACATTGTCACTATAGTGTTATTATTTTTACTATTATTATTATGGTAAAACTATTCGAACCCTTATATCATCATTATTTCAAATATAACTATTATTATTTTTTTTTCTTAGCAATATTAGTATTTTATTTGTATTACTATTATTATATTATTATTTTATTCCTAACCCTATTATTAGCCTTAACCTTAAAAATACTAGGGTTTCTATTACTAGGAGTATTAGTATTAGTATTATTATTATTAATATCACTATTTTTGCTATAACTAGTGTTAGTACTATTATTAGAGGAAATAAATCTATTAGCTTTAATAATATATATATATGACTATAAATATTAACATAAACCTATTTTGACAAATAAAAATCTAGTAGGCTAACTTGAGGATAAAAACCCTATTTTTCACTTGTAGAGTTCCCTTTAATAATACTAACCCTAATCTTAGAATAAAATAGGAAATAATAGTATTTTTAGTAGGAGCAAAATTAATCCTTAGTTTTTCCCTCTTATAGGTGAAACCAATCAATACCCTAAGGAAAAGTAGGAGCATGCTCTAAAATTAGTGTCGTATTAGTTAAGGGTATAGCTGAGGCCTTATATGTGTTATGTGTCTTATATGCCTTAGATACCATGTATGATGATATGTTTTATATCTTTTGCTATTGTTATAATTATTTTATGTGTATCACAACTTGGAGTTGAGGTATGCTCTTGTGTTCTCTTATGGAATGTGTACAATATGTTTGTACTATGAATTGTGATGTGATGTGATATGGCCCTTTTAGGACATGCATGCTAGGATAGTTAATGTAGTGATATGGGGTGGAAGGATGGAAAAGGAAAAATGGGGAAGTAAGTGGACCAAGGGGAAGTAAGTTGACTAAGGAACGTGGGATGGGGCGTATGGAGTCCACATGGGGACAAACTTTACATATGAAAAGTTGCCTTGGGGTGTGAGGAAGGTAATGGAAGATTTTTTTGGATGATTGGAGGCTTGGTGTGAAAAATAGTACTTGGGATAGTATAAGGGTGCATAGCAGACCGAGCTAGGCTTGAGGAGAAAAACCCTAATTTGGGATGGTGGTGAAAGTAAAAATAATTAAGGGTGAGTGGAGTATCGGATGTGAGTGGAGTATCGGATGTGAGTGGAGTATCGGATGAGAGTGGAGGAATGTCATGTGTAGAGTGAGTATGGATATCATGAGAGAGCAAGGGTGGAAGGTGAGAAATGGATGAGTGATAGGTGGGAAGAAGGATGCTAGTGTTTGGCATGGCTGACTAGGGTTTGGCGTGACCACCTATGGTTTTGTGGTCACACATGTATTTGGGGAAATAGAGTGAGATGATGGGGGTTGAATCTAAGGGAGGTGATGTGTGGGGTGTTAAACAGCCTTGGTTGTGTGAGGTAGAGAAGGGTGGGCCACATAAGCCCACATTAGGGTTTCTAGAGGAAACCCTAAGGTAAGGTAATGAGTAGACTAAGAGGTGTAAGGTAGTGGGCCTGGACCCACACACATAAGAGTTGGGCCTCTAGTGTGAGTAAATGGAATAAGAAAAGGATGTTGGGGTGTGTTAGGAGGGGCAAAGTTTCAAGATATGGGAGGGGAACTTTTGGGAGAATAAGAGTAGATGGAGTGTGACATGCATGTCTAGGGTGAAAACTTGTTGAATAAGACACAGTAAGATATTAATCATTTAAAGAGGAAGACTGTTGAGTCAGGCCTTGACTGATCCATCAGTGAATAATAGTGGCCAGGAGCTGGGGTGCCTTAGAGACCGATCCATTAGCGAATAATAGTGCTTAGGAGCATTATGTCCTGTACGCTTTTAGTCCACTATCTATAATAGTGGGGGATTCCGTGCTAAAAAAACTGAACATAATTGTGCTAAGACATAGAAAAAATACTAGGTACTTATAGTAAAATACCATGAGAGTCAAGGCCAGACTGGTCCATTGGTGAATAATAGTGGCCAAGAGCATCTTACCCTAGAGATCGATCCACCGAAAATAATAGTGGTCATGAGCTTTACACCCTATATATTTTTGGTCCACCGGCTATAATAGTGGAGCTCCCACACTCGCATTGAATGATAATAAGCATGGTGTGAAATGAGTATTGATTAAAGAATTAAAGAGTCAGTTCTTCCGAATTAGAACTTGGCCTTTATTCATCTGTAATGATTGTATGTCATTTATGTGATCATACTTGTGTTACATGTTTTTGTATGCTTGGTCTTAGCTACATGGTTACTTTGCTCAGTACGTAGCGTACTAATCACCCATTTTATGGGTGCTGCTCATTCCTACGAGTAGAAGGCCCCTTTGATTTTCTATAGGTAGGTGATGATATTTTCGATGAGTATGGCACTTATGAGACATCAGGCGGGGCTGAGAGTTGAGCCTGGACCTAGCCTGAGGATTAAGAGTGACGTGGCTAAATTCTATCTTCTGTTTCATTTTTCCTATACCATTTTAATTTAGTTTCATTCTGTTGTACGATGTTTTTTGTTGTTGGGAACTTTAAATCCTTACTTCTTGGGTTGTAACTCTTTTAACAACTCTTTTTCTGTATGGTGAATGATTCAATTCTTTATGAATCCCTGTTTTAATTATCGACTTGTGTTTGATGTTAATCCTATTCAACCTTAGTACTTAGTACTAGAACGGTAGGAGTGAACCGGTCTAGTACTAAGTATGGTGGTAATATCCCCCCGACTTTTTCATGATTAGTATTTTTCATGGTATTCTACTATAAGTGATTAGTATTTTTCATGATTTATTCACATCCAAGATTTTGTTTGTTAAGCTCGGGACCCCAACTATTATAGTCGGTGGGCCGGAATACATAGATACATCTTCTAGGGTAAAGCACTCCTGGGCCACTATTATAACCGGTGGACCAGTACACATATACATCTTCCAGGGCAAAACACTTTTAGGCCACTATTAGAACTGGTGGACTGGTATGCATGATATAATCCATCTAGGCCTAGCTCATTCATCTTTCACTTTCATAAATAGTATTTTTCCTTTTAATTAGCACAGTATATCCATTTATTTGCCTCAAAGGGGAGATCAAGATCCCGGTCGTACTTGTGCATACAAGCTACTTAGTACCCTTCAACTAACAACCCAGGGACGCAAAGGTACTTTAATACCTACAAATTTTGCTTAACCTAATCCTGCATCTCTAGCCCTAATATGACTCCAATATAAAGAAATCTTATTGTTACCCTTAACTAAATTTCTTAATCCTGAATATTTAACTAAAAGCCGAAACCTTGTTGTGGATAAAAAAAGATTTGTAAACCAAAACCAAAAACTGCTAAAATTTATACTAATCATAATTCTTTGGCTAATCTAAAAATTTCTAGTCTAATCCTATTTCCTTAACATTTTTATCCTTTTCCTTTCCTTTCTCCTTTTCTTTTCTTCCCTTTTCTTAATTTTTCTTTTCTTTTCTTTTCTCTTCTTCTTTGCACCGATTTTATGACATGAGAAGTTTTGCTTCTTCTGCATGCATCCTCCACTTGCCTTTCACATGTCCCTCTCACCATCACCTGCCAGCCTTGCCATCCCTTGAGCCACTCTTCTTCTTCTTCTCTTCCTCCTCCTTCTCCTCCTTCTTCTTCTCCCTACTACCACCCTATTTTTCGTAGCCTTGCCAGCCTACCACCCTCTTCTTTCTTCTTCTTCCTTCTTCTCCTCACCTTATTCTCCTATGCACATTTTCTTGTCCATCATCACCCCCTCGTACCTCTGCCTAACTCCTATCCCTCTCAACCATCACCATCCTCCCTATCCATTTCTTTCTTCTTTCTTCTTCTTCTCAGTAGAATTTTCATCATCGTCGTCATCACTTCTCTGCCTTTTTATCCTCCTTGGTATTCCACCTATTAGTGTAAATACCCCTCTAATGCTCCATTTTATTATCATCCATCAGCTCCCCGACCTTCTTCTCTTCTTCCTCCACCTTTCCCCTTCTTCTTCCTTCTTCTTCCTTATTTTCAGTATCCGTACTACCCAATCCACCACCAAGCACCACCTAAGCCACCACTAGCTACCCTTTGGCTGGTGGACCAACAACTAAGGTTCCCCCAACCTTCCCCCTTGTTGTGGTTAGCTATTGCCACTGACCACAACCTCTTTTCCCTTCTCTTTCCCTTTATTTCTTGTAAAGTTTTAGAGTACAAGGCCTATGCATAGCCCGCTGCACAGCCATGCAAACGCTCAGATACCTTGCTACACAACCGTCCAACCTTTACATCGTCAGGTCATGCATTTTATTTCCTCTCTACCCAGTACTACACAGCTGTGTAATTCTTGCACTGCTTGACCATGCATATTTTCTTCCTTCAACCTGTTGTGCACTATTACTGCATGGCCGTGCAACTCTTGTACTGCGTGGCCATTTATTTTCCCATTTTAGCTGTGCAACTCTATTTTCACCCCAAATCTTGTCCAAACACCACTAAAATTATACCATAGCTCCACCACACACTCTTCTACACTCCCACACAATTCGAGTTCCTATTTAACTTTGATAAATTCCATTTTTACCCTTCTCTACCATACTCTCCCTATTAATTTTTAACCTCGGATCCTAATCATATTTTATCTTTTTTTATAGGTGATTTTTAGATGATCTTAGAGGAGGTATAAGATTTACGTGCATAGAGCTCGGTGTCCTTGTTGGTAAGGATACATGTCGTAGCTAGGGTTTTATGTCATACTTGTATCTTTGTATGTCCTTTTGTGTTGAGTATGTTATATTGAATAATTTAATTATGAAAATGCTATGGAATAATAATCTTGAGAATAATGTAATTATGTAAGTACATGTTTGGGTATAATATGGGAAACTAAGGATATACACTTTGGATAATGATTGAAAATGTATATATTTTGGGTTTTATAAAGGATTTAGAAGAATACAATTGTCTTGATTTCCTTGAGGGTATTATGGCTATTTGAGGATAATTACATGTTCATACTTATGTGTTTAATTGTATGTCTTGAGTTTGGCGTGATAATACAAAATTAACTCTAAATAAGATATTAATCATGTAAAGTGAAAGATCACTTTGGTCTGGCCGAGGTGTTTATATGGCTTCGTTCCACCGGATAATAATAGTGGCTCATATGTGTTGTCCCCAAGAGGTGCTCCAGTCTGTTCTATCAGATTAAGAATAATAGGGGCCCATACTCAATGTGAACAAAAATACAATTAAGAGCTAAAATATAAATGAAAATATACTAATCATTTAAAGTAATAGAGTACATGAGTCAGGACCAAGGTGTTGAGTCTATTCCATTAGATAATAATAGTGACTCGGATGTGTTGTTTTTGAGAGATGCTTCATACCATTCCACCAGTTTAATAAATAATGGCTCAAGAGTATTTTTACTCTTAGAGGTGTTGGCTATGTTCCACCGGATAATAATACTGGCTCGGGTGTGTTGTTCCCGAGAGGTGCTTCAGACCGTTCCACTGGTTTAAGAATAGTGGGGGTCCCTCAACTCAACGTAAATAAAAGATTGAAATATGGCATATCTAATGAAAGACTTGGAATCAGTTCTTATTTGGCATTCTTTGATTTACGCATGCATGATTTGCTTATGAGAGTTCTTATATTATGTGTAACCCTACTTGACTATACCGTTACCTTATTCAGTATGTAGCGTACTAATCATCCATTTCATGGGTGTTGCTCATTCCCACAAGCAAGTCTTCCCTATTTTGTAGGTAATTGATGATTATTAGCTTGATGTGCTTGCCTTGGGTGAGCGCTAACCGATTTGGTAAAGGGTATGGTTATCTGAATATATCTATCTCTTTGGACTCTTAGTCCTTTATTTTTACTATTTATTTCCTTCTCTCTATTTCGTATCTTGTATCACAATGAAATCAAGTACTTTCCATACCTGATCTCTTAGTATAAGGTTAATTTTTCCTTGCACCTGACATAGATCAGGCATAGGGAGTCCTCTTCTATATTAGATGTGGTGTGACACCCTCATGTTTTATGTTTTAGCTTCCGCTGCTAACTCTTTAAAATAAATTTTATTGTCGTAAATTTGGGGGTGTTACAGGACCCTGGTTGCACTAGGGTATACAAGCTTACACGATACCCTACCAATAAGGACACCTAATCCATAAGTATGCATACCCCCTAAGTAGGTTCATAAAGCTAGATAGAGTAAGATGTAGTGCCTCACTAGGGCGCTAAGGTACACCAACAAAAATTAGAATAATTGTGGGCTAAACCATGTCTTTAGGGTAACGACTCCTAAAGAACCACCATTCCAAATCTCGAGGTCTTCCACTTTAATTATTAGTATCTTAATTAAGTTGATCACGAAAAGCACATTAACCACATATTTGTTCACTTTCAATTGTTTATGATATCATTAGGTAATCCTTCTTCATATAATTATCCAAGATAACATAAAGGAATCACTAAATCCATCATTATCTCAACCAATCCCAATTCAAGATTCGTTTCCACTTGTTCACATTCCATATGGGTTGTCATATCATAATCACATTACAGTTTTAGAGTCTGGTTAGTTTACATCGAAGGATCATGGAACACATAAACCTGACATGCACTTAATTCACACCCAACGCCCAATACCATACGTGATTAATGATCAAGACACCTCCTTCATGAATATAAGAATAAAACCATACCAAAAATTTAATTATCCATCCAATCCCAGGTTAAGCCATGTTTTTGTGATACTTACTAATTAGCCAAATACCCATATTTTGCTATTCAATGTTACTTGAGTCTTATTGTGAAACTCTGTTAACCCGTTGACATATTAGAAACAAGTTACTGATTTACCCCTATCATCTCTACAAAATTACCTAAATACCCCTTGCTTGTATAATTATTAATTCATCTCTCTTTACTTACCAAATTACCATACTACCATCCATGTCGTATAATTACCAAATTACCATTTACTCATGTTAGGCTTCCAAATTATCCTCCATACTTATTAAATCACCAATTTTACCCCTTATACTTGTTAAGTTACCAATTTACTCTTTCAGTGGGTTAAATTACTATATTACCCTTTATACTTATCTAAATTACCAAATTGCCCTTAGGCTCATTAAGTCACCACTTAACCTTCATATTTGTTACACTTGTTAGATTGGCTCATTAAGTCACCACTCACCCTTTATATTTGTTACACTTATTATATTTTTCATTTGGTTAGTTAGATTACCAAATTGCCCTTCCTCATTATTATAATTACCAAATTACCCTTTTAATTGGTTAAATGACCAAATTGCCCTTCTCCATTATTATAATTACTATTTTGTCCTTTTAAATGGTTAAATTACCAAATTACCCTTGTCCATTATTGTAATTACCAAGTTTCCCTTTTAATTGGTTACATTATCAAATCACCCTTCATTATTATAATTACCAAATTACCCTTCTCCATTATTATAATTACCATTTTACCCTTATACTTTATTAAATTACCATTTTACCCTTCTACTTCATTAAATTACCATTCTACCCTTCCATTATACCAAATTACCATTTCACGCTTCTACTTCATTAAATTACCGTTTTACCCTTTTACTTCATTAAATTACCACTCTATTATTATTATTATTGTTATTATTATTATTATTATTATTATTATTATTATTATTATTATTATTATTATTATTATTATTATTATTATTATTATTATTAGTATTAGTATTAGTATCACTATCATCATTATTTTCATTATTATTTTGATTAAAGAAAAAAAAGGTAAAAAGGTAGAAAAAAAGTATATTAACCTATGTTGGGTGTTCTCATTTTTAGGTACTATACTAATGTTCACAAAATAGGAGGTGTAAGGTTTTATTACTTCAAGATAGGAGCCATTTCGGTAAGGAAATAGTTATTGTTAGGGTTTTTGTGCTTCTATTGTGTGATAAGTGTATCCCTGCATGATATATATATGTTCTAAGGTTGTTATGTAGCTTGGCTTACAAGAACCTAAGGTAAGAGTATGTGTGGTCTTGATTCCTTGGTTTATATGTTGTTTTGAAGTTTTACTATGTGATATTGCATGTCTTGAGGATTGTTGAAAAATTTTGTATTATAGACTATGAGGCTTAGGTAAGGTTTAGAGGCCTGGGGCATTTTGAGGCAATATTATGGGAGATGGCCAATGAGAAAACCCTAAAAGAAAAATCCAGCTAAATATTCAATGGAAAATGTTAAATAATAAATATGATAATTATAAATGGGGATTAGGATAAATGTTGCATAGGGAGAGTTGACCATGCATGTGGGTGAGTCAAACTTAATGTGGCTATGTGTGAGGGTAACTAAGGGAGAGATTTTTATGATGGAAGTTTATGGGGAAGATGATGGTATTACTAGGTAAATTTGGCAAACATGGAGGAGTCTTTATATGCTAGGAGATTAGGAAGTACTAAGGGGGTGAAATTAGAGTCTTAGGGGTACAAAACCCTAATGGTGGGTCATTATCACATGTAGGAGATAGGGGAGTTGGGTTGTGCCTCTAAACTATGATGTGGGATATGCCTTGTGGGGAATGTGTGTTAAGTCTAATGGTTAGTTGGGATATGTAGAAGTGGATACAAATGCAAAAGGGAAATTATGATTTTGAGAGGAGTCCTTTAAAGAGGTTGTTATAGCATGTTCAAAATGGAGTTAGGCTAAAAAAATTTGACGGATGGATAATCATGATAATGTATGTCTGGTTGTGAGATCTTAGGGTTAAATGATTAGAGCCGGCAAAAGTTGACCCGACCCGAAAAATCCGACGAATACTGACTCGATCCGCCCGAAATCCGATCCGATTTTATCCGAGTAATTAAATGCCCGAAACCTATCCGACCCGATCCGATACATATCCGATATCCGATATAACCCAAGATATCATAAGCCCGAAATAAACCCGACCCGACCCGCTATTCACCCGAAACCCGATATAACCCGAAAAACTATAAATCCGAAATGACCTGACCCGATCCATTATTTATCCGAAATCTGATATTATCTGAAAAATTATAAATCTATAAAGATTCAACTTGGTACTGCCCAAAAATTAACATTAACCCATAACTCAAAATTTTTAAAACTTCATAAAACATGAAATAATATAGATGTGCAACTAATCCATACTAGCACTTACATCAAAATCTAGAAAGAATATACTTTCATAAAATTTATATCACTTATGTATATACAAATACAATATCCATTAATACCAATAGAAATAAAAGTAGAGAAAAAAAAAAGAATAACACTACTATGCCATTTAAATATTAGTTCACTTCCATTATTCCATATAGTACCATAAGATAATAACAGTGCAACCTTGAACACTATATGTTAGTATCTATATGGCCATACCTTGCAATATAGCACCTACAACATCATAGAAAAGTAGGAAAAATCTAGAGTGAGAATGTTAGTTATTCATTATAAAAATTGAAGATTAATATTTTTTATTACATCAACAGTGTTAAATAGTAAGAAGTCAATATTAGTTGGTCTTTTGTCAATAATAGTCATTATTACTTACTTTATTTAATTTTTATCTTATTTAGCTTGATATGATCTAATCAAAATATATAATAAAAAACTAATATGTTGTTATTATTATTTTTGCCATAATTGATATTCATTGATTACTATTATTATTATTATTATTATTATTATTATTATTATATTTATTAAAATTATGTTGATATGATGTGATCAATCTCTTTTAAAAATAATATGAGAAGTACAACCTTAGAAGTCTTAATTTTTTATCAATTATCAATGACTATTATAAGTTAATATCATGTAAGGAGCGTATAAGATATAAATATAATATAAACTTAAAATAATACTAGAACTCAATATGACCAAGCTAATAATGGAGTTGAATTATAAAGTATACCTTAACATAAAAAGAAAAGTGATACGATTTGAAAAAGTTTAAATTTGAAACGTCAAATACATCTCCAAAGATAAAATAATAATACAAAATTCTAAGGCCCCAAAACAATTAATATAATAATTCACTTTTAATTGAATAAGATAAATTAAAATAAATGATCTCAAAATAATTAGCTTTTTAATAATATCTTGGAATAAAAAGAAAGAAAGAAAATGACACAAGCATGACTCAAATATGAAATGACCTAAATTCAATCTAAATTCGACCCGAAAATATAATAATTGAAACTCAACCGAGCCCGATCCGAACCCGAACCGAAATTAGAACAACCCAAATTTACCCGAATCTGAGTCCATCCGATTTCAACCAGACCCGACCCGAAAGCTTAGAATGACCCGAGATTATCCGATACTAAGTTGATCCGAATCAAACCCGACCCAGCCCGACCCGATAAAATGATCCGAAATTATCCGAAACCGATATAACCCGATTATTATGTTACCCGATCCGATAGTGACCCGACCCGCCAGATTGCCAGCTCTATAAATGATTAGTGGAGGATGGTGGGTCCCATTTGGGCCCACTTGGGCCAAACTAGGGTTTTAAGGGTTAACCATAGGAGCTGATTGTTATTGCATGTGAAAAATGGGGGGAAAGGGCTATAACTCATAAGTAAAATGGTTATAATGGCATATTTAGGCTGTTTAACAATTTAGAGACTCAAAAGATCATTAAGGGGGTAGGATACCTTAGACTTGGAAAGTTAGGGTTTCCATCATGTCAGGGTAGGCCCACAGAGTTAGTAGGTTAAGAGTCATAATTAGGTTGTACATGGTTGGGTGATATTTGAACAAAGAAGACATGAATAATACACTAATCACTTAAAGTGGAAGATTACTTAATTCAAGCCCATTTGTACCTTATACTTGTATATCAGTCTACCGGTAAAAACAGTGGTCAAGAGTGTGCTACCCTAGATTGTATTATATTTATGAATCCACTGATAAGAATAGTGGGAGAGCCAAGCTCAAGTAATGAAACTCTTGGATGATAATAAATTATATAGAAACACTAATTACTTATAGTGGAACATCATATGGGTTGGGGCCAGTTATATTTTATACTTATGTGTAAACTTGTCTACTGGTAATAATAGTGGCCTAGAGAGTGCTACCCTAGGTTGTAATATATTTCCCAGTCCATCAGTGAGAATAGTGGCCAGGAATGTGTTTCCCTAGGTTGTATTACATTTATCAAGCCACCAGTCATAATAGTTTCTAGGAGCATGCTGCTCTAGGTTGTATTATATTTTCCAATCCACGGATGAGATTAGTCAATAGGATCGTACTATCTTAGGTTGCATTATATTTATTGATCTATCGATGAGAAAAGTGGAGTCCCCAAACCTACATGGATATAATTAGAGAGATGGCTAGATTCTAAACTAACGGCTTGAGTCCAAGCAGTAATGAACAAACTACTATAACCTACTTTTGTGTCAACATATTTTAGCTGTAATACCATAAATTGCTATATTTCCTACTTGACTATATTCTTACCCCTTTCATGATTGTTTCTCATTCCCACGAGTAGTGTCCCCTTCTGAGTTTGTGCATATGAATGATGATACCCTAGATGAATTTCTTGCTTATGAAGACTACATCAGGGCAGAGTGATGTAGTATCCTAGGGTTGGGGCCCGGAGAGAGTATCATTCAGATAAGTTCCCTTTTCAGTTTCTAGATTAATTTTTCCTTTCCACTTGAACAATGTTCTGTATTTTAGTATTTTCTTGATATCAACACTCAACTCTCTTTACGTTTCATCTTTTCTTATTATGTTTATTTATTTTGCATCTATTTTGTACAGCTTTGTAATTTGTATGAGGATGGCTTAGGGGCCAGACATATACTAATTAAGGTAGCAATGCCCCCTCTTATGGCATATGATTTTTAGAATAAAAACAAAAAATTTCAGTGGTGATTTTTGGGGGTGTTTCACATAGTATATGAAATGCCCCGAAAATTTAAATAAGATTTGTTATAAAAATTAATTAAATAAGTTACTTTTATTAAAATAAAAGGAAATTAATAAGGAAAAATCAAGAAGGAATTTATAAGTGTTCTAATTAGGAGAAATTTGGGCATTTTAGCTAATTAAGTATTTTATTATAGAAATTAATTAAATAAATTATTTAATTTAAAATAAGAAGGAGAAAATAGTTTCAAACTAATATGAATTTTATAAATAATTTAAATTGAGAAAATTAGAATGTTTTGCTAAATAAAATGGAATTTATGAAAAATCTTTTAAAAATCCTATTTTAGCCTAAAAAGGGATTTAAACCTTATTTTATTTAAATATTAATATTTTTAAATATCCCAAATATCCCAATTAATTTAATTAATCTAAACCATTATTTTTTCCCTTTTTTCTTTTCCTTTTCTTTCCTTCTTTTTCTTTCTTTTTCTTTCTTTTTCTTTTCCTCCCCGATTGGGCCTGCCTTCCCGCAGCCCAATCCTTCCTTTCCTTACTCTCTCGGTGGCCCAAAATTTTCCACCGCGTCTCGCCTCTTTTACCATCAAAACGCATCATTTCATTTTAAAAAATTTAGCCGCACCCAGCCCGTGCAGCCATCCTGTTCTTCCCACCTTTCCCACGCCGTGTTTGACTCCCTTTTTCCCCTAGACGCACCCTTTCACTTAAAATTCCTCCCTCCTCACGCCCGACCGGCCCGGTCTGTCTTCTTTTCTTTTCTTTCTTTTTTCCCGAACTGCTAGTCCAGCCCACATTTCTTCTTCTTCCTCCCCCAGCCCTTCATAGCCTGCCATTTCCGTTGACCATTTTCGCCACCTTTCTCCCTAGATTTTCGCTGCTGATTACTCACCGTTGATTGTCCGTTTTGTTCCGGCCTCTTCCCCTTTGTTTCATTAACCCATTGACCCAAACCACTCCCTCATTCCTCGCACGATCTCCCTCTCCCCTGGCCACTTGCAGACCACGACCGAGAGTGCGCCGGCTGTCCTTGTCGGTCGGTGCCCACTTCTTCCTACCGTTCCCCCACTTTCCCTTCAACCCTAACTTCCCCTTCAGTTTATAAATACCCTTAGGTTGGCCTTGTATCAAGTTTTTGGTCACTTACCCAGAATTCCCCGGCATTGCTGCCGCCTCACCTTTAGATGCTACTCTCGCCGTCTCCAGCCAACATCGCCGCCAGTTCATTCCGCCTACGCCTTCCCTACACCTCCCTCTAACTAGCTAGACCACCCATACCCTTTGATTCTTCCTGAAAAATCCACCCCGACCGTGCGAATTGCCCTTCGTAACCAAACTATTTTTTGCCACCGCCGCCCTTCGAATCACCCTTAGCCACCTCTTCCGCCGCTGTCGCCGCTCCTTTCACCTCCCGAATTGTGCTGTAGACCCTCCTTTATCGCCCCTACCTTCCTTTTCCTCTTTCTCCCTCTCCTCCTCTCTTCTTCTTCTTCTTCTTCCCTATTCGGCCACCACCGTCGCCGTCGTGCGCCACCACCTTTGGCTGCGCCGCCACCATCATTTTATTCCTCTCCTTCTGGGCAATCATAATCACCCTTACTTCCACCCTCCTTCTTCTTATTTTTTTCCCAGCCTTCAAGTTTTCCCCTTTTCTTCTCTTTTTCCAACTGCCGCCACCGCCGCCGTGCACCACCGCCAGTGCCGCCTATCCCCGCCAGGCTAAGGTTAAACCCGAGACCCTCTCAACCCTTTTCCCTATTTTTACAAGCCTTAAATTATTTTATTTCAATCATTCTAGTATAAATCATATTATTATTATTATTATTATTATTATTTCCATTTTTAATATGTATTATTATTGTTATTAATATTAATGTTTTTATTATTATTCTATTGAGGGCTAAAGCCCTATTGTCATTTTTAATTCAATTTTAGGACTATTAACCTTATTATTTCTATTATTAGTATTAATATGTTATAAGTATAATTATTATTATTATTTCCTATTTTGAATTTCTATTATTCTTATTACATTATTGTTAATCCAACTATTTAACTATTAGTGTTGTTAATAATGTTATTATTGTTATTGTTGTTGTTGTTGTTGTTGTTATTATTATTATTAGTACTATCATTATTATTATTATTCTCACAAGTGTTAGTATTATTATTTTATATAGGGCTAAGACCCTATTGTACTTATTTTAAATTTTAGTAGTACTATGATAGATATCATGTCTTATTATTATTAGGGTTATTAGTATTTTTATTATTAGTAGTATTTATTCTTATTAGTGTTATTATTATTATTATTATTATTATCTATTATGTTATTATTAATTAATGTAGGGTGGAAACCCTACTTCTTTTTATCTTCAAATATTATCTTTACTATTATTACCATTATGGTTACTATTATTTTGTTATATTATTATGGCTTTTATCATTATTAATATTATTATGTCATCATTATTATTATTTTAGTAAAGGGGCCAAAGCCCTTATTTCAATTTTTTTGAATAATGTCCTTGTTATTATTATTGTTACTATTATTATCATTCTTAATTATATTATCATTAATATTATTTCTAGTATCTTTGCTATTATTATTTTAGTATCATTATTATTATTATTAGGGTAAAGTTTTCAACCTTATATTATCACTTTTATTATATTCTATTATTTCTAAATCTTTAGCAAAGTTAGTAATTAGTTAATGTTATTTTATTAATATATTATTATTATTTATTCAAAAACCTAGTGTTATAATAAGTTAGTGATTAATAGTATTTTTGATATGAGGGAGTCTAATTTTAGCTTTTCCCTCATAATAGGTGAAACCAGTCAAAGCCCTAAGGAGGCGTAGGAGCGTGCTCTAAGACCGGTGTCGTTTTAGGTAAGGGTGGTACTAAGGCCATTTGTGTGTTTAGATGCATTATTTGCTTCATATGCCATGTATTCTATGTTTATCATTATTGATTATTTCGTATGTGATATAAAGTGGAGTTGATGTATGTTGGTATGAATAAATTGTGGCATGAGAATTATGTGTATATTTATGTTAATATTATTGTATGATGTGGCCTTAAGACATGCATGTTAGGGTTGTAAAATAATGATGGGGAGTGTAACAATGTGGTATTAGGGTTTTACATGAAATGGCATGGTGTTAGGGTTTTGCATGAAATAGTATGGTATTAGGGTTTTACATGAGAGGGCATGGTGTTAGGGTTTTGCATGAAATGGTATGGTGTTAGGGTTCTGCATGAAATTGTATGGTGTTAGAGTTTGCATGGAAGTGTGGTCTATGTGGAGCTAGGGTTTGCATGGGAGTGTGGTTTACGTGGAGCTAGGGTTTGTATATGAATTAGGGTTTGGATGGAAGCGTCGTCTACATGAAGCTAGGGTTTACATGTGAATTAGGGTTTTTATGGAAGCATGTCTACATGGATTTAGGGTTTGCATGGGAGTGTGGTCTACGTGGAGCAAGGTTTTACATATGAATTAGAGTTACATGGAAGCATGATCTACGTGAAGCTAGGGTTTACATGTGAGTTAGGGTTTGCATGGAAGCATGTCCACGTGGAGTTAGGGTCTGCATGGAAGTGTGGTTTACGTGGAGTTAGAGTTTGCATGGGGACTAGGGTTTGCCTAGAGTTAGTCGTACATGTCTGGACAAATGTTTGTAAATAAAATATTTAAGACACTAATATCTTAAAGTGGAAGATATTGAGATGGGACCAACTGATCCACCGGTCAGGAATAGTGGTTAGGCTTGTACCTTATATGTGACTGATCCACAGGTAATAATAGTGGTTAGGATATGAGTCCTATATGTGACTGGCCCACCGGTTATGATAGTGGGGGATTTCGAGCTCAATAAAAACAAACCAGAGTTATTAATGCTCTTAAAAATACTAATTACTTACAGTGGAACACCATGCAAGCAAGAACCAAGTCGATCCACTGGTCAAGAATAGTGGTTAGGGTTGTACCATATATGTGACTGATCTACCGGTAATAATAGTGGTTAGGGCATGATGCCCTATGTGTGACCGGCCCACCGGTTATAATAGTAGGGTGCTCTTGTACTCGCATGTATTGATAAAATAGCATGGTGTGTATCGATTTCCAATAAAAGAAAGGTTAAATATTTTAATTCGGACCTTTTGGCCCTTATGTGTGGGTTTGAAAGTGTAAGTTGAGTGTTGTTTTGCATGACTCTATATGCTTATGTGTTGACCTTAGTGCTCGGTTACCTTACTCAGTACGTAGCGTACTGATCACCCTTTTCATGGGTACTGCTCATTCCCACGAGTAGTATGCCTTTGTAACTTTGTGCAGGTGGGAGAGACATCAGTCGAGGATGTGTGTTGAGCTTGTTTTGGCTCAAGGTTTGAGAGTTTTGGCCATATTTATTCTTTATGCGATGTATTTTCTTTTATTAGTTCTTTTGTATTGGATTTATCCATTTTGATTTATTACCTTGTATTGAGTATTTCAAATGAATATTTTATCGGTTGTAAGCTTATTTCTCTTTTGGAAATGAATTACTATTAACTTTATGTGTACTCTGATTTTGATGAACTCTTGATTTAAGTTTAATATTGATATTTTCTTAGCCTTAGCACTAGATACAGAAACGGTCAGAGAGAACCGGTTTGGTACTAATTGTGGCGGTAACATCCCCAGAATTCACGGGTTTTGTGATTTAAGTATTTCTATTTTAATTACTTTCGCTTTAAAAAAAAGTAGTGAATTTTGTGGTGTTACAGTATGCTCCCCGGACCAGAAGTTGGATCATCATAATAACCACACAAGTGTAATATCAATACAGCAACGTACTAATAAAACATACTACCTAAAACATGGAAGGTTCATGCAGCACACTAAAGTCATATAACAGCATAATGATATTATAATGATACAAATCAAGTACAACATATCATGCTTGCTTGAAAATCATGAAATTATTAAAATGTAGTAATGCATGCTATTCATAAAATGTAATCCGTATTAGAGTTCTTCCTTTAGTGAGCACATAAGTTTAGGTTGGTAAGATAGTTCATTTGACTAAACCTAGTTTACCACGATGAAAAAAAGTCATGGCAGCATAAGATAATCACAATGGGATACCACGCTCATCACACAGGGTTAGGATACATAGAAGGGGCTTTCTTCGGGGATACCACACTCACTACACATCGACTGCAAATGCCACAAATTGGGATACCACAGCCACCACACATGGTCAAAGTACACTAAGGGGCTTGTACTGGGATACCTCACCTACAACACCTTGAATTCCATAAAAGTTGGGATTCTGCCCCCATCAAAGCAATGGATAATGCAAAGTGTTAGAGGGATTGTATTGGGATTCATCACCCACCTGTACTAGATATCGATGCCATATCGGCTTACCATAGTATAATCCTATACATAAAAGATATGCGCATACCCTCCTACCGACCACAATCCGATGGAAAAGAAAATAAGTACTGAGTGAAAGATATATAACCAAGGGCCACCCGCCCACTAACTCTCACTAGCTACCCCAAAATCTAAAGAAAAAGGCTCAAATAAAATCTTAAACCATTAATTTATGTATAAGTAATGTCACAAATTGCAACAAATCCCATACATAAGCAAATTGGTTGTTTCTAAGTGATAACACCAAACACATCGTAAGGCATTAAAGCCACCATTTAAGCGTCTAAAGATGACACCAAACTCATCCATATGACATAAAAGCCACTAATTGGGTGTTTAGAGATAACACTAAACATAACTAAAAATCAAGTCTCAAATACCATCATGGCAATTCATATTAAATTAGGTCAATCATAGTTGAAATCATAATTAAAATGTTTTAAATACATGGAAGTGTTGACATAAAAGGCCCAAGATAAACATATCAAATTATAAAAAGCCAATATTTTTTCAATCGGACTAGTCGATTAGTCCTTTAGAGTAGTTAACTGGTCTGGTCGTACCAAACCTTAACTAAAATAAAACTAGAACACCAATCAAGTGGTTGTCCTCGCCGATCGATTGTTCTTATGAACTAGCCGACTGGTTTTTTCTAACTGGTTGATGGGCCTAAGCAAACACCAACCCACTCTGGCTTATAGAAAAACCAATCGATGGATTTGAACAGTCAATTGAAAACTCCAAGCCATTTGACTACTCATTAAGCCAATCAATGGGTTTAAGGAACTGATTAATTGGTCTAGGTAAAAATCTAACTAAACTTGCAAAAGACATACCAAAATTTACCACACTTTATCATATTAATCCTTGCATGCTTCTATGTCAAAATACACATAAAAATATAGGCTATACACATAATATCACATAGATACATGGTAATGTACACACTTAAACAAATCGTGCTCAAATAGCCCATTATAAGCTTAGAATCAAACAATCTCAACAACCCTTACTTGAGTAGAATTAAATCCCATTATTATAACATGAAACACAATTAGATCATACTCATATAATCACTAAAAAATGTAACCCCAACATACCACAAAAATCTAATTATGTTAAAGACAAGAATGCATTACCTTAAAGCAATTTTTCTAGCACAAAATTCCTACCGGATGGCTTATCTAGCAAAAAATTGATTCCTTAGAAAATCAAAGTGAAAACCATTAAAAATAATCTTTTAAAACTTCATTAAAAATGAATAAAATCAAAAGAAGAAGAGAGACATAAAACAATACTTTTGATTTAAAAATAAGGTGTCAAATGAGAGGCTGAAATGTCCAAATTTTCTCAACCTTAATTCTTCCTTGCTTAAGTAAAATATGATAGAACTAAATCCAATATTAGAAGAAGATAAATGAACACAATGCTTGCAAGATCAAAGGAAAAAGACAGATAAAACCTCTATTCTTTTTAGTAGAAGGAAGAAGAGGGAAGAAAGGGAAAGTTACTCAACATTTAGTTAATTTTCTAGAAGGAGAAAGGTGAAGAGAGATAGAAAACAAGTGAGGAATGATGATGGATTAGTATATAATAAGTATAGAAGTAGGTTGGTTGACATTATTAGGGGAAAGGGGGATGAGATTGTTCAGGATGAGTGTGGACAAGCCAAGAAGTGAGGGCTGACTTGATAGAGAGGTGGGGGTTGATTACATTCAGAGATGGGCATGGTAGTGTGTTGGAAAGTTAGGGATGGGTGCACAAAGTCAAAATCGCAACCCCATTTGCCAAAAGAGAGAGGGAGAGGTAAGGGAGAATAAAAAAGGGAGGCTTGCCTCAAAAGTGGCTCTTGTGGAAAATTTACTAATTAAAATTTATTAATGATCTAATTAATGTGAAAATAAACCCAAATCACTAAAATATTCTTGTTAGCATAATTGAACTCAAATCAAAAGTTTTCATAATTATTAGAGAATATTTCAAATCAAAATTAGAAATGGATATGAAATCTCGGGCAAACTAGTTGATCGGTTTTGGTAAACCAGTTGACTAGTTTGTCAAGGATAAGAATATAAACTTAGTGCACCAGTCGATTGGTTATGTAAACTAGTTTATTGGTACGCTTGAAATCCACATTTTTATTAGAATTTTATGCCCATTTCAAAACCAAAACTCATTTTCTATATATCAACACATTTCTAATTATAATTTAAAGAATTTTAGGATGGGGTATTACACCTTTTGATCCTTTATCTAGCTCCATTTTATTTTAATTATTAAGCAAGAAAGAATTAGATTTAGAAAAAATGTTGAGCAGTTTAGCTGAATTAACCTATGTTTTCATTTAAGTGTTATATGTTCATTCCTTCCCACCTATTTCAAGTTTTGATTTGTAAAAGTTGTTCATAAAATTCTAAGTTAAACCTTTTTTTTAAGGTTTTGAATGTTGAGGATTTTATAAGTTGAGATCTCTTGTTTCAGGAAGGAGTTTCCTACATCAAGTAAGTCATTCTTACTTCTAAAATGGGTTGTGAGTAATGTTGCTTGTTATGGAACTCTTTAAGTTTGATAAAAACATGTTAGCATGATTATATGGATCTATATAAGTGTATTGAATGGTTACTTTACAGTTAAGTAAAAAGCATGAATCTTGAGGAAAGATTAGATTATGCTGATTGTTGGTGAAATGTGAAACTAAAGTAAGCTAAAATGTGTTATGTGATGTTATAACAAGTTCTAATGTGGTATGATAAAGAATTATAAGTATGATATACGTGAAAATATATGTTTGGTGTTGTTGGAGAGAAAACTGATCGACTGGTTATGTCAAACCAATTAAATGGTTCCTAGAACAATTGACTAGTTTACCCATCTCATCTACTGGTAGCCCTATAGAGACCTTAGTCTTGCTCTATACTTAAACCCATCGATTAGTTGGGCAAAACCAATCAACTAGTCTATAAATAGTTAATAATTTTTCAAAACCGATCAACTAGTTTGCCCTAACCAGTCAACTTTGAGGTAATTCTAATCTAGGTGAGCCAAATTGATCAGCTAATTAGTGTAATCGATCAACTTGTTGGTCTAGATCGAACGACTGGTTCGGTTAGTTTATGTGATTTTGTGCTTCTTAGTTTGGATATGCTTTAAACTATGCATGGGATTTTTATATGATTATTCAAGGGATAAAATAAATATATTACCATAGATTAATGACTTGATGAATGGATTAAATGAACCATGATTTATAACATACTCAATGGGGGATAAAAAAATGCCTAATGGGTGTACCACATACGAAATGTGATGACTCTTGAGAGATATAGTGGTTAAATAAGGAATGTGATTGAATGGAATAATATAATGGACATGATTGATATTGGACAAGCATAAATGGAAACCCCACATTTGGTTGGGGGATGGAAAGGGTTAATATGGAAGAAATATGCTAATGTCTTCTTACTCCTTGTATGGGCTTTTGTTATCATGTAACCTCATGAATAATATACTAATCACATAAAAAAAAAGACAATCATGCTCTGTATGGGTCTACGTTACCTGATCCTCAATTAGCTACCAAGAGTTAGTTTACCTTCTAATGTTTATTGGTGCCTTTAAGCTTTGCCTTTGTATGAGATCTTAGTAGATTCTATTACCATACCTACTCTAGACATTAATGATGTACTAGGGGGTATTGATATTAAAAGGTCTGGTTTCCTAGGTGGTTATCTTTGGCTTGGACTTATATCCATATTGGTTAGCTTCGGTCTAGGCTTATATCAATTGTGGTTAGCTTTGGCCTAGACTTATATCCATTGTGGTTGTTAGCTTTGTCTTATAATTTATGTCCCTTGGTTTGGATAGGCTTCCATGGTATGTGTGACCATAAGCTGGTGTACGATTCATCACTTGATGATGAATAATTGTATAATGATTGGAACAAATGGTTGGATGATGATGATAATGATAAAAGTTGAAATGAATACTTGGATAATGACTTGTAGGAATAACTAGTTAATAATTAGAATGGAAAATCGGATGATGACCTATATTAGTATATGGATAAGGAAATGTATAACCTAATAGATTGAGTAAGTTGGAAAATAAACCCTAGTACTCATTTGGATAATCTGCTTAGTACATGTGTGTGATTACCTATGATATTGTACTATGAAAATGAGCATGATACATAATGAGTGGCCTGAGTTATGCATGATAGTAGATCCTAATAAATTACTACACTTACTTATATGGCATTAGCATGACCCATGTTAGGTATAATTTCCATATAATGATTAAACCTTATATAATTTTGATTCTCGCTGAGGAGGTAACTTAGCTTACTCCATACGTATCATATTGGTGTACCCATTTACTTGATCACCTATTCATTCCTCCGAGTAGAAGGTCATATATAAGTTTTTAGGGATGGCCATTAGTGGGACTACCTTAGCTTTGGTTGAAGGCTAGAGAGCATGGAGATTCAAAGGTTTGTTTTATGCAGCCCATGACAGACCATGTTTTTAGGGTCATGCCTAACTTATTTTCCATTAAATATAGCCCTGTATTCTTAGTTTATCATTCTCCCTATATTTTACTATGTTGGGGACCGTCAATGTTCAATGTTGTAAATGTTCTTTTAAATATTTATGTAACTTGATATTACGCAATATAATATGGGATGGTAACGTTTATTTATGTGTTAGGTATGATGGTAGCACCCCATTTTCCCTAGGTGTGTTGAGTGTTTTTCTTTTCCGCATTGTTTTAAAACAAAAAATTTTTGTAGTGAAAAATGAGGCGTTATAGAATACCCCTACCCCTATTTGGTAAAACCTATAAAACCACCTTACTTCTCTTTGCCATCCACCACTGAAGCACACTTCTCATCTTTAGCCTCCTACACCATTATACCCCCATAGAACTAGCCAAATCTATTGATCCCCACCCATTAACTTTGGCCAATTATGTCTTTTCTCCCCCTATTGCTCTGGCATAAACCGTCGATCCTCACCCACCACCTTTGGCTATTACAACGATAGCAACCCCCAACTTCCTTTGACTGCTTCAACTATAGCCATAACCCGCATTTAACCTCCTCCGCTATTCCCCTATCACTAGCAATGGAAGCTTGTGTCATTTCTACCCTCGAACATTTGACCACCACAACCATTGACCCCTCCATTTTAGCGTAATTTTCCACCGAAAGCCTTACCTTGTCTGGTTCAGTTTTCCTCCCATATTTCACTATTTATTACCTTAAAAATTCCTTAACTATATCATTAAGTTCTAATGTCATTTTTTTTCCTTAGGTGATTTAGCGGAAGTTCTTGAGGAGGTAAGATAGGATACAAACTCAGAGACCAGTGTCTTTGTCCATATGGATATTAGTCGTAGTTAGGGTTTTTTGTGTTATGTATAATATGGTTTTGTGTGTTATTTTTTTTTCGCTCTTATGTTGATCAATATTATAATGCGGTAATATGATATCATATGATGAAAAGTGAGTAAATTAAGAATCATGCAATATCATATGATAATTTCTATATTGAAAACCCTAAGAGAACTAGTGTAATACATGGTATTTTATTATGGGTTGAATTAGTATGATAAGTAAAGAAATAGATATATTTAATATTTAAGGTGATAAATGGAGAATTTGAAAATAATGATACCAAATATATAAGGTTTTGTGAAATAAGGGCATTTGGTTATCTTTAAGGGTATTTTAGTTAATAAGGGTTTAATATGGAAATTTTGGTGTTTTATTAGGTTATATGGTTTAAAATATGTTAATAGTATTCTAGATAATGATAGGAGTAATCATAAATGACCTAAGTTTAATAAAATGATAAAAAAAAACTTAAATTGGGAATATTAACCCTAAAAGGGCTATTTACTATCACATGTGTGAAACGGTAGAGTTAGGGCATAATTTGTGGATATGTTTTTAAGTTGGAAATTTATGAATTTATATTAAATTTGGTGATCATGTGAGATTCATGAGAGACATTATGAATTACTTTTGAAATTAAGGTGTTGCAAGGATTATGAATAGTAACTTTTGAGGTAAGGTTATTATCGCATATGTAAGATGCTGAAGTTTAACCTTGATTTTTGGGTATTTTGATGATGATGATGATGATGATGATGATGATGATGATGATGATGATGATGATGATGATGATGATAATAATAATAATAATTTAGGAAAATATACTAAATTTGGTGGATAAAAGAGCGATAGGGAAAAAGTTATGCCTAAAATATGAAATTAGTGTTTCTTAGGAAGCTTGTGGACCTATTCCTTGATAATGGACTTGATATCTATGTGGTTGTGCTTTAATTGCTTCAATTATGTGTTTTAAATGTCAAACCAATCATGAATAAGCCATTAATCATTTAAAGTGAAAAATCCCATGAGTTGGGCAAAGGTGTTTTATGGTTTGTTCTACCAAAGAAGAATAATAGCCTAGGTGTTTTGTCCCTGAGAGGTGTTTCAAACCATTCCACTAATTTAATAATACTGTTCAGGTATGTTTTACCTTGAGAAGTGTTTTACAGGTATGTTTCACTAGATGATAATAATGGCTTAGTTGTATTTTTTCTTAAGATGAGCATTAGTTTATTCCACTTGATTAAGAATCGTAGAGGCCTAAACTCAACGTGAATGAGAACATAATTTGAAATAAGTAACTAATGGGTAAGACATTAATGATTTAAAGTGTGAGATTGCATGAGTCAATTGAGGTGTTGGATCTATTCCATTAGACCCTAATGTTGGCTTAGGTATTATCTCTAAGAGGTGCTCTAGACCGTTCCACTAGTTTAATAATAGTGTACATGTGCATTTTTCCTTTAGAGATATTAGGTACATTCCACAAGACAATAATAGTTACTTTAGTGTGTTGTCCATGAGAGGTGTTTTAGACCATTCTACCAATTTAAGAATAGTAGGGTCTTTGAACTCAACATAAATAAAATAATGGATGATTTTATATCTAATAATGAGATCTGTATCAGTATTTACCTCACATTTTTTTTATGATAATATGTATGTATTCTTCCTCCTTGATTCTAACTTATGTAAATCATTGTATCCCTTACTCATATGCATTGTTTCCTTACTTAGTATGTAGTGTACTAACCATACTTTTATGTGTGTTGGTCATTCTCAAATATAAATGACCTAGGTGTCTATGTGAAGGTCGATGAGGACCCAATAGATGATTTTGTAGGTTAAGATGCTTTATGTGGGATGGAGTGACTTTATATATTAGGGTTTTAGGTAGTAGAGTCGTGTTATTTAATTGATAGTCTTACCCAAATACCTTCTTGGACTCTTAGTTTTATGGTATCCTTATTTTGTAATTTAAATATTTTACTTCGTGTTAATCTCTAACTCATATCTATATTTATGAAACTTCTCTCATTTTCTATTTAACATGTTCTACATTTTAATCAATTCGCCATATGATTGACAAAAGGATGGTTTGGTAAGCCAAACTTATGTCAATTGTAGCAGTAATAGCCAATTATTTTGGTATTATGCTTCTGCTAAAGAGATAATTTTTTAGTAGTAAATTTTGATGTGTTACAGAGATGGTGTAGTCCATCATAGCAATGGTATTAGATTAATGTTGATTATACTAGACATTAGACTTGTAGCTCTAATTTAGGAAGATAGATAAGGTTCCCACTTGAAAGTTTCTAATTGAATTATTTGATTGGAAGATTATTAGTATTATCATTATTTTTGCTTTGGAAAATATGATCAAGGATTCTTTTAATCAACCATGAAAACCCACATAACCAATGAGAATGAGAAACTAGCTATCATGGATGTTGTTAGCAAGAAGACATGAATTTATGGGTAACAAAAATGATTGGGTTGGCCCTTTATCTAAAAATTAAGTATAACATTCTTAAAGAGATAGAATTTTGAGGAAAGCTAGGGAACACATATGTGTCTTGTTATCATATAACAAGTTCTTCTTGAAGAATGATCTTTTATTACTCAAAATGGAAAAAGAAGGGAATGTGTAAGATCATCTAAATATCTTTAATGGCCGAATCACTAGTTGAAGAGAGCTGATGAATCATGTATGGATGAGGATAAAGTTCTTTTGTCATTAGCTTTTCTTATTAACAAATATACTTCAATAATGATGAGTTTGTTTATTGGATAAAAGAAAATTTCTATAGAATAAATGGTGTTGGTTTTGCTTAAGATAGGGAAGTTAGTGACATTATGGGGATTAACTTTAGAAGATAGATCCAGTCTATATATAAGAGAGCAATCTAAGAATAAAGATAAGAAGAAGTCTAACTCAAATATTAGGGGCTTTTGTTTTAATAGAGTGGGACATATAAAGATGAAGTATTGGAATTTCAAGAAGGACTTGAGGGACATGGGGTGTACTAGGATGAAAATAGATAAGGAGGATCTTAGTGAAGCTATTTTAGTGTAAAGAGTAAATGTGTAGAAAGAGAATTATATAAGGAATTTTGAATGTTCTTAATACATATTCAACTAGGAGGATTGGCTTAATTCCATGGAGCCTTATGATGGGAAAGTGATGACTTTGGATAATGGAGAGGAAAATAGAGCTGGAAAAGAGGAATATTAAGATCAAGACACATGATTTAAAAGTTAAGAACTCAGTGGAGGTAAGCTACATTGTGAATCATGATTGCAACTTTATTTTCATAGGAAAGTTGCATTTCTTAGGTTTCTTTTAGATGAACATCATGAAGTAAAGGAAAGTGATATTGAAAGGTACCAAGACCAAATAGAATATATTCAAACTTGTGGGGAACAACAAAGTAATGACTTTAGCTCAGGAAAGGCATGGCCAAATAAAGGGCATTTATGTATAATGTGGTTTGCCTATAGATAAAGTTGCATCAGGCTTTATAGGGAGGATGGATAGGAAACAAGACTATGTGCCTAGATTAAGGAGAGTATAGAATGATGGACAATGAAATAGGAGATGGGTATCCAAGATGTACACCACTTTGTAGTATAACACCCCTATATTGCATTAATTTTGATAATATGAAAACATATGACCAAACTATTAGGGTCAGTATAGAAATTTGATGGAAAAAATCCTTATGAAGGGGTGAATTGAGTATATCAATTTTTTTAACTTCATGAAAAACTTTGAAGATACAAATTAAACTTCCTATTGTGAATGTAATGACTCAATCTCTAAGTTCTTTGTGAAATAATCAAAAGTTGGGTTTTATACAAAAAGCTATAATTTTGAATATGTTAGAGGGAGTTCCCTTTTTATCTTCTTATAGTTTTTGATAGATTAAACATAATAAAATAATTAACACCACATATTATATATTTCCTTTATTCATTAGATACTCTTCTTAACGAATAGCATACATCCATCATCCTAACTACTTCTCTTATTACTCTCAATAAGTAGAAATGGATAGTACACTTGTATTTTGAACTCTCAAACCTCATTTTACTTTAACTTTGAAGTGTAAAATACTTTTAACCCTATAATACAACTCAAATCACCTAAATTTGGATACACTACAAGAAAAAACTGCCTATAGCGATAATGGTTATTACAACGATAACACGTCATTGCTATTGAAAAACTACAATGCCAATAAATCATAATTATAAATATACCAATGATGTTAACAATTTAGAGGGGAATATCCATTGTGAGAACCTTATAACAATGACATGTTGTAGCTATAAATGAATCAGGAAAATTTCCCCCTAGGATAAATTATTTTATTTTATTTTGTCAAATAGTTTTAACAATGACACATGTCATCCCAAAAATTATTGAGTCAAGACTGCTAAAAAAAAGGGTTGTTTAATTTCCCACCTAAAAAAATATTTCAGTCAGCAATGCTTAGAGTAATAACCTTGTCATCATTGTAAGTCGGCTACGACAATGACATGGACCACGTGTCATGCATACCTAATTTATTTACTAGAACTATAGGGGACCTATTGTAATACCCCAAAATCTTATAAAAATTAAATTTTAATTTATTGGATTGGTTAATGTAACCTAATTCCTAATATGTATATTTATTCTCTTTTTACTTTAACCTAACCCAAAACCCAAAAACAATTATAGATAAAAATTTTATGTTTACCTGTACCAAAAAAAAATTAACCCTAAAACCTAAACCCAAATCCCACACCTAAAATTTTTCCCTTTCTCTCTCTTTTTTCTTTTATATCCTTCTTCCTTCTTTTTCTTTCTTTTTCTTTTTTGTTTTCTTTCTTCTTCTCCTTCTTCATTCTAGGCTGGACCATCCCAGCCCAATTCCCCTTTATTTTTTTTTCTTTCTTTACTATCCTCCTTGGGCCCCAAACAAGGACTTACGCCTTAGACATACCCCTTCCCTTACTCCTCTTAGCCATGTATTGCCACGCACGTCCCTACTGCACCACCCTACAACCTACAATACCAACACCCTACACCTTGCAGCTATGCATGCTAAAGTCCCCCACCTCCCCTCTTATCATTTTCCTCCTCCCTTGATCCTTACATGTATATATACCCCCCGACCATCTCCTCTCTTCCTTTTCTCTCATCGTCGAGCCAGCCAAATTAAGACCCCTTCCCCCATTTTCCTCCTTTCTCCTTCTTTGCTCTATTCTCCAACACTGTCACCCACTCCACCGACCAAACCCCCTCGCTGCACAATTTTCACTAGCCAACCACCCATCCCCTCCCCTATTTTCTTGCATCACACCAGTACCCCTTTGTCATGACACCCTCCTTTTATTTTCCTCTCATGTGCCTACAGCTATAGATGACTGCGCCACCACCACTACCTACCTTTTCTTCCCCTCCTTGCCACCACCATACCAACAATACCTTAGGTAGGCACCCCAACCAACATCATCACCCCATTGAGGCCTTCTTTCTTCCCTCATTCCTTCCCTCTCTTAGCTACTCCCCTCCCTACACCACTATCAACCACCACCTCAACCCTAGTTGCTAACCATCACCTATCCTCTAAATGTCGCCACCCCCATACCCAACCCTTCCCAATCTTCCCACTTTGGTTACCTCCATTTATTTCCCCTTGTTTTATTCCTCACTTAGGTTAAATTATTTAAAAAATCTAAATTGTGTATGTTCTTATTTCTAGGTAATATTCTAGTGATAGTCTTGGGTGCTTAGCTACTAGAGTCGCTTAGGTCTTGGGTGCTTAGAGACTGGAGTCGCTTTGGTAAGGATATCAATCATAGATAGGTTTTTTTGTTATAATGTAATTCCTAATTGTGTTGATGTGTGATGGTATGGTACGAAATGTTACATGAATTTGGTGTTATATATAATATGCAGTTTTGCATGATGGTAGAAGAAGGTAAGAAATTTGTGTAGAAATGATTGTCTTGAATACAAAGTACATATGTACAATCATGACCATGATTCTATGATATTGTTTTTGTTGGAAGTTGAAGAGTCTTTTATGTTGGGATTCCTATGATTCAAAGAAAGGAAAAATAAGTATTTTAGTAATCTAGGGGCATTCTGGTCAATATGGTTAAAAAGTGGCATGTTGAGTATTTTAGGGTGTTAGCTTACCCAAAATAGGTTAAGGGTAATATAAGAGATAATTGGAGTGAAAATGAAAGGTTTATGGTAAATAAAGGAAGGGAAAAGTTATAAGTGTGATTAGTAAAGCTTAGGGGTGTAGTCATGATCACATGTGCGAAAAGAGGGATATTGGCACTAGGGATTGAATACTAGGTTAATTATGGTGTCTTGGGTAGGCATACAAATTTGGGGAGTCTTTAGAGCTCTTAAAAAGGAGTTATTACCAAAAGGTGAAATTAGGATTTTGGGGAGGCCCGTGTAGTAACCCTAAGGTTAGGTTCTTGTTACATGTGAAAGATGGTGGAGTTGGAATGCAAGCTGGGATATGATATCAACAATAAAATTTTGGGAATGTATACTAGATTTGGAAGCCATATAGGGTCCAAGGAAATAGTTATGACCAAATAGAGAAATTAGGGTTTTGGAGGATCCCCAAATAGTAATCCTAAGGGTAGGTTATTTTTCATGTGTAAAATGTGGGTTTAGATAATAATTTTTTATTTAATGATAATTAACAACATTCTATTCATGGGAATGGAATTTAGGGACTAAATGAGCACTAGAGAAGGGAATGTGCTAGATATGAGAAATTAAGGTTTTGGAGGATACTTGAATAATAACCCTAGAGGTAGGTTATTATCACATGTATAATATATGGTTATTAGACCATAACTCTTTATAATTTGGTTCATAATAACATTTTAATATTGGTTATGGAAATTGGGGACTAAAGAGGTGTAACACCCCCAAAATTCACTACTGAAAAATTTCTTTTTATTAAAAGATAATAGCGGAAGCAGATAAACAAAACGTGAACTTTGGGAGTATTACCACCACACTTAGTACCAGACCGGTTCACTCATACCGTTCTAGTACCAAGTGCTAAGGCTAAGAAAATGAAATACAATTCGAAAGACATTCAACATGCATAAATCAAAGTAAATTGCAAGCTTCAACATATTTAAATCAGAGTAGCGCATCAAATCGTTTTCAGGAATAAAATCCACCAATGGTGGTTACTTTAACAACGTTAACATTTAAAACCGAGAAATTAAATGAGAAAGAGAAAAAGCCATGATACCGGAAAATTCCTTACTCTCCTTCCCGTAACCCACTTGAGTAGCACCTGAAAATACCTGCAAGGGCACTGCCCATTGAATAGGCAGGGGCCCCATAAAGGGAATCCCTTATGTACTACGGTACTGAGTAACCCTTTAATACCACACTTAAAGATAGGCCCGCATACGACACATAATGCAAGCCACACACATATAAATAATGAGAGATGCATACATAACAATGACAAACATAATACTTTATAAGTCACGATCGATACTTTGGGCCTTAAGCCATTATTCTGTCATTAATCCATCAATATCATATTTTATATCCATGTGAGTACGAGAACCCCACTATTATAGCCGGTGGACCGGAAAGTATATACTCAGGGCAGAACGCCTCTGACCACTATTATTGCCGGTGGACCGGTCTGGCCCCGACTCACATGGTGTTCCACTATAGGTGATTAGTATTTTTCCATAATCTTATTCACATACATAACTGATTTTATTGAGCTCGAGACCCCCACTATTATTGCCGGTGGACCGGAATACGTATAAAATCATCATCCAGGGCACAATGCTCCTGGCCACTATTATAACCGGTGGACCGGTACTCATAATCACATACCAGGGCAACACGCTCCTGGACCACTATTATATCCGGTGGACCGGTACTCAATATCTCATACCAGGGCAACACGCTCCTGGACCACTATTATAACCGGTGGACCGGTACGCAATATCATAAATCACTGGGCCCGGCTCATTAATATTCCACTTTCAATTATAGTATCTTTCCTCTCTTTAATCAGCACATCAATCATATTTATTTGCCTCGATTGGGAGATCGATAACCCGGGACACAAAGGTACACCGGTCGTATCGGTGCATATCAACTACTCAGCACCCTTTAACCATGAACCCAAGGACGCAAAGGTCCCCTGGTCGTACTGGTGCATAAAGCTAACTCAGTACCCTACCGACAAGGAAACCTAATCCATAAGTATGCATACCCCCTAACTAGGTCAATAGAGCTAGGAAGAGTAAGATATAGGGCCTGGCTGGGGCACAAAGGCACACCAGCAAATACCAGAATAATCGTGGACTAAACCACGTCCTTAGGGTAGCGACCCCTAAGGAGTCACCATTCCCGATCTCGAGGTCTTTCACTTTAAGTAATAGTGTCTTAATTAAGGTGATCACAGAAAGCACGATGATCCGATACTTATTCACTTTCAATCGTTTCGATATCATTAATCGTTTCTTATTCAGAGGATTATCCAGGATGTCACAGAGAAACCATCAAGGCCATACTAATCATTAGATACTCTTACTTGGCTAATTAACATTATTTAATCATATTAATGTTCCACAATCTCAAGGACCTATTAGGTACAAATTACTCATTTGCCCTTTTCTTATATAATTGTTAAGTATCCGTTCCTTACTTGATAAATTACCACATTACCCTTAAGGTTGCATAATTACCAAATTGCCCTTTGTCCGATTTAGATTACCAAATTATCTCATACACTTTTTAGATCATCATTCACCCCTCATAATTACTATACTTATCATATTTCCCTTTTGGTTGGTTATATTACCAAATCGCCCTTCTCCTTTGTTATAATTACTAAATTGCCCTTGAGTTGGATAAATTACTAAATTACCCTCCTTCATTATCATGATTACTATTTTTCCCCTTTAGTTGGTTAAACAATTATCACTTTACCCTTTTATCGGCTAAATTATCAAATTGCCCTTTAGTTGAACAAATTACCAAATTGCCCTTCTCCTTTATCATAATTACCATTTTACCCCTCTCAATTATTTTAATTGCCATTTACCCTTTTTAATTATCACAAATCCCAAATTACCCTTCTTCGTAATTACAAATATTAATTTACCCTTTTCCATAATCAAAATTACTATATTACCCTTCTCCATTATTAAAATTACCATAATGCCCTTTAATTGGTTAATTTACCAAATTACCCTTCTATAGTATCATACTTATCCAATTGCCCTTCTACAATCATAATTTAATTGCTAAATTATCTTTTGTCATTATCATAATTACCAGGTTACCCCTGACTCCCAAGTTTACCATAATACCCTTTCATTTATAAAATTACCATTTTACCCCTTACATCCAATTTTACCATAATATCCTTTTATTTATGAAAATTACCACCATACATCTTTTACTTTACAAATTACTATTTTACCCTTTCACATCCAAGATTACCATCTTTATCCTTCCATACATAATTACCATTTTGCCCTTTGTTTTCCAGTTTACCAGATTACCCCTTTACTTATAAATTTCCACTTCGCCATTCACTTATAAAATTAACCATATTACCCTTTACTTATGAAATTACGATTTTGCTCCTTTACCTCCAAAATTACCATAGTGCCCTCCTTCATCCAAAATTACTATTTTACCCTTACTTCCAAAATTACCATTTTACCCTTCTTTCTCACAACTCACAATTTTATCCTTTACTTTGTAAATTATCATTTGACCATTTAATCATAAAATTTCCATATTATTCTTTTATCTCAAAAATTACCGAAATACCCTGTTCACTTATAAAATTTCCACTCAACCCCTTTATTCACCATTTTTATGAATTTGCTAACACTACATAAAATAATGATATTAACACTTCATTTTTATCATCTAAGTCCACCAACTTGTCATTTTTCAACATAATACTCATTAGCAACTATACACATTGATTTATTTATCTCATAAGCATAATTACTAAAATACCCTTAAACAATAACATCATTCATGCATTAACAACATGGTACATCATAATCAAGTGTTTAACATTTCTATCCATATTCCAACTCCTTCTTTATTTAACATACCTACATATAGCATAAAAGTTATCATGTTTTTTTCTTTTTAACAAACAATATAAGAAACCATAAACATATCATGCTAAGCATACAAAACATGCATAAAATCATACTAAACCCTAAATGTGCTAGCATACGTTTTTCATATAATTAAGGGAGGATTAACGGTTACCTTAATCCCGCAAAATATCAAATCTTACCAAGCATATTTAGCAACTCAACACCTAAAAATAATGTCCATCATACTTATGTTAGAAATAAGAACCAAAGCATAAAACTTTATAAATTTTAATTAATAAAACACTTAACATAAAATACCATTTTACCTTAAAAATTATCCAAACTATTTTTAAAATGAAGGGGAGCTCACGCTGCATGGGCAGCGTGAGTTTCATGCAAAAATAAGGGGTGGAAGGGTTCAAAGGGGGGTGAAGGAAGCAAGATTCATCATTTTCGGGTTAGGGTCTTTAGGCTAGAAAAGAGGGTGGTTAGGGGAGGTTCTAAGGCAGGTGAATGGTGCAGGAGTGTAGAGGGGGTGTAGGTGGAGGCAAAGGACGGTTTCAAGGCGGCATAGGGCGGCGGAGACGGCGGCGGCAAGGCGGCGAAGGTGGCTGCCGAAGTGGGTCGAGGTGGAAGGGTTGAGAACGAAGGAAAAGTGGAGGGAAAGATGGAGGGGTGCAAGGGTTGGTTTCGGCCAACTAATGGATGGCGGTTGTAGAGGGGGTTGCAGGGTGTCGAACGGTGGGTTGGGTGGCGGCAGAGGTGGCCGGATGGCGACGGTAGAGGCGGTTGTAGGTGGCTCGGCGGTAAGGGGAAAAATCTGGGAAGAAAAAGGGAGAGGAGGAGAAGGGAGGAAGTGTAGGGCTCGAAGGGGCTGTGTGGTGGTGCAGGGTGGTAGTAGGCGGTGGCAGAAGGCGGCGCAGGGGGTTGGTGAGGCGGCAGGAGCGGCGGACGGTGGTGGAAAAAGAAGAACGGGGGGGAGAATGGGAGGAGGAGAAAAGAGAGAGGAGGGAGCTCGGGAAGGGGATGATGGTTCGAAAATGAGGGGAATGAAAGGCTGGGGAGATGGAGAAAAAGAAGAGGGAGAAGAGAGGGGGCAAGGTTGGCCGATCGGTGCTGTAATGGCAGGTGGTGGTCGGGTGGCAGGGGAAGACGGGGAAGAAGAAGGAAAGGGAGAGGGTCACGCGTGAGCTATGGTCTAGGGCCGGTTTGGCTCGAAATGGGAAAGAAAAACGACGGGGGAGAGAGAGAGAGGGAGAGGGAGCAGGTGGTGGTGGCAGGCGGCCGCAGTTGCAGGCTGGCATGGCGACGGGAGCAGGTCGGGCGTGGGAGAAGAAGAAGGGAAGAAGAAAGGGACGGGCGGTCGGACCGGCGCAGGAAAGGAGGGAGTCGGCCGGTCCAAGGGAAAAAAAATAAAGGAAGGAGGCGGGCTGGGGAGACGGGCGTGCGAGCGAGGGAGAGGAGGGGGAGACGGGCCGAAGGCCCAACGCGCGGGGGAAGAGGGAGACGGGCTTGGCTCAGCGCACGGCCCAAGGGAGGAGAAGGAAAAGAAAAGAGGAAAAGAAAAGAAGAAAGAGGAAAAAGGGAGAAAGGGCAAAATGGGGAATGGAAAAATAGGAAGGTAATTTAATTTAATTTATAAAATCATAAAACATAATATTCTTGGTAAATTATTTAATTTAATAATTTAATTTATTATAATCTAATATTTTGGTTTAAAAAGGATAAAGTTGGTAAAATACTAGTTTTGGAAAATCTTTTAAATAAAATAATATGATAAATAGCAAAATATTTATTCTTAATTTATTAAATACTTTTATCCGAATTTACATACTCTAAAATCCATAAAATAATTAAAATAAATAATCTAAAAGCAATTCTATTCCAATTAAAAGTAATTTATTAAAATATAGGTTTTCGAAATTTTTGGGGTATTACAAGAGGTACTAGAGGAGAGAATATGTTGGAGTTGTGAGATTAGGGCTTCTAAAGGGAAAAAGGTTTGTTTTGGGGTATGTGGGGATGGTAGCTTGCATGAGTATGTGTACATGACTACGAAATGATATCAAATTAAATAAAGTATAAGTAATACACTAATTACTTAAAGTGGAAAATCACCTAAGTCAGGGCTAGTTGTACTTATTAGTCCAAGTAGATGAGAATAGTGGTCAAGAGTGACTTGCCCTAGGGTTTTAAATTTTTACCTTTCCATTTGTTGAGAATAGTGGGGGTCCATGAACTCAATTTAAATAAACCATTGAATGATCATAAGCTCTAATAAGACACTAGTTACTTAAAGTGGAACACTACATGGGTCAAAACCAATTGTACTTCGATTACTATTCTATTAGTGGAGAATAGTGCCCAAGAGCATCTTACCTTAGGGTTTTACTCTAATTATCATTCAACCGGTCGAGCATAATGGCTAGGAGCATCTTATCTTGGGGTTGTACTTTTATTACTGTTCCACTAGTTAAGAATAGTGATGTCCCTAAACCTAAAATGAATAAAATCATGAATAATTATCATTATGCTATTATTGTACAATTTAGAGAGTAATAAATGAAATGGTAAGAATATTCTATGTGCATGTCATCTCTTACTATGATCTAATGAATTAACGTGACACTTCATGACTATGTTGTTAACTTCCTTAGTACGTAGTGTACTGATCATCCTTATTATGGGTGATACTTATTCCCACGAGCAGAGACCCCTTCTGAGCCTATATAGATAAATAAGGACCCATTAGATGATTATGATACTTACAATGCTCTAATTGAGGTGGCATGATTTTTTATCATAACTGGGTTGGGATTCCAAGAGCTATGTTATCCAGTTATTGTTTTAAACTAGTTTTCCTCCTTCTCATTTGATCCTAAAACATTTACTTTATGTATTTGGTTTAATTTTTGAAGTAAACTCTAAAATCTTACTTATGTTATGGATTACCCTCATTCTATATTTATTATGTCTTGCATCTTGATGTACTTTTTCCTTATAATGTGTATAAGGATGGTTTGTAAGCTAGACCTATATTAATTATGGCAGTAACACCCATTCATGTTTGAATCTCATTTCCCACTTTAATGAATTTTTTAGCAGTGAACTTTGGGGTGTTAAACCTAAAAATATGATGGGTGGAGTCACTATAAGTTATTTAAAACCCTCCGTTGAATGTTTTTCCCTAGCCCTTTCTTTTCCTCTTTGTCGTTGTGTGATGCCCCATTCTACTCTATGTTGATGTTTGCAATATATTTCAAATGGATATTAGAGGTTAGTTTTGTTGTCAATTTTGTGTTCTTTTTTGTTAATTTATTGTGTTTATTTAATCATTGTTGTATTTAGTTGTATTGTGGTCGTTGTGTTTTTTAAAGGTGAAGTTTGAACCCCTAATGTTTGCCACCCTCCCGCCACCTATATCACCACCCTTGCTGGCGCCTAGTGGATTATTTATTTGTTTTTTTTTTGTTCATTAGATTTTTTTTCTAGTCATGAATCTCATTAGAATCTCTCGATAGATGTGGCTTTTACTGCCAGTGTTGGACCACCTTTTTGGCTTTTAGTCCAAGATTTTTGGTGTATTGTGATATAATTTAATTATTGTTAAAATGTTTTTTATTATACTAAAATATTATAAATGATATTTTATGCATGTATGTGTGTGTATGGCATAATTTGTTTTTATAATTTAGAGCTTTAGATATTAATTTTTTTTACTTCATTTCATTTTGAACTTTATATTAAGAAAATATTTATGAATCATAGTTTTATAGTTTGGCACTATTGAATTAGCTTATCAACAAATGTTATTCAACTTATCTCAAGTCCTTGTTAAAAAAACTTTTGGAAATTAGTTAATTCATAATTAAGAATTATTCATTCATAATATTATAATTAGAAACATGCTTCAAGTAAATTTAAAATATTATCATCTTTTTAATTTATAAAATACACTTTGAATAAGTTTAAAACATAGTGAGCAAATTTCACCCTTTATATATATAAAAACGTTCTACATAAATGCCAATAGTTGAGTAAATTATCTTTTATGAGCTTTGGAATGTATAAGCTCTTAAATAGTTTATTAATGATCATTTTTATATATAGTAGATAACTATTGATAAAAACTTGGACGTTATTAAAGAATCAATAGTGAAATAAATTTTGGAAAGAGCTTCAATTATTTTTAAGGATTGCTAGACCATGTGTTAGAAATGGCAATGGATATATTTTTTGTTCATGGAAGAAGTACAATAACAAAGTGTAGTGATCATTTGATAACGTTAAGCTCTATATATTGAAGAATGATTTCATACAAGGGTATAATATGTGGATGTACCATAGGAAAGTTGATCTAGAGCTGGTGCATAATGCCAAGGCGGTAATATATGAGATGGCAGATGTATTGGGTGATTTGTTAGCTCCTAGTCATGAGGTACATATTGATGGTGGTGATGTTGATGCTTGTTTAGATGATGAATTTGGCAATAGATTACATCCATAGTATAATAAATTATTATAGGAGATGGACAATGAATTTTATCCATGATACAAAAAGTTGTCATCATTGATTTTTCTTTAGTGAAGTCTATTCATTACAAGGTGTTGAACAAGTGGACAAATAGGTCAATAGATGGGCTTCTAAAATTGCTAAAAGAAGCACTACATTATGGAAATAATTTACCCAAATCACATTATAAGGTAAAGAATAAGATGAGAAAACTTAGCTTAAGGTACAAAGTAATTCATGTATATAAGCATGATTGTGCTTTATATTGGGAAGAAAATGCTAATCGAGATATTTTTCCTAATTTTAGTACTTCTTATTAGGTGGATGAAGCTAGAACCACACAAAAAAGAAGTCATACATAAGGTTATACAACATATATTTCTTTGATACTAAGATTGAAAAGGTTGTATGCTCGTAGAGATAAAGATAAAGACATGAGATGGAATTTGAAGGGGCACTCAAGAGAACTAGGTGTATTATGGCATGTAGTTGAAGATGAATTATGAAAACATTTTGAAGCAAATCATCTAGATTTTGTGACATGTCCTTGTAATGTATGATTATAGTTGGCATATTATGGTTTCAATTCATTTGGCATCAGCTTCGGGTATAGCATGTGGCTAGTTGTGGTAACCATTTATAACTTACCTTTGTGGTGATCAATGAAAGACTCATTCTTGAGGCTAATTTTGTTATTTCTGGGTCAAGTTCTCCTAGGATGGATATTAACGTATTCCTCTAACAACTAGCGGATGAATTGAATGAGTTGTGGTCATCAGGGTTGATACATGAGATGTGGTTAATAATAAGGTTATTCAAATGTATGGCGTATTACTTTAGATCATTAATGATTTCTCAACATAATCATATCCATAAGGGTGGTCTGGTTAGAGGTAGTTAGCATGCCCCAATAGCAATAAGGACACTATTTTCATTAGGCCAAGGAATAAGATTGGTTACATTGGTCATAGGTGATTTCTCCCCACTAATCATCCCTTCAAGAGAAATCAAATGTGCAATAGTAATATGGAGAAAAGGGATACTTCAAGAAAATTATTAGCTGAAGACATTTTGATACATTTGAGTTGTGTTGCTGGCTATTTGCTAGGGAAATATCCTAATTGTCTAAAGAGGAAGAGAAATGTCAATGAGATTAATTAGAATAATACAAGAATCTTTTATGAACTATCAAGCTAGTCATCAACATTGTTGAAATATAATTTGGATGTGATGCATATGGATAAATTTTTTTATTCAAGTTTGTTACGAATTATAGCTTGTGAGGATGAGAGTCAAAAGACAATGAAAATGCATAGCATGATTTAGAAGATATAAATATCAAATAAGAGTTTCCTTTATATTAAGATGGGAATGAGTTGATGAAACCTAAGGCATTGTATACTCCTTCATCAAGTGATTGGAGAAAGCTTTTGAGATTCTTCAAGGATGTGAAGTTTCCTAATGTATTTGTAAGAAACCTAAGGAAAAATGTGAGAAAAAATGGTTGTCTTATCATTATGTGATATTACAATACTTTCTAGTGGTTAGTGTTTATGTATTTATGAAAAAACATATTAGCAACACCATTAATGAACCATGTAGCTTCTTTAGTCAAATATGCTCAAGGGCAATACAATCGTTTGACTTGGAGAAAGCATAAGATTAATTTCTTGTGATTCTTTGTAAGCTTGAATGGATATTTTGTCTAGATTTTTTTGTGTAATGGTTCACTTAATAGTACATTTCCTAGATGAAGAAATACTTTGTGGACTGATGCATGAAAGATGGATGTATCAAATAGAGAAGAAATTAAATAATTTGAAGGAGTATATTGAAAATTGTGCATAGCCAAAAGGTTATATTGCAAAAGGTTACGTGGCTCATGATGTAATGAATTTCTATTCTATGTACTTGTAAGGTTTTGATATAAGGTTTAATATATTTGAGAGAAAAGAAGATGTCATTATCAAAAATCATCAGTTATCAATGTTCTTATTACAAGCTCGTACTATTGGTAAGATAACAAGGACCATTGTATGTATGGAGAAGTTAAAAGAGCTTGAATGGTACATTCTCAAAAAATTTCCTAAGATACAAACATATTTCAATTAAGTACCACAATCTATTAATTAATAATATTCCTTCGCTATATCTATTTAAGGGATATTACTCTATTTTCATGTTATCGTGAACACATTACTTAGATTAGCCAATGTAGAGGTAATTTGGTTAATATCCAAATGAAAGAGTTTGTATCTTGGTTTTAATGCAAGGTAAAAATATATTACCATTAACAAATGTAATTGAGATAGAACTTTTGTATAATTATAATAATTGATAACCTTTTTACATCCAATATTTACATATATACCAATTATGATAAAGTTTATCACCTAAATGCATTGAAAAAATATTTTCTTTATCTCATCGTCCATTCAATATGGAATCATCCTATCATAGTTGTGTGATTCATAGAGTTAAATACTTAACTCATCGTAGAGACTCTAACAAAAGAACACAAAATAATGGTGTGTATGTCCCTAGAGTTTATGGTACTTATTTTGTTAGGCTTTTCAAGGAGATTATAGAGTTATCTTCTTTTGATGATAGTTTTGTTGTATTGTTCAAGTGTGAATGGTTTGACAATGACCCTATAAAGAAAAGAATCAAATGGGACAACAATATCACAAGTGTGTATATGAGGTTAAAATGGTATAATAATGATCAATACATATTGCGATCTCAGACAAAACAAGTTTGGTACATTGATGATCTTTTTAATGGCCCTAATTGGAAGGTGATTTGGGAAGTCAAAAATCTTCATATTTGGAATTTAAATGATGATAATGATGAGGTTAATGTGGTGGGTGGGTTGATTTTTTTCTATTAACTTTAATATCATGGTTTAAGATGTCAAACAAATGGAGACCATCAATGATCTAGAGGATAGTGTTGAAGACATTGCAAACAATAGCATGGAACACAAGGGGTTAGGTTTTTCGATTCTAATATGTATAGTTCTAAAGAAGATGAAAATAATTACAGTGATGAATTTGATTGTTATACAGATTATTATTATAATAACTTAAATTTAATCTGACCCTAATATTAGAATTTATCCTGAGAGATTAGTATTTTAATATTTTATTTTTTTGAATTCATTAATCCTAAACTTAACTATAAATTCCTTTCTTTTTCCTTTTTCTTTTTCCTTATCTCTCCTTCCCCGTGTGACTTCCTTCCCTAATCGATTTTATTTAATCAATTTAACTCAAATAAATTTCCCAACTTTAACCAAAATTTCACTCCATCATCATGACCTCTCTTCATTAACTAATTTTCATGCAAAATCGCTTCCTATTTCCTATGTTCTATGCTAGACCTACATCTTCCCTTACTTCCCAACACCCCACGTCATCCTTCCTCACACAAAATACCATATAACCCCTCTCTTCCAATCATTTATTATATCTACCAAAACCTTCTCTTTCATGTTATCTAAAATTTCATATCCCTATTGTTTTGTGTAATTTCTCTACCAACACCTAGTAGTTCATCCTTATTCGTTATAAAATCACCTAGCCACACACCACCCAAAAAATCTCCACCCCTTTTGTTCATCATTCTTCCATCACAATCAACACCACCATTTTTTACTATATAGATTAGCCTAAATGCCTCTCAGCTTGTATTATGTTTTCCCACTTTCCTAATCAAGTTTGTTTTCCTTTATTCTTAGTTAGGGTTGCTAAATGAGTTAATATTGCTAAGTGAGTTGGCCTTAATAAGTATGTTTTTATTTTCCAATAGCCAATTGCTTTATTTTTCCCCAATCTTGGTTGATCTTTCTTATTCCCCTTGGTCTCAATTAGTCACCGTTCCTTCCAAGCGTGGTGTGCCCTACAAAGTGTGGGAAGTTCCCTTTGTTGAGAGCATTATTTATTCTCGTTCTTCTCAACCAAATCCTCAATTTTTCTCTTCTATCTTATTCCTCTTATTTTTCCTTTTTCTTACTTGTTTGTTCTACTCTTTAAACCATGTGTTTTCTCTTGACCCTTATAGGTGATTCCTCAATAGCCTTGGAGTAAGAAGCTTAGGGTGTTTTTCTTACATAAAGACTAGTGGTTTTTCTTGTTAAGGATACATGTCATGAAAAACAACATCCCCGACCTTCTCCTTTATTGTTTTGTCATTTTTATACTCATTTGAGCATGAGCAACTCACGTTACTGACCCTTTGTTGTGCTCAAACCTCACGTTGTGCCTTGAGACTTCACCCCTTCCTTTTATTGTGTGAACCTCTACCACTGCCTCCCTCCTTGTTGCGTGACATCTCTATATTTCCCTCCCCATTGCCTCATGAGACTGTAAACTTCCTCACCTCCTTTGTGGCATGAATAAGTCACGCTTCTAAGGCCCTACATCATGAGTTTTACTCATTGATGCTCCCTTGTTGCATTGTTACCTCGTGTAGCTTTCTTTGCTTCTATTATTTTGTTAGTCCTTTTCCTGATTTGGTTTTAGTTAATTTTGTTGATTTTTGCATCATATTAGATGTTAATATATGTTTTTTTTGTTTGTTTCTTTTATAGGTAATCCTTAGGATGTCATTGAGAAGACAATTTTTGTGCTTTTATGAAGGTTGGATTAGTTAAATTTAATTACTCATAAGATGCTAGAATTTATGTGTGAATATGATATATTACTCTGAACTAGAATGATGCTAGGGTTATACCTTGTCAAGTTATTATTTTTATGTCATGCTATTTGTTCCGTTATCATTGCATGTGTAGATAGGGTTAATATAAAATATAACATGATAGTGTGAATACATGAAAATGGTTAATTTATGATAATTTTTATTTGTATATTCTAGGGTTCAAAATGCTTTCTTGAATACACCATGCTATTAAATGACATATTAAATGTTGAATTATGATATAAATCTTTATTTATATGTTTCATGGAATACATGGCATGTGAGAATCGCATGATTGGGGTTTACACACATAAATTATGAAATACATGTAAATTAGAAAATATAGTTAATCGCTAAACTTAGAAACTTCCTATGTGTTAAAATGTTGTGAATTATTATCTTTTAGCCATTTCATGAAAAACTATCATGATAATAAGTTTGGTACAAAATTGGATAATAATGGTGTAATTAGGTTTTTTATCGCATTTTGGTCATTTATGACCTAATGTGCTTAACACAAATAATTAGGCATATAGTGGCCTTGGTATATCAATAAATTGACCTTAGTGTTGATTTTGACTTTAGCTTGAACCATCTACATTAGGGTTGACTTGAATAATTGAAAATAAATAGAAAATGGTTAAGTAATGAAATTAGAAGTTAGATGTAATATTTGAAATCTATGATCACCAAATCAAGTAATACTTAGTGGAATACCTTAAGATTGGTAATGGATTACTTTTTTGGCTAGCTACTCTAAATATGAGGTAGGAGTTCTTATTTTGGATTAGTTTCACCAATCTGCCTTAATTCCTCAATAAGGCCCTAGTGTACTCTATATTTGATCTACAAACTCTATAAAGGGTATCGATACTTAAAGATTAGGTAACCTAAGTTGGGAGGATATTATATTGTCATGAGTGTGCCAGAATGACCAGTATACTTTATAAATCTTCAAGTTGTATAGTTGGAAGGGTGATGTATTGCCTTGTGTGCATATATGACATGTGTACTTTATACATCTCTAAATTCTTTTGTTATATCCCCTTGAACTACTAAAATTGGAAATAACCAATGTATGTGGTTATTAGTAATTTATTGGATACTTGGTTTGGTAGTTGCCTTTGTGCCTACCTGTGGTTGGTATAATTTTATTTGATGGAATGGTTGGGAGGGTATTATGTCACCCTCATGCGCCAGTATGAACGAAGTACTTTAAAATTTTATGTGCTACATTTATAATTTTAGTCCTTAACTAGAATTGATGTGATAGTTTAGTTGAAGGGTAATGTGATGTCTTTGTGCACGGGTACAAATCGGGTACTTTATACATCTCTATGTTTTTTTACTTTTTATGGTTGTAGAACTTAATGTTATCATCATTTCTATAATGTGATTGTTGTGGTAATTGATTAAGAATGGTTCTATGTTGCTCCTTCAAGGAGTACCTTGAGTATGTTTTGGTTGTTAAGTTTATTTTATGGATAAGTTTGATGTTTGTGGAGCATAAGACATTGATGTCGTATATGTTATCTTATGGTAATCACATTCTTATTATCACATGTGATATATGCTTTAAACATGTTTTCTAATTATTATGTGATTATGTGTAATGTAAGCATACTATCTTTTATGAGGTATTATGATTTACTTATCATGATGTAGTCATATTAATACTACATTTGCAAATGATTATGCAAACCCTAGAGTGGTAAGTGGAAGTTACGTGTATCAAGGAGTAGTGGGGTCCTTAGATGAGTTTGTGCTATCAGATATGGGATTTTAGCTTAAGAGTTAGGGAAAACTGTCTTTAAACTATGTTTGTTGTACGAAGGATGTTTATTCATAACTTTTATTTATATTATTATCTCTTTATTTCCTCTATTTTGTTTTAGATTTAACTTGATGTTAGCCTTATCACTTGTCATAAGATAGGGGAACTAAACTTATGCTAAGTATAGTGGTAATACCTACTATTTTATAATTAACACTTCCATAAAATGAAACTTTTAAGCAGTAAATTTTTTGGTGTTATAGTTCTTGATATTACAAATACTTGGGTAATTTTATGTGTTTTGTGGGAAAATATATATGTCATGGTAATCTTTGATGGTTTTATAATTAAGTTCATGTGTAACATAATCGAATATCAGTTGAGTAGGGTATAAGTTACATAAAAAGATGTTTTGAGGTAATTAAGCAAGCTAAGGATATTTTGGTTGGTTTGGGTTAAATATGGAATTTTGGTATTAATAAATTGATATTGGATTAAAATAAGCTAAGTGTGTTTCATGAAGTATGCTGCATAGTTATGAGTAGTATTAGTCTAATAAAACAATAAAATGGCTTAAATTAGAAATAGTAAGTCTAGAGGTTGGCACATTATTACATGTGTGAGAATTTAGAGTTACACATTGATTTTTGGATATGTTATTAATAATGATATTTTAGGATAGTATATTAAATTTTATGGTTATGTGAGTATTATGGAAGAAGTTACGCTTATCTTGTGAAATTAGGGTTTGTTAGGGGCGTTGTGATCCTTTCCTTTGGGAAGGACCCAAATATCTCCTATTTGTGTCTTATGTGCCTTGTATATTTATGATACGCTTGCATGAAAATATCAATAGGACCAAAATTCTAATAATATATTAATATTTAAAGTGAAATTTAACATGAGTCAGCACTGGTTATACCAAACCGTTCCACTTGATGATACCAATGGCCAAAAGGGTTTTGTCTTAAGAGTTGTACATGTTTGTTCCACTGGGCAAGAATAGTGGAGTCACTAAACTCAATGTAATTATTGAAATAGAATATAAGAAAACCTAATGTGGAACTTTATTTTGGTTCCTCTCTTAAGTCATCTCGTATTGTAGTTAATTTGCATATTAGACTGTCCATGCGAACTTATGTGTGTTGTTGTCCCTTTCTTATGATGGTATTGCTATGTTATTCAATACACAAATATTGACCATCCTTTTCATGATTTTTGTTTATTCCCACAAGTAAAAAACCTAGGTTTTGTTGTGTAGGTTTCTAAGGACTACCTTGATGATTTTACTGCTTATGATACACTTCTTGTGGATGAGTGACTTTATCTATTGGGGTTTAGGCGTAAAATCAATGTTGTCCAATAGCTAGATTTTATCTAGATACCTTTTAGACTCTTAACTCCATCATATGTATTTTTTTCTTTTCTTTTTTTTATTTTGCTTATGTTGTGCTCGGATTCTAATATCTAAACTCTTATTTAAGATGTATGAAAATTTTTCTCGTTCTCTAATTATCTTATTTTAATTTGTAAATGTTTTACCTTGTATTTGATATGAAGATGGTATGGTAAACTAAATTTTTGTCAAAAAATGACGACAACACTCAATTATCTTAATATTATGCTTCTACAAATGAAAATTTTTCAGTTGTAAATTTTGACATGTTATAAGTATGTACATGGTATTTAGGTTTATATTTGTTATTTTATAACTATATGTAATATTTTTGTTATGTAACTTACTTTTTGGCATTATACCATGTTACTTCACAATTAAATGTGTTTTATATATAATTTTGTTATGAGGTGTGTTATGTTATGGTCGATGTGGCTGCTAAACACCATAGCAAGGATGGAGGCGGTGATCCCACTACAAGTCCTCGTTGATTGTTATCTGAGTGTGAATCAAGTAATTTCTAGAGTACTTGAAATTTGTGAGCATAATTTTTTGACTTATTAATATTAATTTATCATACATTTATTATTGTAGTATCACTAACAAGACAAAAGAAAGGCAAGAAAAAAGGGAAATACCTTAATTTTCATAAAGATTGGTTGGCACATAAAAAATGGTCATTCCCTATAAGATTATCCATGGTCAATGAAACACTCCATTCTATGTGGATGTGTGCTGGTCAATTTAATTAGTATGCTAGCTATGTTACAAGTCTTAGACAGATTTCCCTCAACAAGATAATGGCTAAAGTTGAGGTAATAATTATATAGTTTAAGTTTATATACATATTTATTAAATTTTAACAAGTGTTTATATTCTATTTTATTATGCCTGAATACTTTGATATCAAAGAGTAGAGGAAAAATAATTCATGCGATATGGTAGTTAGAGGTCTCTTGTGGTTGTCTTAAGATTCCTACCGTAATAGAAAGAATAAGATCAAGAGCAAGTAGACTAAGGGTAATAATTGAAAAACTAATGATTTTGATTAGGAGACATGGCAACAATGCATTAACTTCTTTCTTTCTACTAAGACAAAGGTAGATCTTATTCAACTTGTATTTTCTCAAGTGAATGATAAAATGCATTATTAACTTCAATTCATTTTTTATAAGCACGATCAGAGAAAAACAAGATTTATATATCTAATTTAGTTTATCCAATTCTCCATGATTCAAGATCTATTTCAATGTGCCAACATAATAAGGTATAAAACATCACACATTAATCATAATCGCTTGCTATAATAATGTTATTATTAAATTATTAAATTCTTATTTTATAAAAGTAAAAGGCTAATCCACAAACCTAGTAGCTACTATAAGAGATTGATACATAAAAAAAAAATCTGCACACTAAAAATGGGGAGTGAATCTATAAGGGTTCAAGAAAGAATCATGTATGTATGTTAATTTAATGTTATATATTAGCATTTTATAAATGGTTTACATGTCTAATACTTAATTATTATTATTACACTAAAAATGGGGAGTGAATCTATAAGGGTTCAAGAAAGAATCATGTACGTATGTTAATTTAATGTTATATTTTAGCATTTTATAAATGGTTTACATGTCTAATACTTAATTATTATTATTATTATTGTTTGAAGGATAGAATGAGTGAAGTCAAGTGACAGAGGCAAGTTTGAGCATTGACCCATAACCAACTAATGAGATTGTGATAGTAGTTCTTGGTCAACGTCGAGGTTCTAGAAGACATATTGGATGTAGAATGTTAGAATATTCTTCTTCTAATGTGTTTATTGATTGTCATGCTCCATGAATTGAATATGACATCTCCTAATCTACTATTTCTTAGCTTGATCTTACAATTGATGAAAATATTGGGGTTGTTCCAAATTCATGATATTAGGATGGATTGTATGGATGGAGACATTGATAGTATAATGCAGTATATCCTTATAAAATAGCCTTAGCCCCCTTATACTGAGAGTGAAGAAAATGATGATGATGATGATACATTTGCTAGATTATATTAGATAGTGCTTACATATTTAAAAGATTCTATTATGAAACAACTTGTTTTAATATGTAAACATTTGGTATACTTAAATTTAACATATTATGGTTATGGTTTAATATATATATTTTTCATTTTGAATGTATATATATATATATATATATATATATATATATATATATATATATATATATATATATATTTCATTTTGAATCTCTCTCTCTCTCTCTCTCTCTCTCTCTCTCTCTCTATATATATATATATATATATATATATATATATATATATTTGAATGTTTATAAAAATGGTTTTTTAATAAATTTTTTTTCAAAAATATGGTGTTGTTATAGTTGGTTATAGCAATTACATTTCAATGATAAAATATTTTTCTATTTTGTTTAATCAAAATGAGTACCTTAAAGGTATCAATACTAAAATCATTTTCCATGAACACTTGTCATTAATATAAAATTTTATTTAAAAAAAAATAATGGTTAGGAAATTAAAATTTTATTTTTGTGAAAAATGATATAGTGATGATATGTCATCACTACAAATATATTTTTTTTAAATAAATTCAATATAAGTTAAAAATATTTCATCACCAAAAATATCGATAGTGGTGTTTATTGTTGTTTCTATAACAATTACAACAATAACATGGTTCCTCGTCACCATAAGAATTTGTTGGCATGAATTTGTAATGGCAAATCCATGGTGATGATGTCATTGCTTTTTCCCTATACTGAGTGCATTGAATCAACCTCTCAAGCCTAGCTAATGATCGCTATGATCAATAATGAAAATATACAACTCAACTAGAGTTTGGTAGTATAAAACTGAATAAGGACAATAGCAAAATTATTGTTTTCAAAACAAAACTAATTCCCAAACATTATAAATCCACATAAAAATACCTTATGGCTCTGTTTGATTTTCAAAAAATAAGAAGAAAAGAAAAAGAAAAATCAAGGAAAGTAAATAAAAGAAATTATTTTTTTCTTCCTTTGTTTGGTTGTTGCAAATTTTTATGGGAAATTATATTTTTGAGAACTATTTCTAGTAATTTGTTTATAGAAAGAAATTTCTAATAAAAGTTAATTATTATAATTTGAATACCCTTATATATTCAATAAAAATTAAAATCTTATATTAAAACTTGAAAGAAACCCTAAAGTTTCTAAAAAATCATTATAAAACTTCATAAACTCAATACTAATTCCAATTTTTTTTAAAACATTCTAAAATATTACATAAATAACTTACAACAATTCCCAAAAAATTTGTAATAATCTATAAATATATAAAATATTTTGGACTTTTGTTTCCATTTTACATGATAAAAAAATATAGAAGGAAAAATAATAATTTGGCTTGATACTAATATACTCGTTAGTTCCATAGAGTATCAATAACCTTCAAAACACCCTATTAATAAGAAATGGAGTACATAAATAAAAAAAATTATTTTTCTCCATGTGTCTAGGCACCAATGTAAAAATTAAGAGATCAAAGTTCCTGCCAACCAACAATCTATAATTATAACTATTATTGCAATTTTCATTTCCATTCTATTTTAATATTATCTTATGAAGATTCTTAATACTCTTAAGTCCACTTTTTTATTACAATTTATTTATCAAAACATATAAAAACTATATTCATTTTTAAATAAAAAAGGTTATAATAATAATTCACATATATAATCCAGCTAACTAATTCGACACTAGTACACAAATATAAATCTAAATAAACAATAAAATGATATAAAATTAAAATTTTTCTCATATATATAAATCTAACTATAAGTTTATTGGCATACTCGGATTAATCAAAATCTGGTATACGACATGTTGGTAACTACACTTTAAGAAATGATTTCTATTAAATAAATTTTTGATAAAATTATTATTTATAATTAGATATTTTATAACCTATTATTTGTATTAGTATGTATAAATAAAAAAATTTAAAGGTAGAAGGATCCCTATAGTATAACAATGGGTCTTTTTTTTCATCACCCTCTCTTTCCTCCTTCTTTTCTCTCCCGTTGAGCACCCCAACCTACTCTTACATGCCCTTCTTTTTGAGTAGAAGCACCAAGCCACCAAATCCATCCTCTTCTCCTCACCTTCACCCTTCAACTCCAGCCAATTTTTCTCTCTAGTGAACTCCAATGGATGTGTTGGATAAAGATGTGAGGCTTGTTGCACAAGTACTAGCGACGCTTCACGATCAACAACAGTGATAATATACCACACCACCACCACTCTTCTTCCCTTCATCCTCTTTATCCCTTTATCCATTTCCAATGAGCTAGGTGACAACCACTACCACAACCAACATCTCTGAGAAGCCATGGAATTCCAAATCTGAGAACCAGAATTGTCTTTGAAAGAGAAAAATCTTTGAAGAATTTTATGGATAGCGTATTTGAGATTTTAAACTCTCATATCCTCTCGTAAAAACCTCCAAAATCTTGATCTGAAACACAAAATGAGGTATATAATCAGAAATAATGAAGATGAATGAGGAAGAGAGAAGAAGTAGAGGCAAAACAAGGAAGAAAAGAAAAGCTTTGAGTTGGACTCCTGATTATTTTTTCCATAGAAATATCCAACTTTCCTTAAGTTTATAAGAAGAAAATTTATTAGTACAACTTTCTCTATTATTTTCTTCTTGATTTTTTTCCTTATAATTTTCCAACCAGCCAAAAAACCTAAAATGGCTTCCTTCTAATTTTTTTTCCTTTCCCTAAAAATTTTTTTAAACTAAACAAATTCTATAGATTAATATATTTCACTCTCCTCATTTTGAGGACAATAAACGTGTTTAAGGAGTTAATGTATTTGAATAAGTGTAAAAGGAATATATAAATCAAATTTATGATCAACAAACTCATTCAAACCTTCACGTGCATTGGATTTAAAAGAGTAATCAAATTTTAGAGTAGAAAATATTTTGACACAACGATGGCTAAAGACTTAGGCTACAAAGTTTTTTCCTTTAAGTTTTAGGTAATATTGTAAGGTTGAGTTAAGCATGACACTATATTTTATCTCATTCATGGATTTAAATCTCATGTAAAAATCATTTTACATGAAACCAAAGTTTGATTTAATCTTCCATAGAATAAAAAGTGTTTTTAAGAGTTTTTTAGTTCCAAGCAGAACCAGTTGCTTTATTATCAAACTAATCAACTGGTTTGTATTTTTAATTCTAGGAGCTATACATTTCAAAAAATTAATAGAATCAATCAACTAGTTTTCAAACCAATTGATTGGTTCCTTTGTTGTATTTTCCTTATGAAATTTTTTGTGCCTCAGCTTTTGTACACCAAATGGTTTTCAACAAAAAAATCAACTTGTCTCCTAACCAATAGATTGGCATGCCAAAGTAGGTCATAGGTTGAGTTTTCAAAAAAAAATCATTTCAACCTCATCATAAACACATTGACTAGTTTTTTTTCCCCTCAAACCAAGCAACTAGTTACTCCAATAAGACTATTGGTTTGCCAAATCAATACCTTAGTTATTATTTTGTTTAAAGTACACTTATGTATAACTTAAACCGATTAACTAGTTTCATACAACCGATGGACTTTATGTAGTTGATTTTACATCCTATGCTTGTATTGTTTGATTCAAATAAATGATGCACCCTTTTTTAACACAAATATATTAATCTAACTATATCTTAGTTTTAATAATGTTTGAACCCTTGCGAATAAACTATTCTTCTTTTAAACATTTAATTAGAGTTTCCCCGTACGATACACAAATATTCATCTTTATAAATTCTAATAAAAATAATGATATGATAAAATAAACATACTTTGTACACATTAAATGTTCAATAGCATACATCTAAATTATGAAATAAAATTTGAAGATAAATAGTTATAAAAAAGTATAATGTGTGGGAAAAAATCTAAAAAATATGAACATTAATCAAAACTATAATTTAGATAATATACTTTTGATGCAAGTGTGATAGTTTCAATTTCAAATTTAGTAATATAAATTAGATAATTTTGATGATAATTTGTAAGCAACAAAAAAAAGGTTGGAAAATTAAAGTACGTCATTGAAAATCAAATATTTACATTAGTTGCAGAGAAACTTAGTTGAAATGACATTTTCTTAGTTCCAAATTTTTTTTTATTTTCAATTTCCCGTCCTCATTTTCTCAAAAAATACATAAATATGTTTTATATTTCAAAAATTATCATATTTTGACTTTCCACATTTTTGTATTCCTATTCCCATTCAGCCTCACAAAACACTATGTACCACAGCAGCACAAAAATCTATTAAAAAATGCATAATCAAATTTGAAATATCATTTTTTTCTCTAATCTATAACACCCCTATTTTTAATAAAGTTTCCCTACTACTCACCTTAAGCAAAGGTGTATTTAAAGGTATAAATATGTTTAGTTTATTTTTAGATAGGCATAAATATTTTTAAATTTTCTGTAAAAGTACAAATATTTAAACTTCGTTTCTATTAAGGCATAAAGGTTTTAAAAATAAAACATTTAAGCATAAAATTGATACTTTGTTCTTGTTAATGCATAAATAAAATTTAATACAATTTACCTAAATTTAAATATTTTTAAACATTATATCTTAATAGGAAAAAAACTTAAATGTTTATACCTTAAAAAAATTTAAAAATATATATAATTTTATGAGAACAAACCTAAAGTATTTATAATTGTAAATATAATTTTGTTGATAACTGTATAATGTGAGGCAATTTCTTGATAAGTTGTTATTCTTTCACCTCTCTAGGTCAAAGGGAATTATTAAGTGAATCGTCATGATGCGCCTTTTTTGTAAGGGTGTTTATCATTAGACTGGTTCAAATAAAAATCTCCTCAATAAGTAAAAATTTGGAGACTACAAAAAATTTAATGATAGAAAATATAAAGTAGAAAGACCATCTTGCACATAACTACTTCTTATTATGTCCAAAACCTACAATGTTAACTGTTCACGATTGCGTGCCTCGGCCAACCTCACCTCAGACAGCCTTTCTTATCTGACATGCTAAAAAATGCTAAAGAGAAAACTCTATGTATCATTCCCTAGACATCCACAAAGATTACAAAAATTATGAATGCGTGTCTGCATTTCAAATGAACTAGTAAATTATTCCTATTTTTATCATGGGTGTTGCTATTCAAAAAATACTATAACACCCTATCCTAAAATCTTTCAAATTGTGCTCAAATGTATTCTAATACTAGATAAATTAGTTTTGGTTTTGGAAATGGATTAGAATTCTAATAAAGATGTGAATTTTAAGTGCAACAATCTATCGATAATCTCAAACACTAGCAATTTTATTTCTCAATGAGCCATTTGGATTGGTTTGATCAAACCAATTGACTAGCCATCTTGTGATTTTATATCCGTTCCTGATTTTGATTTGAATATCTTTTCAATGGTTATGAAAAATTCTAATTAGATATTTTTTTTGTGCTAATAATCATATTTTGGTGCTTTGGGATAATTTTTTCATTATTTAGATCATTCTATGATTTTTATTTATCTAAAAAAATTTCAAAAGTACTTTTTGAAGGCTTCTCACCTTCTCTCTTCTTCATCACTTTCCTATCTCTTCTAGTAGCCATAGTTGTATGTTTGAATTCCTACACTCTTTCCCTAACTTACCAACCCTCTATCATATGCCTTCCTAAATACATTCCACCTTCCTCACTTCACCATAGATTCTTTTACACGTGGTTGCCAACACTCAACCAAGTGAGTCTTGTCTCTCTCCCTTTTATAGATGTTAACCACCTCTCTCTTCCTATACTCCATTCCTGATTCACTTCACTCCTTACCCTCTACATTTTCTCATTCTCTCCATTTTCCTTTGTGAAAAATTCCTAAGTGTTGGGCATTGTTCACTTTTTCCCCTTTTCTTCTTTGTTGAGAAAAATCATGGATGCTCCTTGTTTCTTGATCCTTTTGTTGAACTCTTTTCTTTTCTTTCTTCTCCTAATTCTATATTTAGCTCTACCTTAATTATTTCTAGTAAAGAAGGATTAAGGCTTTGAGAAAGGTTGAAGACCTTTTTTTTCTCTCTCTAATTTTAATTATGAGGAAAGGTTGTGCTATGCCATTTTTCTTCTTCTTCTATTTTTATTCTCATTTGTTTTCAAGTTTTTGAAAGGATTTTTAATGGTTTTGATTCTTTATCCCCTTAGGAAATTGAGATCTTGGTAGGCACCATTAAGTTAGGAGTATTATTTTATTTCTTTTTGCTAGAAGAATTTCTTGGTAGCAAAGCATCCTTATCTCTAAAATAAATGAGGTATTGAGTTTTATGTTGAAATTTTATGTTCTTAGTATGTTTGTGATGTGTAGGTATTATGTTGAGTTCTTAGATTCAACCATGTTGCCATATTTTGATTTATAAAGTTTTAGTCTATGTTTGAATATTTTATATTATGCAAAGTTTGGAGATATTCAAGCATGTTCTTATTGAGTAATGATTCCTACCATGATTTTATGTGATGTATGTATTTTTATATGTTCTACAACATATAGGTGTGATAAGATAATTTGAAAAAGATTGGCAATTTTATTCTTGTTTGATTCGAACATTTGGGTGTTATTTAGCTCAAACTAGTCAACTGGTCTGCCATAATTGACTGATTGGTTGCTTAAATAGTCAATTGAGTTACCAAAGACATTAACCGACTACATTGTAACTAGAGTGGTTTGGTCTTTTCTTAGGCCCATTAACTAGTTTGATCAATTCCATAGACTAGTTTCTATGAACAATTGATTAGTTAAACCAATCAATCGATTAGTTTTGTTGTTATTGTTTTCTTAGGTGTGGTGCGACCAAAACAGTCGATTGTCTTAGAGACTTATAGAATAATCTACCTGAATTCACCATGTTTTAATGTTACTTAATATTCTTTCTTTAGGAATTATATATTGATGTTTTCCTTTTAATTATAATATTTTACTCATTATTTTAACTACTTAACCTAAATTTAATACAGATCAAAATGATAATATTATGGTACCTTTAGTGGTTAAGTTTGGTTTCACTTACCTAATTGGTGGCTTATATATGTTGTGTTGTGTTTGGTGCTATCACATGAAAATACTCAATTTCTTATTAATGGAATTAAATTGTAATTTGTGATATCACTTGGTAATTAATAACAATATATTAAGATATTGTTCAAGCCTTTCTTTATTCTTAGGGTAGCTAGCCGAGAGTCAATGGGTGGGTACTTATATCTTTGAAGTATAGGGTTATATTGTGGCAAGCCGGCACGTCATTGGTGTCCAGTGCGGGTGGGTGAGGTATCCCATTACAAGCCCCCTATCACTTTATATTATCTATTGAATAGGAGGGTGTGGTATCCCAACTTATGTACCCCTCATAGTGGATGCATTCAAGGTGTGGCGGGTGAGGTATCACAGTACAAGCTCCCTTGATGTAATCTAACTACGTGTAGTGGGTATGGTATCCTAATTTATGTTATCCCTCACAATAGGTGCATTTGATGTGTGATGGGTGTGGTATCCCCTAAGAAAATCCCCTTCAATGTATTCTAACCCCTTATGGTGGGTGTGGTATCCCATTATGTGTGTATGTTGCCATGAATTTTACTCATGGTGGAGAATTGGGTGTAAAAGAACGAATTATCTTAATAACTAAAAAATTATGTAGTCATCAAAGGAGGATTGTAATATGGTTCCCATTGTATGCATCTGATGTATGATCTATATTATTGCAACTTCCATGTTTCTTGTGTGAATATGCTTTATCATATTACATTCATGAGCCTAGAAGTTATGTTATCTAAGTATGTGTTGTACCATGTGACTACATAACCTCAATGTGCAGTATAAGCCCTTACCATATTTTAAGTGGTTTGTGTTACCAGTCCTTCACCGTACTGATACTACATTTGTATGGTCACTGTGATAATCCGACTTTTGGTGTGATAAGTAGAGAATCCTATATTTGGATTTTGTAATCATTATCTTCCATCTATATTATCACCCTCATCATTGGTATCATTAGTATTATTACATGATTAGTAGATCACATATTCTTTTGCTCGTTTTTCTCTTTTGTCTTACATTAAGTATCATGATTAGTACATGATGTTCATAGCTCTTTCATGGTTGATATAGTGATCACATTCCCTATTTTTACTTTTATAATGCTTATCCATTCTCTTTAAAATGATATTTTTGGTTTAAAAGTTGGGAGTGTTACAAATACAAACTTACTAAATAAAATAAAATAAAAAACACAATAATTTAATGAACTTACCCCTAACTATATATAAATGCTACCCCCAAACCTCATCTGTTATTCACTTCCTTCCTCCTTCTTGCTCTTTTTTTTAACAACTCCTTCTCTCTCTCCTTTAAGCTACTCATCGACACCCAAACCCTAATTTTCCCCCTAAAATTTAGGCTTATAGTTAAGAAGAAAACTATAAAGAAGAGATTGAAGATGTCGGTGCACCATATAAAGAGGAGTGAGCAAATTTATATTAGGTATTCTTTATTTTATTTGCATAGAATTATTATTCCATAACGCAATGTGTGGTTATAAACGTGACTAGCTCACATATGCAATATGTGCCAATATGACTACCTTACGCAGATCACTCTCAACACGATTAGTTTCTCACACATAGCCCACCCACCAACGTGAGACTCTCACACATACATACCCCTCTAACATTAGACTCTCAAATATAGAGTGCCCCAAAAGATTATTATCTCATACAATCTACTATCCACATCCTAAGACTCTCACATAAAGCCCCCAATATAATGTAGCATAATCGCTCAAAACCCCACCCAAGTGTGAGATCCTTAAGTAGCCTCCTTGCCTTCATTATCTGATTTTTTTTTAATTTCAATCCCTATAATTAATTTATAAGCTATTGATGTTGAGCATTGTAATGGAGTATGGGAAGTAATTTTTAATCATAGAACACACTATCATGATTTAGAAAATACTCTTGAAGGACATAATTTTGTAGGAAAATTGAAAGAAGATGTAAATTTTGTTGATGATCTTACCAAAATTCATATCAAGCTGCAACGCATCCAATTTCTTTTTCATAAAGAGTTTATGGGATGTGTAAGCATGAAATTACATATTTATAACAGTTAATAGAAGATTAGATTGAATGAAATAGATAGTTAAATGACCTTGCAACACATCATGAGTATATTATGTGAGAATTGTTATTTTTAGTGGCATTGAATTGAGTCGGATTCAGAAATTCTAAGTAAGCTTCTATTTGATCACTCTATATCTATTAATATTTTATGAGCATTTCCTTATGTTCTCATAATGGATTGCACATATAAACTAAACAGATGTGGGATACCTTTACTAGAGATTACTATATTAACACGAAATTAATTAATTTTCAACACGGTGTTTGCTTATAATTTATTTTTAAAGAAAGAAAATTATATGTGGGTACTTGAGATGTTGAAGATGTTGCTGGATCCTACAATTCTTCCAACTATCATTATTATAATATCCCAAATTTATATAACCTTAAATTAGAATGTTTAACCCTTTATCTAATAAAATTTAATCTTTAATTCTTTTTATTAACCATTAACAATAAACCTAGATAAATTATTGAATAAATTAATATAATTATTTTATTTTACTCTTTTATTTAAGTTAATAATAAACCTATAATTTTACTAAAATTATTTTCTTAATTTGATACTCAAATTTTTAGATAAATTAATATAATATTATCCCAATAACCTAAATTTAATATAATTTTTAATCCTGACCCTAAATATATTTTTTATTTTATTTTTATTTTTCTTTTTCCTTTTTCTTCCTTTTCCTTTTTCTTTTTATTATCCTTTTTTTTCTCTCAAGCTAGCCGTCCCCGTTTCTTTTCTATTTCTTTTTTCTCTCCTGCATCAGTCCATCTTTCTTTCCTTCTTCTTCTTCTTCTCCTAACACAAGCCAACCTTCCCCTTTCCTTTTATTTCCTATGCAGCCTAGTCCAATCTCCCTTCTTTCCCTCCCCCCCCCCCCCCGGTTTGCACCCTTCACCCCCAAACACACCCTTACTCCCCCCCTCCTGGCACGCTGCATTGCCTCAACCCACAACCTCCCCCTTTCCTCTTCTAACCAAACCAACCCTTACTCCCCTCCTTCTGTGTCTCTACATGCCCTACCTGTATATGGTAGCCCCTTTCCCTTTATAACCAAACCTCCCTGCACACCCCCTCCCTCGCATGTCATCTCCTCCTTCCATTTCTAGGTTTTGCGCCCCTGCCCTACCTATTATATCTCTACACTTCCCACTTACTATCCCCATGCTTAATTTCACCCTCTCCTCTTCACCTTCTCCCTTCTTCTCTTCTCCCTCATGTGTTGCTTCTCTCCCCCAACCTTCCGTTCTTTATTTCTTCTTCTTCTTCCCTTGCCTCTATTTTTCCTTATCACCACCACCTATAGCAACACTCATCGCCCCCACCACCAAACCATCCTCCATCATTGGCCACCACCCTTTTCGTTCCTTCCCTCCTTATTCCTCCTCCTCTGCCACACTTTCCTCCCTTCTTCATCCCCTATAACATTTCTTGATGATCCCTACCCTCTACCACCATCTACCATCCCTGCATCCCCATCTAGGGCAATAGTATATTTTACGATTTCTACCCCCTCCAATCGAATTCACCAGCTCCTTCACATTGTAGCCCCTACATGACCCTAAACCAAAGCCCCACCCACCTCTATACAGCCTTACATCAACCTCATTCCTTTAATACCTCACCCTACTTCCACCACCTCTATTCGGTCACCCTATCCCCCTCGATTCTTCCACCACCGCAACTCCTCCTAGCCTTCCTACCCCTAGCCATAGCCACCATCCACTCTTGCACCATCATCCCACAACCACCGCAACACCACCTTCCCTCCTTCCTCTTCTCCTCTTTTCCCTCTTCTCACTTCCCTTATTTGCACCACCTCTCCCTGCAGCCTACACTACCATTAATGTCGCCTTTGACCCATCTACACAACACCATCCAACCACTAGCTATCTCCACCCCACCTCCTGCACCCAACAACCAAACCAACACCTCTAACCTCTTACCAAACAATCTCCCTCCCTTGTATGCATGGCTCACATTACACATGCAACGTGAGTTATATTTTTGGTTTTAAATTAGTTTTGGTAGTATTTAACATATAGAGGAAATTTGGTAAATTGGTATTTAATAAATATTTTTAATAAAATTTATTTTTTTCATTTATCAAATATTAATATGATATTTGTGATATTATTTTTAGTTACAAAAATTTTATTAATGGAGTCTAATCATTTTTAGATAATTACCGATAAAGTTTACTTTTGCTGGATATCAAATAACCTTTACAATCCACTAAAATGTTTGGATAACGTATGATAGCACGTTAGAGTTTTGAAATGTAAATTGTGTTAGACAGGACATGCTATAAATAATTATATCATTATTAATGTAATCTTAAAAAATTAATAAATAAGGCTTATTATCCTATATAAAATGTCATGCATGTGGAAGTGTGATTAAAAGGGGTATAATATTGGTAAGTGATGTTGTTTGTTATGTATGTGTAAAAAAAATGTTTAGACACACTTGTAGCAAAATTATTACTACAATGTGCCCTAAGAGTAATTCGGTCATTTAAGCATATCATGATATTTAACCATAACCAAGAGGCCTAATGTGTTATAAAGATTATTAAGAATGGAGATAGGGGTTCAACATCTTAAAAATACATGTTTTAGCATGAATATCAATATTATATGGTATAGGAGTATTTTGGTAATTCTAAATGTACTATAGTGATTATTCTAATAAACATGCATGATAAGTGTTTTTTGATATTGAGAATAAGAATAGAGGTTTGATGTCTTAGAAACACATACTTCAACATGAATATCAATATTATATGATGTAGGGGAATTTTAGTAATTTTGAATGGACTATGATGATTACTCTAATAAACATACAACAAAAGTATTATTTGATGTTAAATATGATAATAGAGGTTTATTATCTTATTAACACATGTTTGAGCATGATTATCAATACTTAATGATCTAAGGATATTTTGGTAATTTTAAGTGTCACATGATGATTATTCAAATAAACATATATGATGAGTAATATTTGATGTTAAGTATGAGAATAGGGTTTTCACTATTTTAGAGCTTCATGTTTAAGTATGATTATAAATATTGTAAGGTCTATGGGTAATTTGGAAATTTATAGTGCACTATGATGAATATTCTAATACATATGCACGATATGTGTTGTTCGTTATCAAGCATGAGTATAAAGGTTTTGTTATATTAAATATGCCTGTTTCAGCATAATTAATGTTATTGTATGGTATAGGGGTATTGATGTGAATCAAAGTGGAGGAAGAAGCACAAGATTTATCATCTATTGTTTCCCTCAATGATAGGTTGAATTTCGAAGAAAAATACTTCGGTTTAATTGTAGATTAAACTCGAATGACTTTAGATTTTACAAGGATAATACTCCTTTGAATGTGAGGCACATTCGAAGGCCTAAGATGAAGAATACCTCGGGTAGTTCTTCAAACTAGATAGGAATCCAAAAAGGGAGGATAAAACGCAAGCAATGCTCAAGATTTTGGGTATTAAAATTCTATTATTTTGTTCTCTTTCATACGTGTACAAGGAAGTATATATATAAGCATCAACTAGCATAATGGGCCTTAAACTAGTCGGTTGTTTCTCTTAATTCAAGCTACCTTAACTCACATGAATTAAGCCCATATAATACCTAATCTTACTCATAATATCATCATTTAAATGATATTAATGACTAACATTACAAAGCCACACAATCAGCTATGGTACATACATGAAATTACAACAAAACCCTAGCTTACATAAAATACACTTACGGTTTACAATAAGTTTAATATAACTAATGATAACATCACTATATCTTGTTGTAGTGTCATCCCATGTATGCCATAGCCTTGCATGCTTTGAATGCTTGTACACTTTAAGTCTCTTTTTGTGTATTAACTTCCTCTCCTTGCAAATATGTAATATACCTGCAAGAATATCTTGAATCGTTTTCAATACCAAGCATAGAAATATTATCAAGAACATTTAAAATGATTGGATCCATTATTAAGAAGGCTAATTCTTCCTTACCTTGAGAATCATTAGAAATATGAGAATCATTAGATTTATTAGATGCATCTACATCAGGTATTTTGGTAATTTAGGATACGCCATGATGATTATTCTCATAAACATGCAAGATGTGTATTATTTGATGATTAAGCATGAGAATATATGTTTTGATGTTTTAGAAGATTATGTTAGGGTTTTACATACAGAATGGTATCTAAGGGGGAAATGGTCATTTGGCATGTCAGGTAACTTAATTATATGATCGATAATTTAATTATAGTGTTATCCTTTTTATGGCAAGTTGATAAAATAAAATGAAATTTGAAATGGGAATAGATGGTAAGGTGGTAGCTTTAGCCTCATGGGTATTTTGGTCATTTTGACCTTAAGTGCCTAAGTGTGAGTAATTAAGCCTAGGATAGCCTTTGTAGACTTCTAATGCTGATATGTATAATTATCATGATTTTGGTTACCTCATAATATTGGGAACAATGGTTCAATATGAAGAATTGAATATATGTGATTAATGTGTATTTTTTGTGTTCAACATTATAAAACAATAATACTTAAAGTGAAAGACCTCGAGATTGGGAATTATAACTCTTAAGGGGTTGCTATCCTAAAGACATGGTTTAGCCCATGATTGTTTATGGATTTTTCTATGTGCCTTAATGCCCCAGCCAGGGCCTATATCTGACTTTATTTATCCCTACGGACCTAAGTAGGGGGTATGCATACTTATAGATTGGGTATCATTATCAATTGGGTACTGTGTACCTTTGTGTACCAGCATGACTAGGGTACATTTGCGTTCTTGGGATGACAGTCAGTAGGATATTATACCACCCTTATGACCCAATATGATCGGGGTACCTTAGTATCTCTGAATTAGTTTCATCTCCCCTCAAGTAATTAAAAATGGCAATATTTGGTAACTAAATGGAAATGATTATTGGGATGATTTGGTAGTAGCCTTTGTGTATATATACAGTTTAGTAGCAATCTTTGTACCTAACTATGGTTTGGTAGTAGCATTTGTGTCTACTTGTGGTTTAGTAACAACATTTGTGTAGGTCTGTTCAATGGGTTGGGTCTACCATGACAAATTGTAACCCAACCCATAAACTTAAGTTATAATAAAGGTGGGCTGAATTATTATTTTGTGTAGATTATTATGGGTTGAGCTCATATATACAGTATTTAAACGTGGGTATGTATGGGTTAAATAATGGTTGTCATGGGTTGCCATGGTACTATTTGTCTTCCGTTGGACAATTGACAATTTGACATACTCATTCTGATTTCTGAGGACACTCTCCTCCTTCGGTCTATCCTCTTCGTCTCTCTCAATCTGCTTTCCATGAATTTAACCTAGTCTGTCTCTCCAATCAATCATTCTCTATCCTCATCGGTTCGTCTTTGACATCATAAAATACAAATTAGTTCATTTATTACCTACTCGCTTCAATTTCGGTCACTGTTGCAATCTTGAGGAGGTTCGTGACTTAAGAAACAGCAAAAAAGGTATGCCTCTATTCTTGCTCTTACTTTATGTTTTGGATGGATTTTGAGTTCAGATCTGTTTCTCTTCTTTGTCATCGTCTTCTTCGTCTTCAGATTCAGCTTTCAAAGTATGAAAGGAAATCGGAAATTGGATTAAAAATTTTGTTAAGGCGAAGTAATAATTAATAATAAAAATTCTTGACTTCTAAAAATGCTATTATACCCAAACAGATAAAAGATGAAACGGTCCTTCAGACACCACGGCAGATCAGAATCAAATTCTGTGTGCTGTTATACCCAATCAGCTTTTCCTTCGTTTCTTGTGAGTTTCGACAAACTGTTCGTGAACAACGCCGGGTGGCTAGATTCTCAAAATCATTGTCACCCGCTAATTAATCGACAAGGTTTTACTTCGTCCGTGGCCGAGGCGTAACAGCGGACCTCCAATGCATACGACCGCATCTGGAGCTCCATCTACGTCACATCCAACGAATAAAGTAAAGAGGGTAGCTATATTCTCTCTTTCAAACTGTCTGCCGCTGTTAGCAGTTACTTTTCTCGAAAGACTTCTCTGTAAGTGCCGGTTGGTTGTGGGATGCGAATCCAAAATGTAAGAAACGCACAAAAAGGAAGGAAGGGTAAATTAGCGTATAGATTCATATTTCCCACATTAAACAGATCGTATACCCCATGATCTTATTGATCGAATAATAGTGCATGTAGTTTCTGGTTTTTTTTTTGGGGCCCGACATTACAAGTGAGCAGTCCAATTTGGCAGTGGTTGATAATGATGATGATAATCTAATTTGCTGGTGAGATTTAGCTCAGTAGTTAGGCCTAACTCTAAGATACTAGAATCGTTAAGTTCAAATTCTCATCTTTCTATGTTATAACGCAATGATAGCAATTTTGATTACCAATATAATACTTTATCTATTTCTAAAAGGAAATTAAATATATATATTTAATATAACAATTATATCCTTTATTAAAAATTATTTGATAATTAATAGAGATTGCATTAATTAAAAATACAGAAAGAAAAGAGTAGCTAGCTACAGAGAGATTTGTCAGGAAAATAACCACTCACGTTCACAATGACAGGAAATATAGAGATTGCATTAATGGTCTGTCAAGTAATTGAGATGGTAAAATTCATGATTGAGCGAGTGAGATATGGGATCCTTATATTCATCGGAGAGGTAAAATGTCCACTGTTTGTAAAGGAATTGAATATATGTGTAGTTTAAACTCGCAACTAAACGGTTCCTTGACATGGCAGCAGAGCGAGTGTATATGTAGTAGATAAATTATTAGAACTTACCTAATCATTTCGGGAATTCTAAATTGGCTATATATATATTTATCAATGTGGCCATTATCCCTAAGCAAAATGTATGGAATAATAACTTACCCACACAAGTGTAAAAATAAATGCATAATTAAGTCTGAAAGAATATATAGTACATACGTACGTAGCTAACTAGTACTCATTTTAGAAAACTTATCAAAGCCTTAATAAAGAATTGAACTTTTTTTGGTTTCTTGGTAATAACATATCTCATTGTGATTTTCTATCCCTCCTGGTTTTTAGTCAAAAAATAATGTAATTATTGATAAATGGATTGACGACTGCGTATTTTATTGGAGATGCTTCCCAGCTGATACCAAACGTATATTCCTTCTTCGAATGTGCTTCTAAAAATCGTCAAATTATCTTCGAATGTCCACCTACCTGGCATAGCTAGCTAGCTTTCGAATTTCTTTATTATTATTATTATTATATTTTCTTTTTAATTTTGGTTGTGCACTGCTGGATTTGTGTGTGTGTGGCACAACTATAATTTCAGTACTTATTGTTATACTATGATGATATAGTGAAATATTATTTACTTATGCCTCTTATTTATATTTAACAAGATATTTACAATGTCTGAAGAAATGAGCTCGGTGAGTTCCAAAAGAAAGCAATCTTATAAGACTATCTCACTTATTTGGGAGCATTTTACACAGATAAAACAAGGTGAGTCCACTTTGATCACATCTGTACTATGTAAGTATTGTAATCAAGAGTATAAATGGAAAAAGATCGATGGAACGAGCACCTTGACTAGGCACCTAGATAAATGCCATTCATATACATATAATGAATTGAATAATAAGGGAAATACTACCTATGAGAAGCATGATGTGCATATTGATATGAAAAATTGGAGATTTGATCAAGAATTTGGTCGTAAAGAGCTTGCAAGGATTATAACAGTTTATGAGTTACCCTTTTGTTTCGTCGAGAAGGAGGGTTTTAGAAGATTTTGTAAGCATTTGCAGCCTAGATTTCATATGGTTTCAAGAGCAACTGTAACTAGGGATTGTATCCAAATTTATATAGATGAGAAGGAGAATTTAAAGTTAGGTCTTCAAGAAGCATCATCTCAAGTGTGCTTGACCATAGATTTGTGGACATCAGTCCAGAACCTTGGGTATATGTGTTTAACCGTGCACTTTATTGATAAAGAGTGGAAGTTACATAAAAAAATTATCAATTTTTGTATGCTCCCTACCCCACATCGTGGAGAAAATATTGCAAAAGTTGTTGATGATTGTTTGTTATCTTGGGGTTTAGATAAAGTGTGTACATTAACTGTGGATAATGCTAGCTCTAATGATACAACTATTAATCATTTAAAAGAGACCCTCAAAAGAATAAATTCATTGCTATTGAATGGTATTTTTTAAATGTTAGATGCTTTGCACATATTTTGAATTTGATGGTAAAGGATGGAATTAATATGGTAGATGGTGAAATTGCTACTATTCGTGATTGTGTAAAGTATGTGAGGAGCTCTCCGTCTCATTTAGAATGGTTTAAAAAATGTGATGTAAGAGAAAAGGTGGTATCAATGAAGGCATTGTTTTTATATGTTACCACTCGTTGGAACTCCACATACATGATGATAGAAGCTCCAATAGAAAATCAAAAAGCTCTTGAGTCAATGTTTTTTCTTGATGGAAACTCAGGTTTGATAAGGGATTTTGATTGGGGTGTTTTGAAGTCATTACATAAGTATTTGGAGCACTTTTATCATATGACAAAGTGAATTTCGAGATCTAAGTATATAACCTCTAACATTTTCTTTAAAGAGGTTAACACTATTATGCCGATCTTGATAAAATGGTGTTGTAGTGAAAATTCTACATTTTGGGGATTGGCATTGGCTATGAAACAAAAGTTCGAGAAATATTGTGATTTGGAAAAGGTGAATGTTATGTTGTTTATTTCAGTGGTCTTAGATCCTCGTTATAAATTGGCGTATTTGCAATTTCGTTTCAAGAGGTTTTATAAGGATGAAAATAAGGAAAAGGTTGTAAGGTTAATGAAGAAAGCGGATGAGACTTTACAATGCCTATTTGATTATTATTATTTTTTATCCACATTATCATTGGGTCATGGTAGTGGTTCTCCTAGTTATTTGTCTCAAGCCCTACCAAGTACAAATGTAGATGTCGTTCCTAATGTGGAGGAAGTGATGAATGAAAGCTAAGAAGATTGGTAACTTTATTTGCAAGATGTGGAGAAGAAAAAAAGCAAATCTGAGTTACAACGGTATTTAGATGATAGCATCGAAGAAGAAAAACCCCACTTTGATATTTTGCATTGGTGGAGGTCTAAAGCTAGCACATATCATGTGCTCTCGACTATGGCCCGTGACATATTGCCTATTCAGATTTCTACTGTTGCTTCAAAGAGTGCATTTTCCACCAGTGGTAGAATACTCGATCCTTTTAGGAGTTGTTTAACTCCAAAGATAGTGGAAGCTCTAGTTTGTGGCCAAGATTGGTTAAGATCATCCTCTACACCAATTGAAATTGAAGAATGCATTGAGGTGCTTGAGGAATTGGAAATGGATATGTGTTTCTAATATTACTTAAACAATTATTGTTATATACTTATATATGTATTTACTTTTAATTAATCTTGAAATTTTATTTTTTTTCAGGTTTCACCCATGACATGTAATATGGATCTTTCAGCCCATGAAGAGTTAATTAAGAAGGCTAGAAATGAAGTGTTGTACTCATTTTGGACTATATAGTAGATAATTATTAATTAGATATGATGAACTAGGATAATTGAACTTTTTAAAAACCTACTATTAGAACTTATTATATAGTGTGAATGTCTTTAATTTTACTATAAGTTAATTACACCATTGCTTTTTCTCTCCTCTTTTTGAAGCCTTAAACTACATGGTGGCAGATATATGTATGGGTTATCGTGTAGCAATCCGCAGCTTCATATCTGGTTTGGACAATTTGATATCAGTGTCTCATAGATATACACTCTACTACCTATTGTTTAGCACTTCAAGTATCGAAATGAAGATAATATAAATAAAGGTATACCAACATATTTTAATATCTCAGAGAACCGGCCAAATATAGTAATCCTATTAGGTTATTAGTGCTCAATTTTTATTTTTTTTCTGACAATAATCAGAATGTCTATATATATAGATATCAAAAGAGAATAAAAAAAATAACTTTGTTGTAGCATCATAATCGAACTCTTCCCCACTTTCTAGAAAAAAGTTATTTCAAGGTCTAGGGATTATCTGTGTGGTGGCTGTGGTGGTAGTGGTGGTGGAAGCGGTGGTAGTAATGGTGGTGGAAGGGGTGGTGGCAATAGTGGTGGACATGGAGTTAGTAAGGGTCAAGATAGGATTATTTGTATATATATTAACCCACGCTAACTCATGGTCAACCCGTATAACCCATGGGTTATGATGGGTTGGATTAAAAGTTATTAATTATTTTCTACAACCCATCATGGGTTAGACCATGGGTTGTTTAGGTTACATGGGTTAAGATACTATGGGTTGGGTTAAACCATGGTCACCCATTTGGATACCCCTACCTTTGTGCTTACATGTAGTTTGGTAGTAGCCTTTGTATCTACCTATGGTCTGGTAGCAGTCTTTGTGCCCACCTATGACAATATGTGTGTATTGGTTGTGTTGATGGGTCTACTTGTGTATCAAGAAGTTGTGGGTTAACTATAAGAATTGTGACTATAGTTATAACTTCAGAATGATGTAGCTTTATAATTATACTACAAGAAGCATCGCTTGGATATGCCATTAGTAATTAATTGGTTATTTCCATATGAATGAGCATTGGTAGTATATGGTCTTGATGTCATGTGGTTATATAAATGATTATCGCATTTCAATTAATTTATGCATAATTAAATGTTCATGCAGTGTTATAATGCATTTTATGTGTTCTATACGAACCTTGCATATTAATCTCATATAATGGGTTACTCAATACCATTAAACTGAAGGGTTCCTTTCTTAAGCTCTTACTTATTCGATAGGCAGTGACATTTGTAGGTTTGCTTGTAGGGTCTATTCAAGGCTACCCTTTGGGTTGAGAGTGTAGGATTATTCATAGTTCTATCTGGTTACTTAAACTAAAAGTTTCTATGCTTCTTATAGTATATTTTATATTTTCTTTCACTGATATTTTTGTAACCACTACTAGTGGGTTTTATTTGAAAGATTAATTAATCTCTTTAACTATTTTAGTACTCTGATTTATAAGTGTATTCTCAAATTTAAGTGAAGTAATGTTTTAGCCCTAGAACTTGGCAACAAAACGGTAGAGGAAGCCGGTATGGTACCAAGTGTGGCTATAGCACCCCAAAATTTACTATCTCAGCCTCTGCATGTAACTTTTAAAACTGAAGTTTTTTAGTAGTACATTTTGGGAGTGTTATAATTTTCACCAATTTGAGAAATTAGGATAATATCATTAGTGAAATGTGTGTTTTCAAACTTAAAGCATTTATTTCCTAGATTTCATATAAATAAGAATCTAGAGAAGTGCAAGAAAGCTTGGAGTGAAGTGTTTGCATGTGGTTTTATGCCTCAATGGAAAAATGCAATAAACACTAAAGATGAGAAAACATATGGAGAGTGTCTCTTTTCATTAGATATTGATTATAAAAACTACCTAGCCTGATTTCTTAGCTAAAGATGGTTTGGTTACTTTCATACAAAGAAAAAAATCGTCTCTATTAGAGTTGATCGAACCTTACATTTTCTTCAGGGGTACAACAAATAGGTATGGAATATAGTTTATGCTTATATGAACTCATTACTTAAAAAAATTTAACAAAATATAATACTTAAATATGTTAATTTATCTTAATAGGGTGGAAGGTTCTCAAAGATCGTTGAAGTAGTTCTTAGAGGCATCAACAAGCTACTTCAACACCATTTTACAACAAAATCACTCATTGTTAGACTTATAACATCACAATATCATAGGATCGCTTGAGAGGCAGCAGTTCAATACTCCTCATCATCTTACTAGCTTGATTTATACCAAATTGAGAGGGTATGTAGCTTTGCTTGCATTGGAGTTGAATAGTAAAGAGTGTAGAAGAAGTGATGATGTGGGCATTGATGAAGTATTATGTGGGTGTTACATGTGTTGAATGCACAGGATACTATATATCCAGGAAATCAATATTTATATACATGATTTCATTCCTATCCCTCTATCATCTATTCATTTTTTTTTTGGAAGAAGCTTTGTACAGATTGCCTAGTTAGTCCACAAATACCACTTGATCCAATCAAGATTGCAACTCATTTACTCCATACTTTTGTGGAAGTTGTTCTAAACTAGCTACCTATAATATAAAATCAACTTTTTTGGAGAAATATTTAATATTGTTATTCCTAAGAGAGAAGCACTCCAAGAGCCCCAAGAATTATAATAAAGGATTTTCCAAGGCACAAATCCATTGTAAGGGATCCCTCAAGATGGGAATATACATACTAAAGGTATTTCAATCATTCTTAATCAATCAAAGGTGCAGTTAGGTCATCCTTAGGTTGAGGCCATGGTTTAGAACATAGGTGAGACCGTGTTCGAGGATAGCAAACATTATTTATATATAATATGTCATAGGGCTAGATATGATTCCCATATATAAGATAATTAAATCAAAATGTAATACCATATATTCATAGTACGTATAATGTAGATAGAGATGGGAATTGTGGCTTTATATCATTAGCACATTGTATTCTTAGAGATGAAAATGAATAGGTTCAAATCTACATAAATTTGTACCATAAGTTTTAGTCAAAGCATTAGGTCTATGAGAGCATGTTTCAATATATGATTATTGATCAACTCCTTCATAATATTGCTCAGTGGAAAGGGTATGGTTCATAAGCACATTAGATTGAAATGCTAGAGATTTATCATGTAATTGTTACTTGATCTAATGTACTACTTGTATGCTTGTCTAAAGCTAGCACTTCATTTCTTCCATTAGTGGCACAACATGATGTGTTAGGCCTTGAAGATGAAGTTATCATTTATTTCTTGATGGAACATGCACACTATATATAGGTACATATTTAATTATGTCTTATTCCAATGTTTGGTAAGTGAAAATCAACTTTATTACTTCTAAGTGCAAAGTGAGGAGAACAACCAAAGGGGTATCAATACATCAAAAGGCATTAGTCATTCCTACCAAAGTCATCTAAACTGTCCATTAGTCTTTGAAAAGACTTACTGCTATTGAAAGAAACAAAATGACTAGCTAGGTCTCTCATAATTTCTTTTTGAATACAAGGTTATGGTTGAGACTTTTAGACAAAGATATGTGCATTTCTTTCCCTCCAAATGTGGTAGAGTATAGCAGCAATTAGTGTACGAATCACATATTTCCTAACCTTTGGACCTCGACCCCATTCATAGACCATCTCTTCAAATCATTCTAATATGTGATAGCTTGCTGATATCCCAGCTTATGGAGTAAAGGGAGCTAAATTGGAGAGGTATAAGAGCATTGAAAAATAGGTGTGGAAGGGTTTCTATTGATGTGGAGCAGAGAACACAAGTATTTGACTGAATTATGCCATATTGAACCATTTTATCCTATTTATGAAGTCGTTCATGGATTGTAAGTCAAAGAATAAATTGGTGTTTAGGAAGTGTGAGAGGAGACCAAACAAATTAGACCATGGTACTCAAGCAGTCTGAGGTCTAATAACTTCATATGTCTAGGAGATGTTGAATTTGTCTGCATTACACACTTCACCTTATCCTTCATCTAAGGTGAAGAAGTACTGGAAAGCAGGCCTAATCATTAGAATTTTCCTAAGTATCCATGAGCAGGTGTTTGTAAGATCCAAAATCTAGAGGTCTTGACCCTTAATATAGTAGGCATATACCCATCTAACCTAAAGAAGGTCTTTCTCTTTGTCCAACAACCACAAAAGTCTCCCTATAGAGGCTACGTTCCACCATTTGATGTCAATAAAACCTAGGCCTCCCTCTTTCTTGGGTTTACAAATCTGTGACCAAGAAATAGGGGCTTTTTTGTTGTTTCATAAGAGCATAACCATAAGAAGCTTATACAAATAGCATTAACTTCATCAATAACCTATTGTGGGAGGGAAAACACTAGGCACTAGTAGGTCTATATGTCATAAAGAACTGATCTTACTAGCTACATTATGTCTGCATAGATCAATAGAAAAAGCTGCCAAGCTCGAATTCTAGCAGCATATTTTTCAATGAATGGTCTGTAATGTGGAATTCCCAAGTACTTACTATCAAAGGGGCTCTAAGGTAAGTAAAAGGGAGGGTTCCCTTAGAGATATGAAATTCAAAGAAGATATTATCTTTTAGTTCTGAAAGCATAGCCCCTCCATAATAAATTGAGCTTTTAAAAGCATTTAGGTACAATCCCGAGATAGGAGAGAAAGATTAGAATATGTCAAAGATGGCTTTGATAGAGGACATATTACCTTTTCTAAAGAAGAGCAGTTCATCAGCAAAAATCATGGTAATAAGTCTGATTCTTTTACACTTAGAGTGAGGTGAAAAGTTTGGATTGGACCAGAGCTTGGTAAGGGCTTAATTTAGGAATTCCAAGATCATCACAAAATGAGAAGGGGAGAGAGGATCTCCCTATATTAGCTGCTATTTGGCCTTAAAAGAGGGGTGAAGAACTCCCTTTAATATAATAGAGAAGCTAAATGAGGTTACACAATTCATGATGAGTCACAAAAAAGTAAGGGGAAATGAAGTGAGAGCAGAATATGTTCCAACAAAGCCCATCTTACGGTATTATAGGCCTTCCTCATGTCTAGTTTGATCATACACCTAGGAGATAGGTGTTTTTGGTTATAGATCTTAACAAGTTCAGTTACCAATAAAATATTATCTCCAATGCTTCTGTCTTTTACAAATGTTGATTGGGAGTCACCAACTAATATTAGAAGGACAGGTTGAAGTCTATTAGTGAGAATCTTAGAAATAATTTTGTAAAGTGTGCTACAGCAGGCAATCGGCTTGTAGTCACAATCTTTAGGGGAATTTAACACCTTGGGGATTAGGTGAAGGCAAGTGACATTAAAGTTATGAGGCATGTGGCCATCTCTAAAAAAATTCACACATGTTTTGCCACACCTCATTTCCAATTATGTTCCAACATCTCTTAAAGAAAAAGGCATTGAAACCATCAGGCCAAAGAGCCTTATCATTACCTATAGAGAAGACTACCTCATTTAATTCTACCTTTAATATAGAAGCAATCAACTGGTGCTAGTAATACTTAGTAATTAAAGGACCTATGGAGATGATAGAGCTAATATGGGATCTATCCAGTAATCCAGGTTGTGGAGACAGTGATCCCATGAATGTTTGGTAAAAATCAAAAAACACATCAAAACTACCACATTGATCAGTATGGGTAACACCCATCTCATCTGTAATCGAATAAACTTGATTGGACTGCCTTCTCCCTTTAAAAATATCATGGAAGTATTCTATATTGGAATCCCTTGGCTTCAACTAATTATCTCTTGATTTTTTTTAGAAGAAAAATTCCTCACTCTTAGATAAATGTGAAATTTTTTGAGATGCTAGCTTCTCTTGTTGGGAAAGAGAAGAGTCTAAGGGTGTTGTGCTAATTGAGATTGAGTAAGAAGTAGTGCTTCTCTTACTTTTTATACCTTATCACTGATTCCCTAGAACTTATATCTATTAAGTTCCTTAAGAGGGACCTTAATAATTTTTCAAAATCTGCATAATACAATTAAGGGGGAAACCTGAGACAGAAGTAGACCATGTTTGGGAAATAATACTATCAAAATGCTCATCCTCAATCCACAAATTATTAAAAAAAAAGGTGTGTTGCTTGCAGATGATAGGGAGGATATACGAACTAAAATGGGTGAATGATAAGAAATCCTAGGAGCTTGAAAATGAGCAACAGTACCTCTGTAGGAGTCAAACCAATAGGGATTTACCATGGCTCTATCCAACTTACAGAGTATCTTATCAATTCAAAATTGTTTATTATTCCAAGTATAGATAGTATAACACCCAAAAATTCACTATTTTTTTAAAACGGAAGCAAATAAATTAAATTAGAACCTGTGAATTTTGGGGATGTTGCCGCCATACTTAGTATCAAACCGATTCACTCTTACTGTTCCAATACCAAGTGTTAAGGCTAAAGGAATTATCATCAAACTTAATTTAATACTCAAACCAAGAGTTCATAAAAGGAAAACTAGAAGAGTCATAGCATAGAAATCAAAGTACGAAATCAATTTTTCTCAAAGGAAATAATGTCTACAAATGATAATGTTTAATTCTGGAAAATCCAATACAGAAAGGAAATAACATAAAGAAATAAAATAACATAAAGAGAGAATCCAGCCACACCAATCCAAGTCTAAACTCGGGTCTGACTCCACACTCAGCCCCCGCCTAATACCTCATGTATATCAAAGGCATCAAAATAAACATTACCTACCTACAACACATTAGATGGGCCTCTTACTCATGGGAATGAGCAGCACTCATAAAAAGGGTAATCAGTACGCTACGTACTGAGTAAGGTAATCGTGCACTAAGGCCAACACATAAAAGCATGCAAAACCAAGCGGAATAATAAAAAAAGCATAAAGTCCAACATGATAAGTTAGTATCGTACGATCATTCGGGTAAATACATAATGGCCCAATTATATTCCAGATTAATTAGTTAATTAATTTCTTATGAATACTCATTTCACACCATGCTTTTTATCAAGTCCATGCGAGTATGGGAACCCCACTATTTTAGTCGGTGGACCGGTCTCCAGGGCACCCCAGCACCTAGCCACTATTATAGCCGGTGGATTGGTCTGGCCCCTGCTCGCATGGTATTCCACTGTAAGTACTTAGTGTCTCTTACATGTCTTAATACACTCAGGATTTGGTTTATTGAGCTCGAGATCTCCCACTATTATAACCAATTGATCAATCACACGTAGAGCAACATGCGCAGCATGCCCTAACCACTATTATACACTGGTGGATCGGTCTCCAGGGCACTCCGGCACCTAGCCACTATTATGCCGGTCAACTTAACAATCTTTCACTTTACATAATTAATGTCTTATGTGTTTTATTTAGAAATTTAACCCTAGACATGCATGACTAACTCCCTCTATGCTTATCCTCCAAAAGGACTCATCTCACATCGTAAGACTCCTGCACCTCCTAACTTGGCCTAACATCCTTTCCTCCATATCTTATATCACACTAGAAGTCCATCTCCCATATATGTGGGTCAAGACCCACTACTTTTTACCTTCAGTCCCCTCACTGCCTCGCACTAGGGTTTACCCCAAAAACCCTAATTTAGGCCTAAGTAGCTCATCCTACTCCACCTCACACAACCCAAATCATTTTTAACACACCACACATCACAACCCATAGATTCCACCCTCATCATCAAAATTTGATCAACAAATACATGTGTGACCACGAAACCCTAGGTAGCCATGCCAAACCCTAACTGGCTACTTCAAACCCTAGCACGGTCTCTTATGTACCCTTATACTGTCCCACATACTATTTTTCATTCAAAGCATTCAAACACCCAAACAACACTTCCATTACCTTACTCGCACCTCAAATCAACTTTCTATACGTAAAATTCACATCCATGCAGACTTTACACATCCCATGCAACCCTTCAAACTTTTTCATACAAATCCTAAAACTCCCATGTGAAACCCTAGAGTCACCCATGCAAACCCTAGATTCTTCCATACATAATTAGGTTCTCCCATGTAAACCCTAGATCCATTCATACAAAACCCTAGATTCCTCCATGCAAAACCCTAGATTTCTCTCATTCATGGTCATGAAACATTAGGTCAACTCCGCATCATTTCACTCCATAACATCATATTACATAACCTAACATGCATATCTTATAGGGTCACATCATATCACATCACATTCACAACACAAACATATGATATACAAATCATAAGATAACACATAAGGTACCTCAACTCCAAGCCGCACCATATATGAAATATTTATAACAAGACACATAAGATATATCACATATTATGGCACATGGCATACCATACTAAACACATTACATACATATGGCCTTAGCTACACCCATACCTAAAACGACACTAGTCTTGGAGCACGCTGACTGGTCTCACCTATATAAGGGAAAAACTAAAGATTAGGTTCCCTCCGACTAAAAATACTATTATTTCCTAATTTATTTTAAAATTACGATTTTTGATAAAATAATAATATATGAATAATAATGACATTAACTAATTACTAATTTTGTTAAAGATATAAGAAATAATAGTAATATTATAAAAGTTGATAATATAAGGTTTGAAGACTTTACCCTAACAATAATAATAATAATACTAAAAATAATAGTAATGATAATAATAATACTAATAATAATAATGATGATGATGATGATGATGATGATGATGATGATGATGATGATGATGATGATGATAATAATAATAATAATAATAATAATAATAATAATAATAATAATAATAGTAATAGTAATAGTATGGTTTGAAATAAATGGTGGGATAAGGGCTTCGACCCTTCACCAAAATAATACTAATAATAATACTAGTAACATTAATAATAAAAATAGTAATAATAATAGTAATAGTAGTAGTAGTAGTAGTAGTAGTAGCAGCAGCAGCAGCAGCAGTAGTAGTAGTAGTAGTAGTAGTATAAACCGAAAATAAAGTAAAGTAGGGTTTCAACCCTACTTTGGAATAATAGTAACACTATTAATGATAATGATGATGATAATAATAATAATAATATATAATATTAATAATAATAATAATATAATTGAACTTAAAACAGAATAGGGCTTCGACCCTTAATAAAAATAATAACATTAGTAGTAGTAGTAGCAGTAGTAGTAGTAGTAGTAGTAGTAGTATATTTGAAATAATGTAAATATAAACATATAAAATAAATAAAGCTTGAATAAATGGTGAAAAGGGGTTGAGAGGGTTTAGGGTTCCACCATAGGTTGCTGGTAACAGGAGGCACTGGTGTCGTAATGATGATGATGATGATGATGATGATGATGATGATGATGATGATGATGATAATAATAATAATATAAACTAAAAATAAAGTAAAGTAGGGTTTCAACCCTGTTTTGGAATAATAATAACAATATTAATGATGATGATAAAGATAATAATAATAATAATAATAATAATAATAATAATAATAATAATATAATTGGACTTAAAACAGAATAGTCGGCCCTCAATAAAAATAATAACATCAGTAGTAGTAATATATTTGAAATAATGTAAATATAAACAAATAAATTAAATAAAGCTTGAATAAATGGTGAAAAAGGGTTGATAGGGTTTAGAGTTCCACCTTAGGTTGGTGGTGACAGGAGGCATCGGCGGGGGTGCACGGCGGTAGCGGTGGTGGCCGGAAAAAAATAAGAAAAGGGGAAAAGTCTAATGCTGGGAAAAAGAGGGGAAGAATGAGGGTAGAAGTAGGGGCTTTTATGACTGCCTAGATGGAGAGGAGTAGAATGAGGGTGGCGGCGCAGCCAATGGTGGCAGCGCACGGTGGCGATGGTGGTGGCCAAAAGTGGAGGAAAGAGAAAAAGAGAGGAAGAGAGGGAGGAAGAGGAAAAGAAGGGTAGGGAAAGGTAGAGGAAAATCTGTAGGTGTTTTTCAGGAGGTGTAAGGGGTGGTGGTTGCGGTAGAAGTGATGGTGGACGGTGGTGCTAAGGGTGGCAGGGGTGGAGGAGTGGTTGATCGAGAAGGAAACTTTACATGGCCGGGGTGGATTGTGTAGGGAAAATTTAGAGAGATGGGTGGTGTAGTTAGTTAGAGGGCGGTGTAAGTAGTACTTAAGTGGGCAGAGTGGATGGCGGTGTTGGATGACGGCGATGGGGCTAGCGTCTAAAAGGGCGGCGGCGAAAAGGGATGAATTTTCTAGGTTCAAAAATAAAACTCAATTCCAGGGCTGGTTTGGGGATATTTATTGGCTAAGGGTGGGGACATGGTCAAAGGGAAGATAAGAGGATAGGGCAGGGGTGAGGTGCACCGGCCAACGACGACAGCCGGTGTAATCCCCCCAAAATTTTAGAAAACCAATAATCTAATAAATAGATTTTATTTGAAATAAATTAGCTTTTAAAATTACTTAATTTAATTAATTTATGGATTTTTGAGTATATAAATTTGGACGGGAATATTTAGTAAATTAAAATAGATATTTTGTTATTTTATCATGCTATTTTTATTTAAATAATTTTCCAAACTAATATTTTACTAACTTTATCTTTTTAAAACTAATATATTAGATTATAAGGAATTAAATTATTAAATTAAATAATTTATCAAGAATATTACATTTTATGATTTTATAAATTAATTTACTTTATTTTCCCTATTTTTCCATTTCCCTTTTTACCCTTTCCCCTTTTTCCTTTTCTTCTCTTCTTTTTCCCTTTTCCCCTTCCATTGGGCCGCCCGGCCTGACCTATCTCCCTTGCGCACCTGGGCCAAAGGTTGTTTCTTCTCCTCCTCGCATGCCCGTCCAGCACAGCCCAGCCGCCCTCCTTTTTTTCCCCTGGACCGGTCGGCTCCCCTTCTTTCCTGCGCCGGTCCAACCGCTCGCACCTCCCCTCCCTTTCTTTCTTCTTCCATGCCCGACCAACATCTTCTCTACCATGGTTGAGCACGCCGCCGCCTGCAACTGCCATGCCCAGCCACCACCTACCAAAATACCCCAAAACCCTAATTTAGGAAATCATGGCCAAGTAAGGGATTATTAGGAATTAATTAAATAAATTACTATGTTTAAATTAAGAAGGATAAAATAATTTAAAATTAATATAAACTTTATAAATAATTTAAATGGAGAAAATTAGAGCATTTTGTTAATTAAAATGGAATTTAAGAAAATTCCTTCAAAAATCTCTAAATTAACCTAAAAAGAGAATGTAATTATTATTTTAATATTTATATTTTATTTAAACATCCCAAATTACCCAAATCATACTAATTAATCCAACCACTAGTTTTCCTTCTTTTTCCTTTTCTTTTTTCTCCTTTTTCCCCCTCTTTTTCCTTTTCTTTCCTCTCCTTCCCTTCTTTTTTTTCTAACTCCCCCGACTTGGGCCGGCCTGCTGGCTCAGCACCCCTACGCGGCCCAGCTCTCCCCCGTGCACCTCTTTCCCTTTCTCCAGGCCGGTTCGGCCTTCCTTTTTCCCTTTCTTTTCTTTTCCCCTAGACCACCGGTCCACCCCTGCACCTCGTCTTCTACCTTCCGCCCACCTGCAACCGAAAATTTTGTCGGAAACGTAACCTTCAACGACACGCCATATCACTGGTCATTTTGCCCTTCTCCTCGTTGTTTCCCCTGTGGATGTGACCAAATGATTCAGCCCCCTCTCCCGCATGCAAGCCTCTCCCTCCTCGACAGATCATGGTCTGCAATTGCAGACCCTGCCCCGGCCATTCTCGCCGGACAACCCCCCATAACCCTAACCCCCCTACTCTCCCTCTAACCTTTGTCGTTTCTGGTCCCAATTGGCTTATAAATATCCCCAAGAGCTACCCTAATTGGGTTCAAAATTTGGAACCCAAAAAAATCATCCGTGCGCCGCCCCACCGTCAGTTGCCCTTTCCTCCACTGTCAATCGCCTCTGCCGCCTGCCCTTGCCACCAAAATCCTCCCTGCACCGCCCTATACACAACCAAGCCACTAGCCCTCCCTGCCTTGCCCTGCACATGCAGCCCCGGCCGTGCGAAATTGCCTTCCCAAACAGCCCTTTCGACCCCTTACGCCACCTTCGCGCCACCACCGCCGCCCATACCGCCGCCTGCAGCATTGCCGCTACCCCCCAAAACAACCAGGGGTTCCTGCTCTACCACCCTACACCTCCACTTTTCTCTAGTTTCCCTTCCCGTAGCCTCCACAGCCACTTTCCCCATTTCTTCCTCCCTTCACCGCCGCCGCTGGTGCCGCCGGCGCCACCACCGCAGCCAGGTTGCCCAACTCCCTAAACCCTAGATCTTGAATAATAAAAGTGGTTAATGATTTTAATACTATTAACTATTATTATATATGTTATTATAATTATTATTAACATTATTATTATTATTACTATTACTATAATTACTATTATTACTACCCTTATTATTATTATTATTATTATTATTATTATTAGGTCCTAACATTACCCCTAAGAACTTCTAATTAATGGTATTAAGTAATACTAAAACCTTGTTAAGTTATTATTAATATTACTAGTATTACTATTATTATTCTTATTATTATTATCACTACTATCATTATTACTATTATTATTATTATCATTATTATTATTATTATTACTACTATTATTATTACCGTGTTATTACTCTAACTATGACTAATGTCGTCATTACCTCTATTATTATGATTATTATAGTATTCCTACTACTATTAGTACTATTATTACTATCATTATGTTATTATCATGGTTGTGGAGGTTATCGTTATGACTATTGTTGTTTTTACCCCTATTCTTACTGTTACTATTACTATTATTATTACTATTATTCTTGTTATTATTACGATTATTATCATTATTAGTATTACTATTATTATTATCATTACTATTATTACTATTATTATTATTATCAACATCATCATCATCATCATCATCATCATCATCATCATCATCATCATTATTATTATTATTATTATTATTATTATTATTATTATTATTATTATTATTATTATTATTATTATTACTATTATCGTTATATTCACCATATCTAATACCCTAACCATATTTACCATCGTATTATCCTTATTGTTATTATTATTATTATTATTACTACTATTATTGTTGTTGTTATTATTATTGTTATTATTGTTGTTGTTGTTATTATTATTATTATTATTATTATTATTATTATTATTATTCTTTAATATTATTATTTTAGTATCCTTATCATGATTTGTATTGTCACTAATGTTATCATGACGATTATTATTACTATTCCTATCATTATCATTATTATTAGTACTACTACTAGTATTAGTATTATTAACCTTATTATCATCATTAATATTAGTGCTATTTTTATTATTGTTACTACCGTTACTACTATGATTTGATTACTATTATCATCATTACTATCATTACTACTATCATTATTATTAGCATTCTTATTATTATTATTAGTACTTTTAATAACATTATTGGAACCCTTACCATAATACGGTGAAAATGATAAGGCCTACTTTGATTCGTGGAAAAAATTAATTTATTATCTTAGGAATAATAATAACCCTACCTTTTTATTTATAGACTACTAGTTAGTATTAGGCCATGATAAGGGTAAGATAGGGGTTTTGGTATTACCAATAGAGGGAGATTAACCTAAAGTATTTCCCTCTTATAGGTGAACCGAGTGAGAACTTCCGGGAGGCGTAGGAGCGTGCTCCAAGCCTGGCACCGATTTAGGTAAGGGTCTAACTAAGGTCGCTTGTGTGATATGTGAACTACTTGCCTTGGATGCCTCGCATGATTATGTGTCGTGTTTTAAATGTCATTACCTTACCTGTTTTACGTGTAGCGCAGCATGGATTCAAGGTACGTCTATGTGATCGCTTTTGTTATGTATTAATGTGAATGTGCTACAAGTGGTGATATGATATGGCCTTAGGATATGCATGCTAGGGTATTTGGTGTGGTGATGTAGTTTGGGGACATGGAAGAGAAGATTTGGAAAGAAAATAACCAAGGGGAAATAAGTTGGTTAGAGAAGGAATAGGAGAAACTAGGGTTTGCATAGGGTGGTTAAGGTTGGCATGGGTGCGAACCTTATGTACAGAAAGATGCCTCGGGGTGTGTGGAAGGTAAGAGAAGTGTCGTTTGGGTGTTTAGGGGCTCCGAGTGAAAAATAGTATGCAGACCAAAATAAGGGTGCGCAGGAGACTGGGCTAGAGTTTAGAGAGAACCCTAATTGGTGAGGGAAAGAAGAAAAATGGGAGAATTAAAATAATAAGTGAAGATGAGGGTGACATGAAATGAGGGTTGAACCAATGGGTCATGAAGTGTAGGGGTGCTACGACGGTTCTGGATGTACGAGGCAGAAAAAGGTGGGCCACATAGGCCCAAGTTAGGGTTTTTGGAGAAAACCCTAAGGGAAGGTGGTGAGTGGACTTAGGGGTAAAAGGTGGTGGGCCCAGACCCACACACTTAGGAGATGGGTTCCGGAGTGAGTAAGCTAATTAAGGGAAGGATATCGGGCGAGTTAGGAGGCGCAAAGGTCTCAAGATATGACACGAGCCCTCTTGGGAGGATAAGTATAGCGGAAGTTAGCCATGCATGTCTAGGGCGGAACTTGTTGGAAAAGATACAATAAAATACTAATTACTTAAAGAGAAAGATGCTGAGCCGGGCCCAGACCGGTCCACCGGCGAATAATAGTGGCCAGGAGCCGGGGTGCCTGTGAGACCGATCCACCGGTAAATAATAGTGGCCAAGAGCGTTTTTCCCTATATATATTTCCGGTCCATCGGCTATAATAGTGGGGGATTCTGTGCTCAGCAAACCAAATGTAAAATCGATAAGACATGGGGAAGACACTAAATACTTACACTGGAACACCTTGTGAGTTAGAGCCATACCGGTCCACCGGCGAATAATAGTGGCCAGGAGCGTTCTGCCATAGAGACCGATCCACCGGCGAATAATAGTGGCCAGGAGCGTTTTACCCTGTATATATTTCTGGTCCACCGGCTATAATAGTGGGGCTCCCGCACTTACATGGATTAATAAAGCGTATATGGAATTGAGTATGGTATTAAGAGATTTAAAGGATAAGTCTAATTGGAACATAATCGGCCTCACTATTTGTATTGTCTTATGTGCCTATATGATCATGCATGTATTGTGTACTTTGTCTATTCGGCCTTAGTTATTCGGTTACCTTGCTCTGTACGAAGTGTACTGACCACCCGTTTCATGGGTGCTGCTCATTCCCACAAGCAGAAGGCCCCACTGATTTAGTACAAGTAGGTGACTCTATATTCGATGCCTACGACGCTTATGAGTCATCGGGCGGGACCGAGAGCTGATTCTGGACCTAGCTTGGGGATCGAGAGTGGCGTGGCCGAAATCTGTTGTCACTTCATCTTTCTTATGTATTTAAGTTTGTTTATTTCTGGTGAATGACGTTTCAACCTTCGAAATCCTTAAAACTGTATCTTTGAATTGTACTTTGACCTTCCACACTCTGATTTTGTATTACTCGGGTTTTACCTATGACCGTGTTTTTCTATCGACTCGTATTTGATGGTCAATCTGATTTAGCCTTAGCACTTAGTACCGGGACAGTAGGAGTGAACCGTTCTGGTATTAAGTGTGGCGGTAACGCCCCCGAATTTACAAGTGTTATCTCTTATTTCCGATAAACTTTTTGAAATTAAACGAAATTTTTCAGTAGTAAATTTGGGGGTGTTACACCTACCTCCCTGCTACTCCTTCTCTCTCCCTCATCATTTTTTTTCTAATTCGAAAGAAACTAACCCTGCATCCCTATCCTGCATGCCTTCTTTCTTTCCTTCTTCTTCCCCCCTTTCCCCTGCCAACCGACACCTCCCTGCCACCCTATGTCCTCTCGCCGGCCAGCCACATGCCCCCTCTCTTCTCCCTCTTCTTTTTCTTACCCTCACCAGCCTTCATTCCCTATAATTTTTGAGGCCTTTCCTTCTTCCCCGAGCCTCTTCTCTCCTTTCTCTTCCTTCCCATTCTTCCTTGTTTTTCTTGCTCGCCGCCGCCAACCGCCATTCCAACCACTGTCCCAACCCCTTGCACCGCCTTCTACCACCACCTCCTACTGCCTTGCACCATCATGCCACCCCCTCGAGCCCCTACAGCTCCTCCCTTCTCCACCTCTTCTTTTTCTCTCCACTTTTCTCCCTTATTGCCAAGCCACCTGCAACCGCCCCGTTCACCGCCGTCCGGCCACCTCTGCCGCCACCCAACCCACCATTCGACACCCTGCAACCCTCTCTACCACCACCATGCCTTAGTTGCTCGAAAACATCCCTTGCACCCCTCCATATTTCCCTCCTCTTTTCCTTCCTTCTCAGCCTCTCCACCTCGACCCACCTCGGCAGCCATCTTCGCCGCCTTGCTACCGCCGGGAAACCATCCTTAGCCACCACCTACACCCCCTCTTCACTCTTGCACCATTCCCTTGCCTTGAAACCTCCCCCATCTACCTCCTTTTCTAGCCTAAAGTCACTAAACAAGCCATCTCTCCTCTCTTCTATCTCACCCCTTTCGACCCTTTTATTCACCGTTATTTTGCATGTGGCTCACGTTGTTCATGCAGCGTGAGCTCCTACTTGATTTGGAAATCTATTATCTAAATTTTGAGGTATATTAATAATTAAATCTATTATCTAAATTTTGAGGTATATTAATAATTAATTAAAGTGTATTATTATTAAATAAATTTGTTTTATAAAGTTTTATCCTTTAATTTATTACTTCTAACCTAATAGTTATTGATATTATTTTTAGGTGTTGAGTTGCTAATTAAGCCTTGAATCCTTAACCGGGATACCGGTAAGGTTTGATTTTTGCGGGATTAAGGTAATCGTTAATCCTCACTTAAATGCATGGAAAAACGTATAATAGCACATTAGGGATTTTAGTATGATTTTATGCATGTTTTGTGTTGCCTAATATTATATATATATATATATATATATATATATATATATATATATGGTTGCTTATATTGATTGATAAAAAGACAAGAAAAGAAAATTATGATAGCTTTTATGCCATGTGTAGAGATGATACTTAAGGAACAAGTTTGATATTTGATGGAAATGTTAAATTCTTGTCTATGATATATTATGTTGATAATGCATGAGTAATATTATTGTCTAAGGGTATTTTAGTAATACGCTTATGTAAGTATGTGATATAATATATGTAGTTGCTAATGAAGATTATATTGAATAATGACAAGTTGGTGGCGTTAAATGATAAGAATGAAGTGCTAATATTAGTATTTTATGTAGTGGTGGTAAATTCATAAAAGTGGTGTAATAAAGGGGTTAAGTGGAAATTTTATAAGTAAAATGGGTATTTTGGAAATTTTATAGTAAAGGGGTATTTTGGTAATATTGAAAGAAAGGGGTAAAAGGTGATTTTGTAAGCAAAAGGGTATTTTTGTAATTTCAAAAGAAATGGGTAAAATGATAATTTTATAAGTAAAAGGATAAAATTGTGAGTTGGGAGAAAGAAGGGTATTATGGTAATTTTCCTAATAAATTCTTAATTATCTATAATTATTAAAAATAGGGTTTTAGGGCATTTCAAATAGGCCCTGTGAATTTGAGGTACATAAACTGAATTTGAGATGGGCAACCAACAAATTCCTTAACTTCTTGAGTATTGATACTATCCCCTTGTAGTTTTTCTTGACTATTCATTCCCATGTTAAAATCTCCCATCATGAGCCATTATGAAGATATAGGTGCAGACTGGATGAGCCACTACCATAAATTCTTTCTCCCAGTACCTTTGTTAAAGGCATAGATGAAAGAAGCATAAAAATTGAAGTTTGCACTTGTAGAATGTGCTATAGTGAGGATTCCTTGGTCTATAGTTGAGATTTCTTCTATTAATAAAATATTAGGGTCCCCAGAAACCCACACTCGACCATTATAATGAGACAAATTATTATTAATCCAATTCCAATTGGGCATGATCCTACTACATATATGCATTACATTACCTTCCTTTATTCTACTTTTAAGCAAACCAACTAAACTATACTTATTTTTTTTACACGAAACGCGAACATCCTTTTGCTTAAGGGGATAATTAATCCCTATCACATTCCAATAGACTATAATCATGACAATTGGATGTGGAAATCAGGGAGGTAGTGGAACCCCTTTGATCTTCTAGTCACCAACTTCCATCCATCCTGACAAGAAAAGTCTTCCATAAACTCTAATTCATAAGGGTGTAAATCATCAGTAACTGGATCAATTGTAGTAATTGATCTTGTGATAGGTATACCTATTCTAGAAGGTTAAAGAGGAGGGGAAACCTATGGATCAGACAGAGAAGTGCTAGTCTGTGCCAAGTTGGTAGAAGAACTAGGTTCTTTAGGTATGGATTCAACTGGACTCTAAGTAATCTATGTGTTTTTCCTCTTATCATTGACTATCACCCATTGAGTTTGATGGTGCTTAGGGAAATTCTTAATGGCTTTAGTAGGGAAAGAATCTAAGTTATGGTCACTCTTGTGGAAGATGTGATAATAGTTAGGCTTCCACTCAAAAAGAACATGTTGTTCATAGAGTGAACCATCGAGCTTCTTAATAAGAATGGATTATGGGAAAGGTATATGTGTATCCACTTCCAACAAGACCCTGGAAAATGAGATCCTCTGTCTGTTTGAGGTTATAGGATCCATCTCTATAGGCTTATTATGACATTTGTAGACCTTACTAAGAGAGTTAACATATCACATTGACAAAGGGAGGTTGGGAAGCTTGATCCACAAAGGTAAAAATTGGAATTCCTCCCTCCTAAATGTGAAATTTGGGAACTATCTCTTGAGGAGGATAGGTTTTACATTGATCAACCAAAACCATACATCTAGGATAGTCATACAATCCTCCTCTTTATGAAAGCAAAAAGAACATATCCATTCTTATGCATCACAATTCGAGGGGGTGATACATGGGACCAATTTTCATAAACAAAATTTTGTAATAATTAATAGGATGGTCTTATACCACACACCATGACCACCAAGGAGAATTACCAGGTTAAAGATTCATCATCTAGGTCCTTGGCTAAAATTTCAGCCGTAGCTATACCATTCATCAGAATAGGGGTTCATAAGAGAGTTTAGTAAGATGTTTAGGGCATCAATTGACACGGACTATATCACTCCACTTGATATTAGAATTTGGTGGATCCACAATGTTCGTATTCAATGGTTCTATTTTAATTGAAAGCTGAATTGATTCCAGATTTAGATCTTGCACAGGCACAGTTTGCGTAGAATCGACCAACATAGTTAAATCATCTGTTTGTTTGGGGCTCACAAGATTAGGAACCTCTAGCCTCATGTCCTGTTTGTTAAAGGATGCTGATGAGTGTGACGCCAGTGCAGGGAACTACCATGGAGAAAGCATTTTCTTCTTCACCATGGTTGGGCATGTAGGAATTGAAGGAAACCTACATCGCGCTAGGTATAATTTTTTACTTATTCTAATGCTATCATCGATGTGTAAAAATTTCTTATAATAATTTGTTATATAAGTGCAACTCTTAGAACATTTTCCATTATGATTGGTGAATGTGATGTGGAGGGTATTTCATGATAGTAGTGTCTCAAAATGGATGACAGCATATCAATAAAGTTTTGAAGTATGGTTAAGATTAAATAATGAAGGCATACATCAAACGAAACTAATTCTTTTATCGTTAGATGAACCATAATATGGGTTTGAATGATTTGATGTTCCAATGTCATTATATTTTTTATATTTAAATTTTAAAATATGTAAGCAAAACATGCATCAATGTTTGGATTGTTATCACATGCATCAATGTTTGAAAACATAAGAAACAAAAATCATACATATTGGATATACCACTAAACAAAACATACATAACAAATCAAGCACTATAACACAACTACCCCTGCAACCATACCCACGCTCTCTTATAGTAACTCTTAACTAATAAAAAATGGTTTCAATACAAGCTTGTTATTGCTCATAATCTGAGTGTGGTTCACTCCTCCAATGCATACAATGGATAGTTGCTAATGTATCAACAAGATGCCTATCAACTATAATTTCATCATCCTTGTTACGTTACAGTAACAAATGTTGCTCCATCATTTCTAACATATACCTATGAGTCACTCTAACATACTGAAATGCTCCGAAAATTTTAATTTTAAAAAATATAGTTAAATAGGACTTTATTAGGAAAATTATTTAAATAAATTAATTTTATTAATATAAAAGGAGAATTAATTAGGGTAAATCAAGAAGAAATTTATAAGTATTTAAATTAGGAAAAATTTGGGTATTTTAGCTAATTAAGGATTTTATTTTTGGACATTAATTAAATAAATTATTTTTTTTAAATAATAAGGAGAAAATAGTTTCAAATATATAGTAATTTTATAAATAATTTAATTGGAGAAAATTAGGCTGTTTTGCTAATTAAAATGGAATTTATGAAAAATCTTTTAAAAATCCTAAATTAGACTAAAAAGGGATTTAAATATTATTATTTTTAAATATTCCAAATATTCTTTTTAATTTAATTAACCCAACCCACTATTTTTTCTCTTTTCATTTTTCCTTTTTCCATTTCATTCTTCCTTTTTCCTTTCTTTTTCTTTCTTCTTCTTTTCTTTTTCTTTTTCTCCTTCCCCGACATAGACCAGCCCCGCAGCCCAAGTCCTCCCTCCCTCCTTCCTTTCCTTTGGTGTGGCCTAGCCCACGTAGCCATCCCCTTCTCTCTCCCTCGCCGAGCTGCGTTTTATATCTTTTTCCCCTAAAACATTGCATCTCCCCCTGTTCTAATGACCACGTCCGACCGGCCTGGTCCACCTCTCTTTTCTTTTCTTTCTTTCTTCCCCGAACCACCTAGTCCCTCACCTTTCTTCTTCTTCTTCCTTCGCACCTATCATTCCCGTCATTCGACCTACAACCGTCTGAAGCTCCCGCCGCCGATCTCGCCTCTTTGACCGGCCGTTCTCCTCCCTTTCTCTTCTCTCTATTTTGGTGACTTCCTTGACCTACCCCATCTCTCTTCCTTTTTGTACATGATCACTTTTCAGCCAACCAATCTCTGACCCGAAAATTACTACCACCGGCCAACCATCGCCCCCGGCGAACCCTAACCCTACTTGCTTACCCCCTAGCAACTCACAGAACCCTACCTTCTCTTCTTTTCTCTATAACTACCCCCTTACACTACCCTATATTGAGTTTTTGATCTCCTACCCAGAAATCTTCCTTGTGCGCTGCCGTCGTGCACCGCCACCTTTAGCTGCGCTACCACCCCCATTTTGTCCCTCCCCTTCTATACAACCATAAAAACCCCAACTCCCACCTCCATTCTACTTATCCTTTTTCCAACCTTCAACTTTTACCCTTTTCTTCTCTTTTTCCGGCCACCGCCACCGCCGCCATCCACCACCGTTGGTGCCGCCTATCATTACCAGCCTAAGGTTGAACCCTAGACCCTCTCAACCCTTCTCCCTATTTTTACAAGCCTTAATTTATTTGATTTCATTTATTTGAATATAAATACTACTACTACTACTAATACTACTACTACTATTATTATTATTATTATTATTATTATTATTACTACTACTACTACTACTACTACTACTACTACTACTACTACTACTACTACTACTACTACTACTACTACTACTACTACTACTAATGTTTTTATTATTTTTTTTGTTGAGGGCTGAAGCCCTATTGTATTTTTATTTTGATTTTATTATTATTATTCTTATTATTTCCGTTATTACTATTATTAATATTAATATGTTATTATTATAATTATTATTATTAATATTATTACTATTTCAAAATTGTTATTAGTATTATTCCATTATTATTATTAAAACTATTTTACCATTAGTGTTGATATTATTATTATTATTGTTATTGTTATTATTATTATTATTATTATTATTATTATTATTATTATTATTATTATTATTATTATTATTATTATTGCTATTATTATTACTATTATTTTTTTAATGTTAGTATTATTATTCTATATAGGGTCGAAACCCTATTGTGCCTATTTAAATTTTAATAGTGGTAGTAGTAGTATTATAGATATCAAGTCTTATTATTATTAGTATTAATAATATTTTATCAGTAGCATTTATTATTCTTATTAGTTTTATTATTATTATTATTTTTTAATAAGTTTATTATTATTTAATGTGGGGTAGAAACCCTACTTCATTTTATCTTCAAATATTATCCTTACTACTATTACCATTATGATTATTATCATTTTTTCAATATTATTATGGTTTTATCATTAGTATTATTACTATTTCATCATCATTATTATTACTAAGTTTTATTATTAAAGTTACTAATATTATTATTGGTATTATTTTGGTAAAGTGACCGAAACCCTTATTTCACTATGTTTTTGAGTAATGCCCTTTTTATTATTATTGTTACTATTTTATTATTCTTGTTAATATTAATATTGATATTATTTTTGGTATTTTTGCTATTATTATTTTAGTATTTTATCAAAAGCCTAGTTTTAGAATAAGTTAGCATTTAATAGTATTTTTGGTAGGAGGGAATCTAATTTTAGCTTTTTCCTCATATAGGTGAGACCAATTAAAGTCCTAAGGATGCGTAGGAGTGTGCTCCAAGACCAGTGTTGTTTTAGATAAGGGAGTACTAAGGCCGTTTGTGTAATTATGTGCTTTATATGCTATGCATGCCATGTGATGTGAATTATAATGTATTTTATATGTATTGGTATGTCTATCATATGTGCAGCATGATATGGAGTTAAGGTATAATCGTACATTAATTTGTGGCATATGTATTATGTGTTGGAGTTGTGATATTATTATATGGTGTGGCTCATAAGACATGCATGATAGGGTTTATAAAATAAGATGAGAGTGTCATAATGTTTGCATGGAATTGGGGGTTGGCATGGAGTTAATGTTTGCATGGAGTTAATGTTTGCATGCATGGTGGTATTAGGGTTCGCATGGTGGTATTAGGGTTTTGTATGGAGGTGTTAGGGTTTGTATGGTGGTATTAGGGTGCATGGTAGTATTAGGGTTCACATGGCAGTATTAGGGTTTTGCATGGAGGTATTAGGGTTTGCATGGTGGTGTTAGGGTTTGCATGGGAGCTAGGTTTTACGTGGAGCTAGGGTTGCATGGGAGTTAGGGTTCACGTGGAAGTTAGGGTTGGTGATTGGTTCCATGGTATGGTGTGGTCAACTAAGGTTTGGAGGATAAGAATAGTAGGAGGCAGTCATGCATGTCTGGGTCAAAGCTTGTGAATATAAGATACTTAATATATTAATTACTTAAAGTGGAAGATATTGAGATGGGACCAGCCGATCCACCAGTTAGGAATAGTGGTTAGGGTTTTTACCCTATATGTGAGCGATCCACCAGTTATAATAGTAGTTAGGGTTTTACCCTATATGTGACCGATCCACCGGTTATAATAGTGGTTAGGGTAAGATGATCTATATGTGACCAGCCCACCAGTTATAATAGTGGGGGATCCCGATCTCAATGAAAATAAATTAGAGTTTTGCTAAGGTAAATAAAAGATACTAATTACTTACAGTGTAACACTATGCGAGCAGGAGCCGAACTGATCCACCGGTTAGGAATAGTGGTTAGGATTTTTACCCTATGTGTGACCGATCCACCGGTTATAATAGTGGTTAGGGTTTTTACCCTATGTGTGATCGATCCACAGGTTATAATAGTGGTTAGGGCAGGATGTTCTATGTGTGACCGGCCCACCGGTTATAATAGTGGGGTGTTCCTGTACTCGCATAGATTTTATAAAAAGCATGGTGTGAATCAATTTTTGATAAGAAATTAACTGAGTAATTAATCCGGATTATAAATGGGCCTTTATGTATACACCTGAATGATTGTATGATAGTATGATCATGTTGGTCTTTATGATCTTTTATTCTTATGCATGGTTTATGTGATTTTATGTGTTGGCTTTAGTGCTCAGTTACCTTCCTTAGTACGTAGCATACTGATCACCCTTTTCATAGGTGCTGCTCATTCCCATGAGTAATAGTGTAATCCCCCAAAATTTTAGAAAACCAATAATTTAATAAATAATTTTTATCTGAAATAAATTAGCTTTTAAAATTACCTAACTTAATTAATTTGTGGATTTTAGAGTATGTAAATTTGGATAAGAGTATTTAATAAATTAAAAATAAATATTTTTCTATTTATCATATTGTTTTATTTAAATAATTTTCCAAACTAATATTTTACCAACTTTATCCTTTTTAAACTATAATATTAGATTATAATAAATGAAATTATTAAATTAAATAATTTACCAAGAATATTATATTTTATGATTTTATAAATTTAATTAAATTACTTTTCCTATTTTTTTTTCTCATCCCCCTTTTTCCCTTTTTCCTCTTTCTTCTTTTCCTTTTTCTTTTTTTCCTTTTCCCTCGGGATGCCTCGCCAGGCCAGCCCTCCTTGCGCATTGGGCCAGGCCGCTCCTTCCTCCCTTCTCTCCCTCGCGCACCACCCAACACACTCAGCCCCTCTCTCTCGCGCACACTTGACCCGACTGGCTTCCTTTCTTTTTACCTTGGACCGGTCGGCTTGCCTTCTTTCCTCTCCCCCGACCGGCCGCCACAACCTTCCTTTCTCCTGTCTTCTTCTCCCCAGGCGTCGACAGCCGCCCGACCACCTACAGCCGTCGCCCGACCACCTGCGACTGCCGCCGCCTGCCACTGCATCTGCCCCTGCTACTCCCTCTCTCTACCCTGTCCTCTTCTCCCCTATTTCGAGCCAAGCCACCCCTATACCCTATCCATGGTGGCAGATCTCTCCTCCCCGTCGCCACCCTCTCCCTGCCACCCTACCGCCTCCCTACCACCCTATGCCCTGCCATCTACCCCCTTACCCTCCCTCTTCTTTTTTCTTCTCCCCGTCGTCCATTTCCCTGCCCATTTTCGAGCCATCTTCCTCCCCCAAGCTCCCTCCTCTCTCCTTCCTTCTTTCCATTTTTTTTCCTGTTTTCTCTCTACTCCACCGCTGTCCGCCGCTCCGACCGCCGCTCCCAACCCCTACGCCGACTCCTGCCACCACCCCTTACTGCCCTGCACTCCCACGCCGCCCCTTGAGCCCTACACTTCCTCCCTCCTCCACCCCTTCTTTCTTTTCTCCCCATTTTTCCCCTTATCGCCAGCCATCTTCACCGCCCTGCCTCCGCCGTCTCCGCCGCCTTCTGCCGCCGTGAAACCATCCTTAGCCACCACCAACACCCCCTCTTCACTCCTGCATCCTTACCTTGCCTCCAAACCTCCCCCAACTACCCTCTTTTCTAGCCCAAAGACCTCAACCCGAAAATGGCTCATTTTTCTTCCTTCGCCCCTCTTCGAGCATTTTCCCCTCTCATTTATGCATGACACTCACGCTGCTCATGAAGCGTGAGCTTTCCCCTTGTGTTGGAATTTGTTTGGAAAATTTTTGAGGTATATTGATAATTAATTAAAGTTTTTATTAAATGAATTTCTTTTATAAAGTCTTATCCTTTTTATTTCCTTATTTCTAACACAATAATGATGGATATTATTTTTAGGTGTTGAGTTTCTAATTATGCTTGGTAAGATTTGATATTTTACGGGATTAAGGTAATCGTTAAACATCCCTTAAATGCATGGAAACGTATGCTAGCACATTAGGAAATTGATTATGATTTTATGTATGTTTTGTGAGCCAAGCATGATATAAAAATGGTTGTTTACATTTATTGAAAGAAAAACGGAAATGCATGATAGCTTTGTGCCATGTGTAGGTATGATAATTAAGGAAAAGGTTGATTGTTGATAGAAATGTTAAATGCTTGTTTATGATGTATTATGTTGCTAAGGCATGAATGATATTATTGTCTAAGGGTATTCTAGTAATTATGGTTATGAAGTATGTGATCTAATGTATGTAGTTGCTCATGAGTATTATGTTGATTAATGACAAGTTGGTGGAATTAGATGAAAAGAATAATATCATTGTTTTATGTAGTGAGGGTAAATTCATAAAAATGGTGAATAAAGGGGTTGAGTGGAAATTTTATAAGTGAAAAGGGTATTTCGGTAATTTTATAAGTAAAAGGGTAATTTAGTAATTTAAAAAGAAAGGGGTTAAATGATAATTCATAAGTAAAAGGATAAAATTGTAAGTTGTGAGAAAGAAGGGTATTATGGTAATTTTTGGAGAAAAGGGTAAGAATGGTAATTTTGGAAGTAGGGGTAAAATAGTAATTTTGGATGAAGGAGGGCATTATGGTAATTTTTCAAGTGAAAGGGCAATATGGTAATTTTGAAAGTAAAAGGGAAAAATAGTAATTTCATAAGTAAGTGGTAATATGGTAAATTTTATAAGTGAATGGCGACATGGTAATTTTGTAAGTGACGGGTATTATGGTAATTTTGTGAGTAAAAGGTTAATATGGTAATTTTGGAAAGGAAGGGCAAAATGGTAATTTGGTAAAGAAAGATAAAAATGATAATTTTGGATGTAAAAGGGTAAGATAGTAATTTGGAAAGAAAAGGGGTTTTATGGTAATTTTACAAGTAAAAGGGGTATGGTGGTAATTTTCATAAATAAAATGATATTATGGTAATTTGAAAGTAAGGGGTAGAAGGGTAATTTTGTAAATAAAAGGATATTATGGTAAACTTGGGAGTAAGGGGGTAACTTGGTAATTATGATAACGACAAAAGATAATTTAGTAATTAAATTATGATTGTAGAAGGGCAATTGGATAAGTATGATACTAGAGAAGGGTAATTTGGTAAATTAACCAATTAAAGGGCATTATGGTAATTTTAATAAAGGAGAAGGGTAATATAGTAATTATAAATATGGAGAAGGGTAAATTAATAATTATGATTATGAAGAAGGGTAAATTAGTATTGGTAATTATGAAGAAGGGTGATTTGGGATTCATGATAGTTAAAAAAGGGTAAAATGGTAATTAAAATAATTGAGAGGGGTAAAATGGTAATTATGATAAAGGCGAAGGGCAATTTAGTAATTTATCCAACTCAAGGGCAATTTAGTAATTATAATAAAGGAGAAGGGCGAATTGGTAATATAACCAACCAAATGGGAAATATGATAAGTATAGCAATTATGAGGGGTGGATGGTGATTTAAAGAGTGTAGGGGGTAATCAGGTAACCTAAACCGTATAAGGGGTAAATTGGTAATTATGAGGGGTTAGCTTTATGCACCAGTACGACCAGGGTACCTTTGTGTCCTTGGGTTCGTGGTTGAAGGGTACTGTGTAGCTAATATGCACCGGTACGGCCGGTGTACCTTTGTGTCCCGGGTTATTGATCTCCCATTCGAGGCAAATAAATATAATTGATGTGATGATTAAAGAAAGGAAAGATACTATATTTGAAAGTGGAATATTAATGAGCCGGGCCAAATGATTTATGATATTGAGTACCGGTCCACCGGTTATAATAGTGGCCAGGAGCGTTGTGCCCTAGATGATGATTCTTTATATATCCCAATCCACCGGTTATAATAGTGGCCAGGAGCGTTGTGCCCTGGGTGATGATTCTTTATAAATCCCGGTCCACCGGTTATAATAGTGGCCAGGAGCGTTGTGCCCTGAATGATGATTTTATATATATTCCGGTCCACCGGCAATAATAGTGGGGGTCCCGAGCTCAATAAAACCAGTTATATATGTGAATAAAATTATGGGCAAGTACTAATTACTTATAGTGGAACAGTGGCTTAAGGCCTGATTGTTTTGAGTTACATTATGACATGGCTTAAGACCATAAGTACCGATTGTTCGTAACGATACATTAATATGCTATGGGAATGTTAATGGTGTGAATTTATTATATATGTATGTAGCTTGTTTCATGTGTTACATTGCGGGCCTTCTTTTAAGTGGGACTTTAAAGGGTTACTCAGTACCGTAGTAATGAAGGGTTCCATTCGTGGAGCCCCTGCCTATTCAATGGGCAGTGTCCCTTGCAGGTCTTTTCAGGTGCTACTCAAGTGGGAAACGGGAAAGAGAGTAAGGTCTCATCCAGAACTACTAGGGTTTTTCTCTCTCTCTTTGAAATTTATGGTTTTAAATGTATATGTTGATATTGTAACCACCATTGGTGGATTTCATCCTTGTAAACGTTTGGTATGCTACTCTGATTTAAGTATGTTGAAATTCTTGCAAATTATATTTCATTTTCCTTTAGCCTTAGCACTTAGTACTGGAACGGTATGAGTGAACCGGTCTGGTACTAAGTGTGGCAGTAACACTCCCAAAATTCACGGTTTATTAATTTGCTTCCGCTAGTTTCCTTTTAATTAACAAAATTTTTCAGTAGTGAATTTTGGGGGTGTTACAAATAGGCCCTTCTGACTTTGTGCAGGTGGGTGAGACATCCAGTGGGGCTGAGTATTGAGCATGTTTTTGGCTTAAGGTTCGAGAGTGACGTGGTTGTTTCCCTCTTCTTGTTATTTTATCTCTCTTCTGTTATTTCTCTTTGTATTGGATTTACCCTTTTTGATTCATTAATTGTATTGAGTATTTTAAATAAACCTTTTATCGATTGTAAGATTACTCCCTTCGAGGAGTTTTGATTTTGCACTCTGATTTCTATCTTATTATTGATTATAAACTTTTATGCGTACTCTGATTTCTATGTTATGATATTTTTAAGGCATTTTATGAACTCTCGGTTTAAATGTGAAAATAATCTTTTTAGCCTTAGCAATTGGTACTAGAACGGTTGGAGTGAACCAGTCTGGTACTAATTGTAGTGGTAGCATCCCTAGAATTCACAAGTTTTAAATTTTAAATTCTTCCGCTTTAAAAAAAAGTAGTGAATTTTGGGGTGTTACACAAACCAATCTATGTAACCAAGAATTGTATTCTATAGTTACAATAGTGGGGCTCTAAAAATATATGGTTCAAGTAGGTGTACATGTCGCGCACTCCATTGAGCAAGCTTACGATGATAATAAACTTTATACATCCTCTTGTTGAGTCTTCTATATGCCTTTCCTATTAACCTAGTAAGGTCATAGGAGATCATGTAATATCCCATTTTTAGAAACCTTAATTTAGATACCCTAATTATAAAATTAGTAATTATGTTTAATTAAGTTTGATAACTGTTGTGAAGATGTTATATATTAAATATATTATATTATGTGTATTATTATGGAAAAATAGATAAAATTTTAATTAGGTTAAAATTTGGATAGAATTGAGTTATTAGTTTTATCCCTAGGTTGCACATTAACATGTATTTGTTTTACCTTGGAACCCTAGCTTTGCTAATAGGATATTTTCCATCAGTGTGGTTACTCTAACTAGCAACCTTACCTTATTTTATCTTTATTTTCATTCTCCTCCCCTAGTGTAACTTTCTCTAACACACCAACTTTCCCCTGTATATCCCACCCGTTGTTTCCTCGCACACCATAGGCTATATAAGCCTCCCTCTTCCCTCATTTTGGTGTTTTTGATTTATTCCAAATAGACCAAATCTTCCCTTTTTCTTCCCTATGGTTTGCCCTAATTCTTCCCCATCAATCCTTGAGTTTTAGCACCACCATTGCGGCACCCCAACACCACCTTTTTGTTTCTCCTCATACCGCCCAACTCCTTGTGCGCAACCTAACATTACATCCCCCTTCCTAAGTGAGAAACTAACATTACACCCCCTGGCAGCGTGAGTACGGTAGCGTGAGTAGCTCATGTTGATTGCCTTTTGTTGCATCCAAACCTCATGCAGATCACCCATTTTTTGCACATTACCTTCATTGCGGGAATACCTATTTTTGCCTCCTCTTTAATACATGAAAGCATATCGTTCTACCCCCCTTAATTGTGTGAGACATCCACAATGCCCCCTCTGCTTACATGATCTTTACACGTTGCTCTACCTTTAGTTTCATGACTTTGTGCCACAACTCTACCCTTCCTGCATGACCTTTTAACACAACCCTCCCCCTCCTTACATGAGATTATGTTGTTGTTATATGCCCCTTATGTGAAGACCTCATGCTGCTAAGCCTTGGCAGCATGAGCTTCTCCATTTTTCTATCCTTAGTGAAGTTGTAATATCACATAGCTTGATATGGTCACTTTCTTGTTGTTTTAGTTAATGGTTACTACTTAGTTGCTAACATGATTGTTTAGTTTGATTTAAGGAGCTTGAGGAGGTTTAAGTGGAGACTAGCTGGATTAATTATTATTTTTTTGCCTTATTTATTTTGCTTTATCTTGGAGAAGAGGTAATCATATGGTTCTACTAAAATGGGAACCCATGTGGTGACACATATAGGTTTGTTATGATGCTAGAATAGGTTATATGCATGTGGAATTTTGAAAGTATATATGTACATGTATTACACCGAAACCTTATCATAACAATAATAATATGCAAGTGTTATAAAAGTTGTGAATGTTGAATGCATGATCTTAAATGAATAGCATATGTTCGACTTATTATTAAATATGAAAGGTAATTATGTATAATATGTAAAACAATTAATGTATGTATGTATAAGGTTTTTCTAAAGTTTTTAACCTTGCTAAGATATTATGTTTATGACATGCTAAATCTTCCCTGATTATTGATGCATGTTTTAGATAGGGTTGGTGTAATATGGTATGATAATACACATGCACGATTAGGGATAATTTGTGAAACTTATTATTCACATGTTCTAGGGTTAGTAATGTATTCTTGTATAAACCATGATATTATATGTTATCTTAATTATTTAAGCATGCTATAATGTGTATGCATGTGTTGCATGGAATTTATGACACATTAAAAGCATATGACTAGGGTTTTCATGCATAATTTGTGAAATTCATACACTAGGAAAATATAGCTAATTTCTAAGCCCTAAAAATTACCTACATGCTAAAATGTTGTAAATTATTATCTTTTATCCTTTTCGTAAAAAATTATCATTATAATTAATTTTTTTTATGAAATTAGATAATAATGATGAAGCAATATAATTAAGTGTTGACTTTTACTTTTTACCATTAAGGTTGACTTAGATAATTAAAAAATAAAAGAAAAATGGTTTAACTATGGAAATGAAAATCATCGTACAATATGTGATGTTTGTGATCACCTTATTAAGATATTAATATTTAAAGTAGAATACATTGATATTTGCAAATGGTTGCTCTTTAGGGTTAGCTACCCTAGAGACGAGTTAAAAGTCATCGTTTTGGTTTAGTGGTTTCGCCGGATGCCTCAAAATTACAAATAAGACTCTAGTCTACTCTATAGGTAACCTACGAGCCCTATAGAGGGTATCAATACTTAAGGATAAGGTATCCTAGGATAGGAGGATATTGCGTTTATTTGTTGCACCGGTATAACCGTAGTACCTATTTACTTATGTATTACAAGTTAGAAGGATATTGTACTATCTTACTATGCAATTATGACTAGTGTAATGTTATTTCTATGGATTTTTTATGAATCCCCTCAAGTAATTAAAAATGGAAGTAGCTATAGTATAAGAATTAAAATGGATTGTTGTAGGTCATGGTTTGGTTTCCTCAATACGCTGCTTGGTTTTGGTATGTTGGTTTGATAATTCTGCCCATGTATTGTTTCTATTTGGTATATTGGTTGTTATTTATCTTAATTTTTTCCTCATCATGTTATAAATGAAATAGAGGTGGTTATTATAAAGGACCATAATTATGGTTCTTATTTTCCTCTTTATGAGTTACCCTTAGTATAATTGGATTATTGTAATAATCGTAGTATGCTTAAGTTGGTGTGACAAGCATGTGGCTTCTGGTATGATATGAGTTATAGTATTAATATGGCACTAGGATATGGTTTGTACTATCTAGTATGTTATGCCATAATACTTTATGTTACCATCTATGTGACTCATGTGACCTCTACATGCTAGTGTTGTGTAGTGGTTTACTCATTACCATTGTATTGATAGGCTTCATTTTATGGTCCCTTTCTATATTTCTTATTTTATTAAATTGTAACTCAATCTTTTATATTATTAGATAATGTTAATCTAAAATGAAATTTATATTTTGTTCCCATGATCTTTTTATTTATTAACTTATGTAAAATAGCATTTTAGCCTTAACACTTAGTGTAAGAATGGTAGAGGATACCAAAATTATACTAAGTGTGGCGGTAATACCAATTATTTTGTAATTAACACTTTTGCAAAATGAAAATTTTAATTAGGTAAATATTTTGGTGTTACAAATCAATTGTGTAAACCTAAACTAATGATTGACTCACTCTAGCATATGTGGTTATACAATACCCACACAATGTATATTACCGTGAAACAGTTCATAGGACAATCACTCCTTACATTTGTTACCTTGTAAAGATCCATGTCACTTGTAATAAAAGTACTATACTAACTTCACTATAAAAACTATAATAATCATTTAAGAATATTTTAAGTTGAATGAGTATACCATTCTCACGACACATGGAATCAATTATCCTTCTATAGTATCGTAGCATAAAATGGGTATTGTCAAAAGATCATTTACACCATCATCTATAACAACAAGGTGTGCGAGAATCCCAATCACACTTGATGCAACTGAAGTCAGGTAAGTGCTCATATATCCAAGTCTCATAAGATACATGTGTTAGAAATAGAAGTAAATGATCAATAAATGTATTATATAGATGAGAGTCACAAAATTACATGAAACAAAGTTACATATTAGGATATTTGAGTAGATTTTAATCTAGATGCTATACTAAGTTATCTATATAAAAGAGTGAGTAAATTCATTCCCCATGCATAGTCTTTGAAAACCATGATATCATATAGAATTAGAAGCCAACAAGGGTTGACTTGATGGATGACTTATCCACAAATAACGACATGTCGAGCAACCATCGTAGTTATGCAATAACTTTACTATCCCTTGGTAACCAGTTTGATGCAAATAGGATATGAAGCATTAAGAATTCCATTCTACTCCCTTTAATAATCACCATTACATCCTCCTTCATATAAAATAGGCCAACTAATACATATATCACTTGCGAATAAGCCTCATCTATATCACTTGCATATAATGTATGACCATAAATGTTAAGTCTTGATATATGTTGCACATCTAAAAGGGTGATGGTTAACTCACCCCATGACATATGAAAGAGGTTAGTTTTTAGCTACCATATCTCTACAAAGGAGGATGTGATAGGAAAATCCACATATAGAAAAATTCAGGTCATCAGATTCTCCAATCTAATACCACAAACTTGGATAAATTAGTCATCATCAATGGTACTCATTCAATTATTAAACTTCTTTTGTCTAGTGTGAACCCTCAAAACTTCGTGATCCTAAACAATAAAATAGACAAATATAAGGAATGCATGATACTTAAAAAAGGAAATAATAAATAAAGTGATATATTTTTTTAACTTATATTTTCAAACAATATATTCAACGTACTATGACCACCAAAGCTTGGGATCAAACTAGAGTCCCTTTGACCTCCAGGACATAATCCAACCAAGTATCAGTCATCCATTAGATGTATGTCTCATTCATCTATTCCTACATCATCATCTATGTTGTCATGACCACCATCATCACCTTCAGCTTCATTTATAGGTAGTGGACAATATACACTGGTCGAGGAGGATGGATAACATATGCTAACTGAGGATTATGGACCACTAAAGGATTATTAACCCGCTATTATCATTTATCTATGATGTAATCTAGAACTACCCTCAATGGCCATGTTATAAATATCACCCATGAGCCGAAGATGATCGAACAATTGCATCGGTTGTAAATGATGGAAGACCTATGTAGTCTATGAATGTCGATATAGTAGGAAACTCATAATCAAGATTAGCTTGTGTCTAAGCTTCGTCTTAGACTTGCTTTGGGGTTTTTTCATGTAACAACCTTGTACATTTTTTGTTGTGTCATAGTCCATTAATAAAATATTTTTTAATATTGGTTAAACTCATCAAAGTCCGTTGTGGTGCTTGTTTAGTTTCATTTCTATGATGAGCTAAAGTGGTGACTCTACGACCCTCGGTTCTATCTAATGTCTTTCCTTACCCATAGTTCAACTAAATTTCAATAATAAAAATACTTCAATTATAATCATGATTATATCAATACCATGCCAACAATATGTTGAGATGTGCATGTACATAAATATACTCAACTTATAATTATATTGAATAAATCACAATTGTGGAGCCAATACATTTGTTCTTTATAATCGGAAATACCAAACTAGCCAAGTGTACGATTCCCCATGTTTAAACTCGCTAAATAGAGGTCTATTTACAATTTTACCAAATACTAATTATTGCACATTTCTAGATCTATCAGTCTCCAACCTAGAGCTAATAATTCTTTATAAACGAAACATTTGTAGATCTATTAGTCTCCAACCTAGATCTACCACTACTTGATATAGATCGAGATAGATCTACCCATCCTCACACTATAAGGCCACAGCTGCACTAGGCGATTACACTGCAAGGTCACAGTTGCGTTAGGCACTCATGTTGCAAAGCCTTATCTATGTGAGCTACTTCCACTATGAGGCTAATGTTGTATGAGATTGTTTCAGTTAGGGATAAGAAAAAAAATTGAATACAAACTAGATCAAATCAAAAATTGGGAAAAAATGCAATTTCCTTACATAAATGCGAATCGGTAAATCTGTGTGAGAGAAGTTAAAGTTTGTAGTGTTATTCTAATAAGGAGATGGGTGAAGGATTCGGAAGACAGAGATGCATGAAAGGGTTGGGGTGATGGCAAGAGAGAAGATGGGTAACAACTACCAATAGAGAGATAGGAAGGATGGAAAGTAGTAGGTAACTAAATAGGTGTATCATAAGTAGCTCAATATTTTATTTTCCATTTAGTAATGGATTTGGCTTCCACAAAGAATCCTTATTTCATGAAAGATGATGAACCTCCTATATTAATAAAGGATTTAAGTGTTTTTTTCATCCTCTTGTGAATTTTGATAAATTATCCATAGTGCTCATCAATCCTTCATTTCAATGGAATGATCATCATTACATTCCTTAGCGATTGCTAGATTGTGATGAAAAAGGAGAGAGTTGTTCATTCATGGAAACACCTTTGGAAAGTCAACAACACTACTTATGCGTTCAACATTCTTCCTGTCAACACCATTTGAATTTCCCCATATCCACTTTTCCATAACAATGATTTCTTACACTTTTATTTTAATAACCTATAAGGAACTGTTCAAGCCTAACAAAAGGTTTTGAGTTCAAGTCATTGAGAATACAATTGCATTTAAGCCCATGACAACAACTATACATTCCTTCTGGTCCATCATGGCTCAAATTAAAAATAGTCAAAGAGTACATGAGCTTTTGAATACCTAATGATATAAGGAAAAAACACTTTCTCTTCACTGTTTGTCAAATTCAGCATTCTCCACATCATCTCTAGACGATCAGCATCCACCTAATAAGATGAGGAAGTTATGAAAGTGTAACTAATAGCAGAAAAACACTAAAACACTTGCCCAAAGCAACAAACAATATCAATGCTCCCACAAGTAGCAAAGAATCGAGGAATAAGAGTGGCATTCAAATGGTAAAGATCTCATGTGATCAAGAATAAAGAAGCTTTGCATGACAATTAAACATTTTATATTTAAGTAGAGAATTTGTACCACCCTCAAGGATATTGATCGTTCCTTGAGTTGTTGGGTTCATGTTATAAGGTAAGGAGGTCTATGAATGTGTTGGCTTGCAAGAAACAAATGATGGAGGTCGAGAGATGGCCTATTGTAACCCTTGTGATGACACAACTCCTAAGATGTCAATCATCAGCAGATAATAGTAAATAATGGATGGTTGTTGCCTACAGAGAAGGCATTAGGATGGTAAACAAGCTAGTTTAGACAAATGATGATGCTAGATATTTTTCTTTTTCTTTTTTGTTTGTCCAACATTTGTTGGAACTATCTTTGATGATTATTGTAAGAAAACTATATCCTCATAAGTACTTTCTCCTTTAATTAATATATACATTATATTTTCTACCAAAAAATAGAGTAAATAATGGTTGGCAAATAGACAAAGAGAACATGAGTTTATTTTATTTTATTTTATTTTATAAGGACCTGAGCCTGATTACAATGGTAGAGATCGAATCTTAGTCTATGGTAATGCCCTACAAGACTAATACCACTTACACTAATTAAGAATGTTTGGATTGAAATAAATCGAAGTGAATTAAATTATTCATCTTAATTCATCCCATTTTGATACTTAATTCATTATTTTGACCTAAGTTAAACTGTTACCCTAATTTACTTTTACTCTAAAATCAAGATTATTCCCAGTAAAAAATTAAATAAATTTTTACTATACATCATTGTAACATACCCCTAAATTAAAATAATTTGAGTAAAGGATAAAAAAGTAAATAAATTTTTATTACAAATCATTAACATTGTCCGTAGATTCCCGTACATTGACTCATATTAGTATTTTAAAATATGTATTCCAATTTTTTTCAATTTTTACTTAAAATAAACTTTTAATATTTACCATTACCTAATTTATTTTGATCTAAACAAACCTAATATTTGGGGATGACAATCAGACCAATTTTACCCGAAATCCAATAGGTTTTATTTATTGAATGTGTAAATAAATATAGATAAACAAATATGGATACATATATGGACGAAGAGGAGAAATATCTGCCGGATTTAGATATGAATATGGGTAAAAAACCCTCAAATTCGTACCCATATCTGCATATATTTCTCCGGTATAAATTTACATTTTTGCATTCATTTATATAACCTTAAGCATATTTTCTAAAGCTAAAAGTAAAAATATGATTAAATTTTAACAATCTAAATATATAATTCTAACATTAAATAATTTTTATTTATACTTAATAAATTTTACCTAAAACCTAAGAGATATTACCCAATGGATATTTAAATAGATATAAATATGAATAAGAATGAGAAAAAAAATATCCACCGAATTTAAATACAAATATAGGTATAAATTTTTTTATCATATTTGAATAACAGAAAAAGATACTTAATCTATACCGGATCCGTTACCATCCCTACTGCTATCCTTAACTAAGAGAGGGCCAACAGGTTAACCGGGCTTTAAAAGTAATGATCTGTTAGAGTGTGCAGGACCAAGGTGCAGTTAGGGTAAAATTATCATTATAATATCTACTACAGCCAAGTATTCGGATCACACTGAATGAAGCAGAGAATCTTCTCCATCTGGGGCCACTAGTGGAAGCTATACCTTTAAGGTATTGTCCATGGCAGACCGGATAAAAATATCCATTTGGAAATTAACAGAAGATGGAAGATAAGTTCCTAAAATTACTTCGGTAAAAAAAAAAGGAAAAAGATTAAAATAATCTGCGTCTTAACGCCCCAGAGAACATATATTTTTAGCATGAAAGGGCGGATAATGAATAAGCAGATCAATTATCCCACAACCAGCAATCTTTTCGAGGTACACCTTCAATTTTTATGCGAGCCATTATTTGAAAATGAGAGCATCCCTCCCAGGGCCAACACCTATATAATGAATAGGGACACCAACTAGCTCTTCTATCCTTTCCACGTAGCGACGTGCAGGCGTGCAGCTTGTGGGAGATCAGAATAGTTTCTCATGGAAGAAATATCACTTTGCCAGCCAGGTAAAACCTCATCTTCCACCTGAAAAAAAAAATGCCGAAGACAAGAAGAAACTAATGAAATAGTTTCTCTAGACTTGTGTGAATCAAGATCACGCAGCATTGAATATTTAGAAATCCGACAGTTTCAACGTCCAGAGGGTAGCACATTGTAAGAAGAATTAGGATCTCAACTGGCTCCAATACACCAAGGCATCTATGTCAACTCATAACGTGCCAATAGTGATAAATCTCATCCAATATCAGAATATGAATGAGAGGAACTAAGCACAAATCTATGCCCCATCATCCATGGTAAAACACTCGGAACAGTTGGGTCTGAAGCTCAGACAATTTCTATGCAACATAATTGAATTTGCAGGCACATGATTGCCTCGTCTAAGAATTTGATAACATCTTAATAACAAAAAAAAATGAATCATGGTAGAAACTTAATTTCTCATTAAAAATTACACAGAATATTCACTCACCTTAAGCTGCTCAAGAACTCGGAGATCTCCAGGAAATGATTTGATTGGTGTCCCATCAATGTCTTTGTATCCAATACCCATCTGAATTCCAGGAAGATCAGATAGCACATCAAGTTTGGTGAGATTAAGAGATGAAAATCCATTTATCTGACAGCAATACTTCAGTGCAACAACATCAAGCCATCCACAACGACGAGGACGACCAGTAGTTGTTCCAAACTCTTATCAAGCAAACCTCAGAAAGTCCCCACCAGCACCCAATATTTCTGTTGGGAAGGGACCGGAACCAACTCTTGTAGTATATGCTTTCACCTGCAGTTTGGAGCAAGCAGGAACAAAACATGTGACAATAGAAAGTTGTGTTACACGGAGACGGAAAGAAATGTAAAAACGTAATTTATTAAAATTTATGAAATGGGTAAAGAAAAAAAATGGTAAAAAAGAAATTTATTTATACACACACACATTATATATATTTTTAAAAAATAGAACAAATCTACTAAAATTAAAAGAGAAAATAAAACAAAAATCCTACAACTACTATCTAGGGCTGTGCAAAAAAACCAAAATCCGAAAAACCGATCCGAAATTTTGGATATCCGATCCGGTTTTTGAAAATCGGAGCGGATATTCGATCCAAATTTGTAGTGAATTATCCGATCCGCTAAATATATCCGGTTTAAGCTTAATCCAATTTATAATCTATTTTTTCTTTCCCATTACAAACATTAACATTTAGTTTCAAACTTTTAAAAAATTTTCGGCACAGCTTACCAGACCTTTGGGCTTGTGGCCACAGCCCACAGGACAGCCCACACAAGACACAGCCAACCGCATGCGCACAGTACCGCACCTGTGTTCTGTGAATCGCAACTTAGCCTCTCAGCCACACACTACACAGTACTACCTACATAAGTTGATGTAAACTATTAATAATTTTTTTATTAAAAAAATTAATCAGATGCTTCCAGTACCAATTACGACACCAAAAAGTTTTTCAAACAAGAAACATTTCCAGGACGTTTTGGGAATGAGAAACGGCACCTTCCGTGCATCGCTGGTGGAGAGCAGTTTTAGTTCTTCACACAGGAAACACAATTTGATTACTTCACAACCGCAATACCAACTTGGGCAAGACTGAATCTGCCAACTAGACCAGCAGGCTCCTATTGACAAACAGTCCGAGACAACATATTCAGTTCTTCAAAGGCTTAAATAAGCTTGACTATAAGCACTCATATCATGCAGACTAATCACTTTATCACTCACACACACAACCAAAGAAAAAAAAGAAAAAAGAAAAAAAAAACTGAAGAGTTTTAAACAGCAACATAATAAAAAACACTTACTACTCCAATAAGATCACCCACAACACGAGGCGCAATTCCAAGACCAGTGCAGATCCCACCAGCTGATGGGCTAGAGGAAGTTACAAATGGATAGGTTCCAAAGTCAATGTCCAACATGGTTGCCTGACCACCTTCAATCAAAATCTTCTTCTTCTGAGATATAAATTCATTTACAACGTGCACAGTATCAGCAATGAAAGGTTCCAATCGTTCTGCAAACCTCTTGTATTTTTCAACTTCTTCCTAAAGCAATTCTGGCCCATGGTTCAATTTTTTGAATCTAGAGACTGATCCGACAATAAAGCCTCAAGTTTTGAAGGAAATGTATCCATGTGTCTGAGATCACCAACTCTTATACCACTCCGGTTTACCTTGCTGGCATAACAAGGTCCAATGCCTCTCTTCGTAGTACCGATAAAGGATTTAGCTAGTTCAGCCTCCCTAAGACCATCAACCTCCTGATGGAAGTCAAACAACAAGTGAGCTCGATCAGATACCAATATCCTACCCTTGCAGGAGACCCCATTAGATTCAAGGCCATCGATTTCCTTAAAAAGTCATGGCAGATGCACCACAATGCCATTTCCCACAATGCAGAGGGTATTCTCATTAAGAATACCGGAAGGAACAAGATGAAGAGCAAACTTCTTGCCCTCTCAGTTGTAGATTGTATGCCCTGCATTTGCTCCACCCTGATTTTCAAATATACCAAAAAGATTTAGGCACAAAAGCAAGATATATACAGCTATTAAACTGCAGAAATGCTTTTTTATTGACAAGAGTCACACATATACATAAACTGTCACCCACATAACTTCATACTATCAGCAAGACACATTATTATCATGAGTAGTAATACTAAGGGACCAGGATGCAACTAATATAAGAAGAATGGAAGGGACTTGGGTATGATATAAGTCTCAGACATTTTCAGCAATTCAATCCTTTCATTTCCTTGCGCTGAACACCATTTCTCTCTTCAGTACGACTCCACTTTCGCAGCACTCTGACCCTTCCTCCATCACATGAGTAACTCCTTGCAATAAAAATTGAGTATGCCTCATAAGGTACCAACCAAGCAATTTGGCATGGGCTACTCATGGAGATAATCAACAGAGTAGCCATCCAGATTCCATAAATTTATGCTAGTGATTGTTACATCCAGTAAGACACTAAAATCAAGTAGCAAAAAAAAAAATGACAGTCAAATCAAGAGAAAAATGAAAAATGTTTCTAAATTATATCAATCTAAACGACTGGGTAAGTGTGACAATAGACAAGTTTATTACATAATCCAAAACATGAATGCTCAGTCATCATTCAGGTCAGTCCACTCCAGTGTGACCAAAGACTTCAGGATTTTAAGCCCTTTCTATCCTATCTACCCCCTATGCACCATGCAGAAAATATCAGAAGTGCAAAAATCGCTTATCCCTGATCTTGCCTACTAGAGAGAACATGTGTTAAGCATCTACTGCCACTATAAGCTTGAAAAAGTTGGTTCATCATCCACGAATGAGAATCCCAGTACACTTATCACCTTCAATGTGGCCTACCCAACACCTACCTCACAGAGTGTACAAGTGCCACACACCTACAACTACTAAAGCTTGCAACAGTCAAATATAATTTCATGTGGGTGCAATTAAAGGTGAAGGCTTGCTATGACACAAAATGACCCGGATCTCAGACACAAGGCATCTAGAGAAGGCGAGGGCACAATTTCTTTAGAAGTGAATGAAAGGAATTTTTGTGCATAAATGACTACCATTGTAAAAATGACAACATTACTAAATGCCGTATATGAATGTAAAAAGTTAAGGGCGTAATATGGCGCAGCAAGCTGTTTAGATAGCAGCAGCAGAAGAAGAACTACGTGTGCAGAAGCAACCCCCTGTAAGCAGCAAGGCTCCAGCAGCTTATGAGTTTGTCAAATTGGGGGGGGGGGGGAAAGAGGAAGAGAGGCATTTGGCTTTTTGTCATTTTGACAGATCAGAAAGAGTGGGGGAAACGAAGTGTGAGGTACAAACATTGCAAATCAATCCCAGTTCTAGGTAAAATCTTCGTAGAATTATGGAGTGTCGGCTGTCAATATGCAGAGTCAAGTCGAAGTCGAGCTTGAGAACCTCCCTTACGAGGCTCGAGCTCAACTCATACAAGGCTCGGCTCATTTGAAATAAACAAGTCAAATCGACTCATTTAAATTTGAGCACGGCTCGAATCATTTGCAGACCCGTTTAACTATTCGACTTGTTTATTAAATGTTTCTTAAATGATTTAGCTCATTTAAAAATGACTCGACTAAAAGCTCAATTATTATAGCTTATCTAAAGGCTCAATTAGTATGCATGATTAGATACCAAAACTGTGATTTCTGTTTAATTAAATCTCAAAATGCATGATATTTAATGACAGAAAGATATTAACAAGTCTATATATATAAATGAGTCAGCTCGTGAGCTTGTATAAACGAGTCTGCTAATGAACAAACAAGCCTAGTCAACATTGGCATGAGCTCCACTAGTTTAGTAAAAATAGACTCAAACTAATCCCATTTAACTAAACAAATAAGTCAAATTAAGCCCTTATTAAACCAAGTCAAGCCGGCTCATTCTTTTATACCCCTAGATATGATTTGTAAAATCTTGCAAGCTTAGGTAGAACCTTATGCTTCTTGATAATAACTACTCTCTTCATCCCACAATAATAGGCTAGATTACTATTTTAGTTTGTCCTAATATATAGGCTCATTTCAATATTTATTTTGTTTATTCTCTATAATGCCCATAATTAACTCACAATGAAAACATGCTTTCTCAAGAGAACTAATTCCAACAGTTTCTAATGTGAAAGTAAATATGGAAATAACATAACAAAATGCACTTAAATATGCCATTAATTATGTTTTCTTAATATATATGCAAATCTAAACAAGCCTATTTTTATAGGACGGAGGGAGTATAACTATATCTTCTTTCTTTTTCTTTTTTTCATTTATTTTCCGTTATAACCCTCGAATCCTCAATCCTTAATTATTTTGCGACATCTCTTGTACAAGAGATGATGCGGAGGCAATAGAATTGAGATGACACTAGAACAACGAAGCAAATTGTTAAAGTAAAATATCGATAAACGGTTCAAATTGTTTATGAATGGTAAAATGAATATTCAAAATTTTATAATATTATTAATTATTAACTTTTATATAATTCATAAATATTATAATTTTTTTATTTTATTCTATGGCCCCATTTGTCTCTTTAATGTAAACAAACTTTTGGTGTACACATGATCTATATACCAACTTAATGTGTATTCATATAACCTAAACTTTTTTTGGATCTTGATTCACCGAAACGGTGAAAGCCAACGTATTACCTATTTAGGCCCTCATTCTCTAAAACGATAGAAAATATTATCCACTAGTCTTAATATCGCCTTCATAATCATCTGCATTTTTCATTCTTTGTACGGCTTTCTTCATGTGGTTTTATTTAGGCAAACAATTTAAATAGACAACAATAAGTTGTATATTTTCTTTACCCATAATTATATATCTTACTCCATAATGAATTTTTATTGTTAATTTTTATCATCTTATTGTAATTTTTCACTTTACATTTTTTTGCCTTAATGCAGTTCCTTATATGTAAAACAAATTCAACTATTTCTATTGCTTTTAAGTTGCTCCAACCTTTTTAGTAACTGCATGAGTTTAATAGTGTGATTTTAGTGCCATCTTAACTTGAGTATGGTACTATATGGCTCACAATTATATAAGGCTCATAATTACAATCCTACGATTCGATTCTCAGCACCTCAATCAATCCCAGGTAGAATATCGATCTTGACAACCTTCGATACAGATAGAGGAGGATGAGAAGGGACAAAAAGGCAGAGGCTGCAGAGCAAAGAGAGGCAGGAGACCAACAATGACAAACATATACCATTTTTAACATTTCGTCTTTGAAGAATGGGTGTGAATATGAAGAAACAGATTCTTAATGATCCAGATGCCATGATGAAAGTATATGTTTTGGGGTTAAAAAAAAAAACAAAGGAAGTGGGGCTGAACAAGGTGCGCTGGAGCTGTGATAGTGCCAAGGCCAAAAGGCAGGTGTCTCAGTTCTTTGAGGCACACATGAGAAGCCAGAGGTACAAACCCCAACATCTGGGGCCTAGAAGCACCTTTGACTATGCTGCTTCATCCCCCATAATTATGAATCTAACCACCCATAACTTACATATATGTAACCAGTTAACACTTATTCACAAAGTAGAAACAAGCATCTTAAAAATAAACCATGAATAAAACTCAATCGCTATCAAAACAATACCCAGATATCTACACGTAAGAAATGGCATGCTCAAATTTAGCAAATATCATCCATGACCAAATATGCATCAGCAAAAGCAAATAGTTGACTGTATTATTCACCCTAGAGAAAAAGACTTTGACAGTTTAAAGCATTTTTGTAATCCAAGATCAATTACACCAACCAAGTTAAACTACCCACCTGCACGGAAAACTGTTTTAAATAGTACTTGTCTCTGTGAAGGAGCTTCCGGTCCCAGAGCAATATCCAACTCATAACAACCATCAAACTCTACTACTACATAATAACTCACCACCATCCACAATACCAATTTTCCTCCTCACAAAACTATTATCTCGATTCTCATGGAACTCCCAAGCACCTCATTCAACCAAAAGAATTCTCCATGAGGAAGGGGAAAAAAATCAGTTTACACGCTCTAAAACATGGGGATGGGCTGAAATGACAACGGGTGTCCGGTGTCCCCAATAAATTTCGGTTAAACAATCGGCCAAAAACAATCATTCGCAAACCATTCATCTGCTCAACCAACTCATATAACATTCATCTATACAGAACATTCTAGTGCATGAAAAACATTTACTAAAACTTCGCTAATAATTACAAATGATGAAGGTTAGATATAAAGAAGAAGAAAAAAAGAGAGGAAAATGGAATAATATCGAAGATAATTTCGTACTTCTGTAAGCTTTTTCTCTTTCTAAATAGTAAGAGATTGCGTTTTGCTATGGAGCCAACTTTGCAAATGGTTTAAATTATTTCATTCGCAGCCAATGGTTAATCTGAATCCGCCTATTTTTCAACTTGTCCTGTGGTTTTCAGCGTATAGCTCGATGGTCTAAATACATAATAATTTCACATCGATCCACCAATTTGTATGAAGCAATACCGACAACGAGTACCATAACGCATAAACACCCGATTGTTCAAAAACTCGTTACTCTAACCCCTCTCAAATCAACATGAAACCTTCACCAAAAATGAAGATTACTATATAATTTTTTTGGGGGGAGGGGGGACTAGTACAACAGCTAGCTAAAACTCACTAAAATATCACTACAATATTATTATTGTATCACTCATTCTTTCAACAGTAGCAGTTCAATCAGCGACTACCTAGCAAATGGAATCCGAAAAGAATGAATTAAGGAACAAAAGAAAGAGCACCAACCTGACAACGAGCGACAACATCCAATACGTCAACGAGTTTCCCTTTTCCTTCATCGCCCCACTGACAACCTAAAACGCCAGAGACCTGACTCAAACCGTAAAGTCGACTCTGTGCGTCCCGACTCTGCTCGGCGACAGAAACCGCAGCCGAACACTGCGCAGCTTTCCTGCAACTTGTAGCAGCAAGGATAGGTTGGGACATAGATGGAAATGTTGTATTATCAAACTTGTACAATACGCCATTCGAGCAGATTAAGTTTGAGTCGAGTCTCAAAGCACAAGGGTTCATGGCGAGAGAGAATCCGGCCAGGAGGAAAAAAGCGAGGAGTGTTGAGAGTCGGGGCGCAACAGCCAGCCAACGCCAACAGCCTCGTGATAGCTATACGACTTGTTGCTTTGCGTTTTAGTTTTCGCCGGTTCTTATATACAGTACCTTATAAGCGAGGCCAAGAACCCATAAGGCCATAGCCTAAACTACTTACTACGGTTTTACGAAACCAACTCGAATTAAATCGTATTTGTAATTAATTTTACAGCTATATAACTTTAGGTAAGAGATTGAAATGCCTAAAAGCACCTAAAAGATAAATTAATTTATTTTTTTTACTATCTCTCATACATAATAAATAATATTTTAACAACTATATTTTTCTCAAAAACAAGTGTTGTGTTAGGATTTTAACATAAAATATTAATTACTCTTTCTTAATTTATCAATTATCATCATAAAAAATCATTTTTTTATGATTTCCAAACCTCGTCATTAGATATTTGACAAATATTAGGAATATATTAATCATTTAACTTAAATTCTTAATTTGTGTATAAAACTAAAATAATACTCATCAATGTTCATTTGATAAAAAGATACTAAGAGGGGAAAGGGTGTTTATGGATTTCATATATCTTATACAATCTATTAAAAATAAAAGAAAGCCCTTCTAAAAAAAAGGGAAAGGCTTTGTTTGGACTATAAGTATTTCTTTAAAAAATATTTTCCTTATTTCAAATATATTATTTGAAAAACCAAAAAAGTAATTATATATAGATACAATTATATAAAAAAATTATTTGAAATATGTTCGGGGATAGAGACTCTAAATTTTTCTCAGTCCTATCTCTAAAAAAAATCCTCGATAAAAATTTCTAAATTCAAATCCAATATCTAAAACCTCCTTCCAAATTCGAACCTAAATAGAAAATCTTGACACCAAAAAAAAAATCTCAATAAAGTCTTCAACCAAGGGAAAGAATTGTCATATCTAAATATTACCCATTTTATGTTTTATCTCTCTTAGTTTTTCCTCGATTAATCCGATTATCATCATCTTCGTTTTTCCCTAGTTTATCTTATAATAATATATTACATTAAAAAAATGAGAAGCCAAAAATACATGTTATTTCAAGGAGAAGAAACTAAATTCTTCCAACATCATCAAGTACTTGTTTTGATCTCCTTACAAAAAGTAATAATTACTTACTTTGGAAATATTTTAGTCTAAATTTTTTTTTAAATAAGTAATTATCATAAATAATTACTTTTTGTAAGAAAATCCAAATAAGTGTCAAATCAAACATTTCTCTTCTAAAAATACAATCAATTTTGAATTTAAGTTTTGGTGCTCATAGTCGTTGGAGATCTTTAATTCTAAACTGTCACCTATGATATATTTGTACTATTTGATGTTAATTGTTGGTGATTCACAAGTATGAAGTTTTAATTACGGTGGTTTCGTTGAACTTCAGTGGTGATTACATGGTGGGTAATTACTCTGGGCTTGTTATCCCTTTTACTTTCAAAATTTATTGGTTCAAATTATACAGTAAAATTTTGATAACAACAAGATAAAATATAAAATTAATAATAATAATAATAATGATGATGATGATGATGATAAAACAAATGGGGAAATATTAATTATAAGAATAATAATAGTAAAATAGTAATAATAATTTATTAAATTTTTAATTGAGACCAACACAAATAAATGAAGAAAAATCGTCCCTTTATCTCATGCAAAATGTAACTTATTAAATTAATTAGATTAATATTTATGATTGATTAAAGTAGCTATATAAATATCAATCTATATTATTAAATTCCATTTTAATTGGTTTGTATCTACTAACATTATTTTTTTATTTAAATTTAAAGTCATTTTTAAAAAAGTCATGCATCCATCATGTGCGTTAAAATTCTAGTTTCATTTGTATAACGGATTATTTTAAAATTATAATTTATAGATCGTTGATTAATTTAAACAAAAATAAATATTTAATAATACTAATTTTTTGAATTTGTGTGTAACTGGTTCTTTAGATGTATTAATTTGGAAAAAAGAATATATAAACTGCTGACAAGTATCTAATAATCGAATATAAAATACTACAAATTTCCTCCGTATTAGGGTTATTCATCCACATTAATTTAGAAATATTTTTTTTTCCACACTATGTAAATGACTTTGAAAATTGACAACATTAAAAAATTACTCAAGCAAATACTAAATATAATGTCACACCATTACTGATATTTCTATTTTTAATATTTTACCTAATGTCACATCAAATATTGGTATAGAAATATTCTAATACGATGAATGATAACAAGAAAAAGAAAACAATGAACAATGTTCATGTAGGGTATAACTCTCTATAATATAAACAGCGGTTCAAAATCCAATTATCTATAAAGAAATAAAAAAATACAGGGAATATCAGACGACAATTATGGCTAAAAATAATTGCTTATTGTTAACTATAGATGGTGGCTATAGCCCATAAATGTTATCTAATATTCCTCCAATTTTTATGGATAAGATTACACGATCATCTATGGTCCACTATATATAACGTTTTTATCCCACAGCTGACTCTAATCCCTTTTCCTCATTTCTTTTCAGTTTAGATGGCAATTTTAACTTTAAAATGTAGTATGTAGGGTATGACTTAAAAAAAACATGGACAATTAATATGAAAGAATCTATACGAATATAATTCATATGTTTATTAAAGGCTCTGGAATGCAAAGCTTAGACAATGAATGTTATAACAACCCTATTATACATGAAGAAAGTAATGTGGAGGACATTAATAATAAAGATTCTTTAATGGCCATCATAAGGGCACAATAATTTATATATATACATATATATATATATATATATAATATTATATTTTTTTGAGGAGATGAATTTATTTTCTATATTGGCATCTTCATTTATCATGTATGTGTGCTCATGGAAGAGCTTTTGTAAAACCCGTGAGAAATGAAGATGACAAGATAAATAACAAGTGCATCTCAAGAACAAAAAATGCACATTATGCCCTTTTCATGGGCACGAAAAAAACTTTATTGCTATTTTCCTCTATATCACTTCCTTCTTCTTCAACATAATTGTTACAATATTCATTGTCTAAGCTTTACATTCTTACATGTTCTCTTTATATTAACTAATAATATATTTTATTTGCCTTTCTCCCTAAATCTTCATCATAATCATCAGATATCATACATGCATGAAATCATCAAAGAAATAAATAGACATACATTTTAACAAAAAATTGATCATAAATATATGATATTCACAAATAATATACAACTTCAATAACTATGGAATACATCATTTGTCTATGTTGCTATATATATATATATATATATATATATATATATATTCAACTACTATGATATTCTAACAAACTATAATAAAAGATTCCCATATATGTGTTCTATTACTATGGCTACTTTTATAAAATTACACATGCATGTGAATCATACTTTCATATGTTTATCATAAAAATAGGATTTGAGAGTTAAAAACATAAAAAATTCATTTTGAAGGTCAAAACAATATTTTCTTGGTGTTGGAAATGTCAAAACTCCCTTAGAATTTATTTTCAACTCATAGATCTTTAAAATAACACCTAAAATAAAATAAAAAATCCAAAATGAACCAGCGAGTCAAAAGTTATGCACAATAGAAGATTGATGACAAATTACAACAATAATATCTTAAACAAATGTATAAATAATGCATTTGACTAAAAACACTCAATACTACACATACATTAAACTAACAAGTACAACATTGAAAGAAAAAATATTATAATGATATAAAAAACACATAACATAGTAAATTTGAGGAAACATTTATGAAGAAAGAAGATGAAAAAATGTACACCTGTTAAGGAAAGTGAAAAGAAAGAGAGAGAAGAAGAAGAATAAGAAGGATGGCTAGTGGTAGCTATGGAGGTGACCAGTAGAGAAGAAGAAAGAGGTGGTGGAGGAAACAACAATGGATGAGGGCTTAGGGGAAAAAATAGGTCATAAGGTAGTTATTTGTGTGTAGAGTCAAAAACAAAAAGAACCAACTCGCATGCTTTTTTTTATCTCGGCTTGTTTACTACAAAAGCTCGTGAGCCGGCCTTGCTCGTTAAAAGCTTAGCTTGTTTACAATCCTATTTGCATATGCTCATGTGAATGTAAGGAGTAGAAAAGGTTCACTATGTTAAAAGAGAATGATGTAAAAAGATTAAAAAATGGCTAAAATATAGTTAATAAAATAATTTTAAAAATACAATAGGGTGCAAATGGAAGTTGTAAACTAAAACTACCATTTGTACCCTTAAAAATTTGAAAGAAAAAATCTCACTAGTGTATAGATGATAGTTTTGGATTACAATCATCATCTATACCACTTCTTATTGCACTCACACTATAGATAGTGGTTTTAATTCCCCATTATCCTTCTCTATCCTCTATATTTTCATCATACCTCACTACTACGGAAACGGGTTATAATAACGGGACATTAATAACGGTAGTTCGAAAACCATTGTCAAACGCGTGAAAATTAATCGGCGGGAAGTTTTGATAACGGTTCTATTTAAAAACCGTTATTAAAAGGGCAACGTTAAAATTTGGACGGATGTTTTAATAACGGTTTCAGGTAAACCGTTATTAAAAGTATATTTAATAACGGTTCATATTAGAACCGTTGTCAAAAGTCAGAAGCTTTTAATAACGGTTACTGGAAGAACCGTTATTAAAAGATGTTTTAATAACGGTTCCTAAGAGAACCGTTATTAAATCCTATTTTTAATAACGGTTCTCTCAGGAACCGTTATTAAAACCCCAAAATCAAACTTATATTTCGTTTAGTTCTGTTTCGTGCCAAAATTTTCAGACTCTGTGCACCTTCGTTCTCTTGCTCTCCTTCTCCTTGCAAACCCTCGCACGACCACACCGGCTCCTCTCAAGTAAAGGAAACCCTCGCACCGCCAACTCTCCACCATGCCTCCGCCATTACCGGCTCTGCATGTGCGTGCTGTCATTGTTCCGAAGCTAGCTAGCACTTGCACCTTCATCCTCTGTCTTGTTTGAAGCCTTTGCCTCTCTCAACATTCTCACCGTCGTGTTTGTAGCTAGCTCACTTTATGTATATGTTTGTTCTTCTTCTCGTAACATTTTATCTACTTATATATGTATATATATATAAATGCATGCATGTTGGTACAGGGTTTTGTTTGTTTGTTATTGAAAGATTGTGGTTTGTCGTTCGAAAATGGGTTGTTAATGTATTGGCTGAAAATTTTGCTGTTTTTTGTTGAATTTGTTGCGTTATTGTTATATATTAACAAATGCATGTGTTGGCCGAGACCTTTAAATATATATATATAATATGAATGTGTGTGTAGAATTATATACATTTTCACTCATAAAAACTATATATATATATATATATACACACACACACACACACATTTTCATTAATAAGTATAGGAGACTAGCAATAAGATATAGGAAATGTCATATAATGAAATGCAAATATATTTTACATATGCATATGTTAATGATTGCTATTTGATGAGGATTAAATAGATATAGAGAATAAGGAATATATAAAAGTGAATAATTAAATAGAGAGAAATAATTGTGTATGATAAGAATAATAATAATAATAATAATAATAATAATAATAATAATAATAATAATAATATGATTTATATATTATGCTTTAATTACATTTAGCTAGGTTTAGGGATTAGGTTTTTTTTGTAGTTTAGGGTTAGGTTTTATTATAATAAATTATGGTTAATTAGCTAGGGTTAGGGTTAGGGTTTATCATTTATTATGGTTAATTATGGTTTAGGGTTTAGGGTTAGGGTTAGGGTTAGTATTAATATCTTTTTGGAAACGTGTTAACATGATTCGTATATATATATATATAGAATAGCATGATACATTTGAGATTAATTCTTTCTAAGCATGATTCGTATCGATAATATAATGGTACATTATTATGCTCAATACATAACATTCTAACATTATTTATTTATTTATTTATTGTAGAGATATGGCCAACAAAAACATTGATAGGGATAGCAGTGATGAAGAAGGGAAGAGGGGACCTACGATTATGAGAATTATCATAGACATGAGGAATAGAGGAGAAGTAGTCGATTTGGGATGGAATACTTACAATCTTCCCATCGGCCCTTACGTAGATATGTTCTTGACCTACATTTCACTTGTGACCCGTAACCGTGTTCCTATCTCCTATAATAATTGGAAGCAGGTTCCACAGGGTCATAAGGAGCATATTTGGCAGGAAATCACGGTAAATATGCTATTTTATGTAATCATTTTTGTATGTCAAATGTTATTAATTTTATTACATTAACATCGGTATACATCTATATGTCTTATTTTGCAGAAAGTGTTCAATGTCCCAGAGAGTAGGAAGAAATGGCTTCTTAGACATTGTGGGGAGCGTCTAAGAACCTTTAGGTCATATTTAGCTCGTAGAAAAATGAATAGAAAGAAGGATGGTTCTGTACGACAGAACCCACCCAAACGATACGGTTTCATCGATCAAGAAAGTTGGAACCAATTCATTGCTTATCGTCTTACGGTGGATTTTAAGGTACTTGTTAGATAACAATTAAACTTTTTATATCAATCCCAGTATTATGCTTAATATTGAAATAACCATGTCATTATGTTTTGGCTTGTCACATAGGAAAAAAGTACCCAAAATAAAGAGATTGCCAAGAAAAATAAATACTGGCATAATATGGCTCGCAAAGGCTATGCGGGCCTTGAAGAGGAGTTGGTATGCATTTTGTGATTATCTATTTACATGTAAATGTTGAATTTTATAATAATATTCTTAATTAAGAATATTTTTTGATTTGTAGCTCCTAGCCCAAGACTTGGACCCATGTACCTCGTCCATCAATATTGGTACATTATGGAAGAAGGCTAGAGCAACAAGAGATGGATATGTTAATGAATATGTTGATGTTGCAGCCAAAAAAATTGTAAGTTTGTAGATATCTAGAACCCTACTTAGTTTTCTTTTAGAAAACTATTATATTATGCTTATTCCTATAATTTAAATTTACAGGACGAACTTGAAACGTCAGAAGGTGAGGAGGTGGACCAATATAGCATTGTGGCCCAGGCTACAGGAATTATAGAACACCCTGGAAGACACAGGGGCATTGGATTGGGTGCTACGAGAACGAGCATATGTGGTCGATCTCGTGGTTCTCGTAACACTAATGAGCAAGTCGCCATCCTCACCCAAAAATTGAACGTGGCATTTGAACAGATGGCAACAATGGAGCAAGAGTTGTCATTTATTAAATCTCAAGGGTATAAGCCATCCGATTCAGTAGACCATGATCAGCTTCACATACCTAATGTAAATAGCGTCAGAGATAGTTGTGAAGCTGATGCATTTCTTTCTACTCTTCCCGAGGTAAGCATTACAAACTATGAATTGTTATTAAATGTATTCGGTGTAATAAATTATTAATAACGTGTAATATTTTTGTTTAGGGTTTGCATAAATGTGACTTATTAGCGAATGACCTTTCAACAATTTTGGCGAAAGGAAGGGTCCGCATTAGTCACAGTATTGAAACGCAGACAATCCACGGGTACAATTTAGCCCTAAATACAAGGCCGGTGAGTATTGACACTCCAATCATTGGCAGTGCACACTTGCCTTGTTATAAAGAGGGCGATGAGGCAACCACAGTACTAGAAGCTCATGGAAGCTTCGTGGCTTGGCCTGCGGATCAAATACGTCTCACTGCTGAAGAGGTATTGACATTTGACATGTTCATTAGACCTTGTTTAGTAGTTACACTATATATACCTTTTTCATATATATATATTTATATGCTCAATATATATTTTGTTTAATATTATCAATTAAGGAATCAAAAAAGGAATAAAAAAAGAAGACTGCTTCTGCTAGTAAAACCAAGAGACGTACTAGCAGAACGAGCAACACAAAACAGGGCGCTGCTAAAGGAAAGAGAGCTAAATCTGAAAAATCAGTTGCCCCACAAAAGATTCCTTCTTCAGATCAGCAAAGCCAACCTCCACCAGCATTAGCTATATTATATTTTTATGCCCAAAACTACCTCAGGGACAATTATATTTTCATTGATTGTCGTCTTGAGTATGTTGGGAGGGACGATGCTACTTATATGGTATCGACGGCTCACATAAGCGACATTTATAATCAAGAATGGATGTCAACTATAAGTGTCGCCGTCTATGTCACGTAAGTATTATTTCATTTTGAGATTTTAGTACTCTTAACTTATACAATTGGAATTTTTATGACCTCTTATATGAGTTATTATTTATTAACAAATATGCATTGTTTTTGTTGTCCATAGGTTGGTAGCTACTCGAGCTGCGATGGAGGGAATGCTGTCCTCTATTGTGTTTGTGTGCCCATACTACATAGCTGTCGGTAGTACAATAAGAGAGGGTAGGCACATAAACTATTTAGCGGATCGCATTTTGATTGAGGGACACAACAAGCTCTATCTCATTCCTCACCTCGCAAGTGAACATTGGGTTTTGTACGCCGTCCGACCTGATCTTAATAAAGTCTATGTGTTTGATTCCCTTCGAACCTATGACGTGCCTTTTGAAGTCGCTCGTCGTGGTGGGAAGGAATTTATCGACATGCTAGTATACTTTTCACTTCTTACTTCATTAGCTTATTTATACATATATTCGCCTAGCTAGCTTTCATTATTTGAGGTATATATGCGTACTTACAATATTGTGTATCCAACTATATTTATTAGGGCACTACGGACAGTGTATCAAAGGAGAGGCGGGAATGGTGTCCTAGACCCAAAGAATGTTCAATACGAGCCTGTCATAGTAAGTAGGAAGGCAACTATTTCGTATTTTATTTTAATTAAAATTAGTATCTAATAGTTAGAGAGCTAACTGAATTTATGTGACAGTGTCCACAACAGCAAAACGATAAAGATTGTGGATACTATGTATGTAGATCAATGGATCTGATAGTCCAAAATAGATCGGTCAACATAGATCCAAGCCATGTATGTTTTCTTTTCGATATTTTTCCATTAATGAATCATGACATATATGTTTGATACTTGACGTAAGTGCTAACTGTATATTAATCAAAACTTGGGATTTGTAGTTTTTCACCGATGATTATGCACAAGGCCAGCAATACAGTGTTGAAGAAATTGATGAAGTGAGAGAGCAATGGGCCAAGCATGTGCACTCATTCATTCGGTATTAGGTACAGATCTATATATTCTACATGCATGTTCAGGCTTGTATTTTGTCTATGTCTTTAAGTCTTATAATTAAGCTAGATTTATAAACATTTTGCTTTGGTGTGTAGAGCTACCAAGTTGTGGTATGCCTACTAATTTTGATTCTTGAGTATATATGTCTGGTGTATTAACAAGGGAATGATTGAAATTATGGTGTGATTGCAGATATGTTATCAATTGATGTTGTTTTACAATGCAGATTTGGTAATTATTTGAATATACAACTGTGTATGTGGGCAGGAACAAAACTGCAAAAACTAAAAAAAAAACTGGAGTTTTAATAACGGTTCTGATGGAAACCGTTATTAAAAGGTAGGTTTTAATAACGGTTCTTATGAAAACCGTTATTAAAAGATGTTTTAATAACAGTTCTTCTAAAACCGTTATTAAAACTCTGGTATTTTAATAACGGTTTTCATAAGAACCGTTATTAAAACTCTGGTATTTTAATAACGGTTTTCATAAGAACCGTTATTGAAACCTACCTTTTAATAACCGTTTTCATAGGAACCGTTATTAAAACCCTCTTTTTTAACAACGGTTTTTGAAAAAACCGTTATTAAAAATGCATTTTATGCTCATATTGGCGGGTTTTTTTTATATTTTTGATAACGGTTGTGAACCGTTATTAAAGATTTAATAACGGGCGTTTTAATAACGGTTGAAAATCGTTATTAAAACTGTAAAATAACCGTTATTAAAACTACTTTTTGGGGTAGTGCCTATTTTTTTTACAAGAGAGTTTATAAATGGTTATAAGTATTTAAACAATCATATATATGTTATTATCTATGTTTAATATTGTAGTGGTGTAGTGGTATGGCTAAAAGTAAGGGGAATATTTAATAATATCAACCACTATATACATGTATAGTTGATTCTTTAATTACCTTATTTTACATGACACTTTGGCTTCTGCGAATTTAATATTGAAACTTTTTACCAATCATTAGATAAATTATATTTTGTGATGCATTCATTTGATCTTATGAATTTTTGCTTATGAGATAATCTATATACTCTCTCTATATCAAAAAGAGAGTCTTTCTAGCGGCAAATTTTATTATATACTTGGGTCTACCTTGCAAGGTACACCTATAGGGTAGAGCATATTTTATAAGGCAACGATGAAACTAAGTAAATGTATCAACTACACATTGCAGTTGTTGGAATGTGTTTGTATTATGTCAGAGGTTATGGGTTCAAGTCTCACTGGGCTCATGTATTTTACTTTTTATTTAACGTTTATTCTTTATTTACTTGATGTGTATCACCCTCTTGGTTGATGTTTACTCTTTTTTCGGTTAAATAAATTCTAGCTCAATGTGTATCATGTTTATTCTTCTCTACTTTGATGTGTATCCTCTTATTAGAGAAAGTATATCCTATCATTGTTTAGGATGGGTTGGTGTTTATCCTTCTACACCTTAATGTGTATCCCCCTCTTGAGTGATATTTATCTTTCTTCAAACCTAAGCAGCTTCAGTTTCTATTGAATGAATTTATAACATGAATAATTTGAACAAGACTTGAACCCGTGACATAAAAGTAAGCACACCAACCACTACACTACAACAATGCCATCATCTAATAAGTCTTCTATATTCTATGTGAAGCTTACATGGTGTAGGTGTATAATATTTGTATTGTTTTCTTGCACTAAAATGTTTATATAAAAAATATTTTTTTTTAAAATGTTAAAATTGGATTTTATGTTTATCCTTATCTTTCTTTATTTCATCTTCTAACTATTAATTTCTCTCTTATTTTTCTAACAAATGATGTAATTAGAATATGAATGTTAGTTTTGTTATATTATAAAAATTATGTAATTTACTGAAACTCCCCTAAATATAAAAATAGAGGACATATCATAAATAGAAATATAAATTGCAATTTTTATATTTTATTAATTGAATAATAATGTCACTATGTACTACTACCTATGTTTTATAAAAGCATCATTTAGGTTTTGGCACAAGAATTAAAAAGATATCTAAGTGATTAAATTATCTCGATTAAAATACTATTGGAAATGATATTTATTGTTGGGAAAAGATGAAATAAATAAATAAATAAAATGTTATGGAGTAATTAGTAATAAAAGGTAATAGGAAAAAGTATTTAAAATTCACCTCATAAATGTAAAACAACACTTATTGTTGGAATCCAAACGTATGTATAAGAAGTTATGAAGGATCTAGAATGGAGGACAATGAAATGAACGATGTTGTTCAGAGATCAACTTAGGGGAGGAGCATCTATAAACACACCAATGTGGATGAGGAGTAAAGATAAAGCAAATACAAAGAGTTGACTCTCAACATCGGATGGTTGACACAATCGTGATGATCAACATAAGGGTGTTCCCTAATATACCAGTGTCGATGACCTTGATTCATGTAGCAAGACATTCAAATTTTATGATTTTGGTGGTTTTATATGATTGTGTAGAGCATGTGCGCTTTTCTTAATTTTTTTTCTTTGTATCTTTTGTGGTTTACTCATTTTTGGTATTCCCCTTATTGTAGGAACTCTTTGGTGAATTCATACAACAAGGAATCCATAAGGAGAGCCTTTACTGTTGAATTTTGAATTACAGAAATCTATTCAGGCCATTAAGAAACTAAAGATTTCTTATTCTCCTTTATCACTAGAAAATGAATATGAGATTTTTTTTGTTCTTCTAGTCATCAGAAGTAGGATAAGAAGCTTTTAATATCAACACATCACCAAAGGAATTTGCTCCTATGGCAGCCAATAGCAAAATTGTGAGATTTAGTATTCCATAATATAGTGGTGGCGGTGTAATACCCCATCCCAAAATCCGTCAAAATATGTTTAAGATTATGTTGATATTAAACAAATAGTTTTGGTTTATGAATAGGCTTGAAATTCTAATAGAAATGTGAATTTCAGATGTACCAATTCACTGATTTGCCTAACCGATTGAATGGTGCATTCAGTAATTAACATCTTTATTCTTAACAAACCAATCGACCAGTTTTCCTAAATCAATCTATCAGTTATCGTAGGATTTCATATCCAATTCTAATTTTGATTTGAATCTCTTTATAATGTTTATGAAAACTTCTAATTGAAATCCATTTGTGCTAATAAGAATATTTTGGTGTTTTGGGGATTATTTTTACATTATTTAGTTCATTATGGGATTTTAATTAGCCATATTTTTCCTTAAAAATCACGTTTGAGACAACCCACACCTTCTCTCTTCTCCCTCACCTATCCCTCTCTTGTGGCAACTGGGGTGCATGGTTGACTTCATGTACTATCCCCTAACTCACAAACCCCTCTGCCACATTCCTTCCTAACTACACTCAACCCTCCATCACTCCATCAAGTCAACTCTCACTTCTTGGTTACCCATGCTCAACCTTACGAGTCTCATATCCCTCTCTCCTATAAATATCAACCTAGCCTCACCTCTATACTCTTCAGTTCCGATCCATTTTCATTCCTCACCAACTATTCTTGCTCTCTTATCCCTTTTCTTGGTGAAAAATTTTCCTAACTATTGATCATCCCTTCATTCTTCCCCTCTCTCATCTCTATTGAGAAAAAAATAGAGACGTGATATGGTTTTCTCCCTTCCTTAGTCGAGCATTGTATCTTTTTTCTTCTTTGAATCTTAGCTTTATTTCTCCCTTTTTTTCCTCAATCAAGGAATAATTAATGTTTGAAAATGGTTAAAGATTTCAGTTATTTCCTTTGGTACCATATTTTTGAGAAAATAATGTGTTTTGTGTTGTTCTTCTTCTTTCAATTTTCCTTGGTTTTAATGAAGTGTTGAAAGGTGATTTTTAATAGTTTTTAACTTTGATTATCTTACGAATTGAGGTTATGATAGATATCCATCAAGTAGGATCTTTTGTGCTAGAAGAATTGCTTCAAGGTAAGGTATTACTATCTTTAACATAAATAGGATTCTATGGCTTATTAAGGTTCCATGCGTTTGGTGTGTTTATGCAAGTATGATCTAATCTATATTATACAATCTAAGCATGTGGTATTATTCTTCCTAAGTTAGTATTGTTGGGTTTCTCTGATATTATGCATGAGTTGGCCATTTGAGCATGATTCATTCGAGTATTTACATTACACGTATCCATATGATTTTATGTGTGTAACATGTATTTTTATGTGTATTAAGACATAAAAGCATGCTAAGATTGATATAGTGAAGTTTGGTGATTTTTTATGTGTGTATTGCAAGTTTGGATAATATTTTACCCAAACCAGTCAATCGATTCATCGAACCCATTGACTGGTTGTGTGAGGAATCAAATAGTTTGGAATTTTAGATCAGCTGGTTGTGAGATCAGTTAATTGGTTTGACAAACTAGTCTACTAATTTTAATGAATAGTTAATATGTTTGTCAAACCCATCGACTTATGTCTCTATAGACTAAAATGGGTTGGTCTCTACTTAGATCCATTAACTGGTTGAACCAAAACCATAAACTAGTTCTTATGAATAATCGATAAGTGAGGCCAATTAGTCGACTGGTCGTTTGGTGTTGTTTTAGCTCAGGTCTAGTACAACAAAACCAGTTAACTGGTTCCACTGACCAATCGACTGTTCCAACTAAATGCTACTTGCTTCATTTTTAAATTATTGTCATTCTCTTAGACCTTTTGTATTAATACCTATGTGCAATTACAACTTTTAAATTGTGATTTCAATTACGATTGCCCTAAATTTAATAAGAATCATAATGATGATATTTGGGAATTGAATTAGTTAAGTTTAGTGTTATCTCTAAACACCCAATTAGTAGCTTTTATCTTGTGACGTGTTTGGTGTTATCACTTGAAAATGCCTAATTTGGTTAATAATGAAATTTAATTGTGTTTGGTGTTATCACTTGGAAACACCCATTTGGTTATTAGTGGATTTTATTTGTGATTTATGATATCACTTGAAAATACATGACAATGGAATAAGATGTTATTCTTAAGGTAGTTAATTGGGAGTTAGTGGACAAGTTTCCCTATGGTTATATTTTCGCTCAATACCTATTTCTTTCTCTATTGGGTTGTGGTTAGTAGAGGAGTTTGCACATATCTTTAAGGTATAGGATTATACTATGGCAGGCAGGCATGGCATTGGTATCTAGTAGAGGTGGGTGAGGTATTCCAGTACAAATGTCCTGCCACTTTGTATTACCCATTACTTAGGTGGGTATGTGAAATGCCCCAAAATCCCAATTTCTATTATCTATTACTAAATAAGATTTTTATTTGGGATTTTAACCAAAATAATTCATTTTTATTAAAATAAGAGGAAGTTAATTAGGTTAAACCAAAAAGAAATTTAAAAGTGTTTGAAATAGGAGGAATTGGGGTATTTTAAGCTAATTAAGGATTTTATTTTAGAAA